>CM046881.1:376373980-377631537 GCA_025667525.1 Glebionis coronaria | reverse complement strand
CCGGAGAGCGCCGGGACGTCGCTCCTTTAAGGAGGGGAGGATGTAAGACCCGTGAAAGTGCCGTAAGATGCTAAGTTATTGTCTCAAGAGCTGTTCAGTATAAGCATCTCTCTTAAGTTATGGCTCACTTGTGGATGTGATATCCCGAGCCCAACGTCATTTATTTAATCCTATTTTACGTATTTTTTTGAAATTTTTAAGAATTTTTATCGTGGATTTATTTGACGGTTTAAGTTGAAACCAACGTTTACGGTCGTAATTTAACGTTTGGCGATTTAAGAAGAACCGATGACGACTACGATCCCGACGGATGCCCAAAATTTACCTTTTATTATCGATTGATCGATATTTGAGTTTTTCGAGATTTTATTTTTGTTACGTGTTAAGTCGAGTCGGAACCATGTGTATATTCGTTTTGTGTGCGTTTGAACCATTTAAGAGTAATTTGAGTGATCGGGGCGACCCCCGAATCCCGTGAATTTTCAAAACCGACTAGCTAACTCATTCCCGCTCTTTAAATAAGTTGTTTGCCAAATAGGCCAAAAGATTAGCCAAATTGCACCAAAGGCCCCTCTAATTTTTACAAAATGGAAGGAGGAAAAACACACATCACAAAAACACATTAAAATTTTCTCCTCCTCCTCCCACTCTCTCTAGGCCGTCGGCCACCCACCACCATACCACCACCATATTTTTTTCTACTTTGATTTGATTAAATCCAAGTTTAGACCACCTTCTCTTTATCCATTGTAAGTGTTCTTACATACTTTAATCCAACATGCAACATCTTTAAATTTTCAAGAATCAAAGATTTTTCAAAAATGTATTTTGATGTAATTAAATCATTAATTCGTTTAATTGGTGATTGGGTAATGTTAGATAATTAATTAAACATAATGGGATTTATGTTCTTAGTCTTCCACAGCCCTAAAAAGCCACGAAATGTGGGGGGGTGTTGGGTGTGTTTAAGGTGTTTGATGAAATGTGTCATGGGTTTGTGTCTAGATTGATGTTTTGGGTGTGTTTGAATGGTTTAAACATATTGCATGCTTGAATTTGTGTTTGGGTTTTATGATGATTTTGATTATTAGGGTGTTAGGACTGATTAGAGTGTTTGAGTATGATTAGGAGTGCTTAGGTTGATGCCTAGTGTCGATAAATGGGTTTGAAAACGAGCGTTGGGATGATTTTGGTATGGGTGATTTTAGGCAGAAAGTTTGAGGTGTTTTCTTAAAGATTATTTTGTAAACAGGTCTTGTGGTTAGGATGTAGTTGTAGAGCTTTTTCTTAGCTTCGTTTCGGTATAAAGTAGAGCTTACGACTCCAAACTAGTCAAAAGTTATGTTACTTTGAAAATACGTGTACCGGGAGATGAGAACCAACACAATCCGAATTTGTGTTTGGTTTTGGGTCAAATCCCGGGGACCATAGGTTTAGTTTGGTAAATGTTCAAATGTTGATTTTTTGTCTCAAACCTGCATATTTGAGTCTATTATAAGACTTAGGTGTCAAATGGGTCAATGGTACATTTTAAATGGGTCAAACAAGTCCAACTTGGTCAATGTGCAAAATCAGTCCGAAAACGTAGGCTTAGTAATGTGTTGAGCAACGGGTCGTTAAAGCGAAAACTTTTAAGGGGATTAAAAATGTGATTTCTACAGGTCTTAAGGTATTTTTGAGAATTTTCCCAAATTTTATAAAAGGGTATAAGTTTAGGAAAATAGCCCATACTTTTGGTAAGTATCGGCGAAGTCGTAAAATGGATAGTAACTTTAATAACATTGATAAATGGTATAAGTCTAGTAACAACTACTTGTTTGGTTTTGGCGTGAGTTTTCATAAGCATTAAGTGTTTCGAATTGCGTGTGTTTAGTACAATTATGTACGCGGTGTTGATTTGGTTTTCGTACTTTGACTTTTAGGTCAAGTGTTTGATTATCCCGGGCATCCACATCGTCGGTGACATTTCTCGTTACGTCTTCACTAGAACCACTACTACTACCCCAGGTGAGTCTATAGCCTCGCTCTTTACTTATTTCAAATGTTTTTACCCGCGAGGGGGATACATGCTATTTAAATGAAAATGAACATAAGTCATAAATGATTGTTGGACCCGAATGTTGCCTTGAAATTGTGTTGAGTACCTAGTTGCAAAAGGCCCTAATTTCATGAACTATTAACTATTGTCTTGCCCTTGCGAAGGGGGAAATAGCCGCTTATACAAAGTGATAGTACTATGGGGTTGACTACCCTATCCGAGACGAGGGCTAGTACGTTGATACCCCCTGCGGACGGATAATTTGTGATAAGAGATAAGGTATAATTGCAACTAATGCCTTTAGTAGGGGCACTGGTTTCATCTGAATCACGCCGGTAATTATTACGCGGGTGATTGAGTTAACAGATTAGTGTCATGAGCTTAAACACAATTGTCATATCCTTGAATAATAGATTGTTTGCGCGACAATGCTATTGAATGATCATGATCGGTTTTTAGTACTTATGTTCAACTTATGATTTGATAAACCTATAGATTCGCTCAACCTTTATGTTGACAGTTTTAAGCATGTGTTTCAGGTAACCAAGGTTGATAGCAGCGGAGCATGCGAGGATGGAAGTTGTTGTGGCTTGGCGGTCTACTTGTTTTTCCACCCTTATTTAACTTAAAACTCTTTTATTATTCTGTCATGTGAGTAAAAATGTACTTTTGGGTTGAGATTCAGTGGGGACCTAACGCAAACTCTGTTTAGTATTATCTTGGGATTTTGAAAACTGTAGACTTGTATAATTTTAATAATGTTTAAATTTATGTTTAAACTTTTACGTCTCTTTGAGTCGTTTAATATAGCTTATGTGTGATGATAACTAAGTAGCACCCAAATGTTGTAGTTCCGCTGTGCATATCATTTGTTGGGGGTGTTATAATATTGCATGACTTTCGTTGTGCAAATGCAGTTTCAGAAAGACATAATGTAACACCTCATATGGATAAATGGACCATTACAGGATAATTATGGCGTGACATCAAAGCATACAAGGTAAATGTCCTAAAACATTACATGACCATAGGGATAACCAGAATCAAACATCGGCTCCCAAACATAAACTCATAAACAAAGCATATAGTAAGAGTAATGCAGAAGGAACATAAACATAAAATAGCTCCCATCCTATGCACAACCTATCCATGCTCCTGTCTGACCTTGGGTACCTGCCGTTTGGGAACATGAAAGAGAAAACGGCTTAGCGATACGCTTTGTGCGGATATATGACATAATATAGAATAATATAAACATAAGTGAAGACTGAAATGAAAACATGACAATGAAAATGCAACGGAATAATGTAAGTCCTGGAAAACCTGGTGACATGTAATAAACTGGTTTATTCTGAAAAGATTAAGTTTGTATCATGAAAACTGTATTTTAAATGCCCAAGAGTTCATATAGGTCATGAATAAAACAACGTGCATGAATACATGGAGAGGTGACATCGTCATGCAATTAGAGGGGATACCTCTAATTAAAATAGTCTGGGTAGGAGGGATCAACTCCTTGTGAAGGATGCAAGGTACACACCAAATTCACCATGAAAATACTGTCTGAAACATGTAACTAGGATGCACCCATTCTCCCCACATGATAATAGTAACATAGGCCAAAATACTATAAAGGGACGTTGCGAGCAATCACTCTCACCGCAGAAGAGTCATAACACCGGTGCCTCAAGTGCTATGGTTACGGTACCTCCGTAACTAGGTGAAACATGGCATGCTTGTATATAGCTTAGGCTATTAAAATAAACATAACATTTCCTGACGTGTTTAAGACACATGACTACAGGGAAAACAGATGGCATAGCAAACGGGAAAACCTAATCAAACATGAAAAGGGAGTTGTCCATACTGAATGACGGAATATCCGTACCTTGTGTCCAGTAATGTGAACAAAGAGAACGCGAAGAATCCTACTCCGACTCCATAAGTGCTACATAATAAAGAGGGACGTGTATGAGTCGTAGGTTTCCTAAAATAGTAAGTTTCCATATTGAGAAATAAGCTTGATTAATAACATAAAACATAAACCATAACGCTAGTAATTATAAAATATATATTTCATGATTATACAGTAAAGTTTATTAAATAAATACTGTTAATGCAAAGCAATGCCTAAAACATTGTTAGTGCTAACTAATCTTTCTTAGTTTTGATCACGACTAATTACAAAGACATTTATTATCAAACACAATCATAAAACGAATTATCTAACAAAACTATCATCAAGGTAATAATCATTACACTAACATATCTTAATCATGCTTAGTGATCATAAAAGTGATTAGCCTTAAAACTCACTTTTATCAAATGTGACAAAAAATTTTAATAAACTTTATTTTTAAGAAAATGTTTTATTAAAATGAAAATGTAAACTTGAATATGGCATATTCTAAATGCCATAAGAATATCCTTTTAAGGTTTAAACAACCTCAGATATTTCAAATTTACTAAAAGACAAAAAGGAGCGGAGTCTACACTCCACGGTTCCTTAAGTGCCTACGCGGTTCGCTATCGATAAGGAACTGCCTAGGTAGATAAGGAACCGCCCTCAGCTAGCCGTTGGGTTTTGTTTTCTATAATTAGTGGATCAAATCTGCATTTTCAATACCCCTTTTTGGACATCTCTTTCAGCCTTCTTTCTCCTTTCTAATCCTAATCATTTGTAATTGATCACTTAATGTGTTAACTATGTTTACTTATGATTATCCTCTTGATCTCCTTCTTTACCTTGTCCAAAGAGAAGATCACTCACACACTTGTGATGTGACTAAAGATGAAGCCTTGATGAAGATCATTCTCTCCTAAAGATCTAGTCATGTTTATCATTTGTTTATTTGTGTCTTGTGTAGATCCAATGTATTTGTGAATACTTGGACTAGTTGTGTTCATCCAAGCTATTTGTGAATACTTGGATTAGAGTTGTGTAAATCCTTTGCATATGTGTGTGCTTGGATTTGTGTTGTGTAGATCCAAGTTACATGTGTGTACTTGGATATGTTTAGTTGAGTTGTAATAAGTTGTGTTAGTTCTCACTAAACTATAAAGTGATGTGGTTGTGTCTTGTGAGTTCTCACTAAACTATAAAGTGATGTGTAGTTGTGTTGTGTGAAGTTCTCTCTTAGCTTCAAAGTGAAGAGTCGTGAAGATTGGTTCTAGTTGTAGATTAGAACTCGACATCTAGCCTTGTGTCGGAAAATGGTGAAGTGGGCAACGTTGTGAAGATTGGTTCTATCTTTAGATTAGAAGTCTACGTCTAGCCTTGTGTTGTAAAATGGTGAAGTGGGCGACGTTGTGTAAATTGGTCCTATCTAAGATTAGGTCTCGATATTTAGCTTAGTGTCAAAAAACAATGTAAGCGACATTGTAAGGTTTTCTCCGCCAAGAAGGGAGCTTGTGGATATAGTGGAAATCTCGAGTAGGTGTACTCGAGGAGTAGAGTAGGAACGAGGATAGAGCCTCGTTGCCGAACCACAATAAATCTTGGTGTATTCCTACTAGGTTGTTTCTTTCCTTACTCCTTACTTACCTTCATCATCATTACACTTACTACTTATTATGAATGCATTAGAATTGAACCTAATCATTATGCAACTAGCTTTCAAGTAAAAGATGGTTTTGACACTCAACTAATTGAAAGGAATTTTAATTAGGAGATAAACCAAAGAGAAACTATTCACCCCCCCCCCCCCCTTTCTAGTTTCTACAATTGGTATCAGAGCGAAGGTGACACAAGATCTTTGAAGTATATTGTACTTTAAAACTTGGATCAATCCATTGTCTCCTCAAATTAGAAGGTTAAGTTGTACTAAAGTTTTTCTTTGGTCAAAACTATATTTTATTGAAAATAGGCATTTTAATTGGTAATATTGCATCTCATTTAGATTAGTAGTTTTATGCATTTTAAATTTACTCTTGAAATGTATCTACTTGTTTACATCTTGTTATGTGTAGGTACTCATGAAGATCAATCATTCAACTAATTATGGATTGAGTTATTTACACTTGTAGAAGACTCATCTTCTTTGATTTGCAACATCACTGAATGATGATATCAAGATGGATGGGAGTGATACTAGTCCTTGAAGACTTAGTAGTCACTTTAGTCATGATTGGGCTTTGCATTGGTTCCTTGAAATCTTGGAATGCTATTTGTGGCTAAGGTACGATTTCGTTCTTCCACACGCCCTATGGATCATTCTTTTGATCACTAATTGACTATATGCTTGTTCTTGGCATCCTTGCCTTCACATTTGTTTGTGGTTTGTGATTCTTCCCTTTTTCATCTCAAACCTTCGTTGCTTGGATACTTGACTCACTATGGAGATGTAGAGTGAGTTAGTAGAAGCTTAAAGTATCAAGCATGATTTCCATGGTTTGCACCCTTACGGTTAGTAGGCCCATTATCATGTGTAACTTGTGCAATTAAGCTCATCTCTAGGATGATTGATGAATCCCTTCAGATACCAAACTACTTCACTAAGTTGTAGTTGGATTTTACACATTTGGAATTGAAATATTCCAAGGATATTGTTATTGTAAATCATAGCAATAGTTATCCGATCATGTGGGAGAGAAAGTGAATCTATACTTTGCTCACATTTTGAAATAGAGTAAGACTACTCTTGAAATTGATCTTATTCTATGTATCAAAATTGCTTGGTATAGTTCATTACCAAAGCCGTTTAAACTTTCGCTGGAAAGGCACGTCTTAAACCATTATATATGACACAAGCTCTTCGTCTCCTCGATTTGAAGAATGTCATTTGTCTCTTGAGCAATGTTCTTTGTCTTGATTCACTTCTCTTGACTTCTCTCCTCTTTGCTTCTTTGCTACGAGTAGTCGTTTGTCCGTTTCGGTCTTTTCCTATCTCGATTCAACTCATAATCCTTCATTAAGGCATTATTACCTAGTGTTGTTGTCACACCCCCAAATTTCACTGCAACGGAAGTCTAGATTTGGTTTGCGACTTCATGGCGTGAAGATGACTTGATGCGAGAGAACGACCTCTACATGCCAAAACAACAATGCAGACTCCATATAGTAGCATACCTGAGAAAAACATTGCTAAAGTGTCAACACAAAGTTGGTGAGTTCCTAGGTTTGAGTTTAAGAAAACAATAAAAATCATTTCAATGAACCACAAGATTCGTATCCACCTGTGACAATATAACACATACAAAGTCACACAGTTTATCTTTACTACTATCTAAGCTCATGACACCGATGCGTTAACGAGTCTAACTAACTTCATGTGTGCCCGTGAAGGTGACTAACCCAAGTCACCCATTGTCTTCAAATGAAACTGTATTTACTTGAACGGACTGATTCAAAGTAAATAGGAGTGTCAACTTCGATAGATCTATCCATAACATTCGCGCTCACTTCGCTGTAACACAACTAGGCTAACGGTTCATGATTCGTGGGCAGTTCTCATTTGGGTTGTTTCGGGACATAGATCAACTAGTAAAGAATAGTTCACTTGTGTTCACGCGCTATAAATCAAGCAATGTTCTCACCTCAAAAGATGATAAAACAATTTTAGAGAAAGGGGCTAGGAAACTCACCTTGTTGATAGTAAAGTGTCGCGAGACAAAGTAGAATTTTACCGGTAACCTAATAAGAATAATGTTAATTTAAACCACGTGTCATATAAATATAATGTACATGTATAAACCCTTTCTTAGTTGGTGCTTTAGGTTGTAATAATAACGACCAAAGTTTTTTAAAACATTTCTGGCTATTAGTTAATTTAATTATTTAGAATCGGGTTTTATCTTTTTAAACTAGGTTTCATCAATTATTATCATTTTATATTTTCATATTTATGCATTATAAAATCATTGATATGTTGATATAAATTCATGTAAAAGTAATTTAAATTTATTAAAGTGGCTAATAAATTAAGGGAGGTGATTTGCACACTCCACAAAATGATTGGCACACTCAAAATGTGTGTATGTGTTGTCATTTGTGCCCTTCCATTAAATAGTGTGGGCAATTTTTAACACAAATATTAAGGGTAAAAATGTCAACACACACACATTTTTAGTGTACCAATCATTTTGTGGAGTGTGCAAATCACCTCCCATAAATTAACAGTTAAATTTTACGTATATTTTAATAAGTAAAAATTCAGGTTTTACGGTTTCATCTTTCATATTTATTTCTTAATTATTTTAATTATTATAAACGCATGTCATTAATTAGAAAAATAATATGAAATATAAAAGTTACCATTTTAGCATGAAATTTCATTTAACAATTTCAGGAGTTATAAAATATAATCAGATTTTCTTACAAACATCATTTTTACCTGTAGTAATCATTTATTAATTATAAACTCGTTTTTAATCCTTCTAATATGATTCTTTTTGCAGAGATTGATTCATACTATGATCTTACCATTTCATTAAGAAATTCATATTAGTGACATTCTAATTGTTTAGTTTACCATTTTACATGCATATTAAGTTCACATAAAATCATAAAATTAAAAGTGTAATAACTGATTCATTTTTAGGTCTTTTTAATTGGTTCAAATAGCATTAGAAAACTTATGAAAAATTCAATATAAATATCTAGAGTAAATTTTTTTTGACCAACATTGGATGGTCGGTTTCTAACAAAATTTTAGTTGTTTTTAAGCTAGTTTAGCAACGAGAGTTTCGGCTACTTTTACCACTTGATAAAATAACATTAACTACTAAGCTTAACTAACATAAACTAATTAATAACATTATTTAATAGTAGGAAACACGAAAATTCAGTTCATAATCAAGTTAAGCAAAATTATGGCACAGTTTTTACCCGTTCGACCCGTTAGGGCTCATTTTTAACTATTTAGCCAATTACGTGCTATTTTTCAACTTTAGGCATTACTAGGTCAGGGATTTAACATGTAATAAGAGTTAATTGGACTAGGTAAATCAGATCTTACAAAGTGATTGGTGGTTTGAGCAAAACCGAACCTAGAAAACCCTAGGCTAGATTATGCTTGCACAACCCGTACACGAACACTTGGTGGACATAGGAACTTGTAATAGGACTACTTGGAAGATCAGAAGTAATGTCAATAATGTTTTTAAGTAACAAGTGTTGGGAATAAATTATAGCCAGTATACTTGAGCGCTGACAAGAGTAACACAAGCGTTGACAAGAGTAATACAAGCGCTGACAGCTCAAGCGTTGACATGACAAAGTCAAGCGTTGATACATTGAAGACACACACTGATGGAAGGATAGACTCTACGCGTTTATTTTATTCTAGATTACTTCTAGGTAAAGATAAATATAGAAAATACATTGTTGTTCCTATCTTCACTAGAAGTAATTTAGAATACAATAAACGCGTATAGTCTATCCTTCCATCAGTGCTTGTCTTCAATGTATCAACGCTTGACTTTGTCTTGTCAACGCTTGAGCTGTCAGCGCTTGTATTACTCTTGTCAATGCTTGTGTTACTCTTGTCAGCGCTCAAGTAGACTGGCTATAATTTATTCCCAACAATCCTCCCCTAAACTTGATATCTACTCTAGTGGTCAAGTTTCTGAATAAACATTAAGAACTAGGAGGAATCTTCTAAAGGGGAGGATGAACAAATAAATGTGAGTGATAAGGGCAGCCATGATGGTCAATCTTTGGATGTTGCTAAGGCCCTAACAAGTTTGAAGAAACAAACAGGTTTTGACACGTCTCTAGACTCTCCTACAAACTTAAATTTTTCATTTACAGCCATGTTGGAGGAAATTGCGAGAGGCGCTGAGACAGGTACTTTGGGCGTTGACAAGACAGATTTGAACGCTGACATGAGTATTTTGGGCGCTGACAAAGCAAAAGTGAGCGTTGACAGACCTGCAAATGAGGTTGATGTATCCCAGTCATCATCCATCATCAAAGAGGTTTCTTCACAGGTATTACCATCTACCTTACCAACAATTGATCCATTAGATAAGGGTAAGGGTATTATGGTAGAAGAAGTTGTCCAAAGAATGCAGCACAAATTGAATTTGATAGAAGGTTGGCTGCACAAATTGTGGAACAAGAAAGAAAGCAGGTGGGTGAATCACCTTTTGTTGTCACTTCAGAAGAGCAAGAAGGAAGTGATGAAGCCAATTCAGACTCAAGTGTTATGATCATAGAACAGCCAGAAAGACTTGAGTATGGAGATGAGTTGGCCAAGGAGAAATTGAATGAGTTGAAATTGCAGGTTGATTTTGATATGCCAGAGGTGGTTCAGATGTACCATGCTTGGGAAGAAAGGTGTATAGAGAATCCACATTTGACCATTTTAGATCAAATATAGGGTTTGGAGATTCTTCTCAGAGTACAAAAGGATTGCAAGGTCATACTGAAACACAAAGCAAGCAATGTTCTCTCAAATTTGAAAAGGGATAGAAAGGAGTTGTACTTTATGCTGCTCAGATGTCATGGAACAGGATGGACTTATAAGAAATTGACTGGGTTGACATTTGATGAGTTGGAATGTAGAGCTTATCCCATTTGGGTTAGAGTGCAGGAAGCAAACACTCTAAGACTTCTTTCTGATGAAAGAAAAGAAGAACTTGCAGAGGAAATGGAGCTCAAGAAGGCAATGTTTGTTCCCAGACCAGTGAAAAAGGGAGTTTCTCTTGAGTTTCCCAAAGATATGGATCCATTACATCCAAGTGAAGCTTTCATAAGAAAGAGCCTCAAGCTCTCACCATTAGAAGCTTCAGATATGGTACAAGTGTTACCACTTGATTCCAGAAACCCAATTGTAAGCTATGAAGAAGATGAGTGTGGGTTTTGGAAAATTGGCAGGTATGGAAAAGAGGTTCACACTTTTACCACCCTTATATCTTTGTTTGCAAGTTTTGACAGAGAAGACCTGGTAGACCTATGGAGGTTATTGGAAGCCAAGTATGAGACTGAAGCACCAACTTCAGTCAATGGAATAAAACTGTGGTCCACATTCAAGAGAATGTGTGGACCAAAAGATGAGGATCCTGCTATTTGGAAGGATCTTGAAGATGATCTCAGTGGTCTTCAATGGAGGTTGTATTCAGCTGCTGGTGTTTATTATTTGAGTTCTACAAAGTTTGCTGAGTATCTACTTGTGGATGGTCAGTACTTCATGCCCAAGGAAGTCTTGGAGAAGATGAAGAACACTCAGCTGGAAATTGAATATTCAATTGACGTGGCAAAAGACTTAGATTTATTTATTACCAATATGAGAAGGTTTGTAAGATTCCTCCTAGTTCTTAATGTTTATTCAGAAACTTGATCACTAGAGTAGATATCAAGTTTAGGGGAGGATTGTTGGGAATAAATTATAGCCAGTCTACTTGAGCGCTGACAAGAGTAACACAAGCGTTGACAAGAGTAATACAAGCGCTGATAGCTCAAGCGTTGACAAGACAAAGTCAAGCGTTGATACATTGAAGACAAGCACTGATGGAAGGATAGACTCTACGCGTTTACTGTATTCTAGATTACTTCTAGTGAAGATAGGAACAACAATGTATTTTCTATATTTATCTTTACCTAGAATAGTTGATACGTAGATTATTGTACAAGGCTTCTTATGTCTATAAAAGAAGACCTTTAGGTTAATGTTCAATATAAGTTTTCATACATAAACTACTTTCATTGTAAGCAAGTTTGATATCATTAATCAAAGTGAAAGTTTGTTTATATCTTGTGTGTTCTTGTTTAAGTGTTAATTCTGCATAACACTTAGATTGTCATATACATATACAAAGGTTTCTCTAAGTGTATTACTTGATCTAATCTCGTATACATAAAGCTCAATCGATCTGTGTTTGGAATCAACAACAAGAACATCATCAACAACAAGAATCGAAAATCAAAATTAGGGTTTCTTAAAAAACCCTAAATCGATTTTGGCTAGGGTTTCGTCTATGGTTCTTCACACTTGCTGAGCTTCTAGGCAGAGACCAAGGGTAAGTGGTGATGGTTTATGAGTCCTTGAAAGCACTTGTGGTGGTGGCAATGGTGGTGTGATGATGGTGGTGGTTCACGACAGAAAACAACCACAAGGAGGAATTTAATTGAATGTCTTTTGATGTTTTGATGTTTTTTTTGTGATTCAAGCCATTGTATTAGATACCTATTTATATAATTCATGAAGCCTTATCACCAATGCTTCATCAATCCATAGAAATATTAATTTATGGTTGAAATTCGTCTACTGTAGCCATGGATTGATGAACAGGAGCTTGAGGATTTTTAGGGATAAAAAAATAATGTCGTTGCTGCATATTGGAGAGGTATGGGTCGAATTTTTATCATTAGGAAACAATATGTCCATTATTTAGGCAACTAGATAACTTGTAATTGTTTTAAAAATTGTTTCCTTATGTTTAGATATACATATAATCGGTTTTTGTTTGATATGGGCCTAAAACCACCAAAATTCACTAAACATGGGTCATTAGTGACTTAATTTGGGCTTAGGTGTTGGGTTTAATTTTGGATTACGGGCTTTTAAAAATAGTTACGGGCTTATTTCTGGTCATTGATAATTTATTTAAGCTCGTACAATTTATTTTGAAGTTTACAAATTAATTTTATTAGTTCTTAGTTGATAAAATTAATTTACACATTTTCATGATCATTTTTCTATAAAAATGATATTTTATAATTAAATAATTAATAAAACGATTACCTCGGTAAATTATCCGAAACGTTGAAATAAATTAAAAGTGATAAATATATGATTTATAGACTTTTTACTGTCCATCATATATTATTTTGAAGAAATCGTGAGCTGAAAACGTTTATATAACTTTTTATTATTAATTAACGGTGATTTCGATAATTTACGTTAACTATTAAAATTAATTATTATTGACACTTATATGACCTATAAACTAAAATTAATTCATTTTAAGTAAAATAAATAAAACACATAAACTTTTAGTTCGATGGCCTTCAATTATAGTTAACCACGATTTCCAGAAAGCACAGTAATTATTTTCTACTTTATAGTAAATAGTTAAACGCGTAACTATTGACATCTATATGATTTATATGTTCTCAAATAGTCCGTTGTATATATTATCGATGATAATATAATTTGTTACTTGTATGTTACCTTCTTTTTTATAATTAACAATGTTTTAAAATAATAAAAAATTGTAGCGATAATTATTTTATTATTTGAGAATAACAATGACTTCATTTACGGGTTGTCACATTCACCCCACCTTAGAGGATTTCGTCCTGAAATCAAAGCGTTGTATACGTTACGGTATTTTTCAAGAAGAAGACAAAAGTGGTGAGTGGAGGTTCAACGGCTAATAATAGTAATTAGCCGTTATTCTGCCATTATAAATTTCAAATTTTTTATTTTTATCACATAAATTTTTTTTCCGTCAATCTAAAAATTTGCTCTTCCGTTGCGTTTATAATGGCGTATCTTGTTCCGATAGTTGCGATTGTGTTTGTCGTTGTGACGGTAATTTACTTGGCGAACGCTCCTCTAGAAGAAGATCCACAATTACTAATTGTTATATTGGTGTTCATTATACTGCTTATTGTCTTGGCGATTGGCGTAGAAGTATTTTTGAAAAATTAAGTATTAGTCATTTGTTGGTAGTGTGTTACCACCAAATTTCAGGATTTCATGTATTTTCTCTTTGGTATTAATGTTTTAGTTGAATGTTTTCTTAAATAAAGTGTCGTTTTGTTCATCATGTATGATTTTGATATTCTTAGTTATCATTATATTTGAGCTTTCAAGTCTTACATGTTTAATTTACATTTGTTATGTTATGATAGTTCTTTAAAATTTTGGTATCCTCATGCCCTTAATGTATGATAGAAAATGGGATTACTTTAATTCCGGGTGAGTATTATTCATTTTAATATTGTGGTAACTACTACGAGCACACTATCGCTCCATCTCGATTATACATAGGTGATCAGGCTATGTATATTCCAGATCCAACACATAGTATCCTCATTTCGTTGCCTTTATATTTTTCATATCTTACTTTTTATGAAATTTATAGTTATTTGTTATCCTTTTTGAGTTTCTACAAAATATAGTAAGTTATAAGTATACCATATATATATATATATATATATATATATATATATATATATATATATATATATATATATATATATATATATATATATATATATATATATATATATATATATATATATATATATATATATATATATATATATATATATATATATATATATATATATATATATATATATATATATATATATATATATATATATATATATATGTAATGAAATTTTCATTTTTATACTCCTAAGATTTCAAATTTGACAAAATCAACCTTTTAAGTTTAAAAAGGATTATTTTATATATTTTTAAACCTTTAAGTTTAAGAAATGACATAAATGACACTTATAGTTCATAAGTTTATGTTATTTACATTTTCAACCTTTCTAGTATTACCCTTAGGTTTAAAATTTTACAAAATCAATCCTTGTACCCTTAACTTTAAGAAAATGACATTTTCTACCCAAGGTTTCAACAAGTTTCAAAAGTTACAAAATTTACCCCTTAACTTGGTTTGTAGTTGGAAATCAAGTCCAAAACTTAAGAAACTAACTTTTAACTTAGAAAATAATTTTAACTTGGAAAATAATTTTTAACTTATTTCTTATGAAAATAATTTAGCATTTCATAATTTTAGCATATGAAAAGGATTTTAGCTTATTATTTTATGTGAGAAACAAGACTAGGGTATTAAGACACATTTGGTTTAGAATAATCAAATGAGATGTTTTTGAATAGTCGTGACGGTGGCATGTTTAACCTTCCAGTTAATGATGGCATCCTTCAAAGCGTCAAGAGTTAGGCTCTACTGGGACAGGGTTCCCCGACTGCTCATTCTTCTAACGAGTCATATGGTACATGAGTGTGCGTGGTTTTTGTGACATTTTTTTAACATATTTTTTTTTAGTGAGTCCAGATATAATTTTAAGCATCATTTTTACACTTATATTTTAATAGTGATTTAGTATTTAGTATTTGAGGTTTTCAGTGATAAGATTTTCACTGGTTTGGTGGTGCATCCCTTGAATGCATTCTTTTGGTAATTATTGTTACTTTCGAGACTATTTGGATATTTAATATAGTTATATATACATATATTTATAGTAGTAGTACATACATAAGTATAAGAAATTTCTCATGTAGTATAATTGTAATTTAATTTCATAGTTTCGCTATATCTTATTATTAACTAACAGTTAAGCAGATAGAGAATTTCATGTTGTGTACTACTGTAATACTATAACGTAGCCCACTAGATTACGTCATCCCATACCCGTGGGTGACCATGCATAGTCCCACAAACATGTTTTTCACTGTAACGCTCAGTAGTTTAGTAAAAGAAAATAGCATGTCAAACAACTTAACTTTTGATAAGGATAACACTATATGGTTGGTATGTCATATTATCATGCGATTTAGAGCCGATTATAATCTAGAGTTACTAATGCAACCTAGTTCTCTATAATCAAGGGCTCTGATACCATTCTGTCACACCCCCAAATATCACTACAGCGGAAGACTGGATTTGGGTTGCGACTTCATGGTGTGAAGAGGACTTGATGCGAGAGAACGACCTCTACATTCCAAAACAACAATGCAGACTCCATATAGTAGCATACCTGAGAAAAACATTGCCAAAGTGTCAACACAAAGTTGGTGAGTTCCTAGGTTTGAGTTTAAGAAAACAATAAAAATCATTTCAATGAACCACAAGATTCGTATCCACCTGTGACAATATAACACATACAAAGTCACACAATTTATCTTTACTACTATCTATGCTCATGACACCGATGCGTTAACGAGTCTAACTGACTTCGTGTGTGCCCGTGAAGGTGACTAACCCAAGTAACCCATTGCCTTCAAATGAAACTGTATTTACTAGAATGGACTGATTCAAAGTAAATAGGAGTGTCAACTCTGATAGATCTATCCATAACATTCGCGCTCACTTCGTTGTAACACAGCTAGGTGACTAACGGTTCATGATTCGTGGGCAGTTCTCATTTGGGTTGTTTCGGGACATAGATCAACTAGTAAAGAACAATTCACTTGTTTTCACGCGTTATAAATCAAGAAATATTCTCACCTCAAAAGATGATAAAATAGTTTTAGATAAAGGGGCTAGGAAACTCACCTTGTTGATAGTAAAGTGTCGCGGGACAAAATAGAATTTTACCGGTAACCTAATAAGAATAATGTTCATTTAAACCATGTGTAATATAAATATAATGTACATGTATAAACCCTTTCTTAGTTGGTGCTTTAGGTTGGAATAATAACGACTAAAGTTTTATAAAACGTTTTCAGCTATTAGTTAATTTAATTAGTTTGAATCGGGTTTTATCTTTTTGAACTAGGTGTTAATGCAAAGCAATGCCTAAAAACATTGTTAGTATTAATTAATCTTTCTTAGTTTTAATCACGATAAATTACAAAGACATTTATTCAAACACAATCATAAAACGAATTATCTAACAAACACTATCATCAAGGTTATAATCACTACACTAACATATCTTAATCATGCTTAGTGATCATAAAAGTGATTAGCCTTAAAACTCACTTTTGTCAAATGTGACAAAATATTTTTAATAAAATTTATTTTTAAGAAAATCTTTTATTAAAATAAAATGTAAATTTGAATATGGCATATACCAAATGCCATAGGAATATCCTTTGAAGGTTTAAACAGTCTCAGATATTTCAAATTCACTAAAAGACAAAAAGGAGCGGAGTCTAGTACCCACGGTTCCTTAAGTGCCTACGCGGTTCCCTATCGATAAGGAACCGCCTGGGTAGATAAGGAACCGCCCCCAGATAGCCGTTGGCATTTGTCTTCTATAAATAATGGATCAAATTTGCATTATCATCAACCCTTTTTGGACATCTCTTTCAACCTTCTTCCTCCGATCTAATCCTTGTCATTTGTAAATGATCACTTAATGTGTTAAGTATGTTTACTCATGATTATCCTCTTGATCTCCTTATTTACCTTGTCCAAAGAGAAGACCACTCACACACTTGTGATGTGATTAAAGATGAAGTATTGATGAAGATCACCTTCCCCTAAAGATCTAGACATTCATCATTTTTTTATTTGTGTCTTGTGTAGATCCAATTTATTTGTGAATACTTGGACTAGTTGTGTTCATCCAAGCTATATGAGAATACTTGGATTAGAGTTGGGTAAATCCATTGCACATGTGTGTGCTTAGATTTTTGTTGTGTAGATCCAAGCAACATGTGTGTACTTGGATATGTTTAGTTGAGTTGTATTTAGTTGTTTTAGTTCTCACTAAACTATAAAGTAATGTGGTTGTGTCTTGTGAGTTCTCACTAAACTATAAAGCTATATGTAGTTGTGTTGTGTGAAGTTCTCACTTAGCTTCAAAGTGAAGAGTCGTGAAGATTGGTTCTAGCTTTGGATTAGAACTCGACATCTAGCCTTGTGTCGGAAAATGGTGAAGTAGGCAACGTTGTGAAGATTGGTTCTAGCTTTGGATTAGAACTCGACATCTAGCCTTGTGTCGTAAAATGGTGAAGTGGGCGACGTTGTGTAGATTGGTCCTAGCTAAGATTAGGTCTCGACATTTAGCTTAGTGTCGAAAAATAATGTAAGCGGTGTTGTAAGGTTTTCTCCGCCAAGAAGGGAGCTTGTGGATATAGTGAAAATCTCGAGTAAGTGTACTCGAGGAGTAGAGTAGGAACGAGGATAGAGCCTCGTTGCCGAACCACTATAAATCTTGGCGTCTTCCTACTAGGTTGTTTCTTTCCTTACTCATTACTTACATTCATTATCATTATACTTACTACACATTGTTAATGCATTAGAATTGAATCTAATCATTATGAAACTAGCTTTCAAGTAAAAGATAGTTTTGTACACTCACCAAATTGAAAGGAATTTTAATTAGGAGATAAACCGATTAGAAACTATTCAACCCCCCATTCTAGTTTCTACACTAGGGTTTCATTAATTATTATCATTTTATATTTTCATATTTATACATTATAAAATCATTGATATGTTGATATGAATTCATGTAAAAGTAATTTAAATTTATTTAATTTTGCTAATAAATTAACAGTTAAATTTTACGTATGTTTTAATAAGTAAAAATTCAGGTTTTACGGTTTCATCTTTCATATTTATTTCTTAATTATTTTAATTATTATAAAGGCATGTCATTATTTAGAAAAATAATATGAAATGTAAAATTTACCATTTTAGCATGAAATTTCATTTAACAATTTCATGAGTTATAAAATATAATCACATTTTCTTAAAAACGTCACTTTTACGTATAGTAATCGTTTAATAATTGTAAACTCGTTTTAAATCCTTCTACTATGATTCTTTTTACAGAGATTGATTCATATTATGATCTTACCTTTCATTAAGAAATTCATATTAGTGACATTCTAATTGTTCTAAAGTTTACCATTTTACATGCATATTAATTTCACATAAAATCATAAAATTAAAAGTGTGATAACTAATTCATTTTTAGGCCTTTTTAATTGGTTCTAACAGCATTAGAAAACTTATGACAAATTAAATATGAGTATTTAGAGTAAAAATTTTGTGACCAACATTGGATGGTCGGTTTCTAACAAAAGTTTAGCTGTTTTTAAGCTAGTTTAGGAATGAGAGTTTCAGCTACTTTTATCACTTGATAAAATAACATTACCTACTGAGTTTAACTAACATAAACTAATTAATAACATTATTTAACAGTAGGAAACACGGAAATTCAGTTCATAATCAAGTTAAGCAAAATTATGGCACGGTTTTTACCCGTACGACCCGTTAGGGCTCGTTTTTAACTATTTAGCCAATTACGTGTTATTTTTCAACTTTAGGCATTACTAGGTCAGGGTTTAACATGTAATAAGAGTTAATTTTACTAGGTAAATCAGATCTTACGAAGTGATTGGTGGTTTGAGCAAAACCGAACCTAGAAAACCCTAAAAATAGCTCGGCTAGGATTATGCTTGCACAACCCATACACGAACACTTGGAGGACATAGGAACTTGTAATAGGACTACTTGGAAGACCAGAAGTAATGTTGATAGGTGTGTAAACACTCATCCTTTTACCACTTAATTACAATAATAACCAAGCCAAAACGTGTATTTTATGTCATTTATGTCGGAATTATGCGTGGTTTGTGTTTTTGTTGTGATTTAGGACGAAAAGGTGAAAAGTGGAGAAAACACGGGCATTCACGGGCTTTTATCGAAGAAAAAGACGAAAGACGAAGTCAAGAAATCAATAGTGCAAAAAGAACGGAAGTCCAAGACCAATTCTGAAGATTTATCAAAGAAAAAGTCAAAAGACGGAAGTTTACTAAAAGCCGAAGAACTCAAGTCTAATTTATTGAAGAATTACAAGACGAGTTTAAAGAAATCCCTAGACAAAGTCGTTAAAGTCAAAGAATTAAGAGATTAAGGACTTAATGACGCAATTAAAAAAAGAAGAAAGAAGGGAGTAAGCTTCCTAAGCACCTCCCTAATCTCTCCTATAAATAGCACCCATTTTCATTTCATTAGTTTTTGTTGGCTAAGTGTGACAATTAGTCTTCCACCATTTACATTACTTGTCATTTTATTACATGTCATTTAATTAATTGTCTTACACCTTAAATACATTTAATTTCAAGTAAGTTTCCTTTTAATGATTGTCAATCTTTACTTTTATTGTTTGATCTCCTATCTACCTTTCTTTAATCTTTAATCTTTATGTTTATGTTCATGTTTATGTTTTTGAGTTTTTATTAAATTGATTAAAGTGGGTTTTGATTATTGTGATTAGTATTGTTAGTTTTATTGATTTGGATTGTTTGTTTATGATTAGTAGATGTTTATTGATTAGTCTTGCTTAATCTATTGGTTTATTTTGATTGATTGTGATTAGATTCGTAGTTTTTTCCTTTCCCCGTGTTCTTCGCTGTCTGTTTGTTTTCCCAGGTATATTCCGAATCGAGCAGGTTGTTCCGAATCAAAGGGGTGTTGTGAACATTCCGAACCAAGAAGAAGTTCCGAATCAAGGGAAGTTCATCCGGAACATTAAACATTCCGGATCAGCTGTTCATTCGGAACATTCCGAATAAAGGTTTTGTTGTGATATATTCCGAATCGATTTCTTCCGGATCAAGGGTTTGTTCATTCGGAACATTTTCCGAATCAAGGGGCTGTTCATTCGGAACATCCAAGTTATTCCGAACGAAGGAGTTCATTCGGATTTATTCCGGATCAGTGGAACAGGTGGTTCATTCGGAATATATTCCGAACCAAGAGGATATTCCGGATCAGTGGTTTTTATTCGGAATAATTTATTATTCCGAGTGAAGGTGCTCATTCGGAACATTCCGAGTGAAGGAGTTTATTCGGAATATATCCCGGATCAAGGTGATATTCTGAATAAAGAGTTTATTCCGGATAAAGTGACATATTCAGAATAAAGGATTTAGTCCGGATGAAGCATTATTCCGAGTGAAGAAGAATCATTCCGAACGAAGGCGACATTCCGGATGAGTGATTATTCCGAACGAAGGATTATTCCGAATGAGCTGTTTTCAGGTTCTTTTTAGTTTCAGTTTTTAATTTTTAATTTTCAAGCTTTACTTTTCCCGCCTTTTTACTTAGTCGCATTTAAGTTACTTGCCTTAGATTTATTTTAAGCCTTGCCTTAGTTTAAGTTTTAGTTGCGTTTTAAGTTTGCCTTAGATAGATTTAAGTTTGCGTTATTTACTTTTAAGTGCCTTTTAAATTCTCGTCTTGCTTTAAATACTTGCCATTTATTTTAAATTAGAGTTAGATTTTAGATTTACTTTTAAGTCTTGCATTTTATTTTCAACAACGACAAATATTTTTCTTAACCAAGAACAATTGAGTCACACTTAAAACCATTTTTCAATTCGATTAGACATACGACAAAGAACTTTTTAACTGAGTAAAATCTAGTTATTAAAATGGCGCCGCTGCCGGCTCTTTTCGTAAAGATTAGCGGTTTTCTGTGAGAGACGCGTTGCTTTTTGGGATCCGTTCATTCGTGAGCGTTATTTTCTTGCTTAAAAATTTCTAAAATCCAAAAAAATTAAAAATTGTTAAAAATCCATAAAAATTAAAAATTTCAAAAATCTAAAAAGATTTTATTTTTATTGTGTATATATTCTCTTTGTGTTTGGTATTGTTTTCTTTTGATTTCGCAGGTGTATGCGTACTAGATCTTCTACTTATCAAGAGCCCGAGACTCGTGAAGATTTAGGTATGGCAGGTGTGAACAACAACAGTAATCCACCGCATCTCAATAATAACAACAATAATGTTCTTCCACAGCCCGATCTTCGGACAATGGAGGATCTTTGTCAACCTACCATGTTTGGACGAGGAGGACCGATTGCGCCGATGCAAATCACGGCTCCGGAGTTTTCGTTGAAGCATCACATGATACGACAAGTGCAAACTAATCCATTCGCCGGAATGCTTGATTATGATGCCAACAAACACCTCGACAAATTCATTACAATCACTCAAAGCATGAAGTTGCCCGGTGCCACAATGGATGTTCTTCGCCTTCAACTCTTCCCACATACGTTATCACACCACGCCGAGAAATGGTTTGATCGTCTCCCGAAGAATTCAATTCATACTTGGGATGACATGACTCAACGCTTTTTGTCGCGCTACTTTCCACCATCCATGGTCACGAGCCTTCGCAATCAAATCAGCGGTTTCATGCAAGAACCCGATGAATCTCTCTTTGATGCTTGGGAAAGATATAATGTTTTGATCGATCGATGTCCAAACCACAACATGCTCCCTATAACCTTAATTGATACTTTCTACAACGGTTTGACTTTTCGTGATCGTGATACGATTAATGCAGCCGCCGGTGGCACATTTATGAAAAGGAGACCCGAGGAGTGTAGAGAGCTTATTGAGAACATGACTACTCATCTCAAAAATTAGGATTCCTCCGCTTCTTCAAGGAACAACCCGAGAGTCAATGTTTCTTCTACTTCAGCAAACCCCGACATGACCGAATTCACCCGCATGATGGCCGAAACGAATAAAAATATCTTGCTCCTCGCTACAACCAACAACAAGTTAAAGCGATAGCCAATCCTTGTGAAACATGCGACGGTCCTCACTCATACACTGATTGTCCTTCTACTCAAGGAAATCTGGAAAACGTGTATGCAGCTTATGGTAATTATTCACCGGAAAATTACCATGCCCGACCTCAAGGGGATCGAAATTTGCTAAGTTACCGGTCAAACAACTACCTTTCACCCGGTTTTTCTCCTCAAAACCAAAACCCCAAAAACAACTACAATAGAAGCAACCAAATCCCACCTAGAGCTTCTAATCCTTATCACCCACCCGCTCAACAAGCCCCAGTCTTCAATCAAGATGTTGAAGCGCTAATGAGAACCCAAGGTGAGCAAATTAAGAATCTATAGAGCCAAATTATCAATCTGAAAGGGGATATCACCAAGCAAGGGAATGACATTAGATCCGAGCTTCGAGATAATATACAATCCTCCTTCAACAGCCAAACGAATGATTTGAATAATATGCTGGCTAGTTTCTTGCCCACCACTCAACCCTCTTCTTCGAGTTCTCTACCTTCAAACACCGTCATCAATCCGCGAGCGAATGTGAGTGCTATTACTACCCTTAGTGGAGTTACTTTAGTAGGACCACCTATCCCGCCCCCATCATCTACACCTCCTCCACCACCATTTATCCCTACTCCTCCCACACCTAGTATCAGTGCACCATTACCGTCTCCGCCTCGTCGTGATGAAGTACCCACCAAGAATCCTCCACCAACCCCACCTTCAACATCTGAACCTTTATCTGCTACACCTACACCTTCACCACCCAAACCCAATATTCCTTATCCATCTCGCTTAGGCAAGGCCAAAATGCACACCAAGGATGACAATCAAGTGTCAAACTATTTGAAGAATGTTTCGGAAATGACCGTAACTTTTACCCTTGTTGAAGCTCTAGCCCAAATGCCCAAATTTGTGAAGATGTTTAAGGAATTGCTTAGAAAGAAGGAGAAGATGGCCGAGTTTGTTAATACTCGATTAAATGAAAATTGTTCTGCCGTCCTTCTTAAAGAACTTCCGGAGAAACTTGGAGATCCCGGTCGTTTTGTGCTACCTTGTACTTTTAACCAAACCGACAAATTTACTGCCTTAGCCGATCTCGGGGCAAGTATAAATTTGATGCCTTTAAGTGTTTGGAAAAAGTTATCATTGCCCGACCTTACACCCACCAAAATGACTCTTGAGCTAGCCAATCGCACTCTCGCTTACCCCGTTGTTATTACCGAAGATGTGTTCATTAAAGTTGGTACATTCACGTTTCCGGTCGACTTCGTCGTTGTTGATTATGAAATGGACGCTCGTATTCCGTTAATACTTGGGCGCCCATTTTTGAGAACCGACAGAGATTTAATTGATGTGGATAAATGTGAGCTCATTTTAAGAGTCGGGGATGACGCACAAGTGTTTGAAATGGGGAAGCTTACAAGCAAATCCTTTGGTGGACGAGAATCAGCGAATATGATTAATGTGCTTGATGATTTTGTCGTCTACAACAATCCTCTATTCGATTCGTGCATTGATAATCCATTGTTTCAATATGATGTGGATGATTCTCTCTCCAATTGGAACCTTCACCCATATATGATTCTCCACCGATCTTTGATGCTTATGATGATGATTCTAGCTCAGATTCGGATGATTATGATGATTTTACTTCCGAGTATCCCGACATGCCCACCTACGATGATTTTGATGAGGCCGATATTCTTTCGAGTGATTTTTCACATGATGAAGATCCTCCGCCATCCATGCTTAATCCTACTTTTGATGACTAATCATTTGAGGAAGACTTCTCTACATTTCTCAATACATACTTCCCTCATGAGAGTGATGCTCCTCCTTTAGACTTTGATAATTATGGTCTTGATCCTACTTCGGATTTGAAGAAAATTCTTTCAAAGGAGAAGCAAACGGACAACACCAACATCCGCAACACGTATGATTTAACACCTCTTTGTCCACCTTCTGAGGACGAGGTTGTGCATTTTCTTCTCGGATCATCTTCAAATTCTGCGGAGCCTGAGTTCTATTTTCCCATAAAGGAAAAGGTGTTCGACCCCGGTATTGGAATCTTTAAGCCATCTCAGTATCCGTCTGATGAAATAAAAGGAAAGATTTTTGGACCTTTTGAAGATATGCTTGCACCACTTCACCCTTGCTACCACCGTTCTCCATCTTTGCTTAAGGGAACCTTGCCTACACTTCTTTGGCTTGCCTTGTTCGCCTTAAGCTTGTGCTACTTGATGGACGAAAACTACGTATTCGATTCCGGTGGATGTGTTTCATGTTTCTTCCTATGCTAATCAAGGTCGAGTCAGGCTCATAACTCGGTTAACAAAAATCAAGCGCTTCTTGGGAGGCAACCCATGTATCTATCTTTTAGCTATCCTTATCATAAGTGTAGGGGAGACCCGTTGGTGTTTGCTATTTCCTCTCTTCTCATATTCAGGGATTCGAGCGCTCAATGATCCACTCTTGATGATTTTTGACGACCCGTGATTCCATGTTTCCTTCTTCCCGGTTCTATCCTAAACTATTTTCGATTCACTATTTTATATTTTCCAATATTAAAATAGGAATCTCGTTAGTTGTCTTTTCCTTAGCGAGATTTAAACAACGTGCACAATGTCCTAAGTGTAGGGGAGTTTACTCCCACATGCTTAAACATTGAGGACAATGTTTAAATTAAGTGTAGGGGGACTTCTATCGAAGTTAAGTGGCCTTTTCCTTGTATTTGTCCTCATTTTAACCGAAAAATCAGTTTTTCGACATTTTTTCAAAATTTTTGATATATTTTGGCCTATTAGTTTTTCCCTTTTGTATAGTTATTTTCTTTCTTTACTAGAATAAATTTTTAATAAAGTGGTTTTAATTTTCAAACGTTGTGAATCTTTTGACTCAACCCGAGTTTACTTATCTAAGTTTACTCTAGCTAGTATCCTTAACATGTTTAAGTCAAGTTTTGCTAGGCTTTTATATAGGGAGCTATAAAACGCGAAAGTCTTAACTCTCACGGGTTAAGAACAAGAACTTTTCGCAAGTTCCTATAATTGATCCTAGAGAGTTGTTTATCAAGGGAACTTTAAAATGCGATTTCTAAACTTGAAAAAGTCTAAGAGTTTGCAAGATCCTATAGATGACTCGAAAACCCAAAACTTTGATTTAATAGGCTAAGCATCCACGAGTCTCATTCCTTGAGATTTTAAACTGTAGAGAACGAGAGATGATAGAGTCAATTATAAGTTTGGTATCCTTTCGTAAATTTATGTGAGTTAATTATGAGCCTATTCTCCCATCACTTGCTAATAAATTTATCTGCAATAAATAAGGTTGTATGATTTGAGAAGTTACTTAGCTTCTAGCCCAAGATCGTTTAAAAGTTGCTCGGTATGGATTAGATTTCATAGCCAAGGCATAACTTATTGAAGCGGGATGCGAAGATTGGCGAGTCCGAAAAGGTCCTAACAAGGCATGAGGGCTACATTTTGTTGCTAAAGATCCAAAAGTGATGTGAAGAATCATTTATCAAAAATCAATATGAAGGATCGAGACACACACGAAAAGCAAATACTCCCGTAAAGATCATGGAGAAGTCTATCCAAAAAGGCCCTAACAAGGTATGAGGATAAATAGATCCAAGTCCAAAAAGGAGTCGGATCGTTGTATATCAAAGTCCAAAATAAAGATTGGAGAAGAATGAAGAAGTCGTGGTCCAAATATGAAGAATCTCTCAAAACTTCAAATGAAGAAATTCCTATTATGAAGAGAAGGCCATTATTTCATGAACGTCTCTCAAGATTTGAAGTATGAAGTCGCTGCCAAATATCGGTCCGAGAAAGGTCTCAAATCGTGAAGCGAGTTATGCCAAGATATGAACTTTATGAGGTCCCGAGAAGCAGTTTTAAAAGATTTTGTCCTTTAGCTAACTATTGATTAAATCGTCCCACTTTATTTTCAGCCTTAAATAACTATCAAAATAAGTCAACAATGCATCCTCGTGATCATTCAAGACAACAATAAAATATAAGAGATACACCTAGGAATAAGGGAGTCTAAGTGAATAATTGGCCCACATGAGTTCGTGTTAGTTTGCTAACTTATAATAACAATGATCTCGTTTTTAAGCTTGGTTTGGAGAAAGTGAAAACTTGAGGATGATGATCATTCATGACATTTCCAAAACCCGAAGGTATGTTTTTAATTTCTTTACTTGTTTTGTTATTTTCTATCTCTTTAATAAAGGCCAATGTGGATTGATTGTGATGAAAAGTGTAATCTTTCTTTGTAACTAATGCATTGCATGAGGACATTGCAATGGTCAAGTGTAGGGGATTTGATAGGTGTGTAAACACCCATCATTTTTACCACTTAATTACAATAATAACCAAGCCAAAAAGTGTATTTTATGTCATTTATGTCGCAATTATGCGTGGTTTGTGTTTTTGTTGTGATTTAGGACGAAAAGGTGAAAAGTGGAGAAAACACGGGCATTCACGGGCTTTTATCGAAGAAAAAGACGAAAGACGAAGTCAAGAAATCAATAGTGCAAAAAGAACGGAAGTCCAAGACCAATTCTGAAGATTTATCGAAGAAAAAGTCAAAAGACGGAAGTTTACTAAAATCCGAAGAACTCAAGTCTAATTTATTGAAGAATTTCAAGACGAGTTTAAAGAAATCCCGAGACAAAGTCGTTAAATAGCAGGGAGGAAGCTTCCTAAGCACCTCCCTAATCTCTCCTATAAATAGCACCCATTTTCATTTCATTAGTTTTTGTTGGCTAATTGTGACAATTAGTCTTCCACCATTTACATTACTTGTCATTTAATTACATGTCATTTAATTAATTGTCTTACACCTTAAATACATTTAATTTCAAGTAAGTTTCCTTTTAATTATTGTCAATCTTTACTTTTATTGTGTGATCTCCTATCTACCTTTCTTTAATCTTTAATCTTTATGTTTATGTTCATGTTTATGTTTTTGAGTTTTTATTAAATTGATTAAAGTGGGTTTTGATTATTGTGATTAGAATTGTTAGTTTTATTGATTTGGATTGTTTGTTTATGATTAGTAGATGTTTATTTATTAGTCTTGCTTAATCTTTTGGTTTATTTTGATTGATTGTGATTAGATTCGTAGCTTTTTCCTTTCCCCGTGTTCTTCGCTGTCTGTTTGTTTTCCCAGGTATATTCCGAATCGAGCAGGTTGTTCCGAATCAAAGGGGTGTTGTGAACATTCTGAACCAAGAAGAAGTTCCGAATCAAGGGAAGTTCATCCGGAACATTAAACATTCCGAATCAGCTGTTCATTCGGAACATTCCGAATAAAGGTTTTGTTGTGATATATTCCGAATCGATTTCTTCCAGATCAAGGGTTTGTTCATTCGGAACATTTTCCGAATCAAGGGGCTGTTCATTCGGAACATCCAAGTTATTCCGAACGAAGGAGTTCATTCGGATTTATTCTGGATCAGTGGAACAGGTGGTTCATTCGGAATATATTCCGAACCAAGAGGATATTCCGGATCAGTGGTTTTTATTCGGAATAATTTATTATTCCGAGTGAAGGTGCTCATTCAGAACATTCCGAGTGAAGGAGTTTATTCAGAATATATTCCGGATCAAGGTGATATTCCGAATAAAGAGTTTATTCCGGATAAAGTGACATATTCCGAATAAAGGATTTATTCCGGATGAAGCATTATTTCGAGTGAAGAAGAATCATTCCGAACGAAGGTGACATTCTTGATGAGTGATTATTCCGAACGAAGGATTATTCCGAATGAGCTGTTTTCAGGTTCTTTTTATTTTCAGTTTTTAATTTTTAATTTTCAAGCTTTACTTTTCCCGCCTTTTTACTTAGTCGCATTTAAGTTTACTTGCCTTAGATTTATTTTAAGCCTTGCCTTAGTTTAAGTTTTAGTTGCGTTTTAAGTTTGCCTTAGATAGATTTAAGTTTGCGTTATTTACTTTTAAGTGCCTTTTAAATTCTCGTCTTGCTTTAAATACTTGCCATTTATTTTAAATTAGAGTTAGATTTTAGATTTACTTTTAAGTCTTGCATTTTATTTTAAACAACGACAAATATTTTTCTTAACCAAGAACAATTGAGTCACACTTAAAACCATTTTTCAATTCGATTAGACATACGACAAAAAACTTTTTAACTGAGTAAAATCTAGTTATTAAATGTCAATAATGTTTTTAAGTAACAAGAACATCAGCAACAACAAGAATCGAAAATCAAAATTAGGGTTTCTTAGAAAACCCTAAAACGATTTTGGCTAGGGTTTCGTCTATGGTTCTTCACACTTGCTGAGTAATAAGTGTGTACACACTTATCATTTCGCCACTAGAATCAAGGAAAAACAAGACCTAATCATGTGTTTAATATCGTAAAAGTCGGAATTACGCGTGGTTTTGTGTTTTTGTGTGAAATAGGTACAAAAGATCAAAAGAGGAGAAAACACGGGATTTTACGGTCAATTATTGAAGAAAAGGACAAAAGACAAGGTCAAGAAACATCAAAACGACCACAATATTGTAAAAAGCACGAAATTACGAATCCAACGGTCCGGACCTCGCATCGTAACTCCTCACGGTTTGCCTTATATGATTTTTTTAAGTTTAATTAGTTTTTAAAATAAATAAATAGTTTTTAATAAATAAATAATAAAAAAATAAAAATAAAAATATATATTCGCAAATAAAAAAATAAAAATAAAGTTTTATAAAAATATTAATTTTATTTCCGTATTATTAATATTATTATCAATATTATTATTATTAATCTAGTTCATAAAGAGGAGTATATTAAAATGGTAGGCCATCTAACAAAGTGGGGTTAAGTAATATATCTTGTACACATATAACTGAGGGGCTGCCCAGCCCAGCTGGTCTCCTCTCGGTCCCTTATGTTTTGGCAGCAACAACCAGGGTTCGAATCCTAGGGGTGGCAAAATGCTGGGTTTATAAAGCCATGACCACGTGTCACCACCGGTTCAAGATCGGTCCAGACCCAAACCAGAATCAGACCGGACCGGTTCAGACCGGTCGGTCCAGTTACGAACCAGATCCGGTTTAGTCCGATTCAACCCGGTTCAAACCGGGTGACGTCATGTTGTCGTCAGCATCCACGTGGCGACGGCTGGCCAATGCCAGCGCGCCACGTGGCACTGACTGTTTGTCATTTATGCAGGTACTAGGTGGCAGACACGTCAGGCGGCTGGCCAATAGGAGCATGCCACGTGGCACATGGCACGCGTCAGGACGAGGTCAGAGGCTGGCAGAAGCAATTATGGGGGCGGTTGATCCAATGAAGCCAACTGTATCCCACTTTCGGAGAAAACAAGGCAGATGCGTTATTAACAAGGAAAAATAAGGAAGAAAATGACGAAAGTACCCCCAACTTAAAGAAGGAAAAGAAATAAAGGGTTTGAAAGGACGATTTTACCCTGATTGTTGGATGCTTATAAAAGGCTCCCATTTCCTTGTATTTGAGGTGTTAGCTTAGTTTTATTTAAATTTCTCTCTAGTTTTTATTGTATTTTTTTATAAACTTTGTATTTTCCTTTCAAGTTTTGTAATCTTTAAATTTTAATAAAAGTCAAGTTTTAGTTTAATTAATTTTCTCTTAGTTTAATTCTCATTCTACCTTTCTTTTACTTTTAATTATAATCTTTCTTATTATTTTGGGATAAGTTTTTATAACTTTTTCCAAATATGATTAGATTTATATAAAGTTTGAAATAATTAATTTTATTTCAAGCTTATTTGTTGCTTAATTTTCTTAGATCTAGCTTATTGTTGGAGGAATTATTTAATAAGCTTTTTAGCTTTTTAAATCTCATAAGTTCTAAGCTTAGGCTTACAACTTATTAATAAGCTAGTTTTCAATTAGTACTTTTATTATTTAGTTTACATCTTTATATTTTTGCAAGTAAGTTAATTAATCTAGCTTAAATTTAATTTTTATCTTAGATGCACTTTAATATTTTATAGATCTACTATTTTTAGCTTTGTTTCATAAAGTAGTTTTATAAAATGATAAAAATAGTTTAGATCTATTAAGTTTTTAAATAAATTAAAGGTGATCCATAATTAATCTTCATAATCAATTATATATTGTTTCTTATCATCCTAATCTCTTGTGTTCTTTTGATCCCGGCGAATCAATTCACTTGTTTTGAGAAACTCATGGGTTGAATAGAGTTAGTTGATTATTTGAAAGTGCTTGAGCTTTTGGTTGATAAAAGTTGGATTGTTTTGGTATAATTGAGAGGCCGTGTACTTTACGGGCCAAGTTTGGGTTTCGACTTTGTTTAGTTTGGTTTGGGAGGCCGAGTACTTTACGGGCCATTATTGTTGATTGTTGTTGATGTTGTTTGTTTAGAGCGTTCTCTACGGACCACGGGTACTACGTTCTTACCTTTTTAAATTTCTAGCATAATCGTTCTAGCTTAATTTTATAGAATAATTTTGTTTAAATTGTTTTCAAAGTTTATCTATTTTATTTTAAAATCTCGTTTTCTAAGTTTTATGTTTTAAAGTTATTTTGTTTGTTTTAAAAATAGTTTTAAAAAGTAGTTTTTATTTCAATAAACTTATTTTTAGTTTAAAGTTTACACCTTTCTTTCTTTTTTAAGCTTATTAGTGTATAAAGCTTCAAGCTTTATCATCTAATAAGGTTATTAAGCTAAAAAAGGTTAAGGCTTTATGCTTTCATTTTAAGTTTATAAATTTTTAAATTTTTCTTGCTTGTTACTACGTGTTGCATCTAGCGTAATTTTCATATAGTTTAATTATTTTCTATTCTTAGTTTAATTTTGTTGCATCATAGATTTAACTAGTCTCATATAGATTTAAATTTCTTGCATTTTCTAGTTGTACTTTTAGCTTAATTGTTTGTACGCACACTTTGTTTTAGCAATAGTAAGGATTTACGTATTCATAGTATTATTTTTACCTTTTTGCTTGCTTTGTGCTTAAATAGAAATAGATCTCCAAACAAGTATTATAACCAAAAACAATAAATCTTGTGTTAAGTTGTGAATCAATTCGAGTCGAGTCGAGGAAAAACGAATATATTAAAAATCAGTTATTAAAATGGCGCCGCTGCCGCTTCGCTCGTTACGTGACGATTTGGATTTTGGGATCCGTTCGATTTTGAACGTTATTTTTCTTGTTAAAAAAATCTAAAACATAAAAAATAAAAAAGATAAAAATACAAAAATTAAAAAATCATCAAAAGCAAACTCTTTCATAAGATTTGCACCAAAAAATTTAAAAAAATCCAAAAGTAATACTTTTCCTAAAGTATTACACCAAAAATACTCCTCTTTATCCTCTATTGTGTTTAATTCTTTTCTCTACCCCTCTTATTTTTAATTCTTCATGGATTCGTACTGCGTAAGATGTGGGAGACCATGGAATGGTTATCAAACATGTCAATGGTGTACATGTGAGCGATGCGGCTATCATCTCGACAATACACAACTTGGATTTTGTCCACTTTGTAATTCAGCCAATTCGTACTTCACCTCTCCCATATATGAGGATCCATATCCGCAAAATGCACCGGGTTTTTCTCCATACCCGTGTTGCAACTATTGTGGGGGCCCTCACGATACTTCTTATTGTCAACCGATGAATTATGAGCCACATCCGTGCTATAATTCCGGTTTTCAAAATTTTGAACCCCCACAATACTCTGTCGTTCATCAACCTTCTTTTGAGGAACAAATCACTATTTTGGATGGAATTCTAGAAAGCTTAAAACAACTCAAAGTTAGTTCGCATGACGAAAGCCGACAAGAGCAAGTATCTAATCTTAGTGCTTCTACTCCTCCTCTTGTGCGTTCTTACTATTATGATGATGATGACGACGAGAATTCTATTTCTTGGAATGATCTTGTTGCTCAATGTCCTAGTGCAATTGTAATTCCTTCTCTCGATATCCCAAATGCATCTAAGGATTGTGATGCATCGAGTGAGATTAGTGATTTGGTCTCGACAAATTCTTTGATGAAGTTTGTGATGTGCCGACTTTTGCAGAGCTTACGGACGAGGTCGCTCTTACGGATGACATCTCTCCATGTTATGAGGATTTCACATTTGAAATTTCTCCTTTTCACCCATTTCCACCGGGAGATGCGGGCGATAACGATTTATTCTCTCTGACTTATGAGAAGTTCACCGATGAACTTGCTCTTTTAGATAAGGTAGAAGACGTTATTCTTCGCGAAAAATTATTGAAAGATCATCTTCTTATTTCTCAAATTGAAGCGTTGAATTCTACTCCTATAAATGAATCTTTACCTCCGTCTTTTACTCCCATTGAGAATAATGACCCATATATGGAAGAAATTGACAATCTCTCAATACCTCCGGGTATTGATGATGACACGGAGGGGGACATTCTCTTTGATAATTTTATTAATGAAGATATTGTCCCAAGTCCCCCTCCCGAGCACCTTTCATCCACTCCTTTAGACACCATTACAGAGGATGAGTGCTTTGACCCGGGAGGTGACATTGACCATTCTATGATTGATACCTTTACGGCTTTGCCGAATAGTGACCATCCATTGTCTTTGGGGGATGACAATTTGTCTCCTTTACCCAACCCACCTCCCATGGATCACGACCTCACATACTTTTCGTATGTTGAGAGGACTTTTCTACCTTTCATGACTTATCCTCTTGCCTCTCATTTATTATGTTCCTCCGGGACCGATGATAAGATTTTTGATCCCGGTATTACATTAGAGATTTCCTCATGGACCATTTAATTCGGGGTCGAGTCAGGCTCGTGCATCGGTTAACAAAAACAAGCGCTTCTCGGGAGGCAACCCGATGATCTATTTTTATCTATTTTCTACAATAAGTGTAGGGGGAGACGTGTAGGTTGTTTGTTTTGTGATGTTGTGCAGGGATGTGGGCCTTCATGATCCACTTTTGGTGCTTTTGACGCGACCCGTGATCCCGTGTTCCCGTGTACCCGGTTCTTTCGATAAGATTTTGCTATTGTGCTTCATACATGTTTATAAATAAGTTTAATAAATGTAATCACTCTAGTTGTCTCTTCCTTAGCTCGATTTTAAACAACGTACTCAATGTCCTAAGTGTAGGGGAGTTTATTCTCCCACATGCTTAAACATTGAGGACAATGTTTATATTAAGTGTAGGGGGGGGGGGGACTTATATCGAATTTTAGTGGGCTTTTCCATGAATTTGACCTCATTAACCGGAAAAATTAAAATTTTTCAACATTTTTCAAATTTTTAATCTATTTTAGCCTAATAGTATTTCCATTTGTTTTCTTTCCTTTTTGTCATCGCATCGTATTTATATTTTCAATTTAAAGAATAAGGTCAAAAATAAATAAATGAATAAAAGGGTTTTAACAAGTTTAGATATTTTTGATATATTAGGCCCGTCGTGAATATTTTGACTCAACCCGAGTTTACTTATCCAAGTTTACTCTAGCTAGTATCCTTAACCATATGGACCTTAATTGGTTTATTAGGCTAAGCATCTACGAGTCTCATTCCTTAAGATTTTAAATTGTGGAGAACGAGAGATGATAGAGTTGATAATAAGTTTAAGGGTTAATTCTTATTTATATAAGTTTTTGTGGCTCTTTCTTCCCGCTTGTATATTTAATTGCTTAATAAATGAGGATTTTTACGGTGTCGATTCGATATCTTAACTCTTAGCCAAATGTTTATTCTCCTTGTAATTAAAGCATGAACACATTGAGGGTGGTAGCGTTGTGGACTTCCGACTAAGGTGGCTCATAACCACTAAGTAGGAGGTATTCAGACCATGGGATCACGGAATTTGGCCTAATATATATATATATCATAAATAAAGAAAGAATAAGATTAAAACATGATCTCAAGGAGCCTTAGGGTGTGCGGCATGTAGCACGAGCCTTGTCATTAGAGCCTTAGGGTGTATGGCATGGTAAGTGTTGAATAAAAATTGATCCAAAAATCAATTCCCTCGTTTTTCGTTCAAGGAGCCTTAGGGTGTGGACAATAGATGAGGAGCATTTTTACATCTTAAAGAGCCTAAGGGTATATGATGTGAACTTGCTAAACTCCACATAAAGTCAACATGACTTTGGAGGAATAATTAATAAGTAGTACTATTGGACAAATTTTGGGTCCGGGAATTTATTCCCCAAATCGTGTTAAATCATCCTTGATGTGGGCTTACTTTAGTGACAACGTTTTTGAGGACGAGGTTAGGTTTTGAGTGTCGGGTTTGCACCGTTTTGCCTTCATTTTTGGACTAATAGTTCTAAAATAAGTCAAATGAGCCTACGGGTGAATGACAATCAATAAAAGCTAGAGATACAACTTAGGACTTGGAGAAAGAGTATTACACAATTGTCTTATATAAGTGGTTTTAACTTGAGGACTTATGGTAAACAATGATCTCGTTTTTAAGCTTGGTATGGGGAACGTGAAACTTGAGGGTGATTAATATTCATGACACCAAAGCCCTAATTTAAGTCTTAGATTTCTTTACAAGTTTCTTCCATCATATAATTTCCAAGTTAATAAATTGTTATAACTTTTGTTTCCTTTAAAGTTTTTATCTTTTCATCGTAGTAGTATTAGTATAATTTAATAAAGGCCGAGATGGGTTAATTATGAGAAAAATGTAACTTTATGCTTTAAAATAATGCATTGCATGGGGTCATTGCAATGGTCAAGTGTAGGGGATTTAATAAGTGTGTAAACACTTATCCTTTTGCCACTAAATCAAGGAAAAACAAGACCTAATCATGTGTTTAACATCGTAAAAGTCAGAATACGCGTGGTTTTGTGTTTTTGTGTAAAATAGGTACAAAAGATCAAAAGAGGAGAAAACACGGGATTTTACGGTCAATTATTGAAGAAAAGGGGACAAAAGACAAGGTCAAGAAACATCAAAACGACCACGAGATTGGAAAAAGCACGAAATTACGAATCCAACGGTCCGGACCTCGCATCGTAACTCCTCACGGTTTGCCTTATATGATTTTCTTTAAGTTTAATTAGTTTTTAAAATAAATAAATAGTTTTTAATAAATAAATAATAAAAAAATAAAAATAAAAATATATTTTCGAAAATAAAAAAATAAAAATAAAGTTTTATAAAAATATTAATTTTATTTCCGTATTATTAATATTATTATCAATATTATTATTATTAATCTAGTTCATAAAGAGGAGTATATTAAAATGGTAGGCCATCTAACAAAGTGAGGTTAAGTAATATATCTTGTACACATATAACTGAGAGGCTGCCCAACCCAGCTGGTCTCCTCTCGGTCCCTTATATTTTGGCAGCAACAACCAGGGTTCGAATCCCGGGGGTGGCAAAATGCTGGGTTTATAAAGCCATGGCCACGTGTCACCACCTGAGTGGTCCACGTGGCAGCTCCGGTTCAAGATCAGTCCAGACCCAAACCAGAATCAGACCGAACCGGTTCAGACCGGCCGGTCCAGGTACGAACCAGACCCGGTTTAGTCCGGTTCAACCCGGTTCAAACCGGGTGATGTCATGCTGACGTCAGCATCCACGTGGCGACGGCTGGCCAATGCCAGCGCGCCACGTGGCACTAACTGTTTGTCATTTATGCAGGTACTAGGTGGCAGACACGTCAGGCGGCTGGCCAATGGGAGCATGCCACGTGGCACCTGGCACGCGTCAGGACGAGGTCAGAGGCTGGCAGAAGCAATTATGGGGGCGGTTGATCCAATGAAGCCAGTTGTATCCCACTTTCGGAGAAAACAAGGCAGATGCGTTATTAACAAGGAAAAATAAGGAAGAAAATGACGAAAGTACCCCCAACTTAAAGAAGGAAAAGAAATAAAGGGTTTGAAAGGACGATTTTACCCTGATTGTTGGATGCTTATAAAAGGCTCCCATTTCCTTGTATTTGAGGTGTTAGCTTAGTTTTATTTAAATTTCTCTCTAGTTTTTATTGTATTTTTTTTATAAACTTTGTATTTTCCTTTCAAGTTTTGTAATCTTTTAATAAAAGTCAAGTTTTAGTTTAATTAATTTTCTCTTAGTTTAATTCTCATTCTACCTTTCTTTTACTTTTAATTATAACCTTTCTTATTATTTTGGGATAAGTTTTTATAACTTTTTCTAAATAAGATTAGATTTATATAAAGTTTGAAATAATTAATTTTATTTCAAGCTTATTTGTTGCTTAATTTTCTTAGATCTAGCTTATTGTTGGAGGAATTATTTAATTAGCTTTTTAGCTTTTTTAAATCTCATAAGTTCTAAGCTTAGGCTTACAACTTATTAATAAGCTAGTTTTCAATTAGTACTTTTATTATTAGTTTACATCTTTATATTTTTGCAAGTAAGTTAATTAATCTAGCTTAAATTTAATTTTTATCTTAGATGCACTTTAATATTTTACAGATCTACTATTTTTAGCTTAGTTTCATAAAGTACTTTTATAAAATGATAAAAATAGTTTAGATCTATTAAGTTTTTAAATAAACTAAAGTAGATCCATAATTAATCTTCATAATCAATTATATATTGTTGCTTATCATCCTAATCTCTTGTGTTCTTTTGATCCCGGCGAATCAATTCACTTGTTTTGAGAAAGTCATGGGTTGAATAGAGTTAGTTGATTATTTGAAAGTGCTTGAGCTTTTGGTTGATAAAAGTTGGTTTGTTTTGGTATAATTGAGAGGCCGTGTACTTTACGGGCCAAGTTTGGGTTTCGACTTTGTTTAGTTTGGTTTGGGAGGCCGAGTAATTTACGGACCATTATTGTTGATTGTTGTTGATGTTGTTTGTTTAGAGCGTTTTCTACGGACCACGGGTACTACGTTCTTACCTTTTTAAATTTCTAGCATAATCGTTGTAGCTTAATTTTGTTTAAATTGTTTTCAAAGTTTATCTATTTTATTTTAAAATCTCGTTTTCTAAGTTTTATGTTTTAAAGTTATTTTGTTTGTTTTAAAAATAGTTTTAAAAAGTAGTTTTTATTTCAATAAACTTATTTTTAGTTTAAAGTTTACACCTTTCTTTCTTTTTTAAGCTTATTAGTGTATAAAGTTTCAAGCTTTATCATCTAATAAGGTTATTAAGCTAAAAAAGGTTAAAGCTTTATGCTTTAATTTTAAGTTTATAAATTTTTAAATTTTTCTTGCTTGTTACTACGTGTTGCATCTAGGGTAATTTTCATATAGTTTAATTAATTTTTATTCTTAGTTTAATTTTGTTGCATCATAGATTTAACTAGTCTCATATAGATTTAAATTTCTTGCATTTTCTAGTTGTACTTTTAGCTTAATTGTTTGTACGTGTATTTTGTTTTAGCAATAGTAAGTATTTACGTATTCATAGTATTATTTTTACCTTTTTGCTTGCTTTGTGCATAAACAGAAATAGATCTCCAAACAAGTATTATAACCAAAAACAATAAATCTTGTGTTAAGTTGTGAATCAATTCGAGTGGAGTCGAGGAAAAACAAATATATTAAAAATCAGTTATTACTGAGCTTCTAGGGCAGAGACCAAGGGTACTTGGTGATGGTTTAGGAGTCCTTGAAATCACTTGTGGTGGTGGCAATGGTGGTGTGATGATGGTGGTGGTTCACGGCAGAAAACAACCACAAGGAGGAATTTAATTGAATGTCTTTTGATGTTTTGATGTTTTGATGTTTTTTTGGTGATTCAAGCCTTTGTATTAGGTACCTATTTATATAATCCATGAACCCTTATCACCAATGCTTCATCAATCCATATAAATCTTGATTTATGGCTGAAATTTATCTACTGTAGCCATGGATTGATGAACAGGAGCTTGAGGATTTTTCGGGATAACAAAATAATGTTGTTGCTGCATATTAGAGAGGTACGGGTCGAATTTTGATCATTAGGAAACAATATGTTCGTTATTTAGGCAACTAGATAACTTGTTGTTTTAAAAATTGTTTCCTTATGTTTAGATATACATATAATCGGTTTTTGTGTGATATGGGCCTAAAACCACCAAAAGTCACTAAACATGGGTCATTGTGACTTAATTTGGGCTTAGGTGCTTTCAGTTGGGTTTAATTTGGGTTTACGGGCTTTTAAAAATAGTTACGGGCTTATTTTTGGTCGTTTAATAATTTATTTAAGCTCGTACAATTTATTTTGAATTTTACAAATTAATTTTATTAGTTCTTAGTTGATAAAATTAATTTACACATTTTCATGATCATTTTTCTATAAAAACGATATTTTATAATTAAATAATAAATAAAATACGATTAATCGGTAAATTATTTGTGTAAAACCCGCATGCTTTTACCATGAATAGTACCCTTATGATCGTACGTACATGATTAGAACCTTCCTTTTATAGCACGTTTACGATTCACGAACAAGATTTACAAGTATTACGTACGTGTTATAACACGATAAGTATTTAATACGTATTAAGACACGATAATTATTTCAATAGTTATTATAATCACGAACAAACGAACATGAAATCAGGAACGTAAATAATCACGAGCTTAATATTATGTATTTACGTATATTTATTACGATTATGAATAAATATATTAAGACACGAACGATAACTATTTGAATCACGTAAACACGAACACGAGAACACGTATAATATTAGACACGGGAAAACATTCGGGTTACCCATGTGGGCCCCATCTACCCGCGGACAAGACAAGGGAAAGGGCTAAGCCCATGCAATTTTTACTAAAACAGGATTAAGGGAAAGATATTTTCATAATAACAAAATATTGGAAAAGATCAAAACCCTAAAATCTTTTCTCTCCTCTTGTCTCCTTTGGCCGCCGGGTAAAACACCACCAAGAGGGTGTGTTTGTTGATTTTTGGTGATTGATTTCGTGCAAGATCGTTCGTGTTATCAATCCTTAATTGTTTCACGCATTGGTAAACCTTTAAACCCTTTCTTTTAATTCTTTTTAATTATCCTTATTAAATCAAGAACACATGAAATCATGGTTTATTAAAAACAAGTAAATAACATGTTAATAAATCATGGGGGGTAAATTATTTATGGCTTAAGGGGTGTTTGTTCGGCCGATGCAAGGAACCGAGACCCCATGGTCTCGGCTTGCCTTGTTGCGCATCAACCGAGACCCCATGGTCTCGGTGTGGTGTTGTTGTGTCTCGGACGCAAGAACAAAGGAACCCCCGACCTTGTCGGGGGGGGGGTGTGTTTGGTGTTCGGTTGGGTCTCGGCAGAAACAAGAACCGCCACCGGCTTAAGCCGATGGCTATATATGGAAAGCAGGGGGAACCATGGCTACGACAACAGGGGGAACACCGGCTAGCCGGTGGGAACTTTTGCTAGCCGGCGGCTAGCCAAGACCAAGGGAAACACCGGCACAGTCGGTGGCTGTTTTTACACGAACAGTGACAACCAGCTAAGCCGGTTAGCCACTGTTAAGGGTGCACGGGTTCTCGGGTTCACGGCACGGTTCACGACTTAATAAAATATACAAGTTTAGTTATTTTACAAGATTATTTATATTACAAGCCTAATTATTTTAATTTGAAATGTTACTTAATTAATTTAATTACATCATGGCTTAGGTTATTATTATTATTAATAATACATGGATTTTTAACCTAAGTATTTATTATTTAAATTAGACTATATAATTAATTAATTATTAAACATGCCTTATAATTAATTAATTTACATGACTTAGGTTATATTAATAATAAATATTAATACATGTTTTAACCCAAGTATTATTACCTTTATTTAATTAAATCATGTTATATTTAATTAAATACTTTAACCTATAGTTTATTTAATCTACATGAAATAATTAATAAACTAAACTATATATCACATGACTTAGAATATAAATCAGTAAACACTTAAGCTTATATTATTAGCTTAATAATCCATCTTATTTCTATTTATGGAAACTTTCCATTTTTAGAAACTTATTTAATTAAGGCAGCTAATCTATTTATGTAAACTTTCTATTTTTAGAAACTTATCTATTTTAAGTAGTAAATCTATTTTTGGACACTTTCTATTTTAGGAAACCTGCTATTTTTAGAAACTTACTTATTATTACACAACAAGTATAATAATACAAGAAATACAAGTAATACTTAATCAGAATAGACAGAATACATGATAAACGCAGTATAAAGCTTAAATCTGTAAAACATGACATGAACATATAAAACAAGCTAAGACACGATATAAAATCAGTTACGTACTCAGTAATCAGAATACTTATGCACGAATATTATTTATGTAGCATTAGTGATATCGAAGTAGGACTCTCTTCCGTTCGTCTTCTTCGTTCACTGGACACAAGGTACAGATTCTCCATCCTTTCAGTATGGACATTCTTCCTTATTAGGATTCCCCGTATGCAGCCAACTGTTTTCCCCAGTAATGTTTTATATGTTTCTGAATTGCTTATGTTTAATTAGATACCTAAAGCCATATACATGCATGACCAATTTCACCTAGTTATGGAGGTACCATAACCATAACACTGGAGGCACCAGTGTTATGACTTCACCACGATGGAGTGATAGCTCGTGGCGTCCCTTCAAGTTTTGGCCATATTATTATTATTATCATGTGGGGCGTATGGGTGCATCCTAGTTTACATGTTTTCAGCAGATTATTTAGGTGAATGTGGTGTGTGCCTTGCATCCTTCACAAGGAGCTGATCCCTCCTACCCAAACAGTATATTAAATTAGAGGCAGCCCCTCTAATTTGCATGACGAGGTCACCCCTCTAAGTATTCATGCACATTGATATTTCATGACCTATATTGGCTAATGGTAAACATGTTAAACAGTTTTTATAAGATAAACATAAGGCTTTTCAAACTATAAAACCAGTTTTACTAAGATATACCAGGTTATACAGGACTTAGTCTTTTCCGCTGCTCTATGCTTATATGCCTATATTATTCATGCTTTACTTGTATATTCGTGCACTGGCGTTATGCTCAGTCGTTTTCCTTTCATGTTCCCAAAACGGCAGGTACTCAAGGACGCTCGTAGACTTTAAGCGTAAGTGCATATGGATTGGAAGCTTCCTAGCCTTCATTACTTTATGGATTTCTTCATACTTTTGATACTCATTTCTATGGACATTGTTTAGTCCTTTTCATTTACAATACTTATGTTTGTGTGTGATGAGCTCTACTTATGGGATACCGATGTTTGTTTCCGGTATTTCCTTTATGGTCATGTGATGTTTTATACATTTATCCTTGTATGCTTTGATGACACGCCATAATCACGCGTGACATTCCATTTATCAAAATGAGGTGTTACAATTATGGTATCAGAGCCAAGGCTTCGACCTGTAGGCTCTCAAAACACGACCCTGTGATTAGTGGGTAGTCACTATGGTCTTCCTAGAACTGACAGTCGGTTTTCATGCATTCATCATTTTCATGCATACATATATATGTCATTGTCGTAGGTTTATGACTAAGTAATGGTTGGTACAGGACTAGCCCTATTCAGTCGCATGTGCTTTTATCGAAAATTTTAACTTTGGGACCGACCCATTGGTGTCCCCTCGCCATGTCTTTTGTTTTGAGTGAACTGACCATAGGCGTTCACTCTCGCGCATACAAAAGTTTTCATAAAACTACATCATGCATTCATGTACTAATTTCCTTGCATAAAAATTTTATCATGATTTATTGGTATAATTTTTTTCATGTATATAGTTTATGTTTTGATCAGTTTAATAATGTATTTTTTGTTATATTGTAAGATGGTTCTCACACGCGAGCAGGAATAACTCAATGCAGCAATCTAAGCTGCAATGCAAGCTATGCCTCCTCAGCTGAGGAACAAAATCAAGGTTGAGGTGTAGGCTGCCAACAATCAGCAACAACACCCAGTACCTCCTCCTCCTCTAGCAACATTGGTCACATGGCTGGAGAGATTCAATAAGCTACGCCCTCGAGCTTTCGAGAGAACAGATAGCCCTAGTGAAGTTGAAAGCTGGTTAGCTCACATTGAGAATATCTTTTATGCTATGGGCTGTGACCCCGTCTTCAAGTCGAGGTTGGCCTGTTACCGGTTCGAAGGTGATGTGTTAGCATGGTGGAAGGCACTGAAGCAGTCTGAGGGAGGTGATGATTGGGTGGCTGGTTTGACTTGGGCTCAGTTCAGGGATATGGTGATGGGACAGTTATTTCCCAAGGATGAGCAAGACAAGCTGAAGAGAGAGTACCATGGAATCCGACAGAGAGCAGGGGAGAATAGCAACAAGTTCATGCAGCGCTTTCTTCGCTTGGTTGGTTTTCTTGGTGCAGCAGCAGGTACTCCTGAAGAGCAAGCACACCACTTCAGGTGGGCTCTTCGTACATTGGTCGCAAACAACCTGGTATGTGCTACGTTCAACACGGTGGCACAAGTGGCCGATGCAACACGTAAGCTGGAAATGCTGCAAGAAAGAGAAGAGTTCGGGGAAGCGGAGAGACCCGATAAGAGGTAAACATTCGTATTCAACGGTGACCAATCCGTATTCTTTCAGTATATGTCAATATTTCATCTCTTTAAACTGTATCTTCCAGGCAGAAGACTGGGGACCGATCTCAACCGGCTACTCAGCAACAACCTACTCAGCCCAAGGGAAACCGTCAGACCCTCATGACCGTTCTGCTACAGATAGGCGTGGCGGTAATGATAATTACCGTAGAAACGCTAGACACTCCAACAGCAGCAGGTCCTTATACTAACTCATTTTATTATGATTACATGTTATAATTCTTAATTCTGACACATTAGAGAATCATCTACAAGGAATCATGGTAACGGGAGGGACCAGAACCAGAGGGGTTCACAGCCTAACCGTCCAGCTATCACTGGTATTCCATCTTACGATTTATCCACATTGTCCTTTGTACCTTACATCATGTCTCATGTATATTGTTCTTATCAGGCTCACAGCCAGTCAGGACACCTACTAGAGGATATACTCATCCTCTTTGCACTACTTGCCACTGTAGGCACCCAGGGTCATGTCGCCGCGACAGCGACGCATGCTACAAGTGTTGTCTTCCTGGCCATCGCATGAAGGACTGCCGCAAGGGCGAGATAGAGGGAACATCGGGACATGCTGATACCAAGCCGCCTCCTACTAGTGGACGCGTTTACATGACATCTCGCGATCAGGCCAACAAGTCTACAGGTACCATCACTGGAATCTTGTATATGTATGGTCAAGCTGCATGTGTTTTGTCTGATACGGGTGCTACTCACTCGGTCATTTCTACTGCTTATGCCAAGAATGTTAGGATACTCCCCATGCCACTAGAGAATATACTGAATATTTCCACGCCTTTGAGAGACTCTGTACGCGTAACCCATGTGTACATGAGCCTTCCCTTAGAGTTTGATGACAAGATTCGTCCTGTTGACGCACTTCCGCTGGACATGAATGATTTTGACATGATTAATAAGTGTGAAAACACTTATCTTTTTACCACTTAATTATAATAATAACCAAGCCAAAACGTGTATTTTATGCCATAAATGTCGGAATTATGCGTGGTTTGTGGTTTTGTTGTGATTTAGGACCAAAATGTGAAAAGGGAAGAAAACATGGGCTTTCACGGGCTTTTATCAAAGAAAAGGACAAACGACAAAGTCAAAAGATCAAGAGTGCAAAAAGAACAGAAGTCCAAGGCCTATTCTGAAGATTTATCGAAGAACAAGTCTAAAGACGGAAGTTAATAAATCCGAAGAACTCAAGTCTAAATTAATGAAGAAATTACAAGACGAGTTCAATTAATCCCGAGATAGAGTCTAAAAAGTCGAAGAATTTAGAAGACGAAAAGACGAGAAAGAAAGAAAGAAAGAAGCAACACATGCTTAACCTCCCTAATCACTATAAATACCCTCCTAATTTCACATTAGGAGGTGTTAGCTAATTTGACACATTAGTCTTTCCATTTTATTTTACAAGCACTTTCATATTGTCATTTTCTTAATTGCACCTTTAATTACCTGTATTGCACCTTAAATTTGTAAGCTTTTAATTCTGGTCTTTACTTTAATTGTTGAATCTTAATTTTAATCAAGTTTTTAATTAATCTCTCATTCTACCTTTCTTGTCTTGAATTAATCTTTGTGCTTATTATCTTATTGTCATGCTTATTTGATTAAGTGTCGTGTTTTCTTATGTTTATGATTGTGTTAGCTTATTGATTTTATTGCTTATTGTGTGCTTTTGCTATTTTTAATTAAGTGCTTAATAGTTTATTTTTTATAAAAAGTTGTTTTTAAATATTTTTATTATTTAGTGTTTTTAAAAGTTTTTAAATTTTGGTTTAATAGCTTTTTCTTAAGTTTGATTTGGTAAAAGTTTTAGTTAAGTGCTTATTTGTTTCTAGCTTAATTTAGTTTTAGCTTATTTGATTCTTACTGTTATCCGGGTTTGGTAAACCCTTGTATTCCGGATATAGACCAAAATCTTATTCCGTATAGCCATCAACAGAACATTCCGGATAAGGGTTTAAATCCATTATTCCGGATAATCTACTTGACGGAGATTCCGGATAAGTGTTTGAAGAGGATTCCAAATAAGTTTTGGCCATATTATTCCGGATAAGCAACCGGAATATTATTCCGGATAAAGAGTCTTCATGTATTCCGGATAAGCTTCAGGGAAGTTTATTCCGGATAAGCTACTCGAGGGGGATTCCGGATAAGCAGCAGCAGTGATTCCGGATAGTCTTCCGGACTGATATTCCGGATAAGGGGTTGTTTGAGATTCCGGATAAGGCTTCAAACGGTATTCCGGATAAGGGGCAGGTCTATTATTCCGGATAAGCAACTTGACCGATTCAGGATAGTTTTGCGGACTCATATTCCGGATAAGGATTCTAACAGGCAGATTCCGGATAAGGAGTGACAGTTCTACATTCCGGATAAGCTTTGGAAGATTGATTCCGGATAAGGCCCATCAATTTATTCCGGATACAGGGTATAGTAGTTATTCCAGATAAGCAGTAGATTTAGGTTGCGGATAAAGGTGACAACTTTATTCCGGATAAGCAGTACTTTGTTGGGTATTCCGAATAGTGACAGTATTTTGGATTCCGACTCAGGTTTTGTTTATCCTCATTTTATTTCAAGCATTTAGTTTTCTCGCCATTCTTCTTTAAGTCATTTTAATTGCTTTTCTTTATTTTAAATTTCAAGTTTACATTTTTATCACATTGTCAAATTTACTTTTCGTCGAGCTTTAATTTTTGTCATTTAATTAATTTACTTTTTAAAGTTTTAATATTGCACAATTTAAGTTTTAATTAGTTTTAGATTAAATTAACGTCATTTACTTTAAAGTCATGCACCTTTATTTTTCAACAACCAAAAATATTCTTTTTCACTATAAGACGACTGAGTCGCACTTAAACTGGTAGTCAATTCGAAAATATCGGACGAACAAATTTTTATACTAGGCATAAACCTTGTATCAAATGGCGCCGTTGCCGGCTCTTTTCGTAAAGATTAACGGTTTTCTGTGAGAGACGCGTTGAATTTTGGGATCCGTTCACTCGTGGACGTTATTTTTCTTGCTCAAAATTGTTAAAAATCCATAAAAATTAAAAATTTTCAAAAATCCAAAAAGATTTTATTTTTTATTTTTTTATATATATTGTCTATTTCTTTGGTATCTTTTTCTTTTGCTTTTGCAGGTGTATGCGTACTAGATCTTCAATTTATTCAGAGCCCGAGACTCGTGAAGATTTAGATATGGCAGGTGTGAACACCAATAATAACCCACCGCACCTCAACAATAACAACAACAATGTTCTTCCACCACCTGACCTTAGGACAATGGAGGAGCTTTGTCAACCTACGATGAATGGACGAGGAGGACCGATTGCGCCGATGCAAATAACGGCTCCGGAGTTTTCGTTGAAGCATCACATGATCCAACAAGTGCAGAACACTTGTCCATTTCACGGATTGCCGGATGATGATGCCAACAAACACCTCGACAAATTCATTACCGTTACTCAAGGCATGAAGTTGCCCGGGGTTACTATAGATTTTCTTCGCCTTCACCTATTTCCACACACCTTATCCCACCATGCCAAAAAATGGTTTGATCGTCTTCCGAAGAATTCAATTCATACTTGGGATGAGATGACTCAACGCTTTTTGTCGCGCTACTTTCCACCATCCATGGTCACGAGCCTTCGAAATCAAATTAGTGGATTTACACAAGAACCCGATGAATCACTTTTTGATGCTTGGGAACGATATAATGTTTTGATCGATCGATGTCCAAACCACAACATGCTCCCCGTCACCTTAATTGATACTTTCTACAACGGTTTAACTTATCGTGATCGTGATACGATTAATGCAGCCGCCGGTGGCACATTTATGAAAAGAAGACCTTAGGAGTGTAGAGAGCTTATCGAGAACATGACTACTCACCACAAAAATTGGGATTCATCCGCATCTTCAAGATCAAACCCGAGAGTCAATGTTTCTTCTACTTCTTCAAACCCTGATATCACCGAACTGACCCGCGCAATGGTCGAAATGAGCAAAAACATGCAACTTTTGGCTACAAATAAACAACAACAAGTTAAAGCTGTAGAAACTTCTTGTGAGACTTGCGGCGGTCCTCATTCATACACTGATTGTCCTTCTACTCATGACAATCCGGAAAACGTGTATGCGGCTTATGGTAACTATTCAACAGAAAGCTACCCAGCCCGACCTCAAGGTGATCGTAACTTGCTAAGTTACCGTTCTAACAACTTTCTTTCACCCGGTTTTTCTCCTCAAAACCACAACCCCAACAACTAAAATTGAAGCAACACAAACCCACCTCGAGCTTCTAATCCTTATCACCCACCCGCTCAACAAGCCCCACCCATTAATCAAGATGTTCAAACCTTAATGAGAACCCAAGGAGAGCAAATTAAGAATCTGCAAAGCCAAATTATCAATTTGAAAGGGGATATCACTAAGCAAGGTAATGATATTAGATCTGAGCTTCGACATGATATACAAACCTCTTTTATCACTTAAACGAATGATTTGAAGAATATGCTGGCTAGTTTCTTACCAACTACTCAACCCTCTACTTCGGGCTATTTACCTTCAAATACCGTCACCAACCCAAGAGCGAATGTGAGTGCTATTACTACACGCAGTGGACCAACCTTAGTAGGACCATCTATCCCTCCCCTAGTTACTCCATCTACACCTCCTCCACCACCATTTATCCCTCCTACTCCCACGCCTAGTATTAGTTCTCTATTACCGTCTCCACCTCTTACTGAAGTACCCAAGAAGAACCCTTCACCAACCCCACGTTCCACCTTTAAACCTTCAACATCTCAACCTTTACCTGCTACACCTATACCTTCCACCTATAAACCCAATATTCCTTATCCATCTCGCTTAAACAAGGCCAAACTACAAACCAAGGATGACATTCAAGTGTCAAACTATTTGAAGAAGATTTCGGAAATGACCATCACTTTTAGCCTTGTTAAAGCTCTAGCACAAATGCCTAAATTTGTTAAGATTTTTAATGAATTACTTAATAAGAAGGAGAAGATGGTCGAGTTTGTTAATACTCGATTGAATGAAAATTGTTCTGCCGTCCTTCTTAAAGAACTTCCGGAGAAACTTGGAGATCCCGGTCGTTTTGTTCTACCATGTACTTTTCACCAAACCGAAGAATTTACTGCCTTAGCCGATCTCGGGGCAAGTATAAATCTGATGCCTTTAAGTGTTTGGAAAAAGTTATCATTACATGATCTTACTCCAACAAAGATGACTCTTGAGCTAGCAAATCGCACTCTCGCTTACCCCCTTGGTATTGCCGAAGATGTGTTCATTAAATTTGGCACCTTCACTTTTCCGGTCGACTTTGTTGTTGTTGATTATGAAATGGACCCTCGTATTCCTTTAATACTTGGTCGGCCATTCTTGAGAACCGGAAAAGCTCTAGTCGATGTTGCCGAAGGTGAGTTAATCTTAAGGGTCGGGAATGATGCACAAGTGTTCAAAATGGGGAAGATCACAACCAAATCTAATGGAAGAGAATCAACGAATATGATTAATGTGCTTGATGATTTTGTCGTCTACAACAATCCTCTATTCGATTCTTGCTATGATAATCCACTGTTCCAAGATGATGTGGATGATTCTCTATCCAATTCTGATCCTCCGCCAATTTATGATTCTCCACCGATCTTTGATGCTTATGATGACGATTCTAGTTCCAATGGAGATGATTATGATGATTTTACTTCTGAGTATCTAGACATGCCCACTTATGATGATTTTGATGAGGCTGATACTCTCTCGAGTGATTCTTCACATGATGAAGATCCTCCGCCAACAACACTTGATCCTACTTTGGATGACTACTCATTTGAGGAAGACTTTGCTACTTTTCTCAACACTTACTTCCCAAATGAGAGTGATGCTCCTCCTTTGGACTTTCATGATTATGGTCTTTATCCTCCTTTGGATATGAAGAAACCCATTGCAAAGGACAAGAAGCCGGCCGACACCGATATCTGCAGTACTTATGTCTTGACACCTCTCTATCCTCCCTCTGAGGATGAGATTGTGAGATTTATGAGCGGATCTTCTTCTAATTCTACTGAGCCCGAGTCTTATTTTCCCCTAAAGGAAAAGGTGTTTGACCCCGGTATTGCACTTTTTAAGCCATCTCAGTATCCATCTGATGAAATAAAAGGAAAGATTTTTGGAACTTATGGAGATAGGCTTGCACCTCAGCACCCTTACTACCACCGTACTCCATCGTTGCTTAAGGGAACCTTGCCTATTCTTCTTTGGCTTGCCTTGTTCGCCTTAAGCTTGTGCTATTTGATGGACGAAAACCATGTATTTGATCCCGGTGGATGTGTTTCAAGCTTCTTCCTATGCTAATCAAGGTCGAGTCAGGCTCACGACTCGGTTAAGAAAAACAAGCGCTTCTCGGGAGGCAACCCGTAGTATCTATCCTTTTTATTCTGTTTTTATAATAAGTGTAGGGGGATACCCTAGTATGTGTTTGTTGTTTTCTTTCTTATCATGTGCAGGGATTCGAGCTTTCAAAGATCTATTCTTGATGACTTTTGACGACCCGTGATTCCATGTACCCGTCTTCCCGGTTCTATCCTAAACTCTTTTGATTCACTTTTTTATATTCTTCAATATTAAAATAGGAATCACTTTAGTTGTCCTTTCCTTAGCAAGATTTAAACAAAGTGCACAATGTCCTAAGTGTAGGGGATTTACTTCCACATGCTTAAAAATTGAGGATAATGTTTATATTAAGTGTAGGGGGACTTCTATCGAAGTTAAGTGGACTTTTCCTTGTATTTGTCCTCATTTTAACTAAAAAATTGATTTTTCGACATTTTTCAAATTTTTTGATCTATTTTGGCCTATTAGTATTTGATGACGTATAGTCCCCAGCCGGGTCATGAACCCGGCCCATGGGTACTACCCCGTATCCGACCCATCACAGATGGGTGGGATAAGGTCATTCAGGCTTATGGGCTTGGATGAACAGTGACCACACACATGTGTGCGGCCTACGGCCCGGTGCGGCCGACATAGGTTAGACAGAATCATATTCTGTCTAGGAATAGGTTTACCCCAAAAGAGGAGGATATTCACTACCAAAGTTAGAAGATAACAATCATTCTAATTTTGATAGTTATCCTTTCCTTGGGGCCGAAGTATCAGTGGCAGCTCATTAGGGTTCCACTGCCTATAAAAGGAACCCCCAAGGGTTCCACAAAGGTATTACGCTCTATACTCTCAATTCACATAAACCCTAACCGATTACTTACTCTCACGCCGGAGTCTAATCGTGGGAAAAATTCCCACGGTAAGCCTAACGCGTGCTGTTTAGTGTGCAGGATCCCAACCAAACGATTCACTTGGTGCAGGAGCCGGAGCCCAGCCAACCCGAATTAAGCCTAATTCGGGTCTAGCAAGGATCACCCAACTTTTGCATCAACAAGTTGGCGCCATCCGTGGGACCCATTACACTAAGCTAGAACAAAACCTCATTCTGAATTTCCAATGACGAAGGGGCATCAGCAAGCTAATCCCAGGAATACAAATCCTGGAAATCGGAAGTCCCAAGGGGAAGGGATACTCATCCCCAATCAATCACCTAGCCGCCTTGCAGGCGGACCTGGTAACCGCGGCGGCTTTCAGCCCTTGGGGGTGACGAGCACAATCTCCATGACACCCCCACCTACTTCAACCCTGGACAACCCTGACCCAGGGAGTGCGCTCAACCCTCCTAACAAGGAGCCGCGCAGACCATCGGTAGAGGAAGAAGTAGAGGTCCTACCACTCAGCGAGGAGGATCTTACTCGAGTTCTCACGCAGAACTTCGATAGGATCCCGGGGATCGCGTCAAGGTTGAATCTAGGGAGGAACCTCCAATCCAGACTCAACTTTGGTGACACCGGACCAATCACCTCTTCCCAAAATCAGAGGAAAAGGAGAGCTCGGCCTCAGGAGCAGAGCATCTTTGAGGAAACCCCTCAACCCAGGAATGTGTTTGAGCGCATAGGAGATTGCCTCATACAGGAACTAATGCAGTCTCGAGAAGGAGGAGATAAGTCTGATGGTTCACCCGAGCGGCCAGATCGAGAGTTGGCCAGAACCGCTCGTCGCACGAGCGTGTGGGACAGGATGAACACTGGGAAGAAGGCTCCTGGTTCATCCCAAAAAAGTGGTCCCTACCCAAAGGATGGTGCACCACCGCCGTCTCCAGACCCGTCAGGAGAGGACTCAGATGACCATCCGCCTAAGCGTCGCCGACCTAGGCGCACCCCTCCACCACCACCAAACAATGATGAGTATTATGGTGGCCCTTATTATCGAGATGCAGAAGCGGAGGATCTTTCGCGCCCATGGTGTGAACCATGGGATGACCCTAGGCTCACCCGGCCATGGGCGGATCCCAGGGAAGACCCGTTCACCCTCCGCATACGGAACTATTCTGAGGACACTAAACATCGCATGCCGGCGTGTGTCAAGACCTATGATGGGACTGGTGATCCGGATGATCACCTTAAAATATTTGATACGCAGGCTAAAATTGAGTGATGGCCCATGCCTATATGGTGCCAAATGTTCAATTCAACTTTGATCGGAAATGCCCGTGACTGGTTTGAGGCACTCCCTCCACGGAGCATTGATAGTTTCACGGAACTACGCACTGTGTTCAAGAACAATTATACTCAGAGGGAGAAGTATAATAGGGATCCGGTCTCATTGGCAACTGTCAAACAACGGCCGGGGGAGTCCACAGAAGCCTTCACTGAACGCTTCAATGATGAGTGCACGCACACAAAAACAATGTCGGAGCTCCTGAACATCTCTGACTACATGCACGCCATAACAGACAGGGAGTTTATCAGGCGCCTCAATGACAAGCGTCCAGAGAGATATGATGACCTCATGGAAAGGGTCAGAAATTTAATAGAAGGAGAAACAGCTGTTGCTGCGGCCTACCCATCCAGAAAAAATAGGTACCGGTCAAATGACCAGTCTCGGAGACAGTCGGGCGGTCAAGGCAATCAGAACAATAGAAAGGGCTCAGATTATAAGAGCCAGAGCAAAGGAGGACGGCCGGACGATAAGTTCACCCCCTAAAGATGTCCTACCGGGAGATCTTGCTGACAGAAGGGGCGAACTTTCAAAGGCCTCCCCCAATGACGACTCCGCTGGAACTTCGGCAAGGAAATCGCTTCTGCGAGTTCCATAATGACAAAGGCCACGGTACGGAGGAGTGTATCTAGCTCAAGAAGCATATTGAGTCACTGATCAAATCAGGTAAACTCAAGCACCTAGTTAAGGATTGGAAGGATGGAAAAGACAACAACAAGAAGTACGATAAGAAGGATCCCCAAAAGGACAAACCTTCGACCATATACATGATCCAATCCAGACAACGCCGCACGAGGCAGAAAGTTGGCCAAAAATTTTCACGCGGCAGGGAAATCTCGTTCCCTCCCATCACAGCAAGCGATGTGACCGATGCGCCTCTCACTATTGAGATAAGCATTGGAACACACAATGTTCTTCGCATGTATATGGATGGAGGGTCGTCAGCGTAGGTACTGTATGAACATTGTTTTGTGCAGTTATGCCCAGAAATAAGAAGCCAATTAGTACCGTCCACGACGCCGCTCACCGGCTTTAGTGGAGACACTATCTGGCCGATAGGGCAACTACGACTGCTTATAACCATTGGGAATGAGGAACACTCCACTACGGCGTGGATGAACTTCATGGTGATACGCTCACATTCTCCGTACAATGGGATCATAGGCAGACCAGGTATTTTGGCTATACGGGCGGTACCCTCCACGGCGCACGGAATGATCAAATTCCCGTTGAGGGGGGAATCGTTACCATTTACAACACAATCGTACCGGCATCTGAGTGTCACACCGTGACAACACCGGCTCCACCTGTTCCACCCAAGGATGGATCACCACCTCCCAATTGGAAGGTGGCAATTCACCCTGACTACCCGGAACATGAGATATCCATAGGAGGGGCGCTCTCGGATAGCGGCAAAAGGGCCATGTGCTCTCTTTTAAGTGCAAACTTAGATATATTCGCATGGGAGCCAAAGCATATGACAGGCGTGCCACGTGCGATAGCAGAGCATAAGCTCAAGATCCACCAAGGGTACCAACCCGTCAAGCAAAAGAAGCGCGGCCAGGCGCCTGAGCGCAGCCAAGTGATATTGGAGGAAGTACGGAAACTAGTGGACGCAAGCATCATGCGCGAGGTATACTACCACGAGTGGTTATCCAATCCGGTCATGGTCAAGAAACATGACGGAAGTTGGTGCATGTGTGTGGATTTTACGGATCTGAACAAAGCCTGTCCACAGGATTGTTACCCGTTACCGGAAATAGACTGGAAGGTAGAATCTCTATGTGGATATCCTTTTAAATGCTTCTTAGACACATACAAAGGGTATCACCAGATCCAGATGGCGGAGGAAGATGCAAAAAAAACGGCGTTCCATACAAGCCAGGGCGTATATTGCTATACGAAAATGCCGTTTGGACTAAAGAACGCCGGTGCTACATACCAGCGGCTGGTGGACAAAGCTTTTGAATCACAGATAGGCCGCAACTTGGAAGTCTATGTGGATGACTTGGTCATAAAAAGTCATACGGAGGATGCGCTTCTCCGGGATGTCCAAGAGACATTCCACACGCTGAGGAGGATTAACATGAAGCTAAACCCAAAGAAGTGCACGTTTGGGGCTACGGAGGGAATGTTCCTTGGATATTTGATCGATCCAAACGGCATCAAACCTTGCCCAGAGAATACGGACGTAGTGATACAACTGCCATCCCCTCAGACACGGAAGGAGGTGCAATCCTTGAATGGGAAACTAGCCGGGTTGAATAGGTTCTTATCTAAATCCGTAGAGAAGTCATTACCCCTATTTAAGACACTCAAGAAGTGCATTAGGAAGGGAGACTTCCGGTGGACGAAGGAAGCCGAGGAAGCTTTCGGCCAACTCAAACAGCATCTTGCGTCTCTCCCTATGCTAGTAGCTCCTCGGCCGAAGGAGGAACTTATTATGTATCTCTCAGCCACTCATGGCGTAATATGCGCGGTACTCATGACAGATAGAGATACATTGCAAACTCCGGTCTAATTTATAAGTAGAACACTACAAGGGCCGGAGCTGAATTACTCCTCTATGGAAAAATTGGTGTTAGCACTAGTGTTTGCTACAAAGCGGCTGCGCCGGTACTTTCAGGCGCACCCAATTGTAGTCATTATGGATCAGCCAATCAAGCAGGTTATTTCTAGACCGGACGTGGTAGGGAGGCTACAAAAATGGAGCATCTTATTGGGGGAGCACAATATATCTTATAGGCCAAGGACGGCTGTGAAAGGCCAGATCTTGCCAGATTTCCTGATCGAGAAGCCGGATGAGGAAGGGCCAATCGTTAAACAAGACGAGACTCCAACAGAACCATGGGTGTTATTCACGGACGGATCTTCGTGTACGGACGGGTCCGGAGCTGGTCTCATCCTCACAAATCCGGAAGGAATGGAATTCACGTACGCCCTCCGTTTTGAGTTCACGGCCACCAACAACAAAGCGGAATATGAAGCATTAATTGCGGGTTTGAAAATCGCCGCTAGAATGGGAGTCCGCAACCTTGAGGCCTACGTGGACTCACGGCTTGTCGCGAACCATATTCTAGGTGGATATGTGGCCAAGGAGGACAACATGGTCAGGTACTTGGAAAAAGTCAAGTCACTGATCGCGGCTTTCAGTAAGTTTTCCATCAAACAGGTGCCAAGAGGCGAGAACAAGAAGGCGGACGCTCTTAGCAAGATCGCATCCACAAGCTTCGCTCATTGTCTAAACAAGTCTTGTTGGAAATACTCAAGGAGAAATCTATAACGGAAGGGGAAGTCGCTACTATAGTCGAGGAGGACGGACCTACATGGATGATGATAGGTGTGTAAACACCCATCTTTTCTACCACTTAATTACAATGATAACCGGACCAAAACGTGTATTTTATGTCTTTTATGTCGGAATTATGCGTGGTTTGTGTTTTTGTTGTGATTTAGGACGAAAAGGTGAAAAGTGGAGAAAACACGGGAATTCACGGGCATTTACGGACTTTTATTGAAGAAAAAGATTAAAGACGAAGTCAAAAAGTCAAGAGTGTAAAAATAACGGAAGTCCAAGACCAATTCTGAAGATTTATTGAAGAAAAAGTCAAAAGACGGAAGTTTATCAAAAGCCGAAGAACTCAAGTCTATTTCATTGAAGAATTTAAAGACAAGTTCAAAGAAATCCCGAAGCCAAAAGTCCTCAAAGTTCAAGTTTAAAGAAGATTAGAAGAATAAAGGACTAATGATGCAATTAATGAAGATTAAAAGAAGGAGGGACTTAATCTCGCAATTAAGAAGAAATGAAGGAGGGGAGGAATCTTCCTAATCCTCCCCTATATATAGATTAGGATGATTATTATTTTTCTTTGTTGGCTAAGTGTGACAATTAGTCTTCCATTTTATTTACCTTGCACCTTTAATTTCCTTGTCATTTAAATACTTGTCAATTTAATTACCTTGTCTTACACATTAAATTCCTTTAATTTCAAGTAAGTTTCCATTTAATTCTTGTCAATCTTTACTTTATCTTGTTAATCTCTCATCTACCTTTCTTAATGTTTGATTTTTGAGTTTATGTTTATGTTTATGTTCATATCTTTATTTTGATCAAGTGGGTTTTTGATTATTGTGGTTAAATTTGTTAGTTTTATTGATATAGATTGTTTGTTTATGATTAATTGTTGTTTTGTTATTAGTTTGATTAAATCGTTTGCTTGATTTTGGTTAAATCTGTGGTAGATTAGTTGTTATTTTGATTCCCTATTCTTCGAGGGAGTTTGTTTCTGTAACTTGTGATTTCCAGGTAAGCTTCGGACCAGTTTTTTGTTTATCCGGAAGAGTTCCGAGCCAAGAAAAGGGGTTAGTTCATTCAGAACTTTCAAAGTTCCGACTCAAAGGGGCTTCATCCGGAACATTCAAAGTTCCGGACGAAAACTTCCGGATCAAACTTCCGACTCAAGCATTGTTCATTCGGAACTCAAAAAGTTCCGGATCAAGAGACTTCATTCGGAACACAAAAAGTTCCGAGTCAAATCTTCCGAACGAAGTTCCGGACGAAATCTTCCGGATCAACAAATCTTCCGGATCAAGGGAAAGTTCCGGATCAGCAAAAACTTCCGAGTCAAGCTTCATCCGGAAGAGTTCCGGATCAATACTTCCAAACCAAACTTCCGACTCACGGTAGCTTCATCCGGAACTTTAAAAGTTCCGAATCAAGGCTTTTGGGGTTTGGGGACTTCCGACTCAAGACTGCTTCATTCGGAACTCAAAAAGTTCCGAGTCAAGCCAGTTCATTCGGAAGTTTTGAACTTCCGAATCAAGGATTCTTACAGGTTTTTGTTATTATCTGCTTTTAAATTTCTGTCCTTTATTTTCAAGTTTTATTTTTCCCTCCTTTTTATTTAATTGCAGTTTAAGATTATTTGTCTTAGCTTTATTTTAGCCTAGCTTTAGTTTAAGTTTTAGTTGCGTTTTAAGATTGCCTTAGTTAGCTTTAAATTTGCGTCATTTACTTTTAGTGCCCTTTAATTTCAGTCACGTTTTTAAATACTTGCACCATTATTTTAATTAGATTTAGATTTACTTTACCTGCCTTTTACTTTAATTGTTTTGCACATTTTATTTATAAACAACCAAAATATTTGCTTCACCAAAGAACAATAGAGTCACATAGAGAACCTAGATCAATTCGTTAAGATATCGAGACTTGAACTTTAATTTTTATACGGGGTGTCAAAAGCCTTGTATCAAATGGCGCCGCTGCCGGCTCTTTTCGTAAAGATTAACGGTTTTCTGTGAGAGACGCGTTGCTTTTTGGGATCCATTCACTTGTGAGCGTTATTTTCTTGCACAAAAATTCAGAAAAACCATAAAAATTAAAATTGATAAAAACCCATAAAAATTAAAAATTTCAAAAATCCAAAAATTTTATTGTATATATATATTGTCTTTGTGTTTGGTTTCTTTTTCTTTTGCATTTTCAGGTGTATGCGTACTAGATCTTCTAATTATCAAGAGCCCGAGCCTCAAGAAGATTTAAGTATGTCAGGTGTTAACAACAATAATCCACCGCACCCTAATAATAACAACAATGTTCTTCCACAGCCCGATCTTCAGACCATGGAGGAGCTTTGTCAACCTACCATGTTTGGACGAGGAGGACCGATTGCGCTGATGCAAATCAACGCTCCTGAGTTTTCGTTGAAGCACCACATGATTCAGCAAGTACAAACTAACCCATTCCGTGGATTGCCTGTTGATGATGCCAACAAACACCTCGACAAGTTCATTACAATCACCCAAAGCATGAAGTTGGCTGGTGCCACAATGGATGAACTTCGCCTACAACTCTTTCCACATACTTTATTACATCATGCCGAGAAATGGTGTGATCGTCTCCCGAAGAATTCTATTCATACTTGGGATGACATGACTCAACGCTTTTTGTCGCGCTACTTTCCACCATCCATGGTCACGAGCCTTCGCAATCAAATCAGCGGTTTCATGCAAGATCCTGATGAATCTCTTTTTGATGCTTGGGAGAGATATAATGTCTTGATCGATAGATGTCTAAACCACAACATGCTCCCTGTGACCTTAATCGATACTTTCTACAACGGTTTGACTTTTCGAGATCGTGATACGATTAATGCAGCCGCCGGTGGCACTTTCATGAAAAGGAGACCCGAGGAGTGTAGAGAGTTAATTGAGAACATGACTACTCACCACAAAAACTGGGATTCCTCTGCTTCTTCAAGGAACAACCCGAGAGTCAATGTTTCCTCCACCTCAGCAAACCCTGATATGACCGAACTCACCCGCATGATGACTGAAATGAGCAAAAGTATTACGCTTCTCGCTTCAAACCAACAACAACAACAAGTTAAAGCGGTTTCTAATCCTTGTGAAACATGCGGCGGTCCTCACTCATACACCGATTGTCCTTCTACACAAGGAAATCCGGAAAATGTGTATGCGGCTTACGGTAATTATTCACCGGAAAATTACCAAGCTCGACAACAAGGGGATAGAAATCTGCTGAGTTACCGATCTAACAACTACCTTTCACCCGGTTTTTCTCCTCAAAACCAAAACCCCGTCAACAACTACAATAGAAGCAACCAAATCCCACCAAGAGCTTCTAATCCTTATCACCCACCCGCTCAACAAACCCCACCCATAAACACCGATGTTGAAGCCACAATGAGAACCCAAGGTGAGCAAATCAAGAATCTGCAAAGCCAAATTATCAATCTTAGAGGAGATATCACGAAGCAAGGAAATGAGATCAGGTCCGAGGTTCGCGATAATATTCAATCCTCCTTCAGTACTCAAACGAATGAATTAAAGAATCTGTTGGCTAGTTTCTTGCCCGCCGCTTAACCTTATTCTTCGAGTTCTCTACCTTCAAACACCGTCACCAATCCGCGAGCTAATGTGAGTGCTATTACTACTCGTAGTGGAGTCACCATCGTAGGACCACCAATCCCGCCCCCATCATCTACACCTCCTCCACCACCATGTATCCCTACTCCTCCTACACCTAGTATTAGTACACCATTACCGTCTCCGCCTCATCATGACGATGTCTCTCGGAAGGACCCTTCAACATCTCAACCTTTACCGACTACACCTTCACCTTCCACCTATAAACCCAATATCCCATACCCTTCTCGCATAGGCAAGACCAACGATCTAACAAAGGAGGACTCTCAAGTGACAAACTATATCAAGATGATTTCTCAAATGAGTTTCAGCATTAGTTTTCTTGAAGCACTTGTCCACATGCCCAAATTTGTTAAAGCATTTAAGGAATTGCTTAACAAGAAGGAGAAGCTGATTGAACTCGCCAACACACGCTTAAATGAAAACTGCTCTGCAGTTATTCTTAAAGAACTTCCGGAAAAGCTTGGAGATCCCGGTCGTTTTGTGTTGCCTTGCGTGTTTAACAAAACTGAAGAATTTACTGCCCTTGATGATCTCGGGGCCAGTATTAATTTGATGCCATTGAGTGTTTGGAAAACACTATCATTACCCGACCTCACTCCAACAAAGATGACTCTTGAACTTGCAAATCGCACTCTCGCTTACCCTGTTGGTATAGCCGAAGACGTGTTCATTAAAGTTGGCGCATTTACTTTCCCGGTCGATTTTGTCCTAGTTGATTATGAAATGGACCCTCGTATTCCTTTAATACTTGGTTGGCCATTCTTGAGAACCAGACGTGCTTTAGTGGATGTTGCCGAAGGTGAGTTAATCTTAAGAGTCGGGAATGACTCACAAATTTTCAAAATGGGGAAGCTTACAGGCAAATACTATGGACGAGAATCAGTGAATATGATTAATGTGCTCGATGACTTTACCGTCTATGACAATCCTCTATTCGATTCTTCCATCGATAATCCACTCTTTGACGATGATGTGGATGATTCTCGGTCCACTTTGGAACCTTCTCCCATTTATGATTCCCCACCGATCTTTGATGCTTATGATGATGATTCTAGCTCAGATTCGGATGATTTTGATTGTACTTCTGAGTATCCCGAGCTGCCCACATTCGATGATTTTGATGAGGCTGATACTCTCTCGAGCGATTCTTCACATGATGAAGATCCTCCGCCATCACTCGATCCTACTTTGGACGATTACTCATTTGAGGAAGACTTCTCTGAATTTCTCAACACTTACTTCCCTCATGAGAGTGATGCTCCTCCTTATGACTTTGAAGATTATCGTCTTGATCCTACTATGGATTTGAAGCATATTCTTTCTAAGGAGAAGAAACCGGTCGACAACAATATCCGTTGCACATATGATTTGACACCTCTTTGTCCCCCTTCTGAGGACGAGGTTGTGCTTCTTTGCGGATCTTCTTCACACTCTGCTGAGCCTGAGTGCTATTTTCCCTTAAAGGAAAAGGTGTTCGACCCCGGTATTGACATTCTACAGCCATCTCAGTATCCACCTGATGAAATAAAAGGAAAAAATCTTTGGAATTTATGGAAATCTGCTTTCACCACTTCAACCTTGCTTCCACCGTGCTCCATCTTTGCTTAAGGGAACCTTGCCACTTCTTATTTGGCTTGACTTTTTCACCTTAAGCTTGTGCTATTTGATGGACGAAAACTATGTCTTTGATCCTGGTGGATATGTTTCACGCTTCTTCCGTTGATGATCAAGGTCGAGTCAGGCTCACGACTCGGTTAACAAAAACCAAGCGCTTCTTGGGAGGCAACCCATGCATCTATCTTTTCGCTTTCTTTACCATAAGTGTAGGGGAGACCCGTTGGTGTTTGCTCTCTCCTCTCTTCTTATAATCAGGAATTCGAGCTCAATGATCCACTCTTGATGATTCTTGACGACCCGTGATTCCGTGTTCCATTATCCCGGTTCTATCCTAAACTCTTTTCGATTCACACTATTTTATATTTTGTCAAAATTAAAATAGGAATCTCTTTAGTTGTCTCTTCTTTAACAAGATTTAAACAAAGTGCACAATGTCATTAGTGTAGGGGAGTTTACTCCCACATGCTTAAACATTGAGGACAATGTTTATCTTAAGTGTAGGGGGACTTCTATCGAAGTTAAGTGGTCTTTTCCTTGTATTTGTCCTCATTTTAACCGGAAAATCAATTTTTCGACATTTTTCAAAATTTTTGATCTATTTTGGCCTATTAGTTTTTCCCTTTGTATAGTTATTTTCTTTCCTTATTAGAATAAATGTTTAATAAAGTGGTTTTAATTTTCAAACGTTGTGAATCTTTTGACTCAACCCGAGTTTACTTGTCTAAGTTACTCTAGCTAGTATCCTTAACGTGTTTAAATCAAGTTTTGTTAGGCTTTTATATAGGGAGCTATAAAACGCGAAAGTCTTAACTCTCACGGGTTAAGAACAAGAACTTTTCGCAAGTTCCTATAATTGATCCTAGAGAGTCGTTTATCAAGGGAACTTTAAAACGCGATTTCTAAACTTGAAAAAGTCTAAGAATTTGCAAGATCCTATAGGTGACTCGAAAACCCAAAACTTTGATTTAATAGGCTAAGTATCCACGAGTCTCATTACTTGAGATTTTAAACTGTAGAGAACGAGAGATGATAGAGTCAATTATAAGTTCGGTATTCTTTCGTGAATTTATGTGAGTTAATTATAAGCCTATTCTCCCATCGCTTGTAAATAAATTTATCTGCTAATAAATAAGGTTGTACGATTTGAAAAGTTACTTAGCTTCTAGCCCAAGATCGTTTAAAAGTTGCTAGGTATGGATTAGAGTTCATAGCCAAGGCATAACTTATTGAAGCGGGATGCGAAGATTGGCGAGTCCGAAAAGGCCCTAACAAGGCATGAGGGCTATATTTTGTTGCTAAAGATCCAAAAGTGATGTGAAGAATCATTTATCGAAAATCAATATGAAGGATCGAGACACACGACGAAAAGCAAATACTCCCCAAAAGTCATGGAGAAGTGTATCCGAAAAGACCCTAACAAGGTATGAGGATAAATAGATCCAAGTCATAAAAGGAGGCGGATCGTTGTATATCAAAGTCCAAAATAAAGATTGGAGAAAAATGAAGAAGTCGTGGTCCAAGTATGAATCTCTCAAAACATCAAGTGAAGAAATTTCTATAATGAATAGAAGGCCATTATTCATGAACGTCTCTCGAGGTTTGAAGTATGAAGTCGCTGCCAAATATCGGCCCGAGAAAGGTCTCAAATCGCAAAGCGAGTTATGCCAAGATATGAACTTTATGAGGTCCCGAGAAGCAGTTTTAAAAGATTTTGTTCTTTAGCTAACTATTGATTAAATCGTTCACTTTATTTTCGGACTAATAAACTATCGAAATAAGTCAAACAATGTATCCTCGTGATCATTCAAGACAACAATAAAATATAAGAGATACCCCTAGGAATAAGGGAGTCTAAGTGAGTAATTGGCCCACATGAGTTCGTGTTAGTCTACTAACTTATAATAACAATGATCTCGTTTTTAAGCTTGTTTTGGAGAAAGTGAAAACTTGAGGATGATGATTATTCATAACATTTCCAAAACCCAAGGTATGCTTTTGATTTCTTTATTTTTAATGTTTTTAATTTTCTACCTCTTTAATAAAGGCCAATGTGGATTGATTATGATGAAAAATGTAAACGTGCTTTGTAACTAATGCATCGCATGAGGACATTGCAATGGTCAAGTGTAGGGAATTTGATAGGTGTGTAAACACCCATCTTTTCTACCACTTAATTACAATAATAACCGGACCAAAACTTGTATTTCATGTCTTTTATGTCGGAATTATGCGTGGTTTGTGTTTTTGTTGTGATTTAGGACGAAAAGGTGAAAAGTGGAGAAAACACGGGAATTCACGGGCATTTACGGACTTTTATTGAAGAAAAAGATGAAAGACGAAGTCAAAAAGTCAAGAGTGCAAAAATAACGGAAGTCCAAGACCAATTCTGAAGATTTATCGAAGAAAAAGTCAAAAGACGGAAGTTTATCAAAAGCCGAAGAACTCAAGTCTATTTCATTGAAGAATTTAAAGACAAGTTCAAAGAAATCCCGAAGCCAAAATTCCTCAAAGTTCAAGTTTAAAGAAGATTAGAAGAATAAAGGACTAATGATGCAATTAATGAAGATTAAAAGAAGGAGGGACTTAATCTCTCAATTAAGAAGAAATGAAGGAGGGGAGGAAGCTTCCTAATCCTCCCCTATATATAGATTAGGATGATTATTATTTTTCTTTGTTGGCTAAGTGTGACAATTAGTCTTCCATTTTATTTACCTTGCACCTTTAATTTCCTTGTCATTTAAATACTTGTCAATTTAATTATCTTGTCTTGCACATTAAATTCCTTTAATTTCAAGTAAGTTTCCATTTAATTCTTGTCAATCTTTACTTTATCTTGTTAATCTCTCATCTACCTTTCTTAATCTTTTATTTTTGAGTTTATGTTTATGTTCATATCTTTATTTTGATCAAGTGGGTTTTTGATTATTGTGGTTAAATTTGTTAGTTTTATTGATATAGATTGTTTGTTTATGATTAATTGTTGTTTTGTTATTAGTTTGATTAAATCGTTTGATTGATTTTGGTTAAATCTGTGGTAGATTAGTTGTTATTTTGATTCCCTGTTCTTCGGGGGAGTTTGTTTCTGTAACTTGTGATTTCCAGGTAAGCTTCGGACCAGTTTTTTGTTTATTCGGAAGAGTTCCGAGCCAAGAAAAGGGGTTAGTTCATTCGGAACTTTCAAAGTTCCGACTCAAAGGGGCTTCATCCGGAACATTCAAAGTTCCGGACAAAAACTTCCGGATCAAACTTCCGACTCAAGCATTGTTCATTCGGAACTCAAAAAGTTCCGGATTAAGAGATTTCATTCGGAACTCAAAAAGTTCCGAGTCAAATCTTCCGAACGAAGTTCCGGACGAAATCTTCCGGATCAACAAATCTTCCGGATCAAGGGAAAGTTCCGGATCAGCAAAAACTTCCGAGTCAAGCTTCATCCGGAAGAGTTCCGGATCAATACTTCCGAACCAAACTTCCGACTCAAGGTAGCTTCATCCGGAACTTTAAAAGTTCCGAATCAAGGTTTTTGGGGTTTGGGGACTTCTGACTCAAGACTGCTTCATTCGGAACTCAAAAAGTTCCGAGTCAAGCCAGTTCATTCGGAAGTTTTGAACTTCCGAATCAAGGATTCTTACAGGTTTTTGTTATTATCTGCTTTTAAATTTCTGTCCTTTATTTTCAAGTTTTATTTTTCCCTCCTTTTTATTTAATTGCACTTTAAGATTATTTGTCTTAGCTTTATGAAGGTCTACGTAATTATTGGCCTATTCTACATGATAGATTTGATGGATTTGATGTATAAAGATGGTTGATTAAATAGATTAATATAAAGAAGATGAGATGAAGGAGATGATGGAGTAGAGAGAGAAAGGAGAGAAGGGAGAAGAATAGAGAGAGAAAATAAAGATTAATTATGAAAAATGTAAAATGAACAACCAACAACCCCCTCCTAACATGCTAGGAGGGGATATATATAGCCCACCCTACATGTGGGCTATATGGACTATACATTAACTAAATGGATCACGAGCCCACTACATAATTATCGTTGGAGCGACCGATCCTTCATAAATACGTAAAACGTATTTCCAACAATCTCCCCCTAAGGGAGGTCGATCCAAGAAACAAGGTTCTAAATAGTCTATATATCGTGATCTATGCTAACTAAGATGTGACCGAGACTTTATTGGGAAAAACGTATTTCCAACAATCTCCCCCTAAGGGAGGTCACATCTTTTTACAAAATCTTAAACCTAGCATCTATGCTTGAGTCTTCGATCTTGTTCTTGTGAATATGCTTGATGTGATCTTTGACTTTAGTCTTGAGCATGTTTCCTTGCCTTGACCTTGTGCATTCTTCACTTGTGATATTTGCCTCTTTGTGACTTCATGTTCCACATACTTATACTTTTAAATTCTTGAAAGCTTCAGAGTTTGATACAGCGGAAGACTTGACCTTCAGGCTTTCTTGAATTTGTTGAAGTACTAGTTGTATGTAGTATAAGCATGTGGTGACGACTTCTTCTGGATTTTACACCGCAATGCCACCTTCTTGTTACACTGCATAAGACAGTTAGCAACAAACAATATACACGGATGAAATGGCCTTGAACATTTCATTCTAATTCGGTAGCATTTTACCTCCGGTCGGTGAAGACCGTTGGACGATATTAAATATCGTACTTGTGGCAGGTAGTTTCAATAAAGAACCTCCTTGACAAGATTTCGCGGGTAAACCCGTTCTCTTTACTCGACCGTCCAAAGCTGACTGCGAACGTAAAAAGTGAATCATTTGGATAATATTATCCGCATGATTTGAAGCCGTCAATTCATGTTCCTGGAACAAGTGAAGTTCAATTAAGAACCGCACCATCGTTTCTTTCCAGTTGTCACTAGCTTGATTCATGTAGAATCTTGCAAGTTACCTACCAAGTGTTGTTTGATGTTAACACTAGAAGGATTTCCATTCGTCACTGTAAATACTTAATAGTATTACTCTGAATGTTCTGGCAAGATCACTAAGATATTGCGTAGAGGCCTGGAACGTGTTTAAATTCATTTAAGAATTAAACCACTGTTGCTTTCCAGTTATCACAAGTTTGATTCATAAAGAATCGCACAAGTCACCTACCATGAGCTTTTTGATATTTGCTCAAGAAGGATTTCCATCTTCATTGTAAATACTTTCGTATTCTCGGATGTTCAGGCAAGATCATGAAGATTTTGCGTAGGACTCTTAAGATCTTTCTTACTTTTCACAGTGTGTGAAGAAGAAAGGAAATATGAAAGTGTGTCCTAATGAGATATTTGATGATCTCAAATGGCTCTAGACTCGATCGTGCATTTTGGATTTTAGTGATCGGAGGCTGGAGAGGAGTGCCACCTTTTCAATACCAATTTATTCGGAGTGAATAAATCAATAGATAATGCGTTGTCTCCGTGTGATTAAAACAAATATCTTTTGAGAGATATCTGAGTTAGCTGGGATGGGTTGTGCATTGCATCACTGGGTCCATGATGTCTGTCTTCAATATCAAGAATCATTAAACAATGATCTTAATAGCATATGTATTGACCCGGTTTCTGCCTAAGTTGTAAGGAGGGCTTCTTTCTTTACACCCTTTATCTTTACAATTCTTTTTTATTCTTCAACCCCTTCAATGCTTACCAATACGTCATAACTAGCACCTTGTTGTGATTGTTCCAGTGCTAACTTAAGTACTTGGTCGGCATTCAGCCACGTTCACAATCTTTCTCCATCTTTCCTAAGGACTACTATTTCTAGCTATGGAATGTCCTTGGGAATATTCCTCCGGTTCTAGAGGAATCATTGGACTTTAACCTATCCTACCATCCTTATGTCACCACAATCTTCATCATCGTGAATATAGATGTTTTGGGTAAGTGTATGTCACCATGAAATCCATTTGAAGTGCAAATCCATTTTGCTCCCCCTTAACATATGCCACGATATCCGAAAACCTTTGCACATGTCGGGATGAGCTATCACGTTAAGTCAAACCATTTATGACTGATCATATCCCATATTAAATCACATTTTCTCCCCCATATTAAAAATATTAACCCAATCGATGTTTTTAATATCAATTGATTTAATAGCATTTTAAGAAAATTTGGGAAGAAAAATGCAAGTCCAATTATCTTCATGAAATACACAAGCTCCCCCTTAAATTAATGAGGGTGTGCTGAAACGTAAATTAAATACCTTTTAAACACAAGTGTAAGGTATTTATTACGTGCAAAGATCATATATGATAATGAATTCACAAGATTAGCAATTTACGAGGTTGGACCTGAATGATGGAGAACATCATATGAAAGAAGCACATGGTTCTTGTTCACGAATGTTGGTCTTCCTCGTAACTTCTAAAGTTATCTCTTGACTCCATGTGTATGATTGATATCGTTGTCTTAACACCAATATGTGAACTTGGCACTCTCGGCATCAAGGATTCTGAATGCTGGACAATTGCTCCCCCTCAATTGTTGACCCGTGTTCTATTGAAAGAGCTGTAGTCACCGTTTGAGTAGTCGCATCGTCGAGTATGTAGATATCAATTGTAAGTTGCTACGGTTGGTGGAGATGATAACTTCGGATTCTGAAGTCAAAGCTTTCCGGTAAAATGCTTGACTTCAAAGTGAAAAGCGGGTTACTATCGGAAATAATAGCAAACCATTTTGAGCATGTTTTAAAAGTTTGAACTTCTGCTCGAACTTTATTTACAACCCCGTGTCATTATTGAATGACATTTCTAGGTTCGTAAATATTATCGATTCCAGAAGACATGCTCTTTTTATCAAAACATTCTTGAACACACAATTTTGAAAGATTTAGAAAAACCTTTTGAGAAATTCTTGAAAAATTGTGTTAAAAGTTTTGAAAACCAATTACTTGAGCTTAAGATTTGGAATATCTTAGGAAAGCTCAAGTCTGAGAAGTTGTAAACTTCTCGTTGTAAGGATAAGTTACCAGCGGCGATAACCTTTCCTTTTATCTGAAGAACGAGTCCTAAGCTGACATTTACTTAGAAGTCGTTTTTCATGAGCTTGAAAACTTTGACTGTTTTAACGGAAAGCTCATGACCGAGAAAGGTTAATTTCTCGTTATGAGGAAAAGTTCTCTTATTTAAAAGATACACTTTCCTTTCTGAGCTTAAAACTTCGAATGTTTTAATACAAGCTCATGACCGAGAAAGGTGAATTTCTCGTTAAGAGGATAAGTTATCATAAAAGATAATCTTTCCTTTATTTTAAGTTCGAGTTACAGTCTGACATTTAACTGTAAGTCATTGTGCATGAGCTTAAAAAACCTCGAATGTTTTTAATTTTAGCTCATGCCCGAGAAAACTTAATTTCTCGTTGCTAGGATAAGTTTATCATAGGCGTAAACTTTCCTTTCTTTGATGCACGGGTTACCATCTGATATTTAATGATAAACCATATACACGAGCTTAAAACCTTTGAATGGTTTTAGGATAAGCTCGTGTCCAAGAAAACTTAATTTCTTGTTAAGAGGGTAAGTTATCGTTGCGTGGATAAACTTCCCTGTCTCTGAAGTCCGGGTCGTCGTCTGTCATTTAACGAGGAGCCATAGTGCATGAGCTTAAAAACTTGGAATGTTCTTTGATATAAGCTCATGCCCGAGAAAAATTAATTTCTCGTTGTTAGGATAAGTTTACCATCGGCGATAAACTTTCCTTTCTTTGAAGATCGAGTTATAGTCTGTGATGTGACTATAAGTCCTTGTGCATGAGCTTAAAAACATGGAATGTTTTTAACATAAGCTCATGCCCGAGAAAAATGAACTTCTCGTTTTTAGGATAAGTCATCATCGGGATGAACTTTCCTGTCTTTTGAGATCGAGTTACAGTCTGTTATGTGACTGTAAGTCCTTGTGCAGCTTAACCATGAATCCCCTGAGACATTTGTTTCTCTGATATCTGCTTCTTCAGCAACCAAACTCTAAGAGTGTCCTTAGTTGAACGGTATACAATGATTGGACCGCTTCGTTCTTTTGGAACATCAACTTTGGTACCTGCATTCTCATTAGGAGTTTGTATACTTTTGCATAGGTTAGAGATATCTATTTTAGAAGCACGTGGGGGTTCACGGTTTTCTTTTCTTGTGTCAGAGGTGGCCTGAGGGGATGATTCACTTGTCTTAGTTGGCAAACGTTTCCTTTTATAGAAAACCTTAAGTTCAGGCTTAAATGATGTATCATCCTTTGCAATTTCCTCCCTAGTAGTCTTCGTAGAATCAGAGACTATCCTAGTTAAAGGGCACTCGTTTCCTACAAGAGTGAAAGTTCTACCAGTGGGGCGCCACATTTTACCAAAGGGTTTGATTTTAGCGACCCACTGGGATTTAAGTCTAGCACGGGAGTTCACCTCATTAAGTAGTTTCTTGATACAGGAATCATGATTTGCCGTAAAGACACATTTTCTACATGTTTTACAGGTAGCATATTTAATGTCCGAGTAAGATCTAGAATTCCTAGAAGATTGATTGATGCTCCTAGGATGTGACATGCTACGGTTAGCAGTGTTGGGTAAACTAGAAGGCATCTGACTAGGTTTGAAATTCATATCTCTTACTTGTGTCTTTTGCTTAGCTTCCCTTTGACCAAAATCCTGGCGCACATCAGTTGAACTAGTTCTAGACGTGTTCATTGAGCTATTCTTAGAGAAACTAGAGGCAATCATGTGATTAGGTCTTGCCAAAACTGATTTAGTCACATTAGGCCTAGTTGGTGGAGTGACTATTCTAGAAATATGAACCAAATCAACTTGGGAGGCAAACCGCGGTCTCGAGGATTGTGGTCGCTCGGATCTAAATGCAGTAGGTTGTCTGACAATCGGTTGTCTGACGAACTGATTTGTAGGCGGTTTCCCCAAGATTGATGGTTTTTCAAGCTTAGTGTCCACACTAGGTCCTCTATTTTTCCTTAACTCGTTTTTCAACGCAGCTATAGCAAAGACCTTTTCCTGAACTTGGGCTTTTAACGTTTCATTTTCTTTGAGCAATCTATCTTGGGATGCCAATTTAGACTCTAGTAACTAAATTTGTTTCAAAAGATTTTCCTTTTCAGCTTTAGAATCTAAAACTTTTTGATCCAATTTTCTTTCAAGAACAACGTTTGACTTTTCAAGTTTTTCAAAGTATGTTTCAAATTTGTCCGTTTTCTTAGAAAATTCAAGTTTGGCATCCTCAAGATCTTTTGATTGTTGAGCTACAATCGTTTCGAGCTCTCTAATCTTGGAATCAGAAGCAGTCAATGAAGCAGTTATAATACAATTATTATGATGTACTATAGCATTCTGAACAATCTCTCCCCCATTATGACTTACATCGGATGAATCAGAAGTGGTATTTCTATCACTCTTTTCCATCCCATGTTTGTCATAATTAGGTTCAGAATGCTCGATATGCGGCATGTCATCAGCATATACATCATAAACAACATTACTTTGTACCATGTTTGCAGGCTCTGCGTCATAAATGGGTAAGGTGTCATCAAGAGAAATCTCGTGAACATTCCCCGACGTGCCACTGGTATCATGTTTTCCTCCTGATTCCGTGCTCTCGCCATCGTTAGGCTCAAAGTTTTCAACCGTATGACCAGTTTCCTCTTGCATCGAAGAGTCTTGCACTCCATTATCATACCCTTGCTGAAGTCGAGATCTTTCATAAATCGAAGACGAGACCGATGAAATGAGTTTCAAAATCGTATCACGGAAAACTCGAAGCTCGGTATGTGTATCTCCAAGAAATGATTGGCAAATCACTGAACTTTCAGGCTTGATGATATTGAATTGGAGGAAAGGCGTGAGGTGTGTCACAAGAGCCTTATATGCAAGTGTCGATGCAGAGTGATTAAAGTTGTTATGGTTGAGTTGCTCGGCGAGTTGGGTCAAAGTGGTGAAAATTGAGTCGATTAATATATGACGATCTTGTCCAAAGATTGTCACAAATTCGCTCCCTCCTTGAATCCCCGAAAGAGTGACAAGATGAGACTGGAGCATTTGAAAGGAGGAGATGCCACTTTTTCTAACTTTGTTTTGCATTAAATACGAATCTCCCTTTTGACATGTCGAATCGAACGAATCCATTAAATATCGATTAAGAATGACGGGGATGTTGTAGTTGTCGGGATTTTAGAGTTCGTGAAAAAACGAAAGTCCCGTAAATAACACTTAAAATTCCTCGATGGATGATATAAAGGAAGCTCGTCACTTTGACTCGTCACGTTTTTCTTGAAATCCGGCCACAATAACGTTTATCCCGACAAATATTTTTCCACGTTAACTTTAAAAATACCCGCCTCGACACGATGTGCCAAAAAATTAATAAACAAAATATACTAAACTAAAAATATAAAAGTGACAAAAATACAAAAATTTAATTTAACTAAAAATAAAAAAAAATGTGATATTTTAAAATAGAAAATAAAATTAGAGAAATAAGAAATAAAAAATAACTTTTAAAGATAGGAAAATAAAACGTGATATGTTTTGTTTTCTAAAAAATCGGATATAACCGTTTCCTTAAGATAAGAAACGTGTCCAAAAGAAAATGGAAAGTGACGTGGCCTTATGACTGTTGCATAGTTTACTCCGTCCTTTGTAAACTCCGCCCAAACCTAAAACACGCAGCCTAAATGTCTCTCTCCTCACTCAAACTGAACCTAATCTCTCTCTCTCAATAAACCCACAAACACAAACCTAATCTCAAACTCCTTTGTTTGCTCCGTCACTCTCTCTTCTCCAAATCTCTCTCTCCTAAAAAATCAAACACAGATCAAATAACTAATCTACACAATCCTAATTTCCTCAAACGTTAAAACGCATCCACCAATCCTAATTTTGAAAGACAGATAGCAATAAAATAAAAACGAACAGATTTGCATCTTCATCTCATCTCAATCCACAGCTCAACAACATCAATAGAAGAAACAACGTTGGCTTCAAGATCTTGGAAAAAGGTCTCGGGTAGGTATTAGTTGCATGTTGGTTAATCTTGAGATTTGTCAAATCTTTCTAATGTCGAGTCTTTCTGTCTAGAGAGGATGTCGTGTCGAGTGGTGAGTCGAGTCTTGAGTGTTGATTGTGAGTGTGTGTTGATAAAACGAATCAAAGAAAGAACATAACAGATTTGTTATAGATCTTTCTTTACCTTCGTGAAATAGATTTAATACAAACAATGATCAATGATGATGAGATTTTCTTTCGTGATATTGAGTTATAAAAAAAACAATACCACACGAAAATTTAAAGTTCTGAGATCTTGATTCGTTGTGTTTTTGTTTTGAATCTAGGCTGGGTTTGAGTCGAATGTCGATGAGTCGAGGGTGTGAGGGTGTGTTGTCGAAAAGATTGTGTTTGGTTTGTGGTGTCAGTTTAAAGAGTCCTGAGATTGTAAATGAGTCGTGAGTTTGTAAACGAGGGTGTTGGTTTTTCGAGTCTTGGGTGAGGGTATAAAAAATGAGTCGAGAGTCGAGAGGGTGTGAGTGAGTTTGGTTGTGTCGATGGTGTGTTGGTGAGAGACGAGAGTTGGGGTGGGAGTCCGAGTGTTTGTCGAGAGTGAGATGATTGTTTGAGGGAGTCCGTCGAAAGGTTTTGAGTCGAGAGTGAGATGATTGTTTGCGGTTTCGTGTCAGTTTTTGTGTCGAGTCTTAAAAAAAATAATTTTTTGTGTGGAGTCCTGATGAGAGACGAGTGTTTTTGTTCGAGTGTTTTGGGAGTGTGGCTTCAAGTTGAGTCAAGTCGAGGGTCAGAGGTGTGTTGGAGTCGTAAATGGGTGTGGGTCGTTGAGTCAAGAGTGTTTGTTTGTGAGTCAGTTTGGTTGTCCGTTATGTTTGAAATGGTTCATTCGGAAGAATTTATTCATTCGGAACTTTTCATTCATTCGGAAGTGTCATTCATTCGGAAGTTTCGTTCATCTGGAACTATTCGTTCATTCCGGAACTTTTCGTTCACCCGGAACTTTTCTTCACCCGGAACTTTTCTTCACCCGAAACTTTTTCTTCACCCGGAACTTTTTCTTCACCCGGAACTTTTCCTTCACCCGGAACTTTTCCTTCACCCGGAACTTTTCCTTCACCCGGAACTTTTGTTCACCCGGAACATTTGGTTTGATTCGGAACTTTAAGAATGATAGTTATGATAGGACAGTTTTGGACAGTTATGATGGAACTTTGGACAGTTTGACAGTTGACCAAAAAAAAAACCCAAAAATGATAAAACTGATAAACGAAAAGCAAGCCAGATATGATAAACTGATAACTGATAAACGAAAAAGCTGATTAAAAAATTTATATAAAAAACTGATTATAAAAAAACTGATAAAAGAAAAAACTAATAATAATAAAAAAATTAAAGTGGAAACTGATTAAAAAAATAAAAAAGGATAAAATTAAATGTTCAATTTAAGGAACTCAAACAAAAAGGCAATCAAAATAGAAAGGATTTAATCAAAAAATACAAAATTAAAAAGAGAAAAACACAAACTTTTTATAAAAACACAAACTTTTTAAGATTTGATAATGAAATTTTTGATTTTTGTATAAAAATTTGTGATTTTTATCTAAAAAGTAAGTAAATCTAAAGATTTGACATGATTTAACACATAAAAACACAAACTTTTTATAAAAAATACAAACTTTTTAATATTTAAGCATGATTAAATCAAAACCCACCAAAATCAATAAAAGAAAAACAAGAATAAACCAATCAAACCTTGGCTCTGATACCAATTGAAGGTCTACGTAATTATTGGCCTATTCTACATGATGGATTTGATGGATTTGATGTATAAAGATGGTTGATTAAATAGATTAATATAAAGAAGATGAGATGAAGGAGATGATGGAGTAGAGAGAGAAAGGAGAGAAGGGAGAAGAATAGAGAGACAAAATAAAGATTAATTATGAAAAATGTAAAATGAACAACCAACAACCCCCTCCTAACATGCTAGGAGGGGATATATATATAGCCCATCCTACATGTGGGCTATATGGACTATACATTAACTAAATGGATCACGAGCCCACTACATAATTATCGTTGGAGCGAGCGATCCTTCATAAATACGTAAAACGTATTTCCAACAATCTCCCCCTAAGGGAGTAAGCTCCAAGAGACAAAGTTCTAAATAATCTATATCTCGTGATCTATGCTAACTAAGATGTGACCGAGACTTTATTGGGAAAAACGTATTTCCAACAATAATTATTGAAGGTCTACGTAATTATTGGCCTATTCTACATGATGGATTTGATGTATAAAGATGGTTGATTAAATAGATTAATATAAAGAAGATGAGATGAAGGAGATGATGGAGTAGAGAGAGAAAGGAGAGAAGGGAGAAGAATAGAGAGAGAAAATAAAGATTAATTATGAAAAATGTAAAATGAACAACCAACAACCCCCTCCTAACATGCTAGGAGGGGATATATATATAGCCCACCCAACATGTGGGCTATATGGACTATACATTAACTAAATGGATCACGAGCCCACTACATAATTATCGTTGGAGCGACCGATCCTTCATAAATACGTAAAACGTATTTCCAACACTTTATTTTAGCCTTGCTTTAGTTTAAGTTTTAGTTGCGTTTTAAGATTGCCTTAGTTAGCTTTAAATTTGCGTCATTTACTTTTAGTGCCCTTTAATTTCAGTCACGTTTTTAAATACTTTCACCATTATTTTAATTAGATTTAGATTTACTTTACCTGCCTTTTACTTTAATTGTTTTGCACATTTTAGTTATAAACAACCAAAAATATTTGTTTCACCAAAGAACAATAGAGTCACATAGAGAACCTAGATCAATTCGATTAGACTCCGAGAAACGAACTTTTCAACTAGCAAAAATAACTTACATTAGATGACCCCGATTATCAACTATTTGACTAGTGAGACCCTTCCAGACGAGGAAAAAGCAGCACGACGCATCAGGAGGAAGTCGCAACACTTCGAAATTCGGGAAGGCATCCTTTACAAACGCTCTTTCTTGCAGCCGTGGATGCGGTGTGTCGGACCACGACAGGCCACTTACGTAATCAATGACACACATGAAGGGTTGTGCGGCATGCATGCAGGTCCACGATCCGTGGTAGCTAGAGCCTTACGGACACGATATTATTGGCCTACCGTGCACAGAGACGCGCGCGACATGATTCGCAAGTGTAGTGATTGCCAAGTGCATAGGCCAGTGCCGCGGCACCCGCAACAGGAGCTTACACCTATCACGTCCCCATGGCCATTATATAAATGGGGAATCGACATTGCAGGACCATTTCCTGTAGCTGCGGGGGGAGTTAAATTCTTGATTGTTGCGATGGACTACTTCACACGATGGATAGAGGCCAATGCAGTCAAGTCTATCACAGGCAAACAAGTTAAAAAGTTTGTTTGGGAACATATTGTGTGCCGCTTTGGTCTACTAGGAGAGATCATCTCGGACAACGGTAAGCAGTTCATGGACAATCCATTCAAAGACTGGTGTGCATGATTGAACATCAAGCGGCGCTTCGCATCTGTTAAGCATCCGCAGACAAATGGCCTTGTTGAACGAGCAAATAGAAGCTTGGGAAATGGCATCAAGGCGCGCTTGGATGAACGAAGTGCCAAATGGGTCGATGAGTTACCACATGTTCTATGGGCGCACAGGACTATGATCAAAACAGCTAACGGAGATACGCCATTTGCATTGGCTTACGGCACTGAAGCTGTTATACCAACAGAAATAGGAATGCCTACCATCCGCACGGCGGAGGTTAATGTCGTCACGAACGACGAGCAGCTGCGAATCAACCTGGATCTGTTGGAAGAAAAAAGGGAGATAGCAGCCATCAATGAGGCTAAGTCCAAGGCTAAAATGAAAGCTTATTATGACGCCAAGGTCAAGGGTGTTTCTTTCCGACCGGGAGACTATGTCTATCGTGCTAATGAAGCGAGTCGAGCGGAGAATACAGGAAAACTGGGCCCTAAGTGGGAAGGACCGTATGAAGTCACGGAGGCCTTAGGACGAGGCGCGTACAAGTTACGTGACATGGATGGCCGCGACCTAGAGCGCACATGGAACATCTCCAATCTCAAAAGGTGCTATCTTTGAAAGCTACGGCTTCCGCATGGGTGCTTCGCTATATGTGGCGTTAATGAAGAACCATGCGGTTTATCTGTGTTTCTTATGTTTTGTTTAGTTTCCTTTCTTGTTTTCTAGGACTTGTCATTATTGTTCAAACAAAACATGTAAGCGTTCTAATAAAATGCCGTGGCGCCTAGCTAGCTCCACGGCTTGTTTCGTGCAAATCATTTTTTAGATTTTCTGTTAGTAATATGCATCTTTTAGTTGTTATAATATGCCATGTTTATTCGTATACATTCATTCAAATTACTGTACATGTACTATATGCCTCCAGGAGGGGTAAGAGGATTAAGTGAACCTACTAATTCAACTTGCCGCGTAAGAGGGATGCAACCTCAGCCGCACGGATCATGTATCCTTACTAGACACCTTACTCACAAGACGTTGTGGTAAGTTTCATATGCCGTAGTCACACAGTGCTTTGCATAGTAAAGACGCACGTCGCATGTCTAGTAAATTATAGGCTTGTATGCATTTTCCTTTTTTGTGTGTAAGACGTGACGTATCATGCAGTATTGGTATACAATATTCAACACAATCAAAATACACAAGTTTCCGAATAAAATAACAAAAATGGCCGTGGTCATCACGGGCTTACATACAAAATGCACATGTTTTTTAGCCGTGTACATACACGGACGAATAGAAACAACAAATATTCAGCGGTTACAAACCAAGAGTTGTATAAAATGGATCATAAAGTAGAAGCACCCTACATAGGGGGAGACGCTTACCTATCTCCACTTATTCCTCGACCAAGCATGACAACCACTCATTACTTTCCTTTCGCTTCCAGGCTTGAGCAGCGTTCCTCTCCAGCACCCCACTTAAGGGTTATTCATCGAGCACGATCCTGGTCACATCCTCATAGATGGGAAGCATCAGGTGGCTGGGCGATGGGGTGAAGGAGGCACGGGAATGACCCTCATCTTGGGAGAATGCACTAAGACTTAGCTTTTCCATGATTTCCATGTTTGATGCATCTTTTGTGGCCTCCAGCTCAGCCAAGAATGGATAATGCAAGTCTCGCATTGCGGCCATAGAAGCAGCCATCTTGTTAGCTGCTTCAGGGTTAAACAAAGCATGTCTGGTGAAGTTCTCCCTTTTCTTAATCAGCTCTACGGCCTGGACCATTCCCTCATGACGTCTGTGGTCAACGCCATCGGACACAAGACTTGCAAACTGTTGCACAAACTCGGGGGCCTCTAGTACCTTGGTGACAGCCAAGCGTGCTCCATGCCCTACCATCCACCTGCGGCCGGCGATAACCGCTAGTATTTGAGGGCATAGCACGACATCGCGCTCGGCGGCGAGGGCATCAATGATCAAATCTTTTTGGGCAAACGCCTCTTTCAGCTCCTTGGTGACATCCCTCTCTTCAGCAAGTTCCTCTTGTATCTTTTCCATGCTCTGGATTGCCGTGTGCGCATCTTCTAGTTTCTTGTTAAGCACGGACACCTGGCTGGAAGAAGACTTGGCAGATGCTTCTGCTGTGGCTACCTATATGAGGTTAATTGTTAGAATATATTTCTTTTAGAAAAAGTGGGGTGCGGCACGGATATGTACCTTGGTGGTCGCGACATCTAGTTTTGACTCGAGGCTGGCCACTTGTTGGTCATACTCATTCGCGCGGACTGATTGCTTTTTTATGGTCGCCTCGACACCAGCAAGTTGGGACTGGAGGGCTGCAATTTGAGCTTCATTGTCCACGATCATCTTCTCCCGTCGTCCAACCTTCCTCTTAAGATATTCCACATGCCCAAGTGCGGCTTCAAACCTTACTCTCATCGAGGTGCCCATTGCCATTTGGTGTACCAAAGCACCATTGTACTCATCCGCCAAATCCGCATGACTGAGCGCATTCACCTCTCGCACCAAGCCTGGTGGTATGCAGTTATTAAGGTACTCTCGGCATTCATCGGCGTCCCTCATTCGTGATGCAGTTGTGATATTCCATATGGGATTGAACGATTGAGGGGGGCGGATGTCGGGAGGTCTTGGGAGGCTGTAGGAGAACCTTCCTCAAATACGGGGCCGGACTTCATGGCGGCTGTGTGAAGCATGGGGTTTCTTTCCACTTCTTTTCCTTTTCCCTTCTCTATTTGAGTGTCAGGTGGAGGCGCGGCACCAGTTTATTCATCCCTGTGAAACAAGCATTTGGATACATATTAAGTGTTGCTCAAAGGGAATTTGTCATTCTTACGTGTTAGGATGGAGTCTTACATGTCATTTCTTGCTAAATCCTGATGTGGTTGGGGCAATCTGAGTGACTGGATCGACATGTGCGGCCTGGATTGTCTCGGAAGCCTGGGTGGTGCTCCCAACAGATTGGTACAAGGGGTGGTCTTCTCGAAGTTTCTTGGGCGGGGGGGGGGGGATCTGTTAAGCATCCGCAGACAAATGGCCTTGTTGAACGAGCAAATAGAAGCTTGGGAAATGGCATCAAGGCGCGCTTGGATGAACGAAGTGCCAAATGGGTCGATGAGTTACCACATGTTCTATGGGCGCACAGGACTATGATCAAAACAGCTAACGGAGATACGCCATTTGCATTGGCTTACGGCACTGAAGCTGTTATACCAACAGAAATAGGAATGCCTACCATCCGCACGGCGGAGGTTAATGTCGTCACGAACGACGAGCAGCTGCGAATCAACCTGGATCTGTTGGAAGAAAAAAGGGAGATAACAGCCATCAATGAGGCTAAGTCCAAGGCTAAAATGAAAGCTTATTATGACGCCAAGGTCAAGGGTGTTTCTTTCTGACCGGGAGACTATGTCTATCGTGCTAATGAAGCGAGTCGAGCGGAGAATACAGGAAAACTGGGCCCTAAGTGGGAAGGACCGTATGAAGTCACGGAGGCCTTAGGACGAGGCGCGTACAAGTTACGTGACATGGATTGCCGCGACCTAGAGCGCACATGGAACATCTCCAATCTCAAAAGGTGCTATCTTTGAAAGCTACGGCTTCCGCATGGGTGCTTCGCTATATGTGGCGTTAATGAAGAACCATGCGGTTTATCTGTGTTTCTTATGTTTTGTTTAGTTTCCTTTCTTGTTTTCTAGGACTTGTCATTATTGTTCAAACAAAACATGTAAGCGTTCTAATAAAATGCCGTGGCGCCTAGCTAGCTCCATGGCTTGTTTCGTGCAAATCATTTTTTAGATTTTCTGTTAGTAATATGCATCTTTTAGTTGTTATAATATGCCATGTTTATTCGTATACATTCATTCAAATTACTGTACATGTACTATATGCCTCCAGGAGGGGTAAGAGGATTAAGTGAACCTACTAATTCAACTTGCCGCGTAAGAGGGATGCAACCTCAGCCGCACGGATCATGTATCCTTACTAGACACCTTACTCACAAGACGTTGTGGTAAGTTTCATATGCCGTAGTCACACAGTGCTTCGCATAGTAAAGACGCACGTCGCATGTCTAGTAAATTATAGGCTTGTATGCATTTTCCTTTTTTGTGTGTAAGACGTGACGTATCATGCAGTATTGGTATACAATATTCAACACAATCAAAATACACAAGTTTCCGAATAAAATAACAAAAATGGTCGTGGTCATCACGGGCTTACATACAAAATGCACATGTTTTTTAGCCGTGTACATACACGGACGAATAGAAACAACAAATATTCAGCGGTTACAAACCAAGAGTTGTATAAAATGGATCATAAAGTAGAAGCACCCTACATAGGGGGGAGACGCTTACCTATCTCCACTTATTCCTCGACCAAGCATGACAACCACTCATTACTTTCCTTTCGCTTCCAGGCTTGAGCAGCGTTCCTCTCCAGCACCCCACTTAAGGGTTATTCATCGAGCACGATCCTGGTCACATCCTCATAGATGGGAAGCATCAGGTGGCTGGGCGATGGGGTGAAGGAGGCACGGGAATGACCCTCATCTTGGGAGAATGCACTAAGACTTAGCTTTTCCATGATTTCCATGTTTGATGCATCTTTTGTGGCCTCCAGCTCAGCCAAGAATGGATAATGCAAGTCTCGCATTGCGGCCATAGAAGCAGCCATCTTGTTAGCTGCTTCAGGGTTAAAGAAAGCATGTCTGGTGAAGTTCTCCCTTTTCTTAATCAGCTCTACGGCCTAGACCATTCCCTCATGACGTCTGTGGTCAACGCCATCGGACACAAGACTTGCAAACTGTTGCACAAACTCGGGGGCCTCTAGTACCTTGGTGACAGCCAAGCGTGCTCCATGCCCTACCATCCACCTGCGGCCGGCGATAACCGCTAGTATTTGAGGGCATAGCACGACATCGCGCTCGGCGGCGAGGGCATCAATGATCAAATCTTTTTGGGCAAACGCCTCTTTCAGCTCCTTGGTGACATCCCTCTCTTCAGCAAGTTCCTCTTGTATCTTTTCCATGCTCTGGATTGCCGTGTGCGCATCTTCTAGTTTCTTGTTAAGCACGGACACCTGGCTGGAAGAAGACTTGGCAGATGCTTCTGCTGTGGCTACCTATATGAGGTTAATTGTTAGAATATATTTCTTTTAGAAAAAGTGGGGTGCGGCACGGATATGTACCTTGGTGGTCGCGGCATCTAGTTTTGACTCGAGGCTGGCCACTTGTTGGTCATACTCATTCGCGCGGACTGATTGCTTTTTTATGGTCGCCTCGACACCAGCAAGTTGGGACTGGAGGGCTGCAATTTGAGCTTCATTGTCCACGATCATCTTCTCCCGTCGTCCAACCTTCCTCTTAAGATATTCCACATGCCCAAGTGCGGCTTCAAACCTTACTCTCATCGAGGTGCCCATTGCCATTTGGTGTACCAAAGCACCATTGTACTCATCCGCCAAATCCGCATGACTGAGCGCATTCACCTCTCGCACCAAGCCTGGTGGTATGCAGTTATTAAGGTACTCTCGGCATTCATCGGCGTCCCTCATTCGCGTACAGGCCAATCTTACCCGCCGGAGCCTCAGTTATGAGGTCTCCGGCGCCAGGAAGTGAGGGGTGTAGGTTGGTAGGGATGAAATAGTTTGTACAAAAGTGATTTAGTTGGTCCTGGGTCATTACATTCAGCACGGATCCAATGGTAGGGTTGTTTCTGTGAGCCATTACTAAATAAAAATGTAAGGGCGTGGTGTTCTAACCTGTGGATGATGGGATCCGTGCGTAATTGATTCGAGCTAAGAGGAAAGCTTTAATGGCAGAAATAGAGATAATAACTGTGTGTTTCACACAGCCGTAGAGGTGGCTTATTTATAGGGTTTCCTCGTGGGTCATGGCCTGTTGGATGTGTGACACGTGTCTGCCACTATTCTTGATCGTGTGGTTAGGGGGCAAGTGGCAAGTGAAACGTCAGGCGGGACCCACGGGTAACTTCTGACTCAAACATTTGCACTGCTCGAGGCTCTGACTGTTTGCTCTTTTGTCAGTCAACATGCCAGGTGAACAGTTATTTATGTCGGGATATGCGGCTCTTACGTAAGACTTGTCATTTAATGCTATATTTAATTTGTCTCGGTCGCCATGTGCGGTTTGTAGGTAATCATGAAATAATTTCCTAAGTCAGGTTGCCATGTGCGGCCAACACAAATTCTTGGACAACTTATCATTCCCTATTTTTTCTTGGTATGTCCAGGGAGCATCTTGGTAGTCTAGAGGTTACGCATATGGTTGTAACAACTAGACTGGGGGGACATGATGACGTATAGTCCCCAGCCGGGTCATGAACCCGGCCCATGGGTACTACCCCGTATCCGGCCCATCACAGATGGGTGGGATAAGGTCATTCAGGCTTATGGGCTTGGATGAACAGTGACCGCACACATGTGTGCGGCCCACGGCCCAGTGCGGCCGACATAGGTTAGACAGAATCATATTCTGTCTAGGAATAGGTTTACCCCAAAAGAGGAGGATATTCACTACCAAAGTTAGAAGATAACAATCATTCTAATTTTGATAGTTATCCTTTCCTTGGGGCCGAAGTATCAGTGGCAGCTCATTAGGGTTCCACTGCCTATAAAAGGAACCCCCAAGAGTTCCACAAAGGTATTACGCTCTATACTCTCAATTCACATAAACCCTAACCGATTACTTACTCTCACGCCGGAGTCTAATCGTGGGAAACATTCCCACGGTAAGCCTAACGCGTGCTGTTTAGTGTGCAGGATCCCAACCAAACGATTCACTTGGTGCAGGAGCCGGAGCCCAGCCAACCCGAATTAAGCCTAATTCGGGTCTAGCAAGGATCACCCAACTTTTGCATCAACAGTATTTACCTTTGTTATAGTTATTTTATTTCATTGCTAGAATAAAGTTTAATAAAGTGGTTTTAAATTTTTAAACGTTGTGAATCTTTTGACTCAACCCGAGTTTACTTATCTAAGTTTACTCTTGCTAGTATCCTTAACGTGTTTAAGTCAAGTTTTGCTAGGCTTTAAAACGCGAAAGTCTTAACTCTCACGGGTTAAGAACAAGAACTTTTCGCAAGTTCCTATAATTGATCCTAGAGAGTCGTTTATCAAGGGAACTTTAAAATGCGAATTCTAAACTTGAAAAAGTCTAAGAGTTTGCAAGATCTTATAGATGACTCGAAAACCCAAAATTTTGATTTAATTGGCTAAGCATCCACGAGTCTCATTCCTTGAGATTTTAAATTGTGGAGAACGAGAGATGATAGAGTCAATTATAAGTGTGGTATTCTTTCATGAATTTATGTGAGTTAATTATAAGCTTTTTCTCCCATCGCTTGCTAATAAATTTAATTGCAATAAATAAGGTGTACGATTTGAAAAGTTACTTAGCTTCTAGCCTAAGATCGTTTAAAAGTTTCTCGGTATTAATTAGAGTTCATAGCCATGGCATAACTTATTGAAGCGGGATGCGAAGATTGGCGAGTCCGAAAAGGCCCTAACAAGGCATGGGGGCTACATTTTGTTGCTAAATATCCCAAGTGATGTGAAAAATCATTTATCAAAAATCAATATGAAGGATCAAGACACACGACGAAAAGCAAATACTCCCGTAAAGATCATGGAGAAGTCTATCCAAAAAGGCCCTAACAAGGTATGAGGATAAATAGATCCAAGTCCTAAAAGGAGGCGGATCGTTGTATATCAAAATCCCAAATAAACATTGGAGAAAAATGAAGAAGTCGTGGTCCAAATATGAAGAATCTCTCAAAAAGTTCAAGTGAAGAAAATCCTATTATGAAGAGAAGACCATTATTTCATGAACGTCTCTCAAGATTTGAAGTATGAAGTCAATGCCAAATATCTGTCCGAGAAAGGTCTCAAATCGTGAAGCGAGTTATGCCAAGATATGAACTTTATTAGGTCCCGAGAAGCAGTTTTAAAAGATTTTGTCCTTTAGCTAACTATTGATTAAATCGTCCCACTTTATTTTCGGCTAAATAAACTATCGAAATAAGTCAACAATGCATCCTCGTGATCATTCAAGACAACAATAAAATATAAGAGATACACTTAGGAATAAGGGAGTCTAAGTAAATAATTGGCCCACATGAGTTTGTGATAGTTTGCTAACTTATAATAACAATGATCTCGTTTTTAAGCTTGGTATGGGGAACGTGAAACTTGAGGATGACAATCATTCATGACATTCCAAAACCAGGTAAGTTTTTGATCTTTTTACTTGTTTTCTTCCTTTTAATATTTTGTCTCTTTAATAAAGGCTAATGTGGATTGATTGTAATGGAAAATGTATAACTTGCTTTGTAATTAATGCATTGCATGAGGACATTGCAATGGTCAAGTGTAAGGGATTTAATAAGTGTGAAAACACTTATCTTTTTACCACTTAATTATAATAATAACCAAGCCAAAACGTGTATTATATGTCGTAAATATCGGAATTATGCGTGGTTTGTGTTTTTGTTGTGATTTAGGACCAAAATGTGAAAAGGGAAGAAAACATGGGCTTTCACGGGCTTTTATCGAAGAAAAGGACAAAAGACGAAATCAAAAGATCAAGATTGCAAAAAGAACGGAAGTCCAAGGCCTATTCTGAAGATTTATCGAAGAACAAGTCTAAAGACGGAAGTTTAATAAAGCCGAAGAACTTAAGTCTAAATTAATGAAGAAATTACAAGACGAGTTCAATTAATCCCGAGACAAAGTCGAAAAAGTCGAAGAATTTAGAAGACGAAAAGACGAGAAAGAAAGAAAGAAGTAAGCAACACATGCTTAACCTCCCTAATCACTATAAATACCCTCCTAATCTCACATTAGGAGGTGTTAGCTAATTTGACACATTAGTCTTTCCATTTTATTTTACAAGCACTTTCATATTGTCATTTTCTTAATTGCACCTTCAATTACCTGTCTTGCACCTTAAATTTGTAAGCTTTTAATTATTGTCTTTACTTTAATTGTTGAATCTTAATTTTAATCAAGTTTTTAATTAATCTCTCATTCTACCTTTCTTGTCTTGATTTAATCTTTGTGCTTATTATCTTTATTTTCATGCTTATTTGATTAAGTGTCGTGTTTTTATGTTTATGATTGTGTTAGCTTATTGATTTTATTGCTTATTGTGTGCTTTTGCTATTTTTAATTAAGTGCTTAATAGTTTATTTTTTATAAAAAAATATTTTTAAATATTTTTATTATTTAGTGTTTTTAAAAGTTTTTAAATTTTGGTTTAATAGCTTTTTCTTAAGTTTGATTTGATAAAAGTTTTAGTTAAGTGCTTATTTGTTTCTAGCTTAATTTAGTTTTAGCTTATTTGATTCTTACTGTTATCCGGGTTTGGTAAACCCTTGTATTCCGAATATAGACCAAAATCTTATTCCGTATAGCCATCAACAGAACATTCCGGATAAGGGTTTAATTCCATTATTCCGGATAATCTACTTGACGGAGATTCCGGATAAGTGTTTGAAGAGGATTCCGAATAAGTTTTGGCCATATTATTCTGGATAAGCAACCGGAATAGTATTCCGGATAAAGAGTCTTCATGTATTCCGGATAAGCTTCAGTGAAGTTTTTTTCCGGATAAGCTACTCGACGGGGATTCCGGATAAGCAGCAGCAGTGATTCCGGATAGTCTTCCGGACTGATATTCTGGATAAGGGGTTGTTTGAGATTCCGGATAAGGCTTCAAACGGTATTCCGGATAAGGGGCAGGTCTATTATTTCGGATAAGCAACTTGACCGATTCAGGATAGTTTTGCGGAATCATATTCTGGATAAGGATTCTAACAGGCAGATTCCGGATAAGGAGTGACAGTTCTACATTCCGGATAAGCTTTGGAAGATTGATTCCGGATAAGGACCAGCAATTTATTCCGGATACAGGGTATAGTAGTTATTCCGGATAAGCAGTAGTTCAGGTTGCGGATAAAGGTGACAGCTTTATTCCGGATAAGCAGTACTTTGTTGGGTATTCCGAATAGTGACAGTATTTTAGATTCCGACTAAGGTTTTGTTTATCCGCATTTTATTTTCAAGCATTTAATTTTCTCGCCATTCTTCTTTAAGTCATTTTAATTGCTTTTCTTTATTTTTAATTTCAAGTTTACATTTTTATCACATTGTCAAACTTACTTTTCGTCGAGTTTTAATTTTTGTCATTTAGTTAATTTACTTTTTAAAGTTTTAATATTGCACAATTTAAATTTTAATTAGTTTTTGTTGGAAACTCACTTTATGTGACGACATTTAAGAATTCCCATTAGTTATCATAGTCACACACATTTAGACTAGACTAGGTTCGTTGTATAGTTTATGTAGTGTGTGTGACTATATATACCCCTCCTTAGCTTCCAAGGAGGGGTGTTGCTTGTGTTTTCTTTTTCATTTCAATTACATTTTCCTTTCTTTCATCTCACACACACAACCTCTCTTCTCTCTCTCTTTCAACAATGGCTACCACCACCATATTCCACCATGTTAGACCACCAGATCTTATTTAGCAAATCCTCAATTGGCATCAGAGCTTCGGTTCCATCCTTGGATCGTGTTATAATCTTTTCGATTTGGTGGTCTAGATTTTTCTTTGTGTCTCGTTATCTCACTTTTTGGTCTGATTTGTCAAAAAAAATTTTGTCACGTCTTATTTTTGTCCAAACAGTTTCAATATTTGGTCAATCTTTTGTCATCATCTTTTGTCTACTTTGTTTGTGGTCATCCATTTATTAATCAGCAGTCATCTTGGTTTCATCAAACATTTGTTCATTTTTTTTATTTTTTGTTCCTTGCATCTAACAGGTCCAATTTTTTTGGGAAAAGGACAAAAAACAAAATAAATGGGCAGATCCACCATTTTCGGTTCTTCAAAACCCTTTTCCGATTGGGTTTCCGACAGCTTTTCCGATGGGGATTCAGATGGGGTTTCCGATGGGGATTCAGATGGGGATTCCGATTGGGATTCAGATGGGGATTCAGATTACACTTATTCCGATGGGGTGTTTGTTTGATTCCGATGAAGACTTAAAAAAACATTCCGATGGAGAATTAACACCATTCTGATAGACTCACAAAAACATTCCGATGGGATTTCTATTGACATTCCGATGGACTGTTTTAAAAACTTGTGAACCAAATTTGTGACCAAAATCAAAATCAACACAACCGAGTCAACTCGGTAATTACCGAGTTGACTCAGTTAACTCACTGATTCAAAACCATCATATCTCATTCACCCTTTTAACTCCTCAACACCATATCTATACCTAACCCATCGACACCTATAACCCATTTAAACAAATTATCAAGACTCGGACTTAAAACAGATATTTAGTAAATGATCTCAGTTTTTTGTCATGCATGTGTAGATTCTTTTAGATCTTACACGAAAACAAAATTCATCACAGATCTATAATTACTTTTCGAGAATCAAGATTAACTAATAACAAGTATGTTATAATTAATCATGGTCTCGTTGACTACACCAAGGAAATCGACATGCAATCATCATATTACACTTACCCGAGATCAATTTAAATTGATCTTGATGCCGTGTACATCTCGTCAAAAATGGAAGGACTCATATGATTGGGTGATTTATCGGTGTGTTTGTTTGGGGTTTCAAGGTTTGATCAATTTGGTAAGATGGATTAGATGTGATCGATTTTTGGTGTAGCAGATTGGAAGAATATTTTGAGATGGGATAAGATGAGAGTTTGGGGGCGGAGTTATCTAAGTGAGAATGAGTTTAGGGTTGACTGTGAGTGAAATTAGGTGGGGAGATGACGTTTGGTTTGGGGGCGGATGTTACTAGATGGAGGAGATGGAGTTTGGTGAGGGGCGGTTTGTTCTATGTGTTGTGATTAAGAGTTATCTATGCGTTTGTTTAGGGTTTGACCCTATATAAACCAAAATGGTGGACCGGATCATGCTTATGGGCTCAATGTTTTACCCGTGATAAAAAGGCCATGACTTGGTTTGTAAATGGCTTGATGGGCCGTGTGATCCAAATCACAACTTACACAAATTTTTTTATAATTTTTATTTTGAATAAAATTTTGTGTATTCTCGGGACAAAAGTGACGTGACAAAGTGACGAGACATTGTGACGAGATTTGTTTTGACGAGACCAAGAAAAATTTGGGCGATTTTTTAGTGACTACTGATTTCGTTTGATCAGGTATAAATTATGTGACGTTGAAGACGGATTTTCGAAGGCGTGTATTTATTTTATCTTTCAAAGATAACTTGCTCGTGCTTAATCTTAGAATGACGACTTGGTTATCTAGTTTCCGGGTTCGGGGTGGTTGGTTGATGACTCGGATAACTATCACTTAAAGGGGTTACATTGTTGTACTCAGTGTCACACGCTTAGTCGACGTGGATAATTTCAAGAGGTGTTGTGCTTATAGACTTCTTCAGTGATGCATTGAGTACTTAGAGATTTCTCCACCGTTCTTCATTCAACAATAGTGCAAGCTTAAGTCACAAGATCGAAGGATTTTTATTCAGCTTCATGTTTGATGTATCTGGTTCATTCTATCAGTGGTCACTTCAAATTGCTTTCACGTGGGTTGGTAAAGGTGGCCATGGAGAGTTTATGAGAAGAGATTTTCGTTCAGCAGCTGATTCTCACAAAATATATAATTCTGCTTATTTATTATTCTCACAAGATTTCAGGTTCATGTGCGTACGATTTATTGATGGTTCCGAGTTTCGAAACCATCAAGGGGGAAGAAGAAGACACATTGAACGCACAACGAGTACACGTGATGAACTTTATACCTTCTTTTGATTTGAACACATTCCGGGATGACATTTGTCATAGCCGCAGAGAAAATCAGTGTTTTAACTCGTGGCGTTATCAATCTCTAAAATGGTACACTACTGATTCGAGGTTTAATTGTTTGATTGTTGCAATTAAACATCATCATTATCCTATATGCATTCCCGGGACTTAATTGACTCTGGTGCATCTCCGGAAGAAGATATGTGCATTTCCGGACTTAATTGACTCTGGTGTTACGATGTCAACTTCATGAATGGGATAAAGTGTCCACTTCAGTATTTGAGCTTCATAATTGGGATTGATTTACTTTCTTAAACTATGTGGAGGAAGAAGTGTCTTGATTCTTTCTAGTATGCATAACTTGAACTCTCAGGGGGAAGAAAAATTCAGAAGAATTATTCAATCGTGGGAAGAGAAGTTGTTGATCTACTTGGTGTACCCCTTACTTTCAATCCCTCTTAGCAACGTTATCATGTTATATGATGGGATTTGCTTGTTAGATTCTGTTGTGCGCTTAATCATTCTAAGCTTTATTGAAAGCTTTGAAGTTACTTACGAGGATTGTCAATTTAGGGGGAAGCTATTTAAAGCTTCTACATCAAGTTTATGTGGCATGAATTAGGGGGAAGCTAATTCAGAAGCTTCTCCTTAACCAGAAGTGTATGGGTTACTTAGCTCGTGCCGTTACAGTATTTCTACTACAAGTTACTTTAAAGATGAGTCGTTCTGAAGACGAAGGCCTCAGAAGACTTCATCAGCATTGAACGCTTCATGAAAGCTCTTGTTCTTAATCATTTTGTACTTGTTAGGAAGAATATTGTAAGGAATTCTACACGTCGTCCCATGGGGGAAGATTGTTGGAAACTCACTTTATGTGACGACATTTAAGAATTCCCATTAGTTATCATAGTCACACACATTTAGACTAGACTAGGTTCGTTGTATAGTTTATGTAGTGTGTGTGACTATATATACCCCTCCTTAGCTTCCAAGGAGGGGTGTTGCTTGTGTTTTCTTTTTCATTTCAATTACATTTTCCTTTCTTTCATCTCACACACACAACCTCTCTTCTCTCTCTCTTTCAACAATGGCTACCACCACCATATTCCACCATGTTAGACCACCGGATCTTATTTAGAAAATCCTCAGTTTTAGATTTAATTAATGTCATTTACTTTAAATTCTTGCACCTTTATTTTTCAACAACCAAAAATATTCTTTTTCACTAAAAGACGACTGAGTCGCACTTAAACTAGTAGTCAATTCGCAAAGATCGGATGAACAAATTTTTATACTAGGCAAAAACCTTGTATCAATGATTTTAGGCTTGGATTGGCTATCCAAACATCATGCTACCATAGACTGCCATTCATATCGAGTCATCTTCGGTGATGTTAATGCACCAGAGTACCTTCACAACGGGTTCGTACCCGGAAGGTCTGTACAAATTATATCAACCCTGCAAGCACGTGCATTACTTTCACATGGTTGCGAGGGTTATCTAGCTACGGTTCATGACATGGATGCTTAATTCCCATCAATTCAGAATCAGCCGATAGTGTCGGAATGTTGAGATGTATTTCCAGAAGAACTTCCGGGCATACCACCTGCACGTGAAGTAGAATTTAATATCGAGCTCATCCCAGGAGCTGAACCGATTTCCAAGGCTCCTTATCGCATGACTCCCATAGAGTTAAAGGAGCTGAAGGATCATTTGCAAGAACTTCTGGAACGAGGCTTTATTCGACCGAGCGCATCTCCATGGGGCGCACCGGTCTTATCCGTTAAGAAGAAAGACGACAGTATGCGTCTTTGCATAGACTATCTCGAGCTCAACAAGATTACCATCAGGAATAGGTATCCACTACCACGAATAGACGATCTGTTTGACCAACTCTAAGGGGCCAAACATTTCTCCAAGATTGATCTAAGGTCGGGCTATCATCAGCTACGGGTTAAGGAGCAGGACATCGCCACGACTGCTTTCCGTACACGCTATGGCCACTACAAATTTGAAGTCATGCCATTTGGCCTTACCAATGCTCCAGCTGTGCTTTCATGGATTTGATGAACATAATCTTCCATGAATTTCTGGACAAGTTCGTCATTGTCTTCATTGACGACATTATGACATTCTCAAAGTCCAAGGAGGAACACGGAGACCATCTTCGTACAGTACTACATATTCTTCGCCAGAAGCAGCTGTATGCTAAATTCTCCAAGTGTGAGTTCTGGTTAGACAAGGTGGCATTCTTAGGTCACATTGTATCAGCAGAAGGAATCACGATGGATCCAACAAAGGTTGAGGCTATTACCAAGTGGCCAAGACCGACATCAGCGACTGAAGTCCGCAGTTTCCTAGGCTTAGCTGGTTACTATCGTAGGTTCGTGGAGAACTTTTCCCGTTTAGCACTACCATTGACCAAACTGATGCGGAAAGGGGAGAAATTCGTCTGGACTGAAGAAAGAGAGAAGAGCTTTGAAGACCTAAAGCATAAGTTAGTATCTGTATCGATTCTTACTCTCCCATCTGGTACAGGTGGATTTCAGATCTACAGTGATGCATCGGGAAAGGGACTTGGCTGTGTTCTCATGCAACATGGGAAAGTGATCGCGTACGCTTCACGACAGCTTAAGCCTTATGAATAAAATTACCCTACGCATGACTTGGAGCTTGCAGTAGTCATGTTTGTATTAAAGATATGGAGGCACTACTTATATGGAGAATCATGTGACATTTTCATAGACCACAAGAGCTTGAAGTACATCTTCACTCAATGTGAATTGAACATGAGACAGAGGAGATGGTTAGAGCTGTTGAAGGATTATGACATTAATCTGCAGTAAGGCGAGTGTAGTGGCAGATGCACTTAGCAGAAAGTCCGGAATGATAAACGACATTAAAATTGAGGAGGAAATTATAAGAGACTTGGAGCGACTAGACATAGAAATCATGGTATGTGGAGAGCACGGTTACTGGGCTAATCTTAGAATGGAACCCGAGTTACTCTCTAAGATCAAGGAAGCTCAAAAAGATGATAGAGAAATCTGGGCGATAATTCAGAATTTGGAGAAGCAGACAGAATTTCGAGTAAACGCAGATGGTATCTTATGGCATGGCACAAGACTTTGTGTTCCTGATGATCAAGAACTCCGGGAAGCATTGTTAGCTGAGGCTCATAGCTCCCCATTCTCTATTCATCCTGGTTCGACCAAGATGTACCATGACATCAAGCAGTACTTTTGGTGGAATGGTATGAAATAGGATGTTGCAACTTTCGTCTCCAAATGTCTTACCTGCCAGCAGGTTAAGATCGAGCATCAGCGATCTGGAGGTCTTCTTCAACTGTTAGATATTCCAGAGTGGAAGTAGGACAAGATCACCATGGATTTTGTTACCGGTCTTCCGCAGACAAAGAGGAAGCACGATGCGATTTGGGTTATCGTTGATCGACTTACCAAATCAGCTCATTTCTTACCGATCCGCAAGGAAGATTCGGTCAGTAAACTCGCCGATACTTATAGGAGGGAGATCATGAGACTTCACGGTGCTTGATCCAGCATCGTCTCAGACAAAGATCCTCGGTTCACTTCGCGATTTTGGAGAAGTCTACAGAAAGCTTGGGGTACAAAACTTAAGCTTAGCACGGCTTTTCATCCTCAAACAGACGGGCAGTAGGAGCGAACGATTCAGACATTAGAATACATGTTGAGGTCATGTGCGTTGGAATGGATGGGTGATTGGGACGATTATATCTGTTTGGTGGAGTATGCATACAACAACAGTTGGCACGCAAGTATCAAGTTTGCTCCTTTTGAGATGTTGTATGGCAGGAAGTGTCTCGCCCCAATATGCTGGGATCAGGTTGGTGAGCGAACACTTGAAGGACCATAAATGATTGAGTTGACCAACGAGAAGGTCGTAGTAGCTAAGCAGAAACTGCAAGAAGCACGGTCACGTCAGAAGAGTTATGAAGACAAGCATCGTAGGGACATACATTTTAACGTAGGAGATCACGTTTTCCTTAAGGTTTCACCGGCACGTGGTGTTAGACGTTTTGGAATCAAAGGGAAGCTCAGTCCTCGATTCATCGGACCGTTTGATGTCATTTAACGAGTCGGTGAAGTATCTTACCGTTTAGCGTTACCTCCGCAGCTTTCTCATGTTCACGATGTTTTCCATGTGTCCTTACTCAGAGGGTACAAGTATTATCCCCTTCACATGGTTCAGTATCCACTGGAACAGATTCGTGAAGATCTCACTTTCATAGAAGAACCCGAACGAGTTCTTGACAGACAAGAACGATTCATTAGAAGGAAGACGATTCCATTCGTCAAAATCCTTTGGAGGGATCATACCGAGCGGGAAGCCACTTGGGAAACAGAGGAGTCTATCCGGGCTTCTTACCCTCATTTCATATTTTGAATTCGGGTATGTTCTTCTTTTTTTCCAGTTTACCTTATCAATAATTCAGGGACGAATTATTCTTTTTAGGGGGGAAGAGTTGTAAAACCCGCATGCTTTTACCATATATAGTACCCTTATGATCGTACGTACATGATTAGAACCTTCCTTTTATAGCACATTTACGATTCACGAACAAGATTTACAAGTATTACGTACGTGTTATAACACGATAAGTATTTAATACGTATCAAGACACGATAATTATTTCAATAATTATTATAATCACGAACATACGAACATGAAATCATGAAAGTAAATAATCACGAGCTTAATATTATGTATTTACGTATATTTATTACGATTATGAATAAATATATTAAGACACGAACGATAACTATTTGAATCACGTAAACACGAACACGATAACACGTATAATATTAGACACGAGAAAACATTCGGGTTACCCTTGTGGGCCCCATCTACCCGCGGACAAGACAAGGGAAAGGGCCAAGCCCATGCAATTTTTACTAAAACAGGATTAAGGGAAAGATATTTTCATAATAACAAAATATTGGAAAAGATCAAAACCCCAAAATCTTTTCTCTCCTCTTGTCTCCTTTGGTCGTCGGGTAAAACACCACCAAGAGGGTGTGTTTGTTGATTTTTGGTGATTGATTTCGTGCAAGATCGTTCGTGTTATCAATCCTTAATTGTTTCACGCATTGGTAAACCTTTAAACCCTTTCTTTTAATTCTTTTTAATTATCCTTATTAAATCAACACATGAAATCATGGTTTATTAAAAACAAGTAAATAACATGTTAATATATCATGGGGGGGATAAATTAGTTATGGTTTAAGGGGTGTTTGTTCGGACGACGCAAGGAACAGAGACCCCATGGTCTCGGCTTGCCTTGTTGCGCATCAACCGAGACCCCATGGTCTCGGTGTGGTGTTGTTGTGTCTCGACCGCAAGAACAAAGGAACCCCCGACCTTGTCGGGGGGTGTGTTTGGTGTTCGGTTGGGTCTTGGCAGAAACAAGAACCATCACCGGCTTAAGCCGGTAGCTATATATGGAAAGCAGGGGGAACCATGGTTGCGGCAGCAGGGGGAACACCGGCTAGCCGGTGGGAACCTTTGCTAGCCGACGGCTAGCCAAGACCAAGGGAACCACCGGCACAGCCGGTGGCTATTTTTACACGAATAGTGGCAACTGGCTAAGCCGGTTAGCCACTGTTAAGGGTGCGTTTGGTTCAGTGGTTCACGGGCACGGTTCACGACTTAATAAAATTTACAAGTTTAGTTATTTTACAAGATTATTTATATTACAAGCCTAATTAAATTAATTTGACATGTTACTGAATTACTTTAATTACATCATGAGTTAGGTTATTATTATTATTAATAATACATGGATTTTTAACCTAAAGTATTTATTATTTAAATTAGACTATATAATTAATTAATTATTAAACATGCTTTATAATTAATTAATTTACATGACTTAGGTTATATTAATAATAAATATTAATACATGTTTTAACCAAGTATTATTACCTTTATTTAATTAAATCATTTTATATTTAATTAAATACTTTAACCTATAGTTTATTTAATTTACATGAAATAACTAATAAAATAAACTATATATCACATGACTTAGAATATAAATCAGTAAACACTTAAGCTTATATTATTAGCTTAATAATCCAGCTTATTTCTATTTATGGAAACTTTCTATTTTTAGAAACTTATTTAATTAAGGCCGCTAATCTATTTATAGAAACTTTCTATTTTTAGAAACTTATCTATTTTAAGCAGTAAATCTATTTTTGGAAACTTTCTAAATTGGAAACTTTCTATTTTAGGAAACCTGCTATTTATAGAAAGTTACTTATTATTACACAACAAGTATAATCATACAAGAAATACAAGTAGTACTTAATCAGAATAGACACAATACATGATAAACGCAGTATAAAGCTTAAATCAGTAAAGCATGACATGAACATATAAAACAAGCTAAGATATGATATAAAATCAGTTACGTACTCAGTAATCAGAATACTTATGCACGAATATTATTTATGTAGAATTAGTGATATCGAAGTAGGACTCTCTTCCGTTCGTCTTCTACGTTCATTGGACACAAGGTACGGATTCTCTGTCCTTTCAGTATGGACATTCTTCCTTATTAGGATTTCCCGTATGCAGCCATCTGTTTTCCCCAGTATATGTTTTATATGTTTCTGAATTGCTTATGTTTAATTAGATACCTAAAGGCATATACATGCATGACCAGTTTCACCTAGTTATGGAGGTACCATAACCATAACACTGGAGGCACCAGTGTTATGACGTCACCACGACGAAGTGATAGCTCATGGCGTCCCTTCAGCTTTTGGCCATATTATTATTATTATCATGTGGGGCGTATGGGTGCATCCTAGTTTACATGTTTTCAGTAGATTATTCAGGTGAATGTGATGTGTGCCTTGCATCTTTCACAAGGAGCTGATCCCTCCTACCCAAACAGTATATTAAATTAGAGACAGCCCCTCTAATTTGCATGATGAGGTCACCCCTCCAAGTATTCATGCACGTTGATATTTCATGACCTATATTGGCTAATGGTAAACATGTTAAACTGTTTTTATAAGATAAACATAAGGCTTTTCAAAATATAAAACCAGTTTTACTAAGATATACCAGGTTATACAGGACTTAATCTTTTCCGCTGCTCTATGCTTATATGCCTATATTATTCATGCTTTACTTGTATATCCGTGCACTGGGCGTTATGCTCAGCCGTTTTCCTTTCATGTTCCCAAAACGGCAGGTACTCAAGGACGCTCGTAGACTTTAAGCGTACGTGCATATGGATTGGAAGCTTCCTAGCCCTTCATTACTTTATGCATTTCTTCATACTTTTGATACTCATTTATATGGACATTGTTTAGTCCTTTTCATTTACAGTACTTATGTTTGTGTGTGATGAGCTTTACTTATGGGATACCGATGTTTGTTTCCGTTATTTCCTTTATGGTTATGTGACGTTTTATACATTTATCCTTGTATGCTTTGATGACACGCCATAATCACGCGTGACATTCCATTTATCAAAATGGGTTGTTACAATTTGGAACGTTGAAATAAATTAAAAGTGATAAATATATGATTTATAAACTTTTTATAGTCCATCATATATTATTTTTAAGAAATCGTGAGTTGAAAACGTTTATATAACTTTTTATTATTAATTAATGGTGATTTCGATAATTTACGTTAACTATTAAAATTAATTATTATTGACACTTATATGACCTATAAACTAAAACTAATTCATTTTAAATAAAACACATAAACTTTTAGTTCAATGGCCTTCAATTATAGTTAATCACGATTTCCAGAAAGCACAGTAATTATTTTCTAGTTTACAGTAAATAATTAAACGCGTAACTATTGACATCTATATGATTTATATGTTCTCAAATTGCCCGTTGTATATATTATCGGTGATAATATAATTTGTTACTTGTATGTTATCTTCCTTTTTATAATTAGCAATGTTTTAAAATAATAAAAAAAAATTGTAGCGATAATTATTTTATTATTCGAGAATAACAGTGAGTTCAAATTTATGGGTTGTCACAGTTGTGGTGGTCCAATGATTTCCTAAAGGCTTAAGATATATTTTAAGGATTTTAGAAAAATTTGGTTTTGAAAAATTCTTTGATTTTCCTTGATAAAAGCTCGCCACGGTAGGCGGTTCATTATTGTCGCGGCTGAAACACGCGGTTCCTTATCGATAAGGAACCACGGGCAGTGATTGCGACTAAGTGCCAGTTTTTATTAAAAATCATTTTTTTTAAACTTCCCTTCTCTCTCTTCTCCAACATAGCGACGGGTTTTCTCCCTTTTCCACCATTGTTGATCTTTTAAAAAACTTCAATCACTCAAGATAATTTGATTCCAATTTGTGGGTTTCACTCATCCTTCATCCAAGATCAATTATCTGTAAGTTATTTCTTTTAATTTCATCTAATTTGTTCTAGGTTTCATACATTCATAATTGGGTATTTTTAAAATTGACATTGAATTAGAACCTTACTAGGAATAAGAGTTGACGTAGTAATCTTGCTATGATTCCTTAGGTTCATATTCTTTGAGATTTCACTAAAACCTACTTGTAGAACAATCGAAATATTGACTAAATAATTTTGGTTAATTGATAGAATTGATATGAACCCATGAACAAGTTGGTTATAGCATTGTTAAATGCTTACCTAAAAACCTTGTTTTGAAAAAACCAATGTTCAAGTTTATTGTTGATCTTACATGATTAATATGGTATTGTCAATGATGAACTAGGTACATTGTGAGCATGAGAATGATAAGGATTAATCCTTTGTTCGTCAAGAAATTGATGAAACACATTCTCATCTTGTTGATTTATTGGTTTATATGTAACAAATGAGTGATTGGGTAAATATTTTTGTGCTTATTTAGGTACTAATCATGCCTTCGGAATATCAACAAGATCACCAACACACTAAACAATATATGCCAAATCTATCCGAAATGTGTCCTTTACCTCAACTTGCAAACACCTACTCCTCACTCAAAACCGTTGCTTTCACGAGGGTAGAGTTGTCCAAGAGGATATTGAGGGATATATATATACTCGTTCGATGTTCAAACAAATCGGGTTTGATTGTTTGTTTGACATCAAGGAGGATATATATCCCGAATTTCTCTTGGATTTCTTTAGCACACATTCTCTTGTTTATGATGACGATAGAGTATATGTTAGGTTCATCCTTGAAGGTTGACTCATTAAACTCTTTCTTGAAGACTTTGGTCAAGCTCTTCGTGTTCTATTTAGGGGCACTTGTCGATTTACAGATAATGGAAACTTGATTATCTCCTTAAACCATTCGACTGTGCTCCAAATGAAAATGAAGAGATTGACCTTGACTCCATTCTTGATGTCATTTGTAAAGAGCGTAGAGGAAACGTTGTAAGAAGCCTCCACTCTACCAAGCGTCGGGTAAAACACTACGAGGTTCTCTTAAGCGACCTTAATGATTGTATGGTCCGTTGGGCCGACATCCTTAGGAAAATTGTGTTTTGTCTTGGTGGAAACCGGGATCATATTCCGGCGTGTATGGTGCACATGTTATGTTGCATCGCTACCAACGCCAAGTACAATCTCACATATTTTATCGCTCAACGAATCACTTATGCTCTTTACAAACCCAAAACAAATTTTCCCTTAATGACATGCTCCTTACTCGCCTTCTTAAGAAGGTTGGTGAAGACTATCCCAACATCAACATTTCTCGATTTCGTTCGGTCGAACGTGTTATGCTACCCATTCAAAGGGTACAACCACGAAAGCCTAGAAGTGAGGTTCGAGAAAGTCCGATCCACAAGAGTCCGATGATGAGTACTTTGATATGTCACCAAGTGATGGTGGTGGCGTAGGCACTAGTGCTCACGTTGTCTCTTCGAGTTTATGGACGGGTTATACGAAATCATCCCTCCTCCTCACTATGCCACTAGTGGACTTCCGGAGAACTTTGGTCTTGAAGATGTCTACCGAGCTAATCTTAAAACCCAAGGTGAGTTGTATGATCATCGAGTGGAGTCAAGAGGATCGTTCAAGAGCATAACCAAATTGATCAAGGGACTTAGCAAAAATAAGAAATGAAGTTTTGGTTTATCATGGTTAACATGTTTGAATTGTTAAACAATATTTCCTTATTCTCCTTTTATTTCTAGGATGTTATGTTTGTTAACTATTACTTTGTGTTTGGATTACTTAGTATTTTTATCCTAATTGCCTATGTAATCGATCTTTCGATTTACATAGCTTTGTGCATATTATGTGTTAGTTATCTTCCTAGATTTTGATTTATAGTTCACTTTGGCTTGATAAACCTTGGTATATAATCTTGGCTAGCAAATGTTTCAGGAAGTGTCCTTTTTCGAACCCCCTGGTGGCGGTTCCTTATCTTCCCCGCGGTTCTTTATCGATATCGAACCGCGACCCTACATAAGGTACCGCCAGCCACTATTTCGATAGAATCTTTGCTTTACACTATTTTCCTTAATATGTGTAAACTTTGATAAAATTTTTGCAAAAACCTGCACTTTCCTAAACTAGGCTACCGAATTTGTGACAATCCGTCAATTTATTGTTTATATTTTATTCTCAAATATTATTTAAAAACATTATTTTAATGTTATAGTATGAACTCACTTATTTTTGGGAAGAAATTTGGATTTACGTCTTGAAGTAGCATCGACTACGTCTAAACAGGAGGATTCTACGTTACGTGCTTACGTTTACATACACCGTTTTGGTGACAGTCCGACATTTCAGGAAATAAATTTATCCGTGAATATTATTTTGGGATTTTAATTTTGAGCTGGTTCATAAACTCACAAATTTAAGAGAAGAGATTAGGACATACGATTTTAATTTAACGTCCTTTACGACTAAACCGGAAACCTTAGGATTACGTATTTACGTTTTCGAACTCCGTTTTTGATGAGACAATTTTTATTAGATTCGTTTTGTGACGTTGATTCATAATTTATAAAAACGTTTTTCGTAAAACGACCCGAGGGCACGTAAATCGAGGAAACTAGAATCGAAGAATACCCGTAAATTAGTGGGATGGGACAAAACAAGTTTATCCCACCCCACTCAAAAGAGATGGCCAAAAGAGGACACCACATCATAAGATATGGCACCCTTTTAGCTAGAAAGCTAACACATGTTAGCATAAGCTTAACATGTAAGCTAACTTAGTACAAAACCACCAAAACCACTTCATTCATACCATTTACACTTAGCAACTCATGCAAACCACTCACCAAACTCTCTCATCTCTCTAAAATTAGTCCAACCATCATCAAAAACAACCCTCATTTGATCTATGTTAGCCATAAAATCATGTGTTACTCATACACATGATGATGCTACTTTGAAGCTTTGAAGATTGGAGGTGATTCTAACATCCAAGGAGAAGATTTGTTGGTGTCATAGGGCTGATTTTCCATGATAAGTTTATAAAGGTTGGTAGACTTGAAGATGATATTGGTTTATCACAAGTTTTGCCATCAAAATCCAAGCGTTGTTCATCAAAGACTCATCTTTTCATCACTAATGGTGGTATAGAGATTGTTCTTGCTATCCTCTTGTTATTTTGATTATGTAATCTTGTATTTTCTTTATTTATGTATATGTATATGATTATGAATGATGATTCAAAATATTATATGGGGATTTGGTGTTGATAGATTTGATAAACATGGGTAAAAAGATGGAAAACCACATGTAAAATGGTTAAAATCTTGCTGAATATGATGGCTGTATAAAAACAGTAAGTAACCAAAGGTTAAACTGATAAAATGATAAAGTGGAATCCATTTACAGTAAGTGTTAGATGTCATACACATGTGAGAGTTGGCCATGCAATGGAATCATCAAAATGAGTGAGATATGATCAAAACAAAATGAGTGTACCAATCTGAATAGTCTGTTTTGTAGGGACTGTTAAGGATAGTTAAACATAGAATGAGCAGTAGCTATAACTAACTTATTTTTAGAAAATAATATGAAGTTTATGTCATCCAAAAATGAGCTTCTATCTCCTTATAAAACTCAAGATATGATAAAAATGGTGAAGATGAAACTAAAAATCAGATTTTGAAGAATTAATGTTTAATAGTATTATATAAGCACTCAAACTAATATAGTATAAAATATGAATTAAAACCCACTAATTTATAAATTTCATTTATATAAATATGTATAAGGTTAAATAAATGGACACTTTATAAAAATGGTAGTTGAATAAGATTTATAAGTTATAAAAACTATAAACATGATTTTTACGACTTTTTCGGCTATTACCGTAAAATTAACGTTTTTGGCCAATTAAAACTTAGACGATCAAACCCGTCTAATGTAAAGTTTTTAAAAGTCATATACTGATGTATAAGTACCTAATACAAGTAAAAAACGATAAAACCCGAACTATATGACATACGGACATTAACGAGCTAAGTTAGCATAATTGGACTAATAATTTAACTAAATAAGTTAAACACTTATAAAAATTACTTATTGGGCTTGACCCATTTGGGCTCAACATGTAAAGTATAAATACTGATAATACAAGTATAAAATGGATTAATACAAGTTAATGAACTTATAATAGGCTTATTGGACCTAAAACACGTAAATAGGTAAAACTAGTAAACTAGTAAAAAGTTACCAATATATAAACACTAAAATGAGTAAATAAGAATATATAAACCCACTTGATCATCATCATATGTACAAAATCATCATATGTATACATAATTTTTATTTTTATAAAGTCATTGGACAAGAGTCTAAGACGAGTATTATTTGTCTAGGTTTCCGTGATTGAAGCACGTACCGTACATCCAAATCGCCGATAACCGCCTTCCCACATCAACGTGAGTTCATAGCCTCGCACTCTTTTAAATGTTTTTATAAAATGTTTTATAAACCCGCGAGGGATATAACATGTTAGTTTTGATAAAATAGGACACCATTTGTCCCGATTGTTTGTTTATTGATTTGGACCCGAATGATTGTATGACCTGATGAATGATTAAATGACCCGATAGATGAAATGAAATGGATTATTAAAGTTAGGTTATGTCACAAAAAGTCCCATTAGCATGAATTGTGAACTACCGGGATTCGGTAGACGCTTATGCATATAATAGTACTATTTGGGGACGATCACCCTAGTTCGCGCCTTGACGGTTGATCCCCGTCGTGCCACATTGATTGGTAAGCGAATTTATGTATGAGAAGATTTACACAAGCGTGATTATTGTGACGACACGCTAATTTAGATGGGCAAATGAGTTTCGGTATAGCTACCCGTTGTTTGTTGAAAGTAAGGTAACAATGTCATGCGGCTTATAATAATCCAAAATAACGAAATACTGCTATACGCACTAAATTACGATATATTGCCTGACTAGCAATACGGGGTCTTACTATTGATATTATGTTCGTGTTTTGTTTTTTCATAACCATATTCATATAACGGTTTTTATTTCTCTACAACGTTATAAAACGTATTGTATGATATTTTTACGACATTAGTTCGTATAATGGTTTTGAAGGCGAATGCCTATATTATGATTTTGATAAGAATTTGTATAAAATGACTTTGGCTATTTTCTGGCCTATTACAAAGATTTTTACAAAATGATTTTCGGTAATAATTTTATACCGATGTTATATTGATATAATTTATTAAACTCTATGAATTCACTCGGCGTTATCGCTGACCTTTTCTTTTAACATGTTTTATCTCAGGTACTTGAAGGTAATTCTCGGGAAGACAACAAGAATTCATGGCCCGCACTTAAACAACAATTTCCATTTAAATGCTTTGTAAAAATTGTATGAAATATTATGACTTGGGACCTATGTAACTTTGATATTTATGAATGGAAATGCTTTATTATTAAACGAAGCGATTTTTAAGCCTTGTCTATGATGTGAGTAATGTGCTATCCCGTAACACCAACGAGTCTTCCGCTGTATTGAATTGTATAAATTTGGGGGTGTTACAGTTTAGTACCAGAGCTCTCGTTATATAGAACGAAAGATTTTTAAAACCATGGTTTTGAATAAAACATTTCAAAATCTTTTAACTATAAACATTTTTCTAAAAATGTCTAAAAATCTTTTGACTATAACGGTGCCGAAGAATTCCCGAGTTACCGACAAGGCCAGACTGAGAAGTGTTATTTTAATATATATATATATATATATATATATATATATATATATATATATATATATATATATATATATAACTTGGATTATATATATACATATGATGTAATTTGATTACATGATTGTTTGATGATTATTTCTATATTTATACGAGGTATTTATACGACGTAGATTGTCACAAGAAACCCTAACTCTCCTAGCAAATCAATCGAAGCTATTCCCGTAGGAATTCTAGCTATCCTAGATCTAAACTAAAATGTGGATATTTATGATCCCAACAAAATGGTTGATATTCGTAGAAATGTTGGTATTAGTTGATTGTGATATTGAAGAAGAATTGGCGAGATTAAATCTGATATCGATGTCATGACGATCTTTCCTTATAGAGTGGAGTTTGACAAAACGATACCACCTGGAAAGGTGTCATCTGATTCGTTGTCACCCAATTCTTAAATTTGAAATCGAAAGGGTGAATGTTGTACTTGAGGCTGTCATTGGAACCATTACCCAAAAGCCTCATGCCACTAGTACCTTTCCGAGAAGTCTAATTGAATGATCGTGTCATTTCATACTAGCGACTCATTTGGTAACTATTGTTGTAAGAGCTATAGGATTGGAAATTAAGTGTTGTTCATATTGAACTTTTATTGCCCTATTAAGGCCTAAGAATAAGATTGAAAGTATTAGAAAATGGGGTAGGATATCGAATTGAGTATAAGTTGATTGAAACTTGAATAAATTAAAATTTAACTTTTATGGAATATGAGTTGATAAGAGGAAGTCGTTAAGTTATATGATTGAATTATAAGGTTTTAGATGATTGTTAGATCGTGTTAAGGATTGTTCCTAGGCCATTGTCCACTAATGAGGATGCCCAGTGTCCAAGAAATAAATTGAAGAAATCTTCTTCTGAATTGGGACCGATGGATCTCTCGGGATAGATGGAACACCTAATGACTCTTGTAGATTAGTATTCATTGTGTTATCTTTTAAAAATCCCTAACTTAACTAAGACATCAGTTGGTAGGATGAATTCTTGGAATTGTATGACATAGTGACACACAATGTGTTACGGTACAATTCTGACTTGTTTGTGATTAATGAAAAGACTACCTTTGATTGCTAAATCCTACATGTATCGATGTTATCTATCTTTTATTGCTTCATCCTAATGATTGAATTAGTGATGCAACCATTGAACAAGTACTCATCTCGATTTGAGTTACGTTGTGGATTATTCTCTTTTTATTCCTGAGTACCATCGAGGTCCTGAACCTCATGATTATTTGGCTAAAGCTCATTTCCTATCATATTGTAGTTAGTCCTTGGTGAACAAGCTTTCATCACTCTTTTGCAGATCACTCATTGTTTTTATAAGATAAAACAGTATCCCTTGAGAAAAATTGAATTTTCATCACCATATGGATTATTTAAAGTGAGACTTATAAAGAATCGTTATCGAAATGAAGTTGTTTATAAAACACCTTGGAAAACTAATTTTTTTCATAACAAAGAAAATCTTTGTAAATTTATTTTTGATTCTTATCTAAGAATTAAGCATGAAAATGTTTTTATTATAAACATGATGATAAAATTTTGACGAACTGAGTATTGCATCGTTAATCTTGAAATTGTATATAGTTGCGCGCCTACATACAATTTAGAAGGGACCATGCAAGACTGATTAGTAGTCACCATAAAATTGATTAATAAACACTACATTTTCGTTGAAGTTGTGAAAGATTAAATTTTATGAGATCTGCAAGAAGTGAAATTTGGGACATATTGATAGGGACACCTACATATGTGCCCGTACTATTTATTCTTCTGAGTCGAATTTACTCATCTATAGATATTGTCTTAATTGACAATTGATATTCCCTTCTTGTCCAATTCTCCCGTGGTGAGATTCTTTGGAAAAGTATCTGATTACCGAGTGTTGATACCCGACTGGATGTATCGACGTTCCTATCATTTCTTTTGATTTGATTTCATTTGAATGACCTGGGTAACGATCTGAGGAGCTTTCGAATGCGTACTCAAATTATGAAAACATGGAATATATTCATATTCATTAAATGTTTTCATCTGTATCTGATTTTAAATTCTCTCGCGTAGATTATGCGTTGACCTTACTCTTTTAATGGTAGTTGTGTCTTCATATATCCTTGAATTTATGAAAGATTATGAATTATTATTAGTCTTTTGAGAAATTCATATCTTATCGACGACAATGAAACTGGAAAGTTGATAGTGCCAGTAGAATGGATTGATTGATTATGACATAACGACATTGTCTTAATTGATGGGAACTCGAGTAGAATTCCCCTAAATGATAAGATGTTGATTATTAAAAGTGATCTAAATAATTCTTGATGGGTGACCATATCCTGCACTTAGACTTGAAATTATACCGTGAATGGTTATGAACTAGTCATGGATATTATAATCTAGAATGAACTTAAAGTAAATGTAAGAAAAATGTTCATGTTATTTGAGACTTTAGGAGGTATTTGCTGGTGAATTATATAGACTTTCGCCGTTAAGGCAAGTTGAACATTGGTATTGATTATATTCCCGGTGCTGCACCTGTGGCTTGTGCACTGTACGTCAGCACCATCTAAATTAAAAGAATTACCCTACAACTGAGGGAGTTGTAGGAGAATACTTTTATTCTACCAAGCTCGTCATCATGAAGAGCTATGGTGTTATCATTTCTTATGTTTATTAACTACCGTGAACTAAGTAAATTGACGATTAAAATCTATATCCACTACCCAAGATGATAGATTTGTTCGATCATTTACAAGGTTCTAGCGTATATTCGAATATTTGATTCACGACATGGTTATCATCAACTTCGCGTTCCGCGAAAAGATTATCTATTCCAATTACTACATCCAGAACTTGTGATGAACATTATTAGTTTCACGTGATGTCCTTTGGATGGACAAATACACATGTAGCATCCATAAATTTGGTGAATCTCGTGTGTAGGTTGTAATTTGATAAATCCATGCTTGTGATCATTAAGGACCATCTGTTTGTTTTTAAGAATAGGAAGGAGTTAATAATTATTTATAGACTGCCCTGAATTGGCCGAGTAGTGAAAACACCTGACATACACCCATTGTGAGTTGGACATGTCTTTTAGGTTTAAGGTTTCCTATGATGGCGAACCTAACCTTCTAAAAATACTCGACCCGCGAGACCTGAAATGATTGTTGAAATTAGGATCCGATTATTGACTGTCGGTAGTGGACAGGAGGTTATGTGAATATGAAATGTAGATCTTGAAGTGCCAGATGGGTAGCGAAGTTATGCCAAAAATTTTAACCATGGAAAAGTGAATTGATGATCTGAAAGATCATGGGATATAAGTCCCCGTTGTATGGGACCATTGAGATGATGTAAAAGATTGGTTTGAAAGGCATATAAGCTGGATCTACCCTAGGACTTCAAGAGCTACGTGAATTATGTTTCGTATATCGAACTTGATAAAATGTCAATCAAGTGAAAATTTGATTACTTCTTGATAAAGTTTAGATCGGCGAAAAGTTGCATTCATCAAAAACCCGTGAACATCATGGATAGAGAAAGTAAGTCAACATTAAGCCTGATCTTATTCCCGTAGTTATGTTTGATGAAACTCGCATATCGTAATGGAATACACTTATGAGAAAAGATCAGATGTGGAGGAAATACCCACATGGCTTTAACTCAATAAGAAGCGAGTAGTAATATAAGATGATCTTTGAGGACAAAGATCCTGTTTAGGGGTAAATGCTGTGACAATCCGTCAATTTATGGTTTATATTTTAATCTCAAATAATATTTAAAAACATTATTTTAATGTTATAGTATGAACTCACTTATTTCTAGGAAGAAATTTGGATTTACGTCTTGAAGTAGCATCGACTACGTCTAAACCGGAGGATTCTACGTTACGTGCTTACGTTTACATACACCGTTTTGGTGACAGTCCGACATTTCAGGAAATAAATTTATCCGTGAATATTATTTTGGGATTTTAATTTTGAGCTGGTTCATAAACTCACAAATTTACGAGAAGAGATTAGGACATACGATTTTAATTTAACGTCCTTTACGACTAAACCGGAAACCTTAGGATTACGTATTTACGTTTTCGAACTCCGTTTTTTATGAGACAATTTTTATTAGATTCATTTTGAGCCGTTGATTCATAATTTATAAAAACGTTTTTCGTAAAACGACCCAAGGGCACGCAAATCGAGGAAACTAGAATCGAAGAATACCCGTAAATTAGTGGGATGGGACAAAACAAGTTTATCCCACCCCACTCAAAATAGATGGCTAAAAGAGGACACCACATCATAAGATGTGGCACCCTTTTAGCTAGAAAGCTAACACATGTTAGCATAAGCTTAACATGTAAGCTAACTTAGCACAAAACCACCAAACCACTTCATTCATACCATTTACACTTAGCAACTCATGCAAACCACTCACCAAACTCTCTCATCTCTCTAAAATTCGTCCAACCATCATAAAAAACAACCCTCATTTGATCTATGTTAGCCACAAAATCATGTGTTACTCATACACATGATGATGCTACTTTGAAGCTTTGAAGATTGGAGGTGATTCTAACATCCAAGGAGAAGATTTGTTGGTGTCATAGGGCTGATTTTCCATGAAAAGTTTATAAAGGTTGGTAGACTTGAAGATGATATTGGTTTATCACAAGTTTTGCCATCAAAATCCAAGCGTTGTTCATCAAAGACTCGTCTTTTCATCACTAATGGTGGTATAGAGATTGTTCTTCCTATCCTCTTGTTATTTTGATTATGTAATCTATTATTTTCTTTATTTATGTATATGTATATGATTATGAATGATGATTAAAAATATTATATGGGGATTTGGTGTTGATAGATTTGATAAACATGGGTAAAAAGATGGAAAACCACATGTAAAATGGTTAAAATCTTGCTAAATATGATGGTTGTATAAAAAAAGTAAGTAACCAAAGGTTAAACTGATAAAATGATAAAGTGGAATCCATTTACAGTAAGTGTTAGATGTCATACACATGTGAGAGTTGGCCATGCAATGGAATCATCAAAATGAGTGAGATATGATCAAAACAAAATGAGTGTACCAATCTGAATAGTCTGTTTTGTAGGGACTTTTAAGGATAGTTAAACATAGAATGAGCAGTACCTATAACTAACTTATTTGTAGAAAATAATATGAAGTTTATGCCATCCAAAAATGAGCTTCTATCTCCTTATAGAACTCAAGATATGATAAAAATGGTGAAGATGAAACTAAAAATCAGATTTTGAAAAATTAATGTTTAATAGTATTATATAAGCACTCAAACTAATATAGTATAAAATATGAATTAAAACCCACTAACTTATAAATTTCATTTATATAAATATGTATAAGGTTAAATAAATGTACACTTTATAAAAATGGTAGTTGAATAAGATTTATAAGTTATAAAAACTATAAACATGATTTTTACGACTTTTTCGGCTATTACCGTAAAATTAACGTTTTTCGCCAATTAAAACTTAGACGATCAAACCCGTCTAATGTAAAGTTTTTTAAAGTCATATACTGATGTATAAGTACCTAATACAAGTAAAAATCGATAAAACCCGAACTATATGACATACGGACATTAACGAGCTAAGTTAGCATAATTGGACTAATAATTTAACTAAATAAGTTAAACACTTATAAAATTACTTATTGGGCTTAACCCATTTGGGATCAACATGTAAAGTATAAATACTGATAATACAAGTATAAAATGGATTAATACAAGTTAATGAACTTATAATAGGCTTACTGGACCTAAAACACGTAAATAGGTAAAACTAGTAAACTAGTAAAAAGTTACCAATACATAAACACTAAAATGAGTAAATAAGAATATATAAACCCACTTGATCATCATCATATATACAAAATCATCATATGTATACATAATTGTTATTTTTATAAAGTCATTGGACAAGAGTCTAAGACGAGTATTATTTGTCTAGGTTTCCGTGATTGAAGCACGTACCGTACATCCAAATCGTCGATAACCGCCTTCCCACATCAACGTGAGTTCATAGCCTCGCACTCTTTTAAATGTTTTTTTAAAATGTTTTATAAACCCGCGAGGGAGATAACATGTTAGTTTTGATAAAATAGGACACTATTTGTCCCGATTGTTTGTTTATTGATTTGGACCCGAATGATTGTATGACCCGATGAATGATTAAATGACCCGATAGATGAAATAAAATGGATTATTAAAGTTAGGTTATGTCACTAAAAGTCCCATTAGCATGAATTGTGAACTACCAGGATTTGGTAGACGCTTATGCATATAATAGTACTATTTGGGGACGATCACCCTAGTTCGCGCCTTGACGGTTGATCCCCGTCGTGCCACATTGATTGGTAAGCGAATTTATGTATGAGAAGATTTACACAAGCGTGATTATTGTGACGACACGCTAATTTAGATGGGCAAATGAGTTTCGGGCTAGCTAGCCGTTGTTTGTTGTAGTAAGGTAACAATGTCATGCGGCTTATAATAATCCAAAATAACGAAATACTGCTATACGCACTAAATTACGATATATTGCCTGACTAGCAATACGGGGTCTTACTATTGATATTATGTTCGTGTTTTGTTTTTTCATAACCATATTCATATAACGGTTTTTATTTCTATACAACGTTATAAAACGTATTGTATGATATTTTTACGACATTAGTTCGTATAATGGTTTTGAAGGCGAAAGCCTATATTATGATTTTTGTAAGGATTTGTATAAAATGACTTTGGCTATTTTCTGGCCTATTACAAAGATTTGTACAAAATGATTTTCGGTAATAATTTTATACCGATGTTATATTGATGGAATTTATTAAACTCTATGAATTCACTCGGCGTTATCGCTGACCTTTTCTTTTAACATGTTTTATCTCAGGTACTTAAAAGTAATTCTCGGGAAGACAACAAGAATTCATGGCCCGCACTTAAACAACGATTTCCATTCAAATGCTTTGTAAAAATTGTATGAAATATTATGACTTGGGACCTATGTAACTTTGATATTTATGAATGGAAATGCTTTATTATTAAACGACGCGATTTTTAAGCGTTGTCTATGATGTGAGTAATGTGTTATCCCGTAACACCAACGAGTCTTCCGCTGTATTGAATTGTATAAATTTGGGGGTGTTACATAATTTCATTATTCACCTAAAATGATTTTAACCCATTACTAGTTTGGATCATTCCCTTCTCTTCTTAAACCCTCTCTTGTTGGTTGTGTTCTTCATCCCTTCAACTTTTCTCTAAACCTAAACACACAACCATGGTGTCCACTAGAACATCCAACTCTTCCAAAACTCCCTCTTCCAAAAGAAACCTTAAGATCAAGATTAAGTTACCTAAACTTGGTTTTTCATCTTTTCACACTCCCAAAAATGAGATTTCTCCTATTCTCATTTCCTCATCACCTTCACCACCCCTTGATCCATGCAAGACCAACTCAACTCATGGTACTAACCATTCACATGGTTCTACCTCTTCCTCATTCCAATCAAGAATGAATGAGTTGTCCTCACCCTTCACTCCTAGTCCTCCCTTAGATGGGAATACTCAACCTCTACAAAGCATTCCCTTTGTCCTTGAGCCTTTGATTACCTCTCCTTTCACTCCACCAAATTCACCCATCTCACCCATATCACCCTTGGACACTATGCCTCCACCACCTCCTCCTCCCTCAAAAACTAATGCTCCCATTTTGGGCATTCCTATTCCTTACTTCATGGGTGATCCTTACTTCTTTTGTTTTCTAGAAGCTCATGGTGCTAATTGCCCATGTTGTCTCTATAACAACTACATTACTCAAAACCTAAGGTTGGAGATGCTTGGCCTTCATAGTAGGTTGCATGATTTCTTGCTTACCTTGTGCTCTATGCCTCCTCCTCCTAGGAGATGAATGATGATTTTCAAAATCAAATATCTTTAGAAGAAGGTCAAGCCAAAGAAGACTATGCTTTCAAGACCTAGTTTAAGCTAACTTTGTATTAGTTAGTTGTTATTTATTTTCTTGTATTTCCTTTCCTTCGTGAGTTTTTCATGAAGATGTTGTATGGATTTAGTTTTATGTGTTTAACCTATGTGGTCACATTAATCAACTTCAATTTATTTAAAATTGAACCTAAATCTATCACAACCTCTAAAAACTTGACTTAAAATTGGATCAAAATGTTATACATATTTTGTCACCCTTTGTCAAGACATTCTTTGTGAATGTGTTGCTTTTATGCAACCCTAGCATACTATAATGATAAAAGAGGTAAAAATCCAAGATTTGAATTTTTTTGAAATTGTCATATATTTCTTCAAACCTTTTGAAAATCATGGTTTAACGTCCACTGGACGCGACTCTTTAGCTAGTTGGCGGCTCCATATCGATATGGAACCGCGGGCTCCTTTAAGTAACCGCGTACCGCAAAGATACTTTTGGCTTACGTTTGGTCTTTCTTCTTTGACCACAGTCTTTGTTAAGATTCTTTGTTTACCCAATTTGGCTAAACATTCCCTAAAACCTTTTGTTTTCATTCCAAATCCTTGCCTTGTCTACTTTCTTTAAATTCTTCTCTTTTGGGAGTTCTTCTCTTCATCCCTCATAATGCCCAACTCTTCCATTCCTAACCTTGACATATCTTTGTCACACTCTTCTCAACCTAAAGCTTCTTCTTCTAAGCTTTCAAAGAAACCGAAAATCTCGGTTCGACCCGTTTGGATCAAGAAGAACAAGAATCCTCATGGTTCCTCTTCTCCAAAATCCTTCAAGAATTCTTCTTTCTCTCCGATTAAATAATGGAATGAGACTTACTCTATAAATCAAATTACCAGAGAAAAGGAAATTCTTCCACCACCACCTAAACCTTTCAACTCTCCACAACTCAATGAACTATATTCTTTCCCAAATCTTACTAGGCATTGTAAAAACATCTCTTATCCATTATCTCCCTCTCCACCAAACTCTCATTTTGATGGACCTCCCCCATCTAACGACTTGGTTTTGCATCATGGTTCCTCGTGTGCTTGTTGTCGTTTTCAAGAAATTGAACTTTCTTATATTTATGACAAGATAAATTTCCTTGAATTCCTCCTCACTCGACCTCCTCTCAAAGTTTTTGTTCCCTTGAACAAAACTTCGAATGGTGCTTCGTCATCTTTCTTTTCCAACCAAGGCACATTTTGTACTTTAGTTGTTTGAGTCAATAAAACTTAAGCAATCTTGGAAGATTATCACTATTAGAGTAGTTTATGCTTTGTGGTTTATTTTCCATATTTTTTGCTTTAAATATTTATATTGTGTGTATGAATATTTCTCTTGTATGTTCTTTCATATTTGTGTAATATGAATGTTATGTGTGTTATCTTTCCTACTAATTCTTTTTCACACATTTATTAAAGAGCTGATCATGGTTAAAACTTACAATTAATTATGGGTGATTCCATATATTCTAAATTTTAACCCCTTGACATTTTAATCATTTTTTATTGGTTTGGATGTTTCTTTTCTTCCTTTATTCCACCAATTGAACTTTGATGTTGTCAACACACACTCTTTGGACATACATAGCAAATACTTACTTCTAATTTGAGATTTCTTTTCCTCCTCCCTCTCAAGTTAGTTAGTAAGTAGTGCACATATATACATTGGTGTTTCTTTTCTATCTTCTAACCTTTGTGTAGCATGTCACCTTAGCTCATTCACTTGGTGCCCCAAGCAAGGGGGAGTAAGCAACAAGGGGGAGCTACTAGCAAAGTCCAGTTCTTTTCTTCTTCAAAGACTTGTGCTAACCTTTTTGCTTCGACAAAGGGGGAGAAATGATAGCGATAAACTCGTTAATAATTCGAATAATCTTGTATTTTACGTAAATGAGTTGATAGTTTGTCGTAATAAAAAAGGAGGAGATTGTTAATGCAAAACAATGCCTAAAAACATTGTTAGTACTAACTAATCTTTCTTAGTTTTGATCACGACAAATTACAAAGACATTTATTGTCAAACACAATCATAAAACGAATTATCTAACAAATACTATCATCAAGGTAATAATCCTTACACTAACTTATCTTAATCATGCTTAGTGATCATAAAAGTGATTAGCCTTAAAACTCACTTTTTGTCAAATGTGACAAAAGATTTTTAATCAACTTTATTTTTAAGAAAATGTTTTATTAAAATGAAAATGTAAATTTGAATATGGCATATTCCAAATGCCATAAGAATATCCTTTGAAAGTTTAAACAGCCTCAGATATTTCAAATTCACTAAAAGACAAAAAGGAGCAGAGTCTACACTCCGCGGTTCCTTAAGTGCCTACGCGGTTTGCTATCGATAAGGAACCGCCCTCAGCTAGCCATTGGGTGTTGTCTTTTATAAATAATGAATCAAACGGCATTTTCATTCCCCCTTTTTGGACATCTCTTTCAGCCTTCTTTCTCCTTTCTAATCCTAATCATTTGTAAATGATCACTTAATGTGTTAAGTATGTTTACTTATGATTATCCTCTTGATCTCCTTATTACCTTGTCCAAAGAGAAGATCACTCACACACTTGTGATGTGACTAAAGATGAAGCCTTGATGAATATCATTCTCTCCTAAAGATCTAGTCATGCTCATCGGTTTTTTAGTTGTGTCTTGTGTAGATCCAATGTATTTGTGAATACTCGGACTAGTTGTGTTCATCCAAGCTATTTGTGAATACTTGGACTAGAGTTGTGTAAATCCTTTGCATATGTGTGTGCTTGGATTTGTGTTGTGTAGATCCAAGTTACATGTGTGTACTTGGATATGTTTAGTTGAGTTGTAATAAGTTGTGTTAGTTCTCACTAAACTATAAAGTGATGTGGTTGTGTCTTGTGAGTTCTCACTAAACTATAAAGTGATGTGTAGTTGTGTTGTGTGAAGTTCTCACTTAGCTTCAAAGTGAAGAGTCGTGAAGATTGGTTCTAGCTTTGGATTAGAACTCGACATCTAGCCTTGTGTCGGAACATGGTAAAGTGGGCAACGTTGTGAAGATTGGTTCTATCTTTAGATCAGAACACGACATCTAGCCTTGTGTCGTAAAATGGTGAAGTGGGCGACGTTGTGTAGATTGGTCCTAGCTAAGATTAGGTCTCGACATTTAGCTTAGTGTCGTAAAATAATGTAAGCTACATCTTAAGGTTTTCTCCGCCAAGAAGGGAGCTTGTGGATATAGTGGAAATCTCCAGTATGTGTACTCGAGGAGTGGAGTAGGAACGATGATAGAGCTTCCTTGCCGAACCACTATAAATCTTGGTGTCTTCCTACTAGGTTGTTTCTTTCCTTACTCCTTACTTACCTTCATCATCATTATACTTACTACTTATTGTTAATGCATTAGAATTGAATCTAATCATTATGCAACTAGCTTTCAAGTAAAAGATGGTTTTCATACTCACCTAATTGAAAGGAATTTTAATTAGGAGATAAACTAAAGAGAAACTATTCAACCCCCCTCCTTCTAGTTTCTACAAATACTTTAAGCTAAATGGTAATTATTAATTAATAATAGAATGCACGGTTTTACTTGAGATTATTAATTATAAAATAACATGATGATTTAATAAACCTAACATTAGCTAGATGATTAAATAATTAAATTAAGTTACGGTTATTAATTTAATTATGCAAATCAAATACTTAATTTACCTTGACTATTTAACATAAGCTTACGTACCCGAGCCTACCGAGACACCCATGTCTCGGTCGCACAAAATAAACAAACTAGCAAAATAACCCAAAAACAGTGACGTCCCATATATACTATTTTCAAGTTATGTCCAACATATGAATATAGCATTGTCCAATATATCCATATTGTTCTGTCCGATATCATCATCAGACCTACTGTTGGTTACTGCTGTTTGTTTTGACCACCCACTAGCTTATTATTATACCCACTGTTTGTTATAAATGTACTTGCTGTTTGTATAACATAGCCATCGTTACTTAGTAATTTACCACTGATTTCTATTAGTCTACCACCGAGACACCATGTGTCTCGGTTCCCACTGTTTTACCCAAACGCACCCCTGCTGTGTGTTTGGGGTTACCACCGGTTGAACAAGACCAACACTGTTGGTGGAATTAAATCCCCACCGAGACCATAGAATGGCTCGGTTTGCGTGAAGGCTGAAAAAATGACACAACCCACAGCCTTGGTTGTTACCCACGTTTTTAACATCTTACAAAAATCTGTTTTATTGGTTTCCTGATTAATTACCAATAGAAAATAAATAGAACGAGCTCAAAGATTCACTTATCTTGCGTTGTAGAGATTTAGGAGAATTAAAACGACTCACGATCTTGTCTTGGTTTCCTGGGAAAAATGCGACGGCAAAAGACTCCAACAAAGAAAACAATTGACTTGATTTTTATTTAGGGTTTTGTTGGATTCGTTTGATTTAGTATAAATAGTTACTCACTTCGTATATTTTTTTAGTCGGTTTGTGAATCTCTATTGGGCCTCAGCCCAATATCCGGCCCTATTCTAGCGTCCAACAACAGCCCCTATACTTTTTTTTAATTCTTTTCGCGACTTGTTAAATGTTATGCGTATTCGTGTTTCTAAATGTCGTGAATCCTTATAATTTTTCTTATACGAGTTATACGTAACATTTAAATACGTAATTATTTATCGTGTTTGATTAATATACTATTTTTACATAATAATATTCGTGGCTCGTGTAGTATATTAATTATTCGTATTGTCTAAATTTATACGTAAATTCATATACTTAATTTTATAAGATATTTTTAGAGAGGGTTTTACAACTCTTACCCTCTAAAAGAATAATTCGTCCTCGAATTAGAGATACGATAAGCTGAAAAGACATGGATGTGACGTGACTGTAGAGAACATGGAACATGACGTGTCTGAAAGGAACATAGAACGTGAAATGACTGAAAAGAATATATTTGAATTATGAAAGGAAAATAGGATGAGAAATCCAGATGGACTCCTCCGTTTCCAAGTGGCTTCCCGCTCGGAACGGTTCCTCGAAAGGGTCTTGACGAACGTAAATAATTGACATAATTAACCTCTGAGCAATGATACACGAAACATATATGAAACATAATACGTGAACAATTGAGAACGTGATACGTGAGCAACTGTGAACATGATACGTGGAGATATGATGCATGAAATATGAGAATAATAGGCGAAGTAGAATGCGTGTAACATACCGTGAACGTGATCTGAGAATGTAGAGTGAACATGATATGGGGATATACAGTGAACGTGTAATAACTGAGGAGGTAACGTCAAACAATACGAGATAAGACGTGAAATGTGACGTGAAACGTCTGTCTGATGAAAAGTCATACTAAGCTTGAGTCTGGTCTCCCAAGCTTTCGGCAAATCTTTCCAGAACGTAAAATGAAACGTACATCGTAAGATAGGATATGATCATGAACGTAAACAATATCATGAACGTGGAAGTGAAAAGCCAATCATAAAAAAAATGAAAAAGGAATATAACCGTGAACAAAGTCGTGAACGCTAACGTGAGACGTAACTAACGAGCTAAAATAGTCATACAGACGTGAACGTAAATAATGAACATGAATGTGAACCTTTATCAAATCTGATAGCTGGAAGAGTGTCGTGTAATCGTACGATCATCGGCTGGAAGATATCTAACAATCTGCTAACTGGGTACCCCTTTCGGATGAAAGAACCACGTAGGCTAGGTTAAATGGTCAAACGACGATCCAGAAATTTTCTAAAGTTTGAAATGACTGCAAGCGTGTTAGTGTTCTATCTTAACCTGCTGATAAGTTAGGCATCTAGATATGAACATAACTGCCTCTTGATTCATGCCTCTCCACCAAAATGTGGTTAAGATCATGGTGCATCTTGTAGGATCTGGATACATAGCAATTTGAGAGCTATAAGTCTGGGTAAAATTTGACATCTCTTAGCGTAGGATTTTTTGGAACTCCTAAGTTAGGTGTAGGATTTTCTCCTTTACGCGTAGGCTTAGTCATGGTAAAATTTACCGTGAGAACAAGGTGATTCAGTGTGTCAATGTAATTAACAAAATACATACAGGAAAAATTTAGTGTGAATCTCTCCTGTTGTAAATCTTGTAACATAGAGTGAAGATAGTCTTCGTGTTCTTTTCCAGACTTAAGAAAGTCAAAATGTTAGCAATGATCAGAATGACAAACTTGTCCAGAGTTAATGAAAATATGATTTCTCAATCCATAATTACTGTTGGGCATTCGCGAACTAACATGCACATACATGAATTAATAATGACCATAACGTGTGCGAAGAACAGTCACGGAAGTGTCCTGTTCTTTCACCTGCAACTGATGGTAGCCTGATCGTAAATCAATCTTGGAAAGTGTTTAGAGTCTGGTAGTGGGTTGGGTAGATTATTAATACTTGGGAAGAGGATAATAGTTATGAATGGTGGTATGACTGGTAGTTCCTTCTGGTAATATATCTGGGAAAATTATAAAATAATCAACTAATTATGAATAAAAGTAACTTCGAAAAATGTGTCATAAATGATAGCTAGGAAATCATTGTAGCCAACAACACATGCTTGTAGAGCAGAAGAAAAATGTTCACCGATTTTCCTGGTGGAAAACGAACATCGCTGCATATAATCTGGTACGAATAATGATCCATTGCAGAAATGAAAGATCTTGTCGTCAAACTGAAATGAAAGCCTTTTATATACATGGTGATACAACGGCGTCTTAGATGGACATGGTATACAAATATGAAATCGAGAAATGAAAGTGTCATGTCAGCACACGAAGTAAACGTGGCAGATCTTGTTGATCCTAAACTTAGATCGATTAGCTTTGTGTTAACGAGATTCAATCAAGTTTAACACGTAGAGAAACTTTGTTGTTATGAACAATCCAAGTGTTATGCGGAATTAACACTTAAAATAAAGAACAAGTAAACAGTTAAACCAAACTTTCACTTTAGATTAATAATCGAACTTGCTTATAATGAAAGTTGTGAAAACTGAATAATGTGTATATGAACTACAAACCTTACGACCTCCTTTTATAACATAAGGAGTCGTGTACAAAGGATAACCTATCAACTTATTCTATGTAAAGATAAATATAGAAAATACAATATTGAGTATATCTTTACTTCAAATATTAAACGTGTTGACTAAGTATTCCTATCAGTGGTTGGACTTCTTCTTGTCAGCGCTTGGATATTTCTTGTCAGTGCTTGATCTATCAGCGCTTCATTTCCTCTTGTCAGCGTCCAATTTCCTCTTGTCAGCGTCTGAGTGATTTAGCTTATTTTATTCCCGACAATCCTCCCCTAAACTTGATATCTACTCTAGTAATAAAGTTTTTGAATAAAAACTAAGTACACGAAGGATTCTTACAAATACAAATTACTTGTTAATTAGATAATAAACAAATATAATTAAATCCTTGCTAACATCACTAGTATAATCTACTTCTGGCTGTGTAGACACCATCTTCTTCAAAACATCCTTGGACATAGGATATTGAGCATCAACAAGAATATACTCTGAAAACTTTGTAGTGCTTAGATGGTAAACACCAGCTGCTGAATGTAGACGCCATTGTAACACACTGATATCATCCAGATCTAACCATATGGGATTTGTTTCATCTAGTGTAATCATTCTTTTGAATGATGTCCAGATCTTTATTCCATTGGCTGAAGTAGGTGCTTTAGCTTCATACTTGGTCTTCATCAAATTACAAAGATCTACCAAGTCTTCTCTATCCATGCTTGCAAATAATGAGATCAATGTAGTAAAAGTATGTACCTTCTTGCCATATCTGGTGATCATCCAGAACCCACTCGCATCTTCTTCATAATTAACTATTGGGTTTTTGAAATCCAAGGGTAGTACCTCTACAATGTCTGAAGCCTCGAATGGTGAAAGCTTAATACTCTTTCTAATCACTACCTTACTAGGATTCAGTCTGTCAAGGAGTGGAAATTCAATGGGAATTCCCTTCTTCACTGGCCTTGGCATAATAGAAGCCCTCTGGATCTGCATATTCTCCTCAATCTCTTATCTCCTTTCAACTTAGAGAAGCCTCATGGTATTCTCCTCATAAATTCTTACCCAAATTGGATAAGCATGGAACTCAAATTCTTCAAAGGACAACTTCCTTAACCTTTCATAGGTACATCCACCTTAATGACACCTAAGTAGCATAAAGTATAGCTCCCTTCTATCCCTTTTGAGTTCAGAAAGCACCTTGCTAGCCTTGTGCTTCAAAATTACCTTGCAATCTTCCTGAAATCTCAGCAATATCTCCAAACCCTAAATTTGTCTAGTGATAGACATATATGGATTCTCTGCCTTTCTTTGGCTAAGTCATCTTTCCCATACTCCAATTTCTCTGGCTCTTCTAAAATCATCACACTAGAATCAGAGCTCTCATCACCATCACTACCATCTTTAGCCTTTTCTGTGGTAGTCCAATCATGTTCTTGCAATTGTGCAGCCAAAACTGAATCAAAGTGTACCTGGGCTGCATTCTTTGGCACCTCGACTTCTTCCAAAATTCTTGTACCCTTATCTTTTACTCCAATGGCTGGTAAAGTAGTGGTAGGTACATGTTTAGTAACATCCCTAATGATAACTGGTGGTTGGGATACACCAATCATACCTGTAAGTCTGTCAGCACTTGCTTTGCTCTTGTTAGCACTCAAACTCTGAATGTCAGCGACTGAATTTATAGCTTGTTCCATCATCTCTAAAAATGACAACTTCTTTGGAGTGATCAATGAAACATCAAGAACAGGCTTCTCCTTCAAGCTGGTCAAGGCTTTAGCTATTTCTACCTGTTTACTTCCAAAAGAACCACCTTCTTCTTCTTGTGAGCCTTTGTCACTCAAATTGAATGGCTTTGTTGGTGCATCCTCCTCCCTTTTGTAAGAATCCTACCCTGATGAAAGGACTCTTGCCTGCCTTCTCCTAGCATTGGCAGCCTCCAAAACAACTATCCTCTCCCTCAATGTCTTGAGTTCAAGGCCTTGACCTGCGACAACTTGTACAAGGTCTGCATTTTGCTTTTGTAAGCTAATGCAAACAGGCGTCAATTCCAAAAGCATATAAGGTTCCAGTCTGCCCTCCTCTATGATGGGAATTTGACCTCCCAAAAGAGATTCATCGGGCATGGATGGGGTCTTAATGATGTTGGGACTACCTTGACCTGTTACTAAGCCAGAGTCAATAGTCCCAACCCCACCTATGTCACCTTCCACACTTGTGGTGGTAGTTCTCTCTACTACATGGCTAGGACCACTAGAGGAGAACACTCCAGCAATCCTTTGGCATTTTTCCAACCTAAAATCGGGTTGTTCAGAAGAGGAAGTGGAATGAGGGTCTGTTTGGGTGTAAGGGGGTGTTTGGGTGTGTGGTAAAATGGTATCAGCGTTTGGATTGGATGTGTCAGCGCCGACATGTTGAGTGTCAGCGCCTGATGGTTATGTCCATGTGTTTGGGGAGATGGAGGGTGTTCGGGTAATGGTTCTGGTTGTGGTTGAGGTTGAGGTTGTGTTGGTGCCTCAATAACAGCAAGCATGGCTAGGGTGAGTGGTAAGTCTATATATGGTGGTGAATTCATATTCCTGAAAATCTATTTCTTTTGAACAGGGACCTTATAAAAGAGGTCATGGTCCCTGTTGTAGTATCCTTGCATATAAAAAACCATTTGTAAAAACCTAGGGTAAGCAAGAGTCATCTTGTTACCCTTATTGTGGCACATGCCATCAAAGATCAACTTTAAAAATTTGTATCTTTGCCCAGTTGCAATACAAACAATGGCACTCCTGATTGAATGGTTGATTTCATTGAATGAGGAGCATTTTGGACTCAAACATTTTAGGATGACATGTATAAGGAACTTCCAAGCTGGGGGAAATTGTTGTTTGTTATATTTATTTAAATTGCCCACTGGGGGCAAAGCATAACCCAAAGCTTGGAGTCCTAACTCTAGCTCTGTGAGGGGAAGGGTAGTTATACCATCAGCATCATCAAGATGCAAAGCTTGGCAAACCAAAGCTTCAGTAACCACCCATGGAACCCCATGAATAGTAGTAGTCAATGTAATCACTCCATTAACTGTTGAGGAACTAACAGTGTTCCAAAACTGTTTAATGTGTGTGATAGGGACAAGAGGAGTATGTGAAAGTGCATACCTTAAAGGAGACGCATTCAAATACCCAATCATCTGAGTGTATTGGGGATGTAGAGTATTATCAGCCTCCAAGTAAGCCACCATGTTGTGTTGGCTTCTGAATCCCAATTCAACTTGAGCAGGTTTAAACTTTGGTGCCATGAAGATTAATGTAAGAAAACTGTGATATGAAAAGTATGGAGATATGAAGGTTTTGAGAGATTTTAGTTAGACAAGAAATAGAAGTTACCATGTTTGAAAGATAATATCCTTATTTATAGGAGAGGTAAAAACATACTATTGGTTGAAAAATGAGGCAGTTATATTCAAAAAGTAATCATGACAATCTTGAAAAATATATAACTTATCTCATGCATTAATTAAAAGTTACCAACTCTCTAAAATTACGGCCCATATTTTCGTCAAAAATAACAACTGGGTAGGACCCAATGTTTATCAACGGTCAAAAAGTAAACATCAGCGTCTAACGACTATATTCTTGTCAGCGTTGGAAATTTGTCATGTCAGCGTTTAAATTGGTCTTATCAGCGTTTGGAAAGAAAATATGTCAGCATCCAAAAATAAAAATAACTGAAAATAAAAAGGACCTTAACAAAGAAGTTTACCCTAGTGAAGATAACTCTTAGACTGAAAATGACTATAGGGTGGCAAGCACTGTCCAATCATGCACACTTGCTTAAGCAAGATAGACATAATTGTCCTCAAGTGTCCCTTGCTAACCAAGTTCTTAATAGTGAAGTTACCTCATATAAACCCTTTGTAACTTCCCAGGTAAGCCCAATAAAAACGTTCCCAAGTCTCCTAACCGACCAACTCCAATTCTTGGCTAAAAAGTCTTAGCAGCGTGCACAGTATATCAACTTTGCATGCTACCGTGCCTCACGAATTAGAAAACTAAATCGTACTCACCAGTGGACACAATCTAGAATTGTGATAAGAGCATTCTAAAAATACCCAAAATCCTAAAGGTTTCCTAAACCTCCCCGTAAACCATGATATACAAAGTTGCCAAATAAAAAGTATGTAATAAAAATTTATGTCAAGATAGGAATGTAAACATTCCAACCATCACCATAGACTTTAACACATTCCTTGTAAGCCCCAAAGATCCATAAGCAACTCTGTATCCATTTGTACAATGCTCATAATGCCTGCATGATTAGATCAAAAACCACAAAACTAACATTTTGTTGTCAGCGGCCATTTTAACACTTGTCAGCGTTCAAATAACCTTTGTCAGCGTTAGAAAATTATAGTGGAAAACCTAATCTTGTACTAATAACAGCACACATCCTGTAAAAACTATAGAATGATTTCAAAAACACATTTAGGTAAGATTGATCATTCCTGTGGATTTGCTATTTATGATCCGGTGGTCTAACATGGTGGTAGATGGTGGTGGTAGCCATTCATGATAGAGAGAGAGAAGAGAGGTTGTGTAAAAATAGAAAATGTATTGAAATGAGAAAATGACACAAGCAACACCCCTCCTTGGAAGCTAAGGAGGGGTATATATAGTCACACACTACATAAACTATACAACGAACCTAGTCTAGTCTAAACGTGTGTGACTATGATAACTAATGGGAATTCTTAAATGTCGTCACATAAAGTGAGTTTCCAACAATCTTCCCCCATGGGACGACGTGTAGAATTCCTTACAATATTTTTCCTAACAAGTACATAATGATTAAGAACAAGAGCTTTCATGAAGCGTCCAATGCTGATGATGTCTTTTGAGGCCTTTGACTTTAAAACGACTCATCTTTAAGTAACTTGTAGTAGAAATACTATAACGACACGAGCTAAGTAACCCATACACTTCTGGTTAAGGAGAAGCTTCTGAATTAACTTCCCCCTATTCATGCCACATCAACTTGATGTAGAAGCTTTTAAATAGCTTCCCCCTAAACTGACAATCCTCGTAAGCAACTTCAAAGCTTTCAATAAAGCTTAGAATGATTAAGCGCACAGCGGAATCTAACAAGAAAATCCCATCATATAACATGATAACGTTGCTAAGAGGGATTGAAAGTAAGGGGTACACCAAGTAGATCAACAACTTCTCTTCTCACGCTTGAATAATTCTTCAGAATTTTTCTTCCCCCTGAGAGTTCAAGTTATGCATACAAGAAAGAATCAAGACATTTCTTCCCCCACATAGTTGAAGAAAGTAAATCAATCCCAATTATGAAGCTCAAATACTGAAGTGGACACTTTATCCCATTCATGAAGTTGACATCGTAACACCAGAGTCAATTAAGTCCCGGAAATGCACATATCTTCTTCCGGAGATGCACCAGAGTCAATTAAGTCCCGGGAATGCATATAGGAGAATGATGATGTTTAATTGCAACAATCAAACAATTAAACCTCGAATCAGTAGTGTACCGTTTAGAGATTGATAGCGCCACGAGTTAAAACACTGATTTTCTCTGCGGCTATGACAAATGTCATCCCGGAATGTCTTCAAATCAAAAGAAGGTATGAAGTTCATCACGTGTACTCGTTGTGCGTTCAATGTGTCTTCTTCTTCCCCCTTGATGGTTTCGAAACTCGGAACCATCAATAAATTGTACGCACATGAACCTGAAATCTCATGAGAATAATAAATAAGCTGAATTATATATTTTGTGAGAATCAGCTGTTGATCGAAAATCTCTTCTCATAAACTCTCCATGGCCACCTTTACCAACCCACGTGAAAGCAATTTGAAGTGACCACTGATTGAATGAACCAGATACATCAAACGTGAAACTGAATAAGAATCCTTCAATCTTGTGACTTAAGCTTGCACTATTGTTGAATGACGAACGGTGGAGAAATCTATAAGTACTCAATGCATCACTGAAGAAGTCTATAAGCACATCACCTCTTGAAATTATCCACGTCGACTAAGCGCGTGACACTGAGTACAACAATGTAACCCCTTTAAGTGATAGTTATCCGAGTCATCAACCATCCACCCTGAACCCGGAAACCAGATAACCAAGTCTTCATTCTAATATGAAGCACGAGCAAGTTATCTTTGAAAGATAAAATAAGTTCACGCCTTCGAAAAATCCGTCTTCAACTTCCCATAATTAATACCCGATCAAACGAAATCTGTAGCCACTAAAAAATCGCCCAATTTTTCTTTGGTCTCGTCTCAAATAAATTTCTTGTCACGTTGTCTCGTCTCTTTGTCGCGTCACATTTCTCGTCACCCAATCATTGTCAAGAATAAATTAAAGGACCACAAATGCAACAAATAAACCACAAATTCAAAAAATGAACTTGTTTGTTTGAGCATCCATCCTCTTTAAACTATTACAACAATATGGTAATTATTTCAGCCCATGAACACATCGGTTAAGACATGACATTCCAAGTCCATAAAAAACCCATTTCTTAAAACCTTGGTCCAAAATTCATATACTATGAAATACACGTTCAATGTAAACAAAACTCCCCATGTGAATCAACAGGAAGTGACACGTGTGTTTCATGTTCCCAAATCTAACATTTGGTTAACATTGTTAGCTAGTTTTGTCAATTCCCAACGAGTATAAAACATGGCCCATAAAAACATGAATGGAATACCCGGGCAAAAAGAAAAACACGTGGAACATAAAAACCCACTCAACCCTAATTATGCTCACATAACCAACCCTAATCTCATTCATAGAATCCTCCGCCCCCACTCTCATCTTATCCCATCTCAAAATATTCTTCCAATCTGCTACACCAAAAATTGATCAAATCTAATCCATCTTACCAAATTGATCAAACCTTGAAACCCCAAACAAACATACCGATCATCACACAATCATATGAGTCCTTCCATTTTTGACGAGATGGACACGGCATCAAGATCAATTTAAATTGATCTCGGGTAGGTGTAATATGATGATTGCATGTCTTTAATTTAACCGAATCAAAGGGAGAAAATAACATAATTGTTATGGGTCTCTCTTTAAATTCGAAAATTAATTAGGGTCTTATACCTCGACAGAGATTTGAGATGAAGGATTTCATGTTGTTTTTGTGTTGATAAACGAAATAAAAAAATTGATTGAAACACTCTTGTTATGAATCTATATGTTATTTCGTAAATTAATTACAGATTTATGATGATGATGTTTTGGTTTCGTGTAGATCATTGATGATCTTTGAGACGAAAACATAGACTGAGATCAATTACTTTTCTGTTTGAGTCTAGATTTGAAGGGATTAGGAGACGAAGGGTTAGGGATTAGATATGGTGTTTGAGGAGTTAAAAGGTTGGATGTTGAATTGGTTCAGTGCATGAGTCTTGTTAAAACTGGTCATGGTTGGATTTGGTTTTGAGTGATAAGGCTGAATGGATTGGTCTCGGTCAAATTTTTGGTTCACAAGTTTTATAAACAGTCCATCGGAATGTCAATAGAAATCCCATCGGAATGTTTTCTAATTTATTTTCCATCGCAATGTTTACAAAATCAGTCCATCGGAATGTCTTCTCTTCTACACCCCGTCGTAATGCGTTCCATCGGAATGCGTTCCATCGGAATGCACCAAAAGTGTTCCATCGGAATATTCGATCGAATGTAGAAACCAATGGTTTTTGCGATCGCAATATTCCGATATGAAAGCTTATCCAAAAGTACTGTCATTTTTCCATATTTTCAGGAACATGTTTCTGGGTCTAAGATTTTCTGGAAAATCTGGGTTTTCACCTTCATCTTCAAAAAAATATGTAACCTAGAACATATGTAATAATAAAAAAATGGCAGGTTCTGATTTGACTTTTGACCAGGACAAGATTGGACTGTTTGGACAGATATAAGAACAATATCATCACCCACAACAACAGTGATATGGAAAAGACAAGAAACATTGAGACTGTTTGGACAAAAAGAACGTGACAAATCAGATAACAAGACGTGACATCAAACAAAAAACAATAACCAGTCGTGACAAAAAATGAATAAATCGGACCAAAAAATTTTTTTTTTGAGACCACCGAATCGAAAATAATAAACACTATCCAAGGATTGAACCGAGGCTCTGATGCCAATTGTGGATTTTCTATTTATGATCCGGTGGTCTAACATGGTGGTAGATGGTGGTGGTAGCCATTGATGATAGAGAGAGAGAAGAGAGGTTGTGTGAAAATAGAAAATGTATTGAAATGAGAAAATGACACAAGCAACACCCCTCCTTGGAAGCTAAGGAGGGGTATATATAGTCACACACGCTACATAAACTATACAACGAACCTAGTCTAGTCTAAACGTGTGTGACTATGATAACTAATAGGAATTCTTAAATGTCGTCACATAAAGTGAGTTTCCAACATAATTCCAATACTTGTTACTAAGTACTGGAACCTCCCAACATCAAAAGGTTTAGTTAAAAGATCAGCCACATTTTCTTCTGTGTCTACCCTATCTGGATGTATTAAACCTTTTGCAAAACAATCTCTTATAAAATGATGTCTAATTTCTATGTGTTTTGTTTTAGAGTGATGTACAGGATTCCTAATAATGCATAATGTACTATTATTATCTACAAATATCTTGGTATGCATAAACTTATACCCATAATCCAACAGTTGGTTTTGAATCCATAGAACTTGTCCACAGCAAGCAGCTGCAACAACATATTATGCTTTAGTTATAAAGTTGGCCACCACTATTTGTTTCTTGCATTGCCAAGATATCAATCTGCTCCCAAGAAATTGGCATCCACATCACCACCATAGTCACTATCTGAATAGCCAATAAGCTCCAATGGAGAATATTTAGGATACCATAATCCCAAGGTGGGATAGCACCTAAGGTATCTAAAAATTCTTTTGACAGCATGAAGATGACACTCTTTGGGAGTCACTTGATGGCGTGCACATGCACACACAGCAAACATGATGTCAGTTCTAGAAGTTGTAAGATACATCAATGAACCAATCATTGATCTATAATGCCTAACATCCACATCTTTTCCATCTCCAGTCTTTCCCCAAGGGTGTTCCATATCCATGGGTGTGCTAGCCCATTTTTCATGTGGAGAAAAACCAAACTTCTTCAAGATCTCTGCTACATACTTGTCTTGAGAGATAAAGATACCATCGTCTTTCTGTTGGACTTGTAACCTTAGAAAGAAGTTCATCTCTCCCATTGCACGCATCTTGAATTTGTCTGTCATGAGCTTGGAAAATTCTTCACTCATCTTTGGATTTGATAAGATAATATCATCCACATAGATCTGAACAAGTAGAAAATCCTTACCAATATTCTTAGTAAATAAGGTCTGGTCTATGGTGCCCCTCTTAAACCCATTCTCCACCAGATAGGTGGACAATGTACCATACCTTGCTCTTGGGGATTGATGAAGTCCATACATTTCTTTCTTTACTCTATACACTTTGTCTGGATGCTCTAGATCTTCAAAACCAGGAGGTTGTATCACATACACCTCCTCCTCAATTGTGCCATATAAGAAAGCACTCTTCACATCCATATGATAAACTGTGAAACCCATGCAAGAAGCATAGGCTAGGAAAATTCTTATTGCTTCAATCCTTGCAACAGGTGCAAAAAACTCTTCATAGTCTATTCCTTCTTCTTATGTATAGCCTTGAACAACTAAACGTTCCTTGTTTCTGACCACAATCCCTCTTTCATCCTTCTTGTTTCAAAGAACCCAACGTGTCCCAATAGGTCTAACATACCTTGGACAATCTACTAGCTCCCACACATCTTGAATGGCAAACTGGTGAAGCTCATCCTGCATTGCTTCCACCCAGCTTGGTTCTTTAAGAGCATCAAAAATCTTCTTGGGTTCCTGTTGTGACAGAAAACAAGCAAACAAACATGCCTGCATAAGAGGGGTGTCTTCCTTCTTATGGATATTGGCAATGAAACCACCTTGAGTCTGATGAGACCTCCTTGTTTGAACAGGAGTCTGAACATCACCAATGATTTGGGAAGGAGGATGATTTTTGGCCACATGTGTAAGTATTCCTCCCCCAAATAGTGTGTTGTCTTCTATATCAGTTTCCATGTTGCTAATATCATCTTCATTTCCACTCCCATCCTCACTTGAATGTACCTTTTGATTGAGTATGGAAGGTTCACTGATAGGTGTGTAAACACCCATCCTTTTTACCACTTAATTACAATAATAACCGAGCCAAAACGTGTATTTTATGTCTTTTATGTCGGAATTATGCGTAGTTTGTGTTTTTGTTGTGATTTAGGACGAAATTGTGAAAAGTGGAGAAAACACGGCATTCACGGGCTTTTATCGAAGAAAAAGATGAAAGACGAAGTCAAGAAGTCAAGAGTGCAAAAAGAACGGAAGTCAAGACCAATTCTGAAGATTCGTCGAAGAAAAAGTCGAAAGACGGAAGTTTACTCAAAGCCGAAAAACTCAAGTCTATTTTATTGAAGAATTAAAAGACGAGTTCAAAGAAATCCCGAGCCAAAAGTCATTAAAGTTCAACATTAAAGAAGATTTAAAGGCTTAAGGACTAATGGTGCAATTAACAAAGAGATTAAGAAGGAAGGACTAAGCATGCAATTAAGGAGAAGGAAAGAGGGGAGGAAGCTTCCTAAGCATTCCTTAATCCTCCCCTATATATAGATTAGTTCTTAATCGTTTTCATTTTGTTGGCTAATAGTGACAATTAGTTCTTCCACTTTTAATTACCTTGTCATTTAAATACTTGTCAAATTTAAATACTTGTCTTGCACCTTAATTACCATTTAATTTCAAGTAAGTTATTCTTTATAGATCATATTAAAATGATCAACGGGACGAAAACTATGTCTTTGATCCCGGTGGATATGTTTCATGCTTCTTCCTATGATGATCAAGGTCAAGTCAAGCTCACGACTCGGTAATCAAAAATCAAGCGCTTCTTGGGAGGCAACCCATGTATCTATCTTTTCACTTTCTTTATCCTAAGTGTAAGAGAGACCCGTTGGTTTGCTATTTCCTCTCCTCTCTTACTCAGGGATTCGAGCGCTCAATGATCCACTCTTGATGATTCTTGACGACCCGTGATTCCGTGTTCCCTTCTTCCCGGTTCTATCCTAAACTCTTTTCGATTCACTATTTTATATTTTCTCAATATTAAAATAGGAATCTCTTTAGTTGTCTCTTCCTTAGCGAGATTTAAACAAAGTGCACAATGTCCTAAGTGTAGGGGAGTTTACTCCCACATGCTTAAACATTGAGGACAATGTTTATGTTAAGTGTAGGGGGGACTTCTATCGAAGTTAAGTGGCCTTTTCCTTGTATTTGTCCTCATTTTAACCGGAAAATCAATTTTTCGACATTTTTCAAAATTTTTGATCTATTTTGGCCTATTAGTTTTTCTCTTTGTATAGTTATTTTCTTTCCTTATTAAAATAAATCTTTAATAATATGGTTTTAATTTAACGTTGTGAATCTTTTGACTCAACCCGAGTTTACTTATCTTAGTTTACTCTAGCTAGTATCCTTAACGTGTTTAAGTCAAGTTTTGCTAGGCTTTTATATAGGGAGCTATAAAACGCAAAAGTCTTAACTCTCACGGGTTAAGAACAAGAACTTTTCGCAAGTTCCTATAATTTATCCTAGAGAGTCGTTTATCAAGGGAACTTTAAAACGCGACTCAAAAACCCAAAACTTTAGTTTAATAGGCTAAGCATCCTCGAGTCTCATTCCTTGAGATTTTAAACTGTGGAGAACGAGAGATGATAGAGCTAATTATAAGTTTGGTATTCTTTCGGGAATTTATGTGAGTTAATTATAAGCCTATTCTCCCATCGCTTGCTAATAAATTTATCTGCAATAAATAAGGTTGTACGATTTGAAAAGTTACTTAGCTTCTAGCCCAAGATCGTTTAAAAGTTGCTCGGTATGGATTAGAGTTCATAGCCAAGGCATAACTTATTGAAGCGAGATGCAAAGATTGGCGAGTCCGAAAAGGCCCTAACAAGGCATGAGGGCTACATTTTGTTGCTAAAGATCCCAAGTGATGTGAAGAATCATTTATCGAAAATCAATATGAAGGATCGAGACACACGACGAAAAGCAAAAACTCCCCAAAAGTCATGGAAAAGTGTATCCGAAAAGACCCTAGCAAGGTATGAGGATAAATAGATTCAAGTCATAAAAAGGAGGCGAATCGTTGTATATAAAAGTCCAAAATAATGATTGGAGAAAAATGAAGAAGTCGTGGTCCAAGTATGAATCTCTCAAAACTTCAAGTGAAGAAATTCCATTATGAAGGGAAGACCATAATTTCATGAACGTCTCTCAAGGTTTGAAGTAGGAAGTCGCTGCCAAATATCGGTCCGAGAAAGGTCTCAAATTGCGAAGCGAGTTATGCCAAGATATGAACTTTATGAGGTCTCGAGAAGCAGTTTTAAAAGATTTTGTCCTTTAGCTAACTATTGATTAAATCGTTCACTTTATTTTCAGCCTAAATAACTATCGAAATAAGTCAAAAATGCATCCTCGTGATCATTCAAGACAAACAATAAAATATAAGAGATACCCCTAGGAATAAGGGAGTCTAAGTGAATAATTGGCCCACATGAGTTCGTGTTAGTTTACTAACTTATAATAACAATGATCTCGTTTGTAAGCTTGGTTTGGAGAAAGTGAAAACTTGAGGATGATGATTGTTCATGACATTTCCAAAACCCAAGGTATGCTTTTGATTTCTTTACTTTGAATGTTTATAGTTTTCTATCTCTTAAATAAAGGCCAATGTGGATTGATTATGATGAAAAATGTAAACGTGCTTTGTAACTAATGCATTGCATAAGGACATTGCAATGGTCAAGTGTATGGGATTTGATAGGTGTGTAAACACCCATCCTTTTTACCACTTAATTACAATAATAACCAAGCCAAAACGTGTATTTTATGTCTTTTAGGTCGGAATTATGCGTGGTTTGTGTTTTTGTTGTGATTTAGGACGAAATTGTGAAAAGTGGAGAAAACACGGTATTCACGGGCTTTTATCGAAGAAAAAGATGAAAGACGAAGTCAAGAAGTCAAGAGTGAAAAAAGAACGGAAGTCCAAGACCAATTCTGAAGATTTGTCGAAGAAAAAATCGAAAGACGGAAGTTTACTTAAAGCCGAAAAACTCAAGTCTATTTTATTGAAGAATTAAAAGACGAGTTCAAAGAAATCCCGAGCCAAAAGTCATTAAAGTCCAAGATTAAAGAAGATTTAAAGGCTTAAGGACTAATGGTGCAATTAACAAAGAGATTAAGAAGGAAGGACTAAGCATGCAATTAAGGAGAAAGGAAAGAGGGGAGGAAGCTTCCTAAGCATTCCTTAATCCTCCCCTATATATAGATTAGTTCTTAATCATTTTCATTTTGTTGGCTAATAGTGACAATTAGTTCTTCCACTTTTAATTACCTTGTCATTTAAATACTTGTCAAATTTAAATACTTGTCTTGCACCTTAATTACCATTTAATTTCAAGTAAGTTTTTCTTTTTAATTCTTGTTAATCTTTATCTTTATTGTTCTATCTCATCCTACCTTTCTTTAATCCTTATGTTGATTTGTTCATGTTCATGTTCTTGAGTTTTTGTCAAATTTATTAAGTGGGTTTTGATCATCTTGAATAGTTTTGATAGTTTTGTTGTTTTGGATTGTTTGATTATCATTAGTATATGTTTATTTGATAGTTTGATTTAATCTTGTGGTTGGTTTAGCTTAAGTTTGATTAAATTCGTGCTATATATTGTTCCCTTGTTCTTCGGGATGTTTGTTTCTTTGTTTTTGTAACTTCCCAGGAAACTTGCTGATCTTCCCTGTTATTCTGGATCAAGGTACTTAGCCAAGAGGTTTATTCGGAATATTCGGTATTCCGAATAGGCCAGGTATTCAGCATAGGCTTGGTATTCCGAATAGGCTAATATTCAGCATAGGGTGATTATTCCGAATAGCCACAACATTCCGCATAAGGCACTTTATTCCGAATAGGATCTAGTATTCCGGAAAGGGAGACTTTCCGAATAGGGCCATTTATTCCGAATAGAGGGAGTATTCCGAATTGGGGACTTATTCCGGATAGGTGACAATATTCCGGATAGGAAACTTATTCCGAGTAAGACTTTTATTCCGAATTGGGTTTATTCCGGATAGGGGTAATTTTCAGTTTCTTTCATTTCAGTTTTTAATTTTCTTAATTTCGAGCTTTATTTTCCCGCCTTTTTAATTAGTCGCACTTTAAGTTTAATTGCCTTAGATTTATTTTAGCCTTAGTTTAAGTTTTAGTTTTAGTTGCGTTTTAAGTTTTCCTTAGTTAGATTTAAGCTTACGTTATTTACTTTTAGTGCCCTTTAATTTTAGTCACGCTTTTAAATACTTGCACTATTTATTTTTAATTAGACTTAGATTTACTTTAAAGTTATTTACTTTAATTGATTTGCACTTTTAATATACTACAACGACAACATTTGTTTCACCAAGAACAGCTGAGTCGCATAGAACCTAGATCAATTCGATTAGATTGGTACAACGATAATTTTTAACCTGAGTAAAATCGAGTTATCATTCACCATGTTCAAAAGTATGGGAAGAGAATAAATGTCCAAACAGGTTGTCAGCATCTGAGCTGTCAGCGTCTGAATTTAACCTGTCAGCGTCTGAATTGGCTTTGTCAGCGCTTGAAGATGCATGCATGTTTTTATCAACTGGATTTTCTTGTGGCCCTTCTTCCTCCTTTTTAGCAGCAGCATATGCTTGTGCAAATCCATCAGTCCATATAGGAATGGTAACATACTCAAGTATGCGGTCTGACTTGACTGCATGTGATCCTTCTTCCTTAGCAACCTGTTTACCTGAAATTTCAACAATAGGTTCTTCCACAACATTTGAATCCCTTTTCACAATGTCTGGATTAGTGACAGGCATATAATTCAAGGTCCTAGATAATGGTTCCAAATCAAAGAACCAGTCTGGCCCACTCTCAGGATAACTTGGTTTACTTTCTAAAAACTTAACATGCACTTTTTCAAGAATGCGTTTTTCTTTCTTGTTTTAAACCCGACACCCTCTGCTCTACATAGAATAACCTACAAAGTATCCTTCATCACCTTTTGCATTAAACTTACCTAAGGCATCACTAGTATCCAATATCACTACATGACATCCAAATGGTTTAAGAAAACCTATGTTAGGTTTCCTATTCCAAAATAGCTCATAAGGTGTCTTATTGTGGATCTTGTTGACCAAGGCTCTATTTTGCACATAGCAAGCTGTGTTCACAGCCTCAACCCAAAAAGCAATGGGAAACTTAGCATCTGCTAACATGGTCCTGGCTGCTTCTATAAGTGTTCTATTCTTTCTTTCAGCCACACCATTCTGTTGTGGAGTTCTAGCTATGCTAAACTCCCTAGTAATCCCTTTATCAACACAGAAGGTATCTAACAGTTTATTTCTAAACTCACCACCATTATCACTTCTAAGTATTTTAACCTCATTACCTGTTTTCTTTTCAATTTGGGTAATAAAGTTAATCAAAACTGTGACAGTGTCACTTTTTAAGGCCAAAAAGAAAGTCCATGTAAATCTAGAAAAATCAGCAGTTATAACAAAACAATAAGATTTACCCTTCAAAACTTCCATATTAGTTGGGCCAAATAAGTCCATATATAGCAAGTGAAGTGGTTTAGAACTAGAATGCACAATTTTAGACTTAAAGGAGACTTTGTATTGTTTGCTTTTAAGACATGCAACACAAGAGTGATCATTGTGGAAAGCTTTTGAAGGCAACCCATCAACTAGATTGTTAATATTCTTAAAATTTATGTGCCCTAACCTTTTGTGCCATAAATTACTCTCATCAACTGAAGCTTTAGCATAAAGACATGACAGATTTTCGTTCATTTCAATCTCATTGAGATTAACATTATAAATATCCTTATGCCTAGGTGTTCTATACTCAATAATTTCTCATCGGGCATCTTAAAATCTTTACTCAACACCAAGCATTCAGTATCAGTGAAAAGAACTTTATTTTTGTTGTCCCAAACTTGTGACACACTAAACAAGTTATAGTCAAGTTCTTTTACCAGAAAAACATTTTCAAAACGTATATTGTTGGTGATAAGAGTGCCTTTGCCAGAAATTGTACCATATCCTCCTCTAAAGTACACTTTGTCACCATATTTAATGGGGGTAAAATTTGACAAATAATTTTCCTTCCCCGTCATGTGCCTAGAGCATCCACTGTCCCAATATCCATGATCATTGACCTGCTTTTGAATTCCCTACACATAAAGAAAACAAATTAGTTTTCTTTGGGAACCCAAGCCTTAGCAGACTAGGATTCGTGTGGTTGTTCAACAAGAACAGACTTAGTCCTCATAACAACCCCTTGTTCATCCCTTTGTGTCCTGAACACCCAGTTTACCCGAATTGGTTTGGTAATAACCTTTGAAAGATAATGAAATCTGTTGCAGGTCATAGAAATCCCATTAGAATTAGGGTTTTGATCTTGTTTAGGTCTCTAAGTCAAACTAGATGAAGCTTTAGACCCCTTTCCGTTAGGCTGTAAATACCTATTGTTACTTGGTCTAGCACAAGATCCAACACCAGCTTGTTGTGGCATTTTCATGCCAAACCTAGAGGTGTCAGCATTGGAATTGTTCCTATCAGCGTTGAATTTGTTACTGTCAGCGCTAAAATTGTTCTTGTTAGCGCCCAAATTAGGGTATGCTACAAGAACCCATTATCTGTTAGACCAAGTGTTGGTCTTTTGAAAGGGCCTTTGTCCATGAGTATTTGCCCCTCTAGTGAAGAAGGGAGCTGGTCTAGTAACTTATGGGCTTGATTTTACAAAAGGTCTGGGTTTGACCATGGTTGACCTATTGTCAGCGTTGACTTTTCAAGCACTGACACATTTATAGGCCAAGTGAGAAAAAATCCCACATGTGTAACACGTTGTTCTAGACATAACCTTGGGTAAGATTGAAAGAACCCTGTCTCATTAACACTAGCTTGGCTTTGTGGTGACCTAGGTTTTCTATATATTTCAGCATATTTAACACTAGATTTTCTCTTAACTGGTGAGCCAAGGTCAACAGGTTTTCCAGTAGTGGGGTTGGTCACAGTAATGGATGTAGGCACAAATGGACTTTCACTACGCATTCATCCCTTAACAAAGAGAAAAGGGTTGTCTGCTTTCCATTACTCAAGGTCAGTCACCTTTTGTTGATATTCCTCAACTAGGGTGAGCACTCTAGGTGGAGAAATAAATTCCTCTTCTTGGAGTTCTGGAATACCAATCCAAGAGAGATCTTTTCTCTAAACACCATAAAAGTTCCCAGTAGGTGGAGGAACAACAACATATTCATTCATCCCAATCGCAGACATATCCCTAGGGTTTCTTTGTTTACTCACACATTTTTCTAGGGTTTGGCTGGCTTTATCAAAAAATTTAATTTTAAGCCCTACATTTTCTTTATCCTTAATGGCTTCATCTAACTTAAGTTTCACTTCTCCTCTGGATCTCATCAGAGTGTCCCTAAGTTCAACATGAACTTTAAGATCATGAGTCAAAACATTAATTTGATATTTTAGGTCAAATTCCATTTTCTTATATTCCTTTACAGTCTTTTCAGTTTGTGCGAGTGCCCTTTTATAATTCGATAGCCTACATTCTACATCAGACACATATGATTTTAACTTTAAATTTTATTTGTTAAGCTTTTCAGTGTTTAATCGACAGCCTTTACTACAGAAAGCATCATCATATACCTCATTATCTGATGAAGACGAGGAGTTGGCCATGAGAGAAAAGTGAACATGCTCTTCTTCTTCCTTATCATCAATCAAAGTCTGATTCTCTTTCACATCCTTTGCCATAAATCTCCAGTCCCATCCTACACAATTAATGTCTTGCATGGCAACCATAGTGATTGTAGTGTTTTACTACTCTTTAGGAAAAGAGCGTAAATAGCGGTAAGTATCGAGTGATGATTTTAGGAAAAAGAGAGAAAGTTCGTTTCCCAAGGAGGTATATGTGTGTGAATTAACTTGTAGTTATTTGAGATTAATATTGAGAAGAATGGGGATGAGAAGATGAAAAGACGGTTACTTTAAAATTAAACTATGACGAAAAAGATGTAAACGTAAAGTCGTGAAAAACTACCAAAATTAAAAATTATACTAAAACCAAAAACAAAGTAAATAAAAGATTAAAAAGAAGTCAATAATAATATAAATAAAGACAAAAATCCAACAAAGATATTTTAAAACCTTTTATTAATTAAATATTTAATTTTAAATGCTAATTAAAGCCCTAAAATTAAATATAACTAATTCAAATGTCTAAAATATGATTTTATTGAATAATTACTTAACTTATATTATTAGAAGACTAAAAAGTAATTTTCTAAAAATTAAAAGCTATTAAAACTATTTTTAAAACTCTAAAAATGATTTAAAATGATTAAAAACTAATTAAACTTAAAATAATTATAAAAATAAATCTAAAAGCTATAAAAATATTCTAAAAATGGAAAAGGTCCTAATTAATGCTAAAGAACTTAAGAAAAATGAAAAAATAAAGAAAAATAAAACTTTGAAATTTTAATAATAAAATAATATTAAAATAATACTAAAAATAAAAAGTTCTCAAATAAATTCTAAAAAATTCTCAAAAATCCTAAATATTCTAACTAAGAAGAAAATGTAAATTAAAGTTTCTAAAACCTCTTAATTAATTTTATATTAATTTTTAAAGTTGCTTAAAAATCCTAAAATCTTATAAAATTAAAAATAAGCCAAATTGAAAACCTAATAAGCTGTAAACCTCAAAATATTATTTTAAAAACTAAAAATTATTTTTCCTAAAAATAAAAACTCTTTTTTCTATTTTTTAATGATTTAATAAAAACCGGGTATTAAATAAATGCTAGAAAATAATAAAATAAAGGGAAAATTATGAAACCTAGCTAGAAAAATCAACAAACCTATTACCTTCCTAAGAAAAATAAGAAGAACCAAATAAGACAAACAAATAAGCTGAAAAGAGCTTATAAGCTCACGGCTTTTAATTAAGCTAACAAAGCAAAAATAGGTTAAATAAAGTTTGATTGCAAACCCTAACGTAAAAAGGAGTCTAGATCAATGGTAGTTCCCTTAACCCTCCAGCGAGAGGTCTAGGGTTCGAGTCCGTTGCGGGCTATCTTTTTGCCTTTTTTTTTCTTTTTTTATTTTTTTCTTTTTACAACTAATCAGTGACCTTTGCAAGCTTGTAATCCAATCCAAAATCACTTTTTTAGCTAGATTTAGGCAAGACTAAGATCCAAATTCGTCCAGTTTACTTCTTGAACACAAGCAGGTATGGCTTGTGTTCTTGCTTAACTTCACAAGTTACAAAAGCCAAGAGGAGCTTGGCCTTAGCTTATTTGGTGGATGTATTGTGGACAGGGGGGCACCCTTGTGCTTATTTAAGCACAAGGAGTCAATCACAAGCCAAATAAAAGCACCTTGCACACCAAATAAAGCAAATCAAAGCACACAAAGGCAATGTTAAGTTGCTGTGACAAAAATGAGTAGGTCTGTGGGCTTTTAGGCTAAGTTACTTGCATCCTAGTGATTTTTAAGCTCCTATATTTAGCACACAGACTTAACAAATGATGCACAATCAATATCAAACTTTCAATCACCCTATTACTTCACAGAATTCAAAGATCAAGTACCAAATTCCTATGAAAAATGAGCAGAAAGTGGTTATGCAGGTTTTGCTTTATGATTTTACTTTTTAAACTCACCAATTTGCTTCCAATCTCTCCAAACTTTCTTACCAACTAACTGAAAACCTAACTCAACCTTTTTCAATACTTCTAACACCTAATCAAACACTTATAATCATGTTGTGCCCTGCTTAAACCTGTTTCCAAACACCACTTTAAAAACTTGAAAACGTTTTTTAACTAACCTAATTACTTCAAAAGCTACTCAATCTGTTCCAAATAGCATCAAACATGTATCATAACACATAAGAACAACAATCAAACACCTTAAACACACAATAGCACCAAATCAAACAAGATCACATGCACTTGCTTTTTCTGAGATTTTCCAAAAAAGTAAAAAGAAAATTACCTTAGGGCTTTACATCCAAAGCCCTAGTGGATGTATATCCACCTCTCTACCAACTCGGGTTGGTGCTGACAAAGATCAACAAACTTCTTCCACCTGTTTATGACCAATCAAAGAAAACAAATGATACAAGCAAATATATATTTTCTGTTTTTTTTTTTTTTTTTTTTTTTAAAAAAAAAACTTCCAAAACCTCTTAAACCTTCTTAACACGTATCCAGAACACTAAATCACCAAACAAAACTAACCTCTTAACATCAAAACCTGAAACAATCCTTACCAAGAAATTCAGATTTTCAAAACCTTTTATGAAAATCTGAAATCCTTAAAACACAAGTTAAATAACAATGGAACTCAGAATCCTTAGCTTCAACACAATACACAACTTTTAACAAACTTAAAAAGGAATTATACTTGTTTAAAACAAAAACCAAACTTTTATTTTATTAAAAAGGAATTACAAGTGAGAAGCTAAAAAAACTGGAACAAGGGATCACCAACAAGCTTGGGTCTCCTTATATACTACCTAAAGAACATACTAGAAAGCTAAAAACAAAACCCTAATCACTAGAAAATCCCAAATTTGCCCTTGACGCATTTTTGAGATTGAGCTGTCAAATTTGATCTAGACCGTTTGTTTTTGCGTTGTGAGGAAGCAAATAACCTCCACTGTTGATTTGGGACACGTCATTATGCTTGGAGCCCAAGTCGTGTTCTGATTGGTTGATATGGGAATTGGGGGTGGGGTCTACAATGAGTGGGAAGAGGGTTTTATGTGTGGGATTTGTTCCTACATGTGTGAATCAAGCATGTGCCAAAGCAATCGAATTTTAACCCATGTTTAAGTTGGGTAAAAACTGGAGGTGTAAAAGGTGAATAGTAACTCTCCTTGATCCGATTTTGGGGGAACAGGTTTTGTTTGGCGCAATTTGAGTTTGAAAGTTTCAAATGTGCAACTTCAGTCCTTTTCTTTTGAGGTTTTTGGCATAACATGTTTTTCAGCCCTAAAACCGTTTTTCCTTTGCAAATAGGTTTCACACTTTGTCACTTTTGGCACCAAACTTCACACAAAGGTTATCAAGGGTTATTTTTGATACTTTTGAATATTGCAAGGGCTGATTTGAACATTGTTGATCTTCCAAGGTCTTCTTTGTATCTTTAACTTCATGAGGGACCATAAATGACAAATTGATTTTGTTGAGGGACCAATCTTGCCATTTCTTCAAAGTTGAAGGACCTTTTTGCAATTTTGACAAACTTATGGGACCAAACTTGTAATTATTAATATACAAGGGTTTTAAGTGTCATTTCTTCATTAATGGAGGATCAATCTTGTTTGTCTTCAAGTCTTCAAGGGTATTTTGTTGAGAATTCCATGATTAGGGCCCGGTTCTTTGTACGGGTTCGTTTCTCGTGTCCGTTTTTCCTTGATTCTTGTGATCTTTTGTCTTTTTCACGATATCCATACCTAAAATACACAAGTAAACAAACACAAGCATATATATGGTATTTTATGACATTTTTATGCATTTAAAGCCCGAAAAGAACGATGAGATCATGTATAAATGCCATCTCATCACTCCCCCATACTAAGCCATTGCCGTGCCCTCACGCAATGCTAGAATAAAGTATCTAAGCATCACCAAAGTTCAATTTTATTAACCTTTTTTGAAGAGTAAAAGACTTGCAACATACTACGAGAATGTGTAAAGACATAATGTATGATTTTCATCACTAAAAAGTGACTTTTAGGGTCAAAGAATAGAAACAAGTTAATGTCCCTTAGAGTAAATTTCATCATCCTTGATTGTCATACATTCCATGCTAAGTGCAAAAACAAGATCATTGTTGGTACAAGTCACAATGCTAACACTACTCATACGTCCAAATTGTGTAATACTTTTTCTCCCCGCAATCCTAGTTATTATAAAAGGAAATGGGTTACTAGCATTTTTTATCTATTTGTCATGGATCACAAGTGATACATATTGACTTATTTGAGTAGTTATTAGTCCGAAAGCAAAGTAGCACGATTTGATCAATAGTTAGCCGAAGGACAAAATCTTTTAAAACGGCTTCTCGTGTATCTCCTTAAGTTCATATCTTGGCATAACTCGTTTCACGATTTGAGACCTTTCTCGGACCGATATTTGGCATGTACTTCATACTTCAAATCTTGGGAAGACGTTCTTGAAATAATGGTCTTCTCTTCATATTTTGGAATTTCTTCACTTGACGTTTTTGAGAGATTCTTCATATTGGACCACGACTTCATCATTTTTCTTCAATCTTTACTTTGGAGTTTGATATACAACGATCCGCCTCCTTTTCGGACTTGGATATATTTATCCTCATACCTTGTTAGGGTCTTTTTGGATAGACTTTCTCTATTCTTTAGGGGAGTAATTGCTTCTCGTCGTGTGTCTCGATCCTTCATATTGATTTAGGAATAATGATACTTCACATCATCTTTGGATCTTTAGCAAAAATAGAGCTCCTCATGCCTTGTTAGGGCCTTTTTGGATAATCACCAATCTTCGCGTCCCGTTTCAATAAGTTATGCCTTGGCTATGAACTCTATTCAACCCCGAGCAACTTTTAAACGATCTTGCTCTAGAGGCTAAGTAACTTTTCAAATCGTATGACCTTACTTATTGCAATTATGATTTATTCCTAATGCATTGATCTTATGGGAAGAAAAAGCCACAATTAAAAACATATGAGTTTTTGAAAGAACACTTTCATGTTCTACGTTTAGCATGATCACTTGTCTAACTCTATCATTTCTCGTTCTTCACTATATAAAGACCTCTAATTAAAGAGACTCGTGAATACTTAGCCATGCAAGTCAAAATTAAGCCAAATTTGGATTAGCTTTCATTAAGACTAAATCAAATCAAAGTTTTGGGTTTTCAAGCCTCCTATAGGATCTTGCACTTTCTTGGACTTTTTCAAGTTTAGAGAATGCGTTTTATAGTTCCCTTGATAAGTGACTTTCTAGAATCAATTATAGGAACTTGCGAAAAGTTCTTGTTCTTAACCCGAATGAATTAAGACTTTCGCGTTTTAAAGCTCCCTATATAAAAGTCTAGCAAAACTTGAATTGAGTGGGTTAAGAAATGTAAATGGCTCCAAATGCCCATCAAGTCAAAAATTAACTCTTATTCTACCCATCGGAAAATATACATTCGTGTCTTAAAAACACTTATGAAAACTAAGAAAAATTTTTAAAATTTGGCCATTTTTAGCCTTATTAGCAAAACAAAACATTGAAAGTTGGAAAACGTGAGGGCGGAGCAAAGCAAGTATCTATTCACCCCCCCATACTAAAAATAAACATTGTCCTCAATGTTTCGAGTCTAAAGGTGGAGCACCCCCATACTAGAGACGAAGAGTCGAATGCTTAGGATCTAGCATGGAAAGGGTGATCAACAATATATCTAAAGCCGTTTATTAATTATGCTAAAAGATAATTGTTAGAACAATAAATGATATGTCATGGAATCGTGAAAAACTTCTTCAAACGAACGATGGAGGCTCATGTAAACGAACACGAGAGTCTTCAATCGTAGACGATGATGATGATCTAGATAACACAATCACAAACAACCACGAGACAACGAGTTGGAAGGGTACAAGTCCCCTTATTAGTGAATATAAAAGATAAGCATGGGATTTCCCCCACGAGGCACCTCGTTTTTGATTACCGAGTCATGAGCTCGACTCGATCCCCTCAATGTTAATTATCATTGGGGAAGGTGTCTTGGTCGGGGGCAACCATTGAAGGAATTTCCCCACCAAAGTAGTGCTTAAGCCTATGTCCATTCACCTTGAAATTGGGACCATCATCTTGAGCTAGCTCAATGGTCCCATATGGAAACACTTGGGTAATGGTGAACGGACCCGACCAACGAGATTTCAATTTCCCGGAAAATATCTTAAGACGAGAGTTAAAAAGTAATACTTGATCACCAACGTTAAAAACCCGGTTTTTAATCTTTGAATCATGAAACTTTTTAGTCTTTTCTTTAAAAATTAATGAATTTTCATAAGCATTATCCCTTAATTCATCTAATTCATTCAATTGTATTTTCCGGTGATCTCCCGCGGTCTTCAAGTCAAAATTAGCATGCTTAAGGGCCCAATATGCCTTATGCTCCAATTCAATGGGCAAATGACAATTCTTCCCATAGACTAACTTATAAGGAGTGCAACCGATAGGTGTCTTATAAGCGGTCCTAAAGGCCCATAAAGCATCATCGAGTTTGTCAGACCATGAAGCACGGTTTTCTCCAATTGACCTCTCTAAAATCCTCTTCAAAGCTCGGTTCGAAACCTCGACTTGCCCACTCGTTTGCGGGTGATAAGCTGTAGAAAGACGATGTGTAACCCCATATTTCTTTAGAACCTTTTCGAATTGGTCATTACAAAAATGGGTTCCACGATCGCTTATAATAGCACGAGGGGTTCCGAACCGAGAGAATAGTTGCTTCAAAAACTTCACTACCACACGAGCATCATTAGTAGGCAAAGCCTTAGCTTCCACCCACTTAGAAAGGTAGTCCACCGCGACGAGGATATATTTGTTGCCATGAGACGATGGGAACGGCCCCATAAAGTCTATTCCCCATATGTCGAAAATCTCACACACTTGAATTATGTTTTGCGGCATTTCATCACGTTGAGACGATTTTCCTTGACGTTGGCACGAATCACACGACTTCACAAGTGCGTGTGCATCACGATAGATAGAAGGCCAAAAGAAACCGGCATCGAACACTTTCTTAGCCGTGAGATTAGCACCGTGGTGACCACCCGTGGGTCCCTCGTGACAAGCTCTAAGGATATTAGAAGCTTCGGCACCAAACACACAACGTCGAACGAGTTGATCCGCACAAATCCGAAAGAGATAAGGGTCGTCCCAAAAATAGAACTTGACGTCACGAAAGAATTTTTGTTTTTGTTGTGTCGTCATACCCTTGATTATGAAATTGCCCGCATGGTAATTTGCAATGTCGGCAAACCATGGGGTGGTGTCTTTAGAATTCACTACACCGAGAGTCTCAAGAGGAAATGTTTCGGTAATTTCCTTGTTCTCGAAAACATCTTTGTGAGGATCTTCTAGACGAGAGAGATGATCGGCCGCTAGATTCTCGGCTCCTTTTTTGTCAAGCACGGTGACATCAAATTCTTGGAGGAGGAGCATCCAACGAAGCAATCTCGGCTTAGCATCTTGCTTAGCTAAGAGATACTTGATAGCCGAATGGTCGGTATACACGATGCTTTTAGTCAAGACGAGATAAGGTCGGAATTTCTCAAAAGCATAGACCACGGCAAGGAATTCCTTTTCCGTTGTGGTGTACTTTAATTGAGCCTCGGTCATCGTCTTACTAGCATAGTGGATAGGACGGAAATGCTTGTCATAACGTTGCCCTAAGACGCCCCCTATAGCATAATCACTTGCATCGCACATGATTTCAAAGGGTAATTCCCAATTAGGAGCAACAAGAATGGGAGCTTCGGTAAGTTTCCTTTTTAGAGTCTCGAAAGCTTTAACACAATCCTCATTAAAGTTAAAAGGAGCATCCTTCTCGAGAAGGTGTGTCATAGGACGAGAAATCTTCGAAAAATCCTTGATGAAACGACGATAAAAGCCCGCGTGGCCTAGGAAACTACGAACTCCCTTAACGGTTTTGGGATGAGGTAACTTGGCGATGACGTCTACCTTAGCTTTATCGACCTCAATCCCCGCCTTCGACACCTTATGTCCTAAGACGATTCCTTGTTTACACATGAAATGACATTTCTCCCAATTAAGCACAAGATTGGTTTCTTCACAACGTTTTAACATTTGTTCGAGATTAGATAAACATGACGTGAACGAATTACCAAACACCGAGAAGTCATCCATAAACACTTTCATCGACTTCTCGATCATATCGTGAAAAATCGCCATCATACACCGTTGAAACGTACCGGGTGCATTACAAAGTCCGAAAGGCATCCTACGATAAGCGAACGTTCCATAAGGACACGTAAACGTAGTCTTCTCTTGATCACGAGGGTCGATAGGGATTTGAAAGTAACCGGAAAAACCATCTAAAAAGCAATAGAATTCATTTCCCGCAAGTCGCTCCAACATTTGATCCATGAAGGGCAAAGGAAAGTGGTCTTTACGAGTGGCGTCATTTAACTTTCGGTAGTCAATACACACCCTCCAACCGGTCACAACACGAGTGGGAATTAACTCGTTGTTTTCATTAGGCACAACGGTCATTCCTCCCTTTTTAGGGACACAATGGATTGGGCTCACCCATGGGCTATCGGATATAGGATAAATCATTCCCGCGTCAAGGAGTTTAAGGACCTCCTTTTTAATGACATCGTGAATTTTGGGATTCACCCTTCTTTGACTTTGAATTGCGGGTTTGTAGTCCTCCTCCATTAAAATCTTGTGAGTACAAAATTTTGGGTCAATACCCTTAATGTCAGATATTTTCCACGCAATTGCCCCTTTGTGAGCCTTAAGAACTTTCAAGAGCGCGGTTTTTTCATCATTAGCAAGATCTTTTGCAATAATAACCGGCAACTTGTCATCACCTTCCAAGAATGCATATTCAAGGTGAGAAGGAAGATCTTTCAATTCAAGGATAGGTGGTTCCTCGATTGAAGATTTTGGTTCAACACTCATAACTTCCATCGGCGAAAGAAATGGTGGAATAGAAGTATCATCACTAATCAACACCTCATCTTCATTGTCGATTTCATTTGAAGTGAGATCGCCTCCTTGGAACGGAGTGAGATTTGGTGTGGAATTAGCAAGAATCGGATCCAAAATAGTGGGATTGCCACTTGACGAGCTATCGGAAAAACCTAACACTTCTTGTGAAAACTCATCGCAAACCACATCAACGATGTCAATGTGATTGATGGTAGCGATTGCATAAACATGAGAAGGTTTCGAGTTTTGAGTAGCGTTTATAACAAGTTCCTCTTCGTTGAATCTCAAAGTGATAGTTCTTGCATGAACATCGATAAGCGATCTCGAAGTGTCTAAAAATGAACGACCTAAAATTAGAGGAACTTGAGGATCCGCGGGGATGTCAACTACTATAAAATCAACGGGATAGTAGAACTTCCCCACTTTCACGAAAACATCTTCGGCTATCCCACATGCCATAATCGTAGAATGATCGGCCATCTCGATGGACATGTTCGAAGGAATGAGAGCCGGAAGCGAAAGCGATTTCCAAATGGAAAATGGCATCAAATTAATGCTCGCACCAAGATCGGCCAAGGCGAGGCATTCTTTCATATCTTGTATGTCACAAGGAATGAGAAACTTTCCGGGATCACCAACGTTTTCCGGTATGCGGTTAAGATAAACCGAAGAACAATTAGCAAGCTTTGAAAGCTTTTCCTTATCGCTCATCATACTTTTAAAAGTGGAAGCGAAACGAGGCATATATAACAACGCGTCGGCTAAACTCACATCAAAATGCACTTGTTGAAACATTTTTATAAAAAGCTCGATTTGTTGTTTGTTACGTTCTTGCAACTTCTCTTTGTTTCGTCTTGAAGGGTAGGGTAAAGGTGGTGTGGGTTGGTCATTAGGCAACGGCCTTGGAAACTCGGGTTCCACAATTGGTATTGGTTCAACCGTAGGTGTGGTTTGAGCGGTACTTCGTGGGATTGTAATATGCTCCTTTTCGACCATCACCTCGGGTTCTTTCTCGATTTCCTTCTCCGTAGAAGTACTTGTACGAGAGATTGGTTCCTTGAAAGTTTTACCACTTCGTGTGGTAATAACCTTCATTTCTCCCTTCGGGTTTGCAATGGTATCGCTAGGAAGACCACCCGAAGAAGAGGGCTTACACATGATAGCTTCAAACATTTTAGCCATTCGGTCCTCAAATTTAGATTGCCTAGCATCCGCTTTCAATAACTCTTGCTTAATCTCATGTTGTCCTAATTCCATCTTTTGTTGGTTTTGTTGAAGACGTTGGACATTTCCTTCCATTTTATTTGCATGAGTTTTAAGTTCATTAGCAAGTTCATTTTTAAGCTCGTTTTTCAACTCGGATCTTAAGCTAATCATCTCACGTTGCATATTATCAAATTTAGCATCATTTGCTTTTGCATAATCCAAAAATTCTCCTTGCAAATTTTTCGTGTGAGCATTTTGAAAACCTTGTGTAGTGTTTTGAAAATCACGGTTTTGATTTTGATTAGAGATTTGTCCATTCCCACTTTGATAATTCCCTTTGTTGTAATTGCGTATGTTGCCTTGGTAATTACCTTGGTTGTTGTTTCGATAATTATTAACATTTTGGTTGGGTGGAGCTTGATTTTGGCGGGAACCTTGGCCGTTTTGGTTATAAGTTCCCGTTGCTACATAAGCACTCGAAGTGTTACCATCCGCGGTAATGCACTCGGAAAGATCATGAGCTCCCCCACACGATAAACAACTTTTAGCAACCGCTTTAACCGAAGCGGAATTGGAAGCTTCTTGAGCCTTCCAATGGGACATAAGATTAGCAAATCTATCAAAAAACCGATTTTCCTCATTAGCTTCATCATGTAAGGCGTTAATGCTACGAGACGATTGTGACGAAGATGACGAACCCATATTGGCAACACTCGGTGTGTTACGAGGGCTATAAACCTTAGATCGATTTTCAATGATTTGTAAAGCCTCATTTGTTGTCTTGCACAAAAAATTACCACCCGCGGCGGCATTCAAATAATCTCGTTCATGATCATTAAGCCCATTATAAAAGGTATCAATTTGATGCAATTCCGAAAAATCATGGTGAGGACATTCATGTAACATCTCTTTAAATCGTTCCCATGCCATTGAAAAACTTTCATTGTTACGTTGCACAAATCGTGAAATCTCATTTTTTAAGTGTGTTGTTTTAGATGGTGGAAAAAATTTGTTCACAAACTTAGAAACGAGATCGGCCCATGTCAAAATCGAATTTGGCGGTTCTTTCTCGAGCCAAATTTTTGCGGGTCCATCCAACGAATATGGAAACAACATCATCTTAATGGCGTCATGTGGAACATCCTTAAATTTGCTAGTAGCGGTGAGACGGTTGAAATTCCTAATATGGTAATGCGGGTTGTCTTTCTCGTGTCCTCTAAACTTATTTGCTTGCAACATAGCCATTAAACCCGTCTTAATCTCGAAATTCTCCGCAAGGATGGCGGGAATCACAATAGCCTCTCCAAAACCCTCGGTGGGTGCTTGTAGCAACTCCATCATAGTACGATTAGCCATGACGACTTCTTGTTCTACAATAGGTTCAACAATTGGAGGTTCTTCAACAATCAACGATCCTTGATTTGCTTGCTTTTGAAGACGTTTACGAGCTCGTTTAGCTTGATTACGAGTGATCATAAACTTCACGAAGAATGGGAGGTGAGCAAAGAAGATTCTTTTTGGTTGTTTTGTGAATTTTCAATTTTTTTGTGTTTTTGATGATATTTAATTTAATTTGGATTTTGGTGTATCTTCGTAGACAACAATCTACAAAATCTCTCCTCGAATCAAACTCTTGATTAAAGAAGCCTCAAAGGAATGAAAACGATCACGTGGAGTGAACGCCTTCGATTGACTTTAGAACTTTGGTGAAAACCAAATTGTTCAAGAGGGTTTAATCACAAAGAAACCAAGCAAATATAGTATACGTATTAATACTTTGGGCGGCAAAACCCTCGATTAGCCTTCAATCTTAAAATACTCACAAGCAAGCGGGGAAACGAGGCGGCGCGAAGCACTTAAGAGCCTTTTTCCTTAGGGTATATTTTATAATACCCGCCTTATACCCACCTTATAGTTTGTATTTTTCAAAATCGAGCTTCACGAAAGTATTTATCTATTTTTGCCTTTTCTTTTTGTTTGAGATTCGAATACAATAATTAGGAGATCAAATCCCAATTAAGGTTGTGTTTTCACACTTTTGGAGATATTGTATTTTGATTGTGATACTTAATACAATATATTAATAATATTTGTACAAGAAAAACCAAGAAAACCGATAATACGTGTTAAGGGAGTTCCACTTAACACAAATACTTATTATGGATAATATCAAAAACAAAAGCTTCCAAATTAAAGCACAACACACCTCCCCGGCAGCGGCGCCAAAATGATTGTAGTGTTTTACTACTCTTTAGGAAAAGAGCGTAAATAGCGGTAAGTATCGAGTGATGATTTTAGGAAAAATCAACACTAATGACCCAATCAAATAAAAAGAGAGAAAGTTCGTTTCCCAAGGAGGTATATGTGTGTGAATTAACTTGTAGTTATTTGAGATTAATATTGAGAAGAATGGGGATGAGAAGATGAAAAGACGGTTACGTTAAAATTAAACTACGACGAAAAAGATGTAAACGTAAAGTCGTGAAAAACTACCAAAATTAAAAATTATACTAAAACCAAAAACAAAGTAAATAAAAGATTAAAAAGAAGTCAATAATAATATAAATAAAGACAAAAATCCAACAAAGATATTTTAAAACCTTTTATTAATTAAATATTTAATTTTAAATGCTAATTAAAGCCCTAAAATTAAATATAACTAATTCAAATGTCTAAAATATGATTTTATTGAATAATTACTTAACTTATATTATTAGAAGACTAAAAAGTAATTTTCTAAAAATTAAAAGCTATTAAAACTATTTTTAAAACTCTAAAAATGATTTAAAATGATTAAAAACTAATTAAACTTAAAATAATTATAAAAATAAATCTAAAAGCTATAAAAATATTCTAAAAATGGAAAAGGTCCTAATTAATGCTAAAGAACTTAAGAAAAATGAAAAAATAAAGAAAAATAAAACTTTGAAATTTTAATAATAAAATAATATTAAAATAATACTAAAAATAAAAAGTTCTCAAATAAATTCTAAAAAATTCTCAAAAATCCTAAATATTCTAACTAAGAAGAAAATGTAAATTAAAGTTTCTAAAACCTCTTAATTAATTTTATATTAATTTTTAAAGTTGCTTAAAAATCCTAAAATCTTATAAAATTAAAAATAAGCCAAATTGAAAACCTAATAAGCTGTAAACCTCAAAATATTATTTTAAAAACTAAAAATTATTTTTCCTAAAAATAAAAACTCTTTTTTCTATTTTTTAATGATTTAATAAAAACCGGGTATTAAATAAATGCTAGAAAATAATAAAATAAAGGGAAAATTATGAAACCTAGCTAGAAAAATCAACAAACCTATTACCTTCCTAAGAAAAATAAGAAGAACCAAATAAGACAAACAAATAAGCTGAAAAGAGCTTATAAGCTCACGGCTTTTAATTAAGCTAACAAAGCAAAAATAGGTTAAATAAAGTTTGATTGCAAACCCTAACGTAAAAAGGAGTCTAGATCAATGGTAGTTCCCTTAACCCTCCAGCGAGAGGTCTAGGGTTCGAGTCCGTTGCGGGCTACCTTTTTGCCTTTTTTTTCTTTTTTATTTTTTTCTTTTTACAACTAATCAGTGACCTTTGCAAGCTTGTAATCCAATCCAAAATCACTTTTTTAGCTAGATTTAGGCAAGATTAAGATCCAAATTCGTCCAGTTTACTTCTTGAACACAAGCAGGTATGGCTTGTGTTCTTGCTTAACTTCACAAGTTACAAAAGCCAAGAGGAGCTTGGCCTTAGCTTATTTGGTGGATGTATTGTGGACAGGGGGGCACCCTTGTGCTTATTTAAGCACAAGGAGTCAATCACAAGCCAAATAAAAGCACCTTGCACACCAAATAAAGCAAATCAAAGCACACAAAGGCAATGTTAAGTTGCTGTGACAAAAATGAGTAGGTCTGTGGGCTTTTAGGCTAAGTTACTTGCATCCTAGTGATTTTTAAGCTCCTATATTTAGCACACAGACTTAACAAATGATGCACAATCAATATCAAACTTTCAATCACCCTATTACTTCACAGAATTCAATCAAGTACCAAATTCCTATGAAAAATGAGCAGAAAGTGGTTATGCAGGTTTTGCTTTATGATTTTACTTTTCAAACTCACCAATTTGCTTCCAATCTCTCCAAACTTTCTTACCAACTAACTGAAAACCTAACTCAACCTTTTTCAATACTTCTAACACCTAATCAAACACTTATAATCATGTTGTGCCCTGCTTAAACCTGTTTCCAAACACCACTTTAAAAACTTGAAAACGTTTTTTAACTAACCTAATTACTTCAAAAGCTACTCAATCTGTTCCAAATAGCATCAAACATGTATCATAACACATAAGAACAACAATCAAACACCTTAAACACACAATAGCACCAAATCAAACAAGATCACATGCACTTGCTTTTTCTGAGATTTTCCAAAAAAGTAAAAAGAAAATTACCTTAGGGCTTTACATCCAAAGCCCTAGTGGATGTATATCCACCTCCCTACCAACTCGGGTTGGTGCTGACAAAGATCAACAAACTTCTTCCACCTGTTTATGACCAATCAAAGAAAACAAATGATACAAGCAAATATATATTTTCTGTTTTTTTTTTTTTTTTTTTAAAAAACTTCCAAAACCTCTTAAACCTTCTTAACACGTATCCAGAACACTAAATCACCAAACAAAACTAACCTCTTAACATCAAAACCTGAAACAATCCTTACCAAGAAATTCAGATTTTCAAAACCTTTTATGAAAATCTGAAATCCTTAAAACATAAGTTAAATAACAATGGAACTCAGAATCCTTAGCTTCAACACAATACACAACTTTTAACAAACTTAAAAAGGAATTATACTTGTTTAAAACAAAAACCAAACTTTTATTTTATTAAAAAGGAATTACAAGTGAGAAACTAAAAAAACTGGAACAAGGGATCACCAACAAGCTTGGGTCTCCTTATATACTACCTAAAGAACATACTAGAAAGCTAAAAACAAAACCCTAATCACTAGAAAATCCCAAATTTGCCCTTGACGCGTTTTTGAGATTGAGCTGTCAAATTTGATCTAGACCGTTTGTTTTTGCGTTGTGAGGAAGCAAATAACCTCCACTGTTGATTTGGGACACGTCATTATGCTTGGAGCCCAAGTCGTGTTCTGATTGGTTGATAGGGGAATTGGGGGTGGGGTCTACAGTGAGTGGGAAGAGGGTTTTATGTGTGGGATTTGTTCCTACATGTGTGAATCAAGCATGTGCCAAAGCAATCGAATTTTAACCCATGTTTAAGTTGGGTAAAAACTGGAGGTGTAAAAGGTGAATAGTAACTCTCCTTGATCCGATTTTGGGGGAACAGGTTTTGTTTGGCGCAATTTGAGTTTGAAAGTTTCAAATGTGCAACTTCAGTCCTTTTCTTTTGAGGTTTTTGGCATAACATGTTTTTCAGCCCTAAAACCGTTTTTCCTTTGCAAATAGGTTTCACACTTTGTCACTTTTGGCACTAAACTTCACACAAAGGTTATCAAGGGTTATTTTTGATACTTTTGAATATTGCAAGGGCTGATTTGAACATTGTTGATCTTCCAAGGTCTTCTTTGTATCTTTAACTTCATGAGGGACCATAAATGACAAATTGATTTTGTTAAGGGACCAATCTTGCCATTTCTTCAAAGTTGAAGGACCTTTTTGCAATTTTGACAAACTTAAGGGACCAAACTTGTAATTATTAATATACAAGGGTTTTAAGTGTCATTTCTTCATTAATGGAGGATCAATCTTGTTTGTCTTCAAGTCTTCAAGGGTATTTTGTTGAGAATTCCATGATTAGGGCCCGGTTCTTTGTACGGCTTCGTTTCTCGTGTCCGTTTTTCCTTGATTCTTGTGATCTTTTGTCTTTTTCACGATATCCATACCTAAAATACACAAGTAAACAAACACAAGCATATATATGGTATTTTATGACATTTTTATGCATTTAAAGCCCGAAAAGAACGATGAGATCATGTATAAATGCCATCTCATCACATAGCATTTGGCTTAGCATCTTCAACCTTGATGATTTGGCTTGAAGCCTTTCCAGCATCAGATCTTCTTGGAGATCTGCATTCCCTCATAAAGTGACCCATCCTATGGCAGTTGTAACACTCAACCTTGGATTTATCAAATCCAGCAGTGTCTTTAGCATTGAAGGTCATTTTCCTTCCAAATCTCCTATTCCATCTGTTGGCCTTTATGCTTGCAAGTGCCATATTCCATTTAATATCCATCTCTTCCAAATTCTCATCACTGATTTGCTCAAGATCCTCATAGGTAATTAAGGAACCATTGGGCAATGCAGCAATGTATGCACATACTGTATCCAAATCAATACTAGTAGGTTTAAGCTTTGGTGAGTCAACATTGTATGTGTCATCGTCTGAATGTGAGGCGCTAACAAAGGTTGATCCACCGCTAACACAAGGTGATCCAGTAACAGGATGTACTATGACTCTCTTTCACTTGTTTGAGTTTCACTATGTGAGATGAAAGCCATATTTCCAGATGGTGTCTTGCTTTCATGATCAAGTAGGATTTCACTTTCCACAATCTTCAACTTATTGTAGACGTCATCAAAGGTAGAACTCTTATGGGCATTGGTAGCAATGATTGACCTAGCCTCAATTTTCCACGCATCACCAAGACTTTTAAGGAAAGTAGTAATGATATCAGTATCATCATGTTCTGTTCCCGTAAAGGTTAACTTGCTAGTGATGTCTAGAAGCCTACTTCTTACCTCAGTTAGCTTCTCATTGGGAAGAGCTTTAAACACAACATATTCATGCAAAAGTTTCTTCTTCTTTTCTTTGGTAGTGTCATCATTACCACCATAGTTGATTTGAAGAGCTGCCCAAAGTTCTTTGGCAGACTCAAAACTTCTGTACTTGTGTTGATTGTTTGGACCCAAAGAGAGTTTAAGAATGCTCAAAGTTTTCATGTCATTCCTCCTTGCAGCTATATCTACAGTTGAGATAGCTCTTCTATCTTAAGGTCTTTCTCTAAGCTCTTCAGCAGTGGAACTAGCTGTGGTTCTTGCTGTAATAGCAGCAGCAATCCTTGCTGCTTTATCAAATTGATTTCCAAATTCAATAATTTCCTAGAGAGTATGATCATGAATTTGAAGGTATTGTTCAAAATTTAACTTCCATTGTTCAAAGTTGTCAGGGTCGAGCATGGGGTTTTTTAGGTTGTGATTTGATGAGGAAGAGGATTCTATAGCAGACATCTTGTCTGGTTTTAGGGTTTCTGGTTTTTCTAGGGTTTACTGTTCTTTCTAGATCAAATTTCCTCAACAAGCTCTGATACCACTTATTGATCCCAAACTTAGATCGATTAGCTTTGTGTTAACGAGATTGAATCAATTTTAACACATAGAGAAACTTTGTTGTTATGAACAATCTAAATGTTATGCGGAATTGACACTTAGAATAAAGAACAAGTAAACAGTTAAACCAAACTTTCACTTTAGATTAATAATCGAACTTGCTTACAATGAAAGTTGTGAAAACTGAATAATGTGTATATGAATTACAAACCCTACGACCTCCTTTTATAACATAAGGAGTTGTGTACAAAGGATAACCTATCAACTTATTCTAGGTAAAGATAAATATAGAAAATACAATATTGAGTATATCTTTACTTCAAATATTAAACGTGTTGACTAAGTATTCCTATCAGTGGTTGGACTTCTTCTTATCAGCGCTTGGATATTTCGTGTCAGTGCTTGATCTGTCAGCGCTTCATTTCCTCTTGTCAGCGTCCAATTTCCTCTTGTCAGCGTCCAATTTCCTCTTGTCAACGTCTGAGTGATTTAGCTTATTTTATTCCCAATAGGTCTCACTAAATGTGTTTCGTCCATCTCACACGGAAGGAACATTGCATGAACAACAAAGAAATAAGTCATAGATGGTACTAACATTTTAGTGGCTTGATTTGTACATGGCGCAACAGAAAAAGTATACCCTTGGAAAGGTACCTTGTATCACTGAGGCTAAGAACAGATGTTATGTGTGAGTCGTGCGTCTTGACTCATGTGCTGAGATATATATGTGTGACATGTGTATTGACTAGTGTCTTGACATATGTTTTCAGTACATATACATGAGAGGATGTGTCTTGACATATGTCTTGACATATGAAAAGAAATCATAATGAAAATGGTGATTAAAATGCCAGAGTTGGCGGATCTGTTGGACTGCTGACATTTGTGTTTCTGGTTACGTCTGTGACCGGTGTTCTGTTGCAATTGCTAGAATAGTTGTTGTCACAGTAGTGGTTACTATCGTCTTGTCTGTAAGTTCCATGATGGTCATTCTCATGACGGTGATTCATGTAACTATTCAGCTGAGTGGCCGGCTGGTACCGGTTCCCACTCATATGACTAAAAAGACAACTGAATGATGTGTGACATACAACTAAAGGTAGGGACATGGATTGTGATGGAAATCGTTTGGTGGTGAAGCATCTTCTCATCCGATCGCTTAGATCTAACGCCTTAGTCTTCGTCTTGTAGGATCTCCAGGTTGTGAACAACATCAACATCCCGTAGCATCTCCAAATAATCAGTAGCATCAACATTTAGTAACATCTCCCAATTATGAGCGGCATCAGCATCTTGTAGAACATCAACAATTGGAATACGCCTGAGATGATTTAGAATCGACTAGCGAATACTCGTGAAGTATTATAGATGAAATACACATGGATTACGACACATGTAGTGCAATGGAATACGGTACATGGAGTACACGTGGGACGTGGTACATGGATTACATACGGAGTATGGTACATAGAGTACACATGGAATACTATAGTGGATTTCACTTGAAACGTACATGAGATGATCGATATGGTGTCACCATCTGACGTGATTTAAAAGGAAAAACTGATCAAACAGTTAGGAAACCGAACTGAAGTAAGCAATCCTAATAGCCTAGCAATATCAGCGTAGGCATCATTCTGGTTGCATAAAGGAAACACCAAAAGGATGGTTAAACAAAATTCAACGATGATTTGCATGAAAGCATGATTAATGAAAACCAACCATGACTATCATAAAAGTAGGATTCAATGAAATCCATCAATGTCTAGCATTAGGGCATGATCAACATGATGAAAACATAATTTACATAAAGAGGCATGGAACATAATCATCATGAAGATGAAATTGTCATGAAGAAACATGGGACAAAATTTACATGAATGAGCATAAAACATAATCAGCATAAAGATAAAGTTAACCTTGATAGTATGAAAACATACTTGACATAAATAAACATACCAAATAAATGATGGGACATGAAAGAAATATAACTGTAATGAAATGAAATCCGGAAAATCGTTGGTGTGGACGACCATGTGTCGGTTCACAAAACAATATTAGACATGATCAATCTGATTAGAACATAAGATGAACATAAGAGAATGATGCATGAAACAGTTTATAAAGCATGGTTTACTAAAAAGTTTTGTTTTTTTGTATGGGCGAAGGTGAACGCCTATGGGTCGGTTCACCAAAATTGACATGACGAGGGTGGACGCCTACGGGTCGGTCCACCAAACAAAATAGTTCAAAAAAGCACATGCGACTAAATATGGCCAGTCTTGTACCAACCATTACTTAGTCAAAATACCTGCAACAATGATACATGAAAATAAATAAATGAAAATCAACTATAAAAACTTAACAGAAAACGTATGACTAAGTATGAACTACTGTGGTTCAGTTCATATTAGTCAAAGTTTGCAAGGAACCATCATGCATAAAATAATGACATGTAACTAAGTATGGATGACGGTTGTTCAATCCATATTAGTAAAACAATTCCGAGGAAAACATCATGGTTAAAACAACAAGGCGCTGAAAATATCAATACGTGGAATATCATATGTCGGCTTAGTAAGATCCTGGTGACTACCCACTAGTCACAAGTTAAGTTTTAGACCCTACAGGTCGAAACCTTAGCTCTGATACCATAATTGTAACACCCCATCTGGATAAATGGACCGTTACATGATAATTATGGCGTGAAATCAAAGCATACAAAGTAAATGTCCTAAAACATTACATGGCCATAGGGATAACCGGAATCAAACATCGGCTCCCAAACATAAACTCATAAACAAAGCATAAAGTAAATGTAATGCAGAAGGAACAGAAACATAAAATAGCTCCCATCCTATGCAAAACCTCTCCATGCTCCTATCTGACCTTGGGTACCTGCCGTTTGAGAACATGAAAAGATAAAATGGCAGAGCGATACGCTCAGTGTGCGGATATATGACATAATATGGAATAGCATAAACATAAGTAAAGACTGAAATGAAAACATGACAATGAAAATGCAGCGGAATAATGTAAGTCCTGGAAAACCTGATGACATGTAATAAACTGGTTTATTCTGAAAAAATTAAGTTTGTATCATGAAAACTGTATTTTAAATGCCCAAGAGTCCATATAGGTCATGAATAAAACAACGTGCATGAATACATGGAGGGGTGACTGTGACACCCCCAAATTGAGTCAAATGCAGCGGAAATAATATTTGGGTGTCACGTAGGTGGATCAACAGCAGATAGCGTATAGCGCGACAGATAAAAGATTATCATTACATTTATTACATGGATAAAAGTGCAAATAGTATTAAAATTGTCTTTAACATTGTTCAACAGTTTGAATTATTTCCTAGTTTATAAAACCCCAGATGAGCTCTACAAATGTAGCCTATCATGATGCTTGACTCCATGCACACCATTACCTACTTCAGTTTCCTGAGAAAACATGCTTAGAGAGTCAACATAAAGTTGGTGAATTCACAGGTTCAGTAAAATAAGTTTGGACAATAAACATTCACTGAAGTAGTAATGTACAAAGCATCAATACTTAAAAGTAATTACATTCCCATATTTCCTGAAACTGAGACTTGACAGTTAAGTCCTTAACAAATAAAGACCCTTCGCCTTATAAAAATGCACCCATAAAAATAATAAGTGCTGACATGTGAAACATCTGTTGTCCTGGCCTAGGCACAGTGAGCATGACTCACCCAGATGGGGACGGTCAATCCCAAATAGATCTATTTATAACATTCAGGTAATTCAATAATTCTAACAGTTTCAGATGCACGGGTCATGCGGGTTCATCTACAATAGGCAATGTAATCAAAGGTTTCACAGTTCAATTCATGTCCATAAAATAAAATATGTTGCATGTTTTCTTCCCCATTAAAAGGTTTAAAGTTTGTCAATATATATAAAGTTGGGCCATGAACTCACCTCAGTAGTACAGCAATAAGTTAGTAGATAAATCTGATAAGATGCTCCTGATACAATCAACGACCTAAATAATTATAAGGTCTCAGTAAATGCATAACATAATGCATAAAAGTTTCAGAACAAGTTTGTACATGCTTATACTGGTTTTAAGCATTTTATTATGATATTTGAATTTTTGTTCATCGTTGTACAAGTTGTAGTATTATTTATTTTAAGTATACAATAAATAATATCTTTGAATTAATTATCCAGTTTAATTAATATTCTTGTACTTGTATCGTTTGTAAAGTTGTTTAAATATAAATAAAGTTTTATATATATTTACAAGTGATAGAAAATAAACATAATTAATATATTTATTTTATAAGTTAATCATATTTTATTTATATCTCAAATATAAATAGTGCTTATAAAATGTATAACATTTTAATTAAATTCAACGTTCTCGAGTTTTGTATAATTATTAAATTATAATTTTGGGAAAAATATAAAAAGTGTTGAACTTTTACAATTATTTAAGTTTTACGTCTTTGATATTAAAAATGTATATATATAATTTAGGTTTAATTTAAGTTTGGGATAATTACAATTTAGACCCTCAAATTTAATAAAATACCCGCGGAAATATTTATATAATATTTCTAGGGTTTGTTTAAGTTTCAAATAATGGCAAAACAAGTCCCTCCCTAGTTACACGTGTAACTAGGGTTTGCAAAAGTTTCACAAGTTGTCATTTTTAGTCCTCCTATATTCGGCTTATACTTAGGTTTATAAACAAGTTACACAAAGGCCCCCTAGGGCTTATATAAGTTTCGGCTTAAGCCAAAAATAGCCCCTAGGGTTTATTTAGGGTTAGTAAAGTTTGTTAACTTGGCAAGATAGGTTCCTATGGCTTATAGCGGATTTCGGCAAATGGCAAAGGTAATCCCTAGGCTTTTATTAAGTTACACAATTTACCCTAACGCCTTAGTGATTTCATTTAGGTCCTTTTTGTTAACTTGAAGTTTCAGATAGTGTCCAAAACACCCCCTTAACTCTCGGCTAATTACAAAAGTGACCCTAAGGTTTATATTTTTAGAAAATAAGTTTCTATACTTGTTCATTTAGATCCCTACACTTAGTAAAATTACAAATCCAACCCGAAAGTATTATATTTCCCTTTTTAACCCGAAACATTATAGATTTACTATTTTAACCCAAAGTTTCATAGATCTTTCATTTTAATGCAAAACATTTATAGAGCCACTATTTTTAACCCGAAACTTTATAATGTTATATTTTTGACACCAAAAGTTTTAAATAAATATTATTTAGTAATAATGAAGATTTATTTAGGCAACTTATTATAGTGAGCTTAAAATTAAATCTTATAAGGTACAAATAGTGAGCTTAACATTTTAAGGCAACTATAATATAGATCTAATGTTTCTAGACTTGTTTAAACATTACAAGATTAACCAATATAGAACCATAGGGTTAAACCCCACGTCCAACATGTGCATGCTTATGTTTTTCATAGATTTTTCAAGTTTAACTAGTCCATAGTGATATGTTCATCATGGTTATTAAGATTTTGCATCATGTGAACCCATGACACATTTTTAGCCGTGACTTATATAAGGTCTAGGGTTTCATATTTTTGTTTCAACATTAAATTTTTCAAGAAATAACCATGTGTATGTTAGTGCGAATGAAAGTAAATATATTGAAAGATAGGTTTTAGGTTTGACTTACTTGTTTAGATAGGTTTAGGAGTGGATAGGAGAATGAGTAAGAACAAGTGATAAGCTTTCAACTATGGAGATCCTAGTAACAAGGATGTAGCTGTGGGCTTCAATGGGGGCTTCTAGGGCTTCTTTCTTGTTGACTTGATGATTAAGATACTTGAAGGAATGATCCAATGATTAGCATACAAGTAGGAGGTGACTTCTTAAATGAGCTTGAAGGTTTTTCAATGGTGGAAAGGCTTTTTAGCCGTAGGTTGAGAGAGAGATAGTAAAGTGATGGTATCAAGTGAATTATGTTGGTGAGTTGTGTGTATGTTTCAGCTTATTAAGGAAAGAGAAGGTGGATTTGATGTATCTTATGTAGTACTTTATTATCTTAGGAAGATACATATTAGATATGTTAGGATATGCAAGTATTAGGCACATGCTCAAACTAGAAATTTAACTTTCCCCCTCAATTGGCAAAGGGTTGCCGTGTGTTTAGAGGTCAAAAGGGGACAAGAAAAGACTTGGTATAGTATTATGTATGGTGTGTGTAAGTATGCATACCATGGTTGTGTAAGAAAGTATGGTTAGCATAATGTATTAGTGGAGTATACATGATTATACTTGTAAGTTAGCAACAATGATCAATGTGTAAGTATGGATACATACACACGGCATGTACATGCATGTGGGAGATTTTTGATAATTTTTATCAAGTGTTGAATGAGAATAATAGCCCTTGTTTAATATTGTATGCATTTGTTGAGTTTTAGGTATTTTTGTTGAAGCTTTTAGGTTATTTAGTGAAAGTGTATAATGAATACCTCACTATAATTATTTTACTTAAATAAAGTAAATAGATGACAATGTAAAATAATGTACATTATTTTAAGGTGTTAGGTGTTTATTCCTATTATGTAATATATGTAAATATGTACATATAAAATAAGTCCTAGTACTAAATATTTAAATTAAGTAAAGTTACAGTTTATCTCAAAAATATGTACTGAGGTGATGAGTCCTGGTTCATTCAGGTAGCCAGTCAGTTGCCAGAGTAGTCAACAATGACTAAAGGTCCATATAAATATAAAATAAATATGAAAGGTAATATGACAAAAGGTATATGATTAAAATAAGTCATATAAAGGTAGAATTATATAGATTCCAAAAATAAATAGTACAAAAGTTGACAAAGTCAATAAGGTAAAATCAGAGGTTTTACAGCACCATCCTGTTATTTTAGCTTTGTCCTCAAAGCTTAGGATGAAGTCATTGGTCAGGTGAACAAGTGTGGGTACTTGGTTTTGAACGACTCTTCTCGTTCCCAAGTGAACTCAGGGCCTCTCCTAGAGTTCCAACGTACTTTGACCAACGGGATGCGACTGTGTTTCAATTTCTGAACTGTCCTCTCCATGATTTCTACTGGTTCTTCTATGAACTGGAGTTTGTCGTCAAATTGAACTCCCTCCAATGGCATAGCCAATGGTTCTTCAGCATTAGCACTTCTTCAGGTTAGACACATGAAAGGTAGAGTGTACCCGACTCAGTTGCTGGGCAACTCTAAACGATAAGCTACTTCCCCGATCCTGGCTATTACTTTGAAAGGGCCAACATAACGTGGATTCAGTTTTCCACATTTGCCAAAGCGTACAACACCCTTCCAAGGTGATACCTTGAGCATAACACGATCACCTACTTCAAATTGCATAGGTTTGCGTTTCAGGTTTGCGTAGCTCTTTTGTCGATCGCGAGCAGCTTCAATTCTTTACTTAATGAGAGCGATCTTGTCAGTAGTCTCCTGGATTAGTTCTGGTCCAGTGAGCTCAAATTCACCTACTTTTGCCCAGCACACAGGTGAACGGCATTTGCGACCGTACAGTGCTTCAAAAGGGGCAGCCTTAATACTGGCGTGATAACTGTTGTTGTAGGAGAATTCCACTAAAAGAATGTGGTCAACCCATCCATTTCCAAAATCAATCACACATGCTCGTAGCATGTCCTCTAGAGTCTGGATGGTTCGTTCACTTTGACCATCAGTCTGCGGATGATAAGCAGTGCTCATGTCTAAATTGGTACCTAAGGCTCGTTGGAAAGCCTTCCAAAATGGTGATGTGAACCTACCGTCTCGATCACAAATTATCGACACTGGTATTCCATGTTTGGTCACAATCTCCTTTAGGTATGTTTTTGCTAGTCTTGCAAGGGAATCGTTTTCCCTAATTGGCCAGGAAATGAGCGGATTTGGTGAGTCGATCGATGATTACCCAGATAGTATCGTAACCGTGAGATGACTTTGGGAGTTTGGTGACAAAGTCCATGGTGATATTGTCCCACTTCCATTTCGGTATCTCAGGTTGTATAAGTAAACCTGATGGTCTCTGGTGTTCAGTTTTGACATGGGAACATGCCAAACACTTCTACACGTAGGTGGCGATGTTGGATTTCATATTCGGCCACCAGTATAATTTATTCATATCCTGATACATCTTTTCAGATCCAGGATGTATAGAATATTTAGACTTATGAGATTCGTGCATGATCACGTTCCTCAAATCTCCATAGCAAGGTAACCAACTTCGTCCGTGAAGACATAGGGTTCCGTCTGCTCTAGGTTCTAGCTTCTCCTTACTAAGATCAGTTCTGAGCATTCCCCCAACATCTTCCTTCACGAGGTTTTCAGGTAATTGGGCTTGAGTTTGAGCTTCCAAAATCTGTTTGGGTAGATCCAAACTGATCTTCATAACTAATGCCTGAACTCTCATAGGAAGGTCCGTTTCCTTACGACTTAAAGCATCAGCAACCACGTTTGCTTTACCGGGGTGGTATTTGATCTCGCAGTCGTAGTCACTCAACAACTCAATCCAACGGCGTTGTCTCATGTTCAGCTCCTTCTGATCCAATATGTGTTGCAAACTTTCATGGTCGGTATGCACTGTGCACTTCGTTCCGTATAGGTAATGTCTCGAGATTTTGAGAGCAAAAACTACGGATCCAAGTTCTAGATCGTGAGTGGAGTAATTCTTCTCATGATTCTTCAGTTGTCTTGAAGCGTAGGCAATCACTTTCATCCTTTGCATCAATACTGCTTCTAGACCTTTATGTGAAGCATCACAGTATACAACGAAATCATCGTTGCCTTCAGGCAAGGCTAATATAGGTGCATTGCACAACTTCTGCTTCATCAGTTGGAAAGCTGATTCTTCCTTCTCTCCCCAATAGAACTTTATTCCTTTCTGTGTGAGTTTGGTCATCGGCTTGTCTATCTTGGAAAAATCTTCAATGAATCTGCGGTAGTACCCGGCAAGGCCTAGAAATTGGCGGATCTCTGTCGGTGATTTAGGAGATACCCAATACTTCACAGATTCGACCTTTGTTAGATCTACGTGAATACCATCACAATCGATGACATGACCGAGGAATTGCACTCTGGGAATCCAGAATTCACATTTGGAGAATTTAGCATAGAGCTGCTCCTCCTTGAGTACCTTTAGTACTTGTGCAAGATGTTACCCGTGTTCTTTTTCGTTCTTGGAATAAATGAGTATATCGTCAATGAAGACTATCACGAATTTATCCAGGTAGGGTCTGTACATACGGTTCATAAGGTCCATGAAAATAGCTGGTGCATTGGTCAACCCAAATGGCATAACCTGGAATTCGTAATGACCGTAACGGGTTCTAAAAGCTGTTTTTGGAATATCTTCCTCTGTGACTCGTAGTTGATGGTATCCAGATCTCAAGTCAATCTTGGAATTGATAGGTGTGAAAACACCCATCCTTTTACCACTTATTTCTTACTAAAACAAGACCAAAACGCGTGTTTAATATCATTTGTTTGGAATTATGCGTGGTTTTTGTGTTTATTGTGTTTCCAGAGTCAACCGGATGAATATTAAAGAAAACATGGGATTGCACGGGTTTTATCAAGGAAAAAGACTCAAGACGACGTCTATTGTCCAAGAAATGCAAAAGATTGGAAGTGGGCCTATTTGAAGATTTATCGAAGAAAAGGACCAAAGATGGAAGATTTACAAATGTCGAAGAAACTCAAATTTATTAAACGAAGAAATTAAAAGACGAGTTGAATTTAATCGTCGACAAATCCCGAATCAGAATCGAAAACGTCAACTTTTCTGAAAAGACGAGAAGACAAGAAGAGAGGAAGAAAGCCCACTTCACCATCCAACCACTAGCCTATAAAGAAAAACCCCTCACACTTTTGGGAGGAGTTAGTTTTTTATTCAGTTACATTTTCTCCTAGTTCGTAGGAAGAACCATCTCCCTTAAGGAGTGGTTTTCATTTTCTTTGATTCCTTCTTGAATCTTGTAAGTTTAATCCTTCCATTTTGTTTGTTGAATCTTAATCATCTATACAAGTTTTCATTTAATCTTTCTATCATCTTGTTCATCCTCTCATTTTATTCAAAGTTTTTAAGTTCTTATTTAGTTGATTTTGATCTTCAAAAGTTAATGGGTTTTGTGTTTTTATGATTGGGATTTATTGTTTATGGTTAGCAGATGATTTGTGATTAGTTTTATTTAAGATTTGGTTAAAAACATGGTTAATCTTTAATAAATTCGTGTTCCCCTGTTTTTTAAGTTTCTGCTTACTGTCTTCATTCCCAGCAATATTCCGAATTGTCCATTTACTTTTTCCCTTATTCGGAATATTTATATATTCCGGATAGTCTGCTTTCTTTATCTTCTATTCGGAGTATTTGTATATTCCGCATAGTTCCAATATTCCGCATAGCTTTGATTATTCCGAATAGGCCATTTTTTATTCCGCATAGGATCGTTATTCCGAATGGTTTCATTATTCCGCATGGCTTCATTATTCCGCATAGCATAGTTATTCTGGATAGAGTCATTTATTCCGCATTGCTTCAACATTCCGAGTAGGACTTTATATTCCGAATAGCATGATTATTCCGCATAGCCTAGGTATTCAGAGTAACATCATTATTCCGGATAGAACCAAATATTCCGAGTAGCCGAATATTCCGCATGATCATTATTCCGAGTAGCACCATTTTTTCAGAAAGGTTATTTTATTGTTTAATCAGTTAGTTGTTTAAATTAAATTCAAGTTTGATTTCATTAACTGTCTTTGATTTAAATCTTTATTTACTTCATTTCTTTATAATAGAATAGAAAACCAAACCCACTATTTGTCACCAAGAACAAATCATTCAACTTTTAGCTGTGATCAATTCGAGGAGATACCGAGAGTACTAATACTGAACCCATACAAAACGCGTGTATCAAATGGCGCCGCTGCCGGCTCTTCTCGTTAAGATCAACAGTTTTTTGTGAGAACTTGGATTTTGGGATCCGTTCACCGTGAACGTTACTTTTTCATAAAAAAATTCAAAAACCCAAAAAAATATAAAATTTTCAAAAATCCTAAAAATTAAAAAAAAACATAAAAACCAAAAATATTTCTTGTTTGCTTTGTTAGTTCTTTTGCAGGTGCATGCGTACACGATCAACGTCTTATCAAGAGCCCGAGCCTCTCGAAGACTTAGACATGGCCGGTGTACAAAACAACAACAATAACCCACCTCTCAACAACAATAATAACAACAACAATAACAATCCACCTCTCAACAACAATAATAACAACAACAATGAGCCTCTACCAGACAATCGCCCGATGATTGAACTTCTGCAAGCACATGTAGATGGCAACAATGATCCAATTGTCATACCCGCGATTGCAGCCAACAATTTTGAGCTCAAATCCGGTTTTATCCAGATGGTCTCTGCTCAACCATTCTTGGGGCGTACCATTGATGATCCACATGACCACATCAAGAGATTCCTGCAACTCACGAATACGGTCAAATTCAATGGTGTTCCACAAGAGGTAATCCGTTTACAACTTTTTCCCTTTTCTTTAGAGGGACAAGCCCGGCATTGGCTTGCTAAGGAACCGCCACAATGTATTCTTACGTGGACGGATTTGGAGACCAAGTTTATCAACTACTTTTTCCCACCCTCTCGTACTACCGCTTTGCGGAATGAAATTATCAATTTTGAACAAAAGTACGATGAGTCGTTTAGTGAATCTCGGGACCGTTTTAAAGATCTTTTAAGAAAGTGCCCACAACATGGTTTTACCAAAGTGCATCAAATTAATACTTTTTATAATGGTTTAAGCATGAATGACCAAGATTCACTAAATAGTGCCTCGGGGGGTAATATTTTGTTTAAGACTTCCAATGCCGCTTGGGATGTCACTGAGAATAAGTCTCGTGTGCAAACCAAGAGTGTGCGGACCAATGCCGCTAGTGCTAGTACTAGTGACAACGACAAGCGACTTGACAAAATCACTGCGCTTCTTGAATCGCTTGCTACCCAAACCGCCAGCAACACCAACAGCATCAACGCTAAAAACGCTCAAGTCAATGCTGTCAGCCAACCATGTGAGATATGCGGGGGTCCTCACTCTTACACCACTTGTACCGCCACCCAAGACTACCCTTCTGAGAATGTGAATGCAGCATACGGTACCTATCCTACGGCCGCTTATCAAGCTCGTCCTCAAGGAGACCGCAATTTGCTTAGCTACCGCTCAAACAACTATCTCTCACCACCCGGTTTTCCTCTTAACAACCCAAACCAACAACAAAACCTCAATCGCCCTCCTCAACAACAACAACAACCTCGTGCACCATATATACCAACTCACAAACAATCATATCCACCTCAAAGAAACAACCAAGTTTACCAACAACCTGCTTATCAACCACCCGCCTACCATGCTCCTCCTCCCAACCAACCCACCGCATTACACCAAGATGTTGAAACCTACATGAGGACCAATGATGTGATCGTGGAAAATCTTCAGCGGGAAGTGCTCAACTTGAAAGCAGACATGGTGAAACAAGGAAATGATCTGAGAGCTGATATGAGAAACACGTTGGCAAGTAAAACGAATGACTTAAAGAACATGATGGCTGGTTTCTTCCAAGGTAATCAATCCTCTTCTTCGGGTACTCTTCCAAGTAACACCGTTGCGAATCCAAGAGGGGAGATGAAAGCAATCACCACTCGCAGTGGAAAAGGTACCAAGGAACCCGAGCTTCCTATACCTCCACCGGTGATTGTGAATAAGGAGAACGAGTCACCTGCTCCTATTTCTCATCCTTCTACTTCCCTAATTTCTCCACCTCTTACTTCTACCCCTCCTCCACCCAAGGATGTGAGTGATCCTATTCTCCCAAAGCCTTCCTGTTCTTCCGATATACCTTATCCCTCAAGGTTGAGGAAAGAGAAGCTCAAAAGCAAGGATGATATTCAGGTTTCGAACTTTCTTAAAATGTTTAAACAATTAAATTTCAATATCTCCTTCGCTGAGGCTCTCGCTCACATGCCAAAATATGCGAAAATGTTCAAAGATCTTCTTAGCGACAAGGAGAAGCTTCTTGATATTTCTAACACCCAACTTAATGAGAATTGCTCTGCAGTGCTCTTAAGGAAATTGCCAACTAAGCTTGGTGATCCGGGTCGCTTCTTAATCCCTTGTAACTTCCCGGGAGTAGAGAACTGCATGGCCCTAGCCGATCTTGGTGCCAGTATTAATCTAATGACTTTAAGTGTCTGGAAGCAATTATCTCTCCCCGAGCTAGTCCCCACCAAAATGACTCTGGAATTAGCTAACCGTACGGTTGCTTATCCAGTAGGGATAGCCGAAGACGTCTTTGTAAGAGTCGACAAATTCACTTTTCCTGTCGATTTCATCGTCGTCGACTACGATATGGACCCTCGTGTGCCATTAATTGTTGGTCGTCCATTCTTGAGGACCGGTCGCACTCTCATCGATGTTGAAGCTGGTGAGCTTATCATGAGAGTGGGTGACGATAAAATTGTCTTCAACATGGGAAAGTTGTCTAAACAGCCTTATTCATACGAGAGTGTTAATTGTATTGACGTTCTTGATGAGGCTTGTGAAGAACACTTCAAAGATGCTTGTAAAAGTATTCCTACCTCTCTTCCCAATGTTGAGACCGTTTCCTCTATTGATTCATCACTATCTCTATTTGGATAAAGTGATTTCCTTTGGAAAGATTTGGAAGCCACCATGGGAGATGTGAACTTAGCTAATGACGATTCTCCCACCGATTGGGATGAAGATCTTTGCCTCATTGAGAACCTTCTTAAAGAAGACAATATTTCTCCACCATCTCCCACGGTTATTGCTATCGATGCTTCGACTTTGAATACGCCTCCCATCGAAAATCCTCCGGATTTAGACCTTAAGGAGTTGCCGCCCCATCTCGAGTACGTGTTCCTTGAAGATAAGAAGAAGTCTCCTGTCATCATCGCGAAGGACTTGAAAGAAGAAGAGAAAACTCGCCTCATCGCCGTGCTTAAAGATCATAAGAAGGCAATTGCTTGGAAAATTTCCGATATCCGCGGAATTGATCCGAACTTTTGTACTCACAAGATTCTCACGGAAGATGACTTTAAACCCGCAATCCAGAGCCAAAGAAGGGTTAATCCTCGAATTCATGACGTCATCAAACAAGAGGTTATCAAACTTCTTGATGCCGGCTTGATTTACCCTATCTCGGATTCGCCATGGGTAAAGGCGTCCATTGTGTGCCCAAGAAGGGCAGAATAACCGTTGTTTCCAATGAACACAACGAGTTGAATCCCACTCGTCTCGTTACTGGGTGGAGAGTTTGTATTGACTATCGCAATCTCAATGATGCCACGAGAAAAGATCACTTTCCTCTTCCTTTCATGGATCAAATGCTCGAGCGTCTAGCTGGTAATGACTATTACTGCTTCTTAGACGGTTTCTCCGGGTATTTTCAAATTCCCATCGATCCCAAATACCAAGAAAAGACCACATTCACTTGTCCCTATGGAACATTTGCTTACAAACGCATGCCTTTTGGTTTATGTAATGCTCCTGGGACGTTCCAAAGGTGTATGATGGCTATCTTCCATGACATGGTGGAAGACACTATGGAAGTATTCATGGATGATTTCTCGGTTTATGGCGATTCTTTCTCTGCGTGCCTTGCCAATTTAGAACGTATGCTTAAGCGGTGTGAAGACACTCGCCTTGTTCTTAATTGGGAAAAATGCCATTTCATGGTAAAAGAGGGCATCGTGCTAGGACACAAGATCTCCAAAGCCGGTCTTGAAGTGGACCGTGCTAAAGTCGATGTTATTTCTATGTTGCCTCCACCTTCAACCGTGAAGGGTGTGAGAAGTTTCCTCGGTCATGCGGGCTTCTACCGTCGCTTTATCAAAGATTTTTCTAAAATCGCTCGCCCGATGACCCACCTCTTGGAAAAGGATGCTCCTTTTATCTTTTCCAACGAGTGTATTGAAGCCTTCAACTTGCTTAAGGATAAGCTAACTAAGGCACCCGTCTTGGTTACCCCTAATTGGGAGCTTCCCTTTGAGTTGATGTGCGATGCTAGCGACTATGCTATTGGTGCGGTTTTGGGCCAAAGAGTGAACAAACACTTCCAACCAATCCATTACGCTAGCAAGACAATGACAGGGGCTCAATTGCATTACACGACAACCGAAAAAGAGCTTTTAGCTGTTGTCTATGCCTTTGAAAAGTTCCGCCCCTATCTTGTCCTTTCTACCACAATCGTTTATACCGATCATTCCGCGTTGAAGTACTTGTTAACTAAACAAGATTCTAAACCAAGACTTCTTCGCTGGGTTTTGCTACTCCAAGAATTTAAAATCGAAATTCGCGATAAAAAAGGAGCTGAAAACCTAGCCGCGGATCATCTCAGTAGACTTGAGGATCCTTACCAAGGGGATCATCCGAACAAAGAGATCAATGACTCTTTTCCCCTGGAGACCTTAATGTCTATCAACTCGACTTCTGATGAAACCCCGTGGTTTGCGTACATTGCAAACTACTTGGCGGGTGTAATTCTCGTCGACGGGTTAACATCCCAACAAAAGAAGTTCTTCAAAGACATTAAGACTTACTTTTGGGATGACCCGTATCTATTCAAACAATGTGCTGATTTGATTATTCGTCGATGTGTTGATGGACCGACAGCTTTAGAAATCCTTGACGCTTGCCACAAAGGACCCACCGGTGGTCACTTTGGTCCCAACTACACCGCCAAAAAAGTGTTTGACTCGTGATTTTATTGGCCCACCATTTACCGTGATGCTCACGAGATGGTTAAACGATGTGATGCTTGCCAAAAACAAGGAAAGATCACACTTAAAGATGATATGCCTCAGAATTTCATTCAAGAATGTGAAATCTTTGATGTTTGGGGTATCGACTTTATGGGGCCATTCCCTTCCTCTAAAGGAAACAAATACATCCTTGTAGCCGTTGACTACGTCTCCAAATGGGTTGAAGCCAAAGCTTTACCCACTAATGACGCAAGGGTGGTTTGTAACTTTTTGAAATCGCTATTCGCTAGATTCGGTGTGCCTCGTGCCATTATTAGTGATCGCGGGACTCATTTTTGCAATGACCAATTTGCAAGAGTCATGGCTAAGTATGGTGTAAATCATCGTCTTTCCACCGCATACCACCCACAAACTAATGGCCAGGTTGAAATCTCTAACCGAGGATTAAAGTGAATTCTTGAAAGAACCGTGGGAGAGCATCGTGCCTCATGGGCTGATAAACTTGATGATGCTTTGTGGGCTTTTCGTACCGCTTACAAGACTCCGATTGGTTGTACACCATATCGTCTCGTGTACGGGAAAGCGTGCCACCTCCCCATTGAGTTGGAGCACAAGGATTACTGGGCCTTGAAGTGGGATAATTTCGATATCAACAAAGCCGGTGTCCTACGCAAGATCCAACTCAATGAGCTCAATGAACTCCGTAATGAGGCTTATGAAAATTCTTTGATCTATAAGGAAAAGACTAAACTCATTCACGACTCTAAGATTAAGAACCGAGAGTTCCAAGTTGGGGACAAAGTTTTACTCTTTAACTCTCGGTTGAAAATCTTTTCGGTCAAGCTGAAATCTCGTTGGTCCGGCCCATTCACCATTGCCCAAATTTTTCCATATGGTACTCTCGAGCTCGCTCAACCTAATGGACCTAATTTTAAGGTGAATGGCCAACGAGTGAAGTTGTACTTTGGTGAGGACATCTCTCAGGAGATGATTCCATCCCTCACCATGTTCCCCATGAACTAATTTTGGGTTGAGTCAGGCTCGTGACTCGGTTATCAAAAACAAGCGCTCCTCGGAAGGCAACCCGAGTATCTATCCTTTTCCGTTTTACCCTCCTAAGTGTAGGGGGACTTCTATAGGTTGCTTGTGTTTGTGTGGTGATGTGATTACAGGGATGAATGCACTTTTGGAACCTTTGAAGAACCGTGCTCCTGTGTTATCCGAAATCCGGTTCTATCTTTCAACTATCGTGATTCAATTTTCTTCATACTCACATTTGAAATTGATCACTTTAGTCGTCTCTTCCTTAACTTGAGTTAACCAACGTGCACAATGTCATAAGTGTAGGGGAGACTTTTCCCACATGCTTAAACATTGAGGACAATGTTTATCTTAAGTGTAGGGGGACTTCTATCGAAGTTTTAAGTGGACTTTTCTATGAAAATGCCTTCATTTAACCGGAAAATCATCTTTTTCAGCATTTTTCAAATTTTTAATTAACTTTGGCCATTTAGTCGTAATTTTTAAATTTTTATCGTTGCTTTCATATGTATATATCCCGCAATAAAGTCAAAAATATTAATAAAGTGGTGTAGCTAGTTTTGAAATCTTTGACATATTAGGCCTGTTGCGATTATTTTGACTCAACCCGAATAGACTTATCCAAGTTTATTCTAGCTAGTATCCTTAACCATGTAGACCTTAATTGGTTTATTAGGCTAAGCATCCATGAGTCTCATTACTTGAGATTTTAAATTGTGGAGGACGAGAAATGATACAGTCAATTATAAGTCGGTATTCTTGCGCAAGCTCACTTGGTGTAATTATTTGCCTATTCTCCCATCACTTGCTAATAATTTATCTGCAATAAGTAAGGTCGTACGATTTGAAAAGTTACTTAGCTTCTAGCCCAAGATCGTTTAAAAGTTGCTAGGTAATGATAAGAGTTCATAGCCAAGGCATAACTTATGAAACGGGGCGCGAAGATTGGCGAGTCTGAAAAGGCCCTAACAAGGCATGAGGATTCAATCTTATTGCTAAAAGATCCAAGGTGATGTGAAAAGCATTATTCCCAAAATCAATATGAAGGATCAAGACTCACGACGAAAAGCAATCAACTCCCATAAAGATCATGGAGAAGTCTATCCGAAAAGACCCTAACAAGGTATGAGGATAAATAGATCCAAGTCCGAAAAGGAGGCGGATCGTTGTATCTCAAAATCCCAATTAGAGATTGAAGAAACAATCATGAAGTCGTGGTCAACAAAGTTGGAGTACCCCTCAAAAGTCTCCAAGTGAAGAAACTCTATTAACGAAGAGAAGACCATTATCTCAAGAACGTCTCTCGAAGATATGAAGTATGAAGTGCATGCCAAATATCGGCCCGAGAAAGGTCTCAAATCGTGAACCGAGTTATGCCAAGATATGAACTTTTTGATATCCCGAGAATCAGTTTTAAGAGATTTTGTCCTTTAGCTAACTATTGATCAAATCGTCCTACTTTGCTTTCAGCCTAAATAAACTATCAAAATAAGTCCAAAAATGCATCTTCATGATCATTCTAAGACAAAAATAAAATATAAGAGATACACCTAGGAATAAGGGAGTTTAAGCATTTAATTAAGCCATGTGTGTAAGTGTTTTATTTGCTAACTTATAATAACAATAATCTCGTTTTTAAGCTTAGTTTGGGGAACGTGAAACTTGAGGATGATAAATCTTCGCAGCACCAAAGCCCTAATGTAAGTCCTTGATCTCTTTGCAAGTTATTTCCATATAGCTATTTTCAAGTGAAAATGGTTTTCTATCCTTTTGTTTCCTTTAAAGTTTTAATTTCTCTTAGTACTTTAATTTTTGTTTAATAGTATGTTAATAAGGCCAAGGTTGATTGATTATGAGAAAAATGTAAATTTGCTTTATCACTAAGCATTGCATGAGGGCATGGCAATGGTTAAGTGTAGGGGATTTGATAGGTGTGAAAACACCCATCCTTTTACCACTTATTTCTTACTAAAACAAGACCAAAACGCGTGTTTAATATCATTTGTTTGGAATTATGCGTGGTTTTTGTGTTTATTGTGTTTTCAGAGTCAACCGGATGAATATTGAAGAAAACATGGGATTGCACAGGTTTTATCAAGGAAAAAGACTCAAGACGACGTCTATTGTCCAAGAAATGCAAAAGATTGGAAGTCAATGGGCCTATTTGAAGATTTATCGAAGAAAAGGACCAAAGATGGAAGATTTACAAATGTCAAAGAAACTCAAATTTATTAAACGAAGAAATTAAAAGACGAGTTGAATTTAATCGTCGACAAATCCCGAATCAGAATCGAAAACGTCAACTTTTCTGAAAAGATGAGAAGACAAGAAGAAAGGAAGAAAGCCCACTTCACCATCCAACCACTAGCCTATATAAGGAAAACCCCTCACACTTTTGGGAGGAGTTAGTTTTTTTATTCAGTTACATTTTCTCCTAGTTCGTAGGAAGAACCATCTCCCTTAAGGAGTGGTTTTCATTTTCTTTGATTCCTTCTTGAATCTTGTAAGTTTAATCCTTCCATTTTGTTTGTTGAATCTTAATCATCTATACAAGTTTTCATTTAATATTTCTATCATCTTGTTCATCCTCTCATTTTATTCAAAGTTTTTAAGTTCTTATTTAGTTGATTTTGATCTTCGAAAGTTAATGGGTTTTGTGTTTTTATGATTGGGATTTATTGTTTATGGTTTGCAGATGATTTGTGATTAGTTTTATTTAAGATTTGGTTAAAAACTTGGTTAATCTTTGATAAATTCGTGTTCCCCTGTTTTTTATGTTTCTGCTTACTGTCTTCATTCCCAGCAATATTCTGAATTGTCCATTTACTTTTTCCCTTATTCGGAATATTTATATATTCCGGATAGTCTGCTTTCTTTATCTTCTATTCAGAGTATTTGTATATTCCGCATAGTTCCAATATTCCGCATAGCTTTGATTATTCTGAATAGGACTTTTTTTTATTCCGCATAGGATCGTTATTCTGAATGGTTTCATTATTCCGCATGGCTTCATTATTCCGCATAGCATAGTTATTCCGGATAGAGTCATTTATTCCGCATTGCTTCAACATTCCGAGTAGGACTTTATATTCTGAATAGCATGATTATTCCGCATAGCCTAGGTATTCAGAGTAACATCATTATTCCGGATAGAACCAAATATTCCGAGTAGCCGAATATTCCGCATGATCATTATTCCGAGTAGCACCATTTTTTCAGAAAGGTTATTTTATTGTTTAATCAGTTAGTTGTTTAAATTAAATTCAAGTTTGATTTCATTAACTGTCTTTGATTAATATTATTTACTTCATTTCTTTATAATAGAATAGAAAACCAAACCCACTATTTGTCACCAAGAACAAATCATTCCACTTTTAGCTGTGATCAATTCGAGGAGATACCGAGAGTACTAATACTGAACCCATACAAAACGCGTGTATCAGGAATACACACTTGACCCTTGCAGTTGGTCAAATAGGTCGAAAATGTGAGGTAGCGTATAACTATTCTTCACAGTTAACTTATTCAGTTCTCTATAATCAATGCACATTCGAAAAGAACCATCTTTCTTTTTGACAAATAACACAGGATCTCCCCATGGTGAGGAACTGGGTCGAATGAATCCTTTGTCAGATATTTCCTGGAGTTGTTCAGCTAGTTCTTTCATTTCTGATGGTGCCAACCGGTATGGAGCTTTGGCTACAGGTGCAGCTCCGAGAATCAAGTCGATTTGAAATTCCACTTGTCGGGTCGGTGGTAAGCCTGGAAACTCATCAGGAAAGACTTCTGGAAAATCTCGGACGATGGGTACGTCCTTGATTTGTTTCTTCTCGGGCTTGTCCTCTTCCTCTGTTTGAGAAATATGGGCCAAGAAGATAGGACATCCTCTCAACAAATATTTCTGAGCTTTTATACAAGAGATAACACTAAGTCTAGTATCAGTGAGGTCGGTGTTACCGTCTCCTCGAATGATTAGTGTTTCGTTTCCCCATGGAATACGGACTAGCTTTTCATCACAAACAACGACTGCGCGGTATTTCGTTAACCAGTCCATGCCAGTAATAACATCAAAGCTACCAAGGTTTACGGGGATAAGGTCAATGTTTAACGGATGTTTGGAAAGATTTAATGTACAACCTCTAATGATAGTGTCAGCATCTACAGTTTTACCGTCAGCTAATTCTACGGAGTAACGGTGATCTAAGATTGTAGTAATAACTTCTAGTACTTGGCTAAATTCAGTGGATATTAAATTCGGTCTGCTCCAGTATCAAACAAAACAGATGCATAACGATTGTTTAGTAGAAACGTACCAGTAACGACATTCGAATCGGGGTTGGCTTTTGCATTGCCGACCACGTATACTCTGGACGAAGCTCATCCACTGTTCTTGTTCTGGTTGGCCCGCTTAGGACAACCTGGTCTCACGTGTCCTGGTGCTCCACACTCATAGCACATAACTCCCTTCTTGGGTTCATTGTTGTTTCCTCCAGCAGCATTGTGGTTCCCCTGTTGTCCATTCCCGTTCCCACAGGCATTGTATCCGCCCCTGTTATGGTAGTTCCCAGTGTTTTGAGTGGGTCGGGCCTGAGTGACAGCATTAACTCGGCAGGTTTTAGCAAAATGACCCACTTGTCCACATCTGTAGCAGGTCTGGCATGGGCTATCAACAGTATGATGATAGTTGCACTTTGAGCACAAAGGTTTGGCGCCCACGTACGAGTTAGCTCCTGCAGAGGTAGCACTGTAAACTTGCCCAACATTCTGTTTCTTAGGATGCTGCTGGTGCTGACTGCGGAAATACTCATCTGCCTTTCGCTTGTTGTCAGTTTGCCTCTCGGATATGGTACAGACTCTTTTGTTGATCAATTCAGTAGCGAACTCAATGGCATTCTCGACGGTAGTAGGTCGAGATGCGAGCACACTGTCGTGAATGGCGTCTTGGAGTCCACCCACATACTTCTCAATCTTATCTTCCTCCTCCACAAACATTCTGGTACACATTAGAGTCAACTCTTGGAACCTTTGGTTGTATGCAGTGATGTCATTGTTCCTGCATCTGAGATCCCACAATTCGATTTCAAGCTTCTTCATTTCACCCCTTGGACAGTATTTCTCTGTCACTCTCTCCTTCAGTTCAGTCCAGTTGAGAGCATAGGCAGCGTCGTGTCCAAGAGTAGAACTACAGAGTTCCACCAAGTAAGAGCACTCTCAAGTAGGGTGCAGGTGGAAAACTTCACTTTGTTCTCTTCTGCACAGTCGCTGATGCTGAATACCGTTTCCAACCTCTCAAACCACTGCATCAGTTCCACCACTCCTTCCTTGCCCTTGTAGTAGGAAGGCTTACATTTCAAGAAGTCGGGGTAAGAGCAACCCCTGGTGGTCTGATTATTTCGGCGGTTGTTAGAGTTTTGACTATCGTCGATGCTTCTGCTGGCAGCCATCGCAGATGCGATGCCATGATCAATCATTTCCCTTAGTTGGGCAGCAGTGACGTTTTGGGTAGTGTTGGCATTGTTGGGGTTCGTTCTAGTGATTACCATTTTTCTATAATTATACACAAAAATGAAATCATTAGTTCAAGGTATTAGCACAGTTTTATATAATTACACGAAAAGAAATTCATGAATAGACTTTGCAACAAAGTGGATAACCTGTTTAAAAGTTCATAATATAATACAGTACAGGATATAATAAAAGCTAATGAGTACATGTCGTAAGTCTAGAATAGGAATACAGTACAAATTGCACTACCAATCCAAGACAGAGCACAGACCGCCTGTCTGGGATGGTGGTACACAGAATATAAAGTACATCATCTATGAATCCCTAATCTAAATAGTACAGTACAACGATACAGCTGATAAAGGAAAGTACAAATACATGAGGTCCTATATCATGATAGCCCGGATGCAACCCTAATAGCTTATCATGATGTAGAAAAGATCTAGTACACCTAGTCTACTCATGCCTAACGGACTCCTCAGACACGGCTGATGCCACTGGCGGTAATGAGACGGTTGGTGCCTGCATGGCATCCTGCATCGTGGTCATGGCAGTCCGGGTCTCCTTAAGCAGTCGGAGTGCCTCCAAGAACTGGTCTCTGAGGGTCTGCTTAACTCCCCTAAGATGAGCGGTCTCTGATGTCAATCCCTGATGACGGATATCCTGGAGATCAAAGAAGATGGCAAGAGTCTCCTCCATGGTCAAGAGAGCGGTGTGAGTATCCGTCTGTTGACTCTGTAGTAAGTAGATATGCTCACGGAGGAACTCATTCTCCTCCGGCAGCCACTGGAGAGAATGGTAAGTAGTAGACCACGCTCCTCGTGCAGTGTGCGCCTCAGCACTCACGGTCCAAGATAAGAGGTCCTGACGAGACTGCAGAGCAGTGCGTCCCAACTGTCCCTCGGCCAGCAGAGCATGAATCTCTACCACATCCTGTGCCTGGCGTGCAACCAGTGCAGTGATCTGGGCCTGGACAGGGTCCACGCGCCTAGTACCCGAACCCTCGCCGACCTTAAAAGTAGAGTCGACGGGTGCCTCATACCTCCTCTTACGAGGCGGCAGAGACTCAGGTGCATAGTCCCGTAGCGAAGTCACTAGTGGTACAGGTGGTATGGCAGCAGGTGGCTGAACCTCTTCCCCAACGGGGGAAATAGGTGAAACAGGTGGAGTAGTAATGAGAGCAGCAACAACAGCGGTGTCACCCGAAGCGTGACTGTCGTCTGTGTCGCTAGCAGATATCCATCCACATAAGACGGACGTCGGTGATACGGAAGCAGGAGTGTCAGTAGGTGAAGCCATAATGATCTGAAAATAATATTATTTTAATTGACATAAGTATAAACTTACTCAAGTTAAAAGTTTTTGGGAAATAATGATTAAATTATACATATTAGTGCCATTCAACATGACGATGTTAAAGGTTACGTTAATACTTATGAGATTAATTAAACGGATGTTAATAATCGATGCACAGGTAGCCACGTAAGAATGTATGCTCTACACTCTATATGCTTAACTATTCTAGTCTCGAAAATCCCAAAAGATTTTTAAAGCAATTATTGTCCAGTTTATATAAAAATTTTATTTTTATATTTATTTAAATTTTGTTCTGGTTCTCTATAACTATCGCTCTGATACCATTCTGTGACACCCCCAAATTGAGTCAAATGCAGCGGAAATAATATTTGGGTGTCACGTAGGTGGATCAACAACAGATAGCGTATAGAGCGACAGATAAAAGATTATCATTACATTTATTACATGGATAAAAGTGCAAATAGTATTAAAATAGTCTTTAACATTGTTCAACAGTTTGAATTATTTTCTAGTTTATAAAACCCCCGATGAGCTCTATAAATGCAGCCTATCATGATGCTTGACTCCATGCACACCATTACCTACTTTAGTTTCCTAAGAAAACATGCTTAGAGAGTCAACATAAAGTTGGTGAATTCACAGGTTTAGTAAAATAAGTTTGGACAATAAACATTCACTGAAGTAGTAATGCACAAAGCATCAATACTTAAAAGTAATTACATTCCCATATTGCCTGAAACTGAGACTTGACAGTTAAGTCCTTAACAAATAAGGACCATTCGCCTTATAAAAAGGCACCCATAAAAATAATAAGTGCTGACATGTGAAACATCTGTTGTCTTGGCCTAGGCACAGTGAGCATGACTCACCCAGATGGGGACGGTCAATCCCAAATAGATCTATTTATAACTTTCAGGTAATTCAATAATTCTAACAGTTTCAGATGCACGGGTCATGCGGGTTCATCTATAATAGGCAATGTAATCAAAGGTTTCACAGTTCAATTCATGTCCATAAAATAAAATATGTTGCATGTTTTCTTCCCCATTAAAAGGTTTAAAGTTTGTCAATATATATAAAGTGGGGCCATGAACTCACCTCAGTAGTACAGCAATAAGTCAGTAGATAAATCTGATTAGATGCTCACGATACAATCAACGACCTAAATAATTATAAGGTCTCAATAAATGCATAACATAATGCATAAAAGTTTCAGAACAAGTCTGTGCATGCTTATACTGGTTTTAAGCATGTTATTATGATATTTGAATTTTTGTTCATCGTTGTACAAGTTGTAGTATTATTTATTTTAAGTATACAATAAATAATATCTTTGAATTAATTACCCAGTTTAATTAATATTCTTGTACCTGTATCGTTTGTAAAGTTGTTTAAATATAAATAAAGTTTTATATATATTTACAAGTGATAGAAAATAAATATAATTAATATATTTTTTTTATAAGTTAATCATATTTTATTTATATCTCAAATATAAACAGTGCTTATAAAATGTATAACATTTTAACTAAATTCAACGTTCTCGAGTTTTGTATAATTATTAAATTATAATTTTGGGAAAAATATAACAAGTGTTGAAGTTTTACAATTATTTATGTTTTACGTCTTTGATATTAAAAATGTATATATATAATTTAGGTTTAATTTAAGTTTGGGATAATTACACATTAGACCCTCAATTTAATAAAATACCTGCGGAAATATTAATATAATATTCCTAGGGTTTGTTTAAGTTTCAAATAATGGCAAAACAAGTCCCTCCCTAGTTACACGTGTAACTAGGGTTTGCAAAAGTTTCACAAGTTGCCATTTTTAGTCCTCCTATATTCGGCTTATATTTAGGTTTATAAACAAGTTACACAAATGCCCCTACGGCTTATATAAGTTTCGTCTTAAGCCAAAAATAGCCCCTAGGTTTTATTTAGGGTTAGTAAAGTTTGTTAACTTGGCAAGATAGGTCCCTAGGGCTTATAGTGGATTTCGGAAAATGGTAAAGGTAATCCATAGGCTTTTGTTAAGTTACACAATTTACCCTAACGCCTTAGTGATTTCATTTAGGTCCTTTTTGTTAACTTGAAGTTTCGGATAGTGTCCAAAACACCCCCTTAACTCTCGGCTAATTACAAAAGTGACACTAAGGTTTATATTTTTAGAAATAAGTTTCTATACATGTTCATTTAGATCCCTACACTTAGTAAAATTACAAATCCAACCCGAAAGTATTATATTTTCCTTTTTAACCCGAAACATTATAGATTTACTATTTTAACCCAAAGTTTCATAGATCTTTCATTTTAATGCAAAACATTTATAGATCTACTATTTTTAACCCGAACCTTTATAATGTTATATTTTTGACACCAAAAGTTTTAAATAAATATTATTTAGTAATAACGAAGATTTATTTTGGGCAACTTATTATAGTGAGCTTAAAACTAAATCTTATAAGGCACAAATAGTGAGCTTAACATTTTAAGGCAACTATAATATAGATCTAATGTTTCTAGACTTGTTTAAACATTACAAGATTAACCAATATTGAACCATAGGGTTAAACCCCACGTCCAACGTGTGCATGCTTATGTTTTTCATAGTTTTTCAAGTTTAACTAGTCCATAGTGATATGTTCATCATGGTTATTAAGATTTTGCATCATGTGAACCCATGACACATTTTTAGCCGTGACCTATATAAGGTCTAGGGTTTCATATTTTCGTTTCAACATTAAATTTTTCAAGAAATAACCATGTGTATGTTAATGCGAATGAAAGTAAATATATTAAAAGATAGGTTTTAGGTTTGACTTACTTGTTTAGATAGGTTTAGGAGTGGATAGGAGAATGAGTAAGAACAAGTGATAAGCTTTCAACAATGGAGATCCTAGTAAAAAGGATGTAGCCGTGGGCTTCAATGGGGGCTTCTAGGGCTTCTTTCTTGTTGACTTGATGATTAAGATACTTGAAGGAATGATCCAATGATTAGCATACAAGTAGGAGGTGACTTCATAAATGAGCTTGAAGGTTTGTCAATGGTGGAAAGGCTTTTTAGCCGTAGGTTGAGAGAGAGATAGTGAAGTGATGGTATCAAGTGAATTGTGTTGGTGAGTTGTGTGTATGTTTCAGCTTATGAAGGAAAGAGAAGGTGGATTTGATGTATCTTATGTAGTACTTTAGTATCTTAGGAAGATACATATTAGATATGTTAGGATATGCAAGTATTAGGCACATGCTCCCAAACTAGAAATTTGACTTTCCCCCTCAAATGGCAAAGGGTTGCCGTGTGTTTTGGGGTCAAAATGGGACAAGAAAAGACTTGGTATAGTATTATGTATGGTGTGTGTAAGTATGCATAGCATGGTTGTGTAAGAAAGTATGGTTAGCATAGTGTATTAGTGGAGTATACATGATTATACTTGTAAGTTAGCAACAATGATCAATGTGTAAGTATGGATACATACACACGGCATGTACATGCATGTGGGAGAGTTTTGATAATTTTTATCAAGTGTTGAATGCGAATAATAGCCCTTGTATAATATTGTATGCATTTGTTGAGTTGTAGGTATTTTTGTTGAAGCTTTTAGGTAATTTAGTGAAAGTGTATAATGAATACCTTACTATAATTATTTTACTTAAATAAAGTAAATCGATGACAATGTAAAATAATGTACATTGTTTTAAGGTGTTAGGTGTTTATTCCTATTATGTAATATATGTAAATATGTACATATAAAATAAGTCCAAGTACTTAATAATTAAATTAAGTAAAGTTACAGTTTATCTCAAAAATATGTACTGAGGTGATGAGTCATAGTTCATTCAGGCGGCCAGTCAGTTGCCAGAGTAGTCAACAATGACTAAAGGTCCATATAAATATGAAAGGTAATATGACAAAAGGTATATGATTAAAATAATTCATATAAAAGTAGAATTATATAGATTCCAAAAATAAATAGTACAACACTTGACAAAGTCAATAAGGTAAAATTAGAGGTTTTACAGTGACCTCGTCATGCAATTAGAGGGGATGCCTCTAATTATAATAGCCTGGGTAGGAGGGATCAACTCCTTGTGAAAGATGCAAGGCACACACCACATTCACCATGAAAATACTGTCTGAAATATGTAACTAGGATGCACCCATTCGCCCCACATGATAATAGTAAAATAGACCAAAATACTATAAAGGGACGCTACGAGCAATCACTCTTACCGCAAAAGAGTCATAACACCGGTGCCTCCAGTGCTATGGTTACGGTACCTCCGTAACTAGGTGAAACATGGCATGCTTGTATATAGCTCAGGCAATTAAAATAAACATAACATTTCCTGACGTGTTTAAGACACATGACTATAGGGAAAACAGATAGCATAGTAATAAGTGTGTAAACACTTATCCTTTTGCCACTAAAATCAAGGAAAAACAAGACCTAATCATGTGTTTAATATTGTAAAAGTCGGAATTACGCGCGGTTTTGTGTTTTTGTGTGAAATAGGTACAAAAGATCAAAAAGAAAGAAAACGCGGGATTTCACGGTCAAATGTTGAAGAAAAGTCCAAGAAAAAAACAAAGTCAAAGTCAAGGAACCAAAAGTGAACCAAAGATCACGAAAGCCGGAAAAATCGACACGGGTTTAAAAGAAATGATCAAGGAAGCCGAAATCGAGATCGTTTTTAGAGGATTAAAGTTTTTCAAAGTTATTTGGGCTTAGTGGGTCCCACATTTGCTTATTGGGCCCACAAGCCCATTTAAGAAGATGGTTAATTTACCATGAGACGGATCAAAAGGCCCAACAAAAGCCCATTTACCTTGTTTATACGGATGGAGTAATATATTACAAGTTACTTGGGCCCAAGCCCACCACATGTTATAGACGGTGGGAGTAATTTATAAAAAGTAAATTCTTTTTATTTTCACTTTGGTCAACCCCACGTTTAATAAACCATTCACCCAACACACACACTTATTACCCTTCGTTACAAACAAAGTCATCCCTCTTTTACCTTTTTCTCTCTCAACAAACGCAACCACTTTTCTTTTAACCCTAGATCAAAACCAAAAAGGGGGTTTCTGATTTATAGCAAGTAAGTTCACGCGCTTGTAATTAAATCCCCATCTTTTCGGGAAAATGATGATGGTGGTCCTCAGAAACGTGGCACCCTTCTTGCCTTTGATTGGCTTAAACAAATCACTCCCCTCAATCATCCAATCACCTTTAGCCACGTCCCCATTGAAGAAGCACAAAGAAACACAAACCATTCCAGCTTGGCGATCCGTGTGATGAGGGCCTCATGTCCATCGTTTGATCAAGAAAAGGAAAACAGAGAGAAGAGAGAGAGCGGTCAAGATTTATTTTCAGCATCAACAAAGCTTCACCAGCAAGTTTGTGGTTTCCCTATAAAAACTCCCCATATTTCTGTAATGTGGTGTGCCAATTTTTTATTTTTTTATGCAAAATAGTTTTTAGGTAAATTGTAATTTCAATTTTTTTTCAGTATTGTAATCTTTTTATTATTAATGAAAGCTTGTTTAAATTTAATCAATTCGTGTCTAATTTTTATTTAAGTTCTTATTCTTGCAATTTATTATTAAATCTTTAAACTATCTTAGTTATAATAATTAAAATATTATTTAAGCAAAATAAATCTTGGTTAATAAATTTCCCCTACTGGGAGGTTTTATATAAATCTGTTCGTACATGTTCGAGTGGTGTTGATGTTTTCGAGGTTCGGTTTGGTTAAGGAGGTCTTGGTTTGGGTTCAAAGACGGCTCAGCGCCGCTCTTCTTCTCAACGGATTTCTCCAATAGGTTTTATATCTCTTTTTATTTTTTATTTTTTTTTTGTTAATTTTAGATTAATTTTCATATTAGTTTAAAGTTTATGTTTAATAGATCTGTTTAATTGATTGCTGATTTTGTTTTAGTTCCTGTTTAAGTAGTCTGCTATTTGATTTTAGTTTTGTTTGGTTGTCGTCTGCTAGTTTCATTTTAGCCTGCTTAATTTGTTATATTTGATTTAAGGATAATCTGATTTAAGTAAGTTTTATATATATATATATGCAAGTTTTTAGTTGATACTGATTTTAAATTGGTGTTTATTTGAGGTTTGCAGCATAAGTTTTAGAATAATCTGTTTATTCTTGTTTTGTTATTTGTTTTAAATCTGTTTAATCTAAATTTGAGTAGTTATAATACATTGATAATAGTCTGTTATTGTTTTATCTGCTTATTATTATTGTCGTGACTGCTTATTGGCATATGTTTACTAGGTTTTAATTTGCTTATTAGGACTTATTTGATTATTTAATTTTGTTCTAAGTTTAGTTTTGCTATTCTTGTGTTTGCTGTTTAATGCTGACAGACTCCATTAGTCTATTGGTTTTGCTTTACCTGTTTGTCCAAATTTAAATTCCAAATATATATATATATATATATATATATATATATATATATATATATATATATATATATATATATATATATATATATATATATATATATATATATATATATATATATATATATATATATATATATATATATATATATATATATATATATAAACAAAAATCGTCCCCAACGGGACTCGAACCCGTGACCTCTAGTTCAATACTCCAACGCATTAACCATCTCTGCTAGTACTTCTATTTGGTTTAACCATTGCTTTAGTTTTTAATATAGGAACTTAGTAGCTTTCAGTGTTTTTTTAATTATATAGATTTAATTTAGTTAATATTTTCTTAATAATTTGTTTTACTAAAATAGTTTATTTAATACTTTTTAATCCAATTTTTATAAATTAAATGTTATAAAGTTTAAAAAAAATAAAATAAAATAAATTATATTTACATTACTTTTAGAAATTTAAATTGTTTTCTAAAATTAGTTTTTAAAAGTAGTCTTAATTAAGTTAGTTTTATATAAAAATAGTTTTAAAATAGAAATTCATTTAAAAAGTTTTAGTTAAAAATTAATTAGATTTAAGTTTTATTTTAAAATAGTTTTCAAATTTGTTTAAATAGTTTTATATATAGTCTAAATTAGTTATAAATTTTAAATAGTTTTAAACTAGTTTAATTAGTTTTAATTGAATTACATATTTTCTTTTTAATTAGAGTTAATAGTCTTTTATTAAATAGTTTTCGTTTTAGTTTTTAAAATACCAATCAAGTTTTAATTACCAAGAACAATTAATCTTTACGTTAAAATCCGATATCAATTCGAGTGAGTCGAGGAGAAAACGATAAAATGTGCAAAAATCCAAGACATTAAATTGGCGCCGCTGCCGCTTCGCTCGTTACGATTGACGATTTGTCGTGAGACGATTTGGATTTTGGGATCCGTTCAATTTTGAACGTTAATTTTCTTGCAAAAAAATAAAAAACATACAAAAATCAAAAAAATTAAAAATACAAAAAAAATTAAAAAATCACAAAAGCAAACTCTTTCCTAAGATTTGCACCAAAAAAATTAAAAAAATCCAAAAGTAATACTTTTCCTAAAGTATTACACCAAAAATATTACGTATTATTGTTATTTTTCTCATTTCGATTTCTTTCGCTTTTTATTGTGAATATATATTTTTTTAAAAAAATACAAAAAGATTTTCTTTTACTATATCTTTTTCTTTGTAAAACAAAACCCAAAGTAGGGACTTTTTAAAGGATTCTTTCTTTTATAGGAAATAATTTTTTTATTTATTCTTTTAAAAAGTATAATTATTCCTTTATTTAGTAAGAAATGTCTAATTTTTGTTTTTATGTTTATTGAAAGTAAAAAACATGTTAAAAAGTATATGTGTTATAAACGAAAAGAATAAGACTTATGGGAAAAAAACGGGTCGAATATTATAAACTTCTAGGGTTGAAGTTATTATTAATAAAACTTTAGGGTCGTCTACTTAAGGGTTGAAAGCCTAGGTCACCGTCACCGTTAGCTCAGTTCGTGGGCGATTATCCAAACCAGCAGAACCTATAATGGCCACTGTCACCGTCATAAAGGAGGTCTGTTCAAGTTCAAGGCGGAGATCCAAACCAGCAGAACATATTTCTTTGAGACACCATTAATCAATTACAAACCTTAATTAAGATTAATCAAAATTTAGTTTTGATTGAGGGTTTTTGTTTGATGTGGTAGTTTGATTTCAAAGGTATTGTTAATTTTGTATGTTATTATTTATTAGTGTTAATTAGTTAATTACAAACATTAATTAAAAATTAATCTAAATTTAGGTTTGATTGGGGGGTTTTGTTTGATGGGCCATTTTGATTCCAAATGAATGGTTAGTTTTGTAGTCGTTTCTTGATTACTTTTTTTCTTATTAGATGATGAATTTGAAGAGAAATTTTGATTTAGTTTAATGGGTAAATTTCATCAAATAAGTGTAATTTAGTGTAATTAATTAATGCGAAATATTGTTTATTGTAATTTATTAGTAGTATGTAGAGTGAGACTTTAAGTGGTGTTAATATCATTATCAAACTATAAGGACTGTTAGATTTGATTAAATTAGTATACAGATTATCGAATGTGGTGGGACATAGCTCAGTTTTGTTTAATTAGTATATACAACAAGAGTTTGCCTACTTATGCTATTTAGTTTGATGAGTAGTATCACTGGACTTTAATGTAGTGCGGAACTATCAATCAAGTTATAGGTAGATGTTAGTTTAATTGAATTAGCATATTGAAAATAACGTTACATATGCACGGATCTGCATTCATATGTTTGTCTATCATGGATCTTTTTAGGCTTACGTATCAATTTTTTTACATTCTAAGTGTTTTTCAAAGACATAACGGGCGGAGAAATTGTTAACTGATCAGCCTGAACTTCTGCAGCAATTCGGAATGGACCTTCATCCTGTTCTGATTTAGGTTTGCTATGACTAGAGCAATAGACACAATAAACACTCTTTGTCTACAATCACTCATTAAAACAGATTACCGAATTTTGTCTTGCAGATATATGGCTCAAGCGTAAATTCACTTGTGCGTCACAAGTGCTTTTGTAGTATGGCCGTAATGGGGCTTATCAAATTTGGCTTGGCATGCAAACTGTTTTAGGTTCAAGTCGAGTCCTTTTCAAACAAATACAGTAATACGTTAGTCATAATAGAAAAAGCATTTTTAATGTGATAATCTTGATAAAACAATTTAGAAAGTTCTGAACATTACAAGTACGACTTTTGGCCACTGTCAACAAGTCCGAGTCATTTTCCAATAGCTAAATCTCAAGTTTTAGCACGTTTGAAATAAATTATTACCTAGATTGACTAATTTACTATTCACATTAAAATGTAGTGTCGCCTTGCTGAAATTGATGTATTATTTGTTTGTGTTTGCAGCTAAAGACATCCGAAAAATGCTTGATGAGATCATGCGTAAATGTACACGTTCCTTAGAACAGATGCACTAAGCAAGAGATAAATCAATCATCTAAACAGCCCCATCAGAAGAGTACTTTTGGATTTTTGAGAAAATGGATGATGAAATAAGATATGAGAGATACCGATCTCGTCTTACGAAAGAATATTAAGTACCTGATTGGCTTACTGAACAATGGTGAACGCATGCAACAGATCAGGTAATTGCTATCATATGATAATGTTACTGTTTAGTGTATGTGTTGGTCAAATCGTCGCCATAGGCCGTTAGCCGCTCATGCTATTGTATATTGTTATTTAATCAAGATTGTGCTAAATGCTTAAATCCATTGTCTTGCCAAATGGGTTTTTACATATGTGACGAGAAGCTTTTAAAAATATTAATGGTTTTTATAAATGTTGTAGGAGTTCACTCCAAATGCAAGAAGAAATCATTTCATATGGATCCAATAGTGCATTGGGCAACTTGCTGTTGGTTACTTTGTGTCGTACTTAATAGAGCAAAGGTAAATATTGCATACATACATATGTATACTTGACATGTTTCTCTCCCAAGAACATCCCTCTGTATCATCGTTAATTTTTTGACATCAGCTACAGCACCTGCTTTTATTGGTTATATTTTTCAGATCTTTTGGGGTCTAACACGACAGTTGGTCCAAGGGCGTCAACAGGTGCAAAAGGGAGGGTTCACGGTATAAGTCTGATTGCTTTGCTAGCAGCAAAACTGGAAGTAATGGCACGTCAAATCCATAATATGTTGTCGCAACGCCCCCTCACAAATGGATGTGAACCAGTTTGCAGGACCTATCAATCTTGTGGTAGATTTTTGTTTGTTTTCAGTGTTTGTCTAAGCAAAAGAAAGTGTGTGATTATGGTCATGGAGCAAATAAGCATCTTTTTAGTACTTAATGCAAAAATTATCAATGTAAGTGGGTGTTTAGTAGTTATAAACCTAATTTTAACTAATGGATGTAGGAACGTAGCACAAGTGAGATTAACCCGAAGCACCTAATAAAAAAAGGTAAATAAATTACTTATGGCGTTGCTGAAATGGGGTGGGTCGGTGACCGACCATGTTGAAGAAATCATGCACCTTACGACAAAATCAGGTAGTATCTCTTATGTGTACCGATTAAACTAATACACGTACTCTTTTTTAATTTATGTGATAACACATTACGAACCCGCCTTACCATAAAGTGGCTTAGCTTTAATTCTCTCCATAAATAGTGTGAGAGTATAGTAAATCAATTTCATTTGAACTTTTAGTGACAATCGGGTCCCGATTTGTATCTTGATTTATTGTTATAGTGTGTTTTGTATGAGGAACACGATAAATGATCAAATGTTGGCAGTTTGAAAGTTACCCACTTTGTATGTTCTAATGAATTAGTCTCCACAAGTTATAAAACGACGAACATCTTCCTTTATTTCTATGATATGTATAAGTCGAGCAAGATTTGTCGACAGGTTTATATCCGCTGAATTGACAGACTCGAACTTTGATTCTCAGGGATATAAGGTTGTTTCAGAACTCATGATGCATGGACCCTATGGTTCTCCAAATTTAAGCGCTCCATGTATGCAAGAGGGCCACTGTAGCAAGAACTTCCCAAAGAAATACACAACTAAAACCTTTTTCGACGATCATGACCACGTACAATACTAGAAGAAGCATGCGTGTCTGCAACATCATCGGAGTTAAGAGTTATCTTTGCACAACTACTCACTCATTGTGACGTGTCTAATCCGTTGAAACTCTGGACGAAGTATTGGAAAGAGATGGGCCACGACAACCCAGATAAAGTTGTAGCTGCCACACATATCTAGAATTACCATCTTACCAATGATTAGTGACAAGGCTACATACTATATGAGCCGGAAGTTATCCTTAATAACTACAGCAAGTCAGTGGAACATTGTGGCCTACCAAGACCACCTCAAGATATGTTAGCCCAACTCGCTAACAGATTGAAGAAATAAATTATAACCGTCCAGCATTGGCACAAGAAACGAACGAGCCAGTCCCAAAGTTGAGTATTCATCAAAGGAGAATATATGATCTGATTATGAATGCCACCACAAGAAACCAGCAACAACTCTATCTTTTTCTATGGTCATGAGGAAACAGGTAAAACATTCCTTTGGAAAACTATTATCGGTGCTATGCAATCAGAAAGGGAAATGGTACCGGCAGTTTCATCATCAGGCATAGCTTCGTTACTTCTCCCGTCAGGCAGGACTACGCATTCTAGATTTAAGTTACCACTTGAATTGACAGAAGAATCCTTATGTAAGATCACAAAGAACACTCAGCTGGGAAACTATTGTCCGATACTGATCTTATAATCTGGGATGAAGCTCCCATGAACGATTGTATATGTTTTGAAGCACTCGATAGAAACCTAAGAGATATACTCGACACACCACATTCATTGTTCGGCGGAAAGTCACTTATCTTAGGCGGGAACTCCCGACAAACACTTCGGGTCAAGAAATGCGCTTCTAAAATGGAAATATTTCCTCTCACATCGGATTTATTCTTGATCATATTTAGTTGTTTGCCTATTTTTGTCGTATTCATATTCTATTACTCATAGTTTGATTGGTTTGTTATCTATGGTGAAAAATAAAAGGGTAAAGAGTGTAGTGTGTTTAGATATTTATATACATTTGATTTCTTTATACATGGATTTAGTAGCTTAAATTTAGACCGGTTTAGATTTGCAAATTACCAGTCCACTATATTGCATACAAGCGTTGTATTGTAGTTTGTTTATTGTCTACAAAAACTAATAAAATGTTATACTCCGTAATAACCAAACTAGCAACGATGACATCGTAACATATGATCTATCGATGCAAAAATACCACAAAATAAAAGTATTTGTTTGCCTAAATTAATAAAAAACAAAATTATTTGTTTTTATAATAAAAATACATCATTTAAAAATTAGAAGAACACCCGTGCACAACACCCGTGCGTGCACGGGTATTATAACTAGTTATATTACGTAGCAAAATTAATTTACCTACTTTCAATTAAGACCTTAGTTGGGATTTCATCACCTAGCTATTGTATTCGAATCAAAAAAAAATCAAGGAAAAATAGATAAATACTAGCAAAAAGTTTGAACTCGATTTATACAAACTATAAGGTGGGTATTAGGCGACGCGCTATAAAAAGCCGTCTAAGGAAAAAGGTTTTTAATTTCTTTGTGCCACCTTTCCCCGCTTGCTTGTGCGTATATTAAGAGGGACGACCGATTATTGGTTTGCCAACTCAATTAGTATTAAGTATATATTTTTGTAGCTTTTTAATATTGCACCTCGAGAGGGATAATCCCTTTCCTCTCAAAGTCGACCGAGGTCTCCTACCTCATTCCTTGATTATAATTGTATGCGCACTCGCGCGCGTACATACATACCGATTGGTGTACCAAATACTTCTAATTCTTCCAAAAATAAGAAGAAGAAAAACAAAAAGACCGTCAATCAAGCCGATCCCGAGAATCGAGCTTTGAAAAACACGATGGCAACGGATAATCGACCAATGGTTGAGATTCTACAATCTCACGTTGAAGGAAAAGATGACGCGATTGTGGTGCCGGATATTGGAGCAAATAATTTTGAACTTAAAACGGGTTTTATTCAAATGGTTTCCGCTACACCATTTTTAGGACGTACTAATGATGACCCACACGCTCATATCAAACGTTTCATATAATTGGCAAACACCTCAAATACAATGGGGTGCCACAAGAGGCCATTCGTTTACAACTCTTTCCTTTTTCCCTCGAGGGACAAGCCCGGATTTGGCTTGATAAGGAACCACCCCAAAGTATCACTACATGGATTGATTTAAAGACCAAGTTCATTAACTACTTTTTCCCACCATCATGGACCACTTCTTTAAGGAATGACATCATTACCTTTGAACAACAATATGGGGAAACGTTTAGTGAGTCTTGGGCTCGTTTTAAGTAACTTTTAAGAAAATGTCCACAACATGGTTTCACTAAAGTGCATCAAATCAATACGTTTTACAATGGTTTAACTCTTAATGACCAAGACTCACTTAATAGTGCCACGGGGGGCAATATTCTTGCGAAATCCATGAACGAGGCTTGGGCTATAATTGAAAACAAGGAAAAAGTACAAACCAAGAGTGTTAGGGCTACTATGGCAAGTGATAGTTCTAGTGAGAGCGACAAGAGAATTGATAAGCTTACTTCGCTTGTTGAATCAATTGCTCTACAAACCGCTAACAATACCAAAGCCATCAATGGTCAAGTAAATGCCTTAAAAGAGACTTGTGAAACGTGTGAGACTTGTGGTCGACCACATTCGTATTTTAATTGTGACAAGGTCTACAATCAAGAAAAACAAGTTTATGCTTATAACAACAATGAAAATGAGCGGGTTCATTTAAAACCAAATGTTGATGTTAACCATTTGTCTTATAAGAGTACTAACTATTTGGCTCCCTCGGGTTTTGTAGCTCCACAAAGACCACCCCCACCCGCCCAAACTAGGAACCAAGCTCCTCAAAGAGGAAATTTTCAAGGGAATGCAAATCAAGGGAATTTTAATGGTCAAAATCAAGGGTTTCAAAATAATAACTTCAACCAAGGTTTTCATAATAACAACGGTTTTCAACCTCAATGTCAAAACCAAGGTTTTCCTAATCAAGGGTTTAACAATCAAGGGTATAATCAAATGAACATGCATAATCCTCAAATGGACTTGGTTCTCCAAAAATTGACCGAACATGAGAGAACTATGAAACAAATGCAAGAGTCCACCGATATGAAGTTCGTGTAAATGTTGCAAGCCCATAGACCCCAAGGAGCCTTACCTTCTAATACCGAGATTAACCCTCGTGCTAATGTGAGTGTTATCACTACTCGAAGTGGAGCCACTTTAGTGGGACCTTCCATCTCTTCGCCCATAAAGGAGAGACAAGGCCCAGAGGTCATAATGAGTAATCTTACTCCCCCTTCGGTGATTCCTCCCACTACCACTCCTAGTACTAGTTCTCCATTGCCCAAAGAGCCTAACCATAAGGCTGTTCAAGAAGCGAGTCCTTCTCCTTCTCAACCTTCAATGTCTAAGCCCAATATCCCTTATCCCTCTAGATTGGACAAGGCTAAATTTCTCACCAAAGATGACGTTCATGTTTCCAACTTTTTGAAAATGATATCCAACGTGAATTTTAACATTAGCCTTATTGAAGCACTTGCTCAAATGCCAAAATTTGTGAAAATGTTCAAAGATTTGCTCAATAAGAAAGAAAAAATGGTTGAGCTCGTGAACACTCGTTTAAATGAGAATTGTTCCGCGATTCTTCTCAAAGAGCTTCCCGAAAAGCTAGGAGATCCCGGACGATTCGTGTTACCTTGCTCGTTTCCTCAAATTGATGATTGTATGGCTTTAGCGGATCTCAACGCTAGCATCAATCTTATGCCACTCTCGGTATGGAAACAATTATCATTACCCGACCTTGTACCGACTCGCATGACTCACGAATTAGCTAATAGAACTCTCGCATACCCCGTTGTTATTGCCGATGATGTTTTTGTTCGAGTTGGTACATTCACTTTTCCCATGGACTTTGTCGTCGTCGACTATGAGATGGATCCTCGTATTCTGTTAATACTTGGTAGACAATTCTTACGATCCGGAAGAGTATTAGTTGATGTGGCCGAAGGGGAGTTAATTCTTAGGGTGAGGGATGAAAAACAAGTTTTTAAAATGGGAAAAATCACAACTAAATCAAATGGAAAAGAGTCGGTCAATATGATTGATGTTCTTAATTATGATAATGAAGAGATTTTTATTAATCCTTTTGGAATTCAAACGTCTACTCAAAATGATTTTATGATAACTTCATCCCTTCCCTTAGAGCCTCAAATTTTTGAAACTCCTATTTACGATACTTATAGTGATGACACTTCTTTAAGTGATCACACTATCTTCGGTTTAGATGACCTATCTTTTGACCAACCTATTTTTGATCCACCAATCTTTGATACTTACGACGATGGCACTTATTTAAGTGATCTCATTATTTTTGATAACCCACCTCATGATATTAATGCACCCCATATCTCTATGAGTGATTCTTCCGTTATGGAGACTCCTTTTGACTTTTATACATCTTATTTTAGAAGTCATGACTTTCGAGGAGGATCCTCCACTCTTAGAGATAATTCCTACTTTAGAGGATATTCCATTTGAGGAGGATTTAGATATCTTTCTAAATACCTATTTTCCTCACGAGGAAGAGTTTTCCTATGACTCTGATGATACTTATGTTTTCACATCAAGTTTGGAAGAGGACGACTTTCCCACTTTGGATTATGATGCTATTTTGAGCTTAAATGACAACACCTCTTGCTATTTTCCCGTTAAGGAACCGGTGTTTGATCCCGGAATAGAGACTTTAGTTCTTTCATTGAAATATCACCATAACACCTTTCCTTGTAAGAAATTTTTGACTAAGGGGACCCCACTTTTCTTTGTCTTATTTGATGTTACCACCTTGGGGTTTATTTCCTTTTGTGATGGAAATTATGTGTTTGACCTGGGTGGATTTTTATGGGGTATTCCTTATATGACTTTGTTTCACCCTTTTATCATGGATAGATTTTCCTCCCTTGGAAATCTCGGTTTTCCCATGATTTTCCCATTTGAATGATGATATTCAGGAAATCGAGTCGATCTAGAGACTCGTGATAAATAAATCAAGCATCGTATAACTAGGTTAGATTTTTACTTTTTCCACCCTTTCCACCCTTATTCACCTTCACCCATTTTCACCAATAAGTGTAGGGGGAGCCAAGTAGGTTGTTTGTGTGTTGTGATGTTGTGCAGGGACATGTGCTTTAATGATCCACTTTTGGTGTTTTTGACGCGACCCGTGATCTCGTGTACCCAGTTCTATCAAAACTATTGTGATTCATACATGTATATAAATAAGTTAAATAAATGTAATCACTTTAGTTGTCTCTTCCTTAACTCGATTTAAACAACGTACCCAATGTCCTAAGTGTAGGGGAGATTATTCTCCCACATGCTTAAACATTGAGGACAATGTTTATATTAAGTGTAAGTGGGACTTCTATCGAATTTTAGTGGGCTTTTCCATGAATTTGACCTCATTTAATCAAAAATTTTAAAAAAATTCAACATTTTTCGAATTTTTGATCTATTTTGGCCTAGTAGTATTTTCATTTATTTTCTTTCCTTTTGTCATCGCATCGTATTTATATTTTCCATTTCAAGAATAAAGTCAAAAAAATAAATAAATAAATGAATAAAATGGTTTTAACAAGTTTAGATATCTTTAATATATTAGGCCCGTCGTGAATATTTTGACTCAACCCGAGTTTACTTATTTGAGTTTACTCAAACTAGTATCCTTAACCATATGGACCTTAATTGGTTTATTAGGCTAAGCATCCACGAGTCTCATTCCTTGAGATTTTAAATTATGGAGAACGAGAGATGATAGAGTTGATAATAAGTTTAAGGGTTAATTCTTGCTTATATAAGTTTTTGTGGCTCTTTCTTCCCGCTTGTATATTTAATTGCTTAATAAATAAGGATTTTTGCGGTGTAGATTAGATATCTTAGCTCTTAGCCAAATCTTTTATGTCCTTGTAATTAAAGCATGAACACTGTTATTCCCATTTAATCCATAACACAAGATTTAGAAGAGATATTTAGAGAGAGAAAGAGAAGAAAAGTAGAGAGAGAAACAAGAGAGAATTTGGAAGGTATATGTTTACTAGAGAGAGAAAGTAAAATGAATCAACACCCTCTTCCACACATGGAAGAGGGTATATATACCCTTGGCATATGGGTCGTGGGTTTAGAATCCTTGTGCAGGGCTTGGCTTTGTTTTGGCTTACGCCCCTAACTTAGACAATATTAGCTTAAAGTCCAAGCCCGGTTTTCCCGACTAACCTATTACAATACAAGACCATTAATGACTAAGATGGCCTATTACATTCTTGTTCGACTATATAAAATATAGGGCTAACAATCTCCCCTAATGTATCGGTCATCTTAAAAAGCTTAAAAAGCATAACATGGTTGAGTGAATACATTCTTGTAGAGGAGATCTTCCTACTTTGGTCTTGTATCTTGGTCTTGATCATGTTTGTAACAGCTTTGTTCCTTCATGCTTTCGTGATCTTTATCTTTAGCCTTTGTCTTTTGACTTTGAGTGCTTGAGATCTTCATATGTGCTCCTTGTGAATAAGATGACCTATTACATTATTACATTCTTAGGTATCTTGATTATCGCCATCTTGTGCTCTTGTGACTTCTGAATCGACATCGGTTGCACAGCTACGCCACCTTCTTGATATGCAGCAACATATATAGACACGGATAAAATGGCTTTGAACATTTCATCCTAACTCGGTAGCGTTTTACCTCCGGTCGGTGAAGACCGTTTAGACGGTATTAGATACCGTACCTGTGATCGGGTAGATTTGATTAAGAATCTCCTTGACAGGGTTTCCCGACGGTAGTAGCCAGTTCTCTTTACTCGACCGTCTCAAAGCAGACTGTGAATGTAAAGAGTGAATCATAAGGATAAATTATCTGTCTGATTAGAGTCGTCAATTCAGAATTCTTGGAACAAGTTTGATTCCAAAAGAATCGCACCATTGTTGCTTTCTAGTTTGTCACAAGCTTGATCCATAAAGAATCTTGCGAGTTACCTACTGTAGTGCTGTTTGATGTTAACACTGGAAGGATTTCCATTTGTCACTGTGAACACTAATGAGTGTCACTCTGAATGTTCTGGCAAGATCACATGGATTTTGCGAAGAAACCTGGAATCAAGTTTGAATCAATTAAGAATCCAAACTTAGTTGCTTTCCAGTTTTCACAAGTTTGATTTGTGTATAATCGCATAAGTTACCTACCATGAGCTTGTTTGATGCTGGCTCAAGCAGGATTTCCATCTTCATTGTGAATCATATCACTTAGATGTTCTGGCAATATCACAAGGATAATGCGTAGGACTCGATTGTGTCCTAATGAGATGATAGATAGATCTCGTTTGGCTCTAGACTCAATAAGTGCATTTTGGTAATCGGAGGCTGGAGCAGACTGCCAACTTTTCAATATTAACTACTCGGAGTGAGAAAGTCAATAGATACGTGTTGATCTCCGTGACAATGAGACAAGTTTCTTTTGAGAGAAACTTGAATGGTTGGGGAAGGGTTGTGCATCGTATCACTGGGTCCATGACACTTGTCTTCAAAAGATGTGTTAACCCGGTTTCTACCTAAGTTGCATAGAATATTCAACTCCTTCAATGCTTACCAATACGTCATCATTAGCACCTTGTTGTGATTGTTCTAGTGCTTACTTAAGTAATTGGTCCGCATTCAGCTTCATTCAACTCCATCTTTCCTAGGGACAACTATTTCTAGCTATAGAATGTCCTTGGGTAGATCCCTCCGGTTCTGGTTGGATCATAGGACTTAGTTTTCTATCCTAAACCACCTTTTGACTCCAACATTCCTTCATGGATTGTAGGTTGTTTTGGGTATAGATCGTAACCATAAAACCATTGAAAACCATTCAAAGTGTTTGATAAAAATCAAAACTTTTAACACTTGAAAGTTTTACATTTCCGAAAAGCTCCCCCTACACACATGCATCGATATACGAAATGATTTAGCATGTGAAGGAAAGAGTTGCACTTGAGTCTTTAAGATCACATGTTGCAATAATTACATTTTAATCACATTTTCTCCCCCTATCTCTAATATAAAAACATCATATTAGAGATACCAACTGATTAAAATATGAAAATTTTTGAAAACCGACTAGGAGAGAAACATGTGTGCACGCATGAATCATGGAACTTGTGTGGTCGGGTTGCTCCCCCTCAACAATATATGTGTGTCATGAAACAAAATTTGACAATATTTTGGAAAAACGACACCACAAAATATGTTGAGGTACGGAGTTGAGATGCCTTTACCGATAATATATATGACAGATGTAATATCATTTTCGGAATGTGTTGGATACATAAAATATGACAATTTTAGAGATGTACCCAACAACATTAAAAGGCTTGATTTTAAAACGCTCCCCCTCAAAAATTGATCAAAATAACATATGACATTTTGAGATATAAAAACCTATTATGAGGAAGGGAGTGTTAAACACACAATTTTGAGAGATTTAGAAAAACCTTTTGAGAAATTCTTGAAAAATTGTGTTCAACGGTTTTAAAATAAATTCCGATTTTCCTGAGCTCAAAACTTTGAATGTTTTGTGACTAGCTCATGACCGAGAAAAATTAATTTCCTGTTGTGAAGGATAAGTTATCATCCGTGATAAACTTTCCTTAAGTGGAAGTACGAATTCTAAGCTGACATTTACTTAGAAGTCATTTTTCATGAGCTTAAAAACTTTGAATGTTTTTATAGGAAGCTCATGACCGAGAAATATTAATTTCTCGTTGAGAAGGATAAGTTATCGTCCGTCATAAACTTTCCTTATTTAAGGTCCGAGTCCTAAGCTGTGATGTTCTTAGAAGTCATTATGAGAGAAAAAATCAAGCAGCTTCATTTGCCAAAACCTCCAAGTCTTCTGGAGTCATATACTTCATACCAAGACGACCAACGAGATACTAAAACCTATTTTGAGATAGGGCTTTTGTGAACAAGTCAGCTATCTGGTACTCAGTTCTGACAAAGTATAATTCTACGATACCACGTTCCACTTGTTCCCTGATGAAGTGATATCTGACTGCGATGTGCTTGGTACAGGAGTGTTGAACCGGATTGCAAGAGATGGCTATGGCCGACTTTGAGTCACAATACATAGGTATTTTATCAAAGTGGAAGCCGTAATCCGTGAGTTGAGTTCTCATCCAGAGGACTTGAGCATAACACGCAGATAGAGCCACATATTTTGCTTCAGCTGATGAGAGCGAAGTGCAATCCTGCTTCTTTGACGACCAGCTCACAAGTTTGTCGTCCCCTAGAAATTCTTTTGCGACTATCAAGGCAACCTGCGTGATCAGAATCTGAAAAAGGTGTTAGATGAAAACCGGTTTCCTTCGGATACCAGAGTCTCATATGAATGGTATTCTTAAGGTACCGAAAGATCCGTTTAACCTCTTTGAGGTGCTTTTGAGTAGGTCTGGCTTGATATCATGCACAATAGCATGTGGCATGATGAATATCAGGCCTGCTGGCTGTAAGGTACATAAGTGACCCGATCATACTGCGATATCGCGTTTGATCTACGGAATATGAGTACAAGTCAGCGTCTAGGGATTTGGTCGACAATGGTGTACCAACGCGAGCACATGAGGTCATACCATGCTTTTTAAGTATCTCTTGAGCATACTTATCTTGGTTAATGAAGATACCACGTGGGGATTGATGAATCTGGAGGCCTAAAAAGAATTTTAGCTCCCCCATCATTGACATTTCAAATCTGTTGTGCATTAATTTTTCAAAACGTTTTGAAAGTTTTGGGTTTGTAGAACCAAAAATAATGTCATCAACATAAACTTGCACCAGCAGTATGTCATCCCCATATTTATTAGTAAAGAGAGTAGGATCAGTAGAACCTTTGGAAAATCCTTTGGAAACCAAGAAGTTTGATAGTTCTTCGTACCATGCCCTTGGAGCTTGTTTAAGTCCATATACAGCCTTCTTGAGACGATAGACTTTGTCAGGATGATGAGGATCGATGAATCCTTCCGACTGATTAACATACACTTCTTCCTTAAAATGACCGTTGAAAAAAGCAGTTTTAACGTCCATCTGAAAAACCGTGAAGCCCTTATGTGCATCATAAGCAAGGAATATCCTGACAGCTTCCAAACGAGCGACTAGAGCGAATGATTCATCGTAGTCTATGCCTTCTTGTTGACGGTATCCCTTAACCACAAGACGAGATTTGTTTTTTATGATGGTTTGTTCTTCATCCAGTTTGTTTTCCCAGATCCATTTGAAATCTAAAATTGACATTCCATAGGGTCGGTCAACAAGTTCCCAAACATTTAGGCATTCAGACTGATGAATTTCGTCTTGCATTGATTCAACCCACGCATGATCAGTCATGGCTTGTTTGATGTTTGTAGGTACAGTTAAACTCACGGTGAGTGCATACATACACACATCGCCATCGGTTTCGAGTTGTCTGCGTGTTCGAACCGGTTGTGAAGGATTTCCAATGACTTGCTCCAATGGATGATCACGTGTCCAATGGTGAGTGGATGGATATGGTTGGTAGAATGAATGCATGTTGTACGGATCAACATGTTGAGTAGAAGACTCTCCGACTTCGTGTATCGGTGTACCGAACGGATTGATAAATTCTTCTTCGTCAGGTTGTGCATCGACTGCTTGATTGTTGTTTCCTCCTTCAGCATTGACTGTTGGTGATGTTGGTTGTATAACTGTTTCTTGAGTTTGTTGAGTATCCACTAGAATTGTCTCTTGAGCAACGGTTGCTGAAGTAGATGCAGTTGTGTCTTGTTGACTTTGTTCGGGTGCATCAGCAGTATTGACAGCGGAAGGCTTTGACACGACCTCTTTGTTTCCATAGTAATATTCATCAAACAATTGATCATATAAATCAACCAACTCATTCATTTGTGTCGTATCCGTCGAGTCTGCTGTAGGAGTACTTTGTTGACATTCTTGCACGGGACGTACACTGTTTTGTGTAGGTGCCATAGCTGGACATTGAGGTGCGGGACTTGAGCTATTGTGATCAAGTACCATGTGTGGCAATTCGTCAAAGTTCACATGAATTGTTTCGACAATAATCTTTGTTCCCTTGTTATAGACCCGATATCCTTTCGACAATGTCGCATACCCCACAAAAGTACATGCATCACCTTTTTCTTTCATCTTGTCGAGATTCTCACCGTCTTTAATAATGTAGCATAAAGATCCAAATACGTGAAAGAATTTGACAGTAGGTTTCCTGCCATTGATGATGTGTTAAGGTGTCTTTTCATGTCTAGGGATGACGAGAGAACGATTCTGAGTATAACAGGCTGTTGCAATTGCTTCAGCCCAGAAGAATAGCGGTAATTTTGAAGTAGAAAGCATTGTTCGAGCAGCTTCAACCAAAGTACGGTTCCGCCTTTCGACAACGCCGTTTTGTTCAGGAGTTCGAGCAATAGACTATTGATATTCGATGCCTTCTTCTTGAAAGTAAGATTGCAAGTTCTTGTTCAAAAATTCAGTACCCCTATCCGTTCTTACGGTTAAGACTTGAGCTTGAAGATTGCGTTGTATCATCTTGAGAAAGTTTTTGAGAACCTCTAGTGTTTCATCTTTGGACCTTAAGAAGAAAGTCCATGTGTATCTAGAGTAATCATCAACAATCATGAGAATATACTTTTTCCCGTTAATACTCTCTACTCGCATGGGGCCACATAAATCCATGTGTAGAAGTTCCAATCGTCCTTTTGAGCTTGGGGTAGTCTTTGATTTGAAAGACTTTCGTTTTGCTTTCCCCAACTCACAAGAAGAACAAAGATGGTCTTTGACGAATTTTAACTTTGGGAGACCGGTCACAATATCATTTTTTGAAAGCAAGTTGATGGTGTCAAAGTTCAGATGTGACAATCGTTGATGCCATAACCATGCTTGAGATGATGAAGCTTTAGCCATTAAGCAAATTGGATTTGTTGATGATGTATCTTGAAGAGTTACTGTGTAGAGATCAGAACCACGAGAACCTATAAGAAGGTCATTCCCATCGTAGTCTCTAACATAGCAAGTAGTTTTCCGAAAAGCTACTTCCAAATCCGCATCACAAAATTGACCAACCGAGAATAAATTGTGATTCAGTCCCTCGATGTAATAAACCCGTTTTATAGTGTGATATTCCCTTGAACCAAGTCTCCATATCCGAGTATCGGTGCAAACTGATCATTTCCAAACCGTACCGTACCCAGAAACTTCTCCACCAAGTTAATTAGAAGCTTGAGATTGCCCGTCATGTGCTTTGTGCACCCAGAGTCCATTATGAAGAGAATGATCTCGACGAGCTGCATAAGCATTAGAAGACAATGTAGAGTTTGACAAATGGGATCCCTTGATTGAAGTAGGTTCCAAAATATTAGTAGACATAGATTCAAAAGGCAAACTAATATTCATAGACCCAGTTAGAATAGTGGTTGTCTTAGGTACCCATTTGTATCCAGGTGGTGTAAATCTTGAGTACCCCTGTTTACATGTCCTACTCATGTTCTCATAAAGCTTCTTTAACATTTTTTGTTTAAGTAGAGTAGTGGATTCTAACGCACTTAGCTTCTTAAGTGGTTGAGCATTGGATTGGTTCAAAGTTCTTGTGGGTTTTCTAGTACTAGTAGGCACAAGAATAGGCTTCCTAGTTCTAGCATTCACGCCATTATGATTAAAAGCACAAGCATCATGATTGAAAGTACGAACACATTTTCCACATTCAACACAAACAAATTCAATATTCGAGGTCTTAGCATTTAAACTGTCATTACATGTAGTTACAGACGTTTTATTCTTATAAAACTTAAAATTCCTACGGTGGTCTTCTACTTCCAACTTCTTTTTGGATTATTGTTAGGCATGACCTTATCTTGCATTCTAGTGCTCTTAAGCTGTGGTCCGTTAACGCTAGTAGTAGGGATTACTCCTGTAGAAGAAGACACACGTAGATTAGTTTTCTTAATATTCTGAGGTAACTGCGATGTTCCAGTTTGAGTGGGCTTAGTGTTCATCTTATACATTCCTGGTGCTACCACATTTGTGCTCTTATCATTTCCTATCTTAGGCAAAGTCTGTGGGGATTGTCCCAAAACAGAGGATTTAGGGCATTTAACCGCATTCAGTTGACGAACGGCGGATGGTTTACCCAATACAGACTTTCTTTTCATTTTCTCAATGAGTTTTTGTAACTCACTGATGGCTATGTCCCTTTCTTGTAGCTGAGCTTTTAAATCATTTATTTCGAAACCTTTTTCATTTAATTGTCGAAACGAAGAAGCTGCCATTTCTTGACATTTTTTTTATTACAAGATTTATCACCTTTTTGTAAAGCAAGTTCAAGAGAAATGGAGTGTTTCTCAAGTTGGGAAAAACTTTTCGAAAGTTTGTTATAGGACTGAATTTGTTACGAAAGCTCTACTTCAAGATTGCGACATTTTTCGTCCGATTTTGACAGTAGACATGCTACATGACAATATTGATCAAGATCGGTATACACACCAAGTATAGCATTCATATGGTCAGCATAAAAGTATTCCTTAGAAAGTCGATCAATTTCGTTAGAAATTTGGTGTTCTTGTGTCTTTAATTTAATTTGAAGAAAATCAACTTCATCTTCAAGAGATTTGACATAGCTTAAATCAGTTAACATTTCCTCAGTGAGAGCATTATAAAACATTTCCATATTTTTTGAAAGATCATCAATGGTTGGAACAATGCATTGTTGAATGACGACTTCTACTTGTGGGTTAGGTTTAATATTCCAAATGGTATCTCTAAAAACTTTTTCATAATCGGCGACACCTTTGTACAAATTTAAAACCCCTTGTTTTATAAACTCAAATTGCTGAACACTTTTACTTTTCTCATCCCATTTTCTTTTTTCTTCCGAAATTTTTTTTCTAACAAAATTGATTGCTTTTTGAAACTCCTTTTTAAATAAACTTTCTTTTGGGGTTCATCACTTGGTGGTGGAACTCTATTATACATCTTTTGTTCTTTGGAAAGTTCTTTTTGAGGAACAAACTTAATATAATGATCAGAATCGGAAAGGTTTATTAGGTCACTTAAGTTCGATCGACTTTCTTCTTGTTGACGAATGATTTCGTCGCAGTCAGGGGAAAGCATAAGAGCAAGATTATCAACATAGCAACCGATATCATAAAGAGCAGGCTTGGTACTTTGAACTTTCTTGAGATATTCAGGCTTGACAAAACTCGTTTTCATATTTCTATTGAGCATATTCATAGTTTGAATAGACTCACCCGTTTTGTAAACAATGTTGTTTAACGTGTCGACTCTCTTTTCCAAAGCAAGAATTTTTTCAATATCCTTTTCTTCACGAGTTTTATAAAGCTCGGTTTGTTCTTTGTTAACCGACTCTAATTCAGTCATTTGGAGTTTATGTAGCAGCAGTTGTTCTTCAAGGTCCAATATCTTTTGTTTTGACATATGAATTTTGTGTGTTACTTCAGAACAATATTGTTCATTGAGCACTTTACGTTCATATACCAAACCATTAGCTATCGCAACCCGTCGATCAGCTTCTTTTACATAATCACACTCTTTAAGCCTGTCTATGTCCTCGGCTAAGGATGTGTTTGCTTGCTTTAGACGTTTATTAGCCTCTTTGTTTTCATTAATTTCACGTTTTAAAGAATCAATAATAGACGCAAGCAAATCATGGTCCTCTTCCGAGTCAGTATCCTGAGTAGCATTTCCGTCATCATTACACATATGCTGTGAATCCGTAGAGATATTGCTATCGTCCGTGTCCATTACATATGTGTCGTTGATGCTTTCGGGTTGCTCAAGATGCCGTCGTTCATTAGCAAACACATTATAGTTATCATTTGATGGTACCTTTTCAATTGGCTCAGTGTCGAAGATTGGTCCAGAATTTTCAGCAATCTCTAGAATCACTTCTTAAATCCTTGCCATGTACACATAATGTGCCTCTAACTTTGATCATCGGCTTCATCATTAGTGTCATCACGCCAGTCAACTTCATCTGCTGAGAGTGGAATTACTGCTTCTTCTTTCTTGCACAGCAACATCTTTTCCTTGTGATATCCCGAATCCTTAACCCGTTTTGGCTTCTTGCATTCCCTAGCCATGTGCCCAAATCCCTTGCATTTGAAGCATTGAATCCCAGTCTTCTGCACCACCGAAGTGCCTACAGTATCTCTAGCCCCAACTTGATTCAGCATCCTCTGATTATCATACCTAGCATCACGATCATACCTAGGTGCATGATCAACTTCCTTATATCTAGCATTGGATGATGATCTGAGGTTGTTGTTGGTAAGTTTGTAGATCTTCTTATAAGTTGTGGTGAGTAAAGACATGAGTTCCTCAATCTTCTTGTCCCTTGAAGTTTGTTCATCATCACTGTCTCCATCTGACTTGGTGTCATACTTTGGAGGTGGAGTAGGGATAATTGCTTTTGCTTTGTGTTTAGCAGCAGCTAGAGGTTTGGTGGATGAGTTTGATGACATTGAGGAATGAGTAGGTGGTTGTTGACGGGGAACGGGTTTTGTTGAAGTAGCAGCCACAAAAGCAATAGAATTAGCAGACCGTTCTGCCTTTTCAGCCCTTAGTTCATTCACTTCATTCTGATGTTGTTTTAAGATATCATAAAGTTTGTGATAGGAGATGGTCTTGATATCTTCCCTTTGTTCAACCAAAGTGAAAAACCTTTGCCATTCCGGTTTGAGTTGAAGTAGAAACTGAACATTGGCATGATGGTTGGAGATGGTGTACTGATTTCTGACAAGCTCATTCATCATTTTGTAGAATCTCGAGTAATATGAGTCAATGGACTCACCATCTTTAGATGTGAATTTTCTAAACTCCCAAAGTAGATTAGTCTCGAGATCTTGAACATTGATCGACTCACCTTGCTTCAATCGATGAATTGCATTCCACATTTCCATAGCATTAGGACATGCATCAACTGTGGAATAGATATCGTTATCAATTCCAGTGAGTATGAAGTTTACAGCATCAGCTTCAGCTTGGAGGAGTTTCTTTTTCTCAGCAGAACATGTGTCAAAATCCTCCATAGCTCGTATAGTTGATGAAGTACCATCCTCTGCCTGTGTGGTAATTGGTCTGAATTCAAAAACTGGAGGTGGATTCTCAAGGCAGTGACGAAGAGCAGTTCGGTTTTCTTTTCCGTCGAGAAATCTGAGAAAACGAGATCTCCATTGAACGTAGCAACCGGCAGTGAGCACAGGTGGATTACCGTTGCCACCTTCTTCCAAACAAATTTGATTAGCAGTTACAATGTTGATGTTGTTGTTAGACATGGTGAATACTTGTGAATGAATTGCAGATCTTAGTGGATCTGTTGTGATGAGGTGTGGTTAAAATTTCGAAAATTAAAAAAACATTTCTCAATCCGACAATAAATTCCTCAGTCCCACAAAACGGTAAGCCGAAAAAATTTTGTATCGCCAAATTTTGAAATTGAGTTAGAAATAGCCAAAAACTAGTAGGGAAAAATTTGAATTTACTTGACCTAAAATAGTTTAACTCTTTTTTCTTAATCTTCGTGTAAACTATGTTCCGAGACTAGTCTAGATAGTGGCTAAGTCTAATAAGTACTCAAACAAAATTTTGATGTCCATCGCAATACCCATCGCACTCTCAGATCGTACTCCTAGATCGTAGTCCTTGATCGTATTCTTATATCGTACTCTTAGATCGCAACCCTGATCGTACTCTATGATCGTAACGAGTGATCGTATCCAGTGGTCGTAGTGAGTGATCGTAGCCAGTGATCGTACTGAATGATCATATTGAGTGATCGTACTGATTGATCGTACTGAGTTATCGTAGTGAGTGATCGTACTCTATATCGTAGTGAGTGATCGCACTCTGGATCGCATTGAGTGGTCGCACTCTAGATCGTATCCAGTGATCGTGATATTGGATCGCAAGTAGAAACCCCAGGTTTATTCGATCGCAATACACAGATCGTACCAAGGAATCAACAAATTCGTGATTTTTAGCCTAAAAATGAATCAAACACCCAAAAATTTTGTGTTTTTAACCAAAATAACAATACCAAATCACTACCAATAGTAAGTAGATGATTTGTATCAAGAATAAACCATAAATACACCAAAAAGATTTTGGTACGTGACTTTTAGAGCAAGAAAGGCACGAAAAATCAAGAACACAACACACGAATCTTCAATCACCTATCCACTATAGGCTCTTGATACCAAATGTTATTTCCATTTAATCCATAACACAAGATTTAAAAGAGATATTTAGAGTGAGAAAGAGAAGAAAAGTAGAGAGAAACAAGAGAGAATTTGGAAGGTTTATGTTTACTAGAGTGAGAAAGTAAAATGAACCAACACCCTCTTCCACACATGGAAGATGGTATATATACCCTTGGAATATGGGCCGTGGGTTTAGAATCCTTGGGCCGGGCTTGGATTTGTTTTGGGCTTACGCCCCTAACTTATACAATATTAGCTTAAAGTCCAAGCCCGGTTTTCCCGACTAACCTATTACAATACAAGACCATTAACGACTAAGATGACATATTACATTCTTGTTCGACTATATAAATTATAGGGCTAACAAACACATTTAGGGTGCCAGCATTGTGGACTTCCGACTAAGGTGGCTCATAACCACTAAGTAGGAGGTATTCAAACCATGGTACCGCGGAATATGGCCTAATATATATCATAAATAAGAAAGAATAAGATTAAAACATGACCTCAAGGAGCCTTATGGTGTGGGGCATGTAGCACGAACCTTGTCATTAGAGCCTTAAGGTGTATGGCATGGTAAGTGTTGAATAAAAATTGATAAAAAAATCAATTCCCTTGTTTATCGTTCAAAGAGCTTTAGGGTGTGGACAATAGATAAGGATCATTTTTACATCCTAAAGAGCATAAGGGTATATGATGTGAACTTGCTAAACTCCACATAAAGTCTACATGACTTTGGAGGAATAATTAATAAGTAGTAATATTGGCCAAATTTTGGATCCGGAATTTATTCCTCAAATCGTGTTAAATCATCCTTGATGTGGGCTTACTTTAGTGACAACGTTTTTTAGGACGATCGGGTTTGCACCGTTTTGCCTTCATTTTTGGACTAATAATCATCAAATAAGTCAAATGAGCCTACGGGTGAATGACAATCCTTAAAAGCTAGAGATACAACTTAGGAATTGGAGAAAGAGTATTACACAATTGTCTTATATAAGTGGTTTTAACTTTAGGACTTATGGTAAACAATGATCTCGTTTTTAAGCTTGGTATGGGGAACGTGAAACTTGAGGGTGATTAATATTCATGACACCAAAGCCCTAATTTAAGTCTTAGATTTCTTTACAAGTTTCTTCCATCAAATAATTTCCAAGTTAATAAATTGCTATAATTTTTGTTACCTTCAAAGTTTTTTATCTTTTCATCTTAGTAGTAATAGTATATCTTAATAAAGGCCAAAATAGATTAATTATGAGGAAAATGTAACTTTATGCTTTAAAACTATGCATTGCATGGGGTCATTGCAATGGTCAAGTGTAGGGGATTTAATAAGTGTGTAAACACTTATCCTTTTGCCACTAAAATCAAGGAAAAATAAGACCTAATCATGTGTTTAATATCGTAAAAGTCGGAATTACGCGTGGTTTTGTGTTTTTGTGTGAAATAGGTACAAAAGATCAAAAGGAAAGAAAACACGGGATTTCACGGTCAAATGTTGAAGAAAAGTCCAAGAAAAAGACAAAGTCAAAGTCAAGGAACCAAAAGTGAACCAAATATCACGAAAGCCGGCAAAATCGACACGGTTTAAAAGAAATGATCAAGGAAGCCGAAATCGAGCTCGTTTTTAGAGGATTAAAGTTATTAAAATTTATTTGGGCTTAGTGGGTCCCACATTTGCTTATTGGACCCACAAGCCCATTTAAGAAGATGGTTAATTTACCATGAGACGGATCAAAAAGCCCAACAAAAGCCCATTTACCTTGTTTATACGGATGGAGTAATATATTACAAGTTACTTGGGCCCAAGCCCATACCACATGTTATAGACGGTGGGAGTAAGTTATAAAAAGTAAATTCTTTTTATTTTCACTTTGGTCAACCCTACGTTTAATAAACCATTCACCCACCACACACACTTATTACCCTTCGTTACAAACAAAGTCATCCCTCTTTTACCTTTTTCTCTCTCAACAAACGCAGCCACTTTTCTTTTAACCCTAGATCAAAACCAAAAAGGGGGTTTCTGATTTATAGCAAGTAAGTTCACGCGCTTGTAATTAAATCCCCATCTTTTTGGGAAGATGATGATGGTGGTCCTCAGAAACGTGGCACCCTTCTTGCCTTTGATTGGCTTAAACAAATCACTCCCCTCAATCATCCAATCATCTTTAGCCACGTCCCCAATGAAGAAGCACAAAGAAACACAAACCATTCCAGCCTGGCGATCCGCGTGAGGGCCTCATGTCCACCGTTTGATCAAGAAAAGGAAAAGAGAGAGAAGAAAGTGCGGTCAAGATTTATTTTCAGCATCAACAAAGCTTCACCAGCAAGTTTGGGGTTTCCCTATAAACCCCCCCCCCCCCATATTTTTGTAATGTGGTGTGCCAATTTTTTTTTTTTATGCAAAATAGTTTTTAGGTAAATTGTAATTTCAATTTTTTTAGTATTGTAATCTTTTTATTATTAATGAAAGCTTGTTTAAATTTAATCAATTCGTGTCTTGTTTTTATTTAAGTTCTTATTCTTGCAATTTATTATTAAATCTTTAAAGTGTTTTAGTTATAATAATTAAAATATTATTTAAGCAAAATAAATCTTGGTTAATAAATTTCTCCTACTGGGAGGTTTTATACTGTTCGTACATGTTCGAGTGATGTTGATGATTTCGAGGTTCGGTTTGGTTAAGGAGGTCTCGGTTTGGGTTCAAAGACGGCTCAGCGCCACTCTTCTTCTCAACGGATTTCTCCAATAGGTTTTATATCTATTTTTATTTTTTATTTTTTTTGTTAATTTTAGATTAATTTTCATATTAGTTTAAAGTTTATGTTTAATAGATCTGTTTAATTGATTGCTGATTTTGTTTTAGTTCCTGTTTAAGTAGTCTGCTATTTGATTTTAGTTTTGTTTGGTTGTTGTCTGCTAGTTTCTTTTTAGCCTGCTTAATTTGTTATATTTGATTTAAGGATAATCTGATTTAAGTAAGTTTTATATATATGCAAGTTTTTAGTTGATACTGATTTTAGATTGGTGTTTATTTGAGGTTTGGAGCATAAGTTTTAGAATAATCTGTTTATTCTTGTTTTGTTATTTGTTTTAAATCTGTTTAATCTAAATTTGAGTAGTTATAATATATTGATAATAGTCTGTTATTGTTTTATCTGCTTATTATTATTGTCGTGACTACTTATTGGCATAAGTTTACTAGGTTTTAATTTGCTTATTAGGACTTATTTGATTATTTAACTTTGTTCTAAGTTTAGTTTTGCTATTATTGCGTTTGCTGTTTAATGCTGACAGACTCCATTAGTCTGTTGGTTTTGCTTTACCTGTTTGTCCAAATTAAAATTCCAAATAATATATATATATATATATATATATATATATATATATATATATATATATATATATATATATATATATATATATATATATATATATATATATATATATATATATATATATATATATATATATATATATATATATATATATATATATATATATATATATATATATATGTATATATAAACAAAAATCGTCCCCAACGGGACTCGAACCCGTGACCTCTAGTTCAATACTCCAACGCATTAACTATCTCTGCTAGTACTTCTTTTTTGTTTAACCATTGCTTTAGTTATTAATATAGGAACTTAGTAGCTTTCAGTTTTTTTATTTATATAGATTTAATTTAGTTAATATTTTCTTAATAATTTGTTTTACTAAAATAGTTTATTTAATACTTTTTAATCCAGTTTTTATAAATTTAAATTTATAAAGTTTTTAAAAAAATAAAAAAATAAAAAAATAAAAATATTTACATTACTTTTAGAAATTTAAATTGTTTTCTAAAATTAGTTTTTAAAAGTAGTCTTAATTAAGTTAGTTTTATATAAAAATAGTTTTAAAATAGAAATTCATTTAAAAAGTTTTAGTTAAAAATTAATTAGATTTAAGTTTTATTTTAAAATAGTTTTCAAATTTGTTTAAATAGTTTTATACATAGACTAAATTAGTTATAAATTTTAAATAGTTTTAAAATAGTTTAATTACTTTTAATTGAATTACATATTTTCTTTTTAATTAGAGTTAATAGTCTTTTATTAAATAGTTTTCTTTTTAGTTTTTAAAATACCAATCAAGTTTTAATTACCAAGAACAATTAATCTTTACGTTAAAATCCGATATCAATTCGAGTGAGTCGAGGAGAAAACGATAAAATGTGCAAAAATCCCAGACATTACATAGCAAACGGGAAAACCTAATCAAACATGCAAAGGGAGTTGTCCATACTGAAGGACGAAATATCCGTACCTTGTGTCCAGTAATGTGAACGAAGAGAACGCGAAGGATCCTACTCCGACTCCGTAAGTGCTACATAATAAAGAGGGACGTGTATGAGTCGCAGGTTTCCTAAAATAGTAAGTTTCCATATTGAGAATTAAGCTTGATTAATAACATGAAACATAAAGCATAACGCTAATAATTATAAAATATATATTTCATGATTATACAGTAAAGTTTATTAAATAAATACGTTAAGCTAAATGGTAATTATTAATTAATAATAAAATGCATGGTTTTACTTGAGAGTATTAATTTATAAAATAACATGATGATTTAATAAACCTAACATTAGCTAGATGATTAAATAGTTAAATTAAGTTACGGTTATTAATTTAATTACGTAAATCAAATACTTAGGCAAATTCAGTTAATTAAATATAACTTAAGTTGCGTAAATTATTTAATTATTCCATGTAAATAATAATTAATTTACCTTGACTATTTAACATAAGCTTACGTACCCGAGCCTACCGAGACACCCATTTCTCGGTCGCACAAAACAAACAAACTAGCAAAATAACCCAAAAACAATGTCGTCCCATATATACTATTTTCAAGTTCTGTCCAACATATGAACACAACACTGTCCAATATATCCATACTGTTCTGTCCGATATCATCATCAGACCTATTGTTGGTTGCTGTTGTTTGTTTTGACCACCCACTGGCTTATTATTATACCCGCTATTTGTTATAAATCTACTTGCCGTTTGTATAACATAGCAACCGTTACTTAGTAATTTACCACTGATTTCTATTAGTCCACCATCGAGACACCATGTGTATTGGTTCCCACTGTTTTACCCAAACGCACCCCTGCTGTGTGTTTAGGGTTGCCACCGGTTGAACAAGACCAACACTGTTGGTGGAATTAAATCCCCACCGAGACCATATAATGGTCTCGGTTTGCGTGAAGGCTGAAAACAATGACACAACCCACAGCCTTGGTTGTTACCCACGTTTATAACATCTTACAAAAATCTGTTTTATTGGTTTTCTGATTAATTACCAAAAGAAAATAAATAGAACGAGCTCAAAGATTCACTTATGTTGCGTTGTAGAGATTTAGGAGAATTAAAACGACTCACGATCTTGTCTTGGTTTCCTGGGGAAAATGCGATGGCAGAAGACTCCAACAAAGAAAACGATTGACTTGATTTTTATTTCAGGTTTTGTTGGATTCGTTTGATTAGTATAAATAGTTACTCCCTCCGTATATTTTTTTAGTCGGTTTGTGAATCTCTATTGGGCCTCAGCCCAATATCCGGCCCTATTCTAGCGTCCAACAACAGCCCCTATACTTTGTCTTTTATCTTTTCGTGACTTGTTAAATGTTACGCGTATTCGTGTTTCTAAATGTCGTGAATCCTTATAACTTTTCTTATACGAGTTATACGTAACATTCAAATACGTAATTACTTATCGTGTTTAATTAATATACTATTTTTGTTGATACAAAAGTTGGTTGATCCTTGCTAGACCCGAATTAGGCTTAATTCGGGTTGGCTGGGCTCCGGCTCCTGCAGCAAGTGAATCGTTTGGTTGGGATCCTGCACACTAAACAGCACGCGTTAGGCTTACCGTGGGAAGGTTTCCCACGATTAGACTCCGGCGTGAGAGTAAGTAATCGATTTGGGGTTTATGTGAGTTGAGAGTATAAGTCGTAATACCTTTGTGGAACCCTTGAGGGTTCCTTTTATAGGCAGTGAAACCCTAATGGGCTTTCACTGATGCTTCGGCCCCAAGGAAGAGATAACTACCAGAATTAGAATGATTGTTATCTTCTAATTCTGCTAGTGAATATCCTCCTCCATTGGGACAAAGATATTCCTAGACAGAATATTATTCTGTCCAATACTATGTCGGCCGCATCGGGCCATGGGCCGCACACATGTGTGCGGTTACTGTTCATCCAAGCCCATAAGCCAGAATGACATTATTCCACCCATCTGTGATGGGCCGGATATGGATAGTACCCATGGGCCGGGTTCATGACCCGGCTGGGGACTATACGTCATCATGTCCCCCCAGTCTAGTTGTTACAACCAGAGGCGTAACTTCTAGACTACCAAGATGCTCCCCGGACGTACCAAGGAAACAATAGGGAATGATAAGGTGTCCAAGGATTTGTATTGGCCGCACGTGGCAACCTGGCTTAAGAAGTTATTTCATCAATATCTCAGCCGCATATAGCGACCGAGACAAATTAAATATAACATTAAATGTCAAGTCTTACGTAAGAGCCGCATAACCCGACATTAATAACTGTTCATCTGACTAGTTTGATTGACAAAAGTGCAAACAGTCAGAACCTTGAGCAGTGCAAACGTTTGAGTCAGAAGTGACACGTGGGTCCCGCCTAACGTTTCACTTGCCACTTGCCCCCTAGCCACAAGATTAAGAATAGTGGCAAACACGTGTCACACATCCAACAGGTCGTGACCCACGAGGAGGTGATTGGTCCCCAATCGCACAATAAACCAATGGATTCATTGAAAAACTGGTATGATCAGTACTTTTTCATTGACGCAGTGGTATGGCCGGACGATTACACCTTTAGAACTAGGATACCTCACGACCCCAAGCTGCACATAAGTACATACAACCCCCGACATTCCCAAGAGTTAGATCTGAATAGGACCGGGTTCCATAGAAGCCTTCCCGAGTCATTCCTATGTTTGCTAGGGATTAGCCGCAATTACTTTGGTCCATCCAATAGGTATCCCGTGTTTTGGAGAAGGCAGGGTGAAGGTAGGCTATCATCTGTACGCAAAAATGTATTCAATTATTTGATAAATTGCTAACACATTTTGTTTCGTATTGGGCAGAAATGAACTTCTTTGGACTCTTGCGCCAGGGCGACCCGAAGCTTGTATCGGAGGGTCACCGTCCTCTCCGTGAGAATGAACGACCCCTTCTTGAGCATACCCGAAACGTGACGGTTGCTCTTGAAGCCGTGCCGGACCCCCACTCGGACGAGGAAGAGCATGGAGACAATGGTGGTGGTAATAACCAGATGAATGAAGGAAGAGCCGGTCCCTCCTCGCCACATAGGGAACAGCAGGGGGATAATATTGACCTAACCACCTCCAGCATTCGCCGACTGATGGGCGATGATGATGAAGAAGTACAACAACAAGTCAACCTGGAAGAAGAGGAAGAAGAGGTGGAAGAAGAGGTCGAGGAGGAGATCGACGAAGCAACAACTCAGCCCGTCGCCAGGCGTACCCGAAAAAGAAGCAATCGAGCGAAGAGAACTGCTTCAGTCGAGATTGGCAAACACAACGCTCCTGCCAAGAGACTTCGAGAAGACCACACCTTGTATCAAACTGTTGGTAGTACTACCCAGGGTTCCGAGACTATCCGGGCCGCACATGTCGATCCCGTCACTCAAATTGCCCCCACCGCGTCAGAATTAGCAAGAAATGACATGTAAGGCTCCATCCTAACACGTAAGAATGACAACTTCATTTTGAAGTAACACTTAATATGTATCCTCATGATTGTTTTCACAAGGATGACCAAACTGGCGCCGCGCCTCCTACTGATACTCAAATGGAGAAGGGAAAAGGAAAAGAAGGGAAACAAACCCTATGCTTCACACAGCCGCCCAGAAGTCCGGCCCTGTTTTTGAAGAAGGTTCACCCACGGCTTCCCAAGATCTCCCAACGTCTGGCCCCCCTCAATCGTTCAACCCGATATGGAATATTACGACTGCATCACGAATGAGGGACGCCGATGAGTGCCGAGAGTACCTCAACAACTGCATACCGCCAGGCTTGGTACGAGAGGTGAACGCGCTCAACCATGCGGACTTGGTGGATGAGTACAATGGTGCTTTGGTACACCAAATGGTGATGGGTACCTCGATGAGGGTAAGGTTTGAAGCCGCACTTGGGCATGTTGAATCTCTCAAGAGGAAGGTAGGACGGAAGGAGAAAATGATCGTGGATAATGAAGCTCAAATTGCAGACCTCCAATCCCAACTGGCCAGCGCCGAGGCAACCATAAAAAAGCAGTCGGCCCGCGCGAATGAATACGACCAACAAGTGGCCAATCTTGAGTCACAACTAGATGCTGCAACTACCAAGGTACATATCCGTGCCGCACCACCCATATTATAAAAGAAATATATTCTAACAATTTATTACTTACAGGTAGCCACGGAGGAAGCTTTTGCCCAGTCGTACTCCAGCCAGGTAGATGTGCTTAACAAGAAACTAGAAGACGCGCACCTGGCCGTCCAAAGCATGGAGAAGGTACAAGGGGAACTTGCTGATGAGAGGGTTGTCACCCAAGAGCTGAAAGAGGCATTTGCCCAAAAAGAGTTGATGATTGATGCCCTCACCGCTGAGCGTGACAACGTGTTATGCCCCCAACTGCTAATAGCTATTGTCGGCCGTAGGTGGATGGTCGGGCATGGAGCACGCCTGGCCGTCATGAAGGTCTTAGAGGCCCCGGAATTTGTGCAACAATTCGCAAGCCTTGTGTCCGATGGCATTGACCACGGACGGCACGAGGGAATGGTTGAGGCCGTTGAGCTGATCACGAAAGGGGAGGACGTTACCAATCATGCCTTCTTTAAGCCTGAAGCTGCTAACAAGATGACTGCTTCCATGGCCGCGATGCGAGATCTGCACTATCCATTCTTGGATGAGCTGGAGGCCACCAAAGTTGCGTCAAATATGGAAATCATGGAAAGGCTCAGTCTTAGTGCGTTCTCCCGTGCTTCCTTCACTCCATCCCCCAACCACCTGACGCTCCCCATATACGAGGACGTAACCAGGATCGTGCTTGATGAAGAACCCTTAAGTGTGGTGCTGGAGAGGAATGCGGCTCAAGCCTAGAAGCGGAAAGAAAGTGATGAGTGGTTATCGTGTCTGGTCGAAGAGCAAGTGGAAATGGGTAAGTTTCCCCCCCCCTATGTAGGATGCTCCTACTTTATGATCCCTTTCAGACACCTTGGTTTGTAACCTCTGAATATTTAGTGTCTCTATTCGTCCGTGCATGTACACGGCTAACAACATTTGTATTTTGTATATAAGTCCGTGAGTGACCACGGCAATTTTGTTATCTATTTTGGAAACTTGTGTATTTTGACTGTGTTTAAATATTGTACCACAATACTGCATGATATATCACGTCTTACACACAAAGAAAGAAAAATACATACAAGTCTATAATTTACTAGACATGCGACGTGCGTCTTTACTATGCGGAGCACTGTGCGACTACGGCATATGAGACTTACCCCAACGTCTTGTGAGTAAGGTGTCTAGTAAGGATACATGATCCGTGCGGCTGGGGTTGCATCCCTCTTACGCGGCAAGTTGAATTAGTAGGTTCACTTAATCCTCTTACCCCGCCTGGAGGCGTATAGTACATGTACAGTAATTTGAAAGAATGCATATGAATAAAACATGACATATTATAATATAAGTAAAATTCATACGACTAACATAAAATCTAAAAAATGATTTGCACGAAACAGGTCGTGGGGCTAGCTAGGCACCACGGCATTTTATTAGAACGTTTACACTTTTGTTTGAACAATGATGACAAGTCCTAAAAAACAAGAAAGGAATCTAAACAAACATAAGAAAAACAAAAAAGATAAGCCGCATGGTTCTTTATTAAGACCGCACATAGCGAAGTACCCATGCGGAAGCCGTAGCTTTCAAAGATAGCACCTTTGGAGATTGGAAATATTCCATGTGCGCTCTAGGTCGCGGCCATCCATGTCACGTAACTTGTACGCGCCTCGTCTCAAGGCTTCAGTGACTTCATACGGTCCTTCCCACTTAGGGCCCAACTTTCCTGTGTTCTCCGCTCGACTTGCTTCGTTAGCACGATAGACGTAGTCTCCCGGTCGAAAAGAAACACCCTTGACCTTGGCGTCATAATAAGCCTTCATCTTAGCCTTAGACTTAGCCTCATTGATGGCTGATATTTCCCTTTTTTCTTCCAACAGATCCAGGTTAATTCGCAGCTGTTCATCGTTCGTGACGACATTAACCTCCGCCGTGCGGATGGTAGGCATTCCTATTTCTGCTGGTATAACAGATTCAGTGTCGTAAGCCAATGCAAATGGAGTATCTCCGTTGGCTGTTTTGATCATAGTTCTATGTGCCCATAGCACATGTGATAACTCATCAACCCATTTGCCACTTCGTTCATCTAGACGCGCCTTGATGCCATTCCTCAAGCTTCTATTTGCTCGTTCGACAAGGTCGTTTGTCTGCGGATGCTTAACAGATGCGAAGCGCCGCTTGATGTTCAATGATGCACACCAATCTTTGAATGGGTTGTCCGTCAACTGCTTGCCGTTGTCCGAGATGATTTCTCCTGGTAGACCAAAACGTCACACAATATGTTCCCAAACAAACTTCTTAACTTGTTTGCCTGTGATAGACTTGACTGCCTTGGCCTCTATCCATCGCGTGAAGTAGTCCATTGCAACAATCAAGAATTTAACTCCCCCCGCAGCTACAGGAAATGGTCCTGCAATGTCAATTCCCCACTTATAGAATGGACATGGGGACGTGATAGGTGTAAGCTCATGTTGTGGGTGCCGCGGTACTGGCCTATGCACTTGGCAATCACTACACTTGCGAATCATGTCGCGCGCGTCTCTGTGCATGGTAGGCCAATAATATCCTGTTCGTAAGGCTCTAGCTACCACAGATCGTAGACCTGCATGCATGCCGCACAACCCTTCGTGTATGTCACTGATTACGTAAGCGGCCTGACGTGGTCCAACACACCGCAGCCACGGCTGCAAGAAAGAGCGCTTGTTAAGGATGCCTTCTCGAAGTTCGAAATGCTGCGACTTCCTTATGATGCGCCGTGCTGCTTTTTCCTCGTCTGGAAGGGTCTCACTAGTCAAATAGTTGATGATCGGGGTCATCCATGTAGGTCCATCCTCCTCAACTATAGCAGCAACCTCCCCTTCCGTTATAGATTTCTCCTTGAGTATTTCCACCAAGACTTGTTTAGACAAGTGAGCGAAGCTTGTGGATGCGATCTTGCTAAGAGCGTCCGCCTTCTTGTTCTCGCCCCTTAGCACCTGTTTGATGGAAAACTTACTGAAAAACGCGATTAGCGACTTGACTTTTTCCAAGTACCTGGCCATGTTGTCCTCCTTAGCCACATATCCACCTAGAATATGGTTCGCGACAAGCCGTGAGTCCACGTAGGCCTCAAGGTTGCGAACTCCCATTCTAGCGGCGATTTTCAAACCCGCAATTAATGCCTCGTATTCCGCTTCGTTGTTGGTGGCCGTGAACTCAAAACGGAGGGCATACGTGAATTCCATTCCTTCCGGATTTGTGAGAATGAGACCAGCTTCGGATCCGTCCGTACACGAAGATCCGTCCGTGAACAACACCCATGGTTCTGTTGGAGTCTCGTCATGCTTAACGATTGGCCCTTCCTCATCCGGCTTTTCGATTAAGAAATCCGCCAAGATCTGGCCTTTCACAGCCGTCCTTGGCCTGTAAGATATATTGTGCTCCCTCAATAAGATGCTCCATTTCTGTAGCCTCCCTGCCACGTCTGGTCTAGAAATAACCTGCTTGATTGGCTGATCCGTAATGACGCCTGAAAGTACCGGCGCAGCCGCTTTGTAGCAAACACTAGTGCTAACACCAATTTTTCCATGGAGGAATAATTCAGCTCCGGCCCTTGTAGTGTTCTACTTATAAAGTAGACCGGCGTTTGCACTGTATCTCTATCCGTCATAAGTACCGCGCTTATTGCGCCATGAGTGGCTGAGAGATACATAATGAGTTCCTCCTTTGGTCGGGGAGCTACTAGCATAGGGAGGGATGCAAGATTCTGCTTGAGTTGGCCGAAGGCTTCCTCGGCTTCCTTCGTCTATCGGAAGTCTCCCTTTCTAATGCACTTCTTGAGTGTCTTAAATAGGGGTAATGACTTCTCTGCGGATTTAGATAAGAACCTATTCAACCCGGCTAGCTTCCCATTTAAGGATTGTACCTCCTTCCGTGTCTGAGGGGACGGTAGTTGTATCACTGCGTCCGTCTTCTCTGGGAAAGGTTTGATGCCGTTTGGATCAATCAAATATCCAAGGAACATTCCCTCTGTTTCCCCAAACGTACATTTCTTTGGATTTAACTTCATGTTAATCCTTCTCAGCGTGTCGAATGTCTCTTGAACATCCCGGAGAAGTGCCTCCTCCATATGACTTTTTATCACCAAGTCATCAACGTAGACTTCCAAGTTGCGGCCTATCTGTGATTCAAAAGCTTTGTCCACCAACCGCTGATATGTAGCACCGGTGTTCTTCAGTCCAAACGGCATTTTCGTATAGCAATATACGCCCTGGCTCGTATGGAACGCCGTTTTTTCTGCATCCTCCTCCGCCATCTGGATTTGGTGATACCCTTTATATGCGTCCAAGAAGCATTTGAAAGGATACCCACATAGGGACTCCACCTTCCAGTCGATTTCCGGTAACGGGTAACAGTCCTGTGGACAGGCCTTGTTTAGATCCGTAAAATCCACACACATACGCCAACTTCCGTCATGTTTCTTCACCATGACCGGATTGGACAACCACTCGTGGTAGTATACCTCGCGCATGATGCCTGCATCCACTAGTTTCCGTACTTCCTCCAATATCACTTGGCTGCGCTCAGGCGCCTGGCCGCGCTTCTTTTGCTTGATGGGTTGGTACCCCTGGCGGATCTAGAGTTTATGCTCTGCTATCGCACGTGGCACGCCTGTCATATGCTTTGGCTCCCATGCGAATATATCTAGGTTTGCACTTAAAAGAGAGCACATGGCCCTTTTGTCGCTATCCGAGAGCGCCCCTCCTATGGATACCTCCTGTTCCGGATAGTCAGGGTGAATGGCTACCTTCCAATTGGGAGGTGGTGATCCATCCTTGGGTGGAACAGGTGGAGTCGGTGTTGTCACGGTGTGACACTCGGACGCCGGTACGATTGTGTTGTAAATGGTAACAATTCCCTCCTCAACGGGGAATTTGATCATTCCGTGCGCCGTAGAGGGCACCGCCCGTATAGCCAAAATGCCTGGTCTGCCTATGATCCCATTGTACGGAGAGTTTGAGCGTATCACCATGAAGTTCATCCACGCCGTAGTGGAATGCTCCTCATTCCCAATGGTTACAAGCAAACGTAATTGCCCTATCAGCCAGATAGTGTCTCCACTAAAGCCAGTAAGCGGCGACGTGGCCGGTACCAATTGGCTTCTTATTTCTGGGCATAACTGTACGAAACACTGTTCATACAGTACCTCTGCTGACGATCCTCCATCCACATACATGCGACGAACGTTGTGTGTTCCAATGCTTATCTCAATGGTGAGAGGCGCATCAATCACATCGCTTGCTGTGATGGGAGGGAATGAGATTTCCCTGTCGCGTGAAAATTTTTGGCCAACTTTCTGCCTCGTGCGGCGCTTTCTGGATTGGATCATGTATATAGTCGAAGGTTTGTCCTTTTGGGGATCCTTCGTATCATACTTCTTGTTGTTGTCTTTTCCATCATTCCAATCCTTAACTAGGTGCTTGAGTTTACCTGATTTGATCAGTGACTCAATATGATTCTTGAGCTGAATACACTCCTCCGTACCATGGCCTTTGTCATTATGGGACTCGCAGAAGCGATTTCCTTGCCGATGTTCTGGCGGAGTTGTCATTGGGGGAGGCCTTGGAAAGTTCGCCCCTTCCGTCAGCAAGATCTCCCGGTAGGACATCTTTAGGGGGATGAACTTATCGTCCGACCGTCCTCCTTTGCTTTGGCTCTTATAGTCTGAGCTCTTGTTATTGTTCTGGTTGCCTTGACCGCCCGACTGTCTCCGGGACTGATCATTTGACCGATACCCATTTCCTCGGGATGGGTAGGCCGCGGCAACAGCTGTTTCTCCTTCTATGAAATTTCTGACCCTTTCCATGAGGTCATCATATCTCTCTGGACGCTTGTCATTGAGGCGCCTGATCAACTCTCTGTCTGTTATGGCGTGCATGTAGTCAGAGATTTTCAGGAGCTCCGGCATTGTTGTTGTGCGCGTGCACTCATCATTGAAGCGTTCAGTGAAGGCTTCTGTGGACTCCCCCGGTCGTTGTTTGACAGTTGCCAATGAGACCGGATCCCTATTATACTTCTTCCTCTGAGTATAATTGTTCTCAAACGCAGTGCGTAGTTCCGTGAAACTATCAATGCTCCGTGGAGGCAGTGCCTCAAACCAGTCACGGGCATTTCCGATCAAGGTTGAATTGAACATTTGGCACCATATAGGCATGGGCCATCGCTCAATTTTAGCCTGCGTATCAAATATTTTAAGGTGATCCACCGGATCACCTGACCCATCATAAGTCTTGATACACGCCGGCATGCGACGTTTGGTGTCCTTAGAATAGTTCCGTATGCGGAGGGTGAACGGGTCTTCCCTGGGATCCGCCCACGGCCGGGTGAGCCTAGGGTCATCCCATGGTTCACACCATGGACGCGAAAGATCCTCCGCTTCCGCATCTCGATAGTAAGGGCCACCATAATACTCATTGTTTGGTGGTGGTGGAGGGGTGCGCCTAGGCCGGCGACGCTTAGGCGGATGGTCATCTGAGTCCTCTCCTGACGGGTCCGGGGACGGCGGTGGTGCCCCATCCTTTGAGTAGGGACCACTTTTTTGGGACGAACCAGGAGCCTTTTTCCCAGTGTTCATCCTGTCCCACACGCTCGGGCGACGCGCGGTTCTGGCCAGCTCTCGATCTGGTTGCTTAGGTGAGCCATCCGACTTTTCTCCCTCTCGAGACTGCATTAATTCATGTATGAGGCGATCTCCTATGCGCTCAAACACATTCCGGGGTTGAGGGGTTTCCTCAAAGGTACCCTATTCTTGAGGCCGAGCCCTCCTTTTCCTCTGATTTTGGGAGGAGGTGATTGGTCCGGTTTCACCAAAGTTGAGTCTGGATTGGAGGTTCCTCCCCAGATTCAACCTTGATGCGATTCCCGGGACGATCCTATCGAAGTTCTGCGTGAGAACTCGAGTAAGATCCTCCTCGCTGAGTGGTAGGACTTCCACTTCTTCCTCCGTCGAGGGTCTGCGCGGTTCCTTGTTAGGAGGGTTTGGCGCACTCCCTGGGTCAGGGTTATCCAGGATTGAAGTAGGTGGGGGTGTCATGGAGATCGTGCTCGTTACCCCCACGGACTGAAAACTGCCACGGTTACCAGGCCCGCCTGCGAGGCGGCTAGGTGATTGATTGGGGATGAGAATCCCTTCCCCTTGGGACTTCCGATTCCCGGGATTCGCATTCCTGGGGTTAGCTTGTGGATTCCCCTTCGTCATTGGAAATTCGAGATGAGGTTTTGTTCTAGCTTAGTGTAAGGGTCCCACGGATGGCGCCAACTTGTTGATGCAAAAGTTGGTTGATCCTTGCGAGACCCGAATTAGGCTTAATTCGGGTTGGCTGGGCTCCGGCTCCTGCACCAAGTGAATCGTTTGGTTGGGATCCTGCACACTAAACAACACGCGTTAGGCTTACCGTGGGAAGGTTTCCCACGATTAGACTCCGGCGTGAAAGTAAGTAATCGATTTAGGGTTTATGTGAGTTGAGAGTATAAGTCGTAATACCTTTGTGGAACCCTTGAGGGTTCCTTTTATAGGCAGTGAAACCCTAATGGGCTTTCACTGATGCTTCGGCCCCAAGGAAGAGATAACTACCAGAATTAGAATGATTATTATCTTCTAATTCTGGTAGTGAATATCCTCCTCCATTGGGACAAAGATATTCCTAGATAGAATATTATTCTGTCCAATACTATGTCGGCCGCACCGGGCCGTGGGCCGCACACATGTGTGCGGTTACTGTTCATCCAAGCCCATAAGCCAGAATGACATTATTCCACCCATTTGTGATGGGCCGGATATGGATAGTACCCATGGGCCGGGTTCATGACCCGACTGGGGACTATACGTCATCAATTTTTACATAATAATATTCGTGGCTCGTGTAGTATATTAATTATTCGTATTGTCTAATTTTATACGTAAATTCATATACTTAATATTCTAAGATATTTTTAGAGAGGGTTATATAAATAATGTTACACCTAATGTTCCAGCCCATGTACGTTGGTCTCCTCCATCCGCTGGATTGATAAAAAATAATACAGATGTAGGGATATCAAGTGGAATAGAGCTACGGGAATTGGTTTTGTGATGAGAAGCCAAGATGGATTGATAAAAATTAATACAGATGAAGGGATATAAACGGGTAGCCTATGCGGCTTCAATCATTGAGATCGAAGCATACGTTGTTATTTAGGTTGTCAAGGTGGCTCTTGCTAAGGACATCAGGGATGCCATCTTGGAGACTGATTCAAGTACACGTATCGATGATTTTATACACAACAAGGAGTTGTTGCACATCAGAAGTCTTTTCCTTCATATACAACCATTATGTGCCTCATTCACTTCATACTCTTGCTCTTCTTTGTGTGACGTGATGGGAATCGAGTGGCTCACGAACTCACTAGTAGGCCGTTACATAACAATGTAGGTGAGGTGTATGTTGGTCTTATTCGATCCACAATCAATCCTTGGGTGCTCGATGATGTAATGGTTTTACACAATTAATGATAAATTCTTGTTTATAAATAATTACATAAAAATATATTAAAATAAAATAAAATAGATTTTTCAATTTTATGTGATACATTATTTTTTTAAGAATTTTTAGATGATATGATTAGATATATGTTCTCATAAGCTACTTTTAATGAGTTTATGTTTAAAATGCTTATGATTTATAAAATATTCTATGAATTTTTGTGACAAACTAAAGAATTTTAGCATCTCAAGCTCATATAAGATTCTAAAAACATCGTCCCAAACACAAGATTGGTGTAAAAGCCTCAATTTACTAGTTCGTTAATACTCGGCTTTTGGCTAAGTATAAAATATTGAAGTCCCAAGTCTTTTCGAATTGACTAATGGTTAAAAGTGCGACTCAATTGTCTTTTGGTGAACGAGAGAATGGTTTGGTTGATTTATCTAATTTTAAACTATTAGCAAGTAATTTAAGTGTCGTTGAGTAAAGTAGAAGCTTTGACAAAACTAAACTAAAAGTTAATTTAGGAAAATACTTAAAACTTAAAACTTTGTGAAACTTTAAAACTTAAAAACTTAGTCAATCGAAATAAAGCAAATCATGTCCATCGGAATACACCAAAATAACAACCATCGGAATACATAAACAAGTCATCGGAATAATTCATGTTAACAACCATCGGAATAATCAAGGTCAATTCTATCACAATGTGCATCTATCGGAAAGCTTACTATCGCAATGATTCAGATCGGAATGTTGTAAACCTACTATCGCAATGTGCATCTATCGCAATGTCGCTGTCAAGAAATGGGCAGCACTTCATCTTAGCAAAGACCTTGATCCCGTCGGAATGTGCGATCGCAATGTGCGATCGCAATCCAGATCGGAATAAGGGGGAATGACCAACCCGATCGCAAAGTAGAATCCTTAAGGATTATTGCGATCAAAATGATGAAACCGTCGGAATGCGCAAAACCCCCAATATTGCGATGGAAGCACTCTTAATCCGAAATTCGTGGCAAGTTCGAAACTCAATAAGCAAGCATAATAAGCTATCCTACCCGATCCTAAAACAATTCAAAAAGCTTAAATTTGGTAACTTTTCAAAACATAAAATCGAACACTTTATGAAGGAAATCTCATCGTAACAAAAACCTTTTAGAAATCCGAAAACCAATAAGCTAGAACTTGTAATAAGCCAATAAGCATTAAGAGCTTACAACTTATACGTGTAGGAGCTTATATAAGCACAAAGGAAATGAACCTTCTAAACATACAACCTCAAATTTAATCTCGGATCATTAAGGATTCGGATTAAAGTAAGGTTTCGGATCAAAAATTCAAATAAGCCAAGAAATGTAGAATGAGATTAAGGAACACAAAGCTTAAACTTTTGATTAAAATGAACTCAAATACAAAGATTAATGAAAGCTTGAAAGAAAGGAAAAATGAAAAGTTAAGTGAGAGAAAGTTTAGAACTTTCTCTCTTTAAAAACTAGAAAGAGAAACTTAAAAATAAAAACTAGCTAACCACCCTCCTAATGTGATTAGGAGGGTATTTATAGGGAAGTAGGAGGCATGTGTGGTGCTTTCTTCTTTCTTTTTCTTCTCGACTCGACTTTAATTCTTTGTCTTTTCTCGCTGTCGTCTCGGGATTTGAACTTGTCTTTTAATTTTCTTCTTCTATTAGACTTAAGTTCTTCGACTTCATTAAACTTCTGTCTTTAGACTATTTTCTTCGATAAATCTTCAGAATAGGTCTTGGACTTCCTTTCTTTTTGCACTCTTGATCTTTTGACTTTGTCTTTTCCCGTTTTCTTTGATAAAAGCCCGTGAAAGCCCGTGTTTTCTTCCTTTTTCATATTTTGGTCCTAAAACATAATAAAAACACAAACCACACATAATTCCGACTTTTACGACATAAATCACATGTTTTGGTCTTGTTATTATTGGAAATAAGTGGTAAAAGGATAAGTGTTTTCACACTTATTAAATCCCCTACACCTGACCATTGCAATGCCCTCATGCAATGCATTAATTTTAAAGCACGGTTTACATTTTCCATCATAAATAACCCACCTTGGCCTTTATTAAATACTAAATATGAAAAGATAAAATCAAGTAAAGAAATTAAAAACTTACATTGGGTTTTGGCTGCCATTAACGTTTATCATCCTCAAGTTTCACGTTCCCCATACCAAGCTTAAAAACGAGATCATTGTTATTATAAGTTAGCAAACTAACACGAACTCATGTCGGCCACTTATTCACTTAGACTCCCTTATTCCTAGGTGTATCTCTTATATTTTATTTTTGTCTTGAATGATCACGAGGATGCATTGTTTGACTTATTTCGATAGTTATTTAGGCCGAAAATAAAGTGCACGATTTAATCAATAGTTAGCTAAAGGACCAAATCTTTTAAAACTGCTTCTCGGGACCTCATAAAGTTCATATCTTGGCATAACTCGCTTCACGATTTGAGACCTTTCTCGGACCGATATTTGGCAGCGACTTCATACTTCGAATCTTGAGAGATGTTCATGAAATAATGGCCTTCTCTTTATAATAGGAATTTCTTCACTTGAGAGATTCTTCATCTTTAGACCACGACTTCTTCATTTTTCTCTAATCTTTATTTTGGACTTTGATATACAACGATCCGCCTCCTTTTAGAACTTGGATCTTTTCATCCTCATACCTTGTTAGGGTCTTTTTGGATAGACTTCTCCATAATCTTTTGGGGAGTATATGCTTTTCGTCGTGTGTCTTGATCCTTCATATTGATTTTCGATAAATGATTCTTCACATCACTTTTGGATCTTTAGCAACAAACTGTAGCCCTCATGCCTTGTTAGGGCCTTTTCGGACTCGCCAATCTTCGCATCCCGCTTCAATAAGTTATGCCTTGGCTATGAACTCTAATCCGTACCGAGCAACTTTTAAACGATCTGGGGCTAGAAGTTAAGTAACCTTTTAAATCGTACAACCTTATTTATTGCAGATAAATTAATTAACAAGCGAAGGGAGAATAGGCTTATAATTAACTCGCATAAATTCATGAAAGAATACCGAACTTATAACTGACTCTATCATCTCTCGTTCTCCACAGTTTAAAATCTCAAGGAATGAGACTCGTGGATGCTTAGTCTATTAAATCAAAGTTTTGGGTTTTCGAGTCGCCTATAGGATCTTGCGAATTCTTAGACTTTTTCAAGTTTGAGAAATCGCATTTTAAAGTTCCCTTGATAAACAACTCTCTAGGATCAATTATAGGAACTTGCGAAAAGTTCTTGTTCTTAACCCGTGAGAGTTAAGACTTTCGCGTTTTATAGCTCCCTATATAAAAGCCTAGCAAAACTTGACTTAAACACGTTAAGGATACTAGCTAGAGTAAACTTAGATAAGTAAACTCGGGTTGAGTCAAAATGTTCACGACTAAGAAAAATCTAAAACCTCTTTATTGAAAATTTATTCTAGCAAGGAAAGAAAATAACCATAACAAAGGGAAATACAACTATACAACTAGGCCAAAATAGATTAAAAATTTGAAAAATGTCGAAAAATCAAATTTTCCGGTTAAAATGAGGGCAAATTCATGGAAAAGACCACTTACTTCGATAAAAGTCCCCCTACACTTGAGATAAACATTGTCCTCAATGTTTAAGCATGTGGGAGGAAACTCCCCTACACTTCGGACATTGTGCACTTTTTTTAAATCTTGCTAAGGGAAGGACAACTAAAGTGATTTCAATGTGAACATATAAAATATGAAATATTGAATCACAAGAGTTTAGGATAGAACCGGGAAGATGGGAACACGGTATCACGGTTCGTCAAAAGTCATCAAGGTGGATCTTTGAAGCTTTAATCCCTGCACAACACAAGAAACAAGACAACAAACACATACGGGGCTCCCCTTACACTTATTATGAAAGCAGTAAAGGATAGATCACGGGTTGCCTCCCGAGAAGCGCTTGTTTTTGTTCACCGAGTCACGAGCCTGACTCGACCCAATTTAGTTCATGGGGAACGTGGTGAGGGATGGAATCATCTCATGAGAGATGTCCTCACCAAAGTACAACTTCAAACGCTGGCCATTCACCTTGAAATTGGGCCCATTCGGCTGAGAAAGCTCAATGGTCCCATATGGAAAGACTTTGGCGACGGTGAATGGACCAGACCAGCGGCTCTTCAACTTGCCAGAGAAGATCTTTAACCGAGAGTTAAAAAGTAAGACTTGATCACCAACGTAGAACTCTCGGTTCTTGATTTTTGCGTCATGAATGATCTTCGTCTTCTCCTTGTAGATCACTGAGTTCTCGTAAGCTTCATTCCTCAGTTCGTTGAGTTGAATCTTGCGATGATCACCGGCTTTGTTGATGTCGAAGTTAGCCTACTTCAAGGCCCAGTGTGCCTTATGTTCCAGCTCGATGGGAAGGTGGCATAATTTTCCGTACACAAGACGATAAGGTGTACAACCGATCGGGGTCTTATAAGCAGTACGGAAAGCCCACAGAGCATCATCTAACTTATCGGCCCACGCGGCACGATGCTCTCCCACAGTACGCTCTAAAATTCTCTTCAAGCCACGGTTGCATATCTCGGCTTGCCCATTGGTTTGGGGATGATAGGCAGTGGAAAGACGATGATTAACACCATACTTCGCCATGACTCTTGCAAATTGATCATTGCAAAAATGAGTCCCGCGGTCACTGATAATAGCACGAGCAACGCCGAATCGAGCAAACAGCTGCTTCAAAAAGTTCACAACCACCCTCGCATCGTTCGTAGGGAGAGCCTTGGCTTCAACCCATTTAGAAACGTAGTCAACTGCGACGAGGATGTACTTGTTCCCTTTGGAGGATGAAAATGGCCCCATAAAGTCGATGCCCCATACATCAAAGATTTCACATTCCTGTATGAAATTTTAAGGCATCTCATCCTTATGTGTGATCTTGCCTTGGCGTTGGAAAGCATCAAAATGCTTAACCATTTTGTGAGCATCACGATAAACGGTGGGCCAGTAGAATCCAGAGTCAAACACTTTCTTAGCGATGTAGTTGGGACCAAAGTGACCACCGGTGGGTCCTTTGTGGCAAGCTTGGAGAATGTCAAAAGCTGCCGGTCCGTCAACACAACGACGAATGATAAGGTCAGCACATTGTTTGAATAGATAAGGGTCATCCCAAAAGTAAGTCTTAACATCATTCAAGAACTTCTTCTTTTGTTGGGATGTTAACCCTTTGATGAGAATACCACCTGCTAAGTAGTTTGCAATGTCGGCAAACCACGGGGTGTCATCAAGATTGAGATTTATAGACATTAAGGTCTCAAGGGGGAAAGAGTCATTGATCTCTTTGTTCGGATGATCCCCTTGATATGGATCCTCAAGTCTGCTCAGATGATCCGCGGCCAGGTTTTCAGCACCCTTCTTGTCACGAATTTCAATGTTGAATTCTTGAAGGAGTAAAACCAAGCGAAGAAGTCTTGGCTTAGAATCATGCTTAGTCATCAAGTACTTCAACGCGGAATGGTTCGTGTATACGATGGTGGGGGATAAAACAAGATAGGGGCGAAATTTTTCAAAAGCATAGACAACAGCTAAAAGCTCTTTTTCGGTTGTCGTATAATGCAATTGAGCCCCCGTCATTGTTTTGCTAGCATAGTGGATTGGTTGGAAGTGTTTATTCACTCGTTGGCCCAAAACCGCACCAATAGCAAAGTCGCTAGCATCGCACATCAATTCAAAAGGCAGCTCCCAATTAGGGGTAACCAAGACCGGTGCCTTAGTTAGCTTATCCTTAAGAAGATTGAAGGCGTCCATACACTCTTTAGAAAAGATAAAAGGAGTATCTTTTTCCAAGAGGTGGGTCATCGGGCGAGCGATTTTAGAGAAATCCTGAATGAATCGATGATAGAAGCCCGCATGACCCAGAAAACTTCTCACACCCTTCACGGTTGAAGGTGGAGGTAATTTGGCTATGACATCTACTTTAGCACGGTCGACTTCAAGACCGGCTTTAGAGATTTTGTGTCCTAGCACAATGCCTTCTTTTACCATAAAATGGCATTTTTCCCAATTCAGAACAAGGCGAGTGTCTTCGCACCGCTTAAGCATACGTTCCAAATTGGCAAGGCAAGAAGAGAAGGAATCCCCAAAGACCGAGAAATCATCCATGAAGACTTCCATGGTTTGCTCAACCATGTCATGGAAGATAGCCAACATGCACCTTTGGAAAGTCCCGGGGGCATTGCATAAGCCAAAAGGCATCCGTTTGTAAGCAAATGTGCCATAGGGACAAGTGAATGTTGTCTTCTCTTGATCTTGGGGATCGATGGGTATTTGGAAATAACCCGAGAAACCATCAAGAAAGCAGTAATATTCATTACCCGCTAAACGTTCAAGCATTTGGTCCATAAAAGGTAGGGGGAAATGATCCTTTCTCGTGGCATCATTGAGTTTGCGGTAGTCTATACAAACTCTCCACCCAGTAACGAGACGGGTAGGAATCAACTCGTTGTTTTGATTTGGCACAACGGTGATGCCGCCTTTCTTAGGCACACAATGGACTGGACTAACCCATGGTGAATCCGAAATAAGGTAAATCATACCCGCATCAAGAAGTTTGATAACCTCTTTTTTGATGACGTCATAGATTTTAGGATTCACCCTTCGTTGGCTTTGAATTGTGGGCTTAAAGTCGTCCTCCATGAGAATTTTATGTGTGCAGAAGTGAGGATCAATTCCGCGAATGTCGGAGATTTTCCAAGCGATAGCTCTTTTATCCTTCTTTAACACGGCGATGAGTCGGCCTTTTTCTTCTTCTTTTAGGTCCTTCGCGATGATGACCGGTAACTTCTCGTTGTCTTCCAGGAAAACGTACTCAAGATGAGGAGGTAGGTCCTTAAGCTCGAGAGTGGGAGGTTCCTCAATAGATGGTGAAACTAACGATGGATCATCATTAGTCACCTCTTTAGGAGAAGGAGAAGAAAACGGGTCCTCATTGAGAAGTCTCTCAATAGTACGAATGTCTTCATCCCAATCAGTGGAAGAATCATCATACTTAATATCGAGAGGACCCAAGCTAGCTTCGAAATCATCCAAGTCACTTTCTCCAAAAGGATTCAATGCCGGAGCAATTGAGGCAACGGTCTCAACATTGGGTAGAGAAGAGAGAGTACTTTTGCAAGCATCATGAAAATGTTCTTCACAAGCCTCATCGAGAACATCAATAGCATTAACACTCTCATATGAATAAGGTTGCTTAGAAATCTTACCCATGTTGAAGACAATTTTATCGTCACCAACTCTCATGATTATTTCGCCTGCGGCTACATCAATGAGAGTGTGACCGGTCCTCAGGAATGGACGTCCAACGATTAATGGAACACGAGGATCCATATCGTAGTCAACGACAACAAAATCCGTCGGGAAGGTGAATTTGTCAACGCCAACAAAGACATCTTCGGCTATCCCCACTGGATAAGCAACCGTACGGTTAGCTAATTCCAAAGTCATTTTGGTGGGGACTAGCTCGGGGAGAGATAATTGCTTCCAAACACTTAAAGGCATTAAGTTTATACTGGCACCTAGATCGGCTAGGGCCATGCAATTCTCTACTCCCGGGAAGTTGCAAGGAATCAAGAAGCGACCCGGATCACCAAGTTTGGTGGGCAATTTCCTTAAGAGAACGGCGGAGCAATTCTCATTATGTTGGGTCTGAGCAATGTCAAGAAGCTTTTCCTTATCACTTAAAAGATCTTTAAACATCTTAGCGTATTTGGGCATGTGAGCGAGAGCCTCGGCAAAGGAGATGTTAAAATTCAATTGTTTAAACATTTTTAGAAAGTTTGAAACTTGAATATCATCCTTGCTCTTTTGTTTCTCTTTCCTCAACCTTGAAGGATAAGGTATATTGGACGAAGAAGAAGGTTTTAGGGGAATAGGATCACTCACACCCACGGGTAGTGGGGAAATGGGGATAGAAGGTGAAGGAGGTGAGGAAAGTTGCTCTTTTTCCATGTTCACAATCACGGGTGGAGGTGTAGGAAGCTCGGGTTCCATATAACCGTTTCCACTACGAGTGGTGATTGCTTTCATCTCCCCTCTTGGATTTGCAACGGTATTACTCGGAAGAGTACCCGAAGAAGAGGGTTGATTACCTTGGATGAGCGAACCAACCATATCACGAATGTTAAGCGCTTGAGTGCTGAAAGAATCTCTGAGGCCGGCACGGATCTCATGGCTCTGTTTTTCCATATCATTCCTTAGCTCGGCTTGAATATCGTTCCCTTGTTTCGTCATTTCGCCCTTCAAGTTAATGACTTGACTCTGAAGATTCGTCACCAGCTCCCGATTAGTCTTCATGAACGTCTCGACGTCTGGACTCACTGCCATCGGTTGATTGAGAGGTGGAGCTTGGTAAGCTTGAGAATTTCCTTGAGTTCGGTATGGGTTTCTTCGGGATTGATATTGATTGTTAGCACGAGGTTGGGATTGATTGTTTCGGTTATAGCTTTGTTGTTGGTTTTGGTTGGTAGGAGGGAAACCGGGTGGAGCAAGATAATTGTTGGAACGATAACTGAGCAAGCTACGATCCCCTTGAGGGCGAGCTTGATAGCCTCCCGTGGGATAAGTACCATAAGCTGCGTTAACGTTTTCAGAAAAATTGCCTTGGGTAGAAGGACAATCATTATAAGAATGAGGACCACCACATGTGTCACAAGAAATAGCAACGGCTTTAGCTTGTTGAAAGTGGTTTGTGGCCATGGCCATGAAATTCTTGTTCATCTCAGCGAGTTGTCGAGAAATTTCAGTCATCTCAGGATTGGAAGTAGTAGAAGAAACATTGACTCTCGAGTTAGATCTTGAGGATGCGGATGAATCCCAATTCTTGTGGTGAGTAGTCATGTTTTCAATCAATTCTCGACACTCCTCCGGTCTCCTTTTCATAAAAGTACCACCGGCGGCGGCATTGATCGTGTCACGATCACGAAAAGTGAGACCATTGTAGAAGGTATCAATGAGAGTGACGGGGAGCATATTGTGATTAGGACAGCGGTCGATCAAATCATTGTATCGTTCCCAAGCGTCGAAGAGCGATTCATCATTGTCTTGCATGAATCCACTGATTTGGTTACGAAGGCTTGTGACCATGGATGGGGGGAAGTAGCGCGACAAAAAGCGTTGAGTCATGTCATTCCACGTATGAATAGAATTCTTCGGAAGACGGTCAAACCATTTTTCAGCATGTTGAGAAAGCGAGTGTGGAAAAAGTTGAAGGCAAAGGTCATCCATAGAAACACCGGGGAACTTCATGCTTTGGGTTATGGTAATGAATTTGTCGAGGTGTTTGTTGGCATCATCATCCGGAATTCCGCGAAATGGGTTCGTTTGCACTTGTTGGATCATGTGATGCTTCAACGAAAACTCCTGAGCCGTGACGTGCATTGGCGCAATCGGGCCTCCGCGTCTGTTCATGGTGGGTTGGCACAATTCCTCCATTGTTCGTAAATCAGGTATGAGGACATTGTTGTTGTTGTTGTTATTGTTGTTATTCAAATTGGGTTGAGGTGGGTTGTTATTGTTGTTATTAACACCAGCCATATCTAAATCTTCACGAGTCTCGGGCTCAGAATAGTTCGAAGATCTAGTACGCATACACCTGCAGAAGAAAAATATACGCAGAGAATATCTATATAATCTTTTTGGTGCAAAACCTTAGAAAAAGAATTGCTTTTTATGATTTTTTAATGTTTTTGTATTTTTGAAGAGTTTTATATTTTTTAGGATTTTTTGAAAATTTTGAAAGCAAGGAAAATAACGTTCAAAGAACGGATCCCAAAATTCAATGCGTCTCTCACTAAAAACCTTTAATCGTAACGAAAAGAGCCGGCAGCGGCGCCATTTAATACTCGGCTTTTGGCTAAGTATAAAATATTAAAGTCCCAAGTCTTTTCGAATTGACTAATGGTTAAAAGTGCGACTCAATTGTCTTTTGGTGAACGAGAGAATGGTTTGGTTGATTTATCTAATTTTAAACTATTAGCAAGTAATTTAAGTGTCGTTGAGTAAAGTAGAAGCTTTGACAAAACTAAACTAAAAGTTAATTTAGGAAAATACTTAAAACTTAAAACTTTGTGAAACTTTAAAACTTAAAAACTTAGTCAATCGAAATAAAGCAAATCATGTCCATCGAAATACACCAAAATAACAACCATCGGAATACATAAACAAGTCATCGGAATAATTCATGTTAACAACCATCGGAATAATCAAGGTCAATTCTATCGCAATGTGCATCTATCGGAAAGCTTACTATCGCAACGATTCAGATCGGAATGTTGTAAACCTACTATCGCAATGTGCATATATCGCAATGTCGCTGTCGAGAAATGGGCAGCACTTCGTCTTAGCAAAGACCTTGATCCCGTCGGAATGTGCGATCGTAATGTGCGATCGCAATCCAGATCGGAATAAGGGGGAATGACCAACCCGATCGCAAAGTAGAATCCTTAAGGATTATTGCGATCAAAATGATGAAACCGTCGGAATGTGCAAAAACCCCAATTTTGCGATGGAAGCACTCTTAATCCGAAATTCGTGGCAAGTTCGAAACTCAATAAGCAAGCATAATAAGCTATCCTACCCGATCCTAAAACAATTCAAAAAGCTTAAATTTGGTAACTTTTCAAAACATAAAATCGAACAGTTTATGAAGGAAATCTCATCGTAACAAAAACCTTTTAGAAATCCGAAAACCAATAAGCTAGAACTTGTAATAAGCCAATAAGCATTAAGAGCTTACAACTTATACGTGTAGGAGCTTATATAAGCACAAAGGAAATGAACCTTCTAAACATACAACCTCAAATTTAATCTCGGATCATTAAGGATTCGGATCAAAGTAAGGTTTCGGATCAAAAATTCAAATAAGCCAAGAAATGTAGAATGAGATTAAGGAACACAAAGCTTAAACTTTTGATTAAAATGAACTCAAATACAAAGATTAATGAAAGCTTGAAAGAAAGGAAAAATGAAAAGTTAAGTGAGAGAAAGTTTAGAACTTTCTCTCTCTAAAAACTAGAAAGAGAAACTTAAAAATTAAAACTAGCTAACCACCCTCCTAATGTGATTAGGAGGGTATTTATTGGGAGTGGGAGGCATGTGTGGTGCTTTCTTCTTTCTTTTTCTTCTCGACTCGACTTTAATTCTTTGTCTTTTCTCGTTGTCGTCTCGGGATTTGAACTTTCTTTTAATTTTCTTCTTCTATTAGACTTAAGTTCTTCGACTTCATTAAACTTCCGTCTTTAGACTCTTTTTCTTCGATAAATCTTCAGAATAGGTCTTGGACTTCCGTTCTTTTTGCACTCTTGATCTTTTGACTTCGTCTTTTCCCGTTTTCTTCGATAAAAGCCCGTGAAAGCCCGTGTTTTCTTCCTTTTTCATATTTTGGTCCTAAAACACAATAAAAACACAAACCACGCATAATTCCGACTTTTACGCCATAAATCACACGTTTTGGTCTTGTTAATATTGGCAATAAGTGGTAAAAGGATAAGTGTTTTCACACTTATTAAATCCCCTACACTTGACCATTGTAATGCCCTCATGCAATGCATTAATTTTAAAGCACGGTTTACATTTTCCATCATAAATAACCCACCTTGGCCTTTATTAAATACTAAATATGAAAAGATAAAATCAAGTAAAGAAATTAAAAACTTACATTGGGTTTTGGCTGCCATGAATGTTTATCATCCTCAAGTTTCACGTTCCCTATACCAAGCTTAAAAACGAGATCATTGTTATTATACGTTAGCAAACTAACACGAACTCATGTGGGTCAATTATTCACTTAGACTCCCTTATTCCTAGGTGTATCTCTTATATTTTATTTTTGTCTTGAATGATCATGAGGATGCATTGTTTGACTTATTTCCATAGTTATTTAGGCCGAAAATAAAGTGCACGATTTAATCAATAGTTACCTAAAGGACCAAATCTTTTAAAACTGCTTCTAGGGACCTCATAAAGTTCATATCTTGACATAACTCGCTTCACGATTTGAGACCTTTCTCGGACCGATATTTGGCAGCGACTTCATACTTCGAATCTTGAGAGATGTTCATGAAATAATGGCCTTCTCTTCATAATAGGAATTTCTTCACTTGAAATTTTGAGAGATTCTTCATCTTTGGACCACGACTTCTTCATTTTTCTCCAATCTTTATTTTGGACTTTGATATACAACGATCCGCCTCCTTTTAGAACTTGGATCTTTTCATCCTCATACCTTGTTAGGGTCTTTTTGGATAGACTTCTCCATAATCTTTTGGGGAGTATATGCTTTTCGTCGTGTGTCTTGATCCTTCATATTGATTTTCGATAAATGATTCTTCACATCACTTTTGGATCTTTAGCAACAAACTGTAGCCCTCATGCCTTGTTAGGGCCTTTTCGGACTCGCCAATCTTCGCATCCCGCTTCAATAAGTTATGCCTTGGCTATGAACTCTAATCCGTACCGAGCAACTGTTAAACAATCTGGGGCTAGAAGTTAAGTAACCTTTTAAATCGTACAACCTTATTTATTGCAGATAAATTTATTAACAAGCGAAGGGAGAATAGGCTTATAATTAACTCGCATAAATTCATGAAAGAATACCGAACTTATAATTGACTCTATCATCTCTCGTTCTCCACAGTTTAAAATCTCAAGGAATGAGACTCGTGGATGCTTAGTCTATTAAATCAAAGTTTTGGGTTTTCGAGTCGCCTATAGGATCTTGCGAATTCTTAGACTTTTTCAAGTTTTAGAAATCGCATTTTAAAGTTCCCTTGATAAACAACTCTCTAGGATCAATTATAGGAACTTGCGAAAAGTTCTTGTTCTTAACCCGTGAGAGTTAAGACTTTCGCGTTTTATAGCTCCCTATATAAAAGCCTAGCAAAACTTGACTTAAACACGTTAATGATACTAGCTAGAGTAAACTTAGATAAGTAAACTCGGGTTGAGTCAAAATGTTCACGACTAAGAAAAATCTAAAACCTCTTTATTGAAAATTTATTCTAGCAAGGAAAGAAAATAACCATAACAAAGGGAAATACAACTATACAACTAGGCCAAAATAGATTAAAATTTTGAAAAATGTCGAAAAATCAAATTTTCCGGTTAAAATGAGGGCAAATTCATGGAAAAGACCACTTACTTCGATAGAAGTCCCCCCTACACTTGAGATAAACATTGTCCTCAATGTTTAAGCATGTGGGAGGAAACTCCCCTACACTTAGGACATTGTGCACTTTGTTTAAATCTTGCTAAGGGAAGGACAACTAAAGTGATTTCAATGTGAACATATAAAATATGAAATATTGAATCACAAGAGTTTAGGATAGAACCGGGAAGATGGGAACACGGTATCATGGTTCATCAAAGGTCATCAAGGTGGATCTTTGAAGCTTTAATCCCTGCACAGCACAAGAAACAAGACAACAAACACATACGGGGCTCCCCCCTACACTTATTATGAAAGCAGTAAAGGATAGATCACGGGTTGCCTCCCGAGAAGCGCTTGTTTTTGTTCACCGAGTCACGAGCCTGACTCGACCCAATTTAGTTCATGGGGAACGTGGTGAGGGATGAAATCATCTCATGAGAGATGTCCTCACCAAAGTACAGCTTCAAACGCTGGCCATTCACCTTGAAATTGGGCCCATTTGGCTGAGAAAGCTCAATGGTCCCATATGGAAAGACTTTGGCGACAGTGAATGGACCAGACCAGCGGCTCTTCAACTTGCCAGAGAAGATCTTCAACCGAGAGTTAAAAAGTAAGACTTGATCACCAACGTGGAACTCTTGGTTCTTGATTTTTGCGTCATGAATGATCTTCGTCTTCTCCTTGTAGATCAGTGAGTTCTCGTAAGCTTCATTCCTAAGTTCGTTGTGCTTGTTGAGTTGAATCTTGCGATGATCACCGGCTTTGTTGATGTCGAAGTTAGCCCACTTCAAGGCCCAGTGCGCCTTATGTTCCAGCTCGATGGGAAGGTGGCATGCTTTTCCGTACACAAGACGATAAGGTGTACAACCGATCGGGGTCTTATAAGCAGTACGGAAAGCCCACAGAGCATCATCTAACTTATCGGCCCACATGGCACGATGCTCTCCCACAGTACGCTCCAAAATTCTCTTCAAGCCACGGTTGGATATCTCGGCTTGCCCATTGGTTTGGGGATGATAGGCAGTGGAAAGACGATGATTAACACCATACTTAGCCATGACTCTTGCAAATTGATCATTGCAAAAATGAGTCCCGCGGTCACTGATAATAGCACGAGGAACGCCGAATCGAGCAAACAGCTGCTTCAAAAAGTTCACAACCACCCTCACATCGTTCGTAGGGAGAGCCTTGACTTCAACCCATTTAGAAACGTAGTCAACTGCGACGAGGATGTACTTGTTCCCTTTGGAGGATGGAAATGGCCCCATAAAGTCGATGCCCCATACATCAAAGATTTCACATTCATGTATGAAATTTTGAGGCATCTCATCCTTATGTGTGATCTTGCCTTGGCGTTGGCAAGCATCACAATGCTTAACCATTTCGTGAGCATCACGATAAATGGTGGGCCAGTAGAATCCAGAGTCAAACACTTTCTTAGCGGTGTAGTTGGGACCAAAGTGACCACCGGTGGGTCCTTTGTGGCAAGCTTGGAGAATGTCAAAAGCTGCCGGTCCGTCAACACAACGACGAATGATAAGGTCAGCATATTGTTTGAATAGATAAGGGTCATCCCAAAAGTAAGTCTTAACATCATTCAAGAACTTCTTCTTTTGTTGGGATGTTAATCCTTTGATGAGAATACCACCTGCTAAGTAGTTTGCAATGTCGGCAAACCACAGGGTGTCATCAAGATTGAGATTTATAGACATTAAGGTCTTAAGGGGTAAAGAGTCATTGATCTCTTTGTTCGGATGATCCCCTTGATATGGATCCTCAAGTCTGCTCAGATGATCCGCGGCCAGGTTTTCAGCACCCTTCTTGTCACGAATTTCAATGTTGAATTCTTGAAGGAGTAAAACCCAGCGAAGAAGTCTTGGCTTAGAATCATGCTTAGTCATCAAGTACTTCAACGCGGAATGGTCCGTGTATACGATGGTGGGGAATAAAACAAGATAGGGGCGAAATTTTTCAAAAGCATAGACAACAGCTAAAAGCTCTTTTTCGGTTGTCGTATAATGCAATTGAGCCCCCGTCATTGTTTTGCTAGCATAGTGGATTGGTTGGAAGTGTTTATTCACTCGTTGGCCCAAAAACGCACCAATAGCAAAGTCGCTAGCATCGCACATCAATTCAAAAGGCAGCTCCTAATTAGGGGTAACCAAGACCGGTGCCTTAGTTAGCTTATCCTTAAGAAGATTGAAGGCGTCCATACACTCTTTAGAAAAGATAAAAGGAGTATCTTTTTCCAAGAGGTGGGTCATCGGGCGAGCGATTTTATTGTAATCCTGAATGAATCGACGATAGAAGCCCGCATGACCCAGAAAACTTCTCACACCCTTCACGGTTGAAGGTGGAGGTAATTTGGCTATGACATCTACTTTAGCACGGTCGACTTCAAGACCGGCTTTAGAGATTTTGTTTCCTAGCACAATGCCTTCTTTTACCATAAAATGGCATTTTTCCCGATTCAGAACAAGGCGAGTGTCTTCGCACCGCTTAAGCATACGTTCCAAATTGGCAAGGCAAGAAGAGAAGGAATCCCCAAAGACCGAGAAATCATCCATGAAGACTTCCATGGTTTGCTCAACCATGTCATGGAAGATAGCCAACATGCACCTTTGGAAAGTCCCGGGGGCATTGCATAATCCAAAAGGCATCCGTTTGAAAGCAAATGTGCCATAGGGACAAGTGAATGTTGTCTTCTCTTGATCTTGGGGATCGATGGGTATTTGGAAATAACCCGAGAAACCATCAAGAAATCAGTAATATTCATTACCCGCTAAACGTTCAAGCATTTGGTCCATAAAAGGTAGGGGGAAATGATCCTTTCTCGTGGCATCATTGAGTTTGCGGTAGTCTATACAAACTCTCCACCCAGTAACGAGACGGGTAGGAATCAACTCGTTGTTTTGATTTGGCACAACGGTGATGTCGCCTTTCTTAGGCACACAATGGACTGGACTAACCCATGGTGAATCCGAAATAGGGTAAATCATACCCGCATCAAGAAGTTTGATAACCTCTTTTTTGATGACGTCATAGATTTTAGGATTCACCCTTCGTTGGCTTTGAAATGTGGGCTTAAAGTCGTCCTCCATGAGAATTTTATGTGTGCAGAAGTGAGGATCAATTCCGCGAATGTCGGAGATTTTCCAAGTGATAGCTCTTTTATGCTTCTTTAACACGGCGATGAGTCGGCCTTTTTCTTCTTCTTTTAGGTCCTTCGCGATGATGACCGGTAACTTCTCGTTGTCTTCCAGGAAAACGTACTCAAGATGAGGAGGTAGGTCCTTAAGCTCGAGAGTGGGAGGTTCCTCAATAGATGGTGAAACTAACGATGGATCATCATTAGTCATCTCTTTAGGAGAAGGAGAAGAAAACGGGTCCTCATTGAGAAGTCTCTCAATAGTACGAATGTCTTCATCCCAATCAGTGGAAGAATCATCATACTTAATATCGAGAGGACCCAAGCTAGCTTCGAAATCATCCAAGTCACTTTCTCCAAAAGGAGTCAATGTCGGAGCAATTGAGGCAAAGGTCTTAACATTGGGTAGAGAAGAGAGAGTACTTTTGCAAGCATCATGAAAATGTTCTTCACAAGCCTCATCGAGAACATCAATAGCATTAACACTCTCATATGAATAAGGTTGCTAAGAAATCTTACCCATGTTGAAGACAATTTTATCGTCACCAACTCTCATGATTATTTCGCATGCGGCTACATCAATGAGAGTGCGACCGGTCCTCAGTAATGGACGTCCAACGATTAATGGAACACGAGGATCCATCGCGTATTCAACGACAACAAAATCCGGCGGGAAGGTGAATTTGTCAACGCCAACAAAGACATCTTCGGCTATCCCCACTGGATAAGCAACCGTACGGTTAGCTAATTCCAAAGTCATTTTGGTGGGGACTAGCTCGGGGAGAGATAATTGCTTCCAAACACTTAAAGGCATTAAGTTTATACTGGCACCTAGATCGGCTAGGGCCATGCAATACTCTACTCTCGGGAAGTTGCAAGGAATCAAGAAGCGACCCGGATCACCAAGTTTGATGGGCAATTTCCTTAAGAGAACGACGGAGCAATTCTCATTAAGTTGGGTCTGAGCAATGTCAAGAAGCTTTTCCTTATCACTTAAAATATCTTTAAACATCTTAGCGTATTTGGGCATGTGAGCGAGAGCCTCGGTAAAGGAGATGTTAAAATTCAATTGTTTAAACATTTTTAGAAAGTTTGAAACTTGAATATCATCCTTGCTCTTTTGTTTCTCTTTCCTCAACCTTGAAGGATAAGGTATATTGGATGAAGAAGAAGGTTTTAGGGGAATAGGATCACTCACACCCACGGGTGGTGGGGAAATAGGGATAGAAGGTGAAGGAGGTGAGGAAAGTTGCTCTTTTTTCATGTTCACAATCACGGGTGGAGGTGTAGGAAGCTCGGGTTCCATATAACCGTTTCCACTACGAGTGGTGATTGCTTTCATCTCCCCTCTTGGATTTGTAACGGTATTACTCGGAAGAGTACCCGAAGAAGAGGGTTGATTACCTTGGATGAGCGAACCAATCATATCACGAATGTTAAGCGCTTGAGTGCTGAAAGAATCTCTGAGGTCGGCACGGATCTCATGGCTCTGTTTTGCCATATCATTCCTTAGCTCGGCTCGAATATCGTTCCCTTGTTTTGTCATTTCGCCCTTCAAGTTGATGACTTGACTCTGAAGATTCGTCACCAGCTCCCGATTAGTCTTCATGAACGTCTCGACGTCTGGACTCACTGCCATCGGTTGATTGAGAGGTGGAGCTTGGTAAGGTTGAGAATTTCCTTGAGTTGGGTATGGGTTTCTTTGGGATTGATATTGATTGTTAGCACGAGGTTGGGATTGATTGTTTCGGTTATAGCTTTGTTGTTGAAAACCTGGCCACGAGGTTGGGATTGATTGCAAGCATGTCTTCAATGGTTCCAAAGATTTTTCCTTTTATTGCATCAGGTGGATACTGAGATGGCTTAAAGATTTCAATACCGGGGTCGAACACCTTTTCCTTTAGGGGAAAATAGCACTCAGGCTAAGCAGAATGGGAAGAAGATCCGCGAAGAAGCACAACGTCCTCAGAAGTGGGACAAAGAGGTGTTAACTCATACGTGCTGCGGATATCAGTGTCGACCGGTTTCTTCTCCTTTGCAAGAATGTTCGTCAAATCCAAAGTAGGATCAAGACGATAATCTTCAAAATCATAAGGAGGAGCATCACTCTCATGAGGGAAGTAAGTGTTGAGAAATTCAGAGAAGTCTTCCTCAAATGAGTAATCGTCCAAAGTAGGATCGAGTGATGACGGAGGATCTTCATCATGTGAAGAATCGCTCGAAAGAGTATCAGCCTCATCAAAATCATCATATGTGGGCAGCTCGGGATACTCAGAAGTAATGTCATCATAATCATCCGAATCTGAGCTTGAATCATCATCATAAGCATCAAAGACCGGTGGAGAATCATAAATGGGAGAAGGTTCCAAAGTAGGGAGAGAATCATCCATATTATCATGAAAAAGTGGATTATCATCGCAAGACTCGAATAGAGGATTGTTGTCAACGACAAAGTCATCGAGTACATTAATCATATTCACTGATTCTCGGCCTCCAAAGGATTTGCCTGTAAGCTTCCCCATTTTAAAAATTTGTGAATCATCTCCGACTCGTAAGATTAACTCACCTTCGGCCACATCCACTAAAGCTCGTCCGGTTCTCAAAAATGGCCGACCAAGTATTAAAGGAATACGAGGGTCCATTTCATAATCAACTACCACAAAGTCGACCGGGAAAGTAAATGTGCCAACTTTGATGAACACGTCTTCGGCTATACCAACGGGGTAAGCGAGAGTGCGATTTGCAAGTTCAAGAGTCATCTTTGTTGGAGTGAGGTCAGGTAATGATAGTGTTTTCCAAACACTCAGTGGCATCAAATTAATACTGGCCCCGAGATCAGCAAGGGCAGTAAATTCTTCAGTTTTGTTGAAAATGCAAGGCAACACAAAACGACCGGGATCTCCAAGCTTTTCTGGAAGTTCTTTAAGAATAACTGCAGAGCAGTTTTCATTTAAGCATGTGTTGGCGAGTTCAATCAGCTTCTCCTTCTTGTTAAGCAATTCCTTAAATGCTTTAACAAATTTGGGCATGTGGACAAGTGCCTCAAGAAAGCTAATGTTGAAGTTCATTTGAGAGATCATGTTCACATAGCGTGTCACTTCAGAGTCCTCCTTGGTTAGTAGTTTGGACTTGCCTAAACGAGAGGGATAAGGGATATTAGGTTTGGGTGGTGAAGGTGTAGGTGAAGGTAAAGGTTGAGATGTTGAAGGGTCCTTCCTAGGTACATCGTCATGACGAGGCGGAGACGGTAATGGTGCACTAATACTAGGTGTAGGAGGAGTAGGGATACATGGTGGTGGAGGAGGTGTAGATGATGGGGGTGGGATTGGTGGATCGACAATGGTAATTCCACTACGAGTAGTAATAGCACTCACATTTGCTCGTGGATTGGAGACGGTGTTTGAAGGTAGAGAACTCGAAGAAGAAGGTTGAGCGGCGGGCAAGAAACTAGCAAGCATATTCTTCAAATCATTGGTTTGATTGCTGAAGGAGGATTGAATATTATCTCGAAGCTCGGATCTAATCTCATTTCCTTGCTTTGTGATATCTCCTTTAAGATTGATAATTTGGCTCTGCAGATTCTTGATTTGCTCACCTTGGGTTCTCATGATGGCTTCAACATCAGGAGTAATGGGTGGGGTTTGTTGGGCGGGTGGGTGATAAGGATTAGAAGCTCTTGGTGGGATTTGGTTGCTTCTATTGTAGTTGTTGGCGGGGTTTTGGTTTTGAGGAGAAAAACCGGGTGAAAGGTAGTTGTTAGATCGGTAACTCAGCAGATTTCTATCCCCTTGAGGTCGAGCTTGGTAATTTTCCGGTGAATAATTACCATAAGCTGCATACACATTTTCCGGATTTCCTTGTGTAGAAGGATAATCGGTGTATGAGTGAGGACCGCCGCATGTTTCACAAGGATTAGCAACCGCTTTAACTTGTTGTTATTGTTGGTTTGAAGCGAGAAGCGTAATACTTTTGCTCATTTCAGTCATCATGCGGGTGAGTTCGGTCATTTCAGGGTTTGCTGAGGTGGAGGAAACATTGACTCTCGGGTTGTTCCTTGAAGAAGCAGAGGAATCCCAGTTTTTGTGGTGAGTAGTCATGTTCTCAATTAGCTCTCTACACTCCTCGGGTGTCCTTTTCATAAATGTGCCACCGGCGGCTGCATTAATCGTATCACGATCGCGAAAAGTCAAACCGTTGTAGAAAGTATCGATTAAGGTCACAGGGAGCATGTTGTGGTTTGGACAACGATCAATCAAGACATTATATCTCTCCCAAGCATCAAAAAGAGATTCATCGGGATCTTGCATGAAACTGCTGATTTGATTGCGAAGGCTCGTGACCATGGATGGTGGAAAGTAGCGCGACAAAAAGCGTTGAGTCATGTCATCCCAAGTATGAATAGAATTCTTCGGGAGACGATCAAACCATTTCTCGGCATGATGTGATAAAGTATGTGGGAAGAGTTGTAGGCGAAGAACATCCATTGTGGCACCAGGCAACTTCATGCTTTGGGTGATTGTAATGAACTTGTCGAGGTGTTTGTTGGCATCATCATCAGGCAATCCACGGAATGGGTTTGTTTGCACTTGCTGAATCATGTGGTGCTTCAACGAAAACTCAGGAGCGTTGATTTGCATCGGCGCAATCGGTCCTCCTCGTCCAAACATGGTAGGTTGAAAAAGCTCCTCCATGGTCCGAAGATCGGGCTGTGGAAGAACATTGTTGTTATTATTGAGGTGCGGTGGAATATTGTTGTTAACACCTGACATACTTAAATCTTCTTGAGTCTCGGGCTCTTGATAAATAGAAGATCTAGTACGCATACACCTGAAAATGCAGAAGAAAAAGAAACCAAATATAAAGACAATATATATACACAATAAAGAGAAAATCTTTTTGTATTTTTGAATTTTTTTATTTTTATGGATTTTTATCAAGTTTTAATTTTTATGGATTTTTTGAATTTTTTATGCAAGAAAAGTAACGCTCACAAGTGAACGGATCCCAAAAAGCAATGCGTCTCTCACAGAAAACCGTTAATCTTTACGAAAAGAGCCGGCAGCGGCGCCATTTTAATACAAGCATTTTGGCCCGTATAAAAATTAAAGTTCGTGGAGTTGGTCTAATCGACTTGATCTAGGTTCACTATGCGACTCAGTCGTTCTTTGGTGGAAACAATAGTTGTGTCGTTGTAATATATTTAAAATGTACAAAGCAATGTAAGTAAATCTAAAATCTAACTTAAAATAAGTTGACAGGAATTTAAAGCGAGACTAAAAGTAAATGGCACTTAATTAAATCTAAACTAATTAAATATAAATGGCACAATATTAAAAACTTTTTAAAAGTAAATTAATTAAATGACTTGCAATTAAAAGCGTTACGGGAATTAAAATTAGACAAATAATTAAAATGATAACTTAAAAATTAAACAAGAGAAAACATAGAAATTACCCCACCATCGGAATATATTCCGATCAGACTCACCATCGGAATGTACACAAACCTCACAATCGGAATGTTGATCGGAACCTTAGATCGGAATACCCTGTCACTTATTCAGATCGGAATGTCCAAACAACCCCTTTGATCGGAATGTCGCCTATCGGAATGTGCTCAAGATCGCAATGCAGTTCAGATCGGAATCGTCCAGATCGCAATGATGCTAAGAAAAATTGGGCAGCAATTCGACTAAGTAAACCTCAAGAGCCGTCGGAATGTGCGATCGTAATGTGCGATCGCAATCCCAGATCGGAATAAGGGTGATATTACTCCTATCGCAATCTCGGATCGGAATGCAAAACCCTTGTCCAAAACTGTCACTATCGGAATGTGGTAAAGCAAGCCGTCGCAATGTGTGAAGAACCCTTTCTTTCCGATGGATACAAATTCGTAATAAGCACAAGAACTAAATAAGCTATAACTAATAAGCAGTAACAAAATAAACTCAAATGAAAAGATAACAAAACAAGACAATAAGCTAAAAAGTTAAGACCTTTTCAAAATTAAAAGACGACACTAAATAAAATGGATTTTAAAAAGTAAAACTTTTAAGAAAACTTTGAAAACACTTAAACTAAATACCAAATAAGCACACAAGGTTGTCAAACTCGTGGCTGATTTCGTATGTAACTTAAAGGAAAAGAAAGGAAGAAACTTTTAGTTAAATAAGCAAATGGATTAAGCAACAACTTGCTTAATCCGAAATTGTAACCGAATCAAAAAAGAAGAAGGGTAGAATGAGATTGGTAAAAATAAGCTTGATCAAATGATAAAGAAAGATTAAAGACACGAATTTAAAGAACGCAAATTAAAAACTTACTTGGAATTAAAAGAATAATTAAAGTGCAAAACATGTATTAAAAATGACAAGTAATTAAAGGTGCATAAAATAAAAGTAGAAGAGCTAATTTGTCAAGTTAGCCAACAAAAACTAGTGCAATGAATAAGAGGGGTATTTATAGGAGATTAGGGGAGTGGTTAGAGGAAGCTTCCTCCTCTCCTTCCTTTCTTCTTAATTGCGCCATTAAGTCCTTCCTTCTTAATCTCTTTGTTAATCTTGGACTTTGATGACTTTTGGCTCGGGATTTCTTTGGACTCGTCTTTTAATTCGATAAATAAGCTTGAGTTCCTCGGCTTTAAGTAAACTTCCGTCTTTTGACTTTTTCTTCGATAAATCTTCAGAATTGGTCTTGGACTTCCGTTCTTTTTGCACTCTTGACTTTTTGACTTCGTCTTTCGTCTTTTTCTTCAATAAAAGTCCGTAAATGCTCGTGAATGTCCGTGTTTTCTCCACTTTTCACCATTTCGTCCTAAATCACAACAAAAACACAAACCACGCATAATTCCGACATAAAAGACATAAAATACACGTTTTGGTCCGGTTATTATTGTAATTAAGTGGTAGAAAGGATGGGTGTTTACACACCTATCAAATCCCCTACACTTGACCATTGCAATGTCCTCATGCAATGCATTAGTTACAAAGCACATTTACATTTTTCATCAAAATCAATCCACGTTGGCCTTTATTAAATAGATAGAAAATTATAAACATTCAAAATAAAGAAATCAAAAACATACCTTGGGTTTTGGAAATGTTGTGAATGATCATCATCCTCAAGTTTCACTTTCTCCAAACCAAGCTTAAAAAGGAGATCATTGTTATTATAAGTTAGCAAACTAACACGAACTCATGTGGGCCAATTATTCACTTAGACTCCCTTATTCCTAGGTGTATCTCTTATATTTTATTATTGTCTTGAATGATCACGAGGATGCATTGTTGACTTATTTCGATAGTTATTTAGTCCGAAAATAAAGTGAACGATTTAATCAATAGTTAGCTAAAGGACAAAATCTTTTAAAACTGCTTATCGGGACCTCATAAAGTTCATATCTTGGCATAACTCGCTTCGCGATTTGAGAACTTTCTCGGACCGATATTTGGCAGCGACTTCATACTTCAAACCTTGAGAGACGCTCATGAAATAATGGTCTTCTCTTCATAATAGGAATTTCTTCACTTGAAATTTTGAGAGATTCATACTTGGACCACGACTTCTTCATTTTTCTCCAATCTTTATTTTGGATTTTGATATACAACGATCCGCCTCCTTTTATGACATGGATCTATTTATCCTCATACCTTGTTAGGGTCTTTTCGGATACACTTCTCCATGACTTTTGGGGAGTTTTTGCTTTACGTCGTGTGTCTCGATCCTTCATATTGATTTTCGATAAATGATTCTTCACATCACTTTGGATCTTTAGCAACAAAATATAGCCCTCATGCCTTGTTAGGGCCTTTTTGGACTCGCCAATCTTCGCATCCCGCTTCAATAAGTTATGCCTTGGCTATGAACTCTAATCCATACCGAGCAACTTTTAAACGATCTTGGGCTAGAAGCTAAGTAACTTTTTAAATCGTACAACCTTATTTATTGCAGATAAATTTATTAGCAAGCGATGGGAGAATAGGCTTATAATTAACTCACATAAATTCATGAAAGAATACCGAACTTATAATTGGCTCTATCATCTCTCGTTCTCCACAGTTTAAAATCTCAAGGAATGAGATTCGTGGATGCTTAGCCTATTAAATCAAAGTTTTGGGTTTTCGAGTCGCCTATAGGATCTTGCAAGCTCTTAGACTTTTTCAAGTTTAGAAATCGCATTTTAAAGTTCCCTTGATAAACGACTCTCTAGGATCAATTATAGGAACTTGCGAAAAGTTCTTGTTCTTAACCCGTGAGAGTTAAGACTTTCGCGTTTTATAGCTCCCTATATAAAATCCTAGCAAAACTTTATTTAAACACGTTAAGGATACTAGCTACAGTAAACTAAGATAAGTAAACTCGGGTTGAGTCAAAAGATTCACAACGTTTGAAAATTAAAACCACTTTATTAAACATTTATTCTAGCAAGGAAAGAAAATAACTATGCAAAGGGGAAAAACTAATAGGCCAAAATAGATCAAATATTTTGAAAAATGTCGAAAAATTGATTTTCCGGTTAAAATAAGGACAAATACAAGGAAAAGACCACTTAACTTCGATAGAAGTCCCCCCTACACTTACGATAAACATTGTCCTCAATGTTTAAGCATGTGGGAGTAAACTCCCCTACACTTAGGACATTGTGTACTTTGTTTAAATCTCACTAAGGAAAAGACAACTAAAGAGATTCCTATTTTAATATTGAGAAAATATAAAATAGTGAATCGAAAAGAGTTTAGGATAGAACCGGGAAGATGGAACACGGAATCACGGGTCGTCAAGAATCATCAAGAATGGATCATTGAAGCTCGAATCCCTGCTTATAAGAAGGAAGAGGAGAGGAAATAGCAAACCAACGGGTCTCCCCCCTACACTTATGATAAAGCAAGCTAAAAGATAGATGCATGGGTTGCCTCCCAAGAAGCGCTTGATTTTTGTTAACCGAGTCGTGAGCCTGACTCGACCTTGATCATCAACGGAAGAAGCATGAAACATATCCACCAGGATCAAAGACATAGTTTTCGTCCATCCAATAGCACATGCTTAAGGCGAACAAGGCAAGCCAAAGAAGAATAGGCAAGGTTCCCTTAAGCAGCGATGGAGCACGGTGGGAGCAAGTATGGTGAGGTGCAAGCACGTCTTCAATGGTTCCAAAGATTTTTCCTTTTATTGCATCAGGTGGATACTGAGATGGCTTAAAGATTTCAATACCGGGGTCGAACACCTTTTCCTTTAGGGGAAAATAGCATTCAGGCTCAGCAGAATGGGAAGAAGATCCGCGAAGAAGCACAACCTCGTCCTCAGAAGTGGGACAAAGAGGTGTTAACTCATACGTGATGCGGATATCGGTGTCGACCGGTTTCTTCTCCTTTGAAAGAATGTTCGTCAAATCCAAAGTAGGATCAAGACGATAATCTTCAAAATCATAAGGAGGAGCATCACTCTCATGAGGGAAGTAAGTGTTGAGAAATTCAGAGAAGTCTTCCTCAAATGAGTAATCGTCCAAAGTAGGATCGAGTGATGGCGGAGGATCTTCATCATGTGAAGAATCGCTCGAAAGAGTATCAGCCGTATCAAAATCATCATATGTGGGCAGCTCGGGATACTCAGAAGTAAGGTCATCATAATCATCCGAATCTGAGCTAGAATCATCATCACAAGCATCAAAGACCGGTGGAGAATCATAAATGGGAGAAGGTTCCAAAGTAGGGAGAGAATCATCCATATTATCATGAAAAAGTGGATTATCATTGCAAGACTCGAATAGAGGATTGTTGTAAACGACAAAGTCATCGAGTACATTAATCATATTCACTGATTCTCGGCCTCCAAAGGATTTGCCTGTAAGCTTCCCCATTTTAAAAATTTGTGAATCATCCCCGACTCGTAAGATTAACTCACCTTCGGCCACATCCACTAAAGCTCGTCTGGTTCTCAAAAATGGTCGACCAAGTATCAAAGGAATACGAGGGTCCATTTCATAATCAACTACCACAAAGTCGACCGGGAAAGTAAATGTGCCAACTTTGATGAACACGTCTTCGGCTATACCAACGGGGTAAGCGAGAGTGTGATTTGCAAGTTCAAGAGTCATCTTTGTTGGAGTGAGGTCGGGTAATGATAGTGTTTTCCAAACACTCAGTGGCATCAAATTAATACTGGCCCCGAGATCAGCAAGGGCAGTAAATTCTTCAGTTTTGTTGAAAACGCAAGGCAACACAAAACGACCGGGATCTCCAAGCTTTTCCGGAAGTTCTTTAAGAATAACTGCAGAGCAGTTTTCATTTAAGCGTGTGTTGGCGAGTTCAGTCAGCTTCTCCTTCTTGTTAAGCAATTCCTTAAATGCTTTAACAAATTTGGGCATGTGGACAAGTGCCTCAAGAAAGCTAATGTTGAAGTTCATTTGAGAGATCATCTTCACATAGCGTGTCACTTCAGAGTCCTCCTTGGTTAGCAGTTTGGACTTGCTTAAACGAGAGGGATAAGGGATATTGGGTTTGGGTGGTGAAGGTGTAGGTGAAGGTAAAGGTTGAGATGTTGAAGGGTCCTTCCTAGGTACATCGTCATGACGAGGCGGAGACGGTAATGGTGCACTAATACTAGGTGTAGGAGGAGTAGGGATACATGGTGGTGGAGGAGGTGTAGATGATGGGGATGGGATTGGTGGATTGACAATGGTAATTCCACTACGAGTAGTAATAGCACTCACATTTGCTCGTGGATTGGGGACGGTGTTTGAAGGTAGAGAACTCGAAGAAGAAGGTTGAGCGGCGGGCAAGAAACTAGCAAGCATATTCTTCAAATCATTGGTTTGATTGCTGAAGGAGGATTAAATATTATCTCGAAGCTCGGATCTAATCTCATTTCCTTGCTTTGTGATATCTCCTTTAAGATTGATAATTTGGCTCTACAGATTCTTGATTTGCTCACCTTAGGTTCTCATGATGGCTTCAACATCGGGAGTAATGGGTGGGTTTTGTTGGGCGGGTGGGTGATAAGGATTAGAAGCTCTTGGTGGGATTTGGTTGCTTCTATTGTAGTTGTTGGCGGGGTTTTGGTTTTGAGGAGAAAAACCGGGTGAAAGGTAGTTGTTAGATCGGTAACTCAACAGATTTCTATCCCCTTGAGGTCGAGCTTGGTAATTTTCCGGTGAATAATTACCATAAGCTGCATACACATTTTCCGGATTTCCTTGTGTAGAAGGACAATCGGTGTATGAGTGAGGACCGCCGCATGTTTCACAAGGATTAGCAACCGCTTTAACTTGTTGTTGTTGTTGGTTTGAAGCGAGAAGTGTAATACTTTTGCTCATTTCAGTCATCATGCGGGTGAGTTCAGTCATTTCAGGGTTTGCTGAGGTGGAAGAAACATTGACTCTCGGGTTGTTCCTTGAAGAAGCAGAGGAATCCCAGTTTTTGTGGTGAGTAGTCATGTTCTCAATTAGCTCTCTACACTCCTCGGGTCTCCTTTTCATAAATGTGCCACCGGCGGCTACATTAATCGTATCACGATCGCGAAAAGTCAAACCGTTGTAGAAAGTATCGATTAAGGTCACAGGGAGCATGTTGTGGTTTGGACAACGATCAATCAAGACATTATATCTCTCCCAAGCATCAAAAAGAGATTCATCGGGATCTTGCATGAAACCGCTGATTTGATTGCGAAGGCTCGTGACCATGGATGGTGGAAAGTAGCGCGACAAAAAGCGTTGAGTCATGTCATCCCAAGTATGAATAGAATTCTTCGGGAGACGATCAAACCATTTCTCGGCATGATGTGATAAAGTATGTGGGAAGAGTTGTAGACGAAGAACATCCATTGTGGCACCAGGCAACTTCATGCTTTGGGTGATTGTAATGAACTTGTCGAGGTGTTTGTTGGCATCATCATCAGGCAATCCACGGAATGGGTTTGTTTGCACTTGCTGAATCATGTGGTGCTTCAACGAAAACTCAGGAGCGTTGATTTGCATCGGCGCAATCGGTCCTCCTCGTCCAAACATGGTAGGTTGACAAAGCTCCTCCATGGTCCGAAGATCTGGCTGTGGAAGAACATTGTTGTTATTATTGAGGTGCGGTGGAATATTGTTGTTAACACCTGACATACTTAAATCTTCTTGAGTCTCGGGCTCTTGATAATTAGAAGATCTAGTACGCATACACCTGAAAATGCAGAAGAAAAAGAAACCAAATACAAAGACAATATATATACACAATAAAGAGAAAATCTTTTTGTATTTTTGAAATTTTTTATTTTTATGGATTTTTATCAAGTTTTAATTTTTATGGATTTTTTGAATTTTTTATGCAAGAAAAGTAACGCTCACAAGTGAATGGATCCCAAAAAGCAATGCGTCTCTCACAGAAAACCGTTAATCTTTACGAAAAGAGCCGGTAGCGGCGCCATTTTAATACAAGCATTTTGGCCCGTATAAAAAATAAAGTTCGTTGAGTTGGTCTAATCGAATTGATCTAGGTTCACTATGCGACTCAGTCGTTCTTTGGTGGAAACAATAGTTGTGTTGTTGTAGTATATTTAAAATGTACAAAGCAATGTAAGTAAATCTAAAATCTAACATAAAATAAGTTGACAGGAATTTAAAGCGAGACTAAAAGTAAATGGCACTTAATTAAATCTAAACTAATTAAATATAAATGGCACAATATTTAAAACTTTTTAAAAGTAAATTAATTGAATGACTTGCAATTAAAAGCGTTACGGGAATTAAAATTAGACAAATAATTAAAATGATAACTTAAAAATTAAACAAGACAAAACATAAAAATTACCCCACCATCGGAATACATTCCGATCAGACTCACCATCGGAATGTACACAAACCTCACAATCGGAATGTTGATCGGAACCTTAGATCGGAATACCCTGTCACTTATTCAGATCGGAATGTCCAAACAACCCCTTTGATCGGAATGTCGCCTATCGGAATGTGCTCCAGATCGCAATGCAGTTCAGATCGGAATCCTCCAGATCGCAATGATGCTAAGAAAAATTGGGCAGCAATTCGACTAAGTAAACCTCAAGAGCCGTCGGAATGTGCGATCGCAGTCCCAGATCGGAATGAGGGTGATATTACTCCTATCGCAATCCCGGATCGGAATGCAAAACCCTTGTCCAAAACTGTCACTATCGGAATGTGGTAAAGCAAGCCGTCGCAATGTGTGAAGAACCCTTTCTTTCCGATGGATACAAATTCGTAATAAGCACAAGAACTAAATAAGCTATAACTAATAAGCAGTAACAAAATAAACTCAAATGAAAAGAAAACAAAACAAGACAATAAGCTAAAAAGTTAAAACCTTTTCAAAATTAAAAGACGACACTAAATAAAATGGATTTTAAAAAGTAAAACTTTTAAGAAAACTTTGAAAACACTTAAACTAAATACCAAATAAGCACACAAGGTTGTCAAACTCGTGGCTGATTTCGTATGTAACTTAAAGGAAAAGAAAGGACGAAACTTTTAGTTAAATAAGCAAATGGATTAAGCAACAACTTGCTTAATCCGAAATTGTAACCGAACCAAAAAAGAAGAAGGGTAGAATGAGATTGGTAAAAATAAGCTTGATCAAATGATAAAGAAAGATTAAAGACACGAATTTAAAGAACGCAAATTAAAAACTTACTTGGAATTAAAAGGATAATTAAAGTGCAAAACATGTATTAAAAATGACAAGTAATTAAAGGTGCATAAAATAAAAGTGGAAGAGCTAATTTGTCAAGTTAGCCAACAAAAACTAGTGAAATGAATAAGAGGGGTATTTATAGGAGATTAGAGGAGTGGTTAGAGGAAGCTTCCTCCTCTCCTTCCTTTCTTCTTAATTGCGCCATTAAGTCCTTCCTTCTTAATCTCTTTGTTAATCTTGGACTTTGATGACTTTTGGCTCGGGATTTCTTTGGACTCGTCTTTTAATTCGATAAATAAGACTTGAGTTCCTCGGCTTTAAGTAAACTTCCGTATTTTGACTTTTTCTTCGATAAATCTTCAGAATTGGTCTTGGACTTCCGTTCTTTTTGCACTCTTGACTTTTTGACTTCGTCTTTCGTCTTTTTCTTTAATAAAAGTCCGTAAATGCTCGTGAATGTCCGTGTTTTCTCCACTTTTCACCATTTCGTCCTAAATCACAACAAAAACACAAACCACGCATAATTCCGACATAAAAGACATAAAATACACGTTTTGGTCCGGTTATTATTGTAATTAAGTGGTAAAAAGGATGGGTGTTTACACGTTTTGGTCTTGGATTTCAAAATGCTCGTGAATGAACTTATTAAATGGCGCACTGGGCCTTGAAGTGGGCTAACTTCGACATCAACAAAGCCGGTGATCATCGCAAGATTCAACTCAACGAGCTCAACGAACTGAGGAATGAAGCTTACGAGAACTCACTGATCTACAAGGAGAAGACGAAGATCATTCATGACGCAAAAATCAAGAACCGAGATTTCCACGCTGGTGATCAAGTCTTACTTTTTAACTCTCGGTTGAAGATCTTCTCTGGCAAGTGGAAGAGCCGCTGGTCTGGTCCATTCACCGTCGCCAAAGTCTTTCCATATGGGACCATTGAGCTTTCTCAGCCGAATGGGCCCAATTTCAAGGTGAATGGCCAGCGTTTGAAGCTGTACTTTGGTGAGGACATCTCTCATGAGATGATTCCATCCCTCACCACGTTCCCCATGAACTAAATTGGATCGAGTCAGGCTCGTGACTCGGTGAACAAAAACAAGCGCTTCTCGGGAGGCAACCTGTGATCTATCTTTTACTGCTTTCATAATAAGTGTAGGGGGAGCCCCGTATGTGTTTGTTGTCTTGTTTCTTGTGTTGTGCAGGGATTAAAGCTTCAAAGATCCACCTTGATGACTTTTGATGAACCGTGATACCGTGTTCCCATCTTCCCGGTTCTATCCTAAACTCTTGTGATTCAATATTTCATATTTTATATGTTCACATTGAAATCACTTTAGTTGTCCTTCCCTTAGCAAGATTTAAACAAAGTGCACAATGTCCTAAGTGTAGGGGAGTTTCCTCCCACATTCTTAAACATTAAGGACAATGTTTATCTCAAGTGTAGGGGGACTTCTATCGAAGTAAGTGGTCTTTTCCATGAATTTGCCCTCATTTTAACCGGAAAATTTGATTTTTAGACATTTTTCAAATTTTTAATCTATTCTGGCCTAGTTGTATAGTTGTATTTCCCTTTGTTATGGTTATTTTCTTTCCTTGCTAGAATAAATTTTCAATAAAGAGGTTTTAGATTTTTCTTAGTCGTGAACATTTTGACTCAACCCGAGTTTACTTATCTAAGTTTACTCTAGCTAGTATCCTTAACGTGTTTAAGTCAAGTTTTGCTAGGCTTTTATATAGGGAGCTATAAAATGTGAAAGTCTTAACTCTCACGGGTTAAGAACAAGAACTTTTCGCAAGTTCCTATAATTGATCCTAGAGAGTTGTTTATCAAGGGAACTTTAAAATGCGATTTCTAAAAGTTGAAAAAGTCTAAGAATTCGCAAGATCCTATAGGCGACTCGAAAACCCAAAACTTTGATATAATAGACTAAGCATCCACGAGTCTCTTTCCTTGAGATTTTAAACTGTGGAGAACGAGAGATGATAGAGTCAATTATAAGTTCGGTATTCTTTCATGAATTTATGCGAGTTAATTATAAGCCTATTCTCCCTTCGCTTGTTAATAAATTTATCTGCAATAAATAAGGTTGTACGATTTAAAAGGTTACTTAACTTCTAGCCCCAGATCGTTTAAAAGTTGCTCGGTACGAATTAGAGTTCATATCCAAGGCATAACTTATTGAAGCGGGATGCGAAGATTGGCGAGTCCGAAAAGGCCCTAACAAGGCATGAGGGCTACAGTTTGTTGTTAAAGATCCAAAAGTGATGTGAAGAATCATTTATCGAAAATCAATATGAAGGATCAAGACACACGACGAAAATCATATACTCCCCAAAAGATTATGGAGAAGTCTATCCAAAAAGACCCTAACAAGGTATGAGGATGAAAAGATCCAAGTTCTAAAAGGAGGCGGATCGTTGTATATCAAAGTCCAAAATAAAGATTGGAGAAAAATGAAGAAGTCGTGGTCCAAAGATGAAGAATCTTTCAAAATTTCAAGTGAAGAAATTCCTATTATGAAGAGAAGGCCATTATTTCATGAACATCTCTCAAGATTCGAAGTATGAAGTTGCTGCCAAATATCGGTCCGAGAAAGGTCTCAAATCGTGAAGCGAGTTATGCCAAGATATGAACTTTATGAGGTCCCGAGAAGCAGTTTTAAAAGATTTGGTCCTTTAGCTAACTATTGATTAAATCGTGCACTTTATTTTCGGCCTAAATAACTATCGAAATAAGTCAAACAATGCATCCTCGTGATCATTCAAGACAAAAATAAAATATAAGAGATACACCTAGGAATAAGGGAGTCTAAGTGAATAATTGGCCCACTTGAGTTCGTGTTAGTTTGCTAACTTATAATAACAATGATCTCGTTTTTAAGCTTGGTATGGGGAACGTGAAACTTGAGGATGATAAACGTTCATGGCAGCCAAAACCCAATGTAAGTTTTTAATTTCTTTACTTGATTTTATCTTTTCATATTTAGTATTTAATAAAGGCCAAGGTGGGTTATTTATGATGGAAAATGTAAACCGTGCTTTAAAATTAATGCATTGCATGAGGGCATTGGAATGGTCAAGTGTAGGGGATTTAATAAGTGTGAAAACACTTATCCTTTTACCACTTATATCCAATAATAACAAGACCAAAACGTGTGATTTATGTCGTAAAAGTCGGAATTATGCGTGGTTTATGTTTTTATTTTGTTTTAGGACCAAAATATGAAAAAGGAAGAAAACACGGGCTTTCACGGGCTTTTATCGAAGAAAACGGGAAAAGACGAATTCAAAAGATCAAGAGTGCAAAAAGAACGGAAGTCCAAGACCTATTCTGAAGATTTATCGAAGAAAAATAGTCTAAAGACGGAAGTTTAATGAAGTCGAAGAACTTAAGTCTAATAGAAGAAGAAAATTAAAAGACAAGTTCAAATCCCGAGACGACAGCGAGAAAAGACAAAGAATTAAAGTCGAGTCGAGAAGAAAAAAAAAGAAGAAAGAACCTCACATGCCTCCCACTTCCCTATAAATACCCTCCTAATCACATTAGGAGGGTGGTTAGCTAGTTTTAATTTTTAAGTTTCTCTTTCTAGTTTTTAGAGAGAGAAAGTTCTAAACTTTCTCTCACTTAACTTTTCATTTTTCCTTTCTTTCAAGCTTTCTTTAATCTTTGTATTTGAGTTCATATTAATCAAAAGTTTAAGCTTTGTGTTCCTTAATCTCATTCTACATTTCTTGGCTTATTTGAATTTTTGATCCGAAACCTTACTTTGATCCGAATCCTTAATGATCCGAGATTAAATTTGAGGTTGTATGTTTAGAAGGTTCATTTCCTTTGTGCTTATATAAGCTCCTACATGTATAAGTTGTAAGCTCTTAATGCTTATTGGCTTATTACAAGTTCTAGCTTATTGGTTTTCGGATTTCTAAAAGGTTTTTGTTACGATGAGATTTCCTTCATAAAGTGTTCGATTTTATGTTTTGAAAAGTTACCAAATTTAAGCTTTTTGAATTGTTTTAGGATCGGGTAGGATAGCTTATTATGCTTGCTTATTGAGTTTCGGACTTGCCACGAATTTCGGATTAAGAGTGCTTCCATCGCAATATTGGGGTTTTTGCACATTCCGACGGTTTCATCATTTTGATCGCAAAGTAGAATCCTTAAGGATTATTGCGATCAAAATGATGAAACCGTCGGAATGTGCAAAAACCCCAATATTTCGATGGAAGCACTCTTAATCCGAAATTCGTGGCAAGTTCGAAACTCAATAAGCAAGCATAATAAGCTATCCTACCCGATCCTAAAACAATTCAAAAAGCTTAAATTTGGTAACTTTTCAAAACATAAAATCGAACACTTTATGAAGGAAATCTCATCGTAACAAAAACCTTTTAGAAATCCGAAAACCAATAAGCTAGAACTTGTAATAAGCCAATAAGCATTAAGAGCTTACAACTTATACGTGTAGGAGCTTATATAAGCACAAAGGAAATGAACCTTCTAAACATACAACCTCAAATTTAATCTCGGATCATTAAGGATTCGGATCAAAGTAAGGTTTAGGATCAAAAATTCAAATAAGCCAAGAAATGTAGAATGAGATTAAGGAACACAAAGCTTAAACTTTTGATTAAAATGAACTCAAATACAAAGATTAATGAAAGCTTGAAAGAAAGGAAAAATGAGAAGTTAAGTGAGAGAAAGTTTAGAACTTTCTCTCTCTAAAAACTAGAAAGAGAAACTTAAAAATTAAAACTAGCTAACCACCCTCCTAATGTGATTAGGAGGGTATTTATAGGGAAGTGGGAGGCATGTGTGGTGCTTTCTTCTTTCTTTTTCTTCTCGACTCGACTTTAATTCTTTGTCTTTTCTCGTTGTCGTCTCGGGATTTGAACTTGTCTTTTAATTTTCTTCTTCTATTAGACTTAAGTTCTTCGACTTCATTAAACTTCCGTGTTTAGACTATTTTTCTTCGATAAATCTTCAGAATAGGTCTTGGACTTCCGTTCTTTTTGCACTCTTGATCTTTTGACTTCGTCTTTTCCCGTTTTCTTCGATAAAAGCCCGTGAAAGCCCGTGTTTTCTTCCTTTTTCATATTTTGGTCCTAAAACACAATAAAAACACAAACCACGCATAATTCCGACTTTTACGACATAAATCACACGTTTTGGTCTTGTTATTATTGGAAATAAGTGGTAAAAGATAAGTGTTTTCACACTTATTATTCGTGTTTTTATTTTAGGATGTTTCAACTTGTCTTGTGCACTTTGATCACTACTGTTTGTTGAATGGATTTATATATGTAAGGCATAAATGAAGGTTAAAATATGTAAATTAATAATACTTTTAGGGTATAAAATGTAATTATAAAATACCTTTTATTATTGCTAGTTCGCAGAAGTGATGTTATCCTCATTACTTAATTAAAAGAGACTTTAGTGAATACACATGATATTTGATTGCTGAAAAGTATCATTGATGACCATTTATCATTTGCAATTTGGAAAAGGACTTACAAAAATAATGGTGGAAAAATAGTAGTTTACCAATTTTATGCACTCATGTAACACCCCCATTTTTACCATATAGCACCGGAAGCTAATCCGGGGTATTACTTTCAACCCGTCAGACTTCATTCACCTGAAATATATGCTTACAAATCAACATAATGGTTGAGTGAATTCATAGGTTTAAACAATATTTGAATACAAGCATGACTCTAGGGCTACAGTGTTATACACCCAAATTTTCAAATTCATCGATTCTTATTGCACTAGCTGATGACCCCGCGACTAGACATTATCAGACTAACCAAGAAATTGCCCTTATGCAGGTAGTTTGTCGGAATATCCTGAGTATAGAAAAATAAAGCATATCTGTTTAGCCTAGGTAGGAACCTATCAACATTCCAGCAAGTGCGACTTGCCCAGATAGGGGATGTCAGTCCCCAATAGTACTATTCATAATATTAGCGCTCGTTTTCTAGAAATGATTAGCGGTCTATAATTAAAAAGCGAATTAATGGAAACAAGTAAACGTAATGTTAATAATCATATCAGGCAGTATATAAAAACACTTGTATTCCAGTTTTAGCATATATCCTCCTCATGGGTTTGCAAATCATTTGTAAACTTTCAAAAGTGAGGCTATGAACTCACCTTAACCTATGAATTCCTGATTTATTTAGATATCACAACTTCTCACAAATCTGAGTTGACACACAAATATGTATATATATCAAGTCGTAAACTCTGAGTTCAATTTATATTATTTTGTATATCTTGCCTTTGATTTATATATTTTGGAATTATAGTATCATTGTTCGGGCCATTATACTTAGAAGCCGTTTTATAAATGTTTGAGGAGTGAGGGAAGTTTAAATCGTAAACCCAACCACTCAGTCAGAACGTAATATCGAGATGTAACATCTTTGTACAAAGCTCCCTACTAACATGACCCATTTTATATTATTACATTTTATGAACCTTAGTTTCAATATTGACAAAATTAGTCCTTTTAGTTATAGTTTGGCATAATTACACTTTTAACCCCTAAAGTATAAAATTTTAATATTTACATGTTAAACCTCTAAATATTAACCTTAGGGTCTTAAACTTTTCAATATTTATCCTTATAGTATTAACTTTGACAAAATGACACTTTTGGCCTAAAATGTTTATAGTTTCAAAAATGACAGTTTTAGTCCATATAGTTGTTAAAAATCATATAACAACCTCAAAAATGTTCCAAATGATCTAGGAATTTAGAACAAAGTTTGTGAACACGTTTATAATCACAATAACAACATTTCTCTATAATTATAGCTTTTGAAATCGGCTTTTTCTTATTATTTTATGTGATTTACAAAATTAGAGTTTTAAGACATCTTTAACTTATAACTTTCATTTTAAATGATCATATGACCTAATTTATTTTAGATTAGTTTCTAACATCATTTTAACACTATAACAAGTCCAGGAAAACGTATAACAAAATTAAAGCTTAGTTAACATAGAGATTACCTAAGTAGCTCCAAAATGGCTCCTTATGGCTTCCTATGAACACAACTTGCTACCAAAGCTTCAAGAGCTTCAATGGATTCTTTCTAGACATGGTTTATGGTATTCTAAGGGTCCTATAAGTTTTGTAGACGTGAATTTAAGAAAGGGTATGGATATATAATAGAAACATGGTGCAAGTTCTAACTTAGGGAGTTCGCCCTATTTATACTCATTCCAACACTTAGGCTCTAAGCTAAGGCCTCAAACGTGTAACATGGATATCTTAGTTACTAATGGAATCTAGGAGGTCTATGCAAGTTTTTAAAGTCTAGGATCAAAATATCTTGCACTTGTGGTTCTAAAGAGGTCACGATAATGTTATGATAAGAATGAGGATGTGTAATATACAAGGAGGTGATGCACCTACTTGTTGGAACTTAATAAATATCTAGCAACATCCTAAATATTTGATTCTAGTTTGAATTTGGGAGGTAAGGTGTTTAAACATGGTTTTAGAGGTAAAAAGTAAAACGGGTTCATAAACTAGGGCTTGTAACTCGTAACTTTGTAATTTTGGTAATTAGGGACTTAGAAATGTGATTAGTGATGGATTAGGGTTTAATTAGGGTTTACAAATTTTAATTATAAAGTTTGGGTCCTTGGTTTAAAGTTTAACAAAGATTTGAAGTGAAATTAGGAAGAAAACTTATGTAGATTAGGGTTTCTAATGATCTAGAGTTAAATCTTAGTAAAAACCATTATCCTTCACTTAGCTACTGATGTATACTTAATTTAGGTCTTAAAAATTTTGTTTTAAGTATCTAAAGTGGTTCCACACTTTGTTTGATAGGTTATTCTAAGTAAACATGTCTAAAGAGTGAAAATACCTATTTTGACCTAATTTACAAGTCATGCATTGAAATCTTGTACTTTATGCCTTAGGGTACTTTTAAATTGTCTTAATATAATTTTATAACCTTAATGTAATGCTATGAGTGTTCATAGACTTGTCCTAGAAGAATAGGTGTTGATTCTAAGTAAAATGCTTAATATAAGGATTTCTAGGTCACTAATCCTAATGACTTTCTATCTTGAGTAATTAGGGTTTATATCATCATATACACTTATTCTAGGTCTTATATGTTATGTTTAGGACTTCTAAGGATTCTACATTCTTATTTTAAGGGTTTATATAGGGTAATCATAATCTAGGTATAATTAGGTTAACTTAAGATCTTATGCTTTAATAACTTGTACATTGTGATTTATTAATTTGTAACTTGGCTTTAAATAAATGTATGATCTTATTATGATACTTAGTTGAGTTTTATAGATAGTTGCAAAAGATTAGACTTTAATTCAGTGTAAAATAGTTTTTAGGTGCTAATCTAGGTTACTAGGTCTTATATTTGTAATTAGCTTTAGATTAGTTAATATTAGTGTTTTGTGATCAATTATCTTTTATTTATATGTTAAATTATAACTAGTATATTGTATTTGATATTTATACATAGATATTATGTAGTTATATTGCTTGAAATATTAGTTTACAAGGGATTTCTAGGGATCCTAGGGCTCTGTAGTATTTTAGGCCATCTTTGTTATACTTGGATTGTTCTTATTTATAATGTATACATATAGTTACTTTTAGAACTCAGACTTGATATATACATATTGTTTACAACATATAGGCATATTTTGATGTGGCAATTGAGATAGTGAGAATCCATATATTTAACAATTCAATCATATATCATATCAAAATGCAAAAATTTCTTAGCAAATTCACCTTTTATTTATTTATCAAATGTGAAAATGCATATACATTGATATTACATTAGCCAAAACTACTGGATGTTATAACTCATGTATCTAGATCTAAGGTGTTAAAATATCAGACGCGATTTAGCGTTGAACTAGTGAGGCTAACACAATTAACATCCTTAAGGAATTGGAAGAATCTCGTACTTAGAAGTATATAGTTCTAACTTATAAGGCTCGTTTTTTTAATGGTTTATGGGGTATTGAATCAAAGGGATATCAAATTACTTGTTTGGTGGATTTTTTTTTTCTTTTGACGACATTTATTGAATCACAAATTCTATACCTTCCATCGTTAGTGTCTTTAAACCTAGTCAACCAATAAGATTTTTATTTTCTCTTTTATAATTTTTCTCAACCATACAATTATATATGTTATATTTTATTCTTTTTTATAATTTTGAAAACGACTTTTAACATTTAACCTAAATATAAACAAATATATAATACAAATAAATTTTTATTTTCTATCCTAGGAATGTATACATTCTCCTTACCTTCGTTTTGGAAATCTATATCTTCAGGCAAGTCGTCTAAGTTCTCATTCATACTAACGTCATCAAAATACTATCACTCGTACCATATGTCAACCTATCCTCGTTCACCAACTCAAAAACATCATATCCATGATGTTTAGTATACATGGACAAATGCCTATCATTTTCGAATAAGCATTCAACAAATCCATCTAACTGGTCATCATTTGTAATAAGTCTCAAACCGATATACATTGGAACTCCTGGTATTGTATAAAAAATCTCTAATGCTACATATAGGACAAACTAATATATGATAGTGAAAAAAATATCATTCATACCTTCAAAGTCGATATCATCTATTGCATGAACTTCTCCATTAGTATAAGAAACATGATTACCAATAAAAAGACCATCGTGGTGCAAATCCACCACGCACTTCACCAGGTCTTGATCAAACCTACAATATTAGAGTTTAATTAAGGCAACTTATTTAATCAAACAATTTAATAATACATTTTAATCCAACAACTAGGGTTTAACAAGGCTTAATAATTGATTACTAATATAATCGAAGCTCAAAATCAACAACAGGTTTATGTGATAAAATTAGGGTTATAAGTGTGTGTTTGCCTATGTCGTGTTTTATAAACGTATATACTTGGATTAAAAGAAATTCTCACTTAGGTGGATACTAACTACTCTAAGTTGACACGAAAAGACATAAACTAACTAGTTAAAAAAAGTCAAAGGGAAAATCAAACATTCCTGGTCAAAATGCTCAGGTAGCAATATGCAAGGTTCCAAATAGAGTGACGCGTAGCTTGGTGGCACGTCCAAGCCTCAAGCCTTAAGAGTCTTTGCGAAGCAATGGCGTTTCTTAAGGCGTGACAAAACGGCAGTTTTTTATAAATTTTTGTAATAAACTAATATTATAATATTTCATATTTTAATATACAAGTCAACATATATAGTCATATACTAAGTTTATACTTAAAATTCAGTTAAGACTTAAAAATTTGACTAATCCGAACAAAAAAGTAGTCCACTTACAAAATAACTCAAAAAATCTCCAAAAGCTACTAAAAAAGATGTCACGCCTTGACATTTAATGCGCCTTAACTCACCTTTTGGCTCATTGACTCACGTCATGTCCACGGTCAATGCCAAATTTCAAATCGTAATGACGAAATTACGCTTCATGTTTTGACGATATCTTTACGCTGTCAAAACGCGCCTTACAGAACTTTGCCAATATGTATAATGAACACGTATTAATTCATACCATAATACTTGAGCATTTGTGCTTTTACCGAACCGTCAATACCATAAAATGTAACACTTGCTATCTATTTTATCTAATAAAATGTTACAAATTACAAGCATATAAAGCTTGGAGCATTAAAAACAATTCCTAAAATAAGTCATATGTACAAGCACTTTTAAACACTAAAATGGGAGAGCATTAAAAACAATTCCATAAGTAGACCATTTTTAGGAAAAAATCATTAGCGATAGTAATATGGATCGGTTAGCCCAATAACACTTTAAACCCGACACACATTAACTCAAGGCACGCTCCTTAACATTCAAATTTCAAAATTCAGTCAACAAACTGCTAATGTATTTTTGGAAATCTTTTTATGACATTAAAACACTTTAAACGCGTCTCACATTTAATAAGGACGCTCCTCCTACATTTTGAATTTGAAAACTTGAATATTAGTAGTATATAAACACCACACAACTCATACATTTGCTGCACATTGATCCGTGATTTTATGCTATGCAAGCACTTAGATCCAATACACACACTTCTTCTCTCATTCTGTGTTGTGCTGCCATAGAACGGAATGGATTGCACATACCATTCCTGCAACAGCACATGATCTAGGTGCTACCATTGAGGTTAACTTTAATGGTTGTCACACACTAAACCTGAATAGCTAGCATGTTGATATATTTGTGCTGCCATAGAACGGAATGGATTGCACATACCATTCCTGCAACAGCACATGAACTTGATGCAGCCATTAAGTTTAAACTTAATGGTTGGCACATCATAAACATATCTTCCCTGTTGATCTTTTTGTGTTGCCATAGAATAGAATGGATTGCACATACCATTCCTACAACAACACATGATCTTTTTGCAGCCATTGAGTTTAAACTTAATGTTTGGCACAGCATAAACATATCTTTCATGTTGATCTTTTTGTGCCACCATAGAACGGAATGGATTGCACATACCATTCCTACAACAGCACATGATCTTTTTGCAGCCATTGAGTTTAACATAATGGTTGGCACAACATAAACATATCTTCCATGTTGATCTTTTTGTGCTGCCATAAAACTTTATGCATTCAACATAGCAATCCTGCAACAGCACATGATATTTGGCACCATTGAGGTTTAACCTTAATGGTTGGCAGATCATAAACATGTATCTCAAAATTGGTCTTTTTGTGCTACCATACTTTAGGAATAAAAAAGTGGTCATTCCTGCAACATCACAAACTACAGGCTCACATTGAATGGTAACATAAATATGAAGATTTAAACATTCTTGTTATCATTCTATAATCTTTAAGGTAAAACCCTAAACTTGATCTTTATTTTAAAAACAAAATAATTAAAAACAAAATATATCAACATATGTTTACCTGCTATTGCAGTTTTTGTAATTAATAAATTTAATTATAAATTAACTATATTGATGGTATGATCATATTTTGTCAAGTCAACATATACAGTTGTGGTAAGAAACAATTGAACCACTATTTGAATTTATGTAGATAGAGTACACCACAAACAAAAAAATCAGGACATTTTTAGGATATCTTTAAAAAATTTAATGGATCTCTTTACCATAAATATATTCCCAGCATGTTACAAATTACTGTATGAACATTTTTATTCCTTCAACAACAACTTCTAAATCGTCATTTAAAATTGGAATTTTCAAACCAAAACTTGGTACTCTTTAACAGTTTTTACAAAAATACATTAGCAATCTGATGCATCAGCTTCTTTCAACACTTCACCACCTAATATGAATGGCATCCAATAGTGGCATACTATGTGTTAATATATTGTGCACTCAATAATTCAAACATGTGAAAACATTATATTGTTGTTATAAATCGTATTGACAATTGATAACACAAACACAATTTTAAAACGCAGATCATGAATTACGTTATGAAAACTGAAAACTGAAAGTTTTTAACAGAAAAGTGAACAAGATTAACTAACTACTCCTAACTAACTATGTGTGAATCTACTCCTAGTCTAACCGATCTCAAATGAAGGTCTTCTCTTCTTTTTATAGCCGTCGAGAGGAGGAAGTGACGTGTCTTGTCCAATCAGGTTTCGACACGTGGAAAATACGAGGTTGAACTCTTCATTCTTCATTCTTCATATTGGGGATTTCTTCGTTCTTCATTATTGATTTAATTAAATGGTATCTCCTTGTAGAGGAGATCAAAAGGAGTATTTTTCAAGTTATAATCTTCGATTGAATCTTTATGAATCTTCCATGAATCGAACTTGCAGGTTTTTGGTGAAAGAGGTGATAAAAATCTGATATTCGTTTCTCTCTCTTCTTTGGGAACGAAGGAAGACACGTTTTGTGTTAGTTTGACCGGGTCTTGGTCAATTGACCAAATATAATAAACTTAACATTTATTTCTCTTTGGTCCTTCAAGTTTCATATCTTTCCAAATGGTTTTAAAACTTTTTAAGTAATTTCCTTTCATCCTTCATCTTGCTAAAAGTTGCAAGTTCAACCCTTGATCTTTGAAAACTTGGCAAATAAAGTCCTTGAAGCATCTTTCGTCTCTTTCTTCGCCTTTTCGTCAAATAAATCCCTTGAAAACGCGTGATTGCTCAAAAATGTATCTTATCGCCTGAAAACACATAAAACACAAATACACGCGTAATTCTGATATTTTAAAGTTAAAATAATGTATCTGACTGTGTTTTGAGTGGTATTTGGATCATTATTGATGAGTGTTTTCACACTTATCAAAAACTATGTTTGAAAACGTAGTTCATTAATAGTTGCGTTTTCATATCACAAATTTGAATTGTTGAAAACTGTTAAGCTATTGTTAGACTACATACACAATAGTACAAATATTACTCTTTAAAACAAAAATATTTAATGATAGTTTTAATAACCTAAATTACTTAATAATTATTAATTATATATTTTGATTTTTAAACACTTAAATGTGTTAACTTATTTCTGGTAAGGTTGTTTAATCATATAAAGTATTAATTGAGTTACTTACGGCATAAAATATATACTTTCCCTTAATATTAATAGTTTGTTACGATTGTAAAAGATATCTTCTTGCATGTCTTTTTTGAATCAAACCCTAAAAAATTCCTATGCCTATATAACCAGTATTGGTTCCATACATAGTTTCATAACAAACTTTAAGTTTTTTTATCAACCTCAGAAAATCGTTTTAGCATAATGGCAAACTTGGTTGCCGGTTACATCAGCGACCTCTCTGGGGTCAAAGATAATGTTTTACTTAGGGTTCGTATACTCAGGTGTTGGATGCAGGATATCTATGGTAAAAGTAACATAAAAAATATGGAGCTTATATTAATGGATGAGAAGGTAATCCATTAGATCCATGCTTTTAATGAGGTATTACTATGTTGTATACAATTGTTTAAATATATGCTCACATTGTTTCATGTTATGTTACAAAATTCACGAATGCAAGCTACGGTTCGCATAGGATTGGTGAATCAGTTTAAAACAAAACTGGTGAAACAAAACTGTGTAATAATCAAACGCTACACATTAGGCGAGATACAACCAAAATTTTACATGGTAGACAGAGCTATACGATTGAGTTTTTTTGTCTAACACAGAGGTTGAGCCGTGTACCGATTGGAATGGATCAGTTCATGGATTTTCATTCAGGAACTTTAAAACCATTACTAATCTACAGCAAGAGCAGCCTGGATAATTTGGTATGTAGTTAGGACACTTTTTCAATAATTATATAATTATGGAGGTTTAAAAAGAGTTATTTTTAATGTATTTTAAATTATTTTTGTCAGATATCATTGGCCACATTCCTTCCTATAAAGATTTGGATGCATATGACAAGAATGATAAAGCAGGGAAGAAAAAATCCTCAATGTTGGTTGATGTAAAGTGAGTTTTGAACTAATATATGCATGTAAATTTCATGAATACATAGTAACCTGTGTTTTATGTTTTGTGATATAAAATAGTGGCCATGAATTGAGGACAACTATGTGGGGAGATTATGCGCAACAATTGAGTGATTTCCTAAATAAATGCTCAAACCATGGTAAGATCGTGATGGTTATTCAACTTGCTATGATGAAAATATGGGATGGTAAGTATTTACAGTCATGAATAATTATTTTTAAATAATTGTTTTTTACACTCTATATAGATAACTAATTTGTTGAGTTTGCTTGAAAATGCAGGTCATATGTGTGTTCAAAATGGATACAATGCAACCAAGGTTTTCCTTTTTGACTGTTCGTCGCCTATTACTGACGAAAATTTTTCCGACGTGAAGGAAAATTGTGGAAGGTAATTTTACAATTAAAGATTACTTATTAAATTGTCCATGTTGATAATTCAAGTATCAACATGTTTTTCAGGTTGTTTGCTAACGATAAACAACAAGAGTCTGAAAATACGGTCACACACATCTCAACCGCCTCAAAGAATTCCACCAAGGATATTTTTGTTACAGGATTCCCTCCTAGGAATATTACTGAGCTTTTGGAAGTTGAACATGTAATATTTGTGATTTATTGATGTATAGTAAACGTTTTTGATTTAACGTTAGTGACAAATGTTGTTACACATGAATCTAACGATTAGAAATTATTAATTCACAGTGTTTTGAGTGTTATTATTGGTACGATAATAGCCATTCATGAAGAGGAAGGATGGTGGTATCTTGGATGCAAGGCGTCTAAGAAGAAGGATGTTAAGTCGTCGGATATTACTGATCTCGATGATGAGAAAGCAATTGAACCTGCTGATGGGAAGTGTAAAACCCCAAAATTTGGGCTTTTGACACGTTAGAGACTTCATTATTACTATCATACATCGCATACTATTTTTACCAACCACTTCTACAAACGAGATCATAATATAGTAAATATTATATATTTACTTATATTACTTAAAAACTTGAGATTTTAACCATATATCTATGTTATTTATTTATTTTTAGATACATTTTATGTGCATAAATAATTATTAATTACCTTATTAATAATAACGATGATCCTAAATATTACGCATTGAAACTCTACACATTAATTTTTGGACATAAACTTTTAGTAGAATTAGTTCGACTCAATAAAATATTTTAGAACACTTTGACCATTTATTTCATGTACAAAATAAATCAAACTAACCAAAAGGATGTATACTACATTCAACTAAACATTCCTTTGGATCTCTTTTCATTTACACATGGGGTATTATACAAACACAACATTTCTTTGGCCATTAACTTGTACACGTCTCAACTAAGATTCACCAAGATTTTTGCATATCTTAGCAAATCAAACCAAATCCCTCCTAGATTTCATCTAGTACATATGTAATCTATCACAAATCTTGCTACCTAGCCGAATTTCATACAACATTCGGCTTATGTTTTCTTCTAGAACCTTAGATATTTTTCCCACACGTTATAACACTCATGGCTAGGAATCCTCCAACATTTCAAAATACCAACTTCACCAAATCTAACATGGATTTGCAAATTTTACTAGATCCTCTTAGTACAAATGAAATCCTAACAAATCTAGGAAAATCCTACCTTATCCTAGCTAAATCTTCACATTTATATATCTCTCTCTCGTCTACCTAAAACCACAGCATAACCATCATATTCCTCCTTCCTTCTTCTCCTGCCGAGAACAACATAGTAAACACAAACTCCATCTTTCATTTTGGCTTTACTTCCAAGTTATTACTACTTATATGAACACAAACAAACCACTTACGTGTAAGAGGCGCCATGGCGAATACACATGATAAAGGTTTCGTCAAGTCGGGGTTTCTCGTGGGTTGAGCTGAGGAGAGCTTGGTTTCGGGTTTAGTATCGTTCGTGGGTTCGAGCTAAGGACGAACTAGGGTTTACAAACGACACCAACATGTACAAGTCCTGGAGTTCTAACCATGTGTTCACCCTTCATAAGTTCACGAATACTTGTTCTATTTATTTTCTTTCCTCGTCATATGCATACCATCCCACTGATTATCATAGGTTGTAATAAACGAAATAGGATATACTAATGTGCTAGTCACTTTTAACATAAAATAACCTCCTGATGTAATTCATCACCATTGGGAAACGCATATTTAAAACACGAGCTGGGCAAAAATGAATGTACTGGGTCTTAAGTTATCCCTTAAATAGTAACTCTGCCAAATTTGAACGAAAATGGAACACGTTTGCTATGTTAAACAAATCAACCATGATTAATATTTTATGTGTAAAAGTAGCTCGACCAGCCTACTTTAGACCCTGTTAAGACCTAGTAGGACCCCGTGTATGGAACAGGTTATGGGGTCATTTCGTAGAACACCTAGCCAGCTTTCCACAGTCTCTTGAATCACCCAAAACGGAGCTATAACGAATCGGGAAATTAAATTTGAAAATCTGCGTTTACACATTAAAAGCTGTCAACACTTATATAAAAAGCTGACAGCATTTGCATGTTGGCTGACCAACCGACTTTGGCTGCGTTTCTTAGCGAGTTAGAGTTAGATATGTAACCCGACACCAATTAGGATATTGTAGATCTCCTGGCTACCTTTCCGTAGACACCAAGAACACTAAAAACGGATCTATAACGAATAAGTTACAGCCCTTTAAAAATCTGCCTCGCACACTTTTAAAGCTGATGAAAATTTAGTCATTCTGACCCGCTGACTTTAAGCTCGTTTTTACCCATTTTAGAGCCGTTTACAAGCAAAACTTAAGGAACGAAACTTGTAGACGGCATGTCCGAGAATACAAATATGTTCCCCGTTTGTTTTATGGCTAAGTAATGAACCCGTAATTAATTTTCAGAAATCAAGATTTATAACATAAAACACTTGAAGCACAAGGACTAATATTGCCATTTTATGAAAGTTTAGCAAGCCCTAGGGGCTGTTTTGGTAACTATATTAAAACCAAGGACTCATGAGCAATTTAACTTAAGTTTTATTAATAATATTTATTTAATAAACTTTAAGGGATATATTGTAATTCGTGAAATGTGGAGGACTAATTACAACATTTGAAACTTCACTTTTATGAAATATAATATTCTATAAGTCTTAATTAAATAAAAATCATTTTATCTAATTCATTACAATTTGAACGAAGTAAATACACTTTATTAAATTAAAAGTGTACATGTTACGATAACTTACAATAAGTTTAACACTTAAAACGATAACAACTTATTAAATCGGTTATCATGCATTTTCATCAACTGCATTTATATGTGCATTATATTTGTACATATACTGAGACCCAACTAATTACTTAGGTAATTAACTGTATCGTGAGCATACTATCTGGACTATCTGTGATATTATCCGGACACTGCTATTCAGGTGAGTTCATAGCCTCGCATTTCACTACTTTTTGTGCTTTTACTAACCCGCGGGGAGGAGACATGCTATAACTTGTTTTAACTATATGATTTGTTATATCTTGAGAATTGAGATCGTGGCCCTACACTTATACTTAATAAATTGTTGATCGAGGAAACGCAAACTGAACTGTTACCCTTAATTACATGTGCCTATTCTAGATGAACCCGCATGACCCGTGCATCTGAAACTGTTAGAATTTTTGAATTGCCTGAATGTTATAAATAGATCTATTTGGTATTGACCATCCCCATCTGGGTGAGTCATGCTCACTGTGCCTAGGCCAGGACAACAGATGTTTCACATGTCAGCACATATTATTTTTGGGTGCCTTTTAATAAGGCGAAGGGTCCTCATTTGTCGAGGACTTAACTGTCAAGTCTCAATTTCGGGCAATATGGAAATGTAATTACCTGATAGTATTTGGCTTTGTGTGATACTAGCTTTGTGATGTTTGCGGTTCTAAGCTTGACCTTATATTATTTGGTACATTACTACATGGAACATACTGATATTTATGAACTTGATTTTTATCAAACCTTATGAAATACTATATGGGATATTTGAGATCCTACACTTGATTTTTATATCAAACTTTGTGCAACACTACGTAGGACAGTTTACAGTCCTGAACTATTATTTTACAAAACTCTATGAATTCACCAACTTTATGTTGACTGTTTTAAGCATGTTTTTCTCAGGAAATTAAGTTGGATTATTTGAGCATGGACCGAGCATCATTTAGGAGCATCATAATAATTGGGGGATATGTTTTCAATGGGATACTTGTAACAACTGATATTCAACATTTCAACAGATTGTACTAAAACAATATTTGTATCAATTGTATTTCAAAATCATATAATTATGATCAATGCTTTGTATGCCATTTGTTATGTGATCCACCTACGTGACACCGAATTACTTTTCCGCTGCAAACCTGATTTGGGGGTGTCACAGAATGGTATCAGAGCGAATGGTTATAGACAATCAGATCAAAAATAAAATTGTTTTTCTATTTTATTAACTGAACTATAACCGGATTAAAATTTCAAAAACTTAGATTTCAAAAACTGGGTTTTTGACGGGACATACTTAGAGAGCATATAGCATATAGAGCATGCATAACTATATGATTTAAATGAAATTCATTATCCTATGCATTTATACTTTATGATAGTGCTAGATGCTAACCCCTTTACTTGCTTTACATATTGCTACTGTTTAATATCTTTATGAAGATATTAAAATATTAAAATACTTCAAGTATTTAATGAAACGTATAAACATGTCATGTTAGTAGGGAGCTTTATACAAAAGATGTTCCATCTCGATATTACGTTTTGACTGAGTGGTTGGGTTTACGATTTAAAGTGCCCTCGCTCCTCAAACGTTTATAGAATGGCATCTGAAGTATGATGGCCCGAACAATGCATTATAACCACAAACAACATAATACATACGAAACCCTTGGAAATATGTAAATGGAAAATCTAAAATAAATTTTGGATAAATCTTAGATAATCTAAAGGATTTTGGAAATCTTTTCTAAAAGAATCGTATCTTTAAAGAATTTAATTTAATCTTGGAAGAATCTATTTAAATTTTGGAAAAATCTAAATTAGATTTTTAATCTTGAGAAACCATATTTAATCTTTGGAAATCTGTTTTTGATCTTCATCTTATTTGAGCTTTGGAAATCCTATTTTATCCTTGGAAATCTAACAAAAATCATTTAGTGCCTAACTAAATCTTTACGAATCTCATACTAAAGTTTACAACTAATATCGCTAGCAAATGTTGAGATTACTCTCTATCTCATATTAAACCTTGTACAATTGTTACCATTTGACAAATATACTTGATATTGTAATAAAATCCAAATAAATCCTAATATCTTATACTAAGATTTTCAAATCCCTCATGACTGATTATTGTATCAGTTTAAGCTTATACGCTACTTATTTGCCAACGTTTATAATATATCATTGTATTATAGATCCCCGTTTGATACATATTTTAACACACGTGATTTGAACATCTACTTACGGAACACAACTTATTGACGACTTCTACGCTTTGCTTTTAGTAACTTTATGTGATATTATTTGGATAAGTTTGCATGTTGAAATGACGCGGTGGGACCCAAATCAAGGTAGGACTCTATATTTAGATGACGTTTAAATATGGAACATAAGTCTCTTGATCGTAAGCCACCGGACCAGAAGTTATTTATAGTTTCGTATTAAGATGTTATGGGACGTCTGAAGACGAAAGTTATAAACAAACTGACTGTAAACTCTCTTAGTACTATCTATTTTCTTAGATATTATATTAGTTTAGATGGTAAGCCTTGTCGGGAATATTTAAGTATGTTGGGCTATGAAATCCTTATTGAAACGAATTAGGACGCTTTTCGTTTGAATAAAGAAATCATAGGTCACCGAACCATGAAGTTATAAATTTTTACTTTACGTGGATGAGGACGCTTATCGATGTAAATAAAAATTTATAAACAAGTGGGCTTAAATATATTCGACGTGACTCATTATTGATATTATTTTATTAATCCAGCTATGGAATGTATTCCTTTTAGTTCTCGGCTTATTTTTAACCCAACATCACCTAAGCATATTGAAGCTTAATAGACTTAACAATCTCTTGAAGAACTAATAAAACATTAACAAGCCTTATCTATGCATACCGAGGCCCAATAAGGCCCATGAAGCACATTTAAGTAAAACCAAGACTTAAAAACGAATTTCTCATACTTTATCCAACCTTGTAAACTTATTAGAACTTGAATCTGACTTAATGAACCTTTTACTAATTCTCATGGGCTAAACTTGAATTTTAGAACCATCAGGGACTTGTTTTGCCACCTTCCAAATATATTTCAAGCCCTAGGATAATAAGACGAGAGTTGTAAAACTCTAAGGACTAAACATAGATTTCAATGAACTTAAAAGAATCCCTAGATGATTTAACACGGATTAAAACCCCTATGGGTTGATTTTGCCACTTTTGAAACTCAATTTGAGCCCTAAGTTATTTTTCATTAGAAGACCATTCATGCCATAAAGGCAACATTACAAAAATAGAAGGACCGAATGTGTAAATTATCAAACATAAAAGACAAATTACTTTGTGCATTAAAATTTACTCCTCAGAGGCATACGATCAATAACTACGTTCTAAATATCACATGTGAGTCTAAACTTGAGTTCACAAGATTACACGTCCAAGAAAAAGTGTCCTCACTTGTTCCCTGGACGAGTAACTTCATCTTAAGCTTTGAGGACAAAGCTAAAATAACGGGTAGGTGCTGTAAAACCCCAAAATTTGGGCTTTTGACACATCAGAGACTTCATTATTACTATCATACATCGCATACTATTTTTACCAACCACTTCTACAAACGAGATCATAATATAGTAAATATTATATATTTACTTATATTACTTAAAAACTTGAGATTTTAACCATATATCTATGTTACTTATTTATTTTTAGATACATTTTATGTGCATAAATAATTATTAATTACCTTATAATTAATAATGATGATCCTAAATATTACGTATTGAAACTCTACACATTAATTTTTGGACATAAACTTTTAGTAGAATTAGTTCGACTCAATAAAATATTTTAGAACACTTTGACCATTTATTTCATGTACAAAATAAATCAAACTAACCAAAAGGATGTATACTACATTCAACTAAACATTCCTTCGGATCTCTTTTCATTTACACATGGGGTATTATACAAACACAACATTTCTTTGGCCATTAACTTGTACACGTCTCAACTAAGATTCACCAAGATTTTTGCATATCTTAGCAAATCAAACCGAATCCCTCCTAGATTTCATCTAGTACATATGTAATCTATCACAAATCTTGCTACCTAGCCGAATTTCATACAACGTTCGGCTTATGTTTTCTTCTAGAACCTTAGATATTTTTCCCACATGTTATAACACTCATGGCTAGGAATCCTCCAACATTTCAAAATACCAACGTCACCAAATCCAACATGGATTTGCAAATTTTACTAGATCCTCTTAGTACAAATGAAATCCTAACAAATCTAGGAAAACCCTACCTTATCCTAGCTAAATCTTCACATTTATATATCTCTCTCTCGTCTACCTAAACCCACAGCATAACCATCATATTCCTCCTTCCTTCTCCTCCTACCGAGAACAACATAGTAAACACAAACTCCATCTTTCATTTTGGCTTTACTTCCAAGTTATTACTACTTATATGAACACAAACAAACTACTTACGTGTAAGAGGCGCCATGGCGAATACACATGATAAAGGTTTCGTCAAGTCAGGGTTTCTCGTGGGTTGAGCTGAGGAGAGCTTGGTTTCGGGTTTAGTTTCGTTCGTGGGTTCGAGCTAAGGACGAACTAGGGTTTACAAACGACACCAACATGTACAAGTCCTGGAGTTCGAACCATGTGTTCACCCTTCGTAAGTTCACGAATACTTGTTCTATTTATTTTCTTTCCTCGTCATATGCATACTAATATTCGTTTTTTAGTATAATCGTTTTTCCTCGACTCGACTCGAATATGGATTACCAATTTTATCGTAAAGATTTATCGTTTTTGGTTCAAGTACAGTTTTGGTATTCTATGTCTATTTAAGCACAAAGCAAGCAAAAATGTAAAATACTATATAATATGTATACGTACTATTCTAAAACAAAGTGCAAATACCGCAATTAAATGACGAAAAGTAAAAATATAAGATGCAAAAATATTAAAATGCTAAAAAAATGTAAATGCAAAATTATTCTAAAAACTGAAAATGCCAAATTTATTCTAAAAATATAAAAACTAATTTTTTTACTTTTAATATTTTCTATTTATTATTTATTAAAACCTTTTTAAAAAAAATCTTATTTATTTGAAACTTTAAAATGAAATCGTGAAATGAAAGGGACAACTTGCAAACTTTTTTTTTTGAATCAAAAACCAATGCAGCCCTTGTTAATTTTTTAGTACAACCAATGTGCATACGCAGGCCCAAGGTTTTTATAAAGCCCAATTAAAAAAACAAAACAAACACAGCCCTTAAAGAATACGCAGGAATGAATATGCAGAAGTAAAGGACCAGCCTTGCAATTACTTAAACTGCCAATTGTTGCGATATCAGGGACTAATTTGCAATATTTGTGCCCAGTTATATAAAAACGGGCTGTGAGAAATTTATAAGCTCGTTAAAGCTTATTAGGCCACGAAATAAGCTCTAATTTATTTCTATTTGTTCAATAAGCTGTAATATTGATCTTGGAACAAAAAAACTTCGAAAATCATTGAAAAATTATGCTAGAAAAAAGCTATCGAACAAAAGTGACAATTTGAAAAATATACTAAAATGCAGATTTTTAAGGCTCCTTTAACGCAATCTAGCGGCTTTTCTAATAAGCTAATCCGAAAACGTTCAACTAGACTTATGTAGGCACCACTACAAGCTATCCAAAACAGCAAATTTCACGTCCTAAGATTTAAAATTGAATGAGAATCGATCGTCCGAATGTGACTGTTTAGGCTGATTTTTGCACAGTTTGATCCTTAACAATTTTGCCTAATTATCCGTTTGACTTTTGTATAAGACTTTGTTATGGCTGATTCTAAGCTGTAAATTGCTAACAAATGAACATGTAACAATCTAAATTCCACAGCTACAATAACAAGGACAAAAACAACTAAAACAAACACTCCTTATAACTATATGATGAGCAATAATCAAAAGGAATGCAAGATCTAACGAAAACTGAATATGAACATATATAGAAGCTACAAAAGTAGATCAAATGAAGACAAAATCAAGCAATATTTCAACACTTAGCATAGTAGAACGCGAATAAGCAGTTAAGACCTAAATTAGCCTAGAAAAAGTAATTAATACTTGGTTTTGCAACCAAGTATGAAATATTGTAGTCCCAAGTCTTTTCGAATTGAAAACCGGTCTAAAGTGCGACTCAATCGTCTTTTGGTGAATTAAGAGAATGGTTTGGTTGATTGTCTATTTTAAACTATTAGCAAGTAATTAAAGTGTCGTTGAGTAAAGTTAAAGTGTTTAAACTAAAAGCTATGTAGAACAACTTTAAGTAAAAGCTTTAAAAGTTAAAAACATGTTTCATCGCAATTTACACTTCATTTCCATCGGAATGCACCAAGTTAAAACCATCGGAATATCACTAGAAAGAGCCATCGGAATATTCCAAACAAGGTCTATCGGAATGTTAAACTCACCACCTATCGGAATGTTGTAAAAACTACTTATCACAATGATACTCGTCGGAATGTTCTTAGATCGCAAAATGGTTCAGATCGGAATGATGTAAAGTAAAATTGGGCAGCACTTCGTCTTAACAAGACCTTGATCCCATCGAAATGTGCGATCGCAATGAGCAATCACAACCCAGATCGGAATAAGGGGTAAAAACCAACCTGATCGCAAAGTAGAGCCCTAATGGGCTATTGCGATCAAAGTGCCAATTCTATCGGAATGTGTAAACACCCGTCGGAAAGTGTAGAAACCTGTCGGAATGTGGAAGACCTAAGTATTGCGATGCATACAAGTTTAATCAGAAATTCGTAGGAAATGAAAAACTCAATAAGCAAATGCAATAAGCTGTTATACCCGAGCCTTAAACAATGCAAAAAGCTCAAATTTGACAACTTCTAAAACGTAAAAGATTATAAGCTTTATAAAATGACTTGGAAATGACTAAAACCTTGCAAAATCCGAAAACTAATAAGATAAGACTCGAAATAAGCCAATAAGCATTACGAGCTTATGGCTTAGACGAAGGAGCTTGTGTAAAACAAGAAAACTTACTCATTAATCACGAATCACCTCCACAATCAATACGAATCAAGAACTATTCGGATTAACCATAAACTTTTGGATTAATAATAAGCGAAATAAAGAAATGAAGAATGAGATTAAAGAACATAAAAACTTAACTTGATATTGATTAATGGAATCCAAATACAAAGATTAAAGAGAGCTTGAAAGAAAGGAAAAGATGAAAAGTTTTGTGAGAGAAAGTTTAAGACTTTCTCTCTCTAAAAACTAGAAGGAGACTTAAAAAATGAAAACTAGCCAACCCCCCTCCTAATGTGATTAGGAGGATATTTATAGGGAAGTGGGAGGCATGTGTGGTGCTTTCTTCTTTCTTTTTCTTCTCGACTCGTCTTTTCTCGACGTCGTCACGGGATTTGAACTTGTCTTTTAATTTTCTTCTTCTATTAGACTTAAGTTCTTCGACTTCGTTAAACTTCCTTCTTTAGACTTTTTCTTCGATAAATCTTCAGAATAGGCCTTGGACTTCCGTTCTTTTTGCACTCTTGATCTTTTGACTTCGTCTTTTCCCGTTTTCTTCGATAAAAGCCCGTGAAAACCCGTGTTTTCTTCTTTTTTTCATATTTTGGTCCTAAAACACAATAAAAACACAAACCACGCATAATTCCGACTTTTACGACATAAATCACACGTTTTGGTCTTGTTATTATTGGAAATAAGTGGTAAAAGGATAAGTGTTTTCACACTTATTAAATCCCCTACACTTGACCATTGCAATGCCCTCCTGCAATGCAATAATTTTAAAGCACGGTTTACATTTTCATCATAAATAACCCACCTTGGCCTTTATTAACTACTAAACATAAAAAGATAGAACAAGAAAAGAAATCAAACACTTACATTGGTTTTGGCAGCCATGAACGTTTATCATCCTCAAGTTTCACGTTCCCCATACCAAGCTTAAAACGAGATCATTGTTATTATAAGTTAGCAAACTATCACAAACTCATGTGGTCCAATTACTCACTTAGACTCCCTTATTCCTAAGTGTATCTCTTATATTTTATTTTTGTCTTGAATGATCACGAGGATGCATTGTTTGACTTATTTCGATAGTTATTTAGTCCGAAAATAAGGTGAACGATTTAATCAATAGTTAGCTAAAGGACCAAATCTTTTAAAACTGCTTCTCGGGACCTCATAAAGTTCATATCTTGGCATAACTCGCTTCACGATTTGAGACCTTTCTCGGACCGATATTTGGCAGCGACTTCATACTTCGAATCTTTGAGAGACGTTCTTTAAAATATGGTCTTCTCTACATAATAGAAATTTCTTCACTTGAAGTTTTGAGTGATTCTTCATCTTTAGACCACGACTTCTTCATTTTTCTCCAATCTTTATTTTGGACTTTGATATACAACGATCCGCCTCCTTTTAGGACTTGGATCTATTTATCCTCATACCTTGTTAGGGTCTTTTTGGATAGACATCTCCATGACTTTTTGGGGAGTTCTTGCTTTTCGTCGTGTGTCTCGATCCTTCATATTGATTTTCGATAAATGATTCTTCACATCACTTTTGGATCTTTAGCAACAAAATGTAGCCCTCATGCCTTGTTAGGGCCTTTTCGGACTCGCCAATCTTCGCATCCCGTTTCAATAAGTTATGCCTTGGCTATGAACTCTAATCCGTACCGAGCAACTTTTAAACGATCTGGGGCTAGAAGCTAAGTAACCTTTTAAATCGTACAACCTTATTTATTGCAGATAAATTTATTAACAAGCGGAGGGAGAATAGGCTTATAATTAACTCACATAAATTCACGAAAGGATACCGAACTTATAATTGACTCTATCATCTCTCGTTCTCCTCAGTTTAAAATCTCAAGGAATGAGACTCGTGGATGCTTAGCCTATTAAATCAAAGTTTTGGGTTTTCGAGTCATCTATAGGATCTTGCAAATTCTTAGACTTTTTCAAGTTTAGAAATCGCATTTTAAAGTTCCCTTGATAAACGACTCTCTAGGATCAATTATAGGAACTTGCGAAAAGTTCTTGTTCTTAACCCGTGAGAGTTAAGACTTTCGCGTTTTATTGCTCCCTATATAAAAGCCTAGCAAAACTTGACTTAAACACGTTAAGGATACTAGCTAGAGTAAACTTAGGTAAGTAAACTCGGGTTGAGTCAAAATGTTCACGACTAAGAAAAATCTAAAACCACTTTATTGAAAATTTATTCTAGCAAAGGAAATAAACTAAACATGATAAAGGAAAATACAACTATACCACTAGGCCAAAATAGATTAAAAATTTTGAAAAATGTCGAAAAATCAAATTTTCCGGTTAAAATGAGGGCAAATTCATGGAAAAGACCACTTACTTCGATAGAAGTCCCCCCTACACTTGAGATAAACATTGTCCTCAATGTTTAAGCATGTGGGAGTAAACTCCCCTACACTTAGGACATTGTGCACTTTGTTTAAATCTTGCTAAGGAAAGGACAACTAAAGTGAATTCAATGTGAACATATATAAAATATGAAATATTGAATTACAAGAGTTTAGGATAAAACCAGGAAGATGGGAACACGGTATCACGGTTCGTCAAAAGTCATCAAGGTGGATCTTTGAAGCTTTAATCCCTGCACTGCACAAGAAACAAGACAACAAACATATGCGGGGCTCCCCCTACACTTATTATGAAAGCAGTAAAGGATAGATCACGGGTTGCCTCCCGAGAAGCGCTTGTTTTTGTTCACCGAGTCACGAGCCTGACTCGACCCAATTTAGTTCATGGGGAACGTGGTGAGGGATGGAATCATCTCCTGAGAGATGTCCTCACCAAAGTACAGCTTCAGACGCTGGCCATTCACCTTGAAATTGGGCCCATTCGGCTGAGAAAGCTCAATGGTCCCATATGGAAAGACTTTGGCGACGGTGAATGGACCAGACCAGTGGCTCTTCAACTTGCCAGAGAAAATCTTCAAACGAGAGTTAAAGAGTAAGACTTGATCACCAACGTGGAACTCTCGGTTCTTGATTTTTGCGTCATGAATGATCTTCGTCTTCTCCTTGTAGATCAGCGAGTTCTCATAAGCTTCATTCCTCAGTTCATTGAGCTCGTTGAGTTGAATCTTGCGATGATCGCCGGCTTTGTTGATGTCGAAGTTAGCCCACTTCAAGGCCCAGTGCGCCTTATGTTCAAGCTCGATTGGGAGGTGGCAGGCTTTCCCGTACACAAGACGATAAGGTGTACAACCGATCGGGGTCTTGTAAGCAGTACGGAAAGCCCACAGAGCATCATCTAACTTATCGGCCCACGCGGCGCGATGCTCTCCCACAGTACGCTCCAAAATTCTCTTCAAGCCACGGTTGGAAATTTCGGCTTGCCCATTGGTTTGGGGATGATAGGCGGTGGAAAGACGGTGATTGACACCATACTTAGCCATGACTCGTGCAAATTGATCGTTGCAAAAATGAGTCCCGCGGTCACTGATAATAGCACGAGGAACGCCAAATCGAGCGAAAAGCTGCTTCAAATAGTTCACAACCACCCTCGCATCATTCGTAGGAAGAGCCTTAGCTTCAACCCATTTAGAAACGTAGTCGACGGCGACGAGGATGTACTTGTTCCCTTTGGAAGATGGAAATGGCCCCATAAAGTCGATGCCCCATACGTCAAAGATTTCACATTCCTGTATGAAATTTTGAGGCATCTCATCCTTATGTGTGATTTTTCCTTGACGTTGGCAAGCATCACAATGCTTAACCATTTCGTGAGCATCACGATAAATGGTGGGCCAGTAGAATCCAAAATCAAACACTTTCTTAGCGGTGTAATTGGGACCAAAGTGACCACCGGCGGGTCCTTTGTGGCAAGCTTGGAGAATGTCAAAAGCTGCCGGTCCGTCAACACATCGACGAATGATCAGATCAGCACATTGTTTGAATAGAAAAGGGTCATCCCAAAAGTATGTCTTGACATCATTTAAGAACTTCTTCTTTTGTTGGGATGTTAACCCTTTGATGAGAATACCACCCGCCAAGTAGTTTGTAATGTCCGCAAACCACGGGGTGCCATCAAGATTGAGATTTATAGACATTAAGGTCTCTAGGGGGAAAGAGTCATTTATCTCTTTGTTCGGATGTTCCCTTGATATGGATCCTCAAGTCTGCTCAGATGATCCGCGGCCAGGTTTTCGGCTCCCTTCTTGTCACGAATTTCAATGTTGAATTCTTGAAGGAGTAAAACCCAGCGAAGAAGTCTTGGCTTAGAATCATGCTTTGTCATGAAGTACTTCAACGCGGAATGGTCCGTGTATACGATGGTGGGGGATAAAACAAGATAGGGGCGAAATTTCTCAAAAGCATAGACAACAGCTAAAAGCTCTTTTTCGGTTGTCGTATAATGCAATTGAGCCCCCGTCATTGTTTTGCTAACATAGTGGATTGGTTGGAAGTGCTTATTCATTCGTTGGCCCAAAACCGCACCAATAGCAAAGTCGCTAGCATCGCACATCAATTCAAAAGGCAGCTCCCAATTATGGGTAACCAAGACCGGTGCCTTAGTTAACTTATCCTTAAGAAGATTGAAGGCTTCGAGACACTCTTTAGAAAAGATAAAAGGAGTATCTTTTTCCAAGAGGTGGGTCATCGGGCGAGCGATTTTAGAGAAATCCTGAATGAATCGACGATAGAAGCCCGCATGACCCAGAAAACTTCTCACACCCTTCACGGTTGAAGGTGGAGGTAATTTGGCTATGACATCTACTTTAGCACGGTCGACTTCAAGACCGGCTTTAGAGATTTTGTGTCCTAGCACAATGCCTTCTTTTACCATAAAATGGCATTTTTCCCAATTCAGAACAAGGCGAGTGTCTTCGCACCGCTTAAGCATACGTTCCAAATTTGCAAGGCAAGAAGAGAAGGAATCCCCGAAGACCGAGAAATCATCCATGAAGACTTCCATGGTTTGCTCAACCATATCATGAAAGATCGCCAACATGCACCTTTGGAAAGTCCCAGGGGCATTGCATAAGCCAAAAGGCATCCTTTTATAAGCAAATGTGCCATATGGACAAGTGAATGTTGTCTTCTCCTGATCTTAGGGATCGATGGGTATTTGAAAATAACCCGAGAAACCATCAAGAAAGCAGTAATATTCATTACCCGCTAAACGTTCAAGCATTTGGTCCATAAAAGGTAGAGGGAAATGATCCTTTCTCGTGGCATCATTAAGTTTGCGGTAGTCTATACAAACTCTCCACCCAGTAACGAGACGGGTAGGAATCAACTCGTTGTTTGCATTGGGCACAACGGTGATTCCTCCTTTCTTAGGCACACAATGGACTGGACTAACCCATGGCGAATCCGAAATAGGGTAAATCATACCCGCATCAAGAAGTTTGATAACCTCTTTTTTGATGACTTCATGAATTTTAGGATTCACCCTTCGTTGGCTTTGAATTGTGGGCTTAAAGTCATCCTCCATGAGAATTTTATGTGTGCAGAAGTGAGTATCAATTCCACGGATGTCGGAGATTTTCCAAGCAATAGCGCGTTTATGCTTCTTCAAAACGGCGACAAGTCGGGCTTTTTCGTCTTCTTTCAGATCCTTTGCGATGATGACCGGTAACTTCTCGTTGTCTTCTAGGAAAACGTACTCAAGATGAGGGGTAGGTCCTTAAGCTCGAGAGTAGGAGGATCCTCAATAGATGGTGAAACTAACGATGGATCATCATTAGTCACCTCTTTAGGAGAAGGAGGAGATAACGGGTCCTCATTGAGAAGTCTCTCAATAGTACGAATATCTTCATCCCAATTGGTGGACAAATTATCATACTTAATATCCAGAGGACCCAAGCTAGCTTCGAAATCATCCAAGTCACTTTCTCCAAAAGGAGTCAATGCTGGAGCAATTGAGGCAACGGTCTCAACATTGGGTAGAGAAGAAAGAGTACTTCTGCAAGCATCATGAAAATGTTCTTCATAAGCCTCATCGAGAACATCAATAGCATTAACACTCTCATATGAATAAGGTTGCTTAGAAATATTACCCACGTTGAAGACAATTTTATCATCACCAACTCTCATGATTATTTCGCCCGCGGCTACATCAATGAGAGTGTGACCGGTCCTCAGGAATGGACGTCCAACGATTAATGGAACACGAGGATCCATCTCGTAGTCAACGACAACAAAATCCGCCGGGAAGGTGAATTTATCAACGCCAACAAAGACATCTTCGGTTATCCCCACTGGATAAGCAACCGTACGGTTGGATAATTCCAAAGTCATTTTGGTGGGGACTAGCTCAGGGAGAGATAATTGCTTCCAAACACTTAAAGGCATTAAGTTTATACTGGCACCTAGATCGGCTAGGGCCATGCAATTCTCTACTCCCGGGAAGTTGCAAGGAATCAAGACGCGACCCGGATCACCAAGTTTGGTGGGCAATTTCCTTAAGAACACTACGGAGCAGTTCTCATTAAGTTGGGTCTGAGCGATGTCAAGAAGCTTTTCCTTATCACTTAGAAGATCTTTAAACATCTTAGCGTATTTTGGCATGTGAGCGAGAGCCTCGGCAAAGGAGATGTTAAAATTTAATTGTTTAAACATTTTTAGAAAATTTGAAACCTGAATATCATCCTTGCTCTTTTGCTTCTCTTTCCTCAACCTTGAAGGATAAGGTATATTGGATGAAGAAGAAGGCTTTAAGGGAGTAGGTTCACTCACAACCACGGGTGGTGGGGAAATGGGGATAGAAGGTGAAGGAGGTGGGGAAAGTTGCTCTTTTTCCTTGTTCACAATCACGGGTGGAGGTGTAGGAAGCTCGGGTTTCATATAACCTTTTCCACTACGAGTGGTGATTGCTTTCATCTCCCCTCTTGGATTCGCAACGGTATTACTCGGAAGAGTACCCGAAGAAGAGGATTGATTACCTTGGATGAGCGAACCAATCATATCACGAAGGTGAACCGCTTGATTATTAAAAGAGTTTTGCATGTTTGCATTAATTTCATTGCTGTGTTTGGCCATGTCATTCCTTAACTCGGCTCGAATATCGCTCCCTTGTTTCACCATGTCATTCTTCAAGTTGACAAATTGACTCTGAAGATTCGTCACCATCTCACGATTAGTCTTCATGAACGTCTCGACGTCTTGGTTTACTGCCATCGGTTGATTGAGAGGTGGAGCTTGGTAAGCTTGAGAATTTCCTTAAGTCGGGTATAGGTTTCTTTGGGATTGATATTGATTTTGAGCACGAGGTTGGGATTGGTTGTTTCGGTTATAGCTTTGTTGTTGGTTTTGGTTTGCAGGAGGGAAACCGGGAGGAGCAAGATAATTGTTGGAACGATAACTTAGCAAGCCACGGTCTCCTTGAGGGCGGGCTTGATAGCCTCCCGTGGGATAAGTGCCGTAAGTTGCGTTAACGTTTTCAGAATAATTGCCTTGGGTAGAAGGACAATCATTATAAGAGTGAGGACCACCACATGTGTCACAAGAAATAGCAACGGCTTTAGCTTGTTGAAAATTGTTTGTGGCTATGGACATGAAATCTTTGTGCATCATTGCGATTTGTCGGGTAAGTTCGGATATCTCGGGATTGGAGGTAGTAGAAGAAACATTGACTCTCGAGTTAGATCTTGAGGATGCGGATGAATCCCAATTCTTGTGGTGAGTATTCATGTTTTCGATCAACTCTCGGCACTCCTCCGGTCTCCTTTTCATAAAAGTACCACCGGCGGCGGCATTGATCGTGTCACGATCACGAAAAGTGAGACCATTGTAGAAGGTGTCAATGAGAGTGACGGGGAGCATATTGTGATTTGGACAGCGGTCGATCAAATCATTGTATCGTTCCCAAGCATCAAAGAGCGATTCATCATTCTCTTGTATGAATCCACTGATTTGGTTACGAAGGCTAGTGACCATGGATGGGGGAAAGTAGCGCGATAAAAAGCGTTGAGTCATGTCATTCCACGTATGAATAGAATTCTTAGGAAGACGGTCAAACCATTTTTCGGCATGGTGAGAAAGCGAGTGGGGAAAGAGTTGAAGGCGAAGGTCATCCATAGAAACACCGGAGCACTTCATGCTTTGGGTTATGGTAATGAATTTGTCGAGGTGTTTGTTGGCATCATCATCCGGAATTCCACGAAATGGGTTCGTTTTCACTTGCTGGATCATGTGATGCTTCAACGAAAACTCCTGGGCCGTGACGTGCATTGGCGCAATCGGGCCTCCGCATCCGTTCATGGTGGGTTGACACAATTCCTCCATTGTCCGTAAATCAAGTAAGAGGACATTGTTGTTGTTGTTGTTATTCATATTGGGTTGAGGTGGGTGATTATTGTTGTTGTTAACACCAGCCATATCTAAATCTTCATGAGTCTCGGGCTCAGAATAGTTGGAAGATCTAGTACGCATACACCTGCAGAAGAAAAATATACACAAAGAGAATATCTATATAATCTTTTTTGGTGCAAAACTTTGGAAAAGAATTGCTTTTATGATTTTTCAATGTTTTTGTATTTTTGAAGAGTTTTAAATTTTTTATGGATTTTTGAAAAAAAAAAAAATTTTAAAGCAAGGAAAATAATGTTCAAAGAACGGATCCCAAAATTCAATGCGTCTCTCACTAAAAACCGTTAATCGTAACGAAAAGAGCCGGCAGTGGCGCCATTTAATACTTGGTTTTGCAACCAAGTATGAAATATTGTAGTCCCAAGTCTTTTCGAATTGAAAACCGGTCTAAAGTGCGACTCAATCGTCTTTTGGTGAATTAAGAGAATGGTTTGGTTGATTGTCTATTTTAAACTATTAGCAAGTAATTAAAGTGTCGTTGAGTAAAGTTAAAGTGTTTAAACTAAAAGCTATGTAGAACAACTTTAAGTAAAAGCTTTAAAAGTTAAAAACATGTTTCATCGCAATTTACACTTCATTTCCATCGGAATGCACCAAGTTAAAACCATAGGAATATCACCAGAAAGAGCCATCGGAATATTCCAAACAAGGTCTATCGGAATGTTAAACTCACCACCTATCGGAATGTTGTAAAAACTACTTATCACAATGATACTCGTCGGAATGTTCTTAGATCGCAAAATGGTTCAGATCGGAATGATGTAAAGTAAAATTGGGCAGCACTTCGTCTTAACAAGACCTTGATCCCGTCAGAATGTGCGATCGCAATGAGCAATCACAACCCAGATCGGAATAAGGGGTAAAAACCAACCCGATCGCAAAGTAGAGCCCTAATGGGCTATTGCGATCAAAGTGCCAATTCTATCGGAATGTGTAAACACCCGTCGGAAAGTGTAGAAATCTTTCGGAATGTGGAAGACCTAAGTATTGCGATGCATACAAGTTTAATCCGAAATTCGTGGGAAATGAAAAACTCAATAAGCAAATGCAATAAGTTGTTATACCCGAGCCTTAAACAATGCAAAAAGCTCAAATTTGACAACTTCTAAAACGTAAAAGATTATAAGCTTTATAAAATGACTTGGAAATGACTAAAACCTTGCAAAATCCGAAAACTAATAAGCTAAGACTCGAAATAAGCCAATAAGCATTACGAGCTTATGTCTTAGACGAAGGAGCTTGTGTAAAACAAGAAAACTTACTCATTAATCACGAATCACCTCCACAATCAATACGAATCAAGAACTATTCGGATTAACCATAAACTTTTGGATTAATAATAAGCGAAATAAAGAAATGAAGAATGAGATTAAAGAACATAAAAAATTAACTTGATATTGATTAATGGAATCCAAATACAAAGATTAAAGAGAGCTTGAAAGAAAGGAAAAGATGAAAAGTTTTGTGAGAGAAAGTTTAAGACTTTCTCTCTCTAAAAACTAGAAGGAGACTTAAAAAATGAAAACTAGCCAACCCCCCTCCTAATGTGATTAGGAGGGTATTTATAGGGAAGTGGGAGGCATGTGTGGTGCTTTCTTCTTTCTTTTTCTTCTCGACTCGTCTTTTCTCGACGTCGTCTCGGGATTTGAACTTGTCTTTTAATTTTCTTCTTCTATTAGACTTAAGTTCTTCGACTTCGTTAAACTTCCGTCTTTAGACTTTTTCTTCGATAAATCTTCAGAATAGGCCTTGGACTTCCGTTCTTTTTGCACTCTTGATCTTTTGACTTCGTCTTTTCCCGTTTTCTTCGATAAAAGCCCGTGAAAACCCGTGTTTTCTTCTTTTTTTCATATTTTGGTCCTAAAACACAATAAAAACACAAACCACGCATAATTCCGACTTTTACGACATAAATCACACGTTTTGGTCTTGTTATTATTGGAAATAAGTGGTAAAAGGATAAGTGTTTTCACACTTATTAGTAATTGAGAGCTTATCCTACATCCAGGCCTCCGTTGCTTGTAGTAGAAAGCTCGAACACAATGAATTACGCCTACTGATCACGAATTATCAACCAAAACGCCAGCTCTCACTTGAATTCAACGAATTGAATTCAAATGACCACAATTCCCTCCAAAAACTTGATTTACACCGATTCTGAATCAAAGGTCAGCAAATCAACTCCAAGAGCTCGTATTCAAACTTATCATCAATTCACAGCAACAAATCGATCATATGAACAGCTACAGTAACAGTAATCAGAGGTAGGAGATGATGAATAGTGACAATGATGAATTTATTAAAACTAAAAGAGTGAAGTACAATTTATTGTGAAGGAAACAAAGCTAGCTTCTAGATTAAGCTAACTAGAAAATGAAGGAAAACATTGTTGAAATTTTAAGCTAAAATTCTACTATGTGAACTATGTGTGTGAGGTTGGTATTTATAGACCGTTGGAGGAGCGTGGGGTGTTGATTGGGGAAAGATAAAATGACAAGAATGTCAGTCACAGCAGTAAAACATCCAATGGGAAAGTGCCAGATCAGATTTAGGGTTCTTGGTAGTTTAGTGATTTGGGCGTTTTTGTTAGAAGGCACGGCACTTCAATTGGGTGGTACCAACAGCTTCGTCTCGTTCTTCTGATCAATTTTCATGTATAAATCGAAGCTTGAAACCCACTGTAGCGATGGCAGTTTGTTGAAGAAGAAAGAGGACACGTGTCGCATTTTTATTTGTTGAAGGGAATAAAGGAGGATTGGTGAGGTGGCCATTCAAAAGCTGCTAAAAGTGGTAGTTTATTTGGCAATCTGTGTGCACCCAATCCCTCTCTTCTCATTGATCCAAATTTCCATCTTTATAATAACTTAGCTCCTTTGGCAGTTTTGACCCTTATTTCTTCAAACTTTGTCTTTTAGCCTAAAACTTTGTAGAATCTTCATTCCAAGCCCTCTAACTTTGATTCTTTTTGCACTTTTGATCATTTTCTTCATTCTTTATCTTTTTCTTCGATAAACGCCCGTGAAATCCCGTGTTTTCTTTGTTTTTGTCCTTTTGTACCTATTTTCACAAATAAACAAAACCACGCGTAATTCCGACTTTTACATTAATTAATTCACGTTTTGGTTTGGTTTTTGCTTATTTTTAGTGGTAAAAGGGCAAGTGTTTTCACACTTATCACATACCATCTCACTGATTATCATAGGTTGTAATAAACGAAATAGGATATACTAATGTGTAGAAACTAGAAGGGGGGTTGAATAGTTTCTTATAATTTACTTGTTAAAAGGTGGTTTTCAAAAATCCTTTTTCAAAAACTTAGACTTGAGGAAATGTGTGAAATCTTCTTATGCACAATATGAACAATGATAGTGTAACTAAGCTAATACTAACAAATATATATGCACAAAGAATAAAGAATGTAAAGAGTTAAGGGTAAAGAAAGATCAAACCAAACACCAAGAATTTATAGTGGTTCGGCAACGAAGCTCACTCCTCGTTCCTACTCCACTCCTCAAGTACTCCTTACTCGAGAGTTCACTACACAACAAGCTCCTTATGTTGGAGAAAACCGTACACGTCGCTTAACCAATTTCCGACTCTAAGCTAAAAGTCGAGCCCTAATCGTAGCTAGGACCAATCTACACAACTATACTTAGTACATACACAACTTCTAAATAGACACAACTACTTGGATCTTCTCAACTAAGACACAACAACAAATGTATAAAAGTAGATCTTCAATGGATCTTTGGGGTGGACTCAACACTTCACGAGGATAGTGTTCTTCTCTTTGCACTTGGAGAGGAAGGGATGGAAGAACACGATTCACTTCTTAAACAAGTAGTAATCAAACAAATGATCAAAGATTTGAGTGATTAAAGAAAAAGGTTTGAATCTGGAAAATAGATGTGCAAAAGAGGTGATTTGAAAAGCTGAGAATGGTCCACTATTTATAGGACAAAGGCCCAACGGATATATCTGGCCGCAGTTCCTTAGCTCAGTCGGCGGTTCCTTATCGATAAGGAACCGCCTAGGCACTAGAGAACCGCTGCCTAGACTCCGCTCCATTTTTTGTCCTTTAGTGGTGGAGGTCTTATCTGGATATAAACAATATCCTGAAAGGATATTCTTAACCAAATAAGAATATGCCATTTTCAAATTTCAAATAATTAATTTAATAAAACATTTTCTTAAAAAGAAAGTTTAATAAAAACTTGTCACACATAATAAAAAGTGAGTTTTAAGAAATTTAAATCACTTGATCACTTGGTTAAGGTTAGTACTTGTTTATTCATACCTTAAGTGAAAATGGGTAAAATGAAAAAAACTTGAACTCAAGAATTCGTTTTTCGTTGTTTTCGTAAATGCTTGTTTTTACATATTGTCGTAATCAAAACAAAGCGAGACCGAAAAATGCAAGTAACGTTTTTAGGCATTATTGCATTAACAATCTCCCCCTTTTTGATTCCGACAATACATAAACTCAATCACGCAAAAACAAGATTTTCGAAGACGATTTTATTCATTTCTCCCCCTTTGTCGAAGCAAAAAGGTTGCACAAGTCGGTGTTGAAGAAACGGACTTAGCAAAGACTCCCCCTTGGTGCTTACTCCCCCTAGCTTGGGGCACCGAGGAATCGAGATATGGTGACGAGCTACATAGAAGGGTTAGTTGAACAAAAGAAACAACCAACAATATATCAATAGGTCACAAAAAAAATAAAAGAGAAGAAAACACAAAGACAAAGATCCAAGATAGGTTACTAAAAGAACATCATACAAAGAAGTATGGAAAAAGAAACAAGCCAAAAGCATAAATCTAATCCTAGTTATTCTAGAATTCTAAGATTTGCTTGAATTTGGCGTCTTGTGGATAAGCAACCAATGCTTATATGAAAGACAAGGTAATGGCGGAGGGTGGTGGTGGTGGCTTGTTGGAGGTCTCATAATCATAGTGAAGAGGAGGCTTGATTAAGAGACTCTTGATGTAGCTCAACTCCTCATAGATGTGTGCCATAGCAAGATGTTGATATTGACAACAATGAAAATATGTTCTATAGTGCATGACATTATCATGAGAAGTAGGAAGAACACTAAAGGATGGTGGTGGAAGCAAAGAAGTTCTACAATCAACATTCTTGGTAGGAGAGATGTGATTAAGAGTGTTCTTGGGTGAATTTGGGTTCAAAGCAATTGGAGAAAATAGAGGAGATTCAAGGCTTTCATTGGGAGAATAAGACATTTTGGGATGTGAAGTATGGCAAAATGCTTAAGGTTTAAATAGGGAAGGTTTCAGGTATTTTGGGTTGGTCAAAGGGTTTGAAACAAAGATTCTCAAAAAATGTTGGAGCAAATCTGGAGTTTCAGAGAAAAACCCGAAAAAGGAAGGCACTGTATGCGGTTCCTTATCATGCCCGGCGGTTCCTTATCACTAAGGAACCGCGGTTCACTTATGGAACCGCCTACAGGGGCTGTGTTTGGTGTTTGGTGGAAGATTTTTCAATTCAGCAAATCTTATTTTTCTAGTCTAACTTATCATAGGGATATGCTTAAAAAGCAAAGATAGACAAAGAAAACATATACAAACTTACCAAATAGAGATTTGACCAAATTACATGGATTAAAAGATCGATGTAGGAGGTGTGTAAGACAAGACCTTAAGTCATGACACAATGGTCCTTCATGATTCTATCTTGTTCTTGCTATGTTTGAGAGAATCATACATATGAATTATGTAAGCTCTAGATTAATAGCGAGAATCTATGAAAAACCGTTTTTAGATTGAATTAACAATGTCAAAAGCATTTCTCAACCATTTTCGAAAGAGAGGGTTTATCAAAAAGATTTTGGAAGACTCAATGACTCAAAGTGGTAAAATGAGACACACAAAGAGAAGAAGGTAATTAAGGAAGATGTTCCACTAATCCTAGACCTAGACGCAAGTAATTAAAAGGTTCCCTCTTAAGTGGCTTAGTGAAGATATCGGCTAAGTTGTCCTCGGAGGGTACCTTCTCAATTGAAATGTTCCCCTTTTGAACATTATCCCTAAGGAAATGGTGTCGAATTTCTATGTGTTTGGTTCGCGAATGTTGCACGGGATTCTTGCTAAGGTCTATAGCGCCTTTATTATCGCACATGATGGGAACATCATCAAGAGAAATCCCGTAATCAACAAGCGCTTGCTTCATCCATAGAGCTTGTTGGCATGCTTTTCCGGCACTCACATACTCGGCTTCCGTGGTGGATATTGCAAGAGCGGTTTGTTTCTTGGAGAACCAAGAAGTTAAACAACAACCCATGAAGGTACAAACTCCACTAGTGCTTTTCCGGTCCACATAGTCTCCCGCATGATCCGAGTCCGCGTAGACAATGGTTTCTACGCCGGTCCCTTTAGGATACCATAATCCTAAATGTATAGTGCCTTTAATGTATCAGAAGATACGCTTAACCGCTTCAAGGTGAGAGGTTTTGGGAGCCTCTTGGAAGCGAGCACAAAGGCAAACACTAAACATGATATTCGGTCGACTTGCCGTTAGGTACAATAAACTACCAATCATACCTCTATATTTGGTGTTGTCTACCGACTCACAATCATCATCTACGGTGAGTTTAGTATCCGATGCCATTGGGGTCTTCATTGGTCTAGATTCTTCTAATCCAAATTTCTTTATCATTTCTTTAGCATACTTAGATTGACTAAAGAAAATACCATCATCCATTTGTTTAATTTGGAGTCCTAAAAAGAAGTTAAGTTCTCCCATCATACTCATTTCAAACTCATCATGCATGATTTTGGCAAAGTCATCACATAATTCTTGACAAGTTGATCCAAATATAATGTCATCAACATATATTTGTACGATTATGAGGTGAGAACCTTTCTTCTTTGTAAAGAGCGTGTTGTCTACCATCCCCATGGTATACTCATGTTTAACAAGAAACGCTTTAAGTCTATCATACCAAGCTTTGGGTGCTTGTTTGAGTCTATAAAGTGCTTTCTTAAGCTTGTAAACATGATCCGGTTTCTCAAAATCAATGAAGCCGGGAGGTTGAGCCACATATACCTCCTCATTGATCAAACCGTTAAGAAATGCACTCTTTACATCCATTTGTTGAAGCTTAAAATCTAAGGCACAAGCGTAGGATAAGAGGATTCTAATGGATTCTAATCTAGCTACCGGTGCATATGTCTCGTCATAATCAATCCCTTCTTATTGATTATAGCCTTGAGCTACAAGTCTAGCCTTGTTACGAGACACAACGCCATTCTCATCTAACTTATTCCTAAATACCCATTTGGTTCCTATAATGGTAGAACTTCTAGGTGGAGGAACAAGTTCCCAAACATCATTGGCAACGAATTGATTCAATTCTTCTTGCATCGCAATGACCCAACTCTCATCCGTCAAAGCTTCTTTAACATTCTTTGGTTCAATCAAGGAGACAAAACAAAAGAAGTTGCTTTGGTTTTGGACTTGAGATCTTAGGGTCCTTTGATTTAAGTCACCAATGACATTATTGAGAGTATGATCCCTATATTCCTTAACGTTTACTTCCTTTTCAACACTAAGGTCTTCAACTCCTATTTTTCTAACCTCTTTGGCTTTAACTACTTCTAGTTCATCCAAGTCATCATCAACCAATGGTGGTGTCTTGGGTGAAGGAGGGGTTTCATCAAAGGTTACGTTGAGTGATCCTTCAATAACCCCCGTGGTTCTGTTTAGGACTATGTAGGCTTTGCTAGTTTGGGAATAACCTAAAAGGATACCTTCGTAAGACTTTGGGTCAAACTTGGTAAGGTAGTCTTTGGTGTTGAGGATAAAGCACTTGATTCCAAACACCCTAAAGTATTCCAATGAGGGTTTCTTACCTTTAAGAATCTCATAGGGGGTCTTTCCTAGGAAAGGTCGAATAAGAATTCGGTTGAGAATATAAGTCGATGTGTCCATGGCATTGCACCAAAACTTTTGAGGCAGAGATTGCTCATTTAACATCGTCCTACTCATCTCTTGGAGAGTCTTATTCTTCCTTTCAACTACCCCATTTGATTGTGGAGTGCGAGGAGCCGATAAGTTATGGGTAATACCATGAGCTTCACAAAAGGCACCAAATTGCACTTCATTATCAAATTCCCTACCATGATCCGTCCTAATAGAGACAATTGAACATCCTAGTTGATTTTGAATTCTTCGACTAAAGATTTCGAAGTGATCGAAAGCTTCATTCTTAGATGCCAAAAATCTAGTCCAAGTGAATCTAGAATAGTCATCAACTATAACTAGGGTATAAAGGTTACCTCCATAACTTCGTATGACGGAAGGTCTAAAAAGATCCATATGTAGGAGCTCTAAGCACCGAGAGGTCAAAACCAAATTCTTGGCTTTGTGACTTGAGTGAACTTGCTTTCAAACTTTGCAAGCATCACAAAAGTGACTATCAAACTTAATCTTGGGGAGGTGTCTTACCAACTCCTTAGAGACTAAAGATTGAATTAAACGCATATTAGTGTGACCTAATCTCCTATGCCAAAGAGTAGAACTATCATCTATAGTCGCAAGACATATGTTGTCTTTTGACTTCTTATTGACCTTCATAACATAAAGCCCATGCTTTCTAATACCTTTTCCAATGACCTTTCCATCTTTTACGATTTCACTGTCATGTTCCGAAAAGATGACCTTACACTTATTATCACAAATTTGACCTATACTTAAAAGGTTAAACCCTAAGTTATCTACGTGCTCAACATTTTCAATGGTCATGGAGTCAAGAGAAACCGTACCTTTTCCAATGATATTACCACGTAGACTACTAGCGAATGTGACGTTACCTCCATCATATGCTTTGTAATGCGAGAACAAACTTCGATTACCCGTCATGTGTTTAGAACATCCACTATCCTTAATCCACTCATCGGGCTCCAAATCAATTCCAAAGCATATCTAGGTAATAACACACAAGATCAAACATTTGGTCCCCAATATCTCATGGGTCCAAAATTGTTAGTTCCAAATATCCCTTGCCTTTGGTTGGGATGCATGAATGAAGGAGGGGTTCCCCATGGAGAACAAAATAGAGAATGGTAGTATTTCATGCAACCATTTTTTTGTTCATTATTTCTCCTAGGTGTATTTGATCTAGGTTTAGAATTATGATTATTCCTTCTAGGTGTTGGAGTTTTACTTCTAGGTCGCGACTTGTTTTGATTATCCTTTCTTGGAGTTGTTGTTCTACTTCTAGGCTTAGACACATTTCGTACTCTAGGTGGAGTAGAAGATGTTCTTGATAAACTTCTATTTCCCATGAGAGGTTTACTTAATGGCTTGTAGAACTTATCGACGATATTGTTGTCAAGTATGGGTAATTTTACTTTATTAACAATAAGATGCTTTGGTTTTTCATCTAACTTAGACTTTTCAGAAAGTTCAGGATTTTCACCAAAATCACCCTCTGGCCGCGGTACCTTATCTATGGCGGCGGTTCCATAGTGATAAGGAACCGCCCCATACAATTTGGGACCGCGTACAGCAGACGTTTTTTGTGAAAACCTGACTTGTTTTGGTTCACTAGTTGAGGCTTCATTTGAGTTATTACCAAGTCTTTCCTTTGAATGAACTTGTTTGTTTAACATGTCATCAAGAGCACTAGTACCTTTCATGATTTTTCCAATTTAATGGAGGTGTTCTTGAGGTCTTCATTTTCTAATCTAAGCTTCTCACAACTTAAGCAACTTAAATCAACCTCTTTATTTTTCTCAAGTTTAGCCAATTTCTCCCTAAGTTCATTGATCTCATTTTCGAGCTTAGTTTTGGTTGATTTTAAGGTTTTGTTCTTTTCTATGAATTTGAGACTAAGTTTGAGTAAACTATCATATTTGCCTTCAAATTCAATATCATCAAAGGTGGAGCTATCATAACTATAATATTCGGTTTCGGAATGTACCTCTTTAGAAGTGTGAGCCATAAGACATTTCTCCTCTTTGGGGTTGTCATCATCATCTTCACCGCTATCGCTCCAAGCGCCACTAACGAACGCCGTGTGGTTCTTATCGCGAGCGGGCTTTGGACAATCACCAATGAAGTGATTTGGATCACCACATCTAAAGCAATTCCTATCACCTTTTTCGTTCTTGGCAAACCGATTCTTTGAGAATGGTTTCTTGTCATTGTTGGGTTGCCTAACGTGTTGACCTCGTCTCTTGAAGAACTTCTTGAAATCTCTCACCGCCAATGCATACTCCTCGTCATCGCTTTCCGAGGAACTATCGTGGTCACTTTGTGCCTTCTTGGCTTTAAGTGCAAGAGATTTCCTTTCACTCTTGATTTTCATTAATTCCGAGTCCTTCAAAATTATCATCTCATGAACCTTCAAGTTGCCTATGAGTTCATCGAGTGATAAAGTTGAGAGATCTTTCGATTCTTCAATCGTCGTGACTTTTGCTCTCCACTTTGGATGTAAAGCCCTTAGAAACTTCCTAACATTGTTCTTGCTAGAAAAACCTTCATCAAGTGCTTTTAGACTAGTAATAATGGTGTTAAACCTAGCAAATGCACTATCAATAGTTTCATCTTCTAAGATGACAAATTGTTCATATTGTTGGACAAGAAGATCGATTTTGCTTTCTTTGACTTGGCTATTACCTTGGTGGGTTACTAAAAGAGTGTTCCAAATATCTTTAGCAGTTTCACACATAAAAATCCTTTCATACTCTTTCTTAGATAAAGCATTATATATCACCATTTTAGCCTCATTATTTTTTGAAAGTTTCTTTTTAGTATCGTCATTAGCTTTGTCAAAAGTGACAAATTCTTTTGTTTTAGAAACTTCATTAAATTGATAAGGTAAAAAATCACCATTAGTAATAACATGCCAAAGATCTAAATCATTTGATTTCACATAAGTTTCAAATCTATTTTTCCAATAGATAAAACTATCGGTTTCAAAAAGTGGTGGTCTTTGCATAGATTGCCCTTCTAGGTATTTGTTGGAATCCATAGATCGATTCAAGTTTTAAAATACAATATACTTTAAAAATTCTTGAGCAACCACGCTCTGATACCAATTGTAGAAACTAGAAGGGGGGTTGAATAGTGTCTTATAATTTACTTGTTAAAAGGTGGTTTTCAAAAATCCTTTTTCAAAAACTTAGACTTGAGGAAATGTGTGAAATCTTCTTATGCACAATATGAACAATGATAGTGTAACTAAGCTAATACTAACAAATATATATGCACAAAGAATAAAGAATGTAAAGAGTTAAGGGTAAAGAAATATCAAATAGAACACCAAGGATTTATAGTGGTTCGGCAACGAAGCTCACTCCTCGTTCCTACTCCACTCCTCGAGTACTCCTTACTCGAGAGTTCACTACACAACAAGCTCCTTATGGTGGAGAAAACCGTACACGTCGCTTAACCAATTTCCGACTCTAAGCTAAAAGTCGAGCCCTAATCGTAGCTAGGACCAATCTACACAACTATACTTAGTACATACACAACTTCCAAATAGACACAACTACTTGGATCTTCTCAACTAAGACACAACAACAAATGTATAAAAGTAGATCTTCAATGGATATTTGGTGGTAGACTCAACACTTCACGAGGATAGTGTTCTTCTCTTTGCACTTGGAGAGGAAGGGATGGAAGAACAAGATTCACTTCTTAAACAAGTAGTAATCAAACAAATGATCAAAGATTTGAGTGATTAAAGAAGAGGGTTTGAATCTGGAAAATAGATGTGCAAAAGAGGTGATTTAAAAAGCTGAGAATGGTCCACTATTTATAGGACAAAGGCCCAACGGATATATCTGACCGCGGTTCCTAAGCTCAGTCGGCGATTCCTTATCAATAAGGAACCGCCTAGGCACTAGAGAACCGCTGCCTAGACTCCGCTCCATTTTTTGTCCTTTAGTGGTGGAGGTCTTATCTGGATATAAAAAATATCCTGAAATGATATTCTTAACCAAATAAGAATATGCCATTTTCAAATTTCAAATAATTAATTTAATAAAACATTTTCTTAAAAAGAAATTTTAATAAAAACTTGTCACACTTAATAAAAAGTGAGTTTTAAGAAAGTTTAAATCACTTGATCACTTGATTAAGGTTAGTACTTGTTTATTCATACCTTAAGTGAAAATGGGTAAAATGAAAAAAAAACTTGAACTCAAGAATTCGTTTTTCGTTGTTTTCGTAAATGCTTGTTTTTACATATTGTCGTAATCAAAACAAAGCGAGACCGAAAAATGCAAGTAACGTTTTTAGGCATTATTGCATTAACATAATGTGCTAGTCACTTTTAACGTAAAACAACCTCCTGATGTAATTCATCACCATTGGGAAACGCATATTTAAAACACGAGCTGGGCAAAATCGAATGTACTAGGTCTTAAGTTATCCCTTAAATAGTAACTCTGCCAAATTTGAACAAAAACGGAACACGTTTGCTATGTTAAACAAATCAACCATGATTAATATTTTATGTGTAAAAGTAGCCCGACCAGCCTACTTTAGACCATGTTTAGACCTAGTAGGACCCCGTGTATGGAACAGGTTATGGGGGCATTTCGTAGAACACCTATCCAGCTTTCCACAACCTCTTGAATCACCCAAAACAGAGCTATAACGAAGCGGGAAATTAAGTTTGAAAATATGCGTTTACACATTAAAAGCTGTCAGCACTTATATAAAAAGCCGACAGCATTTGCATGTTGGCTGACCAGCCGACTTTGGCTGCGTTTTTTAGCGAGTTAGATTTAGATCTGGAACCCGACACCAATTAGGATATTGTAGATCTCCTGGCTACCTTTCCGTAGACACCAAGAACACTAAAAACGGATCTATAACGAATAAGTTACAGCCCTTTAAAAATCTGCCTCGCACACTTTTAAAGCTGATGAAAATTTAGTCATTCTGACCCGCTGACTTTAAGCTCGTTTTTACCCATTTTAGAGCCGTTTTCAAGCAAAACTTAAGGAACGAAACTTGTAGACGGCGTGTCCGAGAATAAAAATATGTTCCCCGTTTGTTTTATGGCTAAGTAATGAACCCGTAATTAATTTTCAAAAATCAAGATTTATAACATAAAACACTTGAAGCACAAGGACTAATATTGCCATTTTATGAAAGTTTAGCAAGCCCTAGGGGCTGTTTTGGTAACTATATTAAAACCAAGGACTCATGAGCAATTTAACTTAAGTTTTATTAATAATATTTATTTAATAAACTTTAAGGGCTATATTGTAATTCGTGAAATGTGGAGGACTAATTACGAATATTTGAAACTTCAAGGACTTTTATGAAATATAATATTCTATAAGTCTTAATTAAATAAAAATCATTTTATCTAATTGATTAAAATTCGAACGAAGTAAATACACTTTATTTAATTAAAAGTGTACATGTTACGATAACTTACAATAAGTTTAACACTTAAAATGATAACAACTTATTAAATCGGTGATCATGCATTTTCATCAACTGCATTTATATGTGCATTATATTTGTACATATACTGAGACCCAACTAATTACTTAGGTAATTAACTATATCGTGAGCATACTATCTGGACTATCTGTGATATTATCCGGACACTGCTATTCAGGTGAGTTCATAGCCTCGCATTTCACTACTTTTTGTGCTTTTACTAACCCGCGAGGGGGAGACATGCTATAACTTGTTTTAACTATATGATTTGTTATATCTTGAGAACTGAGATCGTGGCCCTACACTTATACTTAATAAATTGTTGATCGAGGAAACGCAAACTGAACTGTTACCCTTAATTACATGTGCCTATTGTAGATGAACGCGCATGACCCGTGCATCTGAAACTGTTAGAATTTTTGAATTGTCTGAATGTTATAAATAGATCTATGGGATTGACCATCCGCATCTGGGTGAGTCATGCTCACTGCGCCTAGGCCAGGACAATAGATGTTTCACATGTCAGCACATATTATTTTTAGGTGCCTTTTAATAAGGTGAAGGGTCCTCATTTGTCGAGGACTTAACTGTCAAGTCTCAGTTTCGGGCAATATGGAAATGTAATTACCTGATAGTATTTGGCTTTGTGCGATACTAGCTTTGTGATGTTTGCGGTTCTAAGCTTGACCTTATATTATTTGGTACATTACTACATGGAACATACTGATATTTATGAACTTGATTTTTATCAAACCTTATGAAATACTATATGGGATATTTGAGATCCTACACTTGATTTTTATATCAAACTTTGTGCAACACTATGTAGGACAGTTTACAGTCCTGAACTATGATTTTACAAAACTCTATGAATTCACCAACTTTATGTTGACTGTTTTAAGCATGTTTTTCTCAGGAAATTAAGTTGGATTATTTGAGCATGGACCGAGCATCATTTAGGAGCATCATAATAATTGGGGGATCTGTTTTTAATGGGATACTTGTAACAACTGATATTCAGCATTTCAACAGATTGTACTAAAACAATATTTATATCAATTGTATTTCAAAATCGTATAATTATGATCAATACTTTGTATGCCATTTGTTCTGTGATCCACCTACGTGACACCCAATTACTTTTCCGCTACAAACCTGATTTGGGGGTGTCACGGGAAGGACGAATGGAAATGTCAAAAGTGAAAAATTATTCGAGTTATTAAAACATTGTAAGTAATAATATTGTTACTAAATAACTTTAAGCTAAATCCTTTTAGCTAAAATTCTTAAAACTAATTAGATGTTGTTGGTAACGTGAGTTTTGTAATGTTTTGTTTGGTAGTTTCAAGTTTCAAATACAAGATGAGAGTAGAAAAATGTCATTGACTTTGTGGAATGATGAGGTTCAGTCATTGGTTGGAGTATCTGCTTACCTTCTGTGTGAAAAGTTTGGAGAGCTGGATGTGTTCCCTCCAGTTATTACTGGGTTAGTTGGAAAGAAGTTCGCGTTCAAAGTAAGCCAAGACGAATTCAATGCTAAGAAAATGCTTCTGGTATTTACGGTTTTGCGTCTTACTGGTGATGTGGATATCATAGAAAGTATCCGTCCAACGGTTACACCTATGAAGGTAAATTACTAATTAACATGTTTTTAAATAAGTCACATTCTTATGCTGTGACTTAATCACTCCATTTTTTTTTACTATATTTATGTTGATAATTTCAGGATACTAAAGCAACAAGTTCTATTGCAATCTCTGTCATTCCTTTGGTGAGTGTATTCATTCAAAGTTTGGTTATATGATTTTGTAAATGGAATAAGATATATGATTTGTATTTAATTAGATTTAATAAAATATTACTTTATGATTGTAGGATTTGGAGTCACAAACAGATGAGAATCAAATTTCACTGGCTGCACAAAAAGCCAGTGGACCAAGTCCGGGTGACAAACGTGCTCTTGAAGACGATATCGGTGGTGGCAGCTCTAATGGCAAAAAAAAGTTGTTGGAGTCAAAATTGAGAAAAATGATGTTTGAATCAACCTTTATTAATTTTTTTAGTAGAATAATGTGAGATAACAATCAAATTTCTCACCACGAAATGATTTCGTTTTGAAACAATTTTTCTTCTTGCTTTATGATTGAGGAGTCCCAATTTTTTATTTTTTTTTGTTTGATGCAACAACTTATGTTTGAAACCTTTTTATATAATGTTATCCTTTAGTTGGGGAGTCCCAACTATTTTTTCATTGATTGTTTAAGGTAACATTTTAATTAATATTAGTAATCTTACATAATAAAACTTTTGTAGAGTACCATGTACTAAACTCTCCAGTTTTTTTTTTATTTGTTTTAAAACTTTTATTTAATAATTAGACATTTTGCAATGTTTAAACAAAAAAATATTATTGTACACTTGAAATACTTGCTAGATGCAATTTTTAAACACAAAATAGTTAAACAATAAATTTTGTTTCATTAACTATGTTTACAAATGTACACTGACTTTACACAATAAACTAAGACTTTTCTTGGAAGTTTACAAAATTATTATTACATGCATGCATATAACTTCCTGTAACCAACTTTGTCTGTTCATTTTCTTTTATCAGAGTATATAAACATCTCATTGGGTGCAATGGATAACTCGAAATCAACAATCAAACAGACAAAAACTGTTCCTTTATTTTTAAAAAAATAAAAACATGTCTGGATCTTACAATAGAAACTCATATGTTGCAAATCTTGAAGACATCCAACCCAATATGAACGAGTAATTTAGTTTAAATAATTACTATACTAAGTTTTTCATATCTTAAACAATCTCTAATATTCTGTGTTTTGTTTTTCAAGAAATCCCGTGTGGAATCTACACAATAAGAGAATTAATTGTAGAACCCAAAATTATGCTTGAAGTGAAGCCCTGCAATGATGATCCCTATGATGAGCATAGGTACTATGTTGAGGAGGCTGAGTTGCAGCGGCAATGGAGGTTGGAAGATGAAGAAAAAGCCCGACTCGAACACCTTCTATTGAACGGTTGTCGTTTCACTTGCCTGGGGAGCAGCAAGTAGTTTATGACAAGAACTCGGATTTTGAATAAGTTATTCACAGGCCTACCGTTGGGAAAAGTATGTTTGAAGGCTGGATGAAAATGAATGAGTTGTATCCCTCTGCGCGAGAACTTACGTATGCCGAGTTTCTAACCAAATTTGTATGGAACGCGTCTAAGAGAATTTGGACGTTTAGGAAGTGAGGAAAGTCCATTGGAAGAATTTATAGTGTTCCCATATCGACAGGAGAAGCATTTTATTGCAGGATGCTACTCAATAGTGTCAAAGGATGTAGAGATCATGATGAGATTAAAATAGTTAACAAAGTTATTTATCAAACATACAAAGACGCTTGATATGCTGTAGGGCTTTTAGAGGACGACAACGAATATGTGGAGAGTATTAAAGACGTTGGACATTGGGCAGCTCCTGAACAAATACGTGAGTTGTTTGTAACGTTGTTTACACAAAAGGAGCTTACTAAACCTTTACAGGTTTGGTTAGAAACATGCCACTTGATGGCACAGGATGTGCAAGCAAAGAAAAGACAACTTCTTAATATTCCATGTATACAATTTAATTTGTTTATGTTACTATTTTGCAACATCTTCTTCCAAACATCTATTTTATACAGTTTTTTAAAAAATATATTGTGTGCAGATTTGATTATGAGCGACGAGGAAAAGAAGAATGTTTGTTTGTTTTATATAGAAGAACTTATGCGATCCAGAGGAACTTCTTTGTGTGCTTGGCCTGAGATGCCTTACCCGGATGACAGATACGTGACTGCACTTAGTAATCATATGATATATGATGAGACGAATTATAATTCTGCTGAGTTACAGAATGAGTATGAAAGGTTATACGCTTCCTTAACAGCAGAACAAAAGGGTGTTTATGACACTATAATTGGTTCTGTTGAGGATGGGACGGAAGGCGTGTACTTTGTGTATGGATACGGAGATACAGGAAAAATGTTCTTATCGAGAACACTAGCCGCAGGTATTAGGAGACGCGGAGACATAGTGCTAAACGTTGCTTCCAGTGGTATTGCATCATTGTTGATGCTAGGCGGTCGGACTGCACATTCAAGGTTTCGTATTCCGATCAGCGTTGATGAGACATCCACATGCTCCATAGCTCCTCAGAGCGACCTGGGAGAGCTTTTAAAGAAGTGCAAACTTATTATTTGGGTCGAGGCTCCAATGGCAAACAAACTTTGTTTTAAGGCACTCGATCGTACATTAAGAGACGTGCTTAGGAAAAATAGGCAGGATATGTGTCAAGAGCCATTTGGAGGCATGACAGTGGTGTTTGGAGGGGATTTTTGGCAGGTTCTACCCGTGGTTCCAAAAGGTTCGCGTTTAGAAATTGTAAGTGCTTCCCTTAAGCAGTCTTACTTGTGGGATCATTGCAAAGTCCTTAGGTTGACAGCGAACATGAGGCTCACTGTTGGTGCACGGCCAGAGGATGTTGATGAGATCCGTGAATTTGTTGAGTGGATTCTGAAAGTAGGAGACGATGAGCTTGGAGAGGACAATGACGGAGAAGTTTCAAATGATGTGCCTAAGGAGATTCTGATAGACAAGAGTGACGACCCAGTTGCGTCTATTGTGGATTTCACTTATCCAAATCTTTTGGATAACATCCATAATCCAGCCTACTTTCAAGAAAAGGCAATTCTTGCGCCAACTAACGAAATCGTAGACACTATAAATGAGAAATTGTTGGAAAGATTTCCTAGCGAAGAATTGCTCTACTTGAGTTGCGACAGCATCGACAAAAGTGAACGTGGTGCTTCTGTAGATGAATCCATTTTCTCACCTGAGTTTATAAATGGATTAAAGTTCTCCGGTGTCCCAAACCATAGATTAGTCTTAAAAGTGGGTGTGCCTATCATGCTTTTGAGAAATATTGATCAAGCATATGGTTTGTGTAATGGGACGAGGTTGCAGGTTCTTAAGTTAACACGAACAGGCATTAGTGCACGAATTATCAATGGGACGAATTTTGGAAAAGTAGTTATCCTACCGCGGTTACGAATCACTCCATCCGACAAGCGATTACTGCTCAAGATCGTCAGAAAAAAGTTCCCGATCTCCATACCATTTGCAATGACCATTAACAGAAGTCAAGGTCAATCGCTCTCAAAAGTCGGATTGTACCTACCACATCCTGTTTTCACGCACGGACAACTATATGTAGCGGTATCTAGAGTTAAAAGCAAGAAAGGATTGAAGGTGGTTGCTTGTGATTCAGATGGGAATGTATGTAACAGGACTGTAAATGTAGTTTACAAAGAAGTGTTACATGAACTTTAATCAAAAGTTTATGAGGGTATGTAATTTACTACATTTTAAATTATTGGTTTACAAAAGTAATGTCTATTAATGTTAACTATTGTTTTACATTAGGTGTTAGCGTAATAGAGATTGTCTTCTCACTTAAATGGACTCACATACAGCATGCTTGAAGATCATAAAGGATTGAATACTACTTTTATTGTTGTTAAAAACTTTACTTGCTTATCGAATACTCCATGTTTTTTATATTACTGTTTTCATATATTACACGACCCGTTTCATGTTTTCAATATAAAGATGATCTTAATTTTTTATTACGAAAATCACTTTTTAAAATAGTTCCGGCGTTCTTTAATTTGCTAATAGACTTGATTAAAATCTGAAAATACAATAAATACATAACAAACACGACATAAAAGACAACTAGTCAGCGCAAAATATATAACCGCTACCAACTAATTAAATGAAATCAGTTTCCACATAATAACGATATATAAACACAAACACTCATCCATCTCTTCACATCACATGCATCAAATCTCACACCACCATAACCAACCACCGTAACTAACAACCACCACCAATGGCTCTCACTAACAAGAAACAATCACTGATCTTCACGCTAATCACCACTCTCATTCTCCTCATCTCGTTATCTTTTAACACCACTGCATCACCCTCACCATCATCGTCTCCATCGCCCGATATCGAAAACCCGTCACGCCCGGCTTTATCTCGCGTCACTTTCGATCACATACCCTTTTTCAAACACCCATTACATCATGCAAACAATCCTTACGTAACCAACCCTCAACCACATACTTTCGAGATCGAGTCCGAGAATTTGTCTGATAACCGTAACCAGAAGTTCTTAAAGTTCTTGGGGACGTCGAGAACACGTCGTAAAGATGAGTTTCCTGTCAGGGTTAGGGAGTTTTTTAATAAGAAGGTGAATGAAACTGCTGCATGTAGGGTTAAGTTCTTTATGACGTGGATTGCGCCTTTGGGTATGTTTAATGATCGAGCCATGCATTCGATCGAGTCCGTATTTAGGACTAATCCGAATTCGTGTCTTTTGATCGTGTCGAATTCGTTGGATTCGACGAAAGGGAAGTCGATTTTGAGACCCTTTATGGAAAAAGGGTTTAGGGTTTTGGCGGTATCGCCTGATTTTGACTTTTTGTTCAAGAATACGATGGCGGAAACTTGGTTTTCGAGGTTGATTAGAGGCCATGTAAGAAGTGGTGATATTCCATTAGGTCAGAATATATCGAATTTGTTACGTCTTTGTTTGTTGTATAAGTATGGTGGTGTGTATGTGGATACGGATGTTATAGTTTTAAGGAGTTTTTCAAGGTTAAAGAACGCGATCGGGGCACAAACGATGGATCCGAGTTCAAAGAATTGGTCAAGATTGAATAATGCTGTGTTGGTTTTTGATAAAATGCATCCATTGTTGTATAAGTTCATTGAAGAATTTGCATTGACATTTAATGGTAACAAATGGGGTCACAATGGTCCTTATTTGGTTTCAAGAGTGGTTTTAAGGCTACAAGGAAGGCCTGGGTACAATTTCACAGTTTTGCCCCCAACCGCGTTTTATCCTGTGAATTGGGACAGGGTTCGAGTTCTGTTTCGTGGGGCGAGAAACGACACTGAGACGAAATGGTTACATATGAAGTACGAACAGATGAGGAACCAAAGTTATACGGTTCATCTTTGGAATAAGCAAAGTCGAGGGTATCGTATAGAAGTTGGAAGTATTGTTCAGAAGATGTTTTCGGTTCAGTGTGTTCTTTGCAATAGGACATCATCGACTCATCATGACGATACTGTAAGTACTATGGAGTAAAGATTTGTTAGATCACAGGACTGGCTTTCTATTTTTAGCATTAACCGAGAACCATTTTTCTCTGTATATTTCGTCGTGTACTCATGTAATAAATCAGGTCTTTCTAAATATAGATATTAGAGGTCTGATGGTTTCTTGAACATTAGTATATACATTTCATGCTGTTTTTAGCAATCAAAATTTTTGTACAGGCACAAGTTCCTTGTACCGTGTGCATTGTAAGCTGTACAACTGCTAAATAATATTTCTAGTTGCTTGTATCTTGGGTAATAGACGTTTTTTACTCTCAAATTGCTAAATAGAACATCAATGGGTTTACGTTGACGAAATTTATAGAAATAGTCAAACCTTTTAATTTTCATAAACTATAAACGGTATGAAGTAAGTGTTGTATGATGGTTATCTAATCCAGGAATATGCTATTTGACGCAATAAAAGTGGTAACTTTGACAAACCGTAAGGTACAGTACGTCGTGACATTGAGTGTTTGACTCGAGTTTAAGTTTGTATCACAATGGTTTTAATGGGCTAACGAAGTATATAAGATGAAAATATGTCACGTATATATTATTATACTTCGTAATAATCATATAGTTAATGAATATAGTGTAAACTTTTACATGTAATGACCAAACAACCCTGCTACGTTGAACCATTTGGTCACATGCTGACAAGCAGTCAAAAACCTTAGACACAAAAGTAGAATAATCAATCAATTAGAGCATCTCAATGCATTATACGATTTTGAGTACAATACACAGCTTGATCTATTTACACTCGTGACATCTTTGAATAGATTGATGGATGTGATTGGCTTTATTTAATTCTATACTATATAAATATAGCAAGTGGGGATTATGAGATAGAGTTAAAAGTGAATTAAATACAGTATGAAAATATAACAAGTGGATTTGCGTGAAAATATAACAAGTGGATTTGCGTTAAAATCTACAGTAATTCTATCTCTAAACAGTATTATTTTTGTCTCAAAATTACTTTTGTTTAAAAATTTATTGTTATTATATTACCCTAATTTGTAATTATAATTACATCCGTTAAAAAAAGTTTTAAATTTATTAGTTATGATAAAACTGTTTTTATGTAAAAAAACACTTTATTGTTATTTTTTTTATTAAGTTATGTATTTTATGTTGAGTGGACGAAAAGAGTATTATTTTTGAAAAGATTTTAGATAAAATAAAATTTAATTTATTTTTGTAAAGAAACAAAAAAGTTACTGAAATTAGTATAAATGATACGACTCGATTAAAGTGTATTGGGATAGGGCATCCCTTCAAGCGTGATGCTACCTCTTTAAGAAATAAAAATGAGAAAACCATAAATTTATTGATTAACTTGATTGATTACACTGATAACAATAACATGTATTTATAAAGCAAAATAATAAAACCCTAACCTTAAGATAGACAGTAATGGCTCGTCCGGCCCAACCCACACAACCCCAGGTGTATGATTCTCTACTCTCTTGAATTCACATTGCCCTCAAGGTGACGTCTTAAAAAACACACTTGATTTCGGGATCCCATATCCTAATCATACCGCAATCTCGCCTTTCACTCCCGCGGTTACCTTGGCTTCCGCTACGACAAGCAACACCCTTTTTACTCTTCCCTTTCCGCTACCTTGGACATAACACAACACCATTCTACCCACTCCCGCTGCCCAAGCTCTAATAATAACATGAAAATGTTGCCTCTTTTTATACAAAATTATTAGGTCACGGATCTAATCACCAAATTAACCACTTGAGTCATCAGGTCACGTGATCGACCTACCACATCAACTCGGTTGAATTATTGTTTCACTGATTCGACTACGAGATCAACCCAATCAAGTTATCGGGTTTAGGGATCGAGCATCGTATCAACCCGGTTGAGTCACCAGTTCAATCTGGTCGAGTCAGTGGGTTTAGCGATAGATCACCGGTTAACCAGGTCGAGTCATTGGTTCACTGATTCGAACACCAGGTCAACCTGGTCGAGTCACTGGGTTACCGATTTGATCACCGGGTCAGTTAGCATATCGTCAAATTCCGCAGTTATGCTCGAGTACACGTCTAGTTACAGTTAAATTTGTGAAAGACAAATACGTCTAACATTCTAAACTTTATATATCTTAAATGTGATTTTACATCGTAAAGTGTACGATCTAACAACTGAGTGTAAGTATGTATTCGCTCTAAGAGCACCATCTCAACGTCACATCAGCTTTTTTACTTTAGACTTATAAAAATTTAAATAATGATATATACTAAATTATCAACTCAGCTAACGAAAATAACGAATACATCTAACGTCTGGCTAACGAAGCATGTAAACTGGTAAATCTTTTAACATGAATGTATTTTGTAATTTACTAAAAAATATGTGTCATAAATAATTAATACAAACAAGTGAAATCTAAATTTCATATCATAATTTACGATTTACAATGAATTAAATTTAATTCTTTTTATTTGACAAGCTTTAACATTCAGTGCAGTAGTACATATATATTTTTATATATTTGACACAAGTTAGAAATTTAATACTATAAATTTGTGATGTGTGTATATATTAGTATATAAAGGCTTGTTATAATATATGCTGGCATGTATTCATTCAAATGTCATATCAAATGTCTCGAGTGAGAATAGCAACACCCACAACGACATCATCAGTGAACAATGGTTTTAATGGATTTCTATGTTGCTATTTTTTAATCTTTATAAATTACTATGTTTTTATACATATTCTTTTTCTATTAAAATAATCTAAAAATACACGAGGGTTCCACTTCTATGGTATAATAGAAATGCAGTCAGAGAGGAACTACCTTTTAACGTACGAAACTCACAATCGTATTATATGATGAGTTGGCGTTTAAAACATCTATTGAACTATGCCACCTCACAGCATTATGGATGGCCTTAACGAAGTACAAGTTGTGCATAAGGGGATGTACTTGGTAGAAATGAATTGAAAAAACTAACCCTTGACCAAATTAAGGGTGCATTACGGCGTAATGGTATTAGCTTATTTTACAAGTAACCAGACTTTGGACTCATTCGATATGCTCGAACCGTTTCACTTTTTTTAAGTTACTAAATTTACCCCATTAAATATAAAATGTAAACTAAGTCAATTTACTCCTATGTAGAGGGTTCCTAAAACTTTTACAAATCGTAATAGATATACTTGAATTTAAGATGATAAAATCGATATCATCTGAGTACCACGCCACTACACAATTAACGAGTCTTAAACCAGATAGTGGAAAAATCTTGTATTCAGTCGTGTAGTTGTCCAAGATATAAAAGGATCTAGGGGTAACAAAAGTCCACTTTTTCACATGTGTCAAAGCCCATATCACAATTCTAAGTACCTATTCAGATTCAGAATAATCAAAGGCGCAATCACTATTTTTACAAATTATCAATTCTGAATGCTTATTACATATTCATTAGTGCATGTAAGAGTATAATCGTATATGAGCTCGTTTTTATGTCAAATGCCCTCCTAAAATACCAATGCATCCACTTGGAGCACAATAGTTCATAACATTGATGTGGGGTTTTAGTTTATTTTTTTGATAATGATTGAATGTTCGGCCAATTTGTAAGCCTTCTTCGATTATGTTTTTTTCTAATTTATGATCTTATCGTTTCCTACAGGCTAATGTTTAAAGTAAGTAAATATAAAAGAAAACATCCGAAGAATGGAACAATGAAAAAGAAGCTCACAAACCCTTAAATAAACCTAACAAACACCCTGGAACTATGTGTACCTTGACAATGGCTTTGGTCTAGCGGTTAGTAAGACCTATCTGCGCCAATAAGATTGATACCTCGGCTAGATCTTGGTCATCTACATCGCGTTTGAGAACCCGTACTTTCCCAGCATTATTTTATTCTTTTTATTCGTGCTATTTAAATTTTCCAAAGTATTACGTTTTCTTGTATTGCTATATGTAAATCCTGAGATTTTTAAATAATACTTTTTAAGTATTTTTCTGATCATCGATAAATACTTTGTATGAAATTATAAAATTTTTATTTTATTTTTCCTTATTAATTTTAAATCAAAGTTTTTGATTTAAAATCACCCTTGTGCACTTTACAATGAGTTTATTCAAAATCAATGTACAACAAGAATTCCTAGTGATCGCGATACCGACGGATGCCCAAAAGTTTACGTTTATTTATCGATTGTTTCGATAATTAATATTTTCGACGATTTTGTTTTAATTACGTATTAAGTCGTGTCGGGAAATCATATAATCATTTCTATGATGCATTGTAACTTTTGAAAAGTATTTTTACGAAACCCGAGCCCCGTAAATATTTACAATATTTACCAATAACCATTTTCTACCCTTTAAAACTATTAATTTCTTTTAGGTCCAAAAGTTTCAAAGTTGGCAAAACTAACCCTCCACTTAACTAGCACTATAAAAACTTATTCTTTCTTCCACTAACACTCATACACATTCATTTCATAAAAAAAATCATCACCTCTCTCTCCCCTCATTTCTTTCCGCCACCATCAACACCAAAACACCCTCACTTCATCTATTTTAATTATGATTTGATCAAAACAAATTGAAGACCACTTCCTAGATTTTTTTTGTGGTTCTTTTGGTATCAGTTTCTCATACATGCATCAAGTTTTTATAAACTTACGATTTCATGGTTCTATGATGTTTTAAACATCATGCATGAGTTGTTTTGGGTAAGATTATGTTGTTTTGATGTTTAAAAAGTCTAAGTTTTTATTTTGATCTTTTGATTTGGATGCATACATATGTTTAGGAGTGTGTTTGGTTGATGGGTATGATAGTATGATGATTCTATAGGTTTGGGAATGATTATATTTGGTGGGAAAATTGATTTAACATGTTTTCTAAAAGTATAATTTGGGACAGCAGCTTTAAACAGATTGTTTCGTAGGTTTAAGGTCTGAGAAAGGCTAAGATTATTTGATATTGTTGTATATTTTTCCAAGACGCTCGTTTTGGTATAAGATAGAGCTTCTAAATCATTACGAGTCAAAAGTTATGCTAGTTTTAGTTTTCGTGTACCGGGAGACGCAAGTCGGCACAATCCGAAATTGTGGCTGATTTTGGGTCGACTCTCGGGGACTTTAGGCTTGGTTAGATAAATGTAACTACTGATTTTCAAAGTTTACAAACTGAGTTTGATGAGTCTAGTAGTGGTTTCAAATGACGGATTATCGAGTTAGTACTTTTAAAGTGGTCCAAACGGTTTTACAAAACAAGTGTACAAATCTGTCCCAACTTTGGAGTCGAGTAAAGTGTCGAGCTGATGGGTTTTAAAGTGTGAAAATTGGCTCAAATTTTGGTGAGGCCTTATACAGGTTACAATTGGCCTTGACACCAATTTTCATCTAAATCGGATAAGTCTAGATAGGGTAGATCGGTGTGTACATTCGGGGTGTACTTTCTGATTTTTATTTTGGACACTTAGTTCAATGTTTGTGTTGCGTGAGTTTGGGTATTCATCATCGGACATGGTGACTTATTCAAGTGCTTAGTCATTATATAAATGACTTATCTACTGGTCCAAATAAGGGTAAATAATAGTTTGACTTGCGTTGACTTGGCGTCGTATAACGGGTCAATTTCAAGTGTACAAGTGTTTTAACGTGTAGTGTTGGAATAAATGGTTAGTATGAATTCATTTGGTTCGTGTCAATGGTTTTGAAACATGAATACTTTGAAAACATTTGAGTCATATTATATTTGGTACATATCGATACTTGAGTTCGAGTCTTAACGCGCGACTTATTTTGATAGGTTGCGGTTTTCGTGTTTCCCGGGCATCCATATCGTCGGTGATCGTCTACCACTACCGTTTCTATTCAGTTGCTGAGTACCGTGATTGACTTACCTCGTGGCTAAGGTGAGTTCATAGCCCCTTTTTACTTGTACATGGTTTCTAAACACGGGGTGATATTTTACATGGTGGAACACAACCAATTAAAAACTGTATTGCTATCAAACTTGTATGCTATTCAATACGTATATGCTTTACAGATGATTTCAATGGTATTATTGCTTTTTAGACGTTAGCCTTGAGTTTCCTCTCCTATCATGAACCGTTAATTGTCCCGTGTGCCCTGCGCGTAGCGCGAATGTTGTGGGTGGATCCATCGGGATTGACAATCCCCGTCCCGATTACCTTGACGCACTAATATTCGTTTATACTTGAGTATTTAGGCTGAATACTCCCTAGAGGAACTTACATGTGAGTTAAGCTTCGGTTCATGAGACTAAACAGCAATAATATGCATCGTGACTATGTACAATGTACATAGTTAACCCCCCCCCCCTATTACGTGTTTTACAAATTCTATTGTGTTCCACACGTTTACTGCTAAACCTATGAATATCACTCAACTTTGTGTTGACGATTTTACATGTTTAATCTCAGGTATTATAACTTAGCTTTGCTTGGATGGGAGCCCGCAGGATATTTTCGCAGCTTGGAGATTTCTGTGATGTTTTTAAAAGACTGTTTTTAGTAAAAACTGTCAGGAGTTTATTCTATCTTTTGGGAAACTTTATGTTATAAATAGAGACGAAATAATATAATTTTCCGCTTCTAAAACTCTGGAACCTATGTTTAAAAAAAACTCTGACCTTTTATGATGTAATGTACATGTTTTTATTTCGTCAGCTTTGTATGAACTGTAATTCATTGTTTCTGTACTATGACGTGTTACCCCCTCGTTGCCTAGTTGTTCCATGTCAGATTTTGGGGGTCTCACAGAGTGGTATCAGAGCGATGGTTATAGGGAACTGAGTCATTTTTCAAAAACTTAGTCTATAACCGTAAGTTCAAATATTTCATGTTTTAAGTGTCAATCACATAATCTGCCAATGTAGTTCGATATCTGCGCGGGTAACTCTCTAATCCTTATTATTTACTTTTGATTTTCATTGTAGTATTTCATCTCTTGATTTCATGTTGAAATATTACATCACCTTAATGACGATAATTACTATTTCTTTTCAAAGCCTAGTGCTTCATGAATTATCATCGGATATTACTTGATTACATATGCTCTTACTGCATATCTTAAATTCTTGTTCTTGTGAACTGATCTTGTTACGATGATTTCATATTGTTATGACGTTACATACTTGTATTCAGAGCGCGTATGCTGCCGACTTTTCATGCTCATTTTTCTGAGTACTATTGCTATTTCATTTATGCGTGATACGACTGACTTCATATACTCGTTCGTTTTGAATCGTCTGTTTTTCTCGACTCGTTGCTACATGTTGTGCATACTCTCGAGATACCATTGTTCGGGATCGAATAAGTGTTGTTTTCGACGAAACTTCTTATTTTCATTCTACTACCGTACGTGTTGCTTTCATTGTTTAATTTCTTTAATATATCTATTTAGATATCTAATTTGCTTGTCGACCATTTGTGATTGAATGTCTTTGAAAATAGTCTATAGACCATTGTGTAGCTCAATGTGTCTCCCAGAAAGACTAAAGGACATCGTGTGAGTCACACATCTCGAAGAATTCGTTTAATCAGTATTGAATAATATCGTGAGTCTTCGTAATCTTGATTGACCTTTATGTCATCGTTTTACACGACACTTGTACATGGATTACATCTTATTTCATTGACCATTCTACGTTTCAACTTCGAATTCCAACGTCCGTTTGTACCTTGAAACCATCATGAGATTTATCCTTTACTGTGTAGCGAATGTTTGGAATGCTATTCTATTCCTATAAACTTGTGTCCCTCCCTTTTTATTAAACCTCCTCGCTCCAGGAGTGTGACCCGTTAATGTTATAATTCTTTCTCGGTATGTCTTGTGATTGTGGAAAATCACGCCGCCAAGAGACTTTCCTGCATTACATCTTGAAACTTAAGACATGAATGTCATGCGCCGTTTTGGATTTCTTAGATATTCGTTGGTATTTTTGAACCATTTCTATACTATGTTTTCTTTACATGATTAGTTTTACAGTTTATTCTCTTTCGTCTTTATGGAATCCACAAGTCTTGTGTGTACATTAATTCCGAGTTATTATAAAGTTTGGATTTAATTTCAAACTGTGTCGAAAAATATACTTTGTATAGAAACTTTACAGAAAATTTAACAATGTTGAAAAAATATTTTTATAAACTTTAGACATAAAAATATATATATTTCTACTTGTTGAGACGTCCGTTTAGGACATAAAATTTGACCAGTAAATCTTAAAAACGAGCAAGTTACGCTCATTTGAAATTGTAAGATTTAAGAACTTATTTCTGCATAGTTCTAAAACATCATTTTGTTGACAGATTTAATGCAAGGGCATTTTTGTCCATTTTTAATCCGTTTCAAGTCTCGAGTAAAACTAGAAAGTTGTCTGAAACATCGTTTTACACCAAATTACTTTAGACTTCGAGTCTTAAAAGGTCATTTAGTGAATCAATTGGTCTAGTCAAACCCAAAAGTCAAAGTTAACTAAAAAAGTCAAAACTGATAAAATTTAAAAAAAAATATGATTTGAAGCATATTAAGTTCGTGTGAGCTCGTAAAATTGTAACTAATAACATTTTACAACCATGAAACATTGATTGTGTTTGAAAACGTTACAAACAGTAACTTGAGCTCGGACATACATAAATCTTGAACTTTTAGGAACCAAGTGATTTGACAAACTGATGTTCTACTTTCTTAAAAGTGTATTTTTGTCAAATTAATCACGATGTGCATACGGATTCCTTATTCCTTTCTTTTATTTATGACTTATTTGTCATTCCATTGTCTTTCTCTGCTTCTATCGTACCACTGATTTGGACGGAGAATTGAAGATCTTGTTTTCGTATTGTTCGTTATCGTTTTGACACGTGTCTCTTGACGATTTCGGCTAAACCTCTTGAAACCTTATCACCTTGTAACCATTTCGTTGACTGTCTAGAACTACTCCTTATTTCCCTCTTGTAACCCACTCGCTACTTTATAAACTATTGTCATGTTACCATATAAACTCAAACTGGTCTTGTTTGCGAATCATTTTACAAAAGGTTTCATTTGGGTTTTCTTAAATAATTGATTACTATCTTATAAAATTAATTTATATTAATTTTACAATGTATTCTCACAAATTGTTCTACCTTGGGTCTTGTAAAGAATCTTGTAACATTTAAATTGTTGAATTAAATATCTAGCCAGTAACTTATTGGCGAATAGTTTCATAAACTATTTTGATTTCTATTTTACAAATGACATTATATACATATTTTAAATAATATGACCTGTAATACTGGTTTGACGAAGATGAGCATCTCATTGCTAGTCCTAAATTATACATGGCCTGATCACCTATGCTTAATTTAGAAGGAGCCATGCAAGGCCGAATAATAGTCACCTTAAATATTTAACCAACAATTAACTTTTTAACTATGTTCCTTAAAATTTTTGATAAAATAAAGTTTTGAAAACTTTTACATTTTATGCAAGTAACAACAATTCGTGACATACACATATGAACCCTTATCTTTTCTTGAACAAAGTACATGCCTCAAGCACATATTTCCTTACTCAGCGATCTTTGCTTTACTTGTTACCTCATCATCCTCATGATACAATTTTCGTTACCATTTGCCTAAATTCTTACCACTGATACCAGACTTGAAAGTTTCAACGTTGTTATGCTTCTATGATCGACCATCTCTATCTATCTTGGTAGAACTACGAAACGTCTTTGGACGCGATTAATGATTTATGACTGGACGTGAACGATGATTTCGTGTAATTGTCATGATGTGTGTTAGACTTTGTTGTCTTGAAAATTTGTTCGTGTGAACCATGTGTTGATTTCGCCTCTCATTGCGAATGTTGTTCATTTACTGGAATCCCTCTCGAGTAACTTCTTAAAAATTTTATGTAATTCGGAAAATTTATTGTGTGGCTTTTCTCGTTCGATTGTGTATCGACCAATGAGAACTTAATAAGCCGTTATTGGTGACGCCAACCGCACTCGTGAATTAATCTTGCTATAATCCTTGTTTCTTATTGTCCTTATCAGCGATGCATCTATTCTATCATGTTCGTTAAGAGTTGATACGACTTCCGTTTTATTCCCTCGTGCTATTGCTTGTATACTAATTGTTGATCGATATTCGTTTCATAATCGTTTGCTATTTTGTCACTTTCTGAAAACCAGAAACTGTTACGTGTTTATCGTTTGATATCTTAAACACTTTCTTGAATTTCTAAAAATTATTATTAATTTTTAAGAACGTTTTATACATTTTACCAAATGTTTAAATTGTTAAAATACCCATTTCAAGTTTAATATCGAATCTGTACATCCTCTTGGGTAAATTTATAACTCATGTTTAAACAGTGTCAAGTTGTATCTTTTAAAGTAACTGATTTTATCATACTTTACTGTCAACCTAATGAAATTATTAAATTAACTTATAATTTCTAACATTGATTCTAAATAACTTGGAAAATCTGATTTTTCCTAATGATAACGATAAACCTGAGTTTTTAACGATAATTTCATGTAGTCACCCGAAAAGATCTTAAGCTGATCAAAATAACTATTTGAACTGAGTTACTTTTACCTTGAAGTCCTGATCAAGAAAAAGATTTGACAACTATTTCACCACTCATTTTATATGGAGTTGGATTTTTAAATCACTACACCTTGTAAAATTTTCGGTTAATAAAGAAAATATTTAAAACTAAGTTTTAAAGTAATACCAAAATCCTAGACAACTGATTTTGATAGCTTGTATTTTAAATGATCATATGTTGTTCATTTTTCCCTTCTATTTCGCTTGTGACTAGATTCTTACATTTTAAGATTGTCGCGTTTTACAGTTGCACGATTTGCGACCCCTTGTTGATTTACAATCTTGGTTCATTTTATCGCACTTTGCCTGTTTAAGCGATTCCTGTGTTCATTCTTGTTAGTTTATCGAACGTATTTCCAACAACTCTATCTCTCGATGTATCTCCGTATTGAAAGATCGTTATCATAATCCAAGACTGAAAAGTTATACGAAAAGGAGTGAAGAAACTGAAGCATAGCGAATTCTAACCGTTAAGATTCGTCGTTGTACAGAAATTACCTGGGAAGCAATGAACTTTGTTCTACACTTCGTACCTCCTCTTGTTTGCATCTTCTACTGTTTTCAGGAGAACTCTGGGGACCAGAGTTCCTTTAGGGGGGAAGACTGTGAGAACCCGTACTTTTCCAGCATTATTTTATTCTTTTTATTCGTGCTTCTTAAATTTTCCAACGTATTAAGTTTTCTTGTATTGCTATATGTAAATCCTGAGATTTTTAAATTCTTATACTTTTTAAGTATTTTTCTGATCATCGATAAATACTTTGTAAGGAATTATAAAATTTTTATTTTATTTTTTCATATTTAATTTAAATCAAAGTTTTTGATTTAAAATCACTCGCGTGCGCTTTACAACGAGTTTATTCAAAATCAATGTACAACGAGAATTCCTAGTGATCGCAATACCGACGGATGCCCAAAAGTTTACGTTTATTTATCGATTGTTTCGATAATTAATATTTTCGACGATTTCGTTTTAATTACGTATTAAGTCGTGTCGGGAAATCATATAATCATTTTTATGATGCATTGTAACTTTTGAAAAATATTTTTACGAAACCCGAGCCCCGTAAATATTTTTAATATTTACCAATAACCATTTTCTAACCTTTAAAACTATTAATTTCTTTTAGGTCCTAAAGTTTCAAAGTTGGCAAAACTAACCCTCCACTTAACTAGCACTATAAAAACTTATTCTTTCTTCCACTAACACTCATACACATTCATTTCATAAAAAAAATCATCACCTCTCTCTCCCCCTCATTTCTTTCCGCCACCATCAACACCAAAACACCCTCACTTCATCTATTTTTATTATGATTTGATCAAAACAAATTGAAGACCACTTCCTAGATTTTTATTATGGTTCTTTTGGTATCAATTTCTCATACACGCATCAAGTTTTTATAAACTTATGATTTCATGGTTGTATGATGTTTTAATCATCATGCATGCGTTGTTTTTGGTAAGATTATGTTGTTTTGATGTTTAAAAAGTCTAAGTTTTTATTTTGATCTTTTGACTTGGATGCATACATATGTTTAGGAGTGTGTTTGGTTGATGGGTATGATAGTATGATGATTCTATAGGTTTGGGAATGATTATATTTGGTGGGAAAATTGATTTGACATGTTTTCTAAAAGTATAATTTGGGATAGCAGCTTTAAACAGATTGTTTTGTGGGTTTAAGTTCTTATAAAGGCTAAGATTATTTGATATTGTTGTAGAGTTTTCCGAGACGCTCGTTTTGGTATAAGATAGAGCTTTTAAGTCATTACGAGTCAAAAGTTATGCTAGTTTTAGTTTTCGTGTACCGGGAGACGCAAGTCGGCACAATTCGAAATTGTGGCTGATTTTGGGTCGACTCTCGGGGACTTTAGGCTTGGTTAGATAAATGTAACTACTGATTTTCAAAGTTTACAAACTGAGTTTGATGAGTCTAGTAGTGGTTTCAAATGACGGATTGTCGAGTTAATACTTTTAAAGTGGTCCAAACGGTTTTACAAAACAAGTGTACAAATCTGTCCTAACTTTGGAGTCGAGTAAAGTGTCGAGCTGATGGGTTTTAAAGTGTGAACATTGGCTCAAATTTTGGTGAGGCCTTATACAGGTTATAAGTGGCCTTGACACCAATTTTCATCTAAATCAGATAAGTCTAGATAGGGTAGATCGGTGTGTAAATTCGGGGTGTACTTGCTGACTTTTATTTGGACACTTAGTTCAATGTTTGTGTTGCGTGAGTTTGAGTATTCATCATCGGACATGGTGACTTATTCAAGTGCTTAGTCATTATATAAATGACTTATCTACTGGTCCAAATAAGGGTAAATAATAGTTTGACTTGCGTTGACTTGGCGTCGTATAACGGGTCAATTTCAAGTGTACAAGTGTTTTAACGTGTAGTGTTGGAATAAATGGTTAGTATGATCTCATTTGGTTCGTGTCAATGGTTTTGAAACATGAATAATTTGAAAACATTTGAGTCATATTATATTTGGTACATATCGATACTTGAGTTCGAGTCTTAACGCGCGCCTTAATTTGATAGGTTGTGGTTTTCGTGTTTCCCGGGCATCCATATCGTCGGTGATCGTCTACCACTACCGTTTCTACTCAGTTGCTGAGTACCGTGATTGACTTACCTCGTGGCTAAGGTGAGTTCATAGCCCCTTTTTACTTGTACATGGTTTCTAAACACGGCGTGAGATTTTACATGGTGGAACACAACCAATTAAAATTGTATTGCTATCCAGAACTTGTATGCTATTAAATACGTGTATGCTTTACAGATGATTTCAATGGGATTATTGCTTTTTAGACGTTAGCCTTGAGTTTCCTCTCCTATCATGAACCGTTAATTGTCCCGTGTGCCCTGCGCGTAGCGCGAATGTTGTGGGTGGATCCATCGGGATTGGCAATCCCCGTCCCCATTACCTTGACGCACTAATATTCGTTTATACTTGAGTATTTAGGCTGAATACTCCCAAGAGGAACTTACATTTGAGTTAAGCTTCGGTTCATGAGACTAAACAGCAATAATATGCATCGTGACTATGTACAATGTAAATAGTTAAACCCCCCCCCCCCATTACGTGTTTTACAAATTCTATTGTGTTCCACACGTTTACTGCTAAACCTATGAATATCACTCAACTTTGTGTTGATGATTTTACATGTTTAATCTCAGGTATTATAACTTAGCTTTGCTTGGATGGGAGCTCGCAGGATATCTTCGCAACTTGAAGATTTGTGTGATGTTTTTAAAAGACTGTTTTTAGTAAAAACTGTCAGGAGTTTATTCTATCTTTTGGGCAACTTTATGTTATAAATAGAGACGAAATAATATAATTTTCCGCTTCTAAAACTCTGGGACCTATGTTTAAAAAAAACTCTGACCTTTTATGATGTAATGTATGTAACACCCCAAAAATTTGTCAACGGAAGCGGTAAAGCTCGGGGGATGTTACGTCATAATAACAAACTCCAAGGTGCAAGAGAACGACTCTAAATGAGACGTTTTAAAATAATTTACCTCGTTGCATTAGATTTAGAAATACAAAGTTCAAATTATAAATAAGTTTAAGCAAATGCAGCGGAAATCCGAGTTTAAATAGCAACAATGAAGTAAAAAGTTTATTAAGCATGAGCAAGTCTTCAATCCAAGTACAGTATGCATGAGACTCCAAAGCAAGCAACAAGCAAGTAGTTCAACACCTGAGATAAATGCTTAAAAGTATCAACACAAAGGCTGATGAGTTCATAGGTTTAAGTTAAAACATAGCATTCGATATTGGACCGCAAACAAACTATTTAAAGCATATGAGACCATTATGGGAGATATAATGTCATGCATATAGGAATCAGATGTGATAATTATAGTTATGATAGCACTAAGCTCATGACATCGAGGCTGATGACAAGCACGTACAACTGATGTACGCGTAAAATATAAGATTTCCCCAAGTTGGTGCCTAACCCATGGCCACCTAGAAACAACCATATGATATACGTCCGTTTGGCATGGCGATGTATTTGAACACCCGGACGGGGGTTGTCAAAACCCAATAGATCTATCCATAACATAAGCGCCTACTCAACCAGAGTAACTAACGGTTCATGATAACAGGGGACTAGTGGGCTATCGCTACTTAGGCATATCACACATAACTATTAGTAAGGCAACAATGTAAACAGATTTTGCGTCCATCAGGCAGGCAACAAAGCATTTATCTCACCCAGATGATTAAACATAAAAGACAGTTTAATAAGGGCTATGACTCACCTCAATAGCAGGAAACAAGTAATATCGGTCACGAAAATGGTGCACGCACTACAAGACAAATATCATCCGCAGCCTAAATAAATAAAACGCATATTTAGGCTAACTATGCCAACTATCAGATGTTACGATCCTAGTATGTGCTTGCAGTAAGTTTTATTAATAAAATAAAATAAAACAAAACATTGACTTTTCAAAAATATCATTTTTGGTCAAAAGGGCAACATTTAGGGTTTGTCACGCACACAAAAATAAATTAAGTATCGCAACATCGAAGTTTTCAGAAACTAGACATAATAAAATTTAGAAAATTAGTTCGGGTCAACTCGCGTTTTGGTCTCAAAATATATCAATAATTATTCAAATGTGTCGTCAATTATATTCAAAATAAAATAGCGGTTTTCTAACGTTTTAGAATTATTATTAGCGTCCATTAATCGAACCGCGACATCATATTAATCCGTATTAATTTTTAAACATACCTTTCCACTTGATTTATTAGTTTACTAGTTCTATGTATAAAGTTATTAAGAAATCAAATTAAAAGGTCTAAATTGAACATTTATGAAAGCTTAGGTATTAAATTTCACCTAGTACAAAACAAACCATTTTTCTTACACATGGGCCCCACATTAAAAGTAAAATAAATAAATTATTTTTCTTTTGTTTCTCTTTCTCTTTCGACGGACACAACACAAAACAAAAGGCTCCATAGCTTTCAAAACAACTTTCGTGACTTGTGAACACGACTACGACCTCATTTGTTGATGATTTTCGAAAATTCAAATTGCAAAACGTTCCATGACATCCCAACTACGAATCCCAGGAGAAAAACCCAACATCTATACGTCGTTTGACTCGTTATTTCGTGAAAAATGTCATATGTTTCTACAAAGCTTAAAATTCGTTTTTAGCTCTTATAAATCGAAACCTCTTGTTTAGGAAGCCCATGTTACACATATAAGGACTTTTAACGTATGACACTACTCGTGACCACGTTTTTAACACAAACCCGATTCACCATGTCACCATTTTAAACTTTGAAAACATTCTTTTTAATATATATACAAGCACATAGTAGGTTACTCGTATATCAGAAGAACAAGAACAAGAAAGGATCTTACAATGCGCTTCAAGGTAACGAGACGACTCACGTGCACTAAACCCACGGAAATGAAAATCTTAAATCAAAACACTAATATCCCACGCCAAAATAACGGAACCCACGTTCGAAATCAATAAAACCCACGTCTTAGAACGTACCCACTTCGGAAACTATATAGACCTTGATGAGACGATGTATCCACGTTGGAAAAACCCACGGTTGTTCACACTCGCTTCGTAACATGAGCAGCTACCCTTGAACAAGTGAAAGAAACGCACCGACAACGTATGTACTCACTTAGCGAGAAGACACCCGTCGTCTTGGACCCGCGTTAACAGCAGCAACAGAACTCTCGACACGCGAACCTACGTCGGTTTAAGAAGCTACGTCATCCATTGTTTTGTTATTGATGTTTGTTTGACTTTTGGAGTAAAATGAAAATGAGATGGATGATATTGATTTGATTGTATGTTTAGATTTTTAGATGTAAATGCTTGTAGGATAGATAAGTAGTCATTTTGTGTTTAAATGGGAGTTTGTATGCTATGATGTGTAAAGATGGAAAAAAATGGAGATTGAAGGATGAGGATATATGTTGAATGTGATGTTTTTACTAGGCTGTGGGAGAGTAACACAATTGGTATGTATTGTTTATGAACATGCGATGGAAATGAGAATGAGTGAACTTGTGTGTTTATGCATTGGGAGGAATGAGAGGGGCTTATCATATAGTATTTGAGACGTTAAATGTGTGAGGGGGGGCGTTTTGATCTGCGAATAGGTGAAGACTTAGGACATGCACTATCCCAAGTTGTAGGGAGTTTGTTGAATGTTTTGAAATTTAAAAATGGACTATTTTGGTTAAGAGTCTCGGTGGAGGGAAAAACTAAAATGGGAATCCAAAAAGAGATATGATACAAAAGGGTATTTGTTTATGGTAGAAGGTGTCTACCCTATTATGGCAAGAAATAAAGCATGCATATGATTCAGTATGTCATGTGAGATGTGTATGTACTCACTTAGTTTAGACTTGGTCAAAGTAACTATATAGTGGTTGAGGTGGATCAACTATAATAAACTTTTATGTATAAAAATTCATTTGGGGTATTCTTGGTTACGCGGTATGACGAATAATTTGACGGATCCAAATTGTTTTACGGTAAGTAAAACGACAAATAACGAATCGCTAAAATATTTAATAAAATTAGTCACAACAATAATTATGAAAATAATTATTCGCACATTATTAGTTTGCACAGATACGTAGACAGCAGTTAATTGCAGATAATTCGCGCAATGCGACACAGCTAAATGTTACACGGATTATGCACACGTATAAGAATTAAATTTCAGATACGCTTAAGTATTGATCGTAAAATATTACGCAACCAATAGTGACACACTCGCAGTGTTCACAGCAACGCAGACTGAGCATAGTCTAGGCAAAATATACACTAACACACGCTATTTCACAAACTAAGGGAACGCTTCCCAGATCATTAGCAATTTAGCACACAGTTTACTAAACAAAAAGTCTAGGGGGAAAAACTGTAATTTTAGAGAGTCTGAAAAATTACGGTGTGTTACAGTCTCCCATCGTTAAAGAAGCTTTCTCCTGAAAGCTTAGAGTGTGTTATCAACACGGGAATCAGCGTACGAGTGTGTGTACTTACACGAGATGACGCTCCTAGGTGAATTCAGGACCACGTCTAGAGTTCCACCTCACGTTTACAATTGGTACGCGGTTTTACTTCAGTCGTTTGACCTCGCGGTCCATAGTTTCAACATGCTCCTTGACAAAATTTAAATTGTCATCGACTTGGATCTCGTCCAACGACACGACAAGTGTCTCATTAGAAAGACACTTCTTCAAATTCGACACGTGAAAGATATTGTGCACCCGACTGAGTGCTTGCGGTACCTCCAACCTATAGGCCACGGTTTAAATCCTTGCTAAGATCTTGAAAAGTCTATTGTAACGGTGGATCACTACCCTTGTTCGCCAAAATGTATCATGCCTTCCCAAAGTAATACTCTCCATATAACTTCACCTACACCATTTGTTTCTAAAAGAGGCACGAACGAGTTTCTCATCAGAATAATCACGACCCGGTACTCGACAACCAGTCGATACAAATGATATCGGCGAAACTTGTAAAAAATTATACGGATGTAAAGTCGATGTTAAACGAACGGTTTGATAAGAAAAACGATGTAACATCGAATGATGAGGTCTGTTCTATGCGGTTATCTAGAAATCACTTTGTTATACGAATATCCATGTCTTGCCTAATTTTAAAGTATACATGCGCAAAATTTTGCTTTCCAAAAATAGAAAAAGTGAATTTTTGACAAAATATTTATGGTGACTATTACGGGCATAGTATGGTCCTTCCCAAATTATACATAGGTGATCAGGCTTTGTATAATTGGGGACTAACGACGTGATGCTCATTTTCGTCAAATAGTTATATGTTTCTCGAAATGAAATGGTATATACTATACCGATTCACAAGATAATAACCAAAATAATTTATGAAAATAGTTTTGTAAAATGGGAATAAAGTAGTTTAAAATCTTCCAACAAATAATTCACAATGTTTTTAGCAAAGCGTTAAAAAAAGTTTAGTGAAATGGTTGACAAGATGACAACGAGTGGTTTGCAAAGTGATGGAAAAATAATGCTCCATGGGATTAAAAATGATTCGTAAGGTGATGTCAAGACATATAAAATAATTCATGAGATGGTATGAAAGAAGAAATCTTGCAAGACAATGGCGACAGGATTCAAAATGATAACGCTTTCGAAACATGTGTAATTAAAAGAACTGTCAAGACACATTCATAAATAGAGATTCAAATCTAAAATGTACACACGAGGCGATAAATCTTAAAAGTACAACACAATACTTAAGAGAAAACAGTGCATCGCGATTTCTACTAGGTCTCGGTAGATAAGGCAATGAAATCCTCCTTAGGCATTAGCATAGTCCACGTCGTCGTTTGGGTTCTCACGAGTTTTTCTTTTTGTTGTTAACATTCTTTGAAATTAAAAAAAAGGGTAAAAGAATATAAAATAAGTTGAGTTCTTAAGATTGAGTTCCGAAATGAAATGTTACGAAGTGACGAATTGAAGTCGCGTTCAAACTAATCGACTTGTTTCTAAATGACGGGTCACGATATAAGACAATTGTTTTCAAAATTAACGGATGGGTGTTAAAACCCAGAGATGATAAGTGAGACCGAAAGACTGTGTCAAGTTTCGATGAAACAAAAATATGTAAACTCGCGTGAGAGATATATTAATGACCGTCACCATAATTACAATGTCATAGAATTAAAAGAGACCATTGTTTCACTTACAATGTCCAACAAAAGTTCCAGCATTTATCAAAAATGATGTGAGATACTCGTAAGGAGTAGTAGGCTCAAGTATAGGGCAATGCAAAAGTATGCATGCACAAAGTAGCCATGTATAAAAATTAAAAGCATGCATCATATAAGGAATACTCATGCATAGTATGTACGTATATAATACGTATATCATATTATACTTAACAAGCCGCACATAAACACATATCGGTTATAGTCTAGGCCTAAAATGCAAACCTAGTTCTCTATAACCAAGGCTCTGATACCAATCTGTAACACCCCAAAAATTGGTCAACGGAAGCGGTAAAGCTCGGGGGATGTTACGTCATAATAACAAAGTACAAGGTGCAAGAGAACGACTCTAAATGAGACGTTTTAAAATAATTTACCTCGTTGCATTAGATTTAGAAATACAAAGTTCAAATTATAAATAAGTTTAAGCAAGTGCAGCGGAAATCCGAGTTTAAATAGCAACAATGAAGTAAAAAGTTTATTAAGCATGAGCAAGTCTTCAATCCAAGTACAGTATGCATGAGACTCCAAAGCAAGCAACAAGCAAGTAGTTCAACACCTGAGATAAATGCTTAAAAGTGTCAACACAAAGGCTGATGAGTTCATAGGTTTAAGTTAAAACATAGCATTCGATATTGGACCGCAAACAAACTATTTAAAGCATATGAGACCATTATGGGAGATATAATGTCATGCATATGGGAATCAGATGTGATAATTATAGTTATGATAGCACTAAGCTCATGACATCGAGGCTGATGACAAGCACGTACAACTGATGCACGCGTAAAATATAAGATTGCCCTAAGTAGGTGCCTAACCCATGGCCACCTAGAAACAACCATATGATATACGTCCGTTTGGCATGGCGATGTATTTGAACACCCAGACGGGGGTTGTCAAACCCCAATAGATCTATCCATAACATAAGCGCCTACTCAACCAGAGTAACTAACGGTTCATGATAACAGGGGACTAGTGGGCTATCGCTACTTAGGCATATCACACATAACTATTAGCAAGGCAACAATGTAAACAGATTTTGCGTCCATCAGGCAGGCAACAAAGCATTTATCTCACCCAGATGATTAAACATAAAAGACAGTTTAATAAGGGCTATGACTCACCTCAATAGCAGGAAACAAGTAATATCGGTCACGAAAATGGTGCACGCACTACAAGACAAATATCATCCGCATCCTAAATAAATAAAACGCATATTTAGGCTAACTATGCCAACTATCAGATGTTACGATCCTAGTATGTGCTTGCAGTAAGTTTTATTAATAAAATAAAATAAAACAAAACATTGACTTTTCAAAAATATCATTTTTGGTCAAAAGGGCAACATTTAGGGTTTGTCACGCACACAAAAATAAATTAAGTATCGCAACATCGAAGTTTTCAGAAACTAGACATAATAAAATTTAGAAAATTAGTTCGGGTCAACTCGCGGTTTGGTCTCTAAATATATCAATAATTATTCAAAGGTATCGTCAATTATAGTCAAAATAAAATAGTGGTTTTCTAACGTTTTAGAATTATTATTAGCGTCTATTAATCGAACCGCGACATCATATTAATCCGTATTAATTTTTAAACATACCCTTCCACTTGATTTATTAGTTTACTAGTTCTATGTATAAAGTTATTAAGAAATCAAATTAAAAGGTCTAAATTGAACATTTATGAAAGCTTAGGTATTAAATTTCACCTATTACAAAAAAAACCACTTTTCTTACACATGGGCCCCACATTGAAACTAAAATAAATAAATTATTTTTCTTTTGTTTCTCTTTCTCTTCCGACGGACACAACACAAAACAAAAGGCTCCATAGCTTTCAAAACAACTTTCGCGACTTGTGAACACGACTACGACCTCGTTTGTTGATGATTTTCGAAAATTCAAATTGCAAAACGTTCCATGACATCCCAACTACGAATCCCAGGAGAAAAACCCAACATCTATACGTCGTTTGACTCGTTATTTCTTGAAAAATGTCATATGTTTCTACAAAGCTTAAAATTCGTTTTTAGCTCTTATAAATCAAAACCTCTGGTTTAGGAAGCCCATGTTACGCATATAAGGACTTTTAACGTATGACACTACTCGTGACCACGTTTTTAACACAAACCCGATTCACCATGTCACCATTTTAAACTTTGAAAACATTCTTTTTAATATATATACAAGCACATAGTAGGTTACTCGTATATCACAAGAACAAGAACAAGAAAGGATCTTACAATGCGCTTCAAGGTAACGAGACGACTCACGTGCACTAAACCCACGGAAATGAAAACCTTAAATCGAAACACAAATATCCCACGCCAAAATAACGGAACCCACGTTCGAAATCAATAAAACCCACGTCTTAGAACGTACCCACTTCGGAAACTATATAGACCTTGATGAGACGATGTATCCACGTTGGAAAAACCCACGGCTGTTCACACTCGCTTCGCAACATGAGCAGCTACCCTTGAACAAGTGAAAGAAACGCACCGGCAACGTATGTACTCACTTAGCGAGAAGACACCCGTCGTCTTGGAACCCGCGTTAACAGCAGCAACAGAACTCTCGACACGCGAACCTACGTCGGTTTAAGAAGCTACGTCATCCATTGTTTTGTTATTGATGTTTGTTTGACTTTTGGAGTAAAATGAAAATGAGATGGATGATATTGATTTGATTGTGTGTTTAGATTTTTAGATGTAAATGCTTGTAGGATAGATAAGTAGTCATTTTGTGTTTAAATGGGAGTTTGTATGCTATGATGTGTAAAGATGGAAGAAAATGGAGATTGAAGGATGAGGATATATGTTGAATGTGATGTTTTTACTAGGCTGTGGGAGAGTAACACAATTGGTGTGTATTGTTTATGAACATGCGATGGAAATGAGAATGAGTGAACTTGTGTGTTTATGCATTGGGAGGAATGAGAGGGGCTTATCATATAGTATTTGAGACGTTAAATGTGTGAGGGGGACCGTTTTGATCTGCGAATAGGTGAAGACTTAGGGCATGCACTATCCCAAGTTGTAGGGAGTTTGTTGAATGTTTTGAAATTTAAAAATGGACTATTTTGGTTAAGAGTCTCGGTGGAGGGAAAAACTAAAATGGGAATCCAAAAAGAGATATGATACAAAAGGGTATTTGTTTATGGTAGAAGGTGTCTACCATATTATGGCAAGAAATAAAGCATGCATATGATTCAGTATGTCATGTGAGATGTGTATGTACTCACTTAGTTTAGACTTGGTCAAAGTAACTATATAGTGGTTGAGGTGGATCAACTATAGTAAACTTTTATGTATAAAAATTCATTTGGGGTATTCTTGGTTACGCGGTATGATGAATAATTTGACGGATCCTAATTGTTTTACGGTAAGTAAAACGACAAATAACGACTCGCTAAAATATTTAATAAAATTAATCACAACAATAATTATGACAATAATTATGACAATAATTATTCGCACATTATTAGTTTGCACAGATACGTAGACAGCAGTTAATTGCAGATAATTCGCGCAATGCGACACAGCTAAATGTTACACGGATTATGCACACGTATAAGAATTAAATTTCAGATACGCTTAAGTATTGATCGTAAAATATTACGCAACCAATAGTGACACACTCGCAGTGTTCACAGCAACGCAGACTGAGCATAGTCTAGGCAAAATATACACTAGCACACGCTATTTCACAAACTAAGGGAACGCTTCCCAGATCATTAGCAATTTAGCACACAGTTTACTAAACAAAAAGTCTAGGGGGAAAAAACTGTAATTTTAGAGAGTCTGAAAAATTACGGTGTGTTATAATGTACATGTTTTTATTCCGTCAGCTTTGTATGAACTGTAATTCATTGTTTCTTGTACTATGACGTGTTACTCCCTCGTTGCCTAGTTGTTCCATGTCAGATTTTGGGGGTCTCACATCGCGCCAATTCATATCAATATGCAACAGTCGGATATAATTTTCCCATTAATATCACTGAGTAGGAGCGCTTGTTGGAATTTAACAACCCTAATCTATTTAACATACATGCACCAAGAGTAAACGCATCGGATATGATCGATTATCTATGCATCCAATGTAACTAACATAAAGATAAAGAATGTGTACCTTTAGTCCAAGAACGAATGATCAAGAACCCAAAATCGCCAAAACCAAACGAAACCCTAATTCGTTTATACCAAAATCTGATTCACCATAAACCAAAGATCAAGATAGATCTTCTCTAAGATAGTCCACATGACACTTCAATCAACCGCCATCAATTGCTAGATCTTGATTAAGTTATGCTTAATAAAAATCAAACCCTAAACGTTTTTGGGGTGTTTAGCCGTTGACTACAAAGAATAAGAGGGGGAGAGATTTTTGGTTTAAAGTTATGAAACAATGAACCATGTCCCATTGTTTATATACTAGAGGTTATGACTAATTACGATAAAGATCTAATTTTTTTCTCCAAGTAATTAACCTTCTAGAATTTACTCTCCCTTTCTTTTTCATTCGGCCGAACACCCCCTAGAGGTGTCTTGGTTTGACTTTTTGACTTTCTATATATACTTTGTTATGTAATTACAATAGTTACCTTAAGTATTAAGTCTTATTAATTAATCATTGTTAAACCTTTTAATATATTAATTAACTACCTTTAATTATACACTTTTATCAAACTAAGTTTCCACAATGAATATAGCCATATTATATTGTATAACTTAATAAAAGATGATCTCGATGTCTAAGTGTGTGACCCCTTAGGCTTACGTACTCTCGGCCATATAAAATACTATCTATGACATATGCACATCCCAACAGTGCTTACATGTGGACGCTCCATTGTGACGCACCAGAACCTGCATTAAACACTTTGAGAAACTTGTGTTATATATACAACCAAGTATCACTTCAAAAGCTTTTATTTGAACTCCTAGCTTTTATTAAAAATGTCTCACATTTAACGTTGTAAATAATGTCTTAATATAACCTCGAAGAACATTAAGCTAAGAGGTGAAACAAATGAGGTTGTTCCCCCAAACAATATTTCAAATATGGTTCGTAATGGTTACGAATGAATAACAAACACTTAAGTACTCGTGAGAATTTATAAGAGATTCTTGGGGAAGAATGAATATGAAACTGCCTAATCCTAGTAAATCTTAATAAAAATTAAAAATGGATTAATAGAAATATTCTTCTTTCCGATAAAAGTTAGATTATTATAGTTACCTTATAGCTATTTTATATTAAGTCTCACTAAATGAGACACCAACCAGGCCATCCTTTTTTCGTAGTATTGATTTTGTGTTATGTTTTCTTATGTCACATTATATTTTTTAGCTTTTATTGTATATATAGCCAATTTTTATAACACGCCTATAGATTTTGTTACAACTACTTATCCAAACATTCTTGTAATGAAATGCAACAACAACAATATGACTCAACCACGAAATAGATTTTTAATATTCATAGTGTCAACATAATTTTGTAAGTTATCTCTTAAAATTATGTTTATGTTTAATAACACGTAATGGGCTCGACCTATGAAACTCGGCCATTACTGAAGGCGCCTAATGACTCAACGACTTCTGCATAAGAATGTGTACTGACCCATTTTAACCCGCACCTCGCCCATCTATGTTCTACGCACCTTTTTTAGTAAATGCGAAATTAAGTTTTCTAACATTTACGTCTTTTTTCTATTTGGTATTGCGTATTTATTATGTCCAAGAAGTTGTCCAGGATGATGAAGAAGCATACATTGAAAATTTTGGCGGTACACTATCAAAAAATGGTCTCCTTATGTTAAATTGTAGTGTGGATTATTAAGAAAATTTACATTTAAGCCCTCAATATATGAACTTGTTCTTATCTTCGCTTGTATTATACAATGGAACACATCTTATGTCGTTTGTTAGCACTAAAACAAGTAGAATAAAAAAGTCAATTATCTGATACAAAACAGCCATTGCAATATATAGCGTCAAAAAGTTATTACACAAAAGTTTTTTTCAGTGTACAAACCAATCAAACAAACCGATACAAACATGCATCGCAATATATAGCATCAAAAAACTACTATATTAAAAAAAATAGTTTACAAGCCAATTAAACAAAACCATATGTATATGTTTGAATTAAGAACTTTACTCACATACAATGTTTAGAATCACTAAACGATCAAAATGGTTTACTCATCGACCAATTCTTAAGGGGAGTTTGTTTCTGCTTATATTACCGGGTTATGGTTTACTTTTGGGCTTATGTTCCATAAGCGCACTTTGTGTGGCTTATTTTAAAGCTTTTATGCTTATACAGGCTATTATGACATAATAAACTTACATAAGCCGGAAATTTTGAGAATAACCTACAAAAAAGTGAGCTTACGAAGCATAAGTAGGAAACCAAATAAATAAGCCGAACCTATAAACATTTAGAAAACGCTTAAAATAAGTGCAACTTGGGCCACAGTGTCTCTAGTAGTCGCGTCACTTCCAGTTATCCTTTTACCTACATTGAGAACAACAAAAACATATCTTACAATGGATAAATGGCCAGTCATATTTTTTCTTTTGTTTTAATAAAAATTTTATAGGCTGAAATTTGAATACTTTGTGCCTACATCTAAAATGAATTAGAACCCAAAACTTTAGTAGTAATTGTTGATTGATATGAGTGAAATCTCATATCAATTATATCATATTAAACCCTAAAACACAAAGAAAAATACCAAATTTTATGTGTAAAAGCAGTATTATGGGGTATTCTTTGTTGTGTGTGCTTGTGTAGGTAAAAAGATACAAATTTGATGCAAACACGGGTTCCAAGGCATTTATATTGAAGAAACGACAAAAGAAGGACTCAAGATGACAAGTCAACAAGTCAAAGGACCTTTCTTGACAAGCTGCAAACTTAAGGGACTAAAAGTGTAAATTTGATAAAGTCAAGAACAAAGTCAAAAGACCTAGAGCTCAAAGTCAACAAGTCAAACGGTCAAATCTGGTCAAATACAAAGTCAAAGGGCCAAGAATGACAAGTTTTTGAAGATTAGAGCTCATGATACAAATCTGCTAATTAAAAGGGTTAAAACTGCCATTTGTGGAATTATTAATGTTTGATCCGTGTGAAGAGACTTTGAGCCAATCAGAAGTGAGGAAAAGAGTATATTGGATTGCCAGCTGTGAGCTATTAATGAGACTGAGTTATTAACTCAGCCAATCACAACAGTAATATGCACTAACCCATATCCACCAATAGCAATCCTCCACTTCATATACCTTCACTATATAAACTGATAGTAATCCGCGTCAAAATTAATGGACCAATCCTGGCACGCCACGTGGCAAGTTCTTCCCCAGATTGTATCATAAGCTAGAGTGGATTTCATAAAGAGTGCTTTACATGAAAAATGATCGTTGGAATGAGACGAATCCATCCCACCACTTTAATTAGCAATTCATCCCGTGGATTTAAAACCCCCAATTCATGAAGAACACTTGATCATATCATTTCCAGATTATGGAAAAGTGGCACTTGGCTAATGGTTTCAACACGTCATCAACATCCCTAGCACTCTACTTTAGCTCTATAAATACCCCATTGTATTCTTCATTTTCAGTAGTTAGCTAGAGTGTGAAAACACACACACTCTTTGATTTCTCTCATCTTTGTTTCTTCCTAGTTAGTTACACCTCTAAGAGTGATTGACAACCACTCTTAGACGGTTTGTTAGACAGTTATACCTACCTTGTAACAACTTTCCATTAATAAAATCTCAGTTCACTCAATTCACTCTCATTCTCTCTAATTGATACTTACATACTGTTCATAGCTTGATTCTGTTGTTCTAACTTGAACAATAGAGTTATTATGATTGTTTCGGAAGCTTTGATAAGTGTTCAGAAGTTGTAGTTCATTCCATAGCTCAGACTAGCCAGAATCCATTGCTCAGACATGTGTAGCAGGGCAATTATGGTGATGATGATAGCTGATGTTGATTTGGTGATTGGTTGTTGATAGGTAGGTGGTGTTTAGTGTAAAAGTGAGCTCATCGCTCTACTTCTGCATCAAAGTAGCCTTCATGTGTACTCATAAGCTCTCTTTACATTTTCTACTCAAAAACAAGTCTGCGTGCTAATATTTTGGTTTTAGTGTAATTGTAATTGATATTGCTTGTTAATTGATCTATTTGTGTTCCTTGATATGTTTTGTTAGTTACTAGTCTTAATCTGTTAGTTTTGAGTGAATCACATAGCTTAAAATTGCTCTAATTCAGTAACTGGTGTTTGGTTGAAGTCCCAATATTTGATTCAGTTGATAAAAGTTGTTGTTAAGATTTTGTATACACTCACTTAATAGTCACAAGTGAATTTGCAAAGTTTTGAGGTCAAACCTCCAGTCAAACAGGCAAAAGGTTCACAAAAGTATTGGGTCAAATTTATAGTCCTTAACATGTCTATTTCAAACATGTCTCAAATCTTCATTTCTGGGAATTAGAGCTTTAATTTTAGTTCTAGTTGAAGCTTAACATCCAAGCTTTCTAAACATATAAGCTAGAGTATACAGTTTTATGATTTGAGTGAGAAATAAGCCAAGGAAAGTTACTGTAATAAGCTGTTGTTTATGTGATAACTGATTTCCATTTCTGGCTTACTTTTTTCATAAACTTGCTTATTTTCTTCCATAAACCAGTTTAATAAGCCTAGAAAGTAAGTTTGGAACTTGGTCAAACTTGGTCAACACTGGTCAACATAAGCTCAAATTAGCTTATTTGATTTTATGGCTTTTTTCTTGGTGGTTTTTTGAATTTTCTTGGATAGGTGTTCCTAATTTGGACTTTTGATCATATTTTGAGAAGAACAGAATTTGTGCTTATTCCAATAAGCTAGGTTCTTAAAAGTGGCTTATTTGAAAAGAGCTTAATTGAGATTTAGTGCTTTTCAGCTTATGTCCTTATGATACACGGCTTTTGCCCGTATAAAAATTAAAGTTCGTGTTCTCGGTATCTTAACGAATTGATCTAGGTTATCTATGTGACTCTATTGTTTTTGGTTAAAAAGAATATTTTTGGTTGTTTTAAAATAAATGTGCAAAGACTTAAAAGTATAAGTGCTCTTAAAGTAATCTAAGTCTAATTAAAGTAAAGGTGCAAGTATTTAAAAACGTGACTGAAGTTAAAGAGCACTAAAGTAAATGACGTAAACTTAAATCTATCTAAGGCAAACTTAAAGTGCGACTAAAACTAAGGCAAGTCTAAAATAAAACTAAGGCAAATAATCTTAAAGTGCAATTAAAATAAAGGCGGGAAAAATAAAGCTTGAAAATAAAAATCAAAGACAAAAGCTAATAAGAACCTGAATACAGCTCATTCGGAATAAACCTTCGATTGGAACAATCACTCGTCCGGAATGTCACCTTCGGTCGAAATGATTTTTCTTCACTTGGAATATTACCAAAATCCTTGATCCGGAACTAATTGATCTGAATATGTCACTTATCCAAAACAATCCTTCGTTCGGAACTTTACTGATTCGGAACTCTAAATCTTGTCTTGATTCGGAAGTATTTTGTCACCCTTGATTCGGGAGTTTCCGAGTGAAGCCCCTTGATTCGGAAGTTTAGAACTTCCGAATGAACAATCACTGAATCGGAACTAACTCTTCGTTCGGAAGTTTCGTTCGGAAGTTCGTTCGGAAGTTCGTTCGGAACTTCGTTCGGAAGTGTTGATTCGGAACTTTTGAAAGTTCCGAATGAATTGCTTAATCCGGAACTTTTTAAGTTCCGAATGAAGGTCTTGATTCGGAAGTTTTAAAGTTCCGAATGAACAGTAGCAGACTCGGAAGTTTTCCTTCGTCCGGAACTTTGAATGTTCCGGATGAACAAGTTTGGCTCGGAACTTTTGCTAATCCCAAATCTTCCGGATGAACAACCTTGACTCGGAACTTTGGAAGTTTCGAATGAATCAACTCCCTTGTCTTGATTCGGAAGTTTTCTCCTGGAAAGATCAGATATAAGAACAAACTATCCGAAGAACAAGGAGATACAGAAACAGTAAATATAAACACAATTTAACCAAAATCAAACACACGGATTAATCTAAACAGTAACGAATCAACAAATAAACATCAACAAACAGTTAAAAACAAGAAATTAAACAACTTTAACCACAATAATCAAAAACCACTTTGGATCAAAATAAAAGCATGAACATAAACATAAACACATAAATCAAAGATTAAGAAAGGTAGATAAGAGATTGACAAGATAAAATAAAGGTTGACAATAATTAAATGAAAACTTACTTGAAATTAAATGAATTTAAGATGCAAGACAAGGTATTTAAATTTGACAAGAAAAGTAAATGACAAGGTATTTAAATGGTGGAAGAGCTAATTGTCACACTTAGCCAACAAGAGTGAAATGTAAACAATCCTAATCTATGTATAGGGGAGGATTAAGGAAGCTTCCTCCCCTCCTTCATTTCTTGTTAATTGCAAGATTAAGCCCCTTTCTTCTTAATTCTTCATTAATTGCGTCATTAGTCCTTTTCTTCTATATTCTTTAAACTTGGACTTAAGGGACTTTTGGCTTCGGGATTTCTTCGAACTCGTCTTTAAATTCTTCCATAAAATAGACTTAAATTCTTCGGCTTTTGATAAACTTCCGTCTTTTGACTTTTTCTTCAATAAATCTTCAGAATTGGTCGTGGACTTCCGTTCTTTTTTTGCACTCTTGACTTCTTGACTTCGTCTTTCATCATTTTCTTCAATAAAAGTCCGTAAATGCCCGTGAATGCCCGTGTTTTCTCCACTTTTCACCTTTTCATCCTAAATCACAACAAAAACACAAACCACGCATAATTTTGACATAAAAGACATAAAATACACGTATTGGTCCGGTTATTATTGTAATTAAGTGGTAGAAAAGATGGGTGTTTACACACCTATCAAATCCCCTACACTTGACCATTGCAATGTCCTCATGCAATGCATTAGTTACAAAGCAAAATTACACTTTTCATCATAATTAATCCACGTTGGCCTTTATTAAAGAAATAGAAAATTAAAGATATACAAAATAAAGAAATCGAAAGCATACCTTGGGTTTTGAAAATGTTATGAATAATCGTCATCCTCAATTTTTCACTTTCTCCAAACCAAGCTTAAAAACGAGATCATTGTTACTATAAGTTAGTAAACTATCATGAATTCATGTGGGCCAATTACTCACTTAGACTCCCTTATTCCTAGGGGTATCTCTTATATTTTATTGTTGTCTTGAATGATCACGAGGATGCATTGTTTGACTTATTTCGATAGTTATTTAGTCTGAAAATAAAGTGAACGATTTAATCAATAGTTAGCTAAAGGACCAAATCTTTTAAAACTGATTCTCGGGACCTCATAAAGTTCATATCTTGGCATAACTCGCTTCGCGATTTGAGACCTTTCTCGGACCGATATTTGGCAGCGACTTCATACTTCGAATCTTGAGAGACGTTCATGAAATAATGGTCTTCTCTTCATAATGGAATTTCTTCACTTGAAGTTTTGAGAGATTCATACTTGGACCACGACTTCTTCATTTTTCTCCAATCTTTATTTTGGACTTTGATATACAACGATCCGCCTCCTTTTATGACTTGGATCTATTTATCCTCATACCTTGTTAGGGTCTTTTCGGATACACTTCTCCATGACTTTTGGGGATTTTTGCTTTACGTCGTGTGTCTCGATCCTTCATATTGATTTTCGATAAATGATTCTTCACATCACTTTGGATCTTTAGCAACAAAACATAGCCCTCATGCCTTGTTAGGGCCTTTTCGGACTCGCCAATCTTCGCGTCCCGCTTCAATAAGTTATGCCTTGGCTATGAACTCTAATCCATACCGAGCAACTTTTAAACGATCTGGGGCTAGAAGCTAAGTAACTTTTCAAATCGTACAACCTTATTTATTAGCAGATAAATTTATTAGCAAGCGATGGGAGAATAGGCTTATAATTAACTCACATAAATTCACGAAAGAATACCGAACTTATAATTGGCTCTATCATATCTCGTTCTCCACAGTTTAAAATCTCAAGTAATGAGACTCGTGGATACTTAGCCTATTAAATCAAAATTTTGGGTTTTCGAGTCGCCTATAGGATCTTGCGAATTCTTAGACTTTTTCAAGTTTAGAAATCGCATTTTAAAGTTCCTTTGATAAACGACTCTCTAGGATCAATTATAGGAACTTGCGAAAAGTTCTTGTTCTTAACCCGTGAGAGTTAAGACTTTCGCATTTTATAGCTCCCTATATAAAAGCCTAGCAAAACTTGACTTAAAACCGTTAAGGATACTAGCTAGAGTAAACTCGGGTTGAGTCAAAGGATTCACAATGTTTGAAAACTAAAACCACTTATGAAACATTTATTCTAGCAAAGAAAGAAAATAACTATACAAAAGGGAAAAACTAATAGGCCAAAATAGATCAAAAATTTTGAAAAATGTCGAAAAATTGATTTTCCGGTTAAAATGAGGACAAATACAAGGAAAAGACCACTTAACTTCGATAGAAGTCCCCCTACACTTAAGATAAACATTGTCCTCAATGTTTAAGCATATGGGAGTAAACTCCCCTACACTTAGGACATTGTGCACGTTGTTTAAATCTCGCGAAGGAAAAGACAACTAAAGAGATTCCTATTTTAATATAGAGAAAATATAAAATAGTGAATCGAAAAGAGTTTAGGATAGAACCGGGAAGAAGTAGAACACGGAATCACGGGTCGTCAAGAATCATCAAGAGTGGATCATTGAAGCTCGAATCCCTGATTAAGAAGTGAGGAGAGGAAATAGCAAACCAAAGGGTCCCCCCTACACTTATGGTAAAGAAAGCGGAAAGATAGATGCATGGGTTGCCTCCCAAGAAGCGCTTGGTTTTTGTTAACCGAGTCGTGAGCCTGACTCGACCTTGATCATCAACGGAAGAAGCATGAAACATATCCACCAGGATCAAAGACATAGTTTTCATCCATCAAATAGCACAAGCTTAAGGCGAACAAGGCAAGCCAAAGAAGAGTAGGCAAGGTTCCCTTAAGCAGCGATGGAGCACGGTGGAAGCAAGGTTGAAGTGGAGCAAGCATGTCTTCAAAATTTCCAAAGATTTTTCCTTTTATTTCATCAGGTGGATACTGAGATGGCTTAAAAACTTCAATACCGGGGTCGAACACCTTTTCCTTCAGGGGGAAAATAGCACTCAGGCTCAGCCGAGTGTGAAGAAGATCCGCAAAGAAGCACAACCTCGTCCTCAGAAGGGGGACAAAGAGGTGTTAAATCATAAGTGCAACGGATTTCGGTGTCGACCGGTTTCTTCTTCTTGGACAAAATGCTTTTCAAATCCAAAGTAGGATCAAGACGATAATCTTCAAAGTCCAAAGGAGGAGCATCACTCTCATGAGGGAAGTATGTGTTGAGAAATTCCGAGAAATCTTCCTCAAATGAATAATCGTCCAAGGTGGGATCGAGTGATGGCGGAGGATCTTCAGCATGTGAAGAATCGCTCGAGAGAGTATCAGCCTCATCAAAATCATCGAAAGCGGGCAGCTCGGGATACTCAGAAGTATAATCAAAATCATCCGAATCTGAGCTAGAATCATCATCATCATAAGCATCGAAGACCGGTTGAGAATCATAAATGGGAGGAGCGTCCAAAGTAGAGTGAGAATCATCCACATTATCTTCAAAGAGTGGATTATCAGTGGAAGACTCGAATAGAGGATTGTCATAGACGGTAAAGTCATCGAGCACATTAATCATATTCACTGATTCTCGTCCTCCAAAGGCTTTGCCTGTAAGCTTCCCCATTTTAAAAACTTTTGAATCATCCCCGACTCGTAAGATTAACTCACCTTCGGCCACATCTACTAAAGCTCGTCCGGTTCTCAAGAATGGCCGACCAAGTATTAAAGGAATACGAGGGTCCATTTCATAATCAACTACGACAAAATCGACCGGGAAAGTAAATGTGCCAACTTTGATAAACACGTCTTCGGCTATACCAACGGGGTAAGCGAGAGTGCGATTTGCAAGTTCGAGAGTCATCTTTGTTGGAATGAGGTCGGGTAATGATAGTGTTTTCCAAACACTCAGTGGCATCAAATTAATACTAGCCCCGAGATCAGCAAGGGCAGTAAATTCTTCAGTTTTGTTGAACACGCAAGGCAACACAAAACGACCGGGATCTCCAAGCTTTTCCGGAAGTTCTCTAAGAAGAACTGCAGAGCAGTTTTCATTTAAGCGTGTGTTGGCGAGTTCAATCAGCTTCTCCTTCTTGCTAAGCAATTCCTTGAATGCTTTGACAAATTTCGGCATGTGGCAAAGTGCTTCAACAAGGCTAATGTTGATGGTCATTTTAGATAGCATATCCACATATTTCGATACTTGACAGTCATTCTTGGTTAGCTCGTTGGTCTTGCTTATGTGAGAAGGGTATGGGATTCTGGGTTGATAAGGGTAAGGTGAAGGTGTAGTTGGTGAAGGTTGAGATGTTGAAGGGTCCTTCCGAGATACATCGTCATGACGAGGCGGAGACGGTAATGGTGCACTACTACTAGGTGTAGGAGGAGTAGGGATACATGGTGGTAGAGGAGGTGTAGATGATGGTGGTGGGATAGGTGGATCGACAATGGTAATTCCAGTACGCGTAGTTATAGCACTCACATTAGCTCGCGGATTAGTGACGGTGTTTGAAGGTAGAGAACCCGAGGAAGAAGAAGGTTGAGCTTCGGGCAAGAAACTAGCCAACAGATTCTTTAATTCAGTTGTTTGAGTGATGAAGGAGGATTGAAGATTATCACGAACCTCGGTTCTGATGTCATTACCTTGCTTCAAGATATCTCCTTTCAAATTGATTATTTGGCTCTGTAGATTCTTGATTTGCTCACCTTGAGTTCTCATGATGGTGTCAACATCGGGATTAATGGGTGGGTGTTGTTGGGTGGGTGGTTGATAAGGGTTAGAATCACGAGGTGGGATTTGGTTGCTTCTATTGTAGTTGTTGGCGGGATTTTGGTTTTGAGGAGAAAAACCGGGTGAAAGGTAGTTGTTGGAACGGTAGCTCAGCAGATTTCTATCCCCTTGTTGTCTAGCTTGGTAATTTTCCGGTGAATAATTACCGTAAGCAGCATACACATTTTCCGGATTTCCTTGTGTCGAAGGACAATCGGTGTATGAGTGAGGACCGCCACATGTTTCACAAGGATTAGCAACCGCTTTAACTTGTTGTTGTTGTTGGTTTGAAGCGAGAAGCGTAATACTTTTGCTCATTTCAGCCATCATGCGGGTGAGTTCGGTCATCTCAGGGTTTGCTGAGGTAGAAGAAACATTGACTCTCGGGTTGTTCCTTGAAGAAGCAGAGGAATCCCAGTTCTTGTGGTGAGTAGTCATGTTCTCAATTAACTCTCTACACTCCTCGGGTCTCCTTTTCATGAATGTGCCACCGGCTACTGCATTAATCGTATCACGATCTCGAAAAGTCAATCCGTTGTAGAAAGTATCAATCAATGTGACGGGAAGCATGTTGTGGTTTGTACAACGGTCGATCAAGACGTTATATCTCTCCCAAGCGTCAAAAAGAGATTCATCAGGGTCTTGCATGAACCCGTTGATCTGATTGCGAAGGCTTGTGACCATGGATGGTGGAAAGTAGCGCGATAGAAAGCGTTGAGTCATGTCATCCCAAGTGTGAATAGAATTCTTCGGGAGACGATCAAACCATTTCTCGGCATGATGCGATAAAGTATGTGGGAAGAGTTGTAGGCGAAGTACATCCATTGTGGCACCAGGCAACTTCATGCTTTGAGTGATTGTAATGAACTTGTCGAGGTGTTTGTTGGCATCATCATCAGGCAATCCTCTAAATGGGTTTGTTTGTACTTGCTGAATCATGTGATGCTTCAACGAAAACTCAGGAGCGTTGATTTGCATTGGCGCAATCGGTCCTCCTCGTCCAAAAATGATTGGTTGACAAAGTTCCTCCATGGTCCGAAGATCGGGCTGTGGAAGAGCATTGTTGTTATTATTATTATTGAGGTTCGGTGGAATGTTGTTGTTGTTAACACCTGCCATATCTAAATCTTCTTGAGGCTCGGGCTCTTGATAGTTAGAAGATCTAGTACGCATACACCTGAAAATGCAAAAGAAAAAGAAACCAAACACAAAGACAATATATATACACAATAAAGCTAAAATCTTTTTGGATTTTTGAGATTTTTAATTTTTATGGTTTTTTATCAAGTTTTAATTTTTTTATAATTTTTTTTATGATTTTTTTGAATTTTTTAGGCAAGAAAAATAACGTTCACAAGTGAGCGGATCCCAAAAAGCAACGTGTCTCTCACAGAAAACTGTTGATCTTAACGAAAAGAGCCGGCAGCGGCGCCATTTGATACACGGCTTTTGCCCGTATAAAAATTAAATTTCGTGTTCTCGGTATCTTAACGAATTGATCTAGGTTATCTATGTGACTCTATTGTTTTTGGTTAAAAAGAATATTTTTGGTTGTTTTAAAATAAATGTGCAAAGACTTAAAAGTAAAAGTGCTCTTAAAGTAATCTAAGTCTAATTAAAGTAAAGGTGCAAGTATTTAAAAACGTGACTGAAGTTAAAGGGCACTAAAGTAAATGACGTAAACTTAAATCTATCTAAGGCAAACTTAAAGTGCGACTAAAACTAAGGCAAGTCTAAAATAAAACTAAGGCAAATAATCTTAAAGTGCAATTAAAATAAAGGCGGGAAAAATAAAGCTTGAAAATAAAAATCAAAGACAAAAGCTAATAAGAACCTGAATACAGCTCAATCGGAATAAACCTTCGTTTGGAACAATCACTCGTCCGGAATGTCACCTTCGGTTGAAATGATTTTTCTTCACTTGGAATATTACCAAAATCCTTGATCCGGAACTAATTGATCTGAATATGTCACTTATCCAAAACAATCCTTCGTTCGGAACTTTACTGATTCGGAACTCTAAATCTTGTCTTGATTCGGAAGTATTTTGTCACCCTTGATTCGGGAGTTTCCGAGTGAAGCCCCTTGATTCGGAAGTTTAGAACTTCCGAATGAACAATCACTGAATCGGAACTAACTCTTCGTTCGGAAGTTTCGTTCGGAAGTTCGTTCGGAACTTTCGTTCGGAACTTCGTTCGGAAGTGTTGATTCGGAACTTTTGAAAGTTCCGAATGAATTGCTTAATCCGGAACTTTTTAAGTTCCGAATGAAGGTCTTGATTCGGAAGTTTTAAAGTTCCGAATGAACAGTAGCAGACTCGGATGTTTTCCTTCGTCCGGAACTTTGAATGTTCCGGATGAACAAGTTTGGCTCGGAACTTTTGCTAATCCCAAATCTTCCGGATGAACAACCTTGACTCGGAACTTTGGAAGTTTCGAATGAATCAACTCCCTTGTCTTGATTCGGAAGTTTTCTCCTGGAAAGATCAGATACAAGAACAAACTATCCGAAGAACAAGGAGATACAGAAACAGTAAATATAAACACAATTTAACCAAAATCAAACACACGGATTAATCTAAACAGTAACGAATCAACAAATAAACATCAACAAATAGTTAAAAACAAGAAATTAAACAACTTTAACCACAATAATCAAAAACCACTTTGGATCAAAATAAAAGCATGAACATAAACATAAACACATAAATCAAAGATTAAGAAAGGTAGATAAGAGATTGACAAGATAAAATAAAGATTGACAATAATTAAATGAAAACTTACTTGAAATTAAATGAATTTAAGGTGCAAGACAAGGTATTTAAATTTGACAAGAAAAGTAAATGACAAGGTATTTAAATGGTAGAAGAGCTAATTGTCACACTTAGCCAACAAGAGTGAAATGTAAACAATCCTAATCTATATATAGGGGAGAATTAAGGAAGCTTCCTCCCCTCCTTCATTACTTGTTAATTGCAAGATTAAGCCCCTTTCTTCTTAATTCTTCATTAATTGCGTCATTAGTCCTTTTCTTCTATATTCTTTAAACTTGGACTTAAGGGACTTTTGGCTTCGGGATTTCTTCGAACTCGTCTTTAAATTCTTCCATAAAATAGACTTAAATTCTTCGGCTTTTGATAAACTTCCGTCTTTTGACTTTTTCTTCGATAAATCTTCAGAATTGGTCGTGGACTTCCGTTCTTTTTTTGCACTCTTGACTTCTTGACTTCGTCTTTCATCCTTTTCTTCAATAAAAGTCCGTAAATGCCCGTGAATGTCCGTGTTTTCTCCACTTTTCACCTTTTCATCCTAAATCACAACAATAACACAAACCACGCATAATTCCGACATAAAAGACATAAAATACACGTATTGGTCCGGTTATTATTGTAATTAAGTGGTAGAAAAGATGGGTGTTTACACACCTATCACCTTAGAACTGGCTAGGTGAAATTGAATTTGCAAACTTTTGTGACTAAAATCAGCTTATTTGGTGGCTTAAAACTCAAGTTACAGCTTATTATTCCAAATAAGCCCGTTTTTGCTAAAAAAGTTTTAAAAATTGTTATTAGGTCCCTGGTAATTAGGCATTGTTTCAATCTGTTTTAATTGGCTTATAAATTTCTAGGTTTTGCACTATAGTCCCTGGCTTTGTAAGTTTGTTGCATTTTCAGTTACAAAGTTTGGTATTTTGTTACAAATTGGTTATTAGTTAGTTTATTTTTCATATTCAGTCCTTTCACTTTCTGAATTTACATTTCTAGTCCCTAAACTTTCATATACTTTACATTTTTAGCATTTTTACATATTGTGCATTACTTACTTGTACATTTGGCTTTAAATGTGGTATGTGCACGATGTTTTTAGCATAGTATGGATACGTAGTGACACTATTTTTACCTTTTTATGTGATTTGTGATAATTAGACTTAGATTTCTAAAATATTAACAACCAAATACCAAAAACAATTAGTTAACTTGATTTCTTTCGATTAATCAATTCGCGAGGATACCAAGAAATAAACGATCTTAAAAGTGAAAAATTAAATGGCGTCGATGCCCGTTCTTTACGTGGAGATTGACGATTGATTGACGGTTGCATATTGGATTTTGGGATCCTTTCACTTGTGGACATTCCTTTTACGTATTATAAATCAAAAATATAAAAAAAAATCAAAATCAAAAAGATAAAAATATATAAAAAATAAAAAAACACAAAAATCAATTCTTTCCTAAGAATTGAACCAAAAAAATCAAAAAATCAAAAAATCAAAAAAGTAATCTTTTTCCTAAAAGATTACACCAAAAATATATTGTATATATTGGTTTCACTCGTTTTTACGTACATACTATACTTTCATAAAAAAATCATATAAATATAAAAATATTTTTGATATATTATTATATGTAAATACATATACGTAGATACGAACAACCAAGTTACCTACTTCCATAAGTATTGACTTGGCAATACACCGTACTTGGGGATTTTCCGGTCCCATTTACGTGTATCAATCAAACAAGAATAAAGGCAAAAATAGATAAACACTTTCAGTAAGCAAGAATTCGAGGAATACGAACTATTAAGTGAATACAAAGGCGGCTTTGCTATAAAATGCAAGCCTAAGGGAAACAGGTACTTAAGAGCTTAGCGCCACCTTATTCCCTCGTTCACTAGTAAGTATTTCGAGAAGGAAGGCTTGTTGGGGGTTTTGCCGCCCAATTAGTACTACATATATATTATACTTTCTTGTGGTTTTCACTATTAAACCTCGGAAGAGATAATCTATTCTTTTCCAAAGTCGACCTAGATCTCCTCTCTCATTCCTCGAGTTGAGTTGCATGCGCACTCGAGCGCGTGCACATATACCTATTGGTGTACCACTTCCTCCCAAAAGGAAGAGAAACAAGAACAAAACCGTCCATCAAGCCGATCACGAGCATCGTACTTTCGAAAACTTACAAGAAGCCATGGACAATCGACCACTGATTGAGATTCTCCAATCCAATATGGATGGGAATACGGATGCCATAGTCATTCCCGAGATAGCCGTTAACAATTTTGAGCTTAAGACATGCATGATTACTATGGTTTCTTCTATCCCTTTCCTAGGGAGACCTATAGATGACCCTCATGACCATATCAAGAGATTCATGTCCCTTTGTAATACCATTAAGTATAATGGGGTACCTCCCGATGCGGTTAAAATGATCTTATTCCCTTTCTCTTTGGAGAGAAATTCTAGGAATTGGCTAGATAAGCAACCTTCAAGTAGCATTTTCACTTGGGATGATTTGAAGAAGAAATTTGTGAATAAGTTCTTTCCTCCTTCACGAACCAATGCCTTGAGAAACCAAATCATAGGTTTTCAACAAAAGAAAGACCAAAACTTTAGTGAAGCTTGGGTAGAGTTCAAAGAGTTGTTAAGAAAGTGCCCAAACCATGGTTTTGACCAAGTTCACCAAATTAACACCTTCTACAATGGTTTGAGACCTCACCATCAAGATTCCCTTAACTCGGTCGCGGGTGGGAACATTCTTTCAAAGTCCACACAGGATTCATGGGATATCATTGAAACAAAATCCATGGTTTAAAGTAATAGGGAGAGAGATGAGGTGGTACATGTTTTTCAAGAGAGTGCTCATACATCAATTGATAATCAACTACTCAAGCAACACAATGAAATACTACAAGAACTTAACAAGACTCAAAAGATGAATCAAGAGATGTTTCAAGCATTTATGAAGGTTTCCTTGAACAATTCTTCTACCAACAATGTCAATGCCATCACCCTATCTTGTGAGACATGTGGAGGTCCTCACTCATACTTGTAATGTGATAAAGTTCAAAACTTTTAAGGAGAATGCTATGCTTATAATGATGAGGGAAGAGAACACTTTAAACCCAACATCAATCCTAATCACCTTTCATACAAGTCCAACAATTACCTTTCTCCACCGGGTTTCCCTTCCCAACAACCCACCCAAAACCAACCAAATACTCCACAAATTCTCAATAGAAACCATGGGCAAAGAAGAAATTATCACGGGAACAATAACAATAGAGGGCCTAATAACTTTCAAAACCAAGGGAACAACTTTCATGGAAATAACAAAGGGTTTCACCAACCACCTCCACCTTTCCACAACCAAGGATATAATCCAAGAAATACTCTTGAACCTCAAATTGAGCTTGTGCTTCAAAACATGAATTCAATTCAAGAAGAAAACAATAAGAAATTTGCTCTCTTACAAACACAAATCTTGCAAACCCAAAGACCACAAGGTGCTTTACCTTCCAACACTCAAACCAATCCAAGGCAAATGTAAATGCAATCACTACAAGAAGTGGGAAAACAACCATTGACCCTTCCATTCCTCCTACCCTCCTTTGGTAACTCCTACAACAGTTCCTCCTTGTGAAAAGCCTACACCTTTTAAGGCTACACCTTCCAATCCTACACCTACTAATCCTTCACCTTCTACACCTATCATTAAAGAAACCTAAAAAGAGAGTCCTTCAACAACTACCACTCAACCTTTACCCAAACCAAATCTTCCATATCCTTCTAGATTGAGAAAAGAGAAGCTTAAGAACAAAGATGACATTCAAGTGTCCAACTTTTTGAGGATGTTTAAGCAATTGAATATGAACATATCTTTTACGGAGGCCTTAGCTTACATGCCTAAGTTTGCCAAGATGTTTAAGGACCTTCTCTCAAACAAAGAAAAGTTGGTTGATATGCCTAACACTTCATTGAACAAGAATTGTTCTGCGGTGTTGTTGAAGAATTTACCTATTAAACTTGGTGATCCGGGTCAGTTCTTAATTCCATGTAATTTCCCGGGGGTAGAGAATTGCATGGCTCTTGTGGACCTTGGTGCAAGCATAAATTTGATGCCTTTGTTAGTTTGGAAACAGCTCTCTCTTCCCGAGCTTACACCTACTAGGATGACACTTGAGATAGCAAACCATTCAATAGCTTATCCGGTAGGGATTGCGGAAGATGTTTTTGTAGGAGTTGATAAGTTCACATTCCCCGCGGATTTTTTAGTTGTTGACTATGACATGGACCCTAGAGTTCCTCTCATTGTAGGAAGGCCCTTCTTAAGGACCAATCGTACTCTTATTGATGTGGCGGAAGGTGAACTAATTATGAGGGCAGAGGATGAGAAAGTAGTGTTTAAGTTAGGGAAAGTAACTAAGAAATCTCAAAGTTATGAAACCGTTAACATTGTGGATGTTCTTGATAAAGTTTGTAATGAACACTTTCATGAGGCTTGCAAAAGTGATAATGCGAACATCCCACATGTTGAGATCGTAGCCTCAATTGCTCCCTCTTTAACACCATTTGGAGAGAGTGATTTTCTCTTAGAGGAATTTGAGTCTAACTTTCTTGGAAATGAAGCTTCTCCCATCAATTGAGAAGAAGATATTTTTACTATCCAAAAGTTACTCAATGAGGATCCCATTCATTCACCTACTCCACAAGAGGTTACTAATGATGATTCTACATTAGTTCAACCTTCTATTGAGAGTCCACCTTACCTAGAGCTTAAGGATCTTCCATCACACCTTGAGTATGTTTTCTTAGAGGGAGAGGATAAATTACCCATTATCATAGCCAAAGACTTTAAAGATGATGAGAAGGAAAAGCTTATAGAAGTTCTTAAGAAGCACAAAAAGGCTATAGCTTGGAAAATATCCGACATAAGGGGGGTTGATCCTAACTTTTGTACACACAAAATCCTTATGGAGGATGATTACAAACCCGCCATCCAAAACCAAAGAAGGGTAATAAGTGTGAAAACACTTATCCTTTTATCACTTAATTATAATAAAAACGAGACCAAAACGTGTATTTTATGTCGTAAAAGTCGGAATTATGCGTGGTTTGTGTTTTTATTGTGTTTTAGGACCAAAACATGAAAAGGAAGAAAACACGGGCTTTCACGGGCTTTTATCAAAGAAAAAGACAAAAGACGAAGTCAAAAGATCAAAAGTGCAAAAAGAACGGAAGTCAAAGTCTTATTCTGAAGATTTATCGAAGAAAAAGACTAAAGACGGAAGTTTAACGAAGTCGAAGAACCAAGTCTAATAAATGAAGAAAATTAGAAGACGAGTTCATTTTATATCGACAAATCTCGAGACAACGTCGAGAAAGTCGAAGAAATTAAAAGACGAGAAGACAAAGTGAAAGAAGAAAACAACAACACCTACCTTCCTTCCTCATATAAATACCCTCCTAATCTTTCATTAGGAGGGGTTAGATAGTTTTTTCATCATTAGTTAGAATTAGATAGATTAGTTTAGGAGTAGCAGTAGGATAATTACTTTCTCTCTCTAAAGTTCCTTTTATATTTTCAAGCTTTTCAATTTCAATCTTGTAATTTTGGATCTTTAATCTTCATCTTAATTTCAAGCTTTTTAGATAATTCTCATTCTACCTTTCTTGATTTTTAAATCTATTATTTTGCTTGGTTAATCATGTAGTTTGCTTAATCATGTTGATTGTTTGATTAATTTATTTATGAGATTGATCTTATTGATTTGGTGTGTTTGATGTTTTGGCTTATTGAGCCTTTTGATTAATTAGTGTTTAGCTTATTTTCAATTAAGTGGATTTGATAGTTTAATATTTTTAAAAGTTGATTTTAAATATTTTGCTTATTTGGTGTTTTAATAGTTTTTATTAGTGTTAAGTTTGGCTTATTTTAGAAATTAATTTAGCTTAATTTTTGGCTTATTTTTTATTCCCTGTTTTTTAATCTGTTTGTTGCGTCTGTTTGTTTTGAACAAACTTTCGTAAGAGGGTTTATACCTTTTCTCCGAAAGTCAGTTTTTATTTTTAGTCCGAAACTCGTTTTTCTTTTTCCTCCGAAAGTCATTTTCTCCGAAACTTATTTTGTTACGAAAGTTATTTTAATTAAAAGTTACGAAAGTTTTTTTTTTATAGTAAATCTTACGAAAGTTCATTTAACAAGAAAAGTTACAAAAGTTCATAAAACAAAAAACTACGAAAGTTAGTATTAAAAATTTTCTTGCGAAAGATACAAAAAATATTCCTACGAAAGTTAGTAAAAAAAATTTCTACGAAAGGTCACAAAAAAATCCTACGAAAGGTTGACAAACCAATCTTCTACGAAAGTTTTAAAATCTATATATTAAAAAAGGAATCTACGAAAGTTCTTTATTTTAAAAAAGAAAAAAAAGCCTTACGAAAGTAAGTTTTAGAAACAATCAGTTACGAAAGTTCCCATTTTCTATTTCTATTTCCCACCAAAATCATTGTTCCCCCATGGGGAACATGTTTCCCATATTCCAGCTTTTGTTCAGTAGTCGATTTAGTTTTATCCGAAAGTCGTTTTTATTTTTATTCTGAAAGTCAGATATTTTTCGTCAAATTTTAGTTTTAGTATTTTATCTAAAAGTTTTAGTTTTAATTTTTATTAAGTGCCCATTTTAATATTTGTCTCGTTTCTTTTTAATATAGCTTTTTAGTCCACTTTCTTTCATTTTTATTAAGTAAGTTTTATTTTTAATTCGAAAGTTTATTTTTATTTTATTTTATTTTTATTAATTTGTTACTTTTTAATATTTGTTTTAATATTCGTTTAATATCGTTTTAATTTTTAGTTTATTTCTAATACTTTTCACATTTACTTTTAAATTAGCTATAAATAACCTTTATCTTTTTATTTACCAAAAACGACTGAGTCACACTTAAAACCTCTTGTCAATTCGAATAGAATCGAGTCGAGACAAAACGAACTTTTAACCTAATAAAATCTCCGTATCAAATGGCGCCGCTGTCGTCTCTTTTCGTGAAGATTAATGGTTTTTTTGTGAGAGACGCGTTGGATTTTGGGATCCGTTCACTTTTGAACGTTATTTTCCTTGCAAAAATTTCAAAATTTTTCTAAAATTTTCAAAAATCCTAAAAAATTAAAAATTTCAAAAATCCAAAAACATTTAAAAAATAATAAAAAACATTTCTTTTCAAAAGTTTTGCACCAAAAATATTCCTCTTACTTCTCTATTGTGTTTAATTCTTAATGGATTCGTATGTTGATTGTGTAGGGTTTGGAAGACCATTGTATGGTTTTCAAACATGTCAATGGTGTACATGTGAGCGGTGCAGAAATGACATCGACAATACACAATTTGGATTTTGTCCATCGTGCAATTCGATTAACTCATCCTTTACCACTAATGACACTATCTCACCCTCTCCCATATATGACGATCCATATCCACAAAATGCACCGGGTTTTTCACCATACCCGTGTTGCCACAATTGTGGGGGTCCTCACGATACCTTTTCTTGTCAGCCGATGAATTATTATGAGCCAAATCCGTGTTCTCATTCTTCTCAACCGATGAATTATAATGAGCCAAATCCGTGTTCTAATTCTTCTCAGCCGACGAATTATTATGAGCCACATCCGTGCTATAATTCCGGTTTTCAAAATTTTGAGCCCCCACAATACTCCCCCGATCATCAACCCTCTTTTGCAATTTCTGATGATCCACTAGCCACTCTTTTGAATCAAGTTCTTAAACTTAAGGAATGTTTCAATAAATATCTCGAAAAGTGTCAAGAAGACAATCAACAAGAGCAAGTATCTAATCTTAGTGCTTATACTCCTCCTCTTGTGCGTCCTTACTATTTTGATGATGACGACGAGGATACTATTTCTTGGAACGATCTTGTCGCTCAATATCCTGTCCCTAGTGTAATTGTAATTCCTTCTCTCGATATCCCAAATGCATCTAAGGATAGTGATACTTCGTGTAAAACCCGCATGCTTTTACCATGAACAGTACACTTACGATCGTACGTACATGATTAAAACTTTCCTTATATAACATAAAAACGTATCACGAATATTAATTACAAGAATTACGTACGTGTTATTACACGATAAGTATTAAGTACATGATAGTACACGATAATTATTAACAATAATAATTATAATCACGAACATGAAAGCTTGAATATTAAATCATGAACATGTGACTATGTAGATATTTTATTATTAGACGGCGTATATCGATTACGTACAGATTGTTATCATAACACGAATTGTAAAAACTGTTAACGTATTTATGCACGACAAGAACTAAGTATACTTATTACCTATTAATACGTGCCTACGTAAAATACTTTAAACACGACAAGAAGCCAAAACGCGAGAACTCAAACACGAATACACGTATCATTTAACAAGTCGCGAAATAAAAACAAGGTAAAGTATTTGGCTGTTTGTTTAGGCGGTTAGAAAGGGGTCCAAGAAGAATGGGTCGTGGCCCAATTACAAACTATAGAATGAATATAATAAAAGGACAGGGGGTTGTTTTTATTTTTGGATAATCACATAAAACCCTACATCTAGCATCCAATGATCGTTTCCCTTTCTTTTTCCCTGCCGTCGCCTGGAGCACAAGAATCAAGAAAACAGTGCGTCGTGTTTCAAGAAACCAGGTTTGGCTTTCATGATTTAAGTTATTTTAATCCTAAACACGAATTAGTAATCATTAATATTATTTTTCTTGTATATTAATGTATTAAATGTGCAAGAACACATAAAAAGGAAATTAGATCATGATTGATAAACGTGGGTTTAACAAGGCTGAGGGATTCGGAATTGGTTTATGTTGTTTACACTCGAACCTCACCCAAACCGAGACCATTCATGGTCTCGGTGGTAAAATAGTCTCACCAGCCATAACCCTTAAAGGGGTGTTGGCTTGGTTTATTGCTGTCGGGGGCAACACAACCCTAACAGGGGTGCGTTTGGCCTACCAGTGGCAACAGCATAAGGGGACGTTTGATCTGGCAATGGGAACCGAGAGCTTATGCTCTCGGTGAGAGTTTTAGTCAGACAGGGGAAAACGGCTACTGCCAGTGGCAGTAGCATAACTGCCAGGGGTAACCGGCAGAGTTAAGGGGGTGTTTGGCTGTGGGTTTAATAAACAGTTAAGGGACTGTTTGGTTGTGGATTTTAAGAAAAATTAAGGGGTTGTTTGGTTCGGCTTATATGTAAACACAATACGAGTTTCACGGGTTATCACGGGTTCGGGTTTCGACACATTTTAATAAAATAATACATGAGTACGGGTTATTATTTTACGAGTTTAATTAGATTTACATGTTTATTAATTTACAAGGTAATTAAATTAATAAAGCGTGACTTATAATTACAAGATTAATTAAATTACTTTACCATGGCTATTAATTAATTTAATTTAGCATGACTTGGGTTATTATTATTATTATTTAGACAAGAATACATGTTTTTAACCTAAGTATGTAATTATTTATTTTAAACTATAGTATTAATTAATTATTATACAGGACATATAATTAATTAATCAATATGGACTTAGGTTTAATATTATTATTTGATAATACATATTTTAACCTAAGTATTTATTTATGTAATTTAGACTATAGTAATTAATTAATTATTGAACATGACTTATAATTAATTAATTATCATGACTTAGGTTATATTAATATTAATATTAATACATGTTTTAACCTAAGTATTTTATACACTTGGTTTAATTAAATCATGTTATGTTTAATTAAATCTTAAAACCTATAGTTTATTTAATTTACATGTATTAATTAATAAACTATATTAAAATCACATGACTTATGATATTTAACTAACAAAACTTAAGCTTATATAATTAGCTTATTAATCCAGCTTATTTCTAATTATGGAAACTTCCTATTTTTTTGGAAACTTTCTATTTCAGGAAACTTACTATTTTTAGAAACTAATCTATTTTAAGCAGTAAATCTATTTTTGGAAACTTTCTATTTTAGGAAACCTGTTATTTTTAGAAAGTTACTTATTATTACACAACAAGTATAATAATACAAGAAATACAAGTAATACTTAATCAGAATATCCAGAATACATGATAAACACAGCATAACGATAGAATCAGTAAAACATGACATGAACAAATAAAACAAGCTAAGACATGATATAAAACCAGTTACGTACTCAGTAATCAGAATACTTATACAAGTATCCATTTATTTAGCATTAGTGAGATCGAAGTAGGACTCTCTTCCGTTCGTCTTCTTCGTTCACTGCACACAAGGTACGGATTCTCCGTCCTTTCAGTATGGATATTATTCCTTATTAGGATTTCCCCGTTTGCAGCCAACTGTTTTCCCCAGTATATGTTTTATATGTTTTTGAATTGCTTATGTTTAATTAGAATACCTAAAGCCATATACATGCATGACCAGTTTCACCTAGTTATGGAGGTACCATAACCATAACACTAGAGGCACCAGTGTTATGACTTCACCACGGCGGAGTGATAACTCGTGGTGTCCCTTTCAGCTTTTGGCCATATTTTATTATCAGGTGGGGCGTATGGGTGCATCCTAGTTTACATGTTTTCAGCAGATTATTTAGTGTGAATGTGGTGTGTGCCTTGCATCCTTCACAAGGAGCTGATCCCTCCTACCCAAAACCAGTATATTAAATTAGAGGCAGCCCCTCTAATTTGCATGAAGAGGTCACCCCTCCAAGTATTCATGCACGTTGATATTTCATGACCTATATTGGCTAATGGTTAACATGTTAAACATTTTTCATAATATAAACATAAAGCTTTTCAAACTATAAAACCAGTTTTATGAACATGTTCCAGGTTTTCCAGGACTTATACATTTCCGCTGCTATTAAGTCTTTATTATGTTTCAGTCATTCATGCTATGTTTGTATATCCATGCACTGAGCGTTATGCTCAGCCGTTACTTTCCTTTCCATGTCCCAAAACGGCAGGTACTCAGGACTCGAGCATTTGGAGGACGTGCATAGGATGGAAGCTGCCATAGGCTTCTTCTCCTTTTGCCTTCATATACTTATGCTTGTTTAGTCATTTCTCATTTCCTTTACTTTATTTATGTTTTGGGCTTATGTTTGAGAACCGATGTTTGATTCCGGTTTTCCCTATGGTCATGTATGTTTTAGTACATATTACCTTGCATGCTTTGATGACACGCCATAATTACGCGTAACGGTCCACTTATCAAAGTGGGGTGTTACACTTTGAGTGAGGTTAGTGATTTTGCTCTTGACAAATTGTTTGAGGAGGTTTGTGATCTACCGACGTTTGTGGAGCTTACAGACGAGGTCGCTCTTAATGATGATTTTTCTCCATGCCATGAGAATTTCACTTTTGAAATTTCTCATTTTTCCCCATTTCATCCAGGCGATGAGGGCGATGTTGATTTATTCTCTCTTACTTACGAGAAGTTCACCACTAAAATTGGTCTTGTAGATGAGGTGGAAGACGTTATTCTTCGCGACAAATTACTGAAAGTTCATCTTCTTATTGCTGAAATTGAAGCGTTGAATTCTGCTCCTAATACTGGGTCTTTACCCCCGGCTCTTACTCCCGTTGAGAATAATGATACATTTATGGAGGAAATCGACATTCTCTCAATACCTCCGGGTATTGATGATGATGACACGGAGGAGGATACTCTTTTTGATACTTTGATGCATGAAGATATTGTCCCAAGTCCTCCTCCCGAGCACCTTTCATCCCATCCCTTAGAAACGATTACTGAGGATGAGTGCTTTGACCCGAGAGGTGACATTGATCATTCTATGATTGACACCTTTACGGCTTTGTCGTTTAGTGACCATCAACTGTCTTGGGGGGATAACAATTTGCTTCCTTTGCCCACCCCACCTCCCGTGGATGATCACTTCACATACTTCTCGTATCTTGATAGGACTTTTCACCTTTCAAGACTTATCCTCCGGCCTCTCATTTATTATGTTCCTCCGGGACCGATGACAAGATTTTTGATCCCGATATTACATTAGAGGCTTCCCCATGGACCATTTAATTCGGGGTCGAGTCAGGCTCGTGACTCGGTTAACAAAAACAAGGGCTCCTCGGGAGGCAACCCGCTAATCTATCCTTCTTTATCCATTTTTATAATATGTGTAGGGGGAGCCCCGTTGTTGTTTGTTGTTTTCTTTCTTATGATGTGCAGTGATTGGATCTTTCAAAGATACACTTTTGATGACCCGTGATTCCGTGTACCCATCTTCCCGGTTCTATCCTAAACTCTTTTGATTCACTGTTTTATATTCTTCCATATTAAAATATGAATCACTTTAGTTGTCTCTTCCTTAGCAAGATTTAAACAACGTGCACAATGTCCTAAGTGTAGGGGAGTTTACTCCCACATGCTTAAACATTGAGGACAATGTTTATATTAAGTGTAGGGGGACTTCTATCGAAGTTAAGTGGGCTTTTCCATGAATTTGTCCTCATTTTAACAGGAAAATTGATTTTTTTGACATTTTTCAAAATTTTTGATCTATTTTGTCCCAGTAGTATTTTCCTTTGTTATCGTTATTTTCTTTCATTGTTAGAATAAATTTTAATAAAATGGTTTTAATAAGTTTAGATGTCTTTGACATATTAGGCCCGTCATGAATCTTTGACTCAACGAGTTTACTTATCCAAGTTTACTCTAGCTAGTATCCTTAACGTGTTTAAATCAAGTTTTGCTAGACTTTTATATAGGGAACTTTAAAACGAGAAAGTCTTAACTCTTATGGGTTAAGAACAAGAACTTTTCGCAAGTTTCTATAATTGATCCTAGAAAGCCGTTTATCAACGGAACTTTAAAATGCAAATTCTAAACTTGAAAAAGTCTAAGAAGTTGCAAGATCCTATAAATGACTTGAAAACCCAAAACTTTGATTTAACAGGCTAAGCATTCACGAGTCTCATTCCTTGAGATTTTAAATTGTGGAGAATGAGAGATGATATAGTCAATTATAAGTTTTGTATTTTTTCATGAATTTATGTGAGTTAATTATGAGCTTTTTCTCCCATCGCTTGTTAATTAATATAATTGCAATAAGTAAGGTCGTACGATTTGAAAAGTTACTTATCTTCTAGCACAAGATCGTTTAAAAGTTGCTTGGCATTAATTAGAGTTCATAGCCAAGGCATAACTTATTGAAGCGGGATGCGAAGATTGGCGAGTCTGAAAAGGCTCTAACAAGGCATGAGGGCTACATTTTGTTGCTAAAGATCCAAAGTGATGTGAAGAATCATTTATCAAAAATCAATATGAAGGATCGAGACACACGACGAAATGCAAATACTCCCCTAAATATCATGGAGAAGTCTATCCGAAAAGACCCTAACAAGGAATGAGGATAAATAGATCCAAGTCCTAAAAGGAGGCGGATCGTTGTATATCAAAATCCTAAATAAATATTGGAGAAAAATGAAGAAGTCGTGGTCCAAGTATGAAGAATCTCTCAAAAACTTCAAGTGAAGAAATTCCTATTATAAATAGAAGACCATTGTTTCTAGAACGTCTCTCAAGATTTGAAGTATGAAGTCAATGCCAAATATCGGTCCGAGAAAGGTCTCAAATCGTGAAACGAGTTATGCCAAGATATGAACATTATGATGTTTCGAGAAGCAGTTTTAAAAGATTTTGTCCTTTAGCTAACTATTAATTAAATCGTCCTACTTTATTTTCGGCCTAAACAAATTATCGAAATAAGTCAACAATGCATCCTCGTGATCATTCGAGACAACAAGAAAATATAAGAGATACACCTAGGAATAAGGGAGTCTAAGTGATCAATTGAGCCACATGAGTGAGTGTTAGCTTTACTAACTTATAAATAACAATGATCTCATTTTTAAGCTTGGTATGGGGAACGTGGAACTTGAGGGTGATAAACATTCATAACACCAAAGCCCTAATGTAAGTCTTAGATTTCTTTACTTGTTTCGTCCTTTAAATATTTTGTAATTTTTTATCTTTTTAGTTTCCTTAGTGTCTAGCATTTAATAAAGGCCAAGTTGAGTTAATTATGATGGAAAATGTAAATCTTGCTTTGTAATTAATGCATTGCATGAGGGCATTGCAATGGTCAAGTGTAGAGGATTTAATAAGTGTGAAAACACTTATCCTTTTACCACTTAATTATAATAAAAACGTGTATTTTATGTCGTAAAAGTCGGAATTATGCGTGGTTTGTGTTTTTATTGTGTTTTAGGACCAAAAGATGAAAACGGAAGAAAACACGGGCTTTCACGGGATTTTATCGAAGAAAAAGACAAAAGACGAAGTCAAAAGATCAAAAGTGCAAAAAGAACGGAAGTCAAAGGCTTATTCTGAAGATTTATCGAAGAAAAAGACTAAAGACGGAAGTTTAACGAAGTCAAAGAACCAAGTCTAATAAATGAAGAAAATTAGAAGACGAGTTCATTTTATATCGACAAATCCCGAGACAACATCGAGAAAGTCGAAGAAATTAAAAGAAGAGAAGACAAAGTGAAAGAAGAAAACAACAACACCTACCTTCCTTCCTCCTATAAATACCCTCCTAATCTTTCATTAAGAGGGGTTAGTTAGTTTTTTCATCATTAGTTAGAATAAGATAGATTAGTTTAGGAGTAGGAGTAGGATAATTACTTTCTCTCTCTAAAGTTCCTTTTATATTTTCAAGCTTGTCAATTTCAATCTTGTAATTTTGGATCTTTAATCTTCATCTTAATTTCAAGTTTTTTAGATAATTCTCATTCTACCTTTCTTGATTTTTAAATCTATTGTTTTGTTTGGTTAATCATGTAGTTTGCTTAATCATGTTGATTGTTTGATTAATTTGTTTATGTGATAGATCTTATTGATTTGGTGTTTTTGATGTTTTAGCTTATTGAACTTTTTGATTAATTAGTGTTTAGCTTATTTTCAATTAAGTGGATTTGATAGTTTAATATTTTTAAAAGTTGATTTTAAATATTTTGCTTATTTGGTGTTTTTATAGTTTTTATTAGTGTTAAGTTTTGTTAGAAATACGTTTTTACGTATATTAGAAGTATCGGTCACTCCACAATATTATATATGTTGTAATAGCTCGTAGTTAGTGTTACTTATTTAGTTAAGTAAGAAACCGGCCCATGGGCTTGTCATGGGCCGGCCCAAGTCCAAATAAGGCCTTGGATATATAAACCCCTTTCCACCATGGAAAGGGGTTGGTTGTTGATTTTCACTTTTCTCATTTGTATAAAATAAACACATAGTTTCTCTCTCACTTTCTCTCACTAGTTTCTCTCTCTAGAAATCTTCAACCCACTTCATAGATTCATAGGTTATCAAGATTCTACATTTGGTATCAGAGCTATGGGGTGATTTAAGGTAAGGATTGTGTTGCCTTTTTAGTTATTGAATCAATTAGTGATCTTTAGAAAAAAATCAATCTTGAATCTTGTTGTTTTTGGTGTTTTTGTTATTGGGATTAATTGATAAGGATTGGGTTTAGCTTATTTTGGTAAAATCATAAAACTTTTTGTGGTTTTGACCAAAAAATCGGATTTAAAAGCGCTGTTCCAAGTCTCGAACTTCTTTCTTTCCAGAATATTCCGAATAGCGTTCTATTCGGAATATTAGGTATTCAGTATAAGAGTTTTCCGAATAGACTTTCTGAATAGCAAAAGTATTCCGAATAGGAAAAATTTTCCGAATAGCAACATTTTCCGAATAGCAAAAGTATTCAGAATAGGAAAAGTTTTCCGAATAGCAACATTTTTCGAATAGCAAATCTTTCCGAATATCCATTTTTCCGAATAGCCAACATTCCGAATAGACATCTTTCCGAATAGCCAACATTCCGAATTGAAGAAATATTCCGAATAGCAGGAACATTCCGAATAGGGTTTATTCCGTATAGGGTTATTCCGCATAAAGGGTTTTTTTTCAGCATAGGGTTATTCCGAATAGGGATTATTCCGAATAGGATTTATTCCGAGTTAGGGTTATTCCGGATAAGCAAGTTCAAGGGGTATTTTTCCGAGTTTTTTCGACGATCTTTAGTGGATTTAATCTTGATTTCAACAACACAACACAAATTCTCAACCTTTCTTCACTGCTCGATCAACTGATAATCTTTGTCTCTTTGAAGTAAACAAAATGAATCTGAATTCAGTAATGCCTCAGATGACATCACTTACGGATATTTCCGTCATTACGGGTACGGATAATCGTCCTCCAATGCTCATCAAAGAAGTTTTTGAAGCATGGCAAGGCCGGATGATGTCATACCTTAAGGGAAAACCGGTATATGGGAGGCTTATGGTCAAGTCAATTTTAAATGGTCCACTTAACTATGGTACCATCGTGGTTAACAATGTGACTCGACCAAGGGAGTTTGAAGAACTTACACCAGCTCAACAACTTGTTGCCGATGCAGACGAAAAGGCTCTTCAAACCATTCTCCAAGCTCTTCCACATGACATCTATCGAATGGTAAGTCAGTATACGGTGGCAAAGGATTTATGGGAACGTTTAAAGGTGTTGCTACAAGGTACGTCTCTTACCAAACAGGAAAGGGAATGTCAGTTGTATGATCTGTTTGATAGATTCACGTACAACCTAGGGGAAACGCTTCACGATTATTACTTCAGATTCACTACTCTCATGAATGATCTGAATGTATACAATCTCGTGATTGCTCCATTCCAGGTTAACACTAAATTTTTGAATACTTTACCTCAAGCTAAATGGGGTGAGTATATTACCGATGTTAAGTTAACCAGGGATTTGCATAAGTGTAATTTGGATCAACTCTATGCTTTTCTTCAGCAGCATGAGAAACATGTGATCATGCACCGTTTGCCTCGAGGTATGTACCCTGATTCCTTAGCTTTGATGGCGAATCAACCAAGCTTGTCACACAACAACACTCCTTATATCTTGGGACATCAAGCCTATCATCCATCACCTTACATGACAATTACCTTTCCCCAATACTCGATTCTACCGCAACCACCCACCTCACATCAGCAACAATATCGGTTTAATGCACCTTCATCACAATATGCTACACAACCTCACCCAGAAAGCATTGCACCTTATGCTCAGTCTTCATATTCTTCTTATCAAGAGAATGCAGCATATCCAATAAGCTACCCTGACCACATGAGTATTCCTTCTAGTGATTATGCAGCTCATCAAGACCAAGCAATGTATTGTGATGATGATGAAGTCCCCATTCCTGTGTTCAAACAAGGAACTGACCCAGTTGAAGTGTTAACCACTATGTCTGCTTATCTCACAAGGACATTAAGCAAACGAGGATTTAGGGGATCAGCTCCTACTAACAATTAGTTGAGGAATTCATCCAATTCTCGCCAACAAGCTCTATTGAGAATGGCAGGGTAATGGTTCAACCTATTCAACCTTATCAGGGGAGACCTAATACATCAACTACCAATGCTCGCACGGTCAATCCTGCTCCAATGGTCAACACTCCTCCACGGGCTAATTCCACAGGCAAGTTGAGAATGATTACATGCTACTACTGCAAGGAAGAAGGTCACATGTCCAGGGATTGCAAGAAACCCAAGAGGAGAAGGGATGGTCAATGGTTTGCAGAGAAGATTTATCTGGTGAATGCTCAGGCACAAGGAAGGGAACTTGATGAAGAGGAGCTTGCATTTCTTGCCGATCCAGGGATTGCTGAACAAGACGTTGTCACCACACAGAATGCAGCATACCAAGCAGATGATCTTGATGCGCATGACTCAGACTGTGATGAATTTCAATCTGCAAAGGCAGCTCTTATGGCAACTATCTCCAGCTTAGGGCCAGAAAAGAGATCTGAGGTACTTATTAATAACTCTGATAATACCACTGATGCTAGTATTTAACCACATCAAGTTGTGCAAGAGCGTGCTGATTCGAATTAATCTTCAGTGGTGAGTCTTTCAAATGAGGAGACAATCAATGATAGAAATGTTAATGTGAGTCCCCAGACTTTGAGTGAATCACAACCGGGAGCCATTTCGTATACGCATACTCCTGCTCAACAAGATTTGGTCATGGTTCCTGCTACATTACTTAGCCAAATGAATGCTGCACTCTTAGAAACCCTAGCTAAGAATAAGAATTTGTCTGATGAGCTTGCCTTAAGCAACGAGAAAGTTCAAACTTTGGAATTAGTGCCTTCGTCTAGTGTTCTAACAAATCCCGAGTATGATCATTTTCGAAACAAACAAATGGGTCATTTGCAGGAAATTGAAACCTTAAGAGCAGATCTTTCTAACGAACTTAAAGAAAAATAGTTAGCGGTCACTAATTTTCAAAAACTTCAAACGGATTTTGAATTACTAGAGTCTAAGAAGAATGAAATGGAAATTAATGCGGCTAATAATATTAGAAGTCTAGATTATTTGCTTTTAAGACAATATGCTGCCTCTCAATTAGTGCACTTATTTGATGCTTCGTTTAGAGAATTTAACTTATCGCGTCAAAAAGGCCTTCCCCCTAATCCACGGTATGCAAAACAAGCTTTAATCCATAGTCCTAGACTTTATAATGCAACCCAATTAGGATTGGTCTTAGACCCGATTAATATTTTCGATGATCGCACCAATAAGGATCTAGTTGATGAGAATCGGTCATACACTCAACAAAATATCCAGATTGTGATTATTTTAAAATGAATCAGGAGCTTGCTAAAACGGATTTTAGAATTCGCTTCCATATGGACAAAGATCTCATTACGGCACCAACCTACATGTTAAATGAAGAAAACCCTAGTACATTTCCTACACTTGTCAACATGGAAGGTCCTAAGGAAATTCCAAAGGATCTTCCACCTGTTAGCACTGTATGGTTAAACTTGCAAGAGATTAATCAATACTTTACTAATTTTGACAAGGTCATTTTAGAATGTACGACTTCAAATGGCCTAAACGCCGGAGAATGGGCTTTCGAACACATGAACGAGGTGTTTAAGAATGAGATCAATCCATTTGTCGAAAGTCTAAAAGGAAGTTTTGCATCTCTTAAAGAAAATCTTAAATTTGAAATTGGAGAAGTTCAAAAAGTGTTTTATGAAATGGACACCGCTTACGAACTACAACTAATTGAAAAGAAAAAAAGATTTTATCTGAATATGACTGATTCTTGTCCCAAGTAATTTCGTGTGATGTGCTTACTACTGTAAATGTTAATTATTCGAATGAGCTTACATCCGCTATGATTAAATGTGATGCTGTGAATATATGTGATGATGTGTGTGATCTCTCTGTAAATGTTGCTGATACTGTAAATGAGGTAGATAATCATTCTTGTCACGAATCTAACGCTGAGTTTTTAAAGCTACAAGATTCTTACAATTTACTTTCAAAACGCTTTAATCAACTAGAACAACATTGTATATCTTTAGAATTAAAACAACAAACTCAAAATGAGGATCTTTTGATAACAAATGGTTGTGAAAACTGTGTTGAGACGAGTGACAAGATGATTGCAATTGTTAAGGCATTAGAGGAAGAGATTATGAGATTGAAGAGAGATGTGTCATCAAATGAAACACTAAAATTGGAACTAGAGGCTGCAGAGTCTAAAAACCAGGACTTAGAAATCAGACTTTCATCTATTCTAGGGGAGATGGATCGTGCAAGACAGGGAATGTCCAAACTTTATGGTTCACTAGAAGAACGCTTCGCTTTTAATGCGGCACAACAACAATTTTATGTTGAACAATTGAACCAAAAATGTGAGGAAATCTCTGACTTAAACATCCTGCTCATTGACAAAAACATGGTTTTGGCCGAGTTAAAGGAGACACTTCTTCTCACCCGACAAGAAGCTGTTGATAACTTAGCTACCAACTCTGCACCGTCCTCTAGTGCTCCAACAACCAAGTCAGTAGTGCTTTATAAGAACCCACTTCATAAGAGAAACCCGGTTACCTACGATGATTATATGAGGAATGCCATTAAGCATGTAGATCTTGTTAGGGATATTTTAGACGATCTTTATGCCTTAGATCCCTCAAGTAGCTACTATTATTCAGCCCATGAATATATTAAGCGAGTTCAATATTGCTTAGCTTATTTACAATACATAGGTAAACCAGGTTCAGCACTACTCACTAATCGACCCATTGTTGTAACTCCATTCAATAAGACCCCAGGAGCAAAACCGTCATTGGCACAATCAAGTAAGGCACCTTTAAAATCTGTTGCTAATGTTCCCACTTTGCCTTCTACAAGATTAAAAGAGACTACTAAGGCTAAAGGATCGCCACTCAAGAAAGATAAGATCAAGCCCTCCACTAGTAGTACCAAAAAGAAGAAAGTAGAAGCTCACTATAGGAATGTTAGTTCAGTTTTAAATAAAAAGAATCATGTTAACACTAAAAGCTCTGCGCCTGTGCAGAAGCCTAAACCATTTGTGAATTCTGATTTGAAATGTTGGAATTGTAATGAATGTATGTTTTCCCAACGTCATGATTTGTGTCTTATTGATCATGTGAATGAAATGAATGCTATTAGGAATGATCTTGAATGGAAGCCAACTGGTAGAACTCGTGCCCAAGTTGGATGGCAATGGCGTCCCACTGGTAGGACCTTTACATTAGATGGAACAATGTGCCCTTTAACTAGGAATGCATCCATTGAGGTTAGGTCTGAGCGTCCTTTAATTAGGCACACTAGCACTAAAGTATGGAAACAGCGCCCTTTAATTAGGTCAGCCCCCACTATAGTGCCTATCAGTGAAGAAATACCTCAGGATTTAAGCCAACTAGAATCTACACCACCAACTAGGAAGAAAAAGGCTAGGAAATCTAAGAAACCTAAAGTTAGCAAATCTAAGATTGTTAAATCTGTACCTGCTAATAACAAGGAACATTCAGATTCCGATACCTCTACATTGTCCTCGTGTGGTGATATTTTCAGGTGGTCCAAATCATCCTCTGATATTTGGACTCCGGTTGTTCAAAGCATATGACCGGAGATCGCTCGATGCTCCGAAATTTCGTCAGCAAGTTTCTTGGAACGGTTAAATTCGGTAATGATCATATTGCAAAGATAATGGGGTATGGTGAATATCAGATTGGAAACGTTACGATTTCAAGGGTATACTATGTAGAAGGTCTTGGTCACAATTTATTCTCGGTAGGACAGTTTTGTGATTCCAACCTAGAGGTTGCTTTTCGACAACATACTTGTTTCATCCGCAACTTGGAAGGAAAAGACTTGTTGAAGGGATCTCGTGGTGCAAATCTTTATACGTTGTCCCTACAAGACATGATGGCCGCCTCTCCAGTATGTCTTCTCTCTAAAGCATCTAAGACCAAGTCATGGTTATGGCATCGAAGATTATCTCATCTTAACTTTGATGCTATTAATCATCTGGCTAAAAACGAGTTAGTTCGTGGTCTTCCAAAGCTCAAATTTCACAAGGACCATTTATGTTCCGCGTGTTTAAGGGGGAAAAGTACCAAGAAATCATACAAGCCCAAAGATGAAGACACCAATCAAGAAAAACTTCATCTTTTGCATATGGATCTTTGTGGGCCAATGAGAACTGAAAGTGTGAGCGGTAAGAAATTCATTCTTGTCATTGTGGATGATTTCTCCAGGTTTACATGGGTTAGATTTCTACGTACAAAGGATGAAGCACCGAAGGCTATCATCACTTTTCTGAAATTCATTCAGGTACGTTTGAATACTACTGTCCGCCGTATTCGTACAGATAATGGAACAGAGTTCGTCAACCAGACTCTTCGTGCTTACTATGAAGATGTTGGTATTTCACATGAAACATCCGCTGCACGCACTCCACAACAAAACGGTGTCGTTGAAAGACGGAATCGTACGCTTATAGAAGCTGCTAGAACTATGCTGATTTATGCGAACGCTCCATTGTTCTTGTGGGCAGAAGCTATATCTACTGCATGTTTCACCCAAAACCGTTCTATCATTCGGAAGCGCCATAGAAAAACACCTTACGAGCTTCTACATGACCGTAAACCCGATGTTTCATTCTTTCATGTGTTTGGTGCTCTTTGTTATCCAAACATCAATAGTGAGAACTTGGGCAAACTTCAACCAAAAGCCGATATAGGTATTTTCATTGGTTACTCACCCTCCAAGAAAGCATACCGAATTTACAACCGTCGTCTTGGTAAGATTGTAGAAACTATGGACGCAGATTTCGATGAGCTGACAGCGATGGCTTCTGAGCAACGCAGCTCTGAACCCGCGCTTCATGAGATGGGAACCGGTGCTATTAGTTCCGGATTAGTTCCCAATAATCCTACTTCTACATCATTTTTACCACCTACAAGGCCCGAGTGGGATAAACTGTTTCAACCGTTGTTTGATGAATTCTTTGATCCCCCAAATGATGAAGTTCCAGCACCTGTAGTGATAGCTCCAATACCTGAAGTTGTTGCTCCTGCTAATGAAGCTTTATCTAATGCATCTTCAATTAACATTGAACCGAATGCACCTTTACCAAGTGATTCTCAAACTACACCTGAATCGTCACCCCTACTTGTGCCTAATGATGTGGAAGAGGATTCTATTGATCATGATTTGGAATATGCTCACCTGTAAGAGCTTCCTTTCTTTGGTGTAGCGATACCTGAAAACCCTTCAGCCGCGTCTACCTCAGAAGAAGCTCCTTCTATTGTTCACTCCAGACCACCTAGGATTGAAAAACATAGCACCAAATGGACAAAAGATCACCCAATTAGGAATGTCATTAGTAATATCGATCGACCAGTCTCTACACGCCATCAATTACAAGAGAGTGCACTCTATTGCTACTTTGATGCATTTCTCTCCGAAGTTGAACCTAAAAACTGGCAACATGCTATGACTCAATCATCTTGGATTGAAGCTATGCAGGAGGAACTAAATGAATTCCAAAGACTTGAAGTATGGGAATTAGTTCCTCTCCCTGACAAGGTTAACATCCTTACTTTGTTGTGGGTCTATAAGGTTAAACTTGATGAGATGGGTGCAGTATTGAAGAATAAGGCTAGATTGGTTGCTAGAGGATATAAACAAGCCTTGGGTATAGACTTTGAAGAATCTTTTGCTCCTGTTGCGAGATTGGAGTCTATTAGACTATTCCTTGCGTATGCTGCTCATATGAACATGATCGTCTATCAAATGGATGTGAAGACGGCATTTTTGAACGATGAACTAAGGGAAGAAGTCTATGTTAGTCAGCCGGATGGGTTCGTTAGCACGGAGTTTCCTAATCATGTGTACAAGCTTAAGAAGGCTCTCTATGGGTTGAAACAAGCTCCACGTGCGTGGTATGATCTCCTTTCAACATATCTCATCTCGGAAGGCTTCTCCAAAGGCAAGGTGGACCCCACTCTATTCACTCTCAAGGAGGACAACGACATGATTCTGGTACAAATTTATGTTGATGATATAATATTTGCTGCCACTAACATAGACTTGTCAAATCGCTTTGAGAAGATAATGTCCACACGCTTTCAGATGTCAATGATGGGAAAATTTTCATTTTTCTTAGGATTACAAATTTCTCATAATCCAAGAGGCATCTTTATTAATCAATCCAAATATGCTCTAGAATCTTTAAAGAAATATAACTTTGAAAATTGTGACCCCGTGGACACTCCAATGGTGGAGAAATCCAAGTTAGATGAAGATAGGAACGGGACTATTGTCGATCCAAAACTTTACCGTGGGATGATCGGCACCCTTCTGTATCTCACTGCTAGCAGGCCTGATTTGCAATTTGTCGTATGCATGTGTGCCCGGTATCAGGCTCGGCCTACCGAAAAGCACCTACATGTTGTTAAAAGGATCTTTCGGTATCTCAAAGGAACACTTCATCGTGGTCTATGGTATCCGAAAGATTCCTCTATTGCTTTAATATATTACGTAGATGCCGATCATGCTGGGTGTCAAGACACGAGGCGTAGCACTTCTGGATCTGTGCAACTCCTTGGAGATAGATTGATCAGTTGGTCTTCAAAAAGGCAGAAAATCGCTACAATTTCTAGCACGGAGGCTGAATACATCGCCATGTCTGGTTGTTGTGCTCAAGTCCTTTGGATGAGATCACAATTAACTGACTACGGTTTGGGATTCAACAAAATCCCGATGTATTGTGACAACAAGAGCGCCATTGCCCTTTGCTGCAACTATGTTCAACACTCCCGGGCCAAGCACATAGACATTCGCTACCATTTCATTAAAGAGTAGGTGGAGAACCGAGTGATCGAGCTGTATTTTGTCACTACTGAGTACCAGCTGGCAGATATGTTCACCAAAGCCTTAGATCGAGGACGAATCGAGTTTTTGATCGACAAGCTTGGTATGAAATCATTCACTCCAGCGACTCTCAAAGAGTTGGCAGAAGAATCAGCTGAATAGTGGTGGTAAACTATTCAGGCGTATCCTTTGTTCGTGATCATGTATATTATAGTAAATATATAAACTACAAAAGAAAAATACAAAAATATAAAACCAAGAAAAACCATAAAAAATATAAAACCTACAAAAACCATAAAAATTATAAAATCAAGAAAAACCAAAAATATTTTTCGTTTTTTAAATCGGGCATGTCTTTTAGTACGGTAATATTTACGGCTTTAGAAATATCGATCAATATTGACACGGCGCCATAAATAGAGTCCGTATAAAAGTTCTACATTTTTTAAAACATGCCCATAATGGCTTGTAGTTATTTCTGACTGCAACCCGGTTTTCATATTAAAGTCACGTATTTCCTTGGAAAACGTTGGCTCACAATGGGAATTAATTTTCTCGGGCATGATTTACAAGCCAAATCATGCAAAGGGATCAAGTTTACTTTATAACTTGGTCTAACACGAGTTAGTGTACGTCTCAGTGCATTAATTTGTCTAAATAAGAGAAATCTTATTGCCACCACGAATCAATCTTTTCAAGATATTAATTGGAAATGTTTTCATCATGTGCCTCGTTAAACAATGACTACAGCTCTTTAAATAGAAAACGGGTCATCGTTTAAGGGGGAGAAAATGTTAAATCATCTTTGACATCAAAAAGATCTTCAAAAGTTTTCGAGGAAACTCAAGTAGCTCAATGGTTAAATGGTTGGATAGCTTTGGCACTTGTCTTGTTGTTGCTCATAAGTTTGTCGTGAATAGATTTGTGCGTGTGTTAAGATAGGTTAATCACTAAGGCTCGGGAATTTAACATAAGATAGGGTCAAAAATGACAAGAATTAAAACTTGAAAAACAAAAGAATTTTGATTGAAGAAAGAGGAAAATTGAGGGATTAAACTTGACAAGGTGTCAAACTTGTGAAAGTTTGACCATGTCAAATTCATCCCCCCCCCCCCGTCTCTTCTTTTTCTTTCATCTTTCTGTTTGTTTTTTTCCCCTTTGCCCGCCATTGAAACAAACACACAACACACAAACGAAATCTAACATCTTCTAGATCAAGATCTTCAAAAGGTATCAAATCGGTTTAACAATTCATGCAATTCAATTTAATTACCTCTTTTTTAATTGGAATAAATCGAATTAGGTTTCTGCTTAAATTAGGGTTTAATTAATTGGGGGTTTTGCCTGGGATTGACTCGAATAGAACAAAATGAACAGAAATGGCCTTTAGATCACTTGAATCAAACGAATTCGTGCCTAATTAGAAAATTCATAAGTGTTGAAAACATTCCGAATAGGATGAACTTTCCGAATAAGGCACTTATTCCGAATAGAGTGAACTTTCCGAATAGAAGTTTTATTCCGTATAGGAGGATTATTCCGTATAGGAGGATTATTCCGAATAGAATGAACATTCCGAATAGAAGCTTTATTCCGCATAGGATGATCTTTCCGAATAGAACTTTTATTCCGCATAGGCCTAACTTTCCGAATAGACCTTTTATTCCGCATAGGATTTTTATTCCGCATAGGTTGTTTATTCCGCATAGACCAATTATTCCGAATTGAATGTTTATTCCGAATAGAAGATGTTTGAGTGTTTTACAAGCTTAAGGGATTAGGTCATATGTTTAATGCTTAGGTTTAAAATCATAATGATATTCATATTTGTATGTTTCAACCTTTGTGTTTTATCTTAAGCAGAGACGATGACTAACCCAACAGTACAACAAATACAAGACGCCAGAGCCACCGCCATTGCCGAAGCCAAGACTCTAAAGTTTCTTCCAAACAACTTCCGTTTGAAGGAGGTATCTCATTCTACCCATAATGGATTTAAGGTAGGTTCAGCCATACTTGATAACTCTAAACTCAAGCATGCGCTAAGGAAAAGTGCTTCAGTGCCCTATGACTACCTTTATGAGTTCTGGGCTACCAAGGAGAGGACGTCGAACAAAATCACATTTTCCTTGGACAACAAGCAGCAGACGCTTAATGTGTCGGACTTTAGGAACATCTTTGGATTTCGGCCGTCACCCAAAAGCCTATCATTCTCAGCCAACCCGACTAAGGATCAGATCATGGAAATGTTCACTGCCATGGGATGTCCTGACATACGAACCGTGTCTGAGTTTACTACTGCCAAAGTTGGTCAACCATGGAAAGCTATTTTTGGGATTCTAAGCCGATGTCTCACACCCAAAACAACTGGATTTGATGTTGTTCGTCCACCGATCGTCAAGCTGTTTTATGGGGTATACAGAGGTATGGGTATTGACTATGCATCATTACTATGGGAGGAGTTTGTTTTCCAACTCTTTGCCAACACGAAGTCTAAGGCTAAAGCATATCAGTACCCTAGGTTTATAAAACTAATCATCCATTATTTTATGAAGAACGATGCTTCCATTGACAAGCGTGCAGGTAGTCGTCACCACACGATGGATGATGATGATTTGGTAGACTTAAGGCAGGAGACTCATTCGAATATGGTTATTCCTGGTCCCATTCCCAGTCATCTCCTGACAGATGAGATTATCGCATCTGCTGATTACAAGAACTTGCTACAAGAAATTGAGAATCAACGAGCAAGCATTCAAGCAGGTGAAGACTCATCTACCACGGTTAAGAGCAAAGGTAAACGCAAGCAAACAGCTTTACCTGAACCCAAAGCCAAAAAGACAAAGACCGTCGCTAAGAAGGGAAAGGGTTTGGCTGATGAGTTAGTTCTCCGCGACGAAGAAGTTGTTGATGATCCTACTCTTGACAAAGCTGAGAAGAAATTAATGAAGATAGCTATTGAAAGGAGTAGGAAAGATACGGACGGTAGTGGTTCGGGTGCTCAAATGAATATTGAAGAAGAGTACGAGGAGCTAGAGGATGTTTATGAGTTTGGGTCACCTGAACGGTATTCTACTTCGAAGGAGACATCCATTCCTGTTTCAGCAAGTGTTGAAAAAGAGTCTGGTGCTCCTACAATCACGGTACCTACTCAACCTCCACCAACACAACCCTTACCAACCCGACCGGTACCAACACCATTCCTTCCACCACCAATAACTCCCATCCTTAGTACCGTAGTCACAACCGAGCCTCTTCAACCAACCCAGAGTAGCTCTGCATCATCTTCAATGGCTGTATTTGTAATGGCAGAAATGTTGGATAAACATACGGATAATCAAAAAAGAGAGATGGATGAACTTCGCCAAGAGCTACATAGACGAATTCAAAGTGAAGAAGCATCCAAGAAAGCCCAAGAAGAGATGCTTGCTAAGTTCGCTGCAGAGATGGAGTCGACACGTAAAGCTCATGCAGAAGAACTTGCTCAGGTCAAAAAGGCTGAAGCTGATAGGTATGAAGCACGACTTACGAGACTTCGAGCTATTAAGGATAACTACAAGGAGCAGAAAGAAACTCTTGAAGCTTCTATTGAGGAGAGAGTGAAAGAATCCGTTGAATCCCTTATGCCAAAACTGCGTGATGAGTTGAAGACACTCGCGGCTGATAACTTGATGATCAAGTCATCTAATCCTTCTCAATCCGCCTACAAAATTGCATATGACTTGACGGATTTTGAATTAAAGAAGATTCTTAAAGCTCGTATGAGGGAAGTTGGATCTTTTGATAAGTCTAAAGTTCAACGAGCACTCTACAAGTCACTAAACGATGCTATTATGGAGGATGATCGGCTGTTCAAAATGTTTGGAAGTGTGGTACCTTACCACATTCTGCCTGAGGAGGAAAAAGATGATAGTGAACAGGAAGAGGATACTGGTGAAGAAGAAGAGGAAGAAGAAGGAGAAGAAGAAGAAGAAGAAGATGATGATGATGATGATGATGACGATGGTGGTGAGGATGATGAGGATGATGATGATGATGATGATAATGATGGTGATGATGGTGGTGATGGAAATGAGGAGAGTGCTAAGGGAAGCAACGAGAATAGCGATAAGGATGATGAGGGTAAACAGCAGGAAACAGGGGATAAGGCTGCCAGCACAAAGAAACCTTCTAAGTCTGGAACCAAGTCTAAGAAAGATGCTGCAGAAAAGGAAAAATCTACTTCCACGGAATCAAGACGATCCAAGTGGCGTCATGATGTAAATGCTACTACGGCATCATCAATTCCTGGTACATCTATTACTGTGTCTATACCTGTTACCACTAACCCTATTAGTTCTGTTGTTGTTGCTCCTGTGATTGCAGAGTCGGTAACTGAACCTGAAGCTGCACAACACTCGCCCGTTCATGACACCGCCGAGATGCCTGAATCAGAACCAGCAGATGTTCACGTTTCTACTCCTCTACAACAAGAACCACAATCTACTGTTCCTGAATCAAGCACACGGGATTGGGCAGACACGTTGGAGATTGACGAGACTGCACCGCCACAGGCTTGGATCACGGCAGCGGCGCAATATGATCTAATCACAGACGCTGACAGAGATGTTTTATATCTCCGTATCCGCAGTCCGATTGACTTATGTGCATTTCTGGCTCATGAGTATAAGACTTCGGTTACTCCGTCTTTGGTGAAGAGAGCGCTGAAGGATAAGAGAATTCGCGCCAAAACCAGGTTAACCCGAATGGAGTTCGAGTATTATGCCGACGAGGTCCTGAAAGCTCTTAACACCGTTCAAAGGCCAGGCCTCCATGAATCAGAAAGAGCTCCACCTCCACTTGATCCTTCTCAAGATAATCATATTGCTCTCGACTTCTTCGTCACCAATGATCTTGAGTATCTTCTGAAGGGTTCATCAAAGTACGCAACCTCCTTGACCTTGCTGAAAGCTGCCAACTGGGGGACAATACCCTGGATCGAGGAAAAGGTAAACCGACTCTGGGTCCCAAGGGTAACTCGTAATTATGATATGTATGCTGTTATAGGTGCATCTCATTGGGACGAACAAGTCCGAAGGGCGTACAGGGGTTGCTGCTTAGCCAATTCAGGAAGCAACGTTAGATCCGATATCCGCATCTCCAGTATTTTAGGGCTGAAAACTGAAGCCAAGAATGGCTACTATCATGTGACGGAGATTCGTCTGAAAAGGGAGGATGACAGAGAATACAAAATCCAGCAGGGAGATTTTTCTATCATTCGCCTTGAGGATATCGAAGATATGTTGCTTATGATGACCCGGGATCAACTCACACATATTCCTCGTGAAGACATCATTGCTTTGAATACAGCACTTCATATGTTCACACGAAGCGTTGTTATCAAGAAACGAGTTGAAGATCTTCAGCTGGGAGTCGAACGCTACCAAAGGAAGCTTAACCTAACCCGTCCAGTGAATCAAGTGTTACCTCAACATGTAGATAGATGTCCCTATACCGGCATTTCTGTTCCGAATTGCGGCATTTTCTACTTGAACAGTCGAGGGTTAATGAAGTTTATGAGGGTAGGTGAGCTTTATAAGTACAGTGATGGGACTCTCCTATACGTCAGAGGAAAGTTGGAGCATCTTAATTCGGGTGGGACTTTACCAGAGATGACTGAGGATTGGCATCAGTGTTATCGGCAAATGGCAAAGTATGTGATCAAGAAGATTGATCAAAAGCTCCGTGAACGTAGATTGATGAGGAGCTTGGAAAGATTCGTTGGTGGTAGACCATATTTAGTGCACCACAAACTACTGCAACTATCCATCTAATGGGTCGTACATTTCAGGTCCACTTTATATTGGTTTTCAATTGTGAATATGTATATTGTGCTTTTGCGGCTTGATGTAGTGTTAAGGTATGATAATTTTTCAAGAATTTCTCACGAGATTCTAAATCTTTCAAAATATATCATACTAAAGCACTACAACTATCCCTTATTAAATTAAGGGGGAGCATTAACATGTTCTATGGCCAAACATCGATTTCATTTTTACCCAAAGACCGGTTAATCCATTCAATATCCCAAATATTAATGGTTAACATTTTGGATAAGGGGAGAAAAATGGGATTAAGGAGACTTAAATGATATTTGGCTAAAAGATGAAAAAGACTTAACAATAATCCAACTTAATATGTGTAAAGCACGTGTTAAAGGGGAGCATTTTTTATGAACAAAACACCTAAGGTACAAAACTTTTGATTTCAATATCACAAGTACCTTAAGTGATTTTCAAGGATTTTTCATGGTGGCTATACCTTCCCAAAACACGCTTAATTCACGACGATGTGGTGACAAAAGGGTGGTAGGAATAGGTTTAGTCCAATGATTCATCAGAGCCGATGGAATCTTCCCAAGGACAATTCCCTAGATAGAATTAGAAGTCCTAGGGAAGTTGGAGAAAGATTGTGAACGTAGCTGAATGCCGACCAAGTACTTAAGCTAGCACTGGAACAATCACAACAAGGTGCTAGTGATGACGTATTGGTAAGCATTGAAGGGGTTGAAGAATGAAAAAGAATTGTAAAGATAAAGGGTGTAAAGAAAGAAGCCCTCCATACAACTTTAGGCAGAAACCGGGTCAATACATATGCTATTGAGGTCATTTTTGTTAATGATTCTCGATATTGAAGAAAGACATCATGGACCCAGTGATGCAATGCACAACCCTTCCCAGCTAACTCAAATATCTCTCAAACGGTATTTGTTTTAATCACACGGAGATCAACACATTATCTATTGGTTTATTCACTCTGAATAGACTGGTATTGAAAAGATGGCACTCCTCTCCAGCCATCGCTCACTAAATCAAAACGCACTATCGAGTCTAGAGCCAAGAGATCATCAAAAGTCTCATTTGGACACTTTCCATTTATTCCTTGCTTTCTCACACACTGTGAAAAGTAAGAGATTTTCATGAGTCCTACGCAGTATTCCTGTAATATTGCCAGAACATCCGAGTAATACGCAAGTATTACAATGAAGATGGAAATCCTGCTTGAGCCAACATCAAACAAGCTCATGGTAGGTTACACGTGCGGTTCTTTTAGAACCAATCTTGTGAAAAACTGGAAAGAAACAGTGGTTTAATTCTTAATTGAACTTAAACTCGTTCCAGGCCTCTACGCATTATCATACGATCTTGCCATAACACTCAGAGTGACTCTTTATTGATCACAGTGACAAGTGGAAATCCTTCTAGTGTTAACATCAAACAGCACTTGGTAGGTGACGTGCAAGATTCTTTATGAATTGAGCTCGTGATAACTGGAAAGCAACGATGGTGAAAATCTTAATTGAAATTCACTTGTTCCAGGTTTCATGAATTGACGGCTTCAAATCACAAGGATAATTTATCCAAGTGATTCACTCTTTATGTTCGCAGTCAGCTTTGGACGGTCGAATAAAGAGAACGGGTTTACCCGCGAAATCCTGTCAGGAAGTTACTTAATTGAAACTATCCGTCACGGGTACGATATCTAATATCGTCCAACGGTCTTCACCGACCGGAGGTAAAATGCTACCGAATTAGAATAAAATGTCAAAGCCATTTTATTCGTGTCGTTGCTGTGTACCTGTTAAAGACGGTGGCGTTGCTGTGTACCTGTTGAAGACGGTGGCGTTGCTGTGTACCAGTTAAAGACGGTGGTGTTGTGGTGTACCTGTAGAAGTCGTTCCCACATGCTTATTTTTTTCTGCATCTAGGTTCAGCAAAAATTCAAGAAAGCACAAGATGAAGTCTTCCGCTGTACCAAACTCTGAAGCTTTCGAGAATTCAACAAAAAGACATAAGTGTGTGGAACATGAAGTCACGAGGAGGCAAGTTTCACAAGAAGGCAAAGATCGCACGTGAAAGGCCAAAAGAACAATGCTCTCAAGCCAAAGCCTAAAAGATCAAATCAAAATATTCACAACAAAAAGAAAGAAGAAAAGACTACGAGCTAAAGAACGAAGACTTAGTATAGTATGCTAGGTTTAGAACTTTGTAACGTGGAGTGACCTCCCTTAGGGGGAGATTGTTAGAAATACGTTTTTACGTATATTAGAAGTATCGGTCACTCCACAATATTATATATGTTGTAATAGCTCGTAGTTAGTGTTACTTATTTAGTTAAGTAAGAAACCGGCCCATGGGCTTGTCATGGGCCGGCCCAAGTCCAAATAAGGCCTTGGATATATAAACCCCTTTCCACCATGGAAAGGGGTTGGTTGTTGATTTTCACTTTTCTCATTTGTATGAAATAAATACATAGTTTCTCTCTCACTTTCTCTCACTAGTTTCTCTCTCTAGAAATCTTCAACCCACTTCATAGATTCATAGGTTATCAAGATTCTACAAGTTTGGCTTATTTTAGAAATTAATTTAGCTTAATTTTTGGCTTATTTTTATTCCCTGTTTTTTTATCTGTTTGTTACGTCTGTTTGTTTTGAACAAACTTTTGTAAGAGGGTCTATACCTTTTCTCCGAAAGTCAGTTTTTATTTTTAGTCCGAAACTCGTTTTTCTTTTTCCTCCGAAAGTCATTTTCTCCGAAACTTATTTTGTTACGAAAGTTATTTAATTTAAAAGTTACGAAAGTTTTTTTTATAGTAAATCTTACGAAAGTTCATTTAACAAGAAAAGTTACGAAAGTTCGTAAAACAAAAAAACTACGAAAGTTAGTATTAAAAATTTTCTTGCGAAAGATACAAAAAATATTCCTACGAAAGTTAGTAAAAAAAAATTTCTACGAAAGGTCACAAAAAAATCCTATGAAAGGTTGACAAACCAATTTTCTACGAAAGTTTTAAAATCTATATATTAAAAAAGGAATCTACGAAAGTTCATTGTTTTAAAAAAGAAAAAAAAAACTTACGAAAGTAAGCTTTGAAAACAACCAGTTACGAAAGTTCCCATTTTCTATTTCTATTTCCCCCCAAAATCATTGTTCCCCCATGGGGAACATGTTTCCCATATTCCAGCTTTTGTTCCGTAGTCGATTTAGTTTCATCCGAAAGTCGTTTTTATTTTTATTCTGAAAGTCAGATATTTTTAGTTTTATTTTTCGTCAAATTTTAGTTTTAGTATTTTATCAAAAAGTTTTTGTAGAAACTAGAAGGGGGGGTTGAATAGTTTCTTATAATTTACTTGTTAAAAGGTGGTTTTCAAAAATCCTTTTTCAAAAACTTAGACTTGAGGAAATGTGTGAAATCTTCTTATGCACAATATGAACAATGATAGTGTAACTAAGCTAATACTAACAAATATATATGCACAAAGAATAAATAATATAAAGAGTTAAGGGTAAAGAAAGATCAAACCGAACACCAAGGATTTATAGTGGTTCGGCAATGAAGCTCACTCCTCGTTCCTACTCCACTCCTCGAGTACTCCTTACTCGAGAGTTCACTACACAACAAGCTCCTTATGGTGAAGAAAACCGTACACGTCGCTTAACCAATTTCCGACTCTAAGCTAAAATTCGAGCCCTAATCGTAGCTAGGACCAATCTACACAACTATACTTAGTACATACACAACTTCCAAATAGACACAACTACTTGGATCTTCTCAACTAAGACACAACAATAAATGTATAAAAGTAGATCTTCAATGGATCTTTGGTGGTGGACTCAACACTTCACAAGGATAGTGTTCTTCTCTTTGCACTTGAAGAGGAAGGGATGGAAGAACAAGATTCACTTGTTAAACAAGTAGTAATCAAACAAATGATCAAAGATTTGAGTGATTAAAGAAGAGAGTTTGAATCTGGAAATAGATGTGCAAAAGAGGTGAATTGAAAAGCTGAGAATGGTCCACTATTTATAGGACAAAGGGCCAACGGCTATATCTGCCCGCGGTACCTTATCTTAGCCCACGGTACCTTATCGATAAGGAACCGCCTAGGAGCTAAGGTATCGTTGGACTAGACTCCGCTCCCTTTTTGTCCTTTAGTGGTGGAGGTCATATCTGGTTTAAAAAATATCCTGATAGAATATTCCTAACAAAATAAGAATATGCCATTTTCAAATTTTCAAATAATTAATTTAATAAAACATTTTCTTAAAAAGAAAGTTTAATAAAAACTTATCACACTTAACAAAAAGTGAATTTTAAGAAAAGATTAAATCACTTGATCACTTGATTAAGGTTAGTACTTGTTTATCCATACCTTAAGTGAAAATGGGTAAAATGAAAAATACTTGAACTCAAGAATTCGTTTTTCGTTGTTTTCGTAAATGCTTGTTTTTACATATTGTCGTAATCAAAACTAAGCAAGACCGAAAAATGCAAGTAACGTTTTTAGACATTATTGCATTAACAATCTCCCCCTTTTTGATTCCGACAATACATAAAATCAATCACACAAAAAACAAGATTTTCAAAGACGAGTTTATTCATTTCTCCCCCTTTGTCGAAGCAAAAAGGTTGCACAAGTCGGTGTTGAAGAAACGGACTTTGCAAAGACTCCCCTTTGGTGCTTACTCCCCCTAGCTTGGGGCACCGAGGAATCGAGATATGGTGACAAGCTACATAGAAGGGTTAGTTGAACAAAAGAAACAACCAACTTTATATAGCAATAGGTCACAAAAAATAAAAGAGAAGAAAACAAAAAGACAAAGATCCAAGATTGGTTACTAAAAAAACATCATACAAGGATGTATGGAAAAAGAAAAGAAACAAGCCAAAAGCATAAATCTAATCCTAGTTATTCTAGAATTCTAAGATTTGCTTGAATTTGGTGTCTTGTGGATAAGCAACCAATGCTTATATGAAAGACAAGGTATGGCGGAGGGTGGTGGTGGTGGTGGCTTGTTGGAGATCTCATAATCAAAGTGAAGAGGAGGCTTGACTAAGAGACTCTTGATGTAGCTCAACTCCTCATAGATGTGTGCCATAGCAAGATGTTGATATTGAAAACAATGACAATATGTTCCATGGTGTATGACATTATCATGAGAAGGAGGAAGAACACTAAAGGGTGATGGTGGAAGAATAGATGTTCTACAATCAACATTCTTGGAAGGAGAGATGTGATTAAGAGTGTTCTTGGGTGGGTTTGGATTGTAATGGTTTTTGGGTGAGTTGGGATTGAAAGCAATTAGAGAAAATTTAGGAGATTCAAGGCTTTTATTGGGAGAATAAGACATTTTGGGATGTGAAGTAATGCAAAATGCTTATGGTTTAAATAGGGAAGGCTTAGGGTATTTTTGGGGTGGTCAAAGGGTTTGAAACAAAGATTCTCAAAAATGTTGGAGCAAATCTGGAGTTTCAGACAAAAACCCGAAAAAGGAAGGCACTGTAGGCGGTTCCTTATCTAGGCTGGCGGTCCCTTATCAATAAGGCACCGCGGTTCACATATGGAACCGCCTGCAGAGGCTGTGTTTGGTGTTTGGAGGAAGATTTTTCAGCAAATCTTATTTTTCTAGTCTAACTTATCATAGGGATATGCTTAAAAGCAAAGATATACAAAGAAAACATATGCAAACTTACCAAATAGAGATTTGACCAAAATACATGGATTTTAAAAAACATCAATGTAGGAGGTGTGTAAAACAAGACCTTAAGTCATGACACAATGATCCTCCATGATTCTATCTTGTTCTTGCTATGTTTGAGAGAATCATACATATGAATTATGTAAGCTCTAGATTAATAGCGAGAATCTATGAAAAATCGTTTTTAGATTGAATTAACAATGTCAAACGTATTTCTCAACCTTTTTCGAAAGAGACTTTGAGAATTTTGAAAAGGAGAAGAGAGTGTTTTTCAAAAACAGTTTGGAAGACTCAATGACTAAAAGTGGTAAAATGAGACACGCAAAGAGAAGAAGGTAATTAAGGAAGATGTTCCATTAATCCTAGACCTAGACGCAAGTAATTAAAAGGTTCCCTCTTAAGTGGCTTAGTGAAGATGTCGGCTAAGTTGTCTTCGGAGGGTACCTTCTCAATTGAAATGTTCCCCTTTTGAACATTATCCCTAAGGAAATGGTGTCGAATTTCTATGTGTTTGGTTCGCGAATGTTGCACGGGATTCTTGCTAAGGTCTATAGCGCCTTTATTATCGCACATGATGGGAACATCATCAAGAGAAATCCCGTAATCAACAAGCGCTTGCTTCATCCATAGAGCTTGTTGGCATGCTTTTCCGGCACTCACATACTCGGCTTCCATGGTGGATATTGCAAGAGCGGTTTGTTTCTTGGAGAACCAAGAAGTTAAACAACAACCCATGAAGGTACAAACTCCACTAGTGCTTTTCCGGTCCACATAGTATCCCGCATGATCCGAGTCCATGTAGACAATGGTTTCTACGCCGGTCCCTTTAGGATACCATAATCCTAAATGTATAGTGCCTTTAATGTATCGAAAGATACGCTTAACCGCTTCAAGGTGAGAGGTTTTGGGAGCCTCTTGGAAGCGAGCACAAAGGCAAACACTAAACATGATATCCGGTCGACTTGCCGTTAGGTACAACAAACTGAAGGTCTACAGAAAACTTGGCCTATTCTACATGATTGATTAGATGGATTTGATAGATTGGATTGATTAATAATAGAAGATTAGATGAGAAGGAGATGAGGGTGTAGAGAGAGAAAGGAGAGAAAAGAGAAGAGTAGAGAGAGAAAGTAAAGATTGATTATGAGAAATATGAAATCGCCAACCCCTCCTAACATGCTAGGAGGGGATATATATAGCCCAGCCTACATGTGGGCTATATGGACTATACGTTTACTAAGTAGATCACGATCCCATTACATAAATATCGTTGGAGCGACCGATCCTTCATAAATACGTAAAAACGTATTTCCAACAATCTCCCCCTAAGGGAGGTCGCTCCAAGTTACAAAGTTCTAAATATTCTATATCTCGTGATCTATGCTAACTAAGATGTGACCGAGACTTTATTGGGAAAAACGTATTTCCAACAATCTCCCCCTAAGGGAGGTCACATCTTTTTACAAAATCTTAAACCTAGCATCTATGCTTGAGTCTTCGATCTTGTTCTTGTGAATATGCTTGATGTGATCTTTGACTTAAGTCTTGAGCATGTTTTCTTGCCTTGACCTTGTGCATTCGTCACTTGTGACATTCGCCTCTTCGTGACTTCATGTTCCACATACTTATACCTTTAAATTCTTGAAAGCTTTAGAGTTTGATACAGCGGAAGACTTGACCTTCAGACTTTCTTGAATTTGTTGAAGTACTAATTGTATGTAGTATACGCATGTGGTGACGACTTCTTCTGGATTGTACATCGCAATGCCACCTTCTTGTTACGCTGCATAAGACAGTTAGCAACAAACAATATACACGGATGAAATGGCCTTGAACATTTCATTCTAATTCGGTAGCATTTTACCTCCGGTCGGTGAAGACCGTTGGACGATATTAAATATCGTACTTGTGGCAGGTAGTTTCAATAAAGATCCTCCTTGACAAGATTTCGCGGGTAAACCCGTTCTCTTTACTCGACCGTCCAAAGCTGACTGCGAACGTAAAGAGTGAATCATTTGGATAATATTATCCGTATGATTTGAAGCCGTCAATTCATGTTCCTGGAACAAGTGAAGTTCAATTAAGAACCGCACCATCGTTGCTTTCCAGTTGTCACTAGCTTGATTCATATAGAATCTTGCAAGTTACCTACCAAGTGCTGTTTGATGTTAACACTAGAAGGATTTACATTCGTCACTGTAAATACTTAATAGTATTACTCTGAATGTTCTAGCAAGATCACTAAGATATTGCATAGAGGCCTGGAACGTGTTTAAATTCATTTAAGAATTAAACCACTGTTGCTTTCCAGTTATCACAAGTTTGATTCATAAAGAATCGCACAAGTCACCTACCATGAGCTTTTTGATATTCGCTCAAGAAGGATTTCCATCTTCATTGTAAATACTTTCGTATTACTCGGATGTTCAGGCAAGATCATGAAGATTTTGCGTAGGACTCTTAAGATCTTTCTTACTTTTCACAGTGTGTGAAGAAGCAAGGAAATATGAAAGTGTCTCCTAATGAGATATTTGATGATCTCAAATGGCTCTAGACTCGATCGTGCATTTTGGATTTTTAGTGATCGGAGGCTGGAGAGGAGTGCCACCATTTCAATACCAATTTATTCGGAGTGAATAAATCAATAGATAATGTGTTGTCTCCGTGTGATTAAAACAAATATCTTTTAAGAGATATCTGAGTTAGCTGAGATGGGTTGTGCCTTGCATCACTGGGTCCATGATGTCTGTCTTCAATATCAAGAATCATTAAACAATGATCTTACTAGCATATGTATTGACCCGGTTTCTGCCTAAGTTGTAAGGAGGGCTTCTTTCTTTACACCATTTATCTTTACAATTCTTTTTCATTCTTCAACCCTTTCAATGCTTACCAATACGTCATCACTAGCACCATGTTGTGATTGTTCCAGTGCTAACTCAAGTACTTGGTCGGCATTTAGCTACATTCACAATCTTTCTCCATCTTTCCTAAGGACTACTATTTCTAGCTATGGAATTTCCTTGGGAAGATTCCTCCGGTTCTAGAGGAATCATTGGACTTTAACCTATCCTACCATCCTTATGTCACCACAATCTTCACCGTCGTGAATAGAGATGTTTTGGGTAAGTGTATGTCACCATGAAATCCATTTTGAAGTGCAAATCCATTTTGCTTCCCCTTAACATATGCCACGATATCCGAAAACATTTCGCACATGTCGGGATGAGCTAGCACGTTAAGTCAAACCATTTGTGGTTAATCATTTCTCATATTAAATCACATTTTCTCCCCCATATTAAAAATATTAACCCAATCGATGTTTTTAATATCAATTGATTTAATAGCATTTTAGGAAAATTTGGGAAGAAAAATGCAAATCCATTTATCTTCATGAATTACACAAGCTCCCCCTCAAATTAATGAGGGTGTACTTGAAACGTAAATTAAATACCTTTTAAACACAAGTGTAAGGTATTTATCACGTGCAAAGATCATATATGATAATGAATTCACAAGATTAGCGATTTATGAGGTTGGACCTGAATGATGAAGAACATCATATGAAAGAAGCACATGGTTCTTGTTCACGAATGTTGGTCGCCTCATCATGTCTGAAGTTATCTCTTGACTCCATTTGATTGATATCGTTGTCTTGACACCAACATGTGAACTTGGCACTTTCGGCGTCAAGGATTCTGAATGCTGGAAAATTGCTCCCCCTCAATTGTTGACCCGTATTCTATTGAAAGAGCTGTAGTCACCGTTTGAGTAGTCGCCTCGTCGAGTATGTAGATATCAATTGTAAATTGCTACGGTTGGTGGAGATGATAACTTCGGATTCTGAAGTCAAAGCTTTCCGGTGAAATGCTTGACTTCAAAGTGAAAAGTGGGTTACTATCTGAAATAATAGCAAACCATTTTAAGCATGTTTTAAATCTTTTAAACTTCTGCTCGAACTTTATTTACAACCCCGTGTCATTATTGAATGACATTTCTAGGTTCGTAAATATTATCGATTCCAGAAGACATGCTCTTTTTATCAAAACATATTTGAATACACAATTTTGAAAGATTTAGAAAAAACCTTTTGAAAAATTCTTGAAAAATTGTGTTCAAAGTTTTGAGAAACAATTACTTGAGCTTAAGATGTTGAATATCTTAAAAGCGAGCTCAAGTCCGAGAAGTTGTGAACTTCCCATTGTTAAGGATAAGTTACCATCGGCGAAAAAATTTCCTTTTATCTGAAGGACGAGTCCTAAGCTGATATTTACTTAGAAGTCGTTTTCATGAGCTTGAAAACTTTGACTGTTTTAATGAAAAGCTCATGACCGAGAAAGGTTAATTTCTCGTTGTGAGGAAAATTTCTCTTATTTAAAAGATACACTTTCCTTTCTGAGCTTAAAACTTCGAATGTTTTAATACAAGCTCATGACCGAGAAATGTTAATTTCTCGTTATGAGGATAAGTTATCATTAATGATAAACTTTCCTTTATTTGAAATTCGAGTTACAGTCTGACATTTAATTGTAAGTCATTGTGCATGAGCTTAAAAACTTCGAATGTTTTTATTATTAGCTAATGCCCGAGAAAAATTAATTTCTCGTTGTAAGGATAAGTTTATCATCGGCGATAAACTTTCCTTTATTTGAAGAACGGGTCATCATCTGTTATTTAATGATTAGCCTTATACACGAGCTTAAAACCTTTGAATGGTTTTAGGATAAGCTCGTGTCCAAGAAAACTTAATTTCTTGTTAAGATGGTAAGTTATCGTTGCGTAGATAAACTTCCCTGTCTCTGAAGTCCGGGTCATCGTCTGTCATTTAACGAGGAGCCATCTGTGCATGAGCTTAGAAACGTAGAATGTTTTTAATATAAGCTCATGCCCAAGAAAAATGATTTTCTCGTTGTTAGGATAAGTTTATCGTCGACGATAAACTTTCCTTTCTTTTGAGCGCGGGTTACAGACTGTCATTTATCTATAAGCCTTTTACTAAGCTTAACCATGAATCCCCTGAGACACTTGTTTCTCCGATATCTGCTTCTTTAGCAACCAAACTCTAAGAGTATCCTTAGTTGAACGGTATACAATGATTGGACCGCTTCGTTCTTTTGGAACATCAACTTTGGTACCTGCATTCTCATTAGGAATTTGCTTGCTTTGACATGGGTTAGCGATATCAATTCTAGAAGCACGTGGGGGTTCACAGTTGGCTTTACTTGTGTCAAAAACGACCTGAGTAGATGATTCACTAGTCTTGGCTGGCAAACGTTTCCTTTTATAGAAAACCTTAAGTTTAGGCTTAAGTGAAGTATCATCTTTATCAGTTTCCTCCCTAGTAGACTTAGTAAAATCGGAGACTATCCTAGTTAAAGGGCACTCGTTTCCTACAAGATTGAAAGTTCTACCAGTGGGGCGCCAAACTTTACCCACGGGTTTGATTTTAGCTATCCACTGGGTTTTAAGTCTAGCACGGGAGTTCACCTCATTAAGCAATTTTTTGACACAAGAGTCATGATTTGCCGTAAAGACACATTTTCTACATGTTTTACAAGTAGCATATTTAATGTCCGAGTAATTCCTAGACGATTGATCGATGCTCCTAGGAGACGTCATGCTACGGTTAGCAGTGTTGGGTAATCTAGAAGGCATCTGACTAGGTTGGACATTGTTATCTCTTACATGTGTCTTTTGAATAGCTTCCCTTTGACCAAAATCATGGCGCACATCAGTTGAACTAGTTCTAGACGTGTTCATTGAACTATTCTTAGAGAAACTAGAGGCAATCATGTGATGAGGTCTTGCTAAAACTGATTTAGTCACATTAGGCCTAGTTGGTGGAGTGATTGTTCTAGAAATATGACCCAAATCAACTTGGGAGGCAAACCGCGGTCTCGAGGATTGTGGTCGCTCGGATCTAAATGCAGGAGTTTGTTTGACAATCGGTTGTCTGACGAACTGATTTGTAGGCGGTTTCCCCAAGATTGATGGTTTTTCAAGCTTAGTGTCCACACTAGGTCCTCTATTTTTCCTTAACTCGTTTTTCAACGCAGCTATAGCAAACACCTTTTCTTGAACTTGGGCTTTTAACGTTTCATTTTCTTTGAGCAATCTATCTTGGGATGCCAATTTAGACTCTAGTAACTGAATTTGTTTCAAAAGATTATCCTTTTCAGCTTTCGAATCTAAAACTTTTTTATCCAATTTTCTTTCAAGAACAACGTTTGACTTTTCAAGTTTTTTAAAGTATGTTTCAAATTTGTCCGTTTTCTTAGAAAATTCAAGTTTGGCATCCTCAAGATCTTTTGATTGTTGAGCTACAATCGTTTCGAGCTCTCTAATCTTGGAATCAGAATCAGTTAACGAAGCAGTTATAAAGCCTTTATCATGATGTACTATAGCATTTTGAACACTTTCTCCCCCATTATGACTCACATCGGATGAATCAGAAGTGGTATTTCTATCACTCTTTTCCATCCCATGTTTGTCATAATTAGGTTCAGAATGCTCAATCTGCGGCATGTCATCAGCATATACATCATAAATAACATTACATAGTACCATGTTTGCAGGCTCTGCGTCATAAATGGGTAAGGTGTCATCAAGAGAAATCTCGTGAACATTCCCCGACGTGCCACTGGTATCATGTTGTCCTCCTGATTCCGTGCTCTTGCCATCGTTAGGCTCCAAGTTGTCAACCGTATGACCATTCTCCTCTTGCATCTGCGTCATTGATTCTTGCACTCCATTATCATACGCTTGCTGAAGTCGAGATCTTTCATAAATCGAAGACGAGACCGATGTCATGAGTTTCAAGATTGTATCACGGAACACTCGAAGCTCGGTATGTGTATCTCGAAGAAATGATTGGCAAATCATTGAACTTTCAGACTTGATGATATTGAATTGGAGGAAAGGCGTGAGTTGTGTCACAAGAGTCTTATATGCAAGTGTGGATGCAGAGTGATTAAAGTTTTCATGGTTGAGTTGCTCGGCGAGTTGGGTCAAAGTGGTGAACATTGAGTCGATGAATATATGACGATCTTGACCAAAGATTATCACAAATTCGCTCCCTCCTTGAATCCTCGAAAGAGTGACAAGATGAGACTGAAGCATTTGAAATGATTTTATACCACTTTCTCTAGCTTTGTCTTGCATTCGATGCAGGTCTCCCTCTTTAAGTGTCGAATTTAACGATTCCATTGAAAATCGAGGAAAAATGATGTGGATGTTGTTGTTTTCAGGATTTTACCAATTCGGGAAAAAACGAAAGATCCGTAAATAACACTTAAAAAATCCTCGATGGATGATATAAATTCGTCTTCACTGACAAGTACCCGATCAACAATCCGTTGGCAAAATAAACCTCGTCACTTTATCACGTTACTTAGGCACGTAGTCACGTCACTTTTGTCTTCAAATCCGGCCACAAAAACTTTTAACCCGTCAAATATATTACCACTTTGGTTCTCTCGAAATACCCGCCTCAACACGATGTACAAAATCCAAATATATCGATTGAAAAAAATACAAAGTTAACTAAACTAAAAAAAATAACTTTAAACTATATAAAAATAAAATCTTAAAAAAATAACTTAACTAAAAATAAAAATAGAAAATTTTGATATTTAAAAAATCTGATATTTTTTTTTAAAAATATCTGATATGAAAAATCTGATAGTTTAGGACACTCCACACACACGTAAAAATAAAAGATAAAATAAAGTAAATAAAAATAAAACGTGGCCCAGTCAAAGTCAAATGAATACACGTAATCCTGGCACGTGTATAACAGAGATATATCCTCCCACACTCTCCCTTGGTTTCTCCGTCCCTTCTTACTGCTACTTATATTTCTCTGTCCCACTCACCACAAATGTATATACCCTCCCATTGACTATCACTCTAAAAACCAAAAGTCTCTCTCTCAATATCCTACTTCCTACGTCTCTTTCTTCTCAAAACAGACTCTCTCTCTCCTCAAACAAAAATGTTACACCGTTAGATCCGCCCTACCTCCCGTCTGTTCTTCTCATCTATCTCCTTCACCAAATCCCAAACGTAAACTGCTCAAAACCCCACTTCTATGTATCCCGATCTTAATAAAACACAGAGTAAATGAAGCGGCTACAAGATCTTCAAAAGAAGGTCTCGAGTAAGGTTATTGATCGTCTAATCATAGTCTTTCTATCATCTGTCGAGTCTTTCTTGTGATGTTTTTCTTGTGATCTTAAAAATGAGTCGAGAGGTGAGGTTGTGGGTGATTGTTTGAGTGTTGAGTGTCGATGAGGGTCTTTGGTGAGGGTGAGGGTGGTATGTGTAGTTGAGGGTGGTTTTGAGAGTCTAAGTTTTTGTTGATGAGAGATGGAGTCGAGAGTCTGTTTCAAACCGTCGAGAGTCGAGAGTCTCAAACCGTCGAGAGTCTGTGAGTTTTAAAGTCTGTGAGTTTTAAAGTGAGGGTGTAATGAGTCGAGAGTTGTGGGTGTTGAGTTTTAGGTGGGTGTGAGTGGAGTCTTGGGCTGTTGGTTTGTTTTGGTTCGAGAGGTGTAGTGTTAAGATGAGAGGGTGTGTTGTGTGAGACGAGAGGGTTTTTAATGAGTGGGGTTTGTGTCGGGGTTGTTTTGTGATTGGAGTCTAGGTGTGTAGTCTGTTTGGTTGTGTCGAGGGAGAGGGTAAGTCAGTCAAGAGTGAGGGTGAGGGAGTGGGGGTCGTTGAGATGTTAGAGTTGGAGTCGAGAGTGTTGTAGAGGTCTTTGTCGAGTGAATGTAGAGTCCCGTTATGATTGAATAAAAAAATGCTTCGTTCGGAAGTTTATTCGTTCGGAAGTTTATTCGTTCGGAAGTTTATTCGTTCGGAAGTTAATTCGTTTGGAAGTTAATTCGTTCGGAAGTTAATTCGTTCGGAAGTTAATTCGTTTGGAAGTTAATTCGTTCAGAACACCTTCGTTCGGAACACCTTCGTTCGGAACACCTTCGTTCGGAACACCTTCGTTCGGAACCCGATGAGACTGTGTGACGATGAAAGACAGTTGGACAGAAAGATGATGAATGTTGATAACCGAGATACTTTTGACAGTTTTGACCAAAAAGGAAAAACAGAAAACTGATAAAAGATTGAGAAACTGATTATATAAAAGAAATTTATAAAAACTGATTATAAAAACTTAAAAATAAAAACTTTAATAAAAGTGAAACTAAAAAATAAAACGTAGACAGACTTTTACTTTCCACTTAATGAAAGATAAGAAAAAAAATTTAAAAAAAAATTCAATCAAAAATTTAAACAAAACAAAAAAATAAAATAAAATAGAAAGAGTTTTTTTTCAATAAACATACAAAATTAAAAAGAGAAAACACAAACTTTTTATAAAAACACAAACTTTTTAAGATTTGATAATAAAAGTTTTTGATTTTGCATTAAAATTTGTGATTTTTATCTAAAAAATAGGTGAATCTAAAGATTTGACTATGATTTAAAGCATAAAAATACAAACTTTTTAAGATTGAAGCTTGATTAAATCAAAACTCACCAAAATCAATAAAAATAAAAGCAATAATAAACCAATCTAACCTTGGCTCTTGATACCAATTGAAGGTCTACGGAAAACTTGGCCTATTCTACATGATTGATTAGATGGATTTGATAGATTGGATTGATTAATAATAGAAGATTAGATGAAAAGGAGATGAGGGTGTAAAGAGAGAAAGGAGAGAAAAGAGAAGAGTAGAGAGAGAAAGTAAAGATTAATTATGAGAAATATGAAATCACCAACCCCTCCTAACATGCTAGGAGGGGATATATATAGCCCACCCTACATGTGGGCTATATGGACCATACGTTTACTAAGTAGATCACGAGCCCATTACATAAATATCGTTGGAGCGACCGATCCTTCATAAATACGTAAAAACGTATTTCCAACACAAACTACCAATCATACCTCTATATTTGGTGTTGTCTACCGACTCACAATCATCATCTACGGTGAGTTTAGTATCCGAGGCCATTGGGGTCTTCATTGGTCTAGATTCTTCTAATCCAAATTTCTTTAGCATTTCTTTAGCATGACTAAAGAAAATACCATCATCCATTTGTTTAATTTGGAGTCCTAAAAAGAAGTTAAGTTCTCCCATCATACTCATTTCAAACTCATCATGCATGATTTTGGCAAAGTCATCACACAATTCTTGACAAGTTGATCCAAATATAATGTCATCAACATATATTTGTACGATTATGAGGTGAGAACCTTTCTTCTTTGTAAAGAGCATGTTGTCTACCATCCTTATGGTATACTCATGTTTAACAAGAAACGCTTTAAGTCTATCATACCAAGCTTTGGGTGCTTGTTTGAGTCCATAAAGTGATTTCTTAAGCTTGTAAACATGATCCGGTTTCTCAAAATCAATGAAGCCGGGAGGTTGAGCCACATATACCTCCTCATTGATCAACCCGTTAAGAAATGAACTCTTTACATCCATTTGTTGAAGCTTAAAATCTAAGGCATAAGCGTAGACTAAGAGGATTCTAATGGATTCTAATCTAGCTACTGGTGCATATGTCTCGTCATAATCAATCCCTTCTTGTTGATTATAGCCTTGAGCTACAAGTCTAGCCTTGTTACGAGACACAACGCCATTCTCATATAACTTATTCCTAAATACCCATTTGGTTCCTATAATGGTAGAACTTCTAGGTGAAGGAACAAGTTCCCAAACATCATTGGCAACGAATTGATTCAATTCTTCTTGCATCGCAATGACCCAACTCTCATTCGTCAAAGCTTCTTTAACATTCTCTGGTTCAATCAAGGAGACAAAACAAAAGAATTTGCTTTGGTTTTGGACTTGAGATCTTAGGGTCCTTTGATTTAAGTCACCCATGACATTATTGAGAGTATGATCCCTAGATTCCTTAATGTTTACTTCCTTTTCAACACTAAGGTCTTCAACTCCTATTTTTCTAACCTCTTTGGCTTTAACTACTTCTAATTCATCCAAGTCATCATCAACCAATGGTGGTGTCTTGGGTGAAGGAGGGGTTTCATCAAAGGTTACGTTGAGTGATTCTTCAATAACCCCCGAGGTTCTATTTAGGACTATGTAGGCTTTGCTATTTTGGGAATAACCTAAAAGGATACCTTCGTAAGACTTTGGGTCAAACTTGGTAAGGTAGTCTTTGGTGTTGAGGATAAAGCACTTGCTTCCAAACACCCTAATGTATTCCAATGAGGGTTTCTTACCTTTAAGAATCTCATAGGGGGTCTTTCCTAGGAAAGGTCGAATAAGAATTCGGTTGAGAATATAAGTCGATGTGTCCACGGCATTGCACCAACACTTTTGAGGCAAAGATTGCTCGTTTAACATCGTCCTACTCATCTCTTGGAGAGTCTTATTCTTCCTTTCAACTACCCCATTTGATTGTGGAGTGCGAGGAGCCGAGAAGTTATGGGTAATACCATGATCTTCACAAAAGGCACCAAATTGCACTTCATTATCAAATTCCCTACCATGATCCGTTCTAATAGAGACAATTGAACATCCTAGTTGATTTTGAATTCTTCGACTAAAGATTTCGAAGTGATCGAAAGCTTCATTCTTAGATGCCAAAAATCTAGTCCAAGTGAATCTAGAATAGTCATCAACTATAACTAGGGTATAAAGGTTACCTCCATAACTCCGTATGGCGGAAGGTCCAAAAAGATCCATATGTAGGAGCTCTAAGCACCGAGAGGTCGAAACCAAATTCTTGGCTTTGTGACTTGAGTGAACTTGCTTTCCAACTTTGCAAGCATCACAAAAGGACTATCAAACTTAATCTTAGGGAGGTGTCTTACCAACTCCTTAGAGACTAAAGATTGAATTAAACGCATATTAGTGTGACCTAATCTCCTATGCCAAAGAGTAGAACTATCATCTATAGTCGCAAGACATATGTTGTCTTTTGACTTCTTATTGACCTTCATAACATAAAGCCTATGCTTTCTAATACCTTTTCCAATGACCTTTCCATCTTTTACGATTTCACTGTCATGTTCCGAAAAGATGACCTTACACTTATTATCACAAATTTGACCTATACTTAAAAGGTTAAACCCTAAGTTATCTACGTGCTTAACATTATCAATGGTCATGGAGTCAAGAGAAACCGTACCTTTGCCAATGATATTACCACGTAGACTACTAGCGAAAATGTGACGTTACCTCCATCTTATGCTTTGTAATGCGAGAATAAACTTCGATTACCCGTCATGTGTTTAGAACATCCACTATCCTTAATCCACTCATCGGGCTCCAAATCAATTCCCAAGCATATCTAGGTAACAACACACAAGATCAAACATTTGGTCCCCAATATCTCATGGGTCCAAAATTGTTAGTTCCAAACATCCCTTGCATTTGGTTGGGATGCATGAATGAAGGAGGGGTTACCCATGGAGAAAAAAATGGAGGAGGGTAGTAATTCATGTAACCATTTTGTTGTTCATTATTTCTCCTAGGTGTATTTGATCTAGGTTTATAGTTATGATCATTTCTTCTAGGTGTTGGGGTTTTACTTCTAGATCGTGAATTGTTTTGATTATCTCTTCTAGGCGTTGTCGTTCTACTTCTAGGCTTAGACTCATTCCGTACTCTAGGTGGAGTAGAAGATGGTCTAGATAAACTTCTATTTCCCATGAGAGGTTTACTCAATGGCTTGTAGAACTTATCAATTGCATTGTCGTCAAGTATGGGTAATTTTACCTTATTAACAATAAGATGCTTTGGTTTTTCACCTGATTTTGACTTTTCAGAAAATTCATGATTTTTACAAAATTCATCTTCTGGCCGCGGTACCTTATCTATGGCGGCGGTTCCATAGTGATAAGGAACCGCCCCATACAATTTGGGACCGCGTACAGCAGACGTTTTTTGTGAAAACCTGACTTGTTTTGGTTCACTTGTTGAGGCTTCATTTGAGTTAAAACCTAGACCAAGTCTTTCCTTAGAATGAACTTGTTTGTTTAACATATCATCAAGAGCACTAGTACCTTTCATGAACTTTTCCAATTTAATGGAGTTGCTCTTGAGATCTTCATTCTCTAATCTAAGTTTCTTACAACTTAAGCAACCTAAATCCACTTCTTTATTTTTCTAAAGTATTGCCAATTTCTCCCTAAGTTCATTGATTTCATTTTCAAGCTTAGTTTTGGTTGATTTTAAGGTTTTATTCTTTTCTATGAATTTAAGACTAAGTTTGTGTAAACTATCATATTTGCCATCGAATTCAATATCATCAAAAGTGGAGCTATCATTGCTATAATATTCGGTTTCGGAATGTACCTCTTTAGAAGTGTGAGCCATAAGACATTTCTTCTCTTTGGGGTTGTCATCCTCATCTTCACCGCTATCGCTCTAAGAGCCACTAACGAACGCCGTGTGGTTCTTATCGCGAGCGGGCTTTAGACAATCACCAATGAAGTGATTTGGATCACCACATCTAAAGCAATTCCTATCACCTTTTTCGTTCTTGGCAAACCGATTCTTTGAGAATGGTTTCTTGTCATTGTTGGGTTGCCTAACGTGTTGACCTCGTCTCTTGAAGAACTTCTTGAAATCTCTCACCGCCAATGCATAATCCTCGTCATCGCTTTCCGAGGAACTATCATGGTCACTTTGTGCCTTCTTGGCTTTAAGTGCAAGAGATTTCCTTTCACTCTTGGTTTTCACTAATTCCGAGTCCTTCAAAATTATTATCTCATGAACCTTCAAGTTGCATATGAGTTCATCGAGTGATAAAGTTGAGAGATCTTTCGATTCTTCAATCGCTGTGACTTTTTCTCTCCACTTTGGATGTAAAGCCCTTAGAAACTTCCTAACATTGTTCTTGCTAGAAAAACCTTCATCAAGTGCTTTTAGACTAGTAATAATGGTGTTAAACCTAGCAAATGCACTATCAATAGTTTCATCTTCTAAGATTACAAATTGTTCATATTGTTGGACAAGAAGATCGATTTTGCTTTCTTTGACTTGGCTATTACCTTGGTGGGTTACTAAAAGAGTGTTCCAAATATCTTTAGCGGTTTCACACATAAAAATCCTTTCATACTCTTTCTTAGGTAAAGCATTATAAATCACCATTTTAGCCTCATTATTTTTTGAAAGTTTCTTTTTAGTATCGTCATTAGCTTTGTTAAAAGTGACCAATTCTTTTGTTTTAGAAACTTCATTAAATTGAAAAGGTAAAAAATCACCATTAGTAATAACATGCCAAAGATCTAAATCTTTTGATTTCACATAAGTTTCAAATCTATTTTTCCAATAGATAAAACTATCAGTTTCAAAAAGTGGTGATCTTTGCATAGATTGCCCTTCTAGGTATTTGTTGGAATCCATAGATCGATTCAAGTTTTAAAATACAATATACTTTAAAAATTCTTGAGCAACCACGCTTTGATACCAATTGTAGAAACTAGAAGGGGGGGTTGAATAGTTTCTTATAATTTACTTGTTAAAAGGTGGTTTTCAAAAATCCTTTTTCAAAAACTTAGACTTGAGGAAATGTGTGAAATCTTCTTATGCACAATATGAACAATGATAGTGTAACTAAGCTAATACTAACAAATATATATGCACAAAGAATAAAGAATGTAAAGAGTTAAGGGTAAAGAAAGATCAAACTGAACACCAAGGATTTATAGTGGTTCGGCAACGAAGCTCACTCCTCATTCCTACTCCACTCCTCGGGTACTCCTTACTCGAGAGTTCACTACACAACAAGCTCCTTATGGTGGAGAAAACCATACACGTCGCTTAACCAATTTTTGACTCTAAGCTAAAAGTCGAGCCCTAATCGTAGCTAGGACCAATCTACACAACTATACTTAATACATACACAACTTCCAAATAGACACAACTACTTGGATCTTCTCAACTAAGACACAACAACAAATGTATATAAGTAGATCTTAAATGGATCTTTGGTGGTGGACTCAACACTTCACAAGGATAGTGTTCTTCTCTTTGCACTTGGAGAGGAAGGGATGGAAGAACAAGATTCACTTCTTAAACAAGTAGTAATCAAACAAATGATCAAAGATTTGAGTGATTAAAGAAGAGAGTTTGAATCTGGAAATAGATGTGCGAAAGAGGTGAATTGAAAAGCTGAGAATGGTCCACTATTTATAGGAAAAGGGCCAACGGCTATATCTGCCCGCGATACCTTATCTTAGCCCGCGGTACCTTATCGATAAGGAACCGCCTAGGAGCTAAGGTACCGCTGGACTAGACTCCGCTCCCTTTTTGTCTTTTAGTGGTGGAGGTCATATCTGGTTTAAAAAATATCCTGATAGAATATTCCTAACCAAATAAGAATATGTCATTTTCAAATTTTCAAATAATTAATTTAATAAAACATTTTCTTAAAAAGAAAGTTTAATAAAAACTTGTCACACTTAATAAAAAGTGAGTTTTAAGAAAAGATTAAATCACTTGATCACTTGATTAAGGTTAGTACTTGTTTATCCATACCTTAAATGAAAATGGGTAAAATGAAAAATACTTGAACTCAAGAATTCGTTTTTCGTTATTTTCGTAAATGCTTGTTTTTACATATTGTCTTAATCAAAACTAAGCAAGACCAAAAAATGCAAGTAACGTTTTTAGACATTATTGCATTAACAGTTTTAGTTTTAATTTTTATTAAGTGCCCGTTTTAATATTTGTCTCGTTTCTTTTTAAAGTAGCTTTTTAATCCAATTTCTTTCATTTTTATTAAGTAAGTTTTATTTTTAATTCGAAAGTTTATTTTTAGTTTTAGTTTTATTTTTATTAATTGTTACTTTTTAATATTTGTTTTAGTATTCGTTTAATATCGTTTTAATTTTTAGTTTATTTCTAATACTTTTCACATTTACTTTTAAATTAGCTATAGATAACCTTTATCTTTTTATTTATCAAAAACGACTGAGTCACACTTAAAACCTTTTGTCAATTCGAATAGAATCGAGTCGAGACAAAACGAACTTTTAACCTAATAAAATCTCCGTATCAAAGGGTTAAACCAAAAATCCATCAAAAAGGAAATTATCAAACTCCTTGATGCGGGTATGATTTACCCAATTTCCGACTCACCATGGGTTAGCCCGGTGCATTGTGTACCTAAAAAGGGTGGAATCACCGTTATTCCAAATGAAACTAATGAGTTGATTCCCACCAGACTTGTCACGGGTTGGAGAGTTTGTATTAATATAGAAAGCTTAATGATGCTACTAGGAAAGACCATTTCCCATTACCTTTCATGGACCAAATGCTAGAACGCTTATCGGGAAATGAATACTATTGCTTTCTAGAGGGTTATTTCCAAATACCCATTGATCCAAAAGATCAAGAAAAGACCACATTCACTTGTCCCTATGGCACATTTGCTTACAAAAGAATGCCTTTTGGCTTGTGCAATACCCCGGGGACATTTCAAAGGTGTATGATGGCCATCTTTCATGACATGATAGAGCATACAATGGAAGTTTTTATGGATGATTTCTCGGTTTTTTGAGATTCATTCACTTCTTGTATCTCCCATTTAGAACGTATGCTAAAAAGGTGTGAAGAAACATGTCTTGTTCTAAATTGGGAGAAGTGTCATTTCATGGTCAAAGAAGGGATAGTTTTGGGGTATAAGATATCTAACAAAGGTTTAGAAGTGGATCGTGCTAAAATAGATGTTATTGCCAAACTTCCCCCACCTACCACGGTGAAAGGAGTTAGGAGTTTTTTGGGACATGTGGGTTTCTATAGACGTTTTATCCAAGACTTTTCTAAAATAGCTAGACCCATGACCCACCTCTTAGAAAAAGAGGCTCCTTTCATATTCACACAAGAGTGTTTAGAGTCTTTTGAGATCCTTAAAGAAGAATTGACTAAGGCTCCAGTTTTGGTTTCGCCAAATTAGGTTTGCCTTTTGAACTCATGTGTGATGCTAGTGATTATGTCGTGGGGGCCATTTTGGGGCAAAGAGTTAATAAACATTTTCAACCTATACACTATGATAGTAAGACAATGATGGGTGCTCAATTACATTACACTACCACGGAAAAAGAATTGCTAGCTATTGTATATGCTTTTGAGAAATTTAGACCCTATCTTGTGCTTTCGAAGACCATAGTGACGAACCATTCCGCTATCAAATACCTCATGAAAAGCAATATGCTAAGCCTAGACTATTGATATGGGTTTTGTTGCTTCAAGAGTTTTCTATAGAAATTCGTGATAAGAAAGGAGCCGAGAATTTAGCGGCGGATCATTTGAGTAGACTTGAGCATCCTTTTCAAGGAGAATTACCTCATACGGTAATCAATGAATCCTTTCCACTTGAGGAACTCATGTCTATCTCTTCACAAGAGGATTCCACCCCTTGGTTTGTAGATATTGCAAACTATCTTGTAGTGGATGTGCTAATTGAGGGTCTCACTTCCCAACAAAAGAAAAAGTTACTCAATGAAGCTAAATACTACTTTTGGGATGACCCTTACCTCTTACAATGTGCGGACCAAATCATAATACGTTGTGTAGATGGGACCGAAGCATTTAAGATCTTAGAAGCTTGCCATAAGGGACCCACGGGGGGCCATTTTGGGCCTAACTATGTAAAACCCGCATTTTAAAATCTCTGAATATTAAATATGCAGCCTCAGTTTAAATAATTATTACTACAACTAATTATTCACAAAATAATTATCAGATAGGGAATTATACTACAACTATTTATTCAGAAAATAGATATATGCACGTCACGAGTAAACACGAAAGCTAATCACGATCATTAAAACGTATAAAAAAACACGAAACAACACAAATATGTGTGTGGGCTGCAGCATTTTTACTAGAGAAGGAATCAATGGGCTTAAAGCCCAGCCCATTTTAGGAAAATACCAAAGGAACCAAACATGTCCCTTTTTTCACCAAATAACAAATAAGACAAAAAAAATAGGGTTCGTGGGTGGATGTTAAAGAACCGGCGGCAGAGAAAAAAAAAGGGATCGATTTGTGCTAGTCAGAGAAGTCGAATGTTGTTTGTATATCTCCAATCGTGTATAAGCAGTAAATCCTCTTTCCCTTTCTTTTTGTTTTGTCATGAATCAATCTAGAATAAATAATCTTGGTTTAATTAACCATACACATCACGAAATAATAGAGAAACGAGATTAGGGGTTTGTTTTGGTTCGACTGGGCACACAAACCGAGACCAGTGGGTCTCGGTGGTTCACTTTCCGACCAGCCGCAAGCAGCAAGCAGCCACCAGGGGCGTTTGGGACTGCAGTTCCAGCAGGGGTGCGTTTGGGACTGCAGTTTCCAGCAGGGTGTGTTTGGGACTGTCCAACAGTGGGAAACATATAATAACAGTGGGAAAGAATATGATAACAATGGGAAAATAATGCAGGGCAGCGGGTACATAGAGCAAGACAGTAGCAACCGACTCAAAGTCGATGGCTGCTGTGGGTTTTGGGCAGCAGGTCCACAGCCGTCGGGCTGTGGGGGTGTTGGTTCACGGTCGACCCGAGACAAAGTGTCTCGGGAGTCTTTGACTCGGGATTGGCGGGTTTGTTTTACGACAAGAAGTCTAGAAGAACGTGTTATATTTATTAAATCATTTAATTATGTAAGTTCTTATACCTTAAATTATACGCGTTACAAATATTATTTAATTTAAATATATATTAAATAAATAATGTTAAACTAGTTTCATGGATAAAAAGGTATGACAAATATTAAATGATTTATTTCCGGTTTGAAACTAATTAAAGAGACCTTCCTATTTTAAGAAACTTCTAATTTTAGAAACTTTCTATTTCGGGAAAACTTCCTATTCTAGCCGGTTACTTATTACAGTATTATAATACTGGCATACAGTAAAATACACTAATCAAGATACATAACAATATAAAATCAAAAATACAGGAAATACACTATTCAGTATATAATTAAAGAACAGTCAAATTATCAGAAAATACACCAGACAATTAGTTTAATCGGTTTATACGCAACAGTAAAATAATATGAGAACACGCAAAAATAATAAACAGTAAACAGTAAACAGTAATCAGACAACTCATTTCATGTCCCTTATTTTTGTAGTATCCGTGAAGTCGGAGTAGATCCTTCAACTTTCACTCTTATCTCATTACTGGACACGAGGTACGGATTTTCAGTCCTTTCAGTAAGGACTTTCTTTCTATGCATGATTAGGATTCTCTGTCTTCAGCCAAATGTTTTCCCGAGTATATGTTTAAGTTTATCAGTAATCATGTTAATGACTAAATAAATTGCCTGAGCATTATATACAAGCACGACCAGTTTATATACTAGTTACGGAGGTACCGTAACCACGGCACTAGAGGCACCGGTGTCGTGACTCACATGCAGGAGAGTGATATCCTGCATCGTCCCACTCAGCTTAGCTTGGCCGTTTTATCAGTATTATTAGTAGGGCGTATGGATGCATCCTAGGCTTATATGTGTTACAAGTTATCAGGGTGAATGTGGTGTGTGCTCTACATCCTTCACATTGGAGCTGATCCCTCCACCCAGCACAATTATTTAGAGGTCACCCCTCTATAGCATGACGAGGTCACCCCTCCAGTTATTCATGCATGGTTGTTACAGCACGTGACCTATATAAGCTCTGGCAAAATAAAATACAGTAAATGCATGTTTTCAGAATTAATAATTATATTTCAGTATCAGTATATATGAACCAGGTTTCTCAGATTTTATGCAGAGTTCTACCACATGTTACATATCAGTCTTACAGCTTCAGTATTCTATCGCCTGTTTCATTAAGTATATTCTTATCATGCTTTATATCCGTTCACTGAGCGTTATGCTCAGCCGTATTTCCTTTCATGTTCTAACGGCAGGTACACCAGGACGCTCTTAGGATTCTGAGAGCATGTGCATTTGGATGGAAGCTATCCAGACTTCTTACTTTATGCATTTCTTACATTATTCTGCTCTTTTGGACATTGTTTAGTCCTTTCCTTCAGTATTTTACTTTTCATGTTTTGGGCTTATGTTTGGATTACCGATGTTTGATTCCGGTATTCCTTTATGATCAGATAATGTTTTAGGACATTTACCTTATGCTTTGATGACACGCCATAAATACACGTAACGGTCCACTTATCCAAGTGGGGTGTTACAAACTACACGGCTAAAAAAAGTCTTTGATTTGGGTTACTATTGGCCTTCCATTTACAAAGATGCCCAAGAAATGGTGAAATATTGTGATGTTTGTCAAAGACAAGGAAAAATTAATCAAATATATGAGATGCCACAAAATTTCATACAAGAACGTGAGATATTTGATGTATGGGGCATAGATTTTATGGGATCTTTTCCATCTTCAAAGGGGAATAAGTACATACTCGTAGAGGTGGATTATGTTTCTAAGTGGGTTGAGGCTAAGGTCTTGCCTACTAATGATGCTCGAGTTGTAGTAAAGTTCTTGAAGCAATTATTTGCTAGATTTGGTGTACCTCGTTCCATCATAAGTGATCATGGGACTCATTTTTGTAATGACCAATTTACAAGAGTCATGAAGAAGTATGGTGTTAACTATAGAATTTCTACCGCGTATCACCCTCAAACCAATGGGCAAACCGAGGTCACAAATTGTGGTTTAAAAATGATTTTAGAACGTACGGTGGGAGAGCATCGAACTTCTTGGTCAGAAAAGCTTGATGATGCTTTGTGGGCTTTTAGAACCGCTTTTAAGACACCAATAGGTTGTACACCTTATAGAACTGTTTATGGAAAAGCATACCACCTCCCATTCGAGTTAGAACGTAAGGCTTCATGGGCTCTTAAATGGGATAACTTTGATCTAAACCAAGCCGGTTCATATAGGAAAGACCAACTTAATGAGATGAATGAGCTTAGAACTAATGCCTATGAAAACTCATTGCTTTATAAGGAAAAGACTAAGCAATTTCATGATGCTAAGATTAAAAACCGTGAGTTCAAAGTTGGAGAGTCGGTTTTACTCTTTAACTCACGGTTGAAACTTTTTGCGGGCAAGCTTAAGTCACGATGGTCCGGTCCATTCACTATTGCTCAAGTATTTCTATATGGTACTATTGAGTTGTCTCAACCAAATGGCCCAAATTTCAAAGTAAATGGTCATCGTGTCAAGCATTACTTTGGGGAGGACATTTCCGTTGAAATGGTCTAAGAAACCCCCATTTTCCCCATGAATTAATTCATTGTGGGAAGAGTCGAGCTAGAGACTCCTTAAATCAAGCTTGAATAACTAGGATTAGATCATTTAGATTAGAGTGTGGTAGGATAGGAATAAAGGGTATATAATTGAGATGAAGTGTGTGGGGTGCCTATCTTTTGTCATCTTGGTGTTTGTAGGGTTGCTCTCTCTTATTGCATGCCTTGGAGATTATGGAGGAGGCCCTTGTATCGGGTTCACTTTGTTACTTTTGTGATTCAAAATTGACTCTTAATAATGTCTAACATGAATTCACTTTAGTAGACATTTCCTTAGCTCGAGTTAAACAAAGTAATCAATGTCATAAGTGTAGGAGAGTTTAATCCAATACTCTTAAACATTGAGAACAATTTTTATCTTAAGTGTAGGGGTCTTCTATCGAAGTGACCTTACCTACATCATTGTCTTGCCTTCATGATAATTGGAAAATTAATTTTTCAAACATTTTTAAAAAATTTTGATCTACTTTGGCCACCAAAAATATGCATTCATAATTTTTGCATTAATCATTTTTCAGTTGCATAACACATTTGTATTGTATATACTTCTTCCTTTATTTTTCATCAAAAATATATGAAAAAGAAAAAAAATATAATAAAGGATATGGTTTAACAAGTTTAGGAGTCTTTGACATGTTAGGCCTGCCATGAATCCTTTGACTCAACCCGAGTTTGCTTATCCAAGCTTATTCTAGCTAGTATCCTTAACCATGTAGACCTTTATTGGTTTATTAGGCTAAGCATCCACGAGTCTCATTATTTGAGATTTTAAACCGTGGAGAACGAGAAATGATAGAGTTTGAAGTAAGTGTAAAGGGCTAGATGAACCTCATATTAATTACATGTGGCTATTATATCCCCTTTCGTAACCTTTACTTTCTTGTCAACGCATGTATATATTGTTAATAAATAATCAAGAACGGTTTTAACTGGTTTGTAGTCTCTTATGTATTTTTTACTAATCATTCGTGGTTGGTATAGGTACGTCTTAAGATTCTAAGTTAGAACGTTTTATGTGTACTAGACTTATGTCATGCTTAATATTTAGCGGGTATTTTTCTTTTTATTTTTTCCATTTTATTTGTGAGGAATAAATAAAAATAAGAGCGGCTTATAAAAAAAATGAGTGGCTAGAAAAAAAAGAAAATAAATAATTATACAAGACTCCTAAGAGGGGCAGTGAAGTGTTAATTATAGTAGTTATTGAATTCCAATATTACTTTCACAAGGGTTGCGGGGATTTAATAGTTGCTCCAATCCAATATTACCTTGACGGGTTGCGGAATTGAAGATCCAAGGTCTAAAAAAGGTGGCGGATATAAATTATTGCGTGAGTTTTATTTTTCTTTTCTTAGCGAGTGTGTAGCTACTTATTAATGCATGACATAAGGATCTTACACATAAGGCGAATGACTTATCATTTTAGGTCGGACTTATATCAATTGTGGGCGGTTTTTCAAGTAACGGATAAGATGGTTACTTAGGATTAAAACCGTGCTTCCTTATTTTCGGATTTTATACTTCTTATATTTCACGCTTTAAATAACGACAAATTAGCCCAAAAGCAATTTGCTCAAATAATAATCGGTCCTAGAGGCATAATAAGTGGGGGTATAATAGTTACACAATTAATTTGTATGAATAAGGTGATGCACTTTCACTTATGGATAACAATGATCTTGTTTTTAAGCTTGGTATGAGGAAAGTGAAACCTGAGGATGATAAGTTTTCATGGTACTAAAGCCCTAATTAAAGTCAATGATTTATTTATGAGTTATTTCCATCAAAACCATTTCAAGAAAAGTCAAAAATATATAAATAGAGTTATTTTTATTGCACTGCATATTAAAAATCAAAATCATGCATCATATAGTGTAAAAGCATTTCATCATGGCCAAGGTGGATTAATTATAAGAAAAAAATGAAATTTAGACCTTTGAAATATGGCATTGCATGAGGCCATGGAAATGATCAAGTGTAGGGGATTTGATATGATTGAAATCTCATATCAATTATATCATATTAAACCCTAAAACACAAAGAAAAATACAAGATTTTATGTGTAAAAGCAGTATTATGGGGTATTCTTTGTTGTTTGTGCTTGTGTAGGTAAAAAGATACAAATTTGATGCAAACACAGATTCCAAGGCATTTATATTGAAGAAAAGACAAATGAAGGACTCAAGATGACAAGTCAATAAGTCAACAAGTCAAAGGACCTTCCTTGACAAGCTGCAAACTTAAGGGACTAAAAGTGTAAATTTGATAAAGTCAAGAACAAAGTCAAAAGACCTCAAGATCAAACTCAACAAGTCAAAGGGTCCAATCTGGTCAAATACAAAGTCAAAGGGCCAAAAATGACAAGTTTTTGAAGAGTAGAGCTCAAGATACAAATTTGCTAATTAAAAGGGTTAAAACTGCCATTTGTAGAAAGTTATTAAAGTTTGATCCGTTTGAAGAGGCATTGAGCCAATCAGAAGTGAGGAAAAGAGTATATTGGATTGCCAGTTATGAGCTATTAAGGAGACTGAGTTATTAACTCAGCCAATCACAATAGTAATATGCACTAACCCATATCCACCAATAGCAAGCCTCCACTTCATATATTTACTGTATAAACGGATAGTGATCCGCGTCAAAATTAATGGACCAATCCTGGCACGCCATATGGCAAGTTCTTCCCCAGATCGTATCATAAGCTAGAGTAGATTTCAGAAAGAGTACTTTACATGAAAAATAATCGTTAGAATTAGACGAATCCATCCCACCACTTTAATTAGCAATTCATCCAGTGGATTTAAAACCCCTAATTCATGAAGAACACTTGATCATATCATTTCCATATTATGGGCACGTGGCACTTGGCTAATGGTTGCAACACGTCATCAACATCCCTAACACTCTATTTTTAGCTCTATAAATACCCCATTGTATTCTTCATTTTCATTAGTTAGCTAGAGTGTGAAAACACACACACTCTTTGATTTCTCTCATCTCTGTTTCTTCCTAGTTAGTTACACCTCTAAGAGTGATTGACAACCACTCTTAAACGGTTTGTTAGACAGTTATACCTACCTTGTAACAACTTTCCATTAGTAAAATCTCAATTCACTCAATTCACTCTCATTCTCTCAAATTCATACTTACATACTGTTCATAGCTTGATTCTGTTGTTCTAACTTGAACAATGGAGTTATTGTGATTGTTTTGGAAGCTTTGATAAGTGTTTAGAAGTTATAGTTCATTCCATAGCTCAGACTAGCCAGAATCCATTGCTCAGACATGTGTAGCAGGGCAATTATGGTGATGATGATAGTTAATGTTGATTTGGTGATTGGTTGTTGATAGATAGGTGGTGTTTAGTGTAAAAGTGATCTCAGCACTCCACTTCTGCATCAAAGTAGCCTTCAAGTGTACTTATAAGCTCTCTTTACATTTTCCACTCAAAAACAAGTCTGCATGCTATTATTTTGGTTTTAGTGTAATTGTAACTGATATTGCTTGTTAATTGATCTATTTGTGTTCCTTGATATGTTTTGTTAGTTACTAGTCTTAATCTGTTAGTTTTGAGTGAATCACATAGCTTAAAATTGCTCTAATTCAGTAACTAATGTTTGGTTAAAGTCCTAAAATTTGATTTAATTGATAAAAGTTGTTGTTAAGAGTTTGTTTACACTCACTTAATAGTCACAAGTGAAACTGCAAAGTTTTAAGGCCAAACCTCTAGTCAAACAAGCAAAAGGTTCACAAAAGTATTGGGTCAGATTTATAGTCCTTAACATGTCTATTTCAAACATGTCTCAAATCTTCATTTCTGGGAATAGAGCTTGAATTTTAGTTCTAGTTAAAGCTTAACATCCAAGCTTTCTAAACATATAAGCTAGAGTATACAGTTTTAGGATTTGAGTGAGAAATAAGCCAAGGAAAGTTACTGTAATAAGCTGTTGTTTATGTATAACTGATTTCCATTTCTGGCTTACTTTTTCCATAAACTTGCTTATTTTCTTCCACAAACCAGTTTAATAAGCCTAGAAAGTAAGTTTGGAACTTGGTCAAATTTGGTCAAACTTGGTCAACGCTGGTCAACATAAGCTCAAATTAGCTTATTTGATTTTCTGGCTTTTTTCTTGGTGTTTTTTTGAATTTTCTTGGATAGATGTTCCTCATTTAGACTTTTGATCATATTTTCAGAAGAACAGAATTTGTGCTTATTCCAATAAGCTAGGTTCTTAAAAGTGGCTTATTTGAAAAGAGCTTAATTGACATTTAGTGCTTTTCAGCTTATGTCCTTAGAACAGGCTAGGTGAAATTGAATTTGCAAACTTTTGTGACTAAAATCAGCTTATTTGGTGGCTTAAAACTCAAGTTACAGCTTATTATTCCTAATAAGCCCGTTTTTGTTAAAAAAGTTTTAAAAATTGCTATTTGGTCCCTAGTAATTAGGCATTGTTTTAATCTGTTTTAATTGGCTTATAACTTTCTAGGTTTTGCACTATAGTCCCTGGCTTTGTAAGTTTGTTGCATTTTCAGTTACAAAGTTTGGTATTTTGTTACAAATTGGTTATTAGTTAGTTTATTTTTCATATTCAGTCCTTACACTTTCTGAATTTACATTTCTAGTCCCTAAACTTTCATATACTTTACATTTTTAGCATTTTTACATATTGTGCATTACTTACTTGTACATTTGGCTTTAAATGTGGTATGTGCACTATGTTTTTAGCATAGTATGGATACGTAGTGATACTGTTTTTACCTTTTTATGTGATTTGTGATAATTAGACTTAGGTTTCTAAAATATTAACAACCAAATACCAAAAACAATTAGTTAACTTGATTTCTTTCGATTAATCAATTCGTGAGGATACCGAGAAATAAATGAAGTTAAAAGTGAAATATTGTTGATGCTCGTGTTACAACCTAACGTTTCACATTTTTCAAAAACTATCTAAGGATTTCAAATATACTACCCATTCCTCTTTGAAAATTACATATCATATAACAATATAAGAAGTCTAGCGAATTTTTATAGAGGCAAAATATTACCATTGGTAACATAATGGGCAAAATATCATACACGTGAAATTCTGTTAGTCATTCGTAGGTTTTGTTTTGTTATTCGTACGCTACCAATTCCAAGGTATCGTAATCCTTTGAATTCATTTGATATTCGTATTTTGGTGGTTCTAGACATAGTTTTAGTTTCATACCTAGTGAGAGCGTTGATGTAGTTATATGGACTATTTGGTTGTGCCTAGGTGATGGAGTTAGTGAATTGGTTGTAGAGCATATGATTGAGTTGGAATGGTGTGAGGGAGTATTAAGAATGCCATTGGGAAGATGGAAAAAGTACTTAAAGTTCTTAGAAAACAAATTAATTGAAATAAGAGGCCTCATAGAAGTACCAAAAGTAGATGGGTTCAAGCTATGTGATATTTCTATAGTATGAAGATTCTTCGAAGTGTTTCTTAAAGATATAATAGGTTACCCCTCGGTGTGAAGTTGAACTTCGCATAGAGTAGTACAAGGAGCGACATCGATTTAGTACAAGGAGCGACATCGATTGCGGAGGATCATATCTTTAGTTCCTGTGGATAGGTGAGAGTTGTTGGAATGATTGCAAGGGCTACAAGAAAGGTTGATTCGACTTAGTTAGTTTCCATGAAGAAGCACGTGTATTGTTCGTAAATACTAAGGAAATATCATTTATGATGCGTATAGATTATCACAAGAAGAACTAGAGGGGTATTCGGATGGATTACCGCTAATTGAGGGCGCAAAAGGACGACGTAGCATTGATTATTTTAAGACGCGTTATGGATGCTTTTAGTTGTGTAAATGCCTTTTAGGTTAACCAATTCACCGACGGTTTTTGGGATGATAAGTCGGTTGCGCATGGTCGTATATAAACGAGTTGTCATCGCATTTGTCGCCGACATTTTAGATCTACTCGAAGTCTAAGAAAGAGCACGAGTCGCATTATGAGATAAATAGTCGTTGAAGAAAGAAAAGTGGCACGTGAAGTTATTTCAAGTATAGATGCTAGTTACAAGAAGCGTATTTTCTATGATATATAGTTAGCGATACTGACATTCATATGGAGCCCAACATGGATGAAGCGAAACAAAAAGAGAAAGCTTTTCGGAGGTTGAAGAACTAGCTTGGGAAATGAGCCGATCTTGGCATTATCGAAAGGACTGGACGACTTCGTAGAACATGGTGATGCGTGGAATAAGGGTTAGGATGCATGCAAGGAAGACGAGATAAGGTGATTGTTTAGACTTTGAGACAACTGAAGATTTACGATAAAGGATGTAAGAATTACGTTTTGGAATTAGGTGCAATGGTTTTGCCCTCGAATGCTAGAGGCATTAGGTGTACGATGTATAGAAAATGATCTAGACGCATCATGGACGTCTCTTACATATTTTCAATCAGAATGATTGAACATGAGGCATAAACAATGGAGGACTTACTGTGTGAAAATGATTGTGAGGCTAAGTACCATCAGGGAAAAGCAAACATAGTTGTTAAGGCATGGATTAGGAAAGAAATAGTGAAGCCAAGATGAGTTTGGGATATATGTATGGCGATTCAAGCTGAGATTGGAGGGAAGATGTTAGTTGTATAAATTGAGTTGTCCAATGCAGAGAATGCGTCACAAATATGTTGAGTGGCTTGGACCATCAAATGGAGAGAAAGGGAGATGTTGGCTTATATTAGTTGGAATGAATTTGGATTTCCCCTGGTGGGCAATATAAGGACTTGATATTGGAGGAGCGTATACGATGAAGTGTTCTGGATTAAGTAAGATGTAGTATGATCTTAGGTATAGGCATAGGTGGTCGAGTATGAGGACGAACATAACTGATTATCCTAGTAAGAATTTAGCAAGAGGAAATAAAGAAGGATAGCTATGTAATTTAGTCTTAAGATTACAAAGTCAAGTTTTGGAAGCAAAATGATTTGGGTGATAGTCGATAGACTGGCAAAGGTATCTCATTGATGCGAGAAGATTACAAGATGGAAAAGCTGGCAATGTTGTATGTAAATGAGATAACTGAGAGATGGAGAAGTTGACAATGTTTTTGTCAATGAATTTGTAAGTAATGAAAAAGTCGTTAGAAGCGCGATTGGACGTAAGTATTTAATAAGTGTGAAAACACTTATCCTTTTACCACTTATTTCCAATAATAACAAGACCAAAACGTGTATTTTATGTCGTAAAAGTCGGAATTATGCGTGGTTTGTGTTTTTATTGTGTTTTAGGATAAAAATATGAAAAAGGGAGAAAACACGGGCTATCACGAGTTTTTATTGAAGAAAACGAGAAAAGACGAAGTCAAAAGATCAAGAGTGCAAAAAGAACGGAAGTCCAAGGCCTATTTTGAAGATTTATCGAAGAAAAAGTCTAAAGACGGAAGTTTAATGAAGTCGAAGAACCAAGTCTAATTATAGAAGAAAATTATAAGACGAGTTCATTATATCGACAAATCCCGAGACGAAGTCGAGAAAGACAAAGAATTTAAATCGAGTCGAGACGAGAAGAAAGAAAAAGGAAGTAACACATGCACCTCCCCACCTCCTATATATACCCTCCTAATGTGTCATTAGGAGGGTGTTAGTTAGTTATTTTTAGTCTTCATTTTTCAATTTTGTAGTTTTAATTTTTAAAGAGAGAAAGTGTTTAACTTTATCTCACTAGGAACTTCATCTTTTATCTTCCTTTCTTGTTTTAATCTAATCTTTACTTTTTAAAGCTTAATCTTGTTTTAATCTTAATGTTCTTCTACCTTTCTTTATTTTTTATTTGATTTTGATTCGTGATAATCGTTGATTTTGTTTCATCTTGATGTTTATGTGATTAAAAAGTTTATCTTTTTATTCATATATAAGTTTTTATACAACTTAAGATTTGAGCTTATCATGCTTATTGGCTTATTTTGTATTTAGCTTATTTACTTTTAAGTTTTCTTAAAAGTTTTGTCTTTTTAAGGTTTGCTTTAAAAGTTGCTTATTTAGAGTTTTGAAAGTTCTTATTTGTGCTTATTAGCTCTTTTCATTATAAATTTGGTAAAGTGTTGGATTGTGCTTTTCAAAACGGAGCTTATTAAGTTTGCTTATTACGAAATACAAAGTATCGGAAAAGGGTTTTGGATTCTGACGGTGATTCCGATCACAATATCGGAAAAGGGTTTTGGATTCCGACGGTTATTCCAGTCAGCATTCAGACTGTTATGATTATCATTACTCCGATAGTGTTGTTTTCCGATAGTGTTCATTCTTACATTCCGACAGATGTGATTCTGATAGATAGTTATTCCGATACCGTGCTTTATTCCGATACTTAGTTAGATATTCCAATAGAATTTACTTTGATACATTCCGACGGGTTTATTCCGACGCTTATTCCGACAGGATTCCGATCTTTGGTATTCCGATGGGTTGAGTTGTTATTTTTATAAAGTTTTAAGTTTTAAATTTACTTTCTAGTTTTTAATCTTTTATTTTTAACTCGTAAATTTTAGTTAATCTTTTAAAGCTTTCATTTTTACACAACGACATTTTCAAATTTGCTTTTAGTTTATAATAGATAATCAAACCATTTTATTTTCCACCAAGAACGACTGAGTCGCACTTTTAACTAGTAATCAATTCGAAAAGACTGGAACTACGAATCTTTTTCATACGAGGTGAAACCCGTGAATTAAATGGCGCCGCTGCCGGCTCTTTTCGTTAAGATTAACGGTTTTAGTGAGAGACGCGTTGGATTTTGGGATCCGTTCGCTTTTGAACTTTATTTTTCGTGTCAAAATTTTTCAAAAAAATCCATACAAATTAAAAATTTTCAAAAATTCAAAAAAAATAGAAAACATAAAAAACCAAAAATATTTCTTGTCTATCTTTCTTTTCTTTTTGTAGGTGTGTATGCGTGCCCGTGCTCGTAAGAAAAAAGCAATTCAAGCCGAAGTCGAGACTCCACCTATTGTCACCATGGACAATCGACCAATGATCGAGCTTTTGCAACCGAAATTAGAGGACAACACTGATGCTATTGTCATACCCGAGATTGGAGCCAACAACTTTGAGCTCAAATCCGGCTTCATTCAAATGGTCTCTGCTCAACCCTTCTTGGGACGTACACTTGATGATCCTCATGACCATATCAAAAGGTTCCTTCAACTCACTAATACGGTCAAGTATAATGGGGTTTCACAAGAGGTGATTCGCTTACAACTTTTTCCTTTCTCCTTAGAGGGACAAGCCCGCCATTGGCTTGATAAGGAACCGCCACAAAGTATTCTTACGTGGTCGGATTTAGAGACCAAATTCATCAACTAGTTTTTCCCACCCTTACGTACTACCGCTTTGCGGAATGAAATCATTAACTTTGAACAAAAGTACGGTGAGACATTTAGTGAATCTTGGGACCGTTTTAAGGAAATTTTAAGAAAGTGTCCACAACATGGTTTCACAAAAGTACATCAAATTAATACTTTTTACAATGGTTTAAGCATGAATGACCAAGATTCACTAAATAGTGCCTCGGGGGGTAATATTTTGGTTAAGTCTTCTAATGCCGCATGGGATATTATTGAGAATAAGTCTAGAGTGCAAACTAAGAGTTTTCGGGCTAATGTGGCTAGTGCTAGTACTAGTGACGCTGACAAGAGAATCAATAAGCTTACTTCGGTTGTTGAAGCACTTGCTCTACAAACCGCTAAAAATGCCAAAAACATCAATGCACAAGTTAATGCTTTGAGTCAGTCATGTGAAATATGCGGGGGACAGCATTCATACACCGGTTGTCCTTCGACTCATGACAATCCGGAAAATGTGTATGCCGCTAACGGTAACTTTTCTACGGGAGGCTATCAAGCACGTCCTCAAGGTGACCGCAATTTGCTCAGTTATCGTTCAAACAACTTCCTTTCACCGCCCGGTTTTCCTCCTCAAAACCAAAACAACCTCAATCGCAACAATCAAAACCAACCTCGAGCTCCAAATCAATATCAAACCCAAAGAAACCCATATCCACCTCAAGGAAATAACCAAGTTTACCAACAACCCGCTTATCAACCACCTGCCTACCATGCTCTTCCTCCCACCCAACCCACCGCATTTAATCACGAGGTTGAAACTTACATGAGGACTAATGACGCACTGGTGCAGAATCTTCAGCGATAAATCATCAACTTGAAAGGAGATATGGTGAAACAAGGGAATGATCTTCGAGCCGATATGCGAAACTCTTTGACTACATCTCAGGTTTCTAACTTTCTTAAAATGTTTAAACAACTGAATTTCAACATCTCCTTTGCCAAGGCTCTCGCTCACATGCCAAAATATGCTAAAATGTTTAAAGATCTTCTCAGTGATAAGGAGAAACTTCTTGATATCGCTCAGACCCAACTTAACGAGAATTTCTCCGCAGTGCTCTTAAGGAAATTACCAACCAACTTGGTGATCCGGGTCGTTTTCTCATTCCTTGCAACTTCCCCGGGGTAGAGAATTGTATGGCCCTAGCCGATCTAGGTGCTAGTATAAACTTAATACCGTTAAGTGTTTGGAAACAATTATCTCTACCCGATCTAGTCCCCAGACGAATGACCTTGGAATTAGCTAACAGTACGATTGCTTATCCGGTGGGATAGCCGAAGATGTCTTCGTCGGTGTCTACAAATTCACCTTTCCGGCGGATTTTGTTGTCGTTAACTACGAGATGGATCCCCGTGTTCCATTAATCGTTGGACGTCCATTCTTGAGGACCGGTCACACTCTCATTGATGTAGCCCGGGCGAATTAATCATGAGAGTTGGTGACGATAAAATCGTCTTCAACATGGGTAAACTTTCTAAGCAACCTTATGAACACGAGAGCGTTAATTTCATTGGTTCTTGATGAGGCTTGTGAAGAGCATTTCAAAGACGCTTGTAAAAGTGGTTCTTCTTCTCTACCCATTGTTGAGACCGTTGCCTCTATTGCTCCATCACTAACTCCATTTGGAGAAAGTGATTTCCTTTTGAAAGAATTTGAAGCAACTTTGGGAGTTGTGGACTTACAATAGGACGATTCTCCCTCCAATTGGGATGAAGACATTCGTACCATTGAGCAACTTCTCAACGAGGACCATATTTCTCCACCATCTCCTAAGGAAATCTCTATCGATGATCCGAATTTGACTACGCCTTCCATAGAAAATCCTCCAGATTTAGAGCTTAAGGATTTACCGTCTCATCTCGAATACGTTTTCCTTAAAGACAATAAGAAGTTACCCGTCATCATCGCAAAGGAATTGAAAGAAGAAGAAAAATCTCGACTTATCGACGTGCTGAAGAATCATAAGAAAGCAATTGCTTGGAAAATTTCCGATATCCGTGGAATTGATCCGAACTTTTGTACTCATAAAATTCTCATGGAGGATGACTTTAAACCCGCAATCCAAAGCCAAAGAAGGGTTAATCCTAGAATTCATGACGTCATCAAGAAAGAAGTTATCAAACTTCTAGATGCCGGAATGATTTACCCTATTTCGGATTCGCCATGGGTTAGTCCCGTCCATTGTGTGCCTAAGAAAGGCGGAATAACCGTTGATCCCAATGAAAACAACTAGTTGATTCCTACTCGATTTGTCACGGGTTGGCGAGTTTGCATCGACTATCGCAAGCTCAATGATGCCACTCGCAAGGATCACTCTCCTCTTCCTTTCATGGATCAAATGCTCGAGCGTTTAGCGGGTAATGACTATTATAGCTTCTTAGACGGTTTCTCCAGGTATTTTCAAATTCCCATCGATCCCAAAGACCAAGAGAAAACCACATTCACTTGTCCTTATGGAACATTTGCTTACAAAAGAATGCCTTTCGGCTTATGCAATGCTCTTGGGACTTTCCAAAGGTGTATGATGGCTATATTTCATGACATGGTTGAAGAAACTATGGAAGTATTCATGGATGATTTCTCGGTCTATGGTGATTCTTTCTCTACTTGCCTTGCCAATTTAGAACGTATGCTCAAACGGTGTGAAGACACTCGTCTCGTTCTTAATTGGGAAAAATGTCATTTCATGGTAAAAGAAGGCATTTTTCTTGGACATAAAATCTCCAAATCCGGTCTTGAAGTCGACCGTGCTAAAGTCGATGTGATTGCTAAATTACCTCCACCTTCAACCGTGAAGGGTGTGAGAAGTTTCCTTGGTCATGCGGGCTTCTATCGTCGATTCATTCAAAATTTTTCTAAAATCGCTCGCCCGATGACCCACCTCTTGGAAAAAGATACTCCTTTCATCTTTTCTAAAGAATGTCTCGAATCTTTCAATCTTCTTAAGGATAAATTAACTAAGGCACCGATCTTGGTTACCCGTAATTGGGAGTTACCTTTTGAATTGATGTGTGATGCTAGCGACTTTGCTATTGGAGCGGTTTTGGGCCAAAGAGTGAACAAACACTTCCAACCAATCCATTATGCTAGCAAGACAATAACGGGGGCTCATTTACATTATACCACTACCGAAAAAGAGCTTTTAGCTGTAGTGTATGCTTTTGAGAAGTTTCGTCCCTATCTTGTCCTTTCCACCACCATTGTCTATACCGACCATTCCGCGTTGAAGTACTTGTTAACTAAACAAGATTCCAAGCCAAGACTTCTTCGTTGGGTTTTTCTCCTACAAGAATTTAAAATCTAAATTCGTGATAAGAAGGGAGCAGAAAACCTAGTCGCGGATCATCTTAGTAGACTCGAGGATCCTTATCAAGGGGAGCTCCCAAATCAAGAGATTAATGACTCTTTTCCCCTTGAGGCCTTGATGTTTATTAACTCCAATATTGATAAAAGCCCGTGGTTTGCGGACATTGCAAACTATTTGGCGGGTGGAATTCTCAAGGAAGGGTTAACGTCCCAACAAAAGAAAAAGTTCTTTAAAGACATTGAACATTATTTTTGGGACGAACCTTACCTTTTCAAATAATGTGCGGATCTTGTCATTTGTCGGTGTGTTGATGGGCCGACAGCTTTATTAATCTTAGAAGCTTGCCATAAAGGACCCACCGGTGGTCACTTTGGTCCTAACTATACCGCGAAGAAAGTTTTCGACTCTGGATTTTATTGGCCCACCATTTATCGTGATGCACACGAAATGGTTAAGCATTTGATGCTTGCCAACGCCAAGGAAAGATCACACATAAAGATGAGATGCCTCAAAACTTCATACAAGAATGTGAAATCTTTGACGTATGGGGCATCGACTTTATGGGGCCATTTCCATCATCCAAAGGGAACAAGTACATCCTCGTAGCCGTTGACTACGTATCTAAATGGGTTAAAGCAAAGGCTCTCCCTACGAACGATGCGAGGGTGGTTGTGAACTTTCTGAAGCAACTTTTTGCTCGATTCGGTGTTCCTCGTGCTATCATCAGTGACCACGGGACTCATTTTTGCAATGATCAATTTTCTCGAGTCATGGCTAAGTATGGTGTCAATCACTGTCTTTCCACCGCTTATCATCCCAAACAAATGGTCAAGCCGAGATATCTAACCGTAGATTGAAGAGAATATTAGAGTGAATTATGGGAGAGCATCGTGCCTCGTGGGCTGATAAGTTAGATGATGCTTTGTGAGCTTTCCGTACCGCATATAAGACACCTATTGGTTGCACTCCATATCGTCTTGTGTACGGGAAGGCATGCCACCTCCCTATTGAATTGGAGCATAAAGCGTACTGGGCCTTGAAGTAGGCGAATTTTGATATCAACAAAGCCGGTGATCTTCGAAAGATTCATCTCAGCGAGCTAAATGAACTGAGGAATGAAGCTTATGAGAATTCACTGATCTACAAGGAGAAAACCAAGATCATTCATGATGCTAGGATTAAGAACCGAGAGTTTCACGTTGGTGATCAAGTTTTAATCTTTAACTCTCGGTTGAAGATCTTCTTGGGCAAGCTGAAGAGCCGTTGGTCTGTTCCATTCACCGTCGCCAAAGTCTTCCCTTACGGCACCATTGAGCTTTCTCAACCAAATGGGCCTAATTTTAAAGTGAATGGCCAGCGTGTGAAGCTGTATTTTGGTGAGGACATCTCTCATGAGATGATTCCATCCCTCACCACGTTTCCCTTGAATTAGTTCTAGGTCGAGTCAGGCTCGTGACTCGGTTAACAAAAACAAGCGCTTCTCGGGAGGAAACCCGTTGATCTATCCTTTACCGTTTTCATAATAAGTGTAGGGGGAGCCCCGTAGGTGTTTGTTGTCTTGTTTCTTATGCTGTGTAGGGATTAAAGCTTCAAAGAGCATTTTTGATGACATTTGACGACCGTGATCCCGTGTACCCGTCTTCTTGGTTCTATCCTAAACTGTCGTGATTCAATATTTCATATCTTATATGTTCACATTGAAATCACTATAGTTGTATCTTCCTTAGCAAGATTTAAACAACGTGCACAATGTCCTAAGTGTAGGAGAAATTACTCCCACATGCTTAAACATTGAGGTCAATGTTTATATCAAGTGTAGGGGGGACTTCTATCGAAGTAAGTGGGCTTTTCCATTAATTTGTCCTCATTTTAACCGGAAAATTTGATTTTTCGACATTTTTCAAATTTTTTTAATCTATTTTGGCCTAGTAGTCTAGTAGTATTTTTCTTTGTTATCGTTATTTACTTTCTTTGCTAGAATAAATTTTTAATAAAGTGGTTTTAAGTTTTCAACGTTGTGAATCTTTTGACTCAACCCGAGTTTACTTATCTAAGTTTACTCTAGCTAGTATCCTTAACGTATTTAAGTCAAGTTTTGCTAGACTTTTATATAAGGAGCTTTAAAACGCGAAAGTCTTAACTCTCACGGGTTAAGAACAAGAACTTTTCGCAAGTTCCTATAATTGATCCTAGAAAGTCATTTATCAAGGGAAATTTAAAATGCGAATTTTAAACTTGAAAGAGTCTAAGAAGTTGCAAGGTCCTATAGATGACTTGGAAACCCAAAACTTTGATTTAATTGGCTAAGCATCCACAGTCTCATTCCTTGGGATTTTAAATTGTGGAGAACGAGAGATGATAGAGTCAATTATAAGTTTTGTATTCTTTCATGAATTTATGTGAGTTGATAATAAGCTTTTTCTCCCATCGCTTCTAATAAATTTTACGATTTGAAAAGTTACTTAGTTTCTAGCACAAGATCGTTTAAAAGTTGCTCGGTATTAATTAGAATTCATAGCCAAGGCATAACTTATTGAAGCAGGATGCGAAGATTGGCGAGTCCGAAAAGGTCCTAACAAGGCATGAGGGCTACATTTTGTTGCTAAAGATCCAAAAGTGATGTGAAGAATCATTTATCAAAAATCAATATGGAGGATCAAGACACACGACGAAAAGCAAATACTCCCCAAAAGATCATGGAGAAGTCTATCCGAAAAGACCCTAGCAAGGTATGAGGATAAATAGATCCAAGTCCTAAAAGGAGGCAGATCGTTGTATATTAAAGTCCAAAATAAAGATTGGAGAAAAATGAAGAAGTCGTGGTCCAAATATGAAGAATCTCTCAACAACTTCAAGTGAAGAAATTCCTATAATAAAGAGAAGACCATAATTTCAAGAACGTCTCTCAAGATTCGAAGTATGAAGTCGCTGCCAAATATCGGTCCGAGAGAGGTCTCAAATCGTGAAGCGAGTTATGCTAAGATATGAACTTTAAGAGGTCCCGAGAAGCAGTTTTAAAAGATTTTGTCCTTTAGCTAACTATTGATTAAATCGTCCCACTTTATTTTCGGCCTAAATAAACTATCGAAATAAGTCAAACAATGCATTCTCGTGATCATTCGAGACAATCATAAAATATAAGAGATACACCTAGGAATGAGGGAGTCTAAGTAAATAATTGGGCCACATGAGTTCGTGTTAGTTTGCTAACTTATAATAACAGTGATCTCGTTTGTAAGTTTGGTATGGGGAACGTGAAACTTGAGGATGATAAATATTCATGACAGCCAAAACCCCAATTTAAGTCTTTGATTTCTTTACTTGTTTTGTACATATTTCTATCTTTTTAGTTTCCTTAAGTTTAGTATTTAATAAAGGCCAAGGTGGGTTATTTATGATGAAAAATGTAAACCGTGCTTTGAAATTAATGCATTGCATGAGGGCATTGCAATGGTTAAGTGTAGGGGATTTAATAAGTGTGAAAACACTTATCCTTTTACCACTTATTTCCAATAATAACAAGACCAAAACGTGTATTTTATGTCGTAAAAGTCGGAATTATGCGTGGTTTGTGTTTTTATTGTGTTTCAGGATAAAAATATGAAAAAGGGAGAAAACACGGGCTATCACGAGTTTTTATCGAAGAAAACGAGAAAAGTCGAAGTCAAAAGATCAAGAGTGCAAAAAGAACAGAAGTCCAAGGCCTATTCTGACGATTTATCTAAGAAAAAGTCTAAAGACGGAAGTTTAATGAAGTCGAAGAACCAAGTGTAATTATAGAAGAAAATTATAAGACGAGTTCAATTTATATCGACAAATCCCGAGACGAAGTCGAGAAAGACAAAGAATTTAAATCGAGTTGAGACGAGAAGAAAGAAAAAGGAAGCAACACATGCACCTCCACACCTCCTATATATACCCTCCTAATGTGTCATTAGGAGGGTGTTAGTTAGTTATTTTTAGTCTTCATTTTTCAATTTTGTAGTTTTAATTTTTAAAGAGAGAAAGTGTTTAACTTTATCTCACTAGGAACTTCATCTTTTATCTTCCTTTCTTGTTTTAATATAATCTTTACTTTTTAAAGCTTAATCTTGTTTTAATCTTAATGTTCTTTTACCTTTCTTTATTTTTATTTGATTTTGATTCGTGATAATCGTTGATTTTGTTTCATCTTGATGTTTATGTGATTAAAAAGTTTATCTTTTTATTCATATATAAGTTTTTATACAGCTTAAGCTTTGAGCTTATCATGCTTATTGGCTTATTTTGTATTTAGCTTATTTACTTTTAAGTTTTCTTAAAAGTTTTGTCTTTTTAAGGTTTGCTTTAAAAGTTGCTTATTTAGAGTTTTGAAAGTTCTTATTTGTGCTTATTAGCTCTTTTCATTATAAATTTGGTAAAGTGTTGGATTGTGCTTTTCAAAACGGAGCTTATTAAGTTTGCTTATTACGAAATACAAAGTATCGGAAAAGGGTTTTGGATTCCGACGGTGATTCCGATCACAGTTTCGGAAAAGGGTTTTGTATTGCGACGGTTATTCCGATCAGCATTCAGACTGTTGTGGTTATCATTATTCCGATAGTGTTGTTTTCCGATAGTGTTCATTCTTACATTCCGACAGATGTGATTCCGATAGATAGTTATTCCGATACCGTGCAATATTCCGATACTTAATTAGATATTCCGACAGAATTTACTTTGATACATTCCGACGGGTTTATTCTGACGCTTATTCCGACGGGATTCCGATCTTTGGTATTCCGATGGGTTGAGTTGTTATTTTTATAAAGTTTTAAGTTTTAAATTTACTTTCTAGTTTTTAATCTTTTATTTTAACTCGTAAATTTTAGTTAATCTTTTAAAACTTTCATTTTTACACAACGACATTTTCATATTTGCTTTTAGTTTATAATAGATAATCAAACCATTTTATTTTCCACCAAGAACGACTGAGTCGCACTTTTAACTAGTAATCAATTCGAAAAGACTGGAACTACGAATCTTTTTCATACGAGTTGAAACCCGTGTATTAGTATTGCCTACCATTCATAGGCTGATGGTCAGAGTGAGCATACTATTTGCACATGGATATTTTGGAATAAAGTTTATATGAGAGAATTGGAAGTAGTTAGGATACTCATTTTCGCGAGAGGAGTTTTCCTTCAAGTAAGTGTAGGTCATCGATTTTATATGCTAAGATTGGGAAAGTAGGATTAATCTAAGATAGTGGTAGAGGCAACCGATAAAGTATTGTGATTAAGGAAAGGCTTAAGGGAGCCATAGATTGTTGTGAGAGTTGGATATGACAATTAAAGGAAACTTTGAGAGTATAAGGCTAATAATCGAGTGTTGTCGAAAACCTCACCTTGGAAAGGTGTAGTACATGTTGGTAAGAAGAGGTAGGATATTTCCTAGGAATATTTAGGACCATTTAAGATCATTGAGGGGAATCGTCATGTAGCTTGTGGATTATAAATTGAGATTATCTGAGAAGTCAAGTAGTGTGTATGACACGTTTCATGTGTCAAGTTTGTTAAGGTGTTTGGTTGATGCATATTTACATATGCTACTAGTAAAAACTAAGAGTGATAGAACTTGTCATTTTTATAGGTGAAATTTGGTGACTGGGTGTAAGGAAGTTATGAAATAGAGTCATAGTAGGAGCTTGACCTAGCGTAGTTGTTGGGATACTAATTTTGGTACATACATGTACCTATAAAACTTTACTGAATTTTTAAGTGCTTTCATATGTTTTGATTGATATCTTATTATATATATATGAGTTTGTGAGAATTTAAAAACGTGATATTAAGTTCACGTGAGAATAGAAGGACTACTTGAAGGATAAGTATCCTCGATTATACGATTGGTAATGTTACATGTTGTACATTTTTAGTTAAATCCTGAGACGAAATTTCTAAAAGGATGGGATACTATGACAACAGTGATTTTTGTCAGGTTGGTTATGACATATAGATTTTCATATGTGTGTTATATTATATGCTTTATGTGTTTTGTGTGTTTGGTTTTATTGCTTTTTACGAGATTAAAGTACATGATTGGCTAATCATGGTACTTGTGGTGGTGAAATATGGTGAAATGAGATCACATGCATGCTTCGTTGTATCATAATTATCGTTTACGTAAATAGTGTGTACGTATTATCTATAATATATTTATATTATATGTAGTTTTTAAGTACTAGTAATTATTAAGTTTTTAGCTAACTTTCTATTTTTGGAAACTTGTAGAAATGAAGTGTTAGTCAAAAGATTTTTTGAAAGTTAAGGTTTTAAGTTAGACTTTAAAGGTTTCAATCTAGAAGGACTTAGAAGTAACAAAAGATGTAGTAAATAAACTATATGGTAAAAATTATAACGTTTTGATGTTGGGGGGTGTGTAGTCGGCTGAAACAAGGAAAAGGAATGGAAGGAGAGTCATTCTTGGGCTCAAACTTATACACAAAGACATCCAACTTGATTTTTTTGTGAATAGATTTGACACCACAATTAAAAGAACTTTCTCTCCTCATCCCTCTCCTGTGACCAGACGAACAACGCCAAAGGGAAAAACCCAAAAATTATTTTAGGGTTTTGCAAAGTATGTTGTTGATGTAGTTTATGGTTTGGTTAATTATGTAATAACTTTTATGCTGGTTAGGTTAATTAAGGTTTTAATTAATTAGGGTTTATAGATATGTAATTGATGTTAGGGTTTCATTAAAATAAATTCAGTTAATGATTATTATAGTTAATGGTGATAGATTAAGGTTTATACATGTTAAAATCACAGTTAGAGTTTGGACAGAAAATTAACCAACTTATTTTGATGATATATCCATGACGATGAGGAGTTAGATCGAGTTCTATGTATGCAAATCGAAGTAAAAATAGTAAACTTTTCAATGGCAGTGGTTTGAGATTCTAAATCAAAAACTCATTTTGATTTTCGTCGGTAAATTCACACTTTTGACAACGAATCTTGTAAAATTATTTTGACTTACCAGACGAATGATTTTAAATACTTAAACATGATGTTTTTAGTTGGGGTAATTTCATATGTAGTATGAGTCCCATGTTCAATTTGAAAGCATCTGGAGGTGTTTATGGTCGTCAACTTTTGTGTAACTTTTAAAGTGTACTTTCAGGTCAGAAACTTGACACTTTGTGTGCATGAATTTTTAAAGTACATTTGTACTATGAATATGACTTAAGGGAAATTATTGTAGAGTCACAAGACATATAAATAGCTTCTATAAGTTTTTCCAAGAATATTTGAGTTGTCTAGGTATTTAATCGGTGGATGTTTTGTGTCATTAAAATCTGTATTGTTTTGGGTAAATTATAAACGGATATTGTTTAAGGCATAGTGAATTATTAAAACATGTAGGGTGTATAAAATGATATAGATAGATGGTAGATACTTAGGTATCCATTATTGTGGTTATTACATCGAGTTGAGTTAGGATCCTAATCGATGGTAACATATGTGTTTGTTTATTATAGATTGTTTGCATGACGTTTGAAGGTTTTGAGTTTGCTTTGCATAAGGCGAGTTTTACAATCCCATTTTACACTTAAATGTTTTAGGATAAAAATGATACTCATTCTTTTATAAATATGCCGCATTACTTGTTTTTAAATGGATGAACATATATGTTTTTATGTTGTTATGTTGTATGTGATGTGATATACGATACAATGGTGAGACGTAAGGTGTAGTGAGACATGGCTAGTAGGGTATGTAGTGGTGATGTAGACACGACAAAAAATATCACGAGATGTAAGTATTTGTCCAAACTACGATTTCTGTAATGAAGATTTGCACCCTTCGTCATGATGGATTGGATTTAGTGCATTTCCTTATCGTAACTAGAGATAATTATGTGTTAGGATTTGAGATTTGATGAGACAAACCAAAGGTATCTGCAAGTACCGCTAACACAATTCAAGTACCGCTAACACAACTAAGTACCGCTAGACATATTCTATGTACCTTTCAGAAGTCCAAGTACCTTTCATGAAGATAAGAATAAAGAATATTCTAAGAGATATTATGAAGATATTCTAGAGATACTCTGTATTCTTAGAATATATGTTTGGTTTATTATGTTTATCTCCTTGTAACCCTAGCATCCTCTAGTGTATAAAAAGGGACATGGCATTCGTTTTAGATATCCAGCATAGCTAGAACTCCTATGAGAGTCGTCTAGTAAAAGAAGCACCCGTGTAATAGTGTTTGGTATGTTTTGATTATGTGGAATAAAGAAAACCTTCATAATAACGTTGTTGTTCTTATTATTATTCCACTGCGTAGATCAATGTTACTAATATCCTCGATATGCTAAAACGATCCATGAGTCATATAATTTATGATTCAACAAGTGGTATCAGAGCGAGGGCTCTATGTTTCTAGGATCGAAGGTTTACGGGTCGAAGAAAAAAGATCAAACATAAAAATCCGTCTAGGGTTTTTAGGTTCAGATGTTTTTGTAGAGCCATATTCAAACGATGATAACTCAGTCGTTAACCGTTGTATCATCACGAAATTGGAACTGGATGTTCTCTATACACGTGTCAAAGATCTCATTGGAGCGACTGTCGATCTGAGCTGTCAAGAAAAAGTTACAACAGGTCGAAGTAGGTTGCAGAAAAGGTATTTCGATATTTTGTTCTTGATATTATTGTTAACCTAGGGTTTCTATAAACCCTAGAAGCGATTCAAAACAGAAATATATGTTATTGATGGTGATTATACTAGTTTTGGGGAGTTGATTTTAGAATCAGTGATGAGCCCTAGTATGATCTAAGAAGATTCAAGAAAATACTTAGGGTTTCTCCCAACAAACCCTAGGTAAATCATTCATGTTGTTGCGTTTGGAAAAGAAGAGCAACTGTGATGTTGTTCTACTAGCCTTGGTGAGTTGATCTTTGATCAATGATGAACCCTAGTAGAACGAACTATGGATGCTGCCAAGATTCTATGCCATGAATAAAGTCGCCTATTGCTGTTGAACGATATGCTCAAAATATTCTAGAAGCTGATTAATTGATGTTGATTACCTTTAGGGCTTGCAAAACCCTAAATTCGTGTTCTTTGTTGCTGCCAAGATTGAAATTTTTATGTTTTGGAAACCCTAGAATTTATAAGATGGAATTAGCTTTGGTCAGATCGTGTATAAAGAACAAACAACATATTGTTGACGTATACAAATGTTTTTGTGGCTGCGTATGTACTGGTGTAACACAGATGGAGAGAAGAGACGGTTAATTGCATACAACGTGGGAAAGATCATTAGATTATTGCTTGCATGATTAAGGGGAAGACAATGAATATTTGGTACGTAATATTTTACTGTTAGTTGGAGATATTTTTTGCTATCTTCGTGGGTACAACAGCTAGCAAAAACATGTGGTACAATTATTGTTGCCAAGATTATAGTGATGGATCATGGGAAAAGATTTGCAGGTTATATATGAAAGTTAGCAACAAAAGATTTGGTATGAGATTTTCATGGTGATAAATGTGGGTAAAGGTGTATAAACATCGGAATATTAAAGCAGATATATTCTAAGAGTTGTTTATGGACGGAATTTAAACAGCTAGGTTCCACATGCGTAAAGTTTGGAAGGTATTTTCCTAATTTTTCGAATCTATTATTCTCGTTATACATGCATATCTGAGATACCAGTTACACATGGGCTGGACGTTACATGGATCACGTTTGTATTTGGGCTTAAGACATACAAGGCTACATGTTTTGTTTTTATTTTAAGTATTGCTTAAAAATATCTCTAAGTACCGCCCATACAGTATGTACCGCTGGTTAGAAGCAGCTCAACAACATAATTAGTGACGAAAAAGCGTCACTGAACACATTGCAGGGAAAATATATTTTTGATTTAGCAACAGAACACTGACATATTTATGTGTCGAGAAACAGTATGGGAGGAAGGAGAAACTATTTTTGTGACAGTTCCGCGACAAAAAAAGGTGTCGTTGTTTGGTTATTTTGGCTAAATACCGATGGATGAAGCTGGATCGTACCGATTGTGTTATCCGACATATGATTAGGAACCGCTTGCTTTGATCGATATTGGATGACATATATTTTTGGTACCGCTACGGATCTCGGACATAACTAAAAGTACATCAATTTTTTATGGCTCGATTATTGGAGGTTTCCATAAAGACATTTGATTATTGCTTATTTGATGTTGGAGTTGATTTTCACATGTTTGTTTTATTATCATATCTAAAAGTCGGTAGGATGATCATTGAATTTATAGATAACTTGTTTGTGCTTATACGGTGTTGACGAAGACTTGCAAGATCTAGGAATGTGTGATTTTTCTTATGGTACTATATGCTCACATTCGCTGTCACTTGAAGGAGTTACATTATTGTGCTTAGTGTCTCGTTTTATTCAGCAAGCGAGGATTTTTGCAAAGAGATTGGTTCTACTTATACTTTGAGTCTTTGTATAAGTTCGATGTCACGTGGATAGTGCAAGACATAAGATACATGCTTGGGAGATTCCACCTCTTCAACAAATTGGTTATACTCATTTTTCTTCATCAGTGATCAGCAATTGAAGCCTACATAGTTCGTGTAGAGATGATGGATCTAAGTTTCAGGGGAAGCTTATTTAATCATATACATGCACCAATCGAGGGGAAGTGCTTATTAGTAGCTTATCATCAGAAGTTCCCTATTTGCATGATTCCAAAAAGGGGGAGGAACTTATATGATTATTGATTTGTAGCTTATTATTGTGGTGGCATGATACAAGGAGATACGGACTTCACGGGAAGTTCTCATCATCAAATAGGCGAAGATTGTTATGATTTGAGATTTGATGAGACAAAACCAAAGGTATCTGCAAGTACCGCTATCACAATTCAAGTACCGCTAGCACAACTAAGTACCGCTAGACGTATTCCATGTACCTTTCAAAAGTCCAAGTACCTTTCATGAAGATAAGAATAAAGAATAATTTAAGAGATATTCTAAAGATATTATGTATTCTTAGAAGATATGTTTTCTTTATTATGTTTATCTCCTTGTAACCCTAGCATCATCTAGTATATAAAGAGGGACAGGACGTACGTTTTAGATATGCAACATAACTAGAACTCCTATGAGAGTCGTCTAGTAAAAGAAACATCCGTGTAATAGTTTTAGTAGGTTTTGTTTATGTGGAATAAAGAAAACCTTCATAGTAACGTTGTTGTTCTAATTATTATTCCGCTGCGTAGATTAATGTTACTAATATCCTAGATACGCTAAAACGACCCACGAGTCATATAATTTATGATTCAACGTTATGGGTCGACAATATAATGATTGTAAGTGTTATTATTTATGTATGTTCATATGTTCATAAATTGTTTTGCATGTGGTAAATGTTGTTTGTAAACTTGTAACTCTCACCAACCATTTTGTTGACAGTTTGGTATCATTTTCAGGAAATCAAGTTGCGAATTAAGGAGTTTGATTTGAAATAGATGGACCTTAGAATTGCATTGCAGAAGAAGTTGCTATATGTTATCTTTATATTTGAACTTGTTATTTGATATATGTATTATGTTAGTGTTCGGTGTTTGTATAAATGTTATCCTGGAACGTTTGTGTTATGTTTTATTTATGTCATATTTAGATTTTATTTCTCAATTGTGACACCATTGTGTCGTGATGATATCTATTTGTTCACGTCTTGCAATTTCGGCTTAGCAAGGTGTGACATAACTCATTTTGACAAACACACATTAAACCCTACTTACACTATTTTCAATAGCGTGAATGTACAATGTCATCTTCCTTGTTACTCCATCCACGTCAATGTGTTCATAAAAACTGTCAAAATTCAAAATCGGATGGTTCTAGTGGACTAGTTCGAGCCACGTTCAATTAAACCCACAGTTTTGATCTGGTCTCATGAAATTAGCTTACAACGAACCGGTGGTGTCACTTCTTCACTCGGTCAGGTCGAACCAAATTTTAAAACATTGACAAATTTAATTTAGTGATATCTACATTGTATATCACCTTCCCATTCAATTATTTATATACTAAACATCATCACATAAAAACTTCCAAAATAGCTTGAGTGTTTGACTAAGCTTACTTTAGTCTAATTGTGTGGTCCAATAGATTGGCCCAACTAAATTATCCAAAAAACAACAACTACATTATTAGTCTCATCATCATATGACATAAAAAATAAAGTAACACCCAATACCGTCTTCCACGGGTTATGAGTCCTAATATCGTTTAGAACAATCTATGAGGGAGGTTGAAGCGTAGAAATCCATACCCCTACCTAAGATAGAAAGAGTGGTTTCGGTTCTATCAAAGATAGAGAAGGACCTCCGGCCTTGCAATTAGTGAGGATTAAACCCTTGACCTTTGTCTCCAGAGGCAAGAGCGATACCCAACTGATCCAACCTTGCTAGTCTCATTATCATATGACACGTTGACAATTTTTTAGGGGTGTTTGGTTAAGGTTATGAATTGAGCTTATACATATATTAGATTAAAATTACATTATTCGTCCCTGTGGTTTGAGCCAAATATCTAATTGAATCCCAACCTTTTTCTCCTTGCATGAATCGTCCTTATCTTGAAACTACGTAACATCGTTCGTCCTTATATCTAGACACAACGACCAATGGTGTTACATAGTTTCAAGTAAAATTGGAGAGATAATGACGAGTGGTGTTACATAGTTTCAAGATAAGGACGATTCATGCAAGAAAAAAAAATAGGGACTCAATTACAGAGTTGACCCAAACCACAAGGACAATGGTGCAATTTATTTTTTTATGTTATATAAACAATTTATGGCTTATATATAATAATCTTATAAGCTTTTGTTAAGTGTTTGGTTTAGCTTATATAACTAATAAGATAAAATGCCAATAAGTAAAAAAAATGTAAATATTAAATAAAGGTATATAAGTCTTTTATATAATATTCTTATATAAGTCCACATGCCTTTTTATAAGCCACAAATTTTTAGCTTATGAAACCTCCTTATCTAAGCTTAACCAAACATTTGATTTCGACTTATAAGTTTATATAAGCTAATAAACTCGCTATATAAGTTAAAAAAACACCCCCTTAGTCTTACAGGGAAAAGTTAAACATAGACTTACCTTTTAGCATAGACTCAGTCAACCAATTACAACTACTTATTTTTTTAATCTAACAAAAAAATCTATATAAAAATATTAAATATCTCACAAGCCGTTGATCGTTACTTAAAACGAAACATACCATCGTGAAGGAAATTAGATCATCTTTCTATAGAGGGGCACATGTATATACTTTCGACGAATTTTTAGTTTTCTAAGAAAATCATTATTAGGTATGTATGTTTACTCACAGGATAAGAAGAGTTCTCCATATTCGGCTCAAATTACTTATCGAATATGATAAGCCCACTTTTTTTGCTCAAGTTTGTTGATAAAGATAATTCTTTAATTTCAATGGCCAGAATTAAATTAAAAGGTGTAATTGTAACGGTCTGTATTGAAACTAAAAACACATGACGTGCAGCAATGGAATAGTAATTCCTAATATTCTGAATATGTGATGTTATTTACGATTAGTTAAAGATTTGTAACAAAATGCTAATATCTTGCTCAATAGTTATTTGTAAAAGATTATCAATAAAATAGAGTTAAGATATATGTAAACCCTTAAATTAACATACACCTATTCAACCAATCATAATCACACATTTTTTAAAAAACTCACTTCCCACCACTTTTTTAAAAATTAAATATCTCACAAACGGTAAATCGTCAAACGAAAAAGAATACACCATTGCAACGAGAATTAAATTATCTATCTATCGAGGGGCACATATATATACTTTTGACGTTAAGTGTAGAAATGTAAATCTATGCTTATGTTTTTAAAGAGAGAAAGAGATAGAAAGATGGTGGATTTCACACTTCTAGAGAGAGATAGTTAAGAGAACTATGTGTAAATTATGAAACCAAACACCCTCTCCATCAAAGGAGAGGGTTTATATACCCAAGCCTTGTAATGGGCTTGGGCTTACACGTTTGGGCCGGCCTACACATGTTGTAGGCTAGGCTTGGACTTGTTTGATAAATAAAGAAGGTTAACTAAACTACGAGCTATTACATGGACTATCGTTGGAGTGACCGATCCTTCTTAATACGTAAAACGTATTTCCAACAATCTCCCCCTAAGAGAGGTCACTCCAAACAAGGGCGTTACCCAAGTTACAATAATAAAATAAACCTAGCATACTATGCTTGTCTTGAGCTCGTAGTCTTCGTCTTTCTTTTTTCTTTTTCTTTTCTGGTGAACATGCTGATGTGATCTTTGATATCAATCTTGAGAATTAATCTCTTGCCTTGATCTCGTGCATCCATCACTTGTGATCTTCGCCTCTTCGTGACGCCATGTCCCACATACTTATACCTTCGTATTTCTTGAAAGCTTCAGAGTTTGATACAGCGGAAGACTTAACTTTTAGGCTTTCTTGAATTAGATGAGATATTAAGTAAATAAAGTATAAGCATGCGGGGACGACTTCTTCTTGGATTCCGCAACGCCACCGTCTTCAAATGCCGCAACATAAGTAGACACGAACAAAATGGCTTTGAACATTTCATTCTAAATCGGTAGCATTTTACCTCCAGTCGGTGAAGAACGTTGGACGATATTAGATATCGTACCCGTGACGGATAGTTTCAATTAAGTAACTTCCTGACAGGATTTCGCGGGTAAACCCGTTCTCTTTATTCGACCGTCCAAAGCTGACTGCGAACATAAAGAGTGAATCATTTGGATAATAATATCCGCATGATTTGAAGCCGTCAATTCATGTTTTTGGAACAAGTGAAATTCAATTAAGAACCGCACCATCGTTGCTTTCCAGTTGTCACGAGCTTGATTCGTATAGAATCTTGCAAGTTACCTACCAAGTGCTGTTTGAGGTTAACACTAGAAGGATTTCCACTCATCACTGTGAGCACTAAGGTATCACTCTGAGTGTTCTGGCAAGATCACTAAGATACTGCGTAGAGGCCTGGAACGTGTTTAAATTAAGTTAAGAATTAAACAGTTGTTGCTTTCCAGTTATCACAAGTTTGATTCATAAAGAATCGCACAAGTCACCTACCATGAGCTTTTTGATATTCGCTCAAGAAGGATTTCCATCTTCATTGTAAATACTTTCGTATTACTCGGATGTTCAGGCAAGATCATGAAGATTTTGCGTAGGACTCTTAAAATCTTTCTTACTTTTCACAGTGTGTGAAGAAGCAAGGAAATATGAAAGTGTGTCCTAATGAGATATTTGATGATCTCAAATGGCTCTAGACTCGATCGTGCATTTTGGATTTTTAGTGATCGGAGGCTGGAGAGGAGTGCCACCATTTCAATACCAATTTATTCGGAGTGAATAAATCGATAGATAACGTGTTGTCTCCGTGTGATTAAAACAAATACCTTTTGAGAGATATCTGAGTTAGCTGGGATGGGTTGTGCATTGCATCACTGGGTCCATGATGTCTGTCTTCAATATCGAGAATCATTAAAATGATCTCAATAGCATATGTATTGACCCGGTTTCTGCCTAAGGTTGTAAGGAGGGCTTCTTTCTTTACACCCTTTATCTTTACAATTCTTTTTCATTCTTCAACCCCTTCAATGCTTACCAATACGTCATAACTAGCACCTTGTTGTGATTGTTCCAGTGCTAACTTAAGTACTTGGTCGGCATTCAACTACGTTCACAATCTTTCTCCATCTTTCCTAAGGACTACTATTTCTAGCTATGGAATGTCTTTGGGAAGATTCCTCCGGTTCTAGAAGAATCATTGGACTTAACCTATCCTACCATCCTTCTGTCACCACAATCTTCATCGTCGTGAGATAAATAGGTTTTGGGTAAGTATATGTCACCATGAAAATCCGTTTTGATATGCAAATCCGTTTTGCTCCCCCTTAACATATGCCACGATATTCGAAAACATTTCGCATATGTCGGGATGAGCCAGCACATTAAGTCAAACCATTTGTGATAATATCCCATATTAAATCACATTTTCTCCCCCATATTAAAAATATTAACCCAATCGATGTTTTTAATATCAATTGATTTAATGAAGTTTTAACAAAGGTTTTGGGAAGAAAAATGCAAGTCCGTTTATCTTCATGATACCAAATGTATGAGATATGATACCGATTTGTAACATGATCACATATTCACCATATTAGAAAAAAATTGACAAGGTTGGACCTGATAGATGAGAACATCATATGATAAGATCAAATGGTTCTTGTCAGCATATGTTGGTCGCCTCGCCACGTCTGAAGTCATCTCTTGACACCACATGTACGATTGGTATTGTTGTCTTGACACCAATTTGTGAACTTGGCACGTTCGACATCGAAGATTCTGAATGTTTGACAATTGCTCCCCCTCAAATGTTGACCCGTGTTCTACTGAAAGAGCTGTAGTCGTTGGTTGAGTAGTCGCATCGTCGAGTATGTAGATACCAATTGTAAATAGCATGGTTGTAGAGATGATAGCTTCATAAAAACAAGACTTCTCTTGTTTTAACAAATAAATGCACTGAAACGTACATAGATTTGTGTTAGACCAAGTTATAAAGTAAACTTGATCCCTTACAAGGTTTTAAAGTAAACCTTGCCCGAGAAAATTAATTCCTGTTGTGAGCCAAAGCTTTCATAAGAAATACTTGACTTTAATATGAAAACCGGGTTGCAGTCAGAAATAACTACAAGCCATAAGGGCATGTTTTATGAAATATTTACAACTTTTGTACGAACTCTATTTATGGCGCCGTGTCGATATTAATCAACATTTCTAAGGCCGTAAATATTATCGTACCAAAAGACACGCCTTTAAAAGAATAAAGTAAAAATATTTTTGGATTTTTCTAGATTTTTTAATTTTTATGGTTTTTATATGGTTTTATATTTTTGTATTTTGCTTTTGTGGATAAAAATATAAACAATATATACAGATGATCACCAAGGATACGGAGAATAGTTTTACCAAGACTATTCTTTCGCTTCATCTGCTAGTTCCTTTAGAGTCTCAGGCGAGAAGGTTCTCATTCCTAGCTTGTCGGCCAAAAATTCAATTCGAGCGCGATCTAAAGCCTTCGTGAAAATATCCGCCAATTGATACTCAGATCAGACAAAGTAAAGCTCTATGACTCCATTTTCCACTTGCTCCTTGATGAAATGGTAGCGAATGTTAATATGCTTCGACCGGGAGAATTGAACATTGTTGCAGCATAAGGCAATTGCACTTTTGTTGTCGCAGTACATCGGAATCTTGTTGAAACCTAGACCATAGTCGGTTAATTGCGATCTCATCCAAAGAATTTGAGCACAGCAACCGGACATAGCTATGTATTCTGCTTCCGTACTTGAAATTACAACGCTTTTCTGCCTTTTCGATGCCCAACTGATTAGTCGATCTCCTAGTAGTTGCAAAGTTCCACTCGTGCTACGCCTTGTATCTTGACAACCCGCGTGATCCGCATCTGCATATGCCATTAGTGCAATAGAAGAGTCCTTCGAATACCAAAGTCCCCGATTAATGGTTCCTTTAAGATATCGAAAGATCCTTTTAACAGTAGCTAAGTGTAACTCAGTAGGCCTAGTTTGATACCTGGCACACATACATATAGCAAACTGAAGATCAGGTCGACTAGTTGTGATATACAGAAGAGTACCGATCATTCCACGATAAAGTGTCGGATCAACAGCAACTCCATGAGGATCTGCATCAAGCTTAGTTCGTTCCACCATTGGAGTATCCACGGGGCCGCAAGATTCCATCTTGTATTTCTTAAGCGATTCAAGAGCATACTTGGATTGATTGATAAAGATGCCTCTGGTACTCTGAGATATCTGAAGACCTAAGAAGAATGATACCTTGCCCATCATTGACATCTTAAACTTGGAAGACATGAGTTTCCTAAATTCGTCGGATAAAGTTTGGGTCGAGGCTGCAAATATAATATCATCAACATATATTTGTACCATAATCATATCTTTACCTCGTTTCTGAATGAACAGCGTAGGATCCACCTTGCCTTTAGTGAAGCCTTGCGTAATGAGGAATTGTGACAAAAGATCATACCATGCGCGAGGAGCTTGCTTCAACCCATAGAGAGCCTTCTTAAGCTTGTACACATGATTAGGATAATTAGGATTCACAAAACCATCCGGTTGTTGAACATAGACCTCTTCCTTGAGTTCACCATTAAGAAATGCCGTCTTCACATCCATTTGATAGACGATCATATTCATATGGGCTGCATAAGCGAGGAATAGTCGAATAGCTTCCAAACGGGCAACAGGTGCAAAGGATTCCATAAAGTCGATGCCCAATAATTGCTTGTATCCACGAGCTACTAGTCGAGCTTTGTTCTTCAATATTCCGCCTAACTCATCGAGTTTCACCTTGTAAACCCATTTCAAAGTGAGTAACTGCACTTTATCCGGGCATGGGACAAGTTCCCATACTTTAAGACGTATAAATTCATCAAGTTCTTCTTGCATAGCTTCTATCCAACATGATTGAGTAAAAGCTTGTTGCCATGTCTTAGGTTCAACTTCAGTGAGAAAAGCATCAAAGTGACAAAACATTGCACTTTCTTGTAACTGACTTCGTGTGGATACCGGACGATTAGGGTCACCAATAATAGAATCTATAGGATGATCCTTTGTCCACTTGCTGTCATGTTCACGAATCCGTGGATTGGAGTAAACTGTAGAAGGAGCTTCCTCTGAGGTGGACGACCCGACTTGATTAGGGTCGGGAATTGGTACACCAAAGAATGGAAGTTCACGCATTTGAGCGAATTCCAAATCGTGATCATCATCATCCTCTTCATCATCAATAGGCATGACATGGGTAGTTGAAACAGGTGTTGGTTGAGAGTTACTTGTTGAAGGTATATCTTGACCAACTGTAGGTGCAGATGTATCTGATTGTGCAACAGTTGCTGGAGCGACAACTTCGGTTACCGGAGCTATTACCTCAGGTTCTGGAGCAACAATACTGGGAGGAGTAAAGAATTCATCAAAGAACGGTTTAAACAACGTATCCCATTCAGTCCTAGAAGGTGGTGTAAATGATGATGAAGTAGGGTTATTTGGGACAAGACCAGAACTAATGTTACTGGGTCCTATTTCATGAAGTGCGGGTTTAGAGTTGCTTTGCTCAGAAGCCATTGCTATTAGGTCATCAAAATCAACATTCATAGTTTCGAGGATCTTGCGAGAGTTACGATTGTAGATTCGGTATGCCTTCTTTGCGGGTGCGTAACCAATGAAAATACCAATATCAGCCTTTGGTTGAAGTTTTCCCAAATTGTCACCATCATTATTTGGATAGCAAAGAGAACCAAATACATGAAGATATGATAAATCTGGTACTTTTCCATGGAGAAGCTCATAAGGTGTTTTACCATGGCGTTTACGAATTAGTGACCGGTTTTGGGTGTACACTGCTGTAGATACTGCTTCTGCCCATAAAAACAATGGAGCCTTTGCGTAAATTAACATCGTTCGAGCAGCTTCCATAAGTGTGCGATTTCGCCTTTAAACGCCACCGTTTTGTTGTGGAGTGCGAGCAACGGATGTTTCATGAGATATGCCAACTTCTTCATAATAATCACGCAAGATTTGATTCACAAATTCGGTTCCATTATCTGTACGAATGCGTCGGACAGTAGTGTTGAGACGCACTTGAATCATCTTGAGAAATCCGATGATGAATTTAGGTGCCTCATTTTTTGCTTTAAGAAATTTCACCCATGTAAACCGAGAGTAATCATCGACAATGACGAGGATGTACTTTTTGCCACTAAGACTTTCAACACGCATTGGCCCACAAAGATCCATATGCAAAAGATAAAGTTTCTCTTGGTTGGTGTCTTCCGTCTTGGGTTTGTATGATTTCTTAGTGCTTTTCCCCATTGTACACGCGGAACACAAATGATCCTTGTGAAATGATAGTTTAGGAAGACCACGAACAAGTTCGTTTTTCGCCAAGTGATTAATAGCGTCAAAGTTAAGATGAGATAACCGTCGATGCCATAACCATGACTTAGTCTTCGATGCTTTGGAGAGAAGACATACGGGAGAAGCGGCTATCATGTCTTGTAGAGACAAAGTATACAAATTATTCCCTCGAGTACCTTTCAATAAATCAACCCCTTCCAAATTACGAATGAAGCAGGTATGCTCTCGAAAAGCAACTTCTAGGTTTGCATCACAAAATTGTCCCACAGAAAATAAGTTGTGACTGAGACCTTCCACATAATACACTCTCGAGATTATAACATTCCCAATATGATATTCACCATAACCCTATCTTTGCAATATGATCATTTCCAAATCGAACCGTACCAAGAAACTTGCTGACGAAATTTCTGAGCTGAGAGCGATCTCCAGTCATATGCTTGGAGCAAACAGAGTCCAAATACCAGAGAACAATTTGGACCACCTGTTTTCAATAACAACAGTAGACAATGCATTGGAAACTATTGGTTCCGGAGTGTTAGCAGATACAGATATAGAATTATCAGAATTGCTAACATTTTTGAGACCCTTAGATTTCCTGCGTTTTCTAATGTGAGTTTTAGCACTAACAGGTTTTACTGTTCCAACTTTCTTAGGTTTTGGATTATTCGCGGGCACTACAGTGGGAGTAGACCTATTTAAAGGGCACTTGGTTCCTACGGTAGTGTCGATGTTCCTAGTTAAAGGACACGCTTGTGTTTTGGTAGCCTTGGTACTCCTAGTTAAAGGGCACGCTTTCTTCGCTGTAGTGGGAGTGATCCTAGTCAAAGGGCACATATTTCCTACTATAGTGAAAGTTCTACCAGTGGGGCGCCACATCCAACCAACTTGGGTTAACACTTTCCCAGTCGGTTTCCATTCTAATCCATTTTTCCGGGCATACATCTCATTTACATGGTCAATAAGGCAAGAATCATGACGACTAGAAAACATACATTCATTGCAATTCCAACATTTCAATTTCGAATTCACACTAGGCTTAGAACGCTGCACAACCGCAAAGCCTTTAGGTTTAGCTACATGATTCTTTTTATTCAAAACAGAAATAACATTCCTAGGATGGGCTTCTACTTTCTTCTTCACTTGACTACTAGATGGGGGCAAGATCCTATCATTCTTCTTGTTTCTCTTAAGCTTAGATCTTTGAGCCTTAGTAGTGGTGCTTACTCCTGTAGAAGGCAACACGGGAATATTAGAAGCTGGTTTTGATTCCGCCTTATCTTTAGTGACCAAAGTTTGAGATGGTTTAGTCCTAGGGCCCTTGTTAAGTGGTGTGATGGCTATAAGGTTCCTTTTGATTGCACTAGAGGACGATGCTAAGACAGTGGCTGCGTTATCCACAACATTCTTACCTTTTAGAGTACGAAGTGTTTCCTTTAACTCAGCCAAGACCAGATTCTTATCACAAATTTGTTCCCTCAAATCAGATATTTCCACCGACTTACGATTCAATTGTTCAATCAATGATCGATTCTGTGTAGTGGTATTAGCACATGCGAGCTTTACTGAATCGAAGAGTCGTGTATTTTTCTGTTTTAAGTGATCAACTTTGGACAAAATCTTGGAAACTCGATTATCTAGATCAAGTTTAAGATTCTCAACGACCTCAAGTACGTTCACACAGTTAAGCTCCTTAGATTTCTCTATGTCTATCGACAAAGATTGAGCAACCTTGTCACTTGGCTGACGCTGTTTTGATTGTAAATTCAATCGAAAATTCTTTTCAAAGTTTGCATCATCGATATTAACACCTTCGAATGACGTTTCAAAGATTTCTTGAATAAATTGTTGCTTGCATTCAAGCGAAATACAATGTGTTTGAATCTCATCAAAACGTTTTGAAAGCGAAGAATATGAATCTTGAAGCTTTAAAAATTCAGCGTCAGACTCGTGACAAGTACTATCTACCACATTATCCACAGATTCAACATTATGCACAATAGAATCATTATCAACACTTTTATTCACACAGACAGAAACTATATCATGAGACATCACTTGCTTCAGAAGCAGATCATTTTGGCGTGAAACCCGTTCTATTTCAAGTAAACTATTTTCATAAGCATCTTCCATTTCATTGAAAACACGTCTAACTTCTTCTATTTCCAAAAACAAATCTTGATCAATATTACTAAGACAAGCTTTAACATTGTCTACAAACGGAACAATTTCATCTCGAAACGCAGCTCTAGTGTGCTCAAAGTTCCATTCACCTTCCGTTATGGCCGTGGCCGTCGTACGTTCCAAAATGACCTTGTCAAAATCGGCTAAGTGTTGGTGAACCGCATTTAAGTTAACGGACGCCTTACTTACCGGTGGGATTAACTTTGTTAAATCCTTTTTGACAAGTGTAGGAGACGTACTAGGAAGGTTTTCATTTGACAAACGTTGGGGCACAAGAACTGTTAATTCTGCTAATTCCTTTTGTAAGCAAATGCGTGTCTTTTTCTAAAATTGATCTTTGTTGTGTTGATCATAATCAATTATATGGAATTTTGAAAGCATTTTAGAATGAGTTTCATCCGCAAGTGATTGTGTCTCCTCAGTACTACGAACATAAGGTGCTTCTTTCGATTTTCCAATTATGGTCATATCATAAAGACCGGGAATATATTCCTGAGCTTGTTTTGCATAACCGGGATTAGGTGGTAAATCTTGAAGACGCTTAAGTTCAAGTTCTTTAAATGATTTGGTTAAAAGATGAACCTTTTCTGTGGAAGCGTATTGTTTTAAAAGTTGTTGTTCTTTGAATTTAAGAAGTTTGGTAGCATTAATTTCCGATTCAAACTTTTTAGACTCGAGAGTTTCGAAATACATTTTAAGTTTCTGAAAATCATTGAAAACCGACTCTTTTGCTTTTAATTCATTGGAAAGATTAGCTTTTAATGATTCTATTTCTTTCAAGTGTTCAATCTTTTCAAAACGAAATTGGTCAAATTCAGAACATGTTATTTTCTCTGTTTGAGGAACCATTTCAAAAGTTTTGACCTTTTCTTTATGCAATGCAAGATCAGCAGTTAGGGTGGAATTGGTATCTACGGATTGTCTGAGGGCCATATGCATTTGATCAATAATATGTTTAGGCACCATTACCAAATCATGTTGAGCATAAGATTCCATACCCGTCGTAGCATTTGGTTGAGGTTCACTCAAATGTGTAGAATTGGGTACCACATAATTTGAGTTACTAGTTCCCGAATGCTGTTCGAGGTTGTCATTTTCATGCCCAACTTGATGTTGGTTATCATCAATATTATTAGATGTGGTTGGTACCTCACTGATGACATCAGAACCGTAGTGAGAGAGATTAGCAACGAGAGCAGCTTGGGCAGAGTGAATGTCATCACAATCCGAATCGTATTCAAGATCGTCCGCTTGATAAGCTGCATTAGAAGTGGAAACAACTGCAATGCCTTCAGTATCTGCTGCCCCTGGGTCTGCAAGAAATGCTAACTCCTCTGAATCCAAAATCTTCCCCTTAGACTGAGCATCAACCAAATACATCTTCTCACGAAACCATGCATCATTCCTTCTCCTTTTCGGCTGAGTGCATTCCCTAGCCATATGACCTTGTCCTCGGCAATTGTAGCAAGTCACAACCTTTTTAGGACCAATGGGACTTCCATTTCCACTAGCTTGATAATTCACAGCTTGATTGTTCCCAGTCCTTGTAGGAGGTCCATATGAATTTTTCCTTCCCTGAATAGGTTGCACTGTTACTTGACCATCTTGAACAGTAGCTTGTTGTCGAGGATTTGAGGAGGTGCGGAGCTGATTGTTTGTTGGTGGAAATCCTCTAGTTGCAACAAGTTTTGACAAATAGGCTGTGAGATGGTTTAGAACATCAGCTGGCGTATCATTTGGAGTAAAGACCGGTGCTTGGATTGGTGGAAGTTCATTAGAGTAGAAAGCTTGTGCTGGTTGTGCTTCTATAGGAAAATATCCTTGCTGAGGAGTATAGCCCATTGGAGAAGTGTTGGCTTGTGATGGTGATGTTTGATATGGTGGTTGCTGTTGAAAAGATTGTTGATGAACACTTTGTTGATATTCTTGCTGTGGCATCATTGGTGGTTGATAAGATGGTTGCTGTGGTTGCTGATAGATGTGTGGTGGTGGCTGCTGCAAGTATGATGGTTGTTGATAAGTATAAGCCATGTTTTGTTGAGAAGCATACATTGCAAGTGGATCATGAACTTGAGGTTTAGACAACCGAGCCTCAATCACATGGCATTCGTGTTGTTGAAAAAAAGCTTGAAGTTGATCCACATTGGTGTTATGCAAGTCCTTAGCCAATTTAACATCCGTCACGTATTTTTTCCATTCTGGAGGAATAGTGTTCAAATACTTGGTGTTCAATTGAAAGGTAGGAATTGCCATGCCATAGATATTGAGCTCATTCAACAATAGGGTAAATCTCATATAGAAGTCATTGAGAGTCTCCCCTGGCACACAGGCAAACTTATCAAAAGTATCATAAAGCTTACACTCTCGTTCTTGTTTGGTTAACGAGGTGCCTTGCATTAGAACACGAATTCTATCGCATAACTCTTTGGCAAATTTATGTTTGCTGACGAGTTTGTAGACATCTGGAGGAAGGGCTTGGAGAATGATGTTTGTAGCATACTTATCACATTTATCTTGAATCTTCATATCTCCAGTCAACTCACCCGTTGTGCGAGGACGAGTAGTCGTACCTTCCGTCACTGTACCATAGTCTAATGGTCCATTGAGCACCGATGCCCAAATTAGATGTCCATTCTCCTTGTTCAACATATAAAGTTCCATTCGAGAAGCCCATTCCTCATACATAGTCTTCACCAACATTGGTGGACGATTATCCGTACCCGAGAGGATGGACTTATCCGTAAGAGATGAGTACTCCATTTCAATAAGTTAAGATTTACAAAGTTGATCGAACAATGAAAAAAGGTTAAGTGTTTTTGTGTTGAAGTCGAGAAACAATGTTAAAATCCCCTAAAATATGTTTTCGATAAACCAAAAATTCCAAGTCAAAATTACACACGATTCGAAATTTTTTTTTAAGGAATAATTTTTTGGATTGTCGGAATGTCTAGATCGGAATGCCAGATCGGAATGTCACTATCGGAAAGTCCAGATCGGAATGTCACTATCGGAAAGTCTAGATCGGAATGTCACACAATCTTAATGTCCAGATCGGAATGTCACTATCGGAATGTCCAGATCGGAATGTCACACTATCTTAATGTCCAGATCGGAATGTCCAGATCGGAATATCCAGATCGGAATATCCAGATCGGAATGTTGCTAAAATAAAATGGACAGAGTGACGTCACAAGAATCCTTAAAGCCGTCGGAATCCCAGAACGCAATGTCAGATCAGAATGTCACGTCGGAATAAGGTGTTTAACTCCAGTGATCGCAAAGTGGAACCAATAGGTTATTGCGATCAGACCACCCTCACGTTGTACTTTCCGATGGAAACCTTGCAAGAATTTCGGAATGATGAGAAACAAGAAATTTTGTAACTTGCGATCCAAAAAACTTGAGTTTTAGCCAAAAACCAAGATACCCAAGATACTACGACACGATTAAAGACTGTTTTCGACTTTAGAACACCAACAAACACGAAAATTTTTGATGATTCGGCAAAGAAAACTCAAAATCCTACGATATGCTTAAGAAACCATACACAACACGAAAACCAACCTGTATTTCATCCCAAGCTCTTGATACCATTTGTAGAAATGTAAATCTATGCTTATGTTTTTAGAGAGAGAAAGAGATAGAAAGATGGTGGATTTCACACTTCTAGAGAGAGAAAGTTAAGAGAACTATGTGTAAATTATGAAACCACACACCCTCTCCATCAAAAGAGAGGGTTTATATACCCAAGCCTTGTAATGGGCTTGGGCTTACACGTTTGGGCCGACCTACACATGTTGTAGGCTAGGCTTGGACTTGTTTGATAAATAAAGAAGGTTAACTAAACTACGAGCTATTACATGGACTATCGTTGGAGTGACCGATCCTTCTTAATACGTAAAACGTATTTCCAACATTAAGTCACGTATGAGAGAATCATATATGATTCGTCACGAATCATATATTTTTTTGAACGACAACTTTTATTGAAAAACTAGCAAGGCGCTAGAAACATTACAAAGAAATTAAATAAAGGTTTTTAAACCAACACTCCTTAGAAATAACTCTAGAACAACGATTAGCACACCAATTATGCGAAAAAGAACTACGTCATCATAAATCCGAGAACGCTTTGGGGGGGGGGAAGCGTAAAAAATGAGCCTATTCCGAAATGACCATAGTAACCACCACGCTATAATAAACATGCCCTCTAGTAAAGCTTTAAGATTGGACGAAAACCTGCGCGACCACTCCGAGAAAGAGCCGACTTCAGATCAAGGAATATTCTACCAACGACAAATCAAGCTCGAAAGATCTTTCGCCAATGGACATCCAAAAAATAGGTGTTGAGCATCTTCACTACCCAAATCACATACTGGACAAGTAATGGAATTCACAGGCATACCCCTTCTTCCAAGGTTAAGTATAGTAGGGAGACGATCTCGACGAGCCCTCCAAACGAAAACATTAGCTTTAATAGGGACACACTTCACCCAACGAGTTACCTCGTCACGAATCATATATGATTTTCAGAAAATCATATATGATTCGTAATATGAATCATATATGATTTTCTGAAAATCATATATGTTTCGTGACGAATCATATATGATTCTCTCAGACGTGACTTAAGAAAAAAAGTCGAAAAAAGTTCGTCGAAAGTATATACATGTGATTCTCGTCGCGATGATATGTTTTGTTTTACGTAACGATGAACGGTTTGTGAGATATTTAATTTTTTAAAAATGAGTTTTTTTGTTACATGACAAAGAGTGGTTGTGATTGGTTGATTGAGTTTATGCTAAACTAAAGGTATATATTAAACTTTTTCTATCATAAATTTTCAGCCGAATACCACCAAAGGCTTAAAAGCCCATTTCACAACCAAGCCCAGCCCAGCCCAGCCCAACCCAACCCAACCCAACTACATATCTTCTTCCAATGCGCACAATAATAACAGATCTCCCACAAAACACCACACACCACCATATTCAACCATCGTCACCATCTCCATTAAACCAACCCCCAACCAAACACCCCCAAACCCCAACGATGGACTCACAACCAAACACAACCACAAATCCAACAACCAATAAAAAATCACGCGACGCCGAAAAACGTCGTCGGCGGCGTAAACAGAAGAAAAACAAGCCTGTAACTGTTAACGCCGTTAATGATAACGGAACCGATAGCGCTAAAGAGAATAATGAACCTCAGAAGGTATTTTTATTTATTTGTTTATTTAGGGTTTTATTTGTTACTTAGGGTTTAATAATTGTTATCGTATTTTGTTATGTTTGCGAGCTATTTAGTTAAGTTTGTCTTATAAGGCGATACACACGAATGAGCCTAAAGTATACTCTAGTTTTTCTTTATGTTTGCGAGTTTAGCTACTTATGACTTATAAGTGTAATATCATATATTGGCTTATTTAGGGTTTTTATTTCTTACTTAGGGTTTCATAACTGTTTGTGTTTGTTAGGTTCACGAGCTATAACTAGTATCTGTCTTAGTGCTATCTAGAATCAACGAATAAACAAGCGGAATTTCGTATTTGTTAAGATAGCCTTGTTCTTTTAAGGCGATACAAACGTACATACATGAATTTGTTCGTATAGTTACTTATATAACTGATATAAAGATATTCTTTGAAAATAGACGAACTAGGGATTGAGCTTATTTGATTTCGCCTTATATAACATAACCAGAGGTCCACTGGAAGCAGTCTCTCTACTTTCGGGTTTACCCCAAAGGTAGGGGTAGGATCTATCTACATTTCACCTCCCCCATACCTCGCTCCGGCGGGATTGGGTATTGTTGTTGTTGTTGTTATATAACATAAGCTCTAATTTTCCGGCTTATTTTGAGATTTGTGAGCTTATATGAGTTTTACGATATGCTAAACTTATATAAACCCATAATTCTCGATATAAGCCATAAAAGTTGGGATTGCGTTATATAAGCCGAAATCAAATAAGCTCATAAGCCCTTGCATGTGGTCCGTCCTTAGCTTGATTGACGCTTGGTTGTAAGCTATAACTTTGTATCTACATAGTAATGCGAATGCCATAAGCGTGTTTGGACCATCGACTCTATTCGGACTTTGATTTGCTTAAGAGCTGTTTTTGTCATTCAGGCTATAAGAGCTGTTTTTGAGATCATATTATCTTGCGAATGATTTATTCCATTCAGGTTATAAGAGCTGTTTTTGCCAACAATGTAAGAGGATAAATAAAGAGTTACGCAGTGTTGTATATTTTAGCAAACAGGATATACTGATATTTCGAAGTGTATTTTCAGTGGGTCCACCTTTTTGTGGTTTAGATCACTTAAGTTAATGAACCACCATTAGTTGAATGTCATACATCCTTGGTCACTTTGCAGCGATAATAAATATTTAAGTATGTGTATCGTTGTTGGCGATTTGATTGATTTTCTTGCAACTGTTAAGGTTATGGAGCAAGTTGAAGTTGAGTACGTCCCTGAAAAAGAAGCACTTGGTGACTTAGAGGACGAGTTCAGAAAAGTGTTTGAGAAGTTCACATTTAAGGAATCTGCTGCTGAGGTAAGGAGCTTTTCCCTTGAAGATCTTTTTGAATCTTTTCATCTTTGTCTGACCTCATTTTTTTAACTTTGGAATTACTTCATCCAGGAGAACGATAAAATTGAAGAGACTAATGCAGTATCAAACAAGAAAGCTAGTTCCGACGCAGATGAAGAAGAACAAGATGACCAAAAGAAGGATAAAGATGGTATTTCAAATAAAAAGAAAAAGGTAAGGTTTTGTAGTGTTGCGGCGAAATTGCAGTCATTATTATTATTTTTTCTTTTAGTTTTGACTCATTCTTTCCTTGGGATAATTATATTTTAACAGCTTCAACGCCGGATGAAGATTGCAGAACTTAAGCAGATTAGTTCAAGGCCAGATGTGGTTGAGGTGATTTCTTTGATGGTCCTTTGTGTCAGCTTATCTTCTGGGTGTTTTTTTACTATATTCTGGTCCATCTTCATTGTCATATTAAAGTACTTGCATACATTTATAGCTTATTTCATAGGCAACTGGAATGTTGGACTTTGGATGCCCACACCGAAGCCTGTTCTGCTGACTAAATTGGATTTTAATAAAATGAAAACTTGTTTTTTCTTCTCTCTTTTAGTTTTCTTTCTTTGAACAAATTATTTAAGAAGTCAATCTGGCAGACTACGGTGGCATCTTTATAGAGCGCATTATATGATGCAAAAGGTTTATAAACTAAAATGGACAACTACTATCTCATATCTGACTAGTATCAATCATACAGCCTTATCAGATTCATTAATAGAGGCCATTTCCTACTGTATTGCGCTATTCCTAGTGCTGAGTACTTTTTGGCTATACTATACATGTTATTTGCATGCTTATCGCCAGCAATGTTATTTAATAATTTGAGGTTTCAGGTGTGGGATGCTACCTCGGCCGATCCTAAATTACTGGTTTTCCTCAAATCATACCGCAATACTGTTCCTGTACCTAGGCACTGGTGTCAGAAGCGAAAGTTTTTACAGGTGAGTCATGAAATAAGAGGCAATTGTCGTTGAAATTATTTTGCATGAGTAAAGATACCGTGTTTTCTATGGGGGAAAATACTAGTAACTTAGACATAAAATAAGGGTTGCAAAGAAGCGGATGATGAAAGACGAGGTTTGTCTTATATGTATATATCTGGTTCTTGCAGGGGAGTGGCTGTGACAATCTTGGAGCCTGGAACTGTAGGTGTTTTTGCTAATGGCATTCAAAATAGGGGTGTGCAATGGTACAAAACTGGACTGAATTGGTATTGAAATTTGAAAATATTGGAACACAACCTGACTCAAATATTGGACTATTGATTAAGTTTTTTATTTCTTCAGTGACATCTTTTTAATTGGTAATAAAAAACGGACCAAATATCTTCTGGTTTGGTATTTTACGGTTTTGTCATAGTCTTGCACACTCCTAATTTTCAGTGGTTTAGCTTTGATGGAATTGCGGGTAGGGACTTGGGAACTTGTATGATCACACAGACGATAATAATGTTTTTGGTTATCTGATTTGTATACACAACGGGCACTGGTCAGTATTACTGTACTTCTTGGTGCACAAACATTTATACATGTATTACAGAGAGATACTGTAGCATGTGTGAGTTCTACTATCTAGCTGTGTCATAGACATTCATGGTGCCCTAGTTCAAGTGGACGATTTGCTTATTCTATTTACGCTGGTCGACTTCGCACCTCATCTAGTTTTAAATCTGTGTGCAGGGGAAGCGTGGTATTGAGAAGCAGCCATTTCAACTTCCTGATTTTATTGCTGCCACAGGAATTGAGAAAATTAGACAGGTAAGGTTGGATCTTCTAATTCTTGTATGGTATTTGTATGAGGTTCATCCTATATATGGTGGAATATGTACACATAGGGAGTTATGTAATATGAAAAATGAGTTGTGTTCGTGTAACTTGCTTTGGAAGTTCTCCATTCTTTGTTTCTGGAATTGTTTGTTTTAAATGGGCATTTCTAAAGTACTGTAGGGAAAATGTAAGAGTATGCTTAGAAAATTAGGAATGTTATTCATCACTTTTTTTCTTACTGTAATGCTATAGAAGAGCTGTAAGTTTTGGAAGTACAAGTTATGCCTACTTTGTCTAAGCCATAGTCACATGGAACGTGGATCGCTTCGGTACGGGATCGCGGCACGGGATCGCGGTTCGCTATTTCTCAAAATCCGGTACGACGGGGGGTAGGCTCATTCGGGTACGCTTCGGGTCGGTGTACCATATATTTCGGTTCGGTGTACCAAATACTTTGGTACAGCGTCCACAATAATAATAAACATAAAAACATAAAACATTTCATTCGATTTAATACTTAATGATGAAGGAAAAACATAATTGAAAGGAAAACGTAATTGAGGGGAAAACATTTTGCAAAAAATTCAAACATAGAAGGAATCATATGATATCATTCCTCATCACGAAGATATGACTGTTTTCTTAATGCACTGAAGATATGTATTGATGTTTTAGGAGTGTTGTTTATATACTGTAAGAAAGAAAAGTGCATTGTAATATAAGAAAACCTTTACTCTTCCCATGAAAACACATTTAAGAGCTTTCAAATCTGAAACAAACATTTATGAGCCTTTCCATTAACACACTTCCTATTAGATAGGAATCAAACACGTTTTCGAGGCCTGTAAATCGCCGATTTGCAAAGTGTTGGATCGCGATCCAGTACGATTGGGAACGCCAAATGGGTACGATTGGGAACGACTCTTTATGGGTTTTGGTTCGCGATCCATGGCGATCCGGTCCGCGATTGGGATCGCTCGTACCAGATCGAAATTCGCTTAGGGTTTGGCGAACCATGTGACTATGGTCTAAGCTATCAACTTGAAAAAGGGTGCTTTTTGAATCCACAATTTTTTTTTGTTTTGACATTGTTATAGGGACTGTGTCTTTAATTTCTGTAGCTATTGCAAGTTAAAATGATGATACTTGGCATATGCATAAAAATTAATATTGGTGATGCTAATAATATCAACTGTAACTATAATAATATTGATAAATGGATGACCTGTTGATAGAAATCTAAAGAATGAACTCTTGGGAGGCAGATTAAACTTTTATCTTTGACATTCTTGGGAGACAGATTAAACTTTTTTCTTGCTGCTTTTTGCAGGCTTACATTGAAAAGGAAGATAATAAGAAGCTTAAACAGAAACAACGTGAGCGAATGCAGCCAAAGATGGGGAAAATGGATATTGATTACCAGGTCTGATCACTTGCTTCTCCTTTAAATACATGGGATTATAGAGTATCATTTAGTCCTCAATATATGTGGCATATACGTGTATATATGTGTGTATATATGCATCCTGACATCGATCATTTATTCCTCGTGCAGGTTCTTCATGATGCGTTCTTTAAATACCAGACTAAACCAAAATTGACTTCACATGGTGACCTTTATCATGAGGGAAAAGAATTTGAGGTAACATACCTATACATCTTCCAACTCTGGTGGTAACATTATATACATACTTATATTTGTAGGAGTAATTTCAGATTTGACAAATCCAATCAACCATTGTACATTAACTTGTTATGTGCAAGTCATGAAAAGGAAAATGTAAATGTCAAATTAGCAAATTATAATTGAACCTGCTTTTGGTTACACAGGTGAAACTTAGAGAGATGAAGCCTGGTAGCTTATCACATGAACTAAAAGAAGCTCTAGGAATGCCAGAAGGTGCCCCGCCCCCATGGCTTATTAATATGCAGGTGACTGCTGCACTCACATTTGTTTTTCTACATGTTTTAAACATAAAACTTATGTATATCATTGCTCTATAATTTTTGTTTTATGTTTATATATTTTGTCTCTGAGCTTTGCTTGTTGTGATGAATGGCAACTTAAATCTAGAGATATGGTCCTCCACCTTCTTATCCTCATTTGAAGATTCCGGGATTGAACGCTCCTATTCCACTCGGGGCTAGCTTTGGATATCATCCTGGAGGTTGGGGCAAGCCACCTGTTGATGAGGTAGATTATTCTGTTTATGTGGTCTTATCTAGAGGTGGCAAAATGGGCTATTTGGGTAATAAGTCAGGTTGGGTTAAGTCAAATTGTTATTACAAAATTATAAATGTGTAAAGTCTGATTACCAAAGTTTCTTATTTCGGTAATATATTTTGAGTAAAACGATTTAATGTGTTATGCTATAAATTATATTTGGATCCATTTGAGTTGTTTCTTTTTTTGGATATATCTTTTAGTTTTAATTGTTTAACCTAGCGGAGATAATATATAACCCAAATTGACCAGCCTTGGGGAATTTTGTTGAAATTGCCACCTTGTCTATCTAATCTATTGTATTTTGTGCCATCTCCCAACTTTGATTTGTGACATATTATCTTATGCTTTTCTGAAGTTTGGACGACCTGTGTATGGTGATGTATTTGGACAACAAGAGGAACCGCCTAGCTATGAGGTACTTGCATGTTTAACCCCTTTGTTTGAGATACGATTTTCAGTTTTGCATGGTAAAAGGTTTCTATCAAATAAGGCAGCTATTTAACAGCAACCCCCAATTGAATTAATAACCATCATCAACATTTCACATAATAAGAATTACAACCCTAATGCTTTATCTATAATAAGAGACTCCTAGTCAATTCTTGTAGGACAAGAGACTAAATTTCTAATCTTTATATTAAATAATACTCACTATCAGACTAATTAAATAATACATTAACTAATTGATATCATAAATCAGGGATCATATCATAATGTTGAAAATGCACGACTAGGTCCTATTTTAACTGACTATAACCTATTTTAACCCTGCAACTTTCATGGATTTGCACTTCTGCTCACTTAATTTGTGTCACTAAATGTACTGCAGGAAGAACCAATCGATAAGAGTAAGCACTGGGGTGACCTGGAGGAGGAAGAAGAGGAGGAAGATGAAGACGATGACGATGACATGGAGGAAGAGGAGGATGAAATCGAGGATGGCATTCAATCAGTTGATAGTCTCTCGAGGTATATAATTCCATTTTGTTTTGAATAACTGGTCACATGAATAGCGTCCTAACTGTCACAAGATGGACACAACAATTTGCATGTATGGGAATAAAGATGGCAATACAAGTGGGTCTGGCGGGTTGCTTAACTAGTAAAAATCGGTAACTTTTGGTACTGTGCGGCTATGTCAAACGAGTTCGGCTGGGTTGATCTAATGCAGTTACAAATTAATAGTATAGTTAATTGTGTCACAATTGATTGCAAATTAATAGTATAGTTCTTAATTGAATAATTTACGAGGCTTTATGCATTTATAGTGTACTATGTACTACGACATGCTTTTCATTTTACCAATATACTCATTAGAGATAAAATAAAATCTGAATGGTATATAAGTGAGTTGATATCGGCACCTATACTTGTAAATCATGTTTTCGTCTTTATAGTATCATGGAATGTTTACTCATTTACTTCTGTGTCCACATTCAGCACCCTTACTGGCGTAGAGACACCAGACGTGATTGACCTTCGCAAGCAGCAGAGGAAGGAACCTGAGAAACCTCTGTACCAAGTGAGAAAATTTCTGTTTAACCTCGGTCATTCATTTAGCAACTTTTCTTCATTGTATCTATAACTAAAACCCACCACCCTTATCAATTTTGTATTGGTACAGGTCTTGGAAGAAAAAGAAGAGAAGATTGCTCCTGGGACGTTGCTGGGAACAAGTCATACGTATGTAGTCAATATCCTGATCTACATAAAGCATATTTATCACTTTATAACTATTTTTTGGGCCTTTTTGTTGACAAACCTTCATATGAAGTGACTTACGTTTCTCTCTTTTCTGCCAACAGCTATGTGATAGGTGGCGCCCCGCAAGACAAGCCATCAGCGAAAAGGGTATGTGTGTTGCATGTCATTATGTTATTCATTGCCCGCTTTTCTAGATGACAGAATGCTAAATGAAACAAGTAATGGATACCTGATAAATAGGAAACCAAATGTTTTATAGACGTAAATGTTTAGAGACATTGTGCTAGACTCACTAGTATATTAGGTTTATATAGTACAAATCTGTTGGTTGGAATCATAGCAAGGTTTCAACCCTTTACTTTTTAAATCTGTTGGTTGGAGCATCATAAGAATAGTAGGGCAGTTTTGACGGATTTACTTGATGAATGGGCTGATTTGGATTCTACTATATTGCTTGAGGTTATAATAAATATAAGTTACCTTAAAAACAAAACGCTTGAACCTGCCTACTCATCACCCAAATCGTTTTTAATCCATAAAAGTCCTATTCTTTATATTTTAACAGCTAGATTATGATTGAAATTATATAATTGTTCATATTGTTCACCTGCTTGTACTCGGGTGGTTGCTGGAAACTGGAATCATGAATTTATTTTCTTTATGCTTTACAGGTTGACTTGCTTAAAAATCAGAAAACAGATAGGGTTGACGTCTCATTACAACCTGAAGAGTTGGAACTTATGGAGAATGTTTTGCCTGCCAAGTGAGTATTGCACCTTCGCTGTTCCCCAATTTACATTAGAACATGCACGTGATGCTAAAAGTTATATTTCTCATGTTTCTCAGATACGAAGAAGCGCGTGAGGAAGAGAAGCTCCGAAGTCAACGTGAGGACTTTAGTGACATGGTTGCTGAGGTGTGTAGCAACATTTTGCAAATTTCAGTTTCCAATTTTCACATCAAGTATAAATTCAACAAGCCTATATTTGAAACTTAACTGTGATGGTGTTTTATGTGTTTCAGAATGAGAAAAAGAGGAAGCGAAAGATGAGCGAAAAGGACAGCAAGTCGAAGAAAAAGGATTTTAAGTTTTAAGATGTTCCGCCTCTTGAGAATTAGTTTTATTTACACCTGGGGTTGTACTAGATATGCTCGAGTTGAGTTCGATGTATGGATGATGAAAAATCTCTGGTGCTGTCAGCTATTTTCATCACAAAATAGAGGGTCCTTTATGGGATTAGCTCTCTATAATTGTTGTGTTATTACTGAAATGAATGTTATTACTGTGGTAAAGTTGAATTTGTGTTCATCTAAGTTCTTCATGAGTTGTATGTTGCTGAGGTTATAGATTTTTTTAAGGGCGCTAAAGTTACGCTGGTCGCTACAATCATGGATGACCAAGAGGTCGACTAGGTTGTCCTTGTAGTAGCGTGTTGGCCAGGGTGACGATCGTGGTCGATTTTTGGCTATTTGCTTCGCCAAGACCAAGGTTGTCATATGTGTTTGTGTGAATTAAATTAAAACGTATGTTTGTGGGGAATACTTTTTGTAGCGTAGGTTGCATTGGAGTGGGAAAAAGTCGTCTATAGGTTGTCGCGGAGAGAAGAAGTTGACATAATAGGTCAGGAAAAATGGGAGTCGCCTCTCTCCCTTATATTTATCAGCCTAAGAGATCCTATGTAGAGTAGAATTTTTTTCTATTCTTTTTCGGATATGGTTTTTCAAGACTTTCTTAGAAGGCATCTTTAGGGGTGACGCTCATTGAACTGTTCGGCTAAGTAGCCATCTTCCCTTTCGTTATCTGTGTTCAAGTGTACACATCTTCACCTAGGTTATTAGAGTTTCATTTTGTCCATACAGTAGTATAATTTATTGTTGATTCAAGCAACTTGAATGCCGTTTCTGTACAAGTGATGTTCAATAACTCAAAAGTCTTGTTTCATAAATGTAGTTATCTAAGTGAACAAATATGTAATTTTAGTGACTTAGATGAATATTAGTGTAGATTCTAGCTAGTTACTTAACTGTAAAATAATTCGAATTTTAAGTTGGGTGTGTATTTGGAAGTTGGAAGTGCATTTTGGGTCAACAGTTGTCTATTGTAATGTTGATTGTTGATGAAGCAAGTTCTCTTTTGGCTTTAATTTTTAAGGTTGCAACTCGCTCCCCATTGAGTCCGCCAGACTTGCGACTTGCTACTTGCCGAGGGACTGTTGTATTTTCACGTCAAGTAAAATTGCTACGTTGTCATATCAAATTGTTATGCACATCTAATTTCATCATCCAAATACACCAATAGTTATTTATGTTAGTTCAAATGAGTGTAGTACGAATTGTCGAGCCATGAGCAATCTATACAAAGATTTGATGCATTTATGATCATAAGTATTTAGGTTGTTATGGGTTGATGCATTTATAACAATAACTCAAAGTAGCATCTTCAATGCATAAAATGGAGATAGCTTACTATTCTAAAAAATCACGTGAATGTGTTTTTCCCATTGCATGAAAAACTTTTCAGTGAGCTTTTTAAAATGACTTTGCATTCTAAAAGTCTTTCATCAAACTTCATGCTATTAATTGTTAGAGTAGTGATAAATAGACCTACTACATGAACATACAAATAGACATACTCCATTCATTATTTGACAAGTGTAATACACTAATTCTCTCTCATTATTAACCACCAATCAACTTTTTATCTTCACCAATAACATTTATAGGTTTATCATTAGGTCTAGTAGTTAGGCCTACTAATCATTTTTGTAATTGTTATCTTCATTAAATGCATTAAGTGCAAAAAGTGTTTAATACTCCCTCCGTCCTTAAATAAATATCCACTGTTGACTTTCGAAGTCAACCGTTTTTAACTTTGACCTTATATTATCGTGTATGTATTATATAATAATTGATACAAAACATACGAATGAATACAGTTTTAAATATATTTTCATTTATATATTTTTTATCAAGTATTATATAACACAAACAAAATAACTTACGTTCAAAGTTTACTAAAAATGACTCTAAAAGTCAAACGTGGACATTTAATTAAGGACGGAGAGAGTAACCTTTTACATTGTGAATGCTTTAACAAGTCATTCTTTCAAATCACTCGAAACCTACCAAGTCTTTCTTTCAAATGATTTAGAAAACCATTGTCTTTCAATGATAAAAAGCTTATCAAAGACTTTTTTTAAAACAATGAAAAGCTTTTCATAAAACATCTTTTGTAAAGTCATATTAGAAAGTCAACAATCTTAAAGCAGTTATTGGCGAGAAATTCTACTTTTTTATTTCTTTTCAATAAGTTTTCAATAATTCTTTGTACCAATCGATACAATTAATCAACTTTGTAACTGAATCATTTCTCTCCTTTATTGTAACCATTCAACAACATTTTTCAATTAATCAACCTCGATACAATCAGTTGGGCTATCATTTTGTAAGAAAATCATTCCTATATCATCTGGTAATCATTCTGGGTTGAGTCTATCGAGTAGTATCTATCCTCGCAACACTTTATCGGCGAAGTTAGTTACTATTTCGGCGATTTCTGTTACTTTTTCGGTGACAGTTTGTTACAAATCATTCAATAAGATAATCAAGTGTTAAACAATTATAGCGATCACGTGTACAAACCATTAGTGGTTATATTTTGTGTTTACGAATTCATGATCAATGGTAACCGGTTTAATTTGATCATTTTTAGTAAGGACTTGTTTGTTTATTTTTTTTAGAGGGAAGTGCAAAAATCATCCCTGTGGTATGTCGAAAAATCGAATTACATCCTTCGTTAACTTTTTGGACAACAGCCATCCCTCCGTTAGTGCGCGGGGCAAAATACATCCCTCATGGACTAACGGTGCAAATGTTTTCTCGTTAAAAATTAACAAAATCTAAAATAGAGGGTATTCTTGTCTTTTTCCTTTCACAGGGATGTATTTTGAACCTTATCATAAATAGTTTCAAAAAAAAAATTATTTTTGAAAAAAAAAAATTATTTTCGAAAAAAAAAAATTATTTTCGAAAAAAAGTTTTATTTTCTAAAAAAAAATTATTATCGAAAAAAAAATTATTTTCGAAAATAAATTATTTTCGAAAAAAAAAATTTATTTTCGAAAAAAAAATTCATTTTCGAAAAAAAAATTATTTTCTAAAAAAAATTTTATTTTCGAAAAAAATTTATTTTCGAAAAAAAATTTTATTTTTGAAAAAAGTTATATTTTCTAAAAAAATTTATTTTCGAAAAAAAATTTTATTTTTTAAAAAAAAAATTATTTTCTAAAAAAAATTATTTTCGAAAAAAAAATTATTTTCGAAAAAAAAATTATTTTCGAAAATAAATATTTTTTTCGAAAATAAATTTTTTTCGAAAATAAAATTTTTTTTAGAAAATAATTTTTTTTTCGAAAATGAATTTTTTTTCGAAAATAAATTTTTTTTTTCGAAAATAAATATTTTTTTCGAAAATAAATTTTTTTTTTCGAAAATAATTTTTTTTTCGAAAATAATTTTTTTAGAAAATATAACTTTTCTTTCCGAAAATATTTTTTTTTTTCGAAAATAATTTTTTTTTAGAAAATAAAACTTTTTTTCGAAAATAAATTTTTTTTTTTGAAAATACTTTTTTTTTTTTCAAAAATAATTTTTTTTTTGAAACTATTTATGATAAGGTTCAAAATACATCCCTGGGAAAGGAAAAAGACAAGAATACCCTCTATTTTAGATTTTGTTAATTTTTAACGAGAAAACATTTGCACCGTTAGTCCATGAGGGATGTATTGTGCCCCGCGCACTAACGAAGGGATGGCTGTTGTCCAAAAAGTTAACGAAGGATGTAATTCGATTTTTCGACATATCACAGGGATGATTTTTGCACTTCCCTCTTTTTTTTATTAAGTCTTATAAAATTAAAAGGTCTGTTAAATTATATGTTGTCTTTGTTGTTTGTTTATTTTTTTTATTAAGTCTTATAAAATTAAAAGGTCTGTTAAATTATATGTTGTCTTTGTTTGTTTTGTGTGCTGAATGTTGTGTCTGAATTATTAAAAATTAATGTTATAATCTTTTAAATTAAATAAATAAATAAGTTGGAAGGTAAATATCTAAAATAATTATAATAAGTCATGACTTAATATGTAAACCCTCCTTATCATGGTTTATTCTAAAAAGTCATTGATTAATTTTAAGTGTATAACAAACAATCAATCGATAACTTAATTCATATATCTATTTTTCAGTTAATACTTTATAAATGTTTATCAAACACCAGCTAACTGTTATAATAGAATATGAAGTAGTGATAGTTACTAGTCACACCTATGGTCAATACACGAAATAACACATGGTTCCAACTGAATTAATGGAATCCATTCAAGAAACAATTGATAGCTTGAGGAATGCTATGGAAACCGTTAATGAAATGGCAAATCACGGTGCAACAAACATTGTTTAATGAAGAATTAAACAGATTTAAAAGTGGCGAAGGCACTAACAATGGAAATAAAAGATTCCATGCAGTACGGGAGAATGTCTAAAGTGGAGTTTCCATGATTTAGTAGGGATGATGCCAAGATATAGGTGTTAGGTACACACAGTTTTAAAGATTTATGAAGTTGATAACAATTATAAAAACATAAGCAAAGATAAAGCACGTAATAGCGGAAGCGATTTAACAAGATCATAACAATAACACATTTATAATTAATCGAATTAGGGTTACATACCTTATGCGATTCCAATAGAAAGAACGAATATCCAATTAGGGTTTATGACGGATCATTGATTAACCTCTTATCGTTTTGTTAATCGATCCAAGATTCAATCTATAATGAGATTGTATCATGTTCTTGTACACACATATATTAACGAGTTAACCGTAATACTAGTACGTATAAAACGAGCTTAAACGTTTAGTGGAAAATCAACCCAACAACCCTAGAGAGGGGCTAGGACTTGATTCAAGAAATCAAACAACTCAAAGGAACCCTATAAAGGTGTTTGGTCGTTTGATCGCAAGAGAGGAGAGGGAGGGAGATATTTTGGTACAAGAATTATGAAGCCCTCTATGTGTTTATATAAGGTACCTAAACTTGTAGCCCAAGACAAAACAAATAAGGCAAGAAAATATTTCTCCCTTTCTTTGTTCCACCGCCGGTCAAGCCCACCCAAGGGTTGTTCCAGATCTTTCTTTTACTCTTATAGTTTATTTCACGTTAACCGTTAGTCCTTAACTCTTAAAACTTAACGACGGTTAAATATTTAAAGCTCGGTTTAACTAATAAACATATACATATATTTATTAATAAATTAACTCCTTACTTATTGTGTGCAATCCCGTAATCCCGAGTTCGATCCTTACACACGACTATAAAAAATAAAGTCCATAAACTTACAAGTTTATCAAGATTGATCATGCTCAAATGGAGATGAAGATTGAATTTGCAGTTATGCATTGTATGATAAAACTTTACTTGGCATCAACATTTTGTGAAGAATTACTAGTGGATTGTAGTCGTACACATAATTTCTTAGATGTGGCAGCTGTTAAGAATTTGGGCTACTAACTAAGAAGCACATGCAAGGTTGTGTGGTTAATGATCAACAAGGAAGAGTAGTTATGAGTGAAACAATTTTAGTGAAGTTTACATGGTGAAGCTTTTGTTGGGAATTATTTGTAAGGTACAAAGTACTGTTAGTGTAAGTATAAGTACTGTTATTGTTAAGCAAGTACCGTTAGTGTTAACGCGGTACATAGTAAGTGCTGCTACTTATAAAGTAGGTACTGCTATATTGATTAGGACGAATATATCTTTGTATAAGATATGTCATAGTTATAGTTAGAGTATATCTTATTTGATATACTTAATAGTTAGAATATTGATAATATATCGTGTGTGATATACTTATCTTTATAGAATATTCTAAGGACTCTAGGGTTTCTTACTTTATAAAAGGAACATAGGTACGATGACATTTATGTACCTCATTCAAGTCGATTAATAAGAGAATCGAGTAGTTAAAAGTAATTCTGTTCTTCTGTGCTTTATAAGTTAGATTCCGCATAACTTATTTAGTTGAGTAAGAGTTCTCAGAGTGTTTTAGTTTGATTACAAACTACTATACTAGTTCTTAACAGAATATAGATCCAACCAAAGGGATCATTAAGTGGTATCAGAGCTTGTTGAGAAACTCTAAAGAAGAAGAACACAACCCTAAAATCCTCGCTCACAAAACTCAATGTCTCAAGCTGGTGATGACCCTCACTTGGAAGACATTCCAGATCCTGATCCAATAACACAGGGACAACCTCAAGTTGTGCATCCTGCACCACCACAAGGTGTTCAAGCCATAGATGCTGTAGTTACTTCTACAACTACAACACCTTCCCATACTCTCTCTGCTATTAAACTCCCAGTTCTCAAAGGTGATAACTATGAGACATAGGCTATGCATATGGAACATTAGTTGAACCACACAGGTCATACTCCGTGGCAGGTTATCAAGAATAGGAATACACCTAAGAAGTTGCACTCGTTGCCTGATGGTACATGCTATGTAATAACTAGGTTTTCACTTAGTTATGAAAGTTCGTTAATCCAGTCTTTGCGAATTGATTACTAGTTAAAAGTGCGACTCAGTCGTTCTTGGTGGACAAATAAAATGGGTTGATCATCTATTTTAAACTATAAGCAAATATAAAAATGTCGTTGTAAAAATAAAAGCTTTAAAAATTAAACTAAAAATTACTAGAAAAACACTTGGTAAAAATAGAGATTTCGGGAAGCGTGCAATTTTTGGAAATTAAAACGTAATGAATTTAAAACTTAAAACTTTGTAAACATAAACTAAGACAAAACTCGTTTAAAAATAATACCAAGTAAAAAATGCGGGAAAAGTAAAATTTAAAAACTAAGATAAGTAAGATCGCAACACGATCGTACTCAGATCACAGTGGTTGATCGCACTATTGGATCATGACCACCGATCGCAACACAGATCGTAGCCTACGATCGTAACACTCGATCGCACCCTAGATCGTAGTATAAGGGATCGTAACTATGGATCGCACCCAACAATCCTAAACACAATCGCACTATAGGATCGCAGCCAGTGATCGTGATGTGGATCGTACTTGGTGATCGAAGTAATGGATCGCAAGTAGAAACCCTAAGGCTTATGCGATCACACTTACTGGATCGTAACTGGTAAAACCCTTAAGCATGATACGATGGAAATCAAAGAGCAAATAAGCCGAAAACGAATAAGCACTTAATCCAATAAGCATTTACCAACTCTTAGCCAAGACTAATTAAGCACAAATTTGACAACTTTTAAAACACGAACTAAGCAAACTTTATAAATCAAACTTTAAAAAAAGACAAAACTTTTAAGAAAACCTAAAAGTAAATAAGCTAAATACAAAATAAGCCAAAAAGCATAACAAGCTTTAAGCTCAAATCATATAAAAACTTGGATATGAATAAAGAGTTAAACTTTTTAATCACACAAACATCAAAATTAAACAAGAAGTATTAAAATTTCGGATCAAAAGCAAACTAAAATCAAGAAAGGTAGAAAGAGATTAAAGATGAAAAGCTTAAACTTGACTTGTAGATTAATGATTTCAAAATACAAGATTAAACTAAAGCTTAAACATGAAAGGAAAGAAAAGATGAAATTATAGTGAGAGAAAGTTAAACACTTTCTCTCTCTAAAAGGAAAACTAAAGAAAGAAAAATAACTAGCTAACCACCCTCCTAATGTGTTTAGGAGGGTATTTATAGGAGATGGGAAGGTGCATGTGTTTCCTTCTTTCTTTCTTTCTTCACGACTCGATTTAAATGTCTTTCTTGACGTCGTCTCGGGATTTGTCGATGTAAATTGAACTTGTCTTGTAATTTTCTTCTTCTATTAGACTTGAGTTCTTCGACTTCATTAAACTTCCGTCTTTAAACTTTTTCTTCGATAAATCTTCAGAATAGGCCTTGGACTTCCGTTCTTTTTGCACTCTCGATCTTTTGACTTCGTCTTTTCTCGTTTTATTTGATAAAAGCCCGTGATAGCCCATGTTTTCTTCCTTTTTCATCTTTTGGTCCTAAAACACAATAAAAACACAAACCACGCATAATTCCGACTTTTACGACATAAAATATACGTTTGGTCTTGTTATTATTGGAAATAAGTGGTAAAAGGATATGCGTTTTCGCACTTATTAAATCCCCTACACTTGACCATTGCAATGCCCTCATGCAATGCATTAATTTCAAAGCACAGATTACACTTCCCATCATAAATAACCCACCTTGGCCTTTATTTAAATACTAAATACTAAGGAAACTAAAAGAACAAAACAAGTAAAGAAATCAAAGACTTACATTGGGGTTTTGGCCGTCATGAATGTTCATCATCCTCAAGTTTCACGTTCCCCATACCAAGCTTAAAAACGAGATCATTGTTATTATAAGTTAGCAAACTAACACGAACTCATGTGGCCCAATTATTCACTTAGACTCCTTATTCCTAGGTGTATCTCTTATACTTTAATTTTGTCTTGAATGATCACGAGGATGCATTGTTTGACTTATTTCGATAGTTATTTAGGCTGAAAATAAAGTGGGACGATTAATCAATAGTTAGCTAAAGGACAAAATCTTTTAAAATTGCTTCTCGGGACCTCTTAAAGTTCATATATTGGCATAACTCGCTTCACGATTTAAGACCTTTCTCGGACCGATATTTGGCAGCGACTTCATACTTCAAATCTTGAGAGACGTTCTTGAAATTATGGTCTTCTCTTCATAATAGGAATTTCTTCACTTGAAGTTTTTGAGAGATTCTTCATATTTGGACCACGACTTCTTCATTTTTCTCCAATCTTTATTTTGGACTTTGATATACAACGATCCGCCTCCTTTTAGGACTTGGATCTATTTATCCTCATACCTTGTTAGGGCCTTTTTGGATAGACTTCTCCATGATCTTTTGGGGAGTATTTGCTTTTCGTCGTGTGTCTCGATCCTTCATATTGATTTTTGATAAATGATTCTTCACATCACTTTTGGATCTTTAGGAACAAAATGTAGCCCTCATGTCTTGTTAGGACCTTTTCGGACTCGACAATCTTCGCATCACGCTTCAATAAATTATGCCTTGGCTATGAACTCTATTTAATACCGAGCAACTTTTAAACGATCTTTTGCTAGAAGCTAAGTAACTTTTCAAATCGTACAACCTTATTTATTGCAATTAAATTTATTAACAAGCGATGGGAGAAAAAGCTTATAATCAACTCACATAAATTCACGAAAGAATACCAAACTAATAATTGACTCTATCATCTCTCGTTCTCCACAATTTAAAATCTCAAGGAATGAGACTCGTGGATGCTTAGCATATTAAATCAAAGTTTTGGGTTTTCAAGTCATCTATAGGATCTTGCAAACTCTTAGACTTTTTCAAGTTTATAATTCGCATTTTAAAGTTGCCTTGAAAAACGACTCTCTAGGATCAATTATAGGAACTTGCGAAAAGTTCTTGTTCTTAAACCGTGAGAGTTAAGACCTTCACGTTTTAAAGTTCCCTATATAAAAGCCTAGCAAAACTTGACTTAAACACGTTAAGGATACTAGCTAGAGTAAATTTAGATAAGTAAACTCGGGTTGAGTCAAAATATTCACGACTTTGAAAAATTTAAAACCACTTTATTGAAAATTTATTCTAACACAGAAATTAAATAACGATAACAAAGGAAAATATTACTATACTACTAGCCCAAAATAGATTAAAAATTTTGAAATATGTCGGAAAATCCAATTTTCCGGTTAAAATGAGGACAAATTCATGGAAAAGACCACTTACTTCGATAGAAGTCCCCCTACACTTGATATAAACATTGTCCTCAATGTTTAAGCATGTGGGAGTAAACTCCCCTACACTTAGGACATTGTGCACTTTGTTTAAATCTTGCTAAGGAAAGGACAACTATAATGATTTCAATGTGAACATATGAGATATGAAATATTGAATCACGATAGTTTAGGATAGAAGCGGGAAGACGGAAACACGGGATCACGGTTCGTCAAAAGTCATCGAGAATGGATCTTTGAAGCTTTAATCCCTGCACAGCATAAGAAACAAGACAACAAACACATACGGGGATCCCTCTACACTTAGTATGAAAACGGTAAAGGATAGATCAACGGGTTGCCTCCCGAGAAGCGCTTGTTTTTGTTAACCGAGTCACGAGCCTGACTCGACCCAGAACTAGTTCAAGGGAAACGTGGTGAGGGATGGAATCATCTCATGAGAGATTTCCTCACCAAAGTACAACTTCACGCGCTGGCCATTCACCTTAAAATTGGGCCCATTTGGCTGAGAAAGCTCAATGGTGCCATATGGGAAGACTTTGGCGACGGTGAATGGACCAGACCAGCGACTCTTCAGCTTTCCCGAGAAGATCTTCAACCGAGAGTTAAAGAGTAAAACTTGATCACCAACGTGGAACTCTCGGTTCTTAATCCTTGCATCATGGATGATCTTGGTCTTCTCCTTGTAGATAAATGAGTTCTCATAAGATTCATTCCTTAGTTCATTTAGCTCATTGAGTTGAATCTTCCGAAGATCGCCGGCTTTGTTGCTGTCGAAGTTAGCCCACTTCAAGGCACAGTACGCCTTATGTTCCAGCTCAATAGGGAGGTGGCATGCTTTCCCGTACACAAGACGATAAGGTGTACAACCAATCGGAGTCTTATATGCGGTACGGAAAGCCCACAAAGCATCATCTAACTTATCGGCCCACGAGGCACGATGCTCTCCCACAGTACGCTCAAGAATTCGCTTCAATCCACGGTTAGATATCTCGGCTTGACCATTTGTTTGAGGATGATAAGCGGTGGAAAGACGGTGATTGACACCGTACTTAGCCATGACTCGAGCAAATTGATCATTGCAAAAATGAGTCCCGCGGTCGCTGATTATAGCACGAGGAACACCAAATCGAGCAAATAGTTTCTTCAAAAAGTTCACAACCACCCTCGCATCATTCGTAGGGAGAGCCTTTGCTTCAACCCATTTGGATACGTAGTCAACGGCTACGAGGATGTATTTGTTCCCTTTAGATGATGGAAATGGGCCCATAAAGTCGATGCCCCATACGTCAAAGATTTCACATTCTTGGATGAAATTTTGAGGCATCTCATCTTTATGTGTGATTTTGCCTTGGCGTTGACAAGCATCACAATTTTTAACCATTTCGTGAGCGTCATGATAAATGGTGGGCCGATAGAATCCTGAATCAAACACTTTCTTCGCGGTGTAGTTGGGACCAAAATGACCACCGGTGGGTCCTTTATGGCAAGCTTCGAGAATGTCTAAAGCTGCAGGTCCATCAACACACCGACGAATAATCAGATCAACACATTGTTTGAAGAGATAAGGGTCATCCCAAAAGTAAGTCTTAACATCTTTAAAGAACTTCTTCTTTTGTTAGGATGTTAACCCTTCGATGAGAATACCACCCACTAAGTAGTTTGCAATGTTCGCAAACCACGGGGTGTCATCAAGATTGGAATTGATAGACATTAAGGCCTCAAGGGGAAAAGAGTCATTGATCTCTTGATTCGGATGATCCCCTTGATAAGGATCCTCAAGTCTACTTAGATGATCCGCGGCTAGGTTTTCGGCTCCCTTCTTGTCACGAATTTCAATTTTAAATTCTTGAAGGAGCAAAACCCAACGAAGAAATCTTGGCTTAGAATCTTGCTTTGTTAACAAGTACTATAACGCAGAATGGTCGGTATAGACAATGGTGGTGGAAAGGACAAGATAGGGGCGGAACTTTTCAAAAGCATACACTACAGCTAAAAGCTCTTTTTCGGTAGTGGTATAATGCAATTGAGCCCCCGTCAATGTCTTGCTAGCATAATAGATTGGTTGGAAGTGTTTGTTCACTCTTTGGCCCAAAACCGCTCCAATAGCAAAGTCGCTAGCATCACACATCAATTCAAAAGGTAGCTCCCAATTAGGGGTAACCAAGACCGGTGCCTTAGTTAGCTTGTCTTTAAGAAGATTGAAGGATTCAAGACACTCTTTAGAAAAGATAAAAGGAGTATCTTTTTCCAAGAGGTGGGTCATCGGGCGAGCGATTTTAGAAAAATCTTGAATGAATCGACGATAGAAGCCCGCATGACCAAGGAAACTTCTCACACCCTTCACGGTTGAAGGTGGAGGTAATTTTGCTATGACATCAACTTTAGCACGGTCCACTTCAAAACCGGCTTTTGAAATTTTATGTCCAAGCACAATGCCTTCTTTTACCATGAAATGGCATTTTTCCCAATTTAGAACAAGGCGAGTGTCTTCACACCGCTTAAGCATGCGTTCCAAATTGGCAAGGCAATGAGAGAAAGAATCATCATAGACCGAGAAATCATCCATGAAGACTTCCATAGTTTCTTCAACCATGTCATGGAAGATAGCCATCATACACCTTTGGAATGTCCCGGGAGCATTGCATAAGCCGAAAGGCATTCTTTTATAAGCAAATGTTCCATAAGGACAAGTGAATGTGGTTTTATCTTGGTCTTTAGGATCGATTGGAATTTGAAAATACCCGGAGAAACCGTCTAAAAAGCAGTAATAGTCATTACCTGCTAGACGTTCAAGCATTTTGGTCCATAAAAGGAAGGGGAAAATGATCCTTTCTCGTAGCATCATTGAGTTTGCGATAGTCTATACAAACTCTCCACCCTGTAACGGGACGAGTAGGAATCAACTCGTTGTTTTCATTGGGAACAACGGTGATTCCGCCTTTCTTAGGCACACAATGGACCGGACTAACCCATGGTGAATCCGAGATAGGGTAGAACATTCCCGCATCAAGAAGTTTTATAACCTCTTTTTTGATAACGTCATGGATCTTGGGATTCACCCTTCTTTGGCTTTGATTAGTGGGTTAAAGTCGTCCTCAATGAGAATTTTATGTGTGCAAAAGTGAGGATCAATTCCACGAATATCGGAGATTTTCCAAGCAATCGCTTTCTTGTGATTTTTCAACACGGCGATAAGTCGGGATTTTTCTTCTTCTTTCAAGTCCTTTGTGATGATGACGGTGACTTCTTGTTATATTCAAGGAAAACGTACTCGAGATGAGATGGTAGGTCCTTAAGCTCTAAATCCGGAGGATTTTCGATGGAAGGCGTAGTAAAATTCGGATCATCGATAGAGATTTCCTTAGGAGATGATGGAGAAATATGGTTCTCATTGAGAAGTTTCTCAATGGTACGAATGTCTTCATCCCAATTGGAGGGAGAATCGTCATACTGCAAGTCCACATCTCCCAAAGTTGCTTCAAATTCTTTCAAAATGATATCACTTTCTCCAAATGGAGTAAGTGAGGGAGCAATAGAGGCAACGGTCTCAACAATGGGTAGAGAAGAAGAACCACTTTTACAAGCGTCTTTGAAATGTTCTTCACAAGCCTCATCAAGAACTTCAATGAAATTAACGCTCGCGTTTTCAGAAGGCTGCTTAGAAAGTTTACCCATGTTGAAGACGATTTTATCGTCACCAACTCTCATGATTAATTCGCCCGCGGCTACATCGATGAGAGTGCGACCGGTCCTCAAGAATGGACGTCCAACGATTAATGGAACACGGGGATCCATCTCGTAGCCAACGACAACAAAATTCGCCGGAAAGGTGAATTTGTCGACGCCGACGAAGTCATCTTCGGCTATCCCCATCGGATAAGCAACCGTACGGTTACCTAATTCCAAAGTCATTCGTGTGGGGACTAGCTCGGGTAGAGACAATTGTTTCCAAACGCTTAGAGGCATTAAGTTGATACTAGCACCTAGATCGGCTAGGGCCATACAATTCTCTACCCCGGGGAAGTTGCAAGGAATGAGAAAACGACCCGGATCACCAAGTTTGGTGGGTAATTTCCTTAAGAGCACTGCAGAGCAATTCTCATTAAGTTGGGTCTGAGCGATATCAAGAAGTTTCTCCTTATCACTGAGAAGATCTTTAAACATTTTGGCGTACTTCGACATGTGAGCAAGAGCCTCAACAAAGGAGATATTGAAATTCAGTTGTTTAAACATTTTAAGAAAGTTAGAAACCTGAATATCATCCTTGTTCTTCAATTTCTCTTTCCTCAACCTCGAAGGATAAGGTATATTGGGTTGAGATGAAGGCTTTAGCATGGAATTCTCACTCACATCCTTGGGTGGTGGAGGGGTGGAAGTAGAAGGTGGAGGAATTGGAGAAGTAGAAGTTGGAGGAATTGGAGAAGTGGAAGTTGGAGGAACTGGAGAAGTGGACTCGTTTTCCTTTGTCACAATCACCGGTGTAGGTGTAGGAAGCTCGGGTTTCTTTAAACCTTTTCCACTACGAGTGGTGATTGCTTTCATCTCCCCTCTTGTATTAGCAACGGTGTTACTCGGAAGAGAACCCGAACCAGAGGCTTGATTACTTGGGAAGAAACTAGCCATCATGTTACTTAAGTCATTCGTTTGACTTGCCAAAGAGTTTCGCATATCGGCTAGAAGATCATTTCCTTGTTTCACCATATCTGCTTTCAAGTTGATCATTTCCCGCTGAAGATTTTGCACTATCACATCATTAGTCCTCATGTAAGTGTCAACCTCTTGATTAAATGTGGTTGTTTGGGTTGGAGGAAGAGCATGGTAGGCAGGTGGTTGATAAGCAGGTGGTTGGTGAAGTTGATTGTTTCTTTGAGGTGGATATGAGTTTCTTTGGGTTTGATATTGATTTGGAGCTCGAGGTTGGTTTTGATTGTTGCGATTGAGGTTGTTTGGGTTTTGTGGGGGAAAACCGGGTGGTGAAAGAAAGTTGTTTGAGCGATAGCTGAGCAAATTACGGTCACCTTGAGGACGTGCTTGATAACCTCCCGTAGAAAAGTTACCGTTGGCGGCATACACATTTTCCGGATTGTCATGAGTCGAAGGACAATCGGTGTATGAGTGAGATCCCCCACATATTTCACATGATTGACTCATAGCATTAACTTGAGCATTTATAGCTTTGGTGTTGTTAGCGGTTTGGAGAGCAAGTGTTTCAACAAGCGAAGTAAGCTTATCAATTCTCTTGTCGCTCTCATTAGTGCTAGCACTAGCCACATTAGTCCGAACACTCTTGGTTTTCACTATAGACTTATTCTCAATAATATCCCAAGCAGCATTAGAAGACTTAACCAAAATATTACCCCCTGCGGCACTATTTAGTGAATCTTGGTCATTCATGCTTAAACTATTGTCAAAAGTATTAATTTGATGTACTTTTGTGAAACCATGTTGTGGACACTTTCTTAAAAGTTCCTTAAAACGGTCCCAAGATTCACTAAATGTCTCACCGTACTTTTGTTCAAAGGTAATGATTTCATTCCGCAAAGCGGTAGTACGCGAGGGTGGGAAAAAGTAGTTGATGAATTTAGTCTCTAAATCCGTCCACGTAAGAATACTTTGTGGCGGTTCCTTATCAAGCCAATTCCGGGCTTGTCCCTCTAAGGAGAAAGGAAAAAGTTGCAAGCGAATCACTTCTTGTGAAACCCCATTATACTTAACCGTATTGGTGAGTTGAAGAAACCTTTTTATATGGTCATGAGGATCATCAAGCGAACGTCCCAAGAAAGGTTGAGCAGAGACCATTTGAATAAAGCCGGATTTGAGCTCAAAATTGTTGGCTCCAATCTCGGGTATGACAATAACATCGGTGTTGCCCTCTACGTGCGATTGCAAAAGCTCGATCATTGGTTGATTGTCCATGGTGACAATAGGTGGAGTAATGACTTCGGCTTGAAATTCTTTCTTCTTACGAGCACGAGTACGCATACACACCTACAAAAGAAAGAGAAAAATAGACAAGAAATATTTTTTGTTTTTTATGGTTTTCTATTTTTTTGGATTTTTGAAAATTTTACTTGTAGGATTTTTGAAAATTTAAGCAAGAAAATAATGTTCAAAAATGAACGGATCCCAAAATCCAACGCGTCTCTCACTTAAAACCGTTAATCTTAACGAAAAGAGCCGGCAGCGACGCCATTTAATAACTAGGTTTTCACTTAGTTATGAAAGTTAGTTAATCCAGTCTTTTCGAATTGATTACTAGTTAAAAGTGCGACTCAGTCGTTCTTGGTGGACAAATAAAATGGGTTGATCATCTATTTTAAACTATAAGCAAATATAAAAATGTCGTTGCAAAAATAAAAGCTTTAATATTTAAACTAAAAATTACTAGAAAAACACTTGGTAAAAATAGAGATTTCGGGAAGCGTGCAATTTTTGGAAATTAAAACGTAATGAATTTAAAACTTAATACTTTGTAAAAATAAACTAAGACAAAACTCGTTTAAAAATAATACCAAGTAAAAAATGCGGGAAAAGTAAAATTTAAAAACTAAGATAAGTAAGATCGCAACACGATCGTACTCAGATCGCAGTGGTTGATCGCACTATTGGATCGTGACCACCGATCGCAACACAGATCGTAGCCTACGATCGTAACACTCGATCGCACCCTAGATCGTAGTATAAGGGATCCTAACTATGGATCGCACCCAACAATCCTAACCACGATCGCACTATGGGATCGCAACCAGTGATCGTGATGTGGATCGTACTTGGTGATCGAAGTAATGGATCGCAAGTAGAAACCCTAAGGCTTATGCGATCACACTTACTGGATCGTAACTGGTAAAACCCTTAAGCATGATACGATGGAAATCAAAGAGCAAATAAGCCGAAAACGAATAAGCACTTAATCTAATAAGCATTTACCAACTCTTAGCCAAGACTAATTAAACACAAATTTGACAACTTTTAAAACACGAACTAAGCAAACTTTATAAATCAAACTTTAAAAAAAGACAAAACTTTTAAGAAAACTTAAAAGTAAATAATCTAAATACAAAATAAGCCAAAAAGCATAACAAGCTTTAAGCTCAATTCGTATAAAAACTTGGATATGAATAAAAAGTTAAACTTTTTAATCACACAAACATCAAAATTAAACAAGAAGTATTAAAATTTCGGATCAAAAGCAAACTAAAATCAAGAAAAAGAGATTAAAGATGAAAAGCTTAAACTTGACTTGTAGATTAATGATTTCAAAATACAAGATTAAACTAAAGCTTAAACATGAAAGGAAAGAAAAGATGAAATTCTAGTGAGAGAAAGTTAAACACTTTCTCTCTCTAAAATGAAAACTAAAGAAAGAAAAATAACTAGCTAACCACCCTCCTAATGTGTTTAGGAGGGTATTTATAGGAGATGGGAAGGTGCATGTGTTTCCTTCTTTCTTTCTTTCTTCACGACTCGATTTAAATGTCTTTCTTGACGTCGTCTCGGGATTTGTCGATGTAAATTGAACTTGTCTTGTAATTTTCTTCTTCTATTAGACTTGAGTTCTTCGACTTCATTAAACTTCCGTCTTTATACTTTTTCTTCGATAAATCTTCAAAATAGGCCTTGGACTTCCGTTCTTTTTGCACTCTTGATCTTTTGACTTCATCTTTCCTCGTTTTCTTTGATAAAAGCCCGTGATAGCCCATGTTTCTTCCTTTTTCATCTTTTGGTCCTAAAACACAATAAAAACACAAACCACACATAATTCCGACTTTTACGATATAAAATATACGTTTTGCTCTTGTTATTATTGGAAATAAGTGGTAAAAGGATAAGTGTTTTCACACTTACTACTATGCTTTACCTGCTGTGACTACTGAGGAGGTACAAGCATAGATCAGAGAAAGAAAGGCCAGAACTGCTTTGGCTATGACACTTTCAGAAGACATCTTACCTAGATTTCATCACTACAAGGATGAAAGGCTATGTGGGATGCCATCAAACTTAGATTTGGAGGTAATGACAAATCTAAGAAAATGAAGAAGATTGTTCTGAAACAAGAATTTCATAACTTCTCAATTTCTAGTATAGAAGGAATCCATGGTGGCTATGGAAGGTTCAACAAGCTGCTCATTCAATTGGCAGTTTATGGACTAGTTATTCCAAATGAAGAAGCTAATCTAAAATTCTTAAGAAGTGTTCTACAAGAATGGAAAGCAATGTCTATGCACTTCATCACAAGGGATGATATGGATACAATTCCTTTTTATCATCTCTACAACAATCTTAGAGCTTATAAGATGGATGTTAAAGGCGTTGGAGGTGACCAAAGCAGCAGCAACAACAAAGTATAACTTGGCTTTTGTGTCAGAAGGTAACGGTGGTACTTACTTTCAAAATACCGCTAGTGGATCAAGTAGTGGTACTTACTTCCAAAATAACGCTGGAGGACTTACAAGCAGTACTTACTCTCAAGGTACTGAAGGCAGTCCTAGTATATCTTAAAATCCACAAGGAAGATCTTTACCATTGTCTAGTGACAATGATGCCTTCTCATTCTTTGCTGGATAAGACAACAGACCAAGATTGACTCTCAATAACTTGTTCCAAATGGATGATGCTGATGTTGAGGAGATGAATCTCAAATGGCAAGCTGCTATGATCTCCGTGAGATCTAATAGGTTCTTTAAGAAGACTGGAAGGAAGATGACTGTTGATCCTAATGAACCATTAGGATATGAAAAGTCTAAAGTTGAATGCTATAACTGTGGAAGGAATGGACATTTTTTAAGGGAGTGCACTAGAGATAAGGCTGAAAGTAGCAGTCAAAAGTCCAAGAACAGCTATTGAACCAGTCCAAGAATTTCTGAAAGCTTTCCAAAAGGAAACAGCAGGAGTCCTAAAGGAACCAAAGCATTGGTAACTGTAGATGGAGTGGTGAACTGGGCTGAAGATGAGGAAGAAGAAGAGCTTGGTTTGATGGCTCTCTCTCATGAAGATACTGAGGTACATCCGTGTTCTAAAGATTGTATTCTTAAATTTAATAGTCTAAAAGTAGAACTAGATAAACAGTATAAAAAGACAACACTTGTACTGTAGAAACAAATGCTTTTAAACAGGGTGTTGCTAAGCTAGAGGAAAATATAGTTTTGTATTAAAAGGGTCAACAAAACTATGAAGAGAAAATTAGAATTTTGACTCTTCAAATGAGGGAAAAAGATGTGAAAATTAAAGCTTTTGAAAAACAACTTTTGAAAGTATCAGCGGAAAATGAAGCTTTAAAAGCTAGTCTTTATAATGAAAGGGAAGTGATTAATCATTGGCAAAGATCCTCTAAAGGATTGGGTAAGCTGATTAATTCACAAATGGGGTATTATGATAAATCAGGCCTATGATATATTGAGGACCAACCTGGGATAACTTTAACTGACAAGGACTTATCAAAGGGGATTTTTGATAGTTCTAATGAGTCAGATGATACTCCTGAAAATGATAGATATGCTGAAGGAATAAAGGCAGTTCCTTCACCATTATCAGGAATTTTCATGCCCCATAGTAATGATACAGGTATAGAGTTAGATGAATCAAAAGTTGTTAAGTCAAATGATTTAAACTCTAGTACCTTGACCCAAGATAAACCTGTTGTGACCAAAAATATTATTTATCCACCTTTGATGAGCAAATTTGTACTTGAAGGACATGTGTCTATAACTAGTTCTGCTCCCAAGCATGTAAAAAATTCTAGTAAGGCAATGAATAATAATATAAAACATAATAGTGACACCAAGAGGGGTGGGTTAGGCTTTAAGAAAACTAAGTCAGAAAAACCCTTTGGGTATTCTTAAAAACAAAAAGGATGTTATGTTTGTGGTAGTCTAGATTATTTTATCAAAGATTGTACTTTACATGAAGATAAAATTATAAAACAGAAGGCTGCTCAAAAGATCACAAAGAAAGGTAATGGAAAAAATGCACAGGTTAATAGGCATATGGGACCTAGAGGTGACAAACAGAAGGGATCTAAGCATCATAAGGTTTGTACCAAGGACTTTGTTCCAAGAGCAGTACTTATGAGACAAGGTCTATTACCTTTGAAGTCAGGTAAACCAAGTACCGACAAGTCTAGAACTGCAAGTACTGCCAGACCAAATTCAAGTACCGCTGGAAAAAAGTCTATCAAACCAGTGTCCCACAAGAGTTCTAAGAATGTAGTTGAGAAAACTAGAACATCTAGAAGTAATCATAATAACAAACCAGTGCAAATGTGGGTCCCTAAAAGAGAGAAACCATGTGTTCAAGTAAGTACCGCTAAAGCAGTACTTAAGTCAAAGAAGCCTAAGCACATACAATCACCCTATGTCTTTGACTATATAACTGAAACCATGAAGTATAAGAGCAAGATTAGTATTACTGGAAATACTACTGATAAAACTCTTAAGTATGTAGGTCCCACAAGATCCGAGCCAAATGTGGCTTGGGTCCATGTTGAAAACTAATGTGTTTTGTTTATGTGCAGGGGCATCTCATTGATGAATTGAAAGACAAAGGTATTGTAGATAGTGGATGCTCAAGACACATGACAGGGAATACAAATTTCTTTGCTGAATCTGAAGAATTCAGAGGGGGACCAGTAGCCTTTGGAGGTAGCAAAGGTAGAATTACTGGCAAAGGGAAAATCAATATAGGGAAGTTAGAATTTGAAGATGTGTTCTTTGTAAAAGAATTATAGGACCTTTACACACGAACCAAACACAAAAAGCTTTGAACTTTATGAGACGTGATGTATTTAGGACGAAATGGAGATAGTACGATTATGGAGATGCTGAAGAACTAATAAAGATTGTAAAATAGATGAAGATCAAAACAAAGATTAAACTAAACAAGAAAGATTAGATTAAAGAAGGAAAAAGAAAAAAAACCAAAGATGGTGATTTTCCTAGTGAGAGAAACAAACACTCATTCTCTCTCTAAGATGAAACAAATGGAAAAACACCCCCACACAAATAAGGTGGAGAGGCCTTTTATACTATGAATAACAAGTTTAGGAGGCCTTCCTCATTTGTGTGTTCGAGACTAACTCCCGTTACATAAACATTAATAACTAAGAACTCTTGACACCGTTGAATAGCATTTTTCACGAGCTTCGCAACGGTATATTATATGACCATCACTTTAAATACGGCTAACAATCTGCCCCTAAGGGGTGGTCATGTAATATGTGACTTCACTTCTTTGATGTTGCGGACTTTGAAGCTCGTTGTCTTGAGAGTTATTGCATAGTTCCTTTCATGACTTATGATCTTGGATCTTTGATCTTTGCCTTGACTTGATCTTGAAACTTTGCCAACTTGTGTTCTTGTGTCTTTCCCCACATACTCATATTTTGTGTTGTCTTGAAAGCTTGTTAACAATCTCCCTTGATTATCAGAGTAGCAGAAGTCTTTTTCTTTAGTTGTTGTTGAGATTTCTTCATTTACTTGAGTATGTGGTCTTGAATCACGACTCTTGAGATTACGCCACCGTTTGCATTCCTCCGGTTTCCCGTTATAAAGTACGGATACTGTACCTGTGATTAGGTAATTTCAAAGAACTTCCTTGACAGAGTTTCCGGCTGTGGTAGCCGTTCTCAATACTTGAATATATCGAAAGATAATTCATAGTAAGGAGTGAATCATGCAGTTCCGTTCTACTGATTGAGTCGTCAATTCGTTTTCTGGAACAAGTTTGACTCAATTAAGAATCAAACCATTGTTGCTTTCCAGTTGACACAAGTTTGATTCATATAGAATCTCACAAGTTACCTACCGCAGTGCTGTTTGATGATGGCACTGGAAGGATTTCCATTCGTCACTGTAAGTACTAATAAGTATTACTCTGAATGTTCTGGCAAGATTATAAAGATATTGCGTAGAGACCTGGAACGAGTTTGAATCAATGAAGAATCAAACCACTGTTGCTTTCCAGTTAGCATATGTTTAATTCAAGTGAATCTTACATATGACCTACCGTTGTGCTGTTTGATGTTAACACTGGAAGGATTTCCATTCATCATTGTGAATACTAGAGAGTATCACTCTGAATGTTCTAGCAATACCATAAGTATAGAGCGTAGGACTCTGTGGATTATCGCTTGTGTTCTAAAGATGAACAACAATTGATATATGGAATAAGTGTCCTTATGAGATTTTCGATGAATCTCGTTGGCTCTAGACTCTATAAGTACACGTTTATTTGGTGATCGGAGGCTGGATCAGACTGCCACCTTTTCAATATCTACTATCTTGGAGTGAGAAAGTTGATAGAAATGAGTTGAACTCCGTGACAATAAAACAAACTTCTTTTGAGAGAAGCTTGAGTAGGCTGGGAAGGGTTGTGCTTTGCATCACTGGGTCCATGATGCTTTGTCTTCAATACCAGAAATCATCAACGTGATTCTGATAGTAGATGTATTGACCCGGTTTCTGCCTAAGTTGTATGGAGGGCTATTTTCTTTTCACACTTTATTCTTACGTTTCTTTTTCATTCTTCAACCCCTTCAATGCATACCAAGACGTCATAACTAGCACCTTGTTGTGATTGTTCCAGTGCTAGCTTAAGTCATTAGTCGGCATTATTCCCGTACACTCAACTACTCTATCTTTCCTAAGGACTTTAAAGTTCTAATGGATTGTCCCTAGGAATATCCCTCCGGTTCTGATTGGATCATAGGACGAATACCTAACCACCTTTTGACACCAATACCGTCGTGAATTAATGTGTTGAAGGGTATAGATATCGTAACCAGAAAACCTATTGAAAAGACAATCAGGGTGTTGATGAAATCAATGTTTACACCTTGAAAGTTTTCTATATCACCAAAAACGCTCCCCCTACATATGTGCATCATAAAATGAATGTTTTTGCACATATTAGGAAGACAAAGCACTTATATCAGAGATCTAATCCAATAATAAAGCATTTTTGATCACATTTTAATCACTATTCTCCCCCTTAAAAATTACATGACATTGCAATTTTTTTGAAACTAGTGATAAAACATGGGGAGAATAATGTGTCATGAAAATTTGGAACAAATGATTATGAATCATTATTCTAAATAATGTGTTCATGAGCTTAAAACTTTGAATGTTTTGACATAGGCCCATGACCGAGAAAAATTAATTTCCCGTTGTTAAGGATAAGTCATAGACTTCCCTTTCTTTGGGGACCGGGTTATAGTCTGACATGTGACTATAAGCCATTATGAGAAGAAAATAGAAAAGACATGTTTTAAAAACGTTTGAACTCTCATTCGAACTTTATGTACGTACCCGTGTCGTTATTGAACAAAATTTCTAAGTACGTCCATATTATCGATGCTGAGAGACATGTCGAAGAAGAATATTTTTGGTATTTTTTGAAAGATTTTCTCATTTTTTATTTTGATTTTATAGGTTTTATATTTTTGTATTTTGATTTTCTGATAGATATATACAAGGTTACTGCGAATGTGCAAGACGTTCAAGTTCACCTGGAGTGAAAATACGCATACCAAGTCGACGAACCAAGAATTCAAATCTTTCTTGAGAGAGAGCTTTGGTGAAGATGTCGGCTAGTTGGTAGTCCGTCTTGACAAAATATAGTTCGACCGTTCCTCTTTCCACATGCTCCTTTATGAAATTGAATCGGACAGCTATGTGCTTGGTCTTGGAGTGTTGGACCGGGTTGCAGGATATGGCTATGGCTGATTGTGACTCACAATAAATAGGAACTTTGTTAAAGTGAAAGCCATAATCCGTGAGTTGTGTTCTCATCTAAAGGACTTGAGCACCACACACGGATAGAGACACATATTCTGCTTCCGCGGTGGACAACGCCATACAATCTTGTTTTCTTGAGGACCAGCTCACTAGCTTCTCGCCTAAGAATTGTGCTCCACCGGAAGTGCTCTTGAATGAATCATGACACCCTGCATGGTCGGCATCTAAAAAACCAGTGAGATTAAAACCAGAATCCTTCGTATACCAGAGACCCATGTGAATGGTTCCCCAGAGATAACGAAAGATCCTTTTAACCTCCTTGAGGTGCTTCTCGGTTGGCTTAGCCTGGTACCGAGCACATAAATAAGTAGCATGCACAATGTCTGGTCTGCTTGAGGTTAAGTACATAAGGGACCCGATCATACTTCGATATTTTGTAGCATCTACAAATGTCCCTTTCTTATCCAAATCAAGTTTGTGTTTAGTGTCCATTGGAGTACCAATAGGATCACAGTTTTCCATACCAATTTTCGTTAGAATCTCAAGCACATACTTGGATTGATTTATGAAAATACCACGGGGGATTGGTGAACTTGGAGACCAAGAAAAAACGTCATTTCACCCATCATGGACATTTCGAACGACTTTTCATAAGGTCGGAAAATAATATGGAATATTTTGGGTTAGTAGAACCAAATATAATATCATCTACATAGACCTGAGACACCAAGATGTCGTTGCCGTAGTGCTTGATAAAAAACGTTGGGTCAATGGTTCCTTTGCTGAAGTGATTTTGTAGAAGAAATGATGATAATTTGTCGTACCATGCCCTTGGTGCTTGTTTCAAACCATAAATTGCCTTTTTCAACTTGTAGACATGGCTTGGATGTTCGATATTGATGAAACCTTCAGGTTGACATACATATACATCTTCTTTTAACGGCCCATGCAAGAAATCCGTCTTCGCGTCCATTTGATACACAGTGAATGATTTGTGTGCAACGTATGCCAAGAAAATCCTAATACCTTCCATCCGAGCAACCGGGGCGAAGGATTCAGCGAAATCAATTCCCTCCTTTTGTTTATAACCTCTCACCACTAACCGAGTCTTGTTCCTAACGACCGTTTTCTCCTCATCCATCTTGTTTTTGAATAACCATTTCAGTGTAAGGGGATCGATATTGTCCGGGCATGGTACTAACTCCCATACATTAAGCCGGATGAACTGATTGAGCTCTTCTTGCATAGACTCAATCCATGATGCATCGGTCATTGCTTCTTTAACACTTGCTGGTTCCATTGTGCTGACTGATAGTGCATAGATACACATATCACCGTCGGTACGCAGCTGGTTTCGTGTTGAGACTGGTCGTGAGAGATTGCCAATCACTTGAACCAACGGATGATTCTTAGTCCATTTGTGTTCATGTGGAAGTGTATGAGAAACTTAATGCGAGCTCGACGGATCCGCATATGGTGTTGAAGGATGAGTAGTACTTGTGGAAGCCGCAAATGGATTAACAAACTCATGTTGGTTGAGCATCGCATTGTTTGCATTTTTAGTAACTATTTCATTCTGAAGATGCACATGAGTAGGAATTTGGTGAGAATGTTGTTGGGTTGCGTCAGCAGTTGGAGAAGTGGTTGGAATGTTTGGAGTCAATATGGTTGAGGTTGACGTAGATGGTGCAAAAACGGATGCCGTTGGTGTAGATGCAATTGGTGGTTCTGGAACTACCGTAGCAGGTGCAGCCGGGGCATTTAGAGGAACACCAAATGACGAAGGACCCTCCATATATTCATCATAAATTGGCCCAAATAAAACTTCCAAGTCACGTTCCGAAGGTTGTAACGATGAGATTGCTGACGGTGCAAATTGAAGCGCGAGTCCTGAACTTACGTGTCCAGAAGTCTGACCTTGAAGCTCGGGATGTGAACTTATATGTTGAGAGGCCATACCCGAGAGTTCATCAAAGGTAACATTCATAGTCTCCATTACCTTTCTTGTCCTTCTATTATAAACGCTGTAAGCACAAGCAGTTGACGAATAACCAATGAAAAAACCAATATCACCTTTAGGTTCAAGTTTACCGATATCTTCACGATCATTCTTCGGATAACATAATGCACCGAAGAGATGTAAAAATGAAATATCCAGTTTTCTTCCATTAATGATCTCATAAGGTGTTTTGTTGAAACGGAAGTGAATAATGAAGCGGTTTTGAGTACAACATGCAGTTGCTATAGCGTCGGCCCAAAGGAATAACGGTGCATTGGAGGAGAGAAGCATCGTCCGAGCTGCTTCAACTAACGTGCAATTCCTCCGTTCCATAACTCCATTCTGCTATGGAGTTCTTACAGCTAAAGTTTGATGAGAAATCCCAACTTCGTCAAAATAAGCTTTCAATTTCTGATTGGTGAATTCTGTGTCGTTATCCGTTCTTATAATGATAACAGGGGCTTGAAGTAGCACTAATGTTTTCTTCAAGAAGTTAATAATTATATCAGGGGCCTCATCTTTCGAAGCAAGAAAATGAACCCATGTGTAACGAGAGTAATCATTCACAATTACAAGGACATACCGCTTTCCATTAATGCTTTTGATTCTCATTGGGCCACACAAATCCATATGTAGGAGATGTAACCTATTCGTTGAGTTGGGAACAGGTTTGGGTTTGTGAGGCTTCTTCTTACTTTTACCTTGCTCACATGAAGGACAAAGATGGTCTTTTGTATATTTGAACTTTGGAAGACCGGTAACAAGATCATCTTTCGCGAGTTGGGTGATGGCATCGAAATTGAGATGAGATAAACTTTGATGCCATAACCATGACCTTGTTGATGTGGCTCGGGCCATGAGACAAATTGGAGAAGCAGAAGACATTTGAAAAAGATCAATGGTGTAAAGGTTGGTGGTACGATTCCTTTCAACAATAAATTCCTTCAAGATCTCTTACAAAACATGTATGACTTCTGAAAGCAACCTCCAAGTCGGAATCACAAAATTGTCCAACCGAGAATAAATTATGTCCCAAGCCATCAACAAAAGAGACTCTGGTAATGATTATATTTCCCCAAAGAAGATCACCATAGCCTAGAATTGCAGCAACATGATCATTTCCAAATCGGATAGTTCCCATGAATCACCAAACAAAGTTCTTGAGAAGGCTTCGATTACCAGTCATAAGTTTGAAACAGCCCGAGTCCACGCACCAGAGACAAATTTCAACAGCCTGCCAATGATAAGAGAAGAAATTTTTTTGGCAACCGATGAAATAGGTTCCTGTAGGGTTAGATGATAATTAAGCCTTATCACATACCGACATTTCATTGTCAGTATGAGATCTACTAGTGTCGATAATTTTGCCACTACAGTCAAAATTTCTACCAGTAGGCAACCATTTAGAAGTGATTCTAGGGCTACTAGGCTTAGCAAGACTTTCTATGGTTCCTACGTGCGTACTTTTCGGAACATACACCTTAGCCTCAGGAGTGCTATGTCTTTCACTGATTGACAGCTTGTCAATTCGAGTGTAACCACCATAATTCAACCCATTCATAGTCAAACCACAAGCATCATGACTAAAAGTAAAGAAACATTTATTACATTTAGCACAAATAACTTCAGATTTTTCATTCCGAATAGCAAGCTTAAAGTCATTACATTCAGATGACTTAAGATTCTGATTATGATTAAAAAGCGGTAAATTCGTAGGGTGTTCTTCTACATCCACATTATTGATCTTGGGGCGACTACTTCTAGAGGAAAAAGGGACCTTATCATTCCTTGTATTGCTCGTAGGCTGTGGCCTTCTGCTCTTAGTGTAGTTGTTTATTCCTGTAGAAGAAGACACGCGTCTATTAGAATTAGCATTTTTTAAATCAATGATTTGTGGTTGAGAGATAGTGGTCGGTTTTGTTCGAACGCTTTCTTACGTTGTTTGCTAGGCACAGAGGTACCGACCATATGTTGAGAGGGGGGACTAACACGAAACATTCCTGGGGCAATCACAACAGCTTTCGTTCCAGCAACCTTGGGAAAAGGTGTAACAGGAATACGAGTAGATCCCGAGGTTACTGGTTTCTGGATCATCGTGTCCACAATCGAGTTAGTCACAGAAGTCTTATCTTTTAACAAGGCCTTTAACTTACAGTTCTCATAGATTTTATCGATGAGTTTCTGATAGACAGACTTACTTTGTTGCCCGCTTATATGAAACAACAACAGATTCTAAGTATGTAATCTTAGCCTTTAGCTTCTGAACATTCCCATCACTGGCCTTCTCTAACCTAGAAGAAGCCAGATTGTTTCCCTGAGCACCTCTCAACTGAGCTGTCAAATGTACGATTTTTTGTTGCATTTCATTGTAAGCATTTTCGTACGGAATATTGTCATATTTGCATTCATCACATTTTTTGACAAATTTATTCCAAAGATCGGTGAATTCTTTATCCTTTTTAATGACATAAGATTCTATTTTCTCTTTCATAAGATCAAACTCAGTTTGGAGGTTTTCATTATGCAACACAGAGGTACCTAACTCAACAGGACTACTATTAATACTATCACTTGCTTTAGAGAGGCGTTCAAGATCGTTTTCCAAAATGTTGATTTTATCAAGAGATTCATCAGCTTCCTTCGCCAAAGATTTAAAGTCTTCAACAAAGTTGGCAAATTCTTTTAGAAAAGCGTTTTCCAAATTGCCTAACCAAGCATCAACTTGATTAATAATCGGATTAATATCATTTTGAAGAATTTTCTAAACCTCAATCAGAATAGGTGATGTAAAATTTCCTCCAGTGATTTTGGAATTAACAACACGTTTAAGGATGACAAAGTTATCTTTATGCTCGTTTAGAAATCGGCGTGTGATACTCGATTTAGGAGGGTCATTAGACAATTCCTCACTTGGGAGCAAAAGCATTTCAGTACTCGTTTTAGACCGAACAAAAACAGTTGGAGGATTAACTTTCGGGTAATAAACGAGTGTCACTTCTTTATTAAGCTTTTTCATTCTTAAACGAGTCTCAACAACAAGTTCAGTAGTTTCCTCAGAATCATGCACACTAGGAGGAGCATGCTCATCAAACAAGAGCACACTACCATTATATAAAGTTTCATTAGTGGCCTGAACTTGCTTAAGATATCCGATATTAGGAGGAAGAGGACAACCTAAAGCCAATTTGTATCGAGTGTAATTTATCTCATTCACTTTTGGTGCGAGCATATTTATCGTCAGCATAGTTTGGCCATGTTTTACTAAAAGGTTTTCTAATTCTCTAATCCTATCCCGAGCTTTGCAAAAATCCTCAAGAAGCCCATCTTCTCGAATTTTGAAATCATGTTTCAGCTTTTTTCGTTCTTCTTTTAAATCCAAAATAGTAGATTTTTTAGTTGAAAGCTGTTTATTAAGAGAGGTGATTTCATCATTTAATTCGCTTATCTTTTTAGCACTACTTAAATGTAAGGCATTTAATTTCTTAGTAGTGCATTTTTCTTGATAAACCGATGTAGCATGAGCTTGTTCAAGTTCTTTAATTTTAGTTTGATGAATTTCAAAACTTTTCTCCCGTTCCTTATATCCCGCAAGCTCAGTGGTCAATTTGGCATTAGTTTCTCTAAACTTATTATTAACCACCGTAGCATGGCCAATATCCTTAGCAAGCTTATCAAATAAAGATTTATAATACGCATGTATCGCATCAGGAAGGTTTGTAGGCTGGGCAACTTGATCTTCACTAAGGTCCACACTGGGCTCATTTGAAATAATATTACTATTATTCGTTTGATCCTCATGTGTCTCAATGTAGGGTACAAGCATCTCAGTATACTCCTCCTCCTGATTAGACGTACTATATATATCATTATCATCAAAACATGGATGTACCTCAGAGGGACCGTCTGAATCATAAACAGGAGCTCTGTCAACATGCATTCTTGAGGTAGATGCTTGTTGTAAGTTAGCCATCAAGATGTAGTTGGCATTCACCTCTTCTTCCTCGTCATATTCTGCAGCAGAAGCCATAAGATCGAATTCCTCAGCATGAAGTGGAATCCCTGCCTCTTCCTTTTTTGCTATGAGAAGCTGAGTCTGAAGATAAGCAGCATCCCTCTCCTTTTTTGCTGTGCAATCTCGAGCATAATGACCAAATCCCCTGCAGTTGTAGCACTGAACCTGACGATTGTTGTTTCCATTTCCCGTACCAGTATTGTCAGCCCTTGCGGCCACAATGTTTCCCATTTGGTTACCAACCGCAGGCACAACTATTAACCTATTCTGATTACCCGCATTCAGAACACCCGGATTTTGACCACGGTTTCGACCATACTGATTTCCTGCATTGCCAACGGTCTGCCCTACATTCTGACCATATTGTTGAAACTGAGTCCCCGTGTTTCCAGCAACTACCAATTGGCGATCTTGATTCGCATTCATGAAAGGTTGAGTAATCTGCCTATTTCTAGTGTTCGAGGAGATTATCTGATTGTTGTTGGTGGGGTTAATGGTGAATTTTAATGCCTTTGCAAGAAGGGCAAGACCAGTATTAATAGCGTGAGTAGGATCAGTGATGTCATCAAAACAGGCAATAGGTTGTTGTAAGTAATTCATAGCAACAGGAGGTTGATATCCATAAGCAGTGGGTTGTTGTTGTTGTTGTTGTGGCATGAAGTTACTTGATGAGGGTTGATGGTAGGGTACCATGGGATATGACATAGATGATGGAGAGTTTGCCATAAAAGCCAATGGATCTTTTGTCTTGGCACGTCTTTCTGCCCTAACTTCGTTAGCTTCATCTTGATTCATCTTCAAATAGTCATATACTTGAGTGTAGTCCACGACATGAAGATCCTTGGTTTGATTGACAAGAGTGACATATCGTGACCATTCAGAAGGAAGATTATCAAGAAGTTTGATGTTGGCAGCAATTTGTGCAGGTTCATGTTTGTTTCTTCTAAGATGATTCATGAGGGTTTAAAACCGATGATAATAAGGTTCTATTTGTTCCCCTTCAGTAGACGTAAATTTCTCCCATTCACAAAGCAACTTAGTTTCCTTTTCTTGTAAACCGATTTCACTGCCCTTCATCATTTTCTGAATCCTAAGCCACATCTTGTGTGCGGTTTCACAACTATCGACAGCAGCATAAACATCTTCAAGAAGTCCCATAAGAATGACTTGAATTGCTTGATCATCAGCGTCGAGTAGTTTGGATTCAGCCTTAGTTAATTCTTCATCCATTTGCTCATGACTAGAGTCAGCCACTGGTTAGCATTCGTAGGATCCCCATGCACAATAATTGTTCTTCTAACATACGGACCCTTTTGAATTGAGTTGACAATCAACTTTCCCAGAGGTTTACATTTTGCATAACGAAGGAGACGACTAGCCCATATAGTGTAGTTCTCCTTGGTAAGCATGGGTGGACGATTCTCAGTACCCGCAACATAAATATCTTGTTGACACGTCATCGTAAAAGTCGTGTGTAGATCAGGATCTCAATTCGTAGAAAGCTAAGTGAAAGGTGTATCAGTTAAAATCCCCTAAGGATGTGAGCTCGAGAAACCAAAAAAAACTTCAATGCAAAATTACACAACGAAATTTTTTAAATCACGTTTATCGAAAAACTTGAAAATAAATTTCAATGATTCCGCAATGTAATTAGGTACAATTCCGCAAAGATCCCAAAAGATTCAATTCCGCAATTATTTCAAACGATATAATTCCACAATGCCTAATATCACACAATTCCGCAATACCTCGAAAGCAATAATTCCTAAATACCCAATATCATACAATTCCACAATACCTCGAAAGCAATAATTCCGCAATACCCAATATCACACAATTCCGCAATATCTCGAAAGCAATAATTCTGCAATCTGGCAAATCACTAATTCCGCAATGCTGTGATTCGATTTCGCAATCCCTCGAAATCTATTATTCCGCAATCTGGCAAATCACTAATTCCGCAATGCTTGTGATTCGATTTCGCAATCCACCAAAAGCTATAATTCCGCAATGTTCAGAAACAATAATTCCGCAATATTGCAGGGCATTCAAATTCGCAATATTTTGGAAGACACAATTCCGCAATATAAAAAATATTGCGGAATTAGGCAGTTTTTTCCGAAAAAGAAGGAACTCGGGAAAGGACGAATTTTTGCACTCTTTTTCGCAACTTTGAAGGATTTTAAGCCAATAAAAACCACCAAAACACTAACCACGAATCCTTTGGCGAATGATACCACTTGTAGGACCTTTACACACGAACCATATACGAAAAGCTTTGAACTTTATGAGACGTGATGTATTTAGGATGAAATGGAGATAGTACGATTATGGAGATGATGAAGAACTAATAAAGATTGTAAAATAGATGAAGATCAAAACAAAGATTAAACTAAAAAAGAAAGATTAGATTAAAGAAGGAAAAAGAAAAAAAAAACAAAGATGGTGATTTTCCTAGTGAGAGAAACAAACACTCATTCTCTCTCTAAGATGAAACAAATGGAAAAACACCCCCACACAAATGAGGTGGAGAGGCCTTTTATACAATGACTAACAAGTTTAGGAGGCCTTCCTCATTTGTGTGTTCGGGACTAATTCCCGTTACATAAACATTAATAACTAAGAACTCTCGATATCGTTGAATAGCATTTTTTACGAGATTCACAACGGTATATTATATGACCATCACTTTAAATACGGCTAACAAGAATTGAATGAATTCAATCTCTTTTTTGTATCACAAATGTGTGATAAAAAGAACAAGGTGCTTTTTACAGATACAGACTGCTTGGTGCTCTCCAAAGACTTTGAGATGCCTAAAGAATCTCAAGTACTGGTCAAGGTACCCAGGCAAGAAAACATGTACACCTTTAATCTTCATACTATTACTCCAACAGGTGGTATTACATGTTTGCTAGCTAAGGCTTCTAATGATGAGTCTAATTTATGGCATAGGAGGTTAGGTCATGTGAATTTCAAGAATCTTAATAGATTGGTGAATAAAAATTTGGTTAGAGGGTTACCTAACAAATCTTTTCAGAATGATTTCACATGTACTGCTTGTCGAAAAGGTAAATAACATAGAGCCTCTTGTAAGACTAAGACTGTCAATTCTATGACTAAGCCTTTGCAACTTTTGCATATGGATTTGTTTGGTCCAGTTTCTGTTAGGAGCATTAGTCATAAGACCTTTTGCCTTGTCATAACTGATGATTATAGTAGATTTAGTTGGGTTTTCTTCTTAGCACTTATGAGTAAAACCAATGAATTACTTAAGGATTTTATCACTTTAGTTGGAAAGCAGTTTACTAAACAAGTCTTAATCATTAGGACATATAATGGGACAGAATTCAAGAATGCTAAATTTGATGAATTTTGTAGGTCTAAAGGCATCAAGAGACAATTTAGCAATCCTAGGACTCCACAACAAAATGGAGTAGCTGAAAGGAAAAATAGGACACTAATTGAGGCTGCTAGAACTATGCTAGCTGATTCCCTTTTACCAAATACATTTTGGGCAGAAGCAATCAATACTGCATGTTATGTGTTAAATAGAGTCTTAGTGACCAAGCCTCAAAACAAGACACCTTATGAACTTTTTACTAGTATTAAGCCAACCATAAGTCATTTAAGACCTTTTGGATGTCATGTGTCTATTTTAAATACTCTTGATCATTTGGGGTAGTTTGATGGAAAATCTGATCCATGATATCTTGTAGGATATTGATATGAGTGATTTTACTCATATCATTTATATCTAAAAACAATGAACAAATGCATAAAATGTTTAAATATGGCCTTGTATATGTGTTTTTGTTGTTTCATGTGTGTAGGTACCGAAGTTCGCGAAAACCGGCAAAATCAACACGAGTTTGATGAAATGATCAAGGAAGCTAAATATGAGTTCGATTTTAATGGATTTAATCTTAATGAAGTTATTTGGGCTTGTGGGTCCCACATTTGGATTATGGGCCGAAAAGCCCAATGATAGATTTATGTATTCATTTTTTTCACCAAAAGCCAAAATAAGCCCTAATTCACATTATGAGACGGATGGAGTTTTAAGTAAGTTTCATAAAAAGGCCCAAGCCCATTATCAAAGTTGAGAGGCGTGAAGTAAAAGTCCATTAGGGTAAATAACTCAATGGATCGGTTAAGTTTTACTTAAATGTTTATTCACTTTCTCTGGTCAAACCGTTTATTCATTTATTCACCACACACACTTCCCCATTTCGTTACAAACTAAGCTATCTCATCTTTCACCTCTTCCAAATAAACCAGACACCACTATTCACCCCAAACCCTAATTTACAAAGTAATTTGGGGCTTTTACCTATTAAAGGCGCGTGTATATACACACGTCTCTAATTAATTCCCTGTTTAGTCGGAGCTTGAAGATGGAGGTGAGTTGGTGACGTGCCCCTTTTCTATCATTTTATTGGCTAGACCACATCATTCTTCCTCACTCCTCCAATCAAGATAGGACACCTCATCATTTAAGAAACACAACTAGCACACTCGGTTGCCAAGCTGGCAATCCGTGTGCTAGTGTGCATATCTCAGCCGTAGGATCAAGATGAGAGAGAATAATGAATAAATTAAAGGCCAAGATTGAAGATGCTCTTCAACAACCTCACCAGCAGCCTTGGGGGTTGGCCTATATAAATCCCCATTTATTTTATAAAATGCATCCCACTTTTTATTTTAAAGTTATTATGCAGAATTAGTTTTAGGATAAATTGTAGTCTCTTTTTCTCAGTATTGTAATAAATTTTTGATTATAAATAAAAGTTTGTTTGGATTCGAATTGTTTCTCTATTTACTTACTGTTAAAATCATCATTGTACTTTTTAATCTATTCAGTCATAATAATGTTAATGTTATTTAATTAAGCTGAATTTATAGCTTATATTAAATAACTAAAGTAAAATTTGGGGAAAAACTTTCCCAACTGGAAAGTTTTTTAAATAATCTGTTTGGTTCAATGGAATGGTGGAATTGATTCGATTTGTGGTGGTTCGCATGGTGATGTTGAATGGTGGTATCGATTTGGTTAAATAAGATTGCTCAGCGCACATCTTCGTCTCAAAGGTTTTCTACAAAAGGTTCATTTCCCTTTTAATTTCCATGCTAATTAGATTAATGTGTTTAGATGTTTATTTTACTTAAATGTTTAATATGATTTAGGGTATTTGCAATAAATTTGTGTGGTTATTTGTTATCAGTATCTTATCTGCTTAGTGTAATACTGCTTAAGTTTTTTGATTAATTAATTTAAATGAGTGAGTTCTGAATGAAAGTTTTAAAACTGATGAAAACCTGTTTTGATTTATTTTACTGTTTGGATTCGAGAGTTCAGGTTTTATTTAAATCTGATTTTCGAAGTTTTGAGTAAACTTTTAAAAAGGGTTTTGGTTTAAACTGATATTATGAGAGTTTTGATATGCAATTATTTTTCTGATTTTAGTTGATCTTAGTTTTAATCTGTTTCATTATTTTATCTGCAAATTTCCATATGTTGATAATATGATTGCTGATTTAGATCTGTATTTTGAGTGGAAGTTTTCTGATATTGTCGATTTTGTTTGGAAATTGATTTACTGCTATATGTGTAACTTTACCGATAAATTAAGTTTGATCTATCTGCTGAGTTTGGAGGAACGTTTTGATGCTTAGAATCCGATGAGAAGTGTGTTAGTCTGCTGAGTTTGGTTAATGTTAGCTTGTTTTTATCAGATTATAAGCTGCGCTGAGTTTTGTTTACTGATTTGTTGCTTAAGTCTACTGAGATTTGTGACAAATCTAACATTTTCAGGTAGTGAAATATTTTCTCGTATAATATTTTGAAACTTATTTTTGTGTTGGTTGACGAACTCACAATTTACGGATTTAAATTTGGGCTTACGTGCATAATTTGGCGTCTTTTACGACTAAACCGGAAACCTTAGGATTACGTATTTACGTTTTTGAACTTCGTTTTTGATGAGACAATTTTTATTGGATTCGTTTTGTGACGGTAATTCATAATTTATAAAAACGTTTTTCATAAAACGACCCGAGGGCACGCAAATCAAGAAAACTAGAATCGAGAAATACCCGTAAACTAGTGAGATGGGACAAAACACTTTGTCCCACCCCACTAGCAATATGGGACGGCCAAACTTGACACCACAACACATATGTGGCATCAAGTCTTAGCTAACTTATACATGTGTAAGCATATGCTTACACATTAAGCTAACTTTTACCACTTCACTTTACCACTAAACAAAACAAGCTACTTGTTTCATTTCTATCATTTCCTACATGCAAACCACTCTAAAATCCTCTCAACTCTCCCTCTCTTGCCGTCCCAAATAAGCCAACAAACACCATCATTGATCTTTTCTAGCCATAAACCACATGTTTACTAGTCTTATTAAGGTGTTCTCTTGAAGCCTTGATCATTTGGTGGCCATATTAACAACTTTGGAGGTGATTTGCTTGTGTCCTAGGGCTGATTTTCCAACCTATGTTCTTGATATTTGATGGTCTTGGAGACACTTGTTGTGTTCATCAAGTTCTTGTCTTCCTAAAACAAGAAATCCACTTGGATTGGTAAAGAAGATCATCCTCTACATTTTTCTCTTATTATTTTGTAAAGAACAAATGTATTTTCTTTCATTTTGTATATGTATATGATGTATATATGATGATAAAAATGTTGTGTGGGGATCAAGTGTTGATAAACATGCTTAAAAATGATGATAACTATAAGAAATGAAGCTAAAATCTTGACTATTTAGTTGGCTGTATAAAAACAGTAGATAACTAAAAGATGAACTGATAAAATTGCATGGTTTGATCTATTTACAGTAAGTAGATGATGTTATACACATGTGAGAGTTGGCCATGCAATGGAATCAAAATAATGAGTGAGATATGATCAAAACAAGTTAGGTGGTATAATCTGAATAAGCAGTTTTGTAGGGACTGTTAAGGCAACTTAGACTCAAAATGGGCAGTAGCTATAACTAAGTTATATGTAGCACATATTATGAAGAACTTGTCATCCAAAAATGAGCTTCTAAGTCATTGTAGAACTCTAGATATGGTAAAAATGGTGAATATGAAGTTAAAAATCAGATTTTGGAAATAATGTTTATTATTATTATATAAGCACTCACATTATAATGTATAAAATGTAAAAATATAAATCCACTAACTTATAAAACTTATTTATATAAATGTATAAAAGGTTAATTAAATGGGTAAATTATATAAATGGTGGTAAAATAATATTTATAAGTAATAAAAACTATAAACTTGATTTTTACGACTTTTTCGGCTATCGCCGTAAAATTAACGTTTTTCGCCAAATAAAACTTAGACGACCAAACCCGTCTAATGTAAAGTTTATAAAAGTTGTATACTGATGTATAAGTAACTAAGACAAGTAAAAACCGATAAAACCGAACTATAAGAATTACGGACATTTACGAGCTAACTAAACCTATTGGACTAATAATTAGACTTAATAAGATAAATACTTGTAAAAAGAGCTTATTGGGCTTAACCCATTAGGGCCCAACATGAAAAATATATATACTGATCATATAGGTATAAAATGGGTAAAAACAAGTAAAAGAACTTATAAAGGAATTAATGGACTTAAAATAGGTAAAATCGATAAAACTAGTGAACTAGTAAGACGTTACCAAAACGTAAACACTAAAATGAGTAAACGAGGATTTATAAACCCACTTGATCATCATCATATGTACAAAATCATCATATGTATATTGTTATTTTGATAAAAGTCATTGGACCGAGTCTAAGACCGATTATTATTTATATAGGTTTCCGTGACCGAAGCACGCCCGTAGCCGATAATCCGCCTTTCATTAACAACGTGAGTTCATAGCCTCGCACTCTTTTAAATGTTTTTATAAAATGATTTGTAAACCCGCGAGGGAGATAACATGCTAGATTTTTATGAAATAGAACACAAGTAGTCCCGATTGTATGCTTAATGAGATGGACCCGAATGATGCTATGACCCTATATTCGAGACTAAAAGGATTATTAGTAGTTAGGTTATGTCACTTAAAGTCCCATTAGCATGAATTGTGAACTACCGGGTTTTGGTAGACGCTTATGCATTTGATAGTACTATTTGGGGACGATCACCCCAGTTCGCGCCTTGACGGTTGATCCCCGTCGTACCACATTGATTGGTAAGCGAATTTATGTATGAGAAAATTCCATAGCGTGATTTTTGTGACGACACGCTAACTTAGATGGGCAAATTGTTTGTCGGGTTCGCGGCCCGCTGTTTTCACAGTAAGGTAACAATGTCATGCGGCTAATAATAATCCTAATTCAGATACTATAATCTATTCAATCTATATAATTTAAATAAAAGATATGATACGACGCTATTAACGATGAATATATTACCTATCATGGTAATATAGAGACTGCGGTCTCATGGACGGTTTCAGATGTATGCTTGATTTATATATTGCCTGACTAGCAATATGTGGACTTACTTCCGATATTATACTTGTGTTCTGATTTTAAATGAATGTAAATGATTGTTTTATATAACGGTTTTCATTAAACTCTATGAATTCACTCGGCATTCGCTGATATGATTTTTGCATGTTTTCTATCTCAGGTGCTTGAAGGTAATCCGGATGGAGATCGACTCTGATGGCCCACACTTAATATTAAAAATGTTCATTCGATCTGTGTTTTGTAAACTTAATGACCTGTATAATTTGGGACCTGTTGTACACTTTAAAACTTTTTATCGAATGAATGTTTGTTAAACCTTGTACAACCATTTTTATGTGTTGTCTATGATTGGAGTTATTGTGCTATCCCGTAACACTCTGAAAGACCCTTCCGCTGTACCGATACGAAAAATGAGAGTGTTACAGTTTGGTACCAGAGCTCTCGTTGTAGAGAACAAAAGATTTTAAAAACCAAGGTTTTGAACAAAACTTTTCAAAATCTTTTGACAATGAACATTTAAGAAAAATATTTGAAAAATCTTTTGAATATAACGGTGCCAGAGATCTCGGACGTTACCAACAAGCCTTATTGAGAAGATATATATTTTGATATATATAATATAATATATATATATATGTATATATCGTGATTTCATTATGTAATTGTTTAACTAGTATGTTATCCTAATACGAGATATATATATAAATGAAGATTGTCATGGCTGACCCTAATATTCCTGTAGAAAACCATGCTATTCCCGAACCTAATATAGAAGATGATCCTTATTTAGACTTAGTAGATTTTGATATTGATGACGAGGAGGAACCATTTAAGGATCCCGAGCCCGAGTTAGGACTAGGAGATCAGATTGCCCCTCAGGTTGACTTAGTAGAGAATGAGATTGAGAATGTGGGTAATGAGAATGTGGATATTGAGAATGTAGGAAATGAGAATGTGGAGATTGAGAATGTTGATATAGAGAATGATGATGAGATTGGGTTAGATGAGTTAGATGACGAGGATGTCGAGGAGGATGTAGGTATAGATGTTGAAGTTGATGACGATGAGGAAGCTGAGCTTATTTATCCGTATGATGTTCCAGAGGGCGAGCCTTTGCCCCCACCAGTTTGTTTGTCTGATTCTGAGGATGAGTTACCTAGGGATGAAATGTCTGAATCGTCTGAATCTGATTCTGAATCAGAGGAGGATGAGGATGACGATGCACCTGACGGTACTGATGGTATTGCTACTCGTAGACGTGAGATAGGAGAGTCGTCTAGTACTCGAGAGGCTACTCATATTGATGGTCTTGCACCATGGGCCTTGAGACGTGATCTAGATGCTTCCCGTGTTAAGAGTTGTGTGACAGAGGTTGGATTAGGTGTTGTTCAGACTCAGGTTGCTTATTTGGAGTCGAAGACAAAGGTTGGCGAGAAAGAGCGAGAATTGCTTAGTTTGGATTTGAGTGATATAGAACGTGGTTTGAATGAGGCTTTTAGGAGGTTATCGGTATTGGAAAGTGGTGAGTATGCTGCCATGAAGAGAAAGGTGAATTCTATGGAGATTCAGTTGAGTGTAGCTCGTGCGATGCGTGAGAAAGCTGAAAAGGAGTTGAATATATCCCACGGATGGAACAGTAGATTTTATGCTGACATGGTTGAAAGAGGAGTAATCCGTAAGCGCCCAGCTGAAGATGTGTCTAGTGATCGTCCGACGAAGATTCAGAAGACGATGGATGATAGACCATCTGGCGGTTCTCAGTAGACCAGTCTGTATTTAGTAGTGACCTTTATATCTTTTGTGCTTTTGTAGCTTTGACTGAACCGACTTGTTAGTAATAGAATTGGCACGAATTTTGAGTGTATATAGTGTTAGAACTTTGATATGGGATGTACTAAGACAATACTTTTGTTTCAGATCGAATGAAATATGTATCTTGTCTTGAATTCCATATTGTGCCTTATTTGTATCTTGATTATGAATTCAATCCATATTATATGAATCCCTTGTTGGGTGAATGCTTAATACTTTGAAATTGTGGAATTATAGAACTATGCCGCCCAAGAAGGCTGTGACTGAGGATGATGTACGTAGGATTATTACGGAGCAAGCTACCGCATCTATGACTGAATTTATGGCTAATGCTAGAAATGAAGCTGGCGGTAGTGGAGCTGGCGGTAGTGGAATTGGCGGTACTAATGTGAATGTGAATGCTAATAATGTGAATGCTAATGCTGGAGGAAATGTAGGAGGACTTGGAACGAATGCACCTGAAGTTGGTGGCTGTACTTATGTGACGTTCATGAAGTGTGAACCTCTACCTTTTAATGGAACTGAAGGTGCTGTAGGACTAAGCCAGTGGATTGAGAAGATTGAATCGATGTTTAGGATTAGTAAGTGTAACGAGGAAGATAAGGTGACTTTTGCTATGGCTACTCTTAAAGGTCGTGCGTTGACTTGGTGGAACGGGAGAATTGCTTTCATGGGTCTTGATGCTGCTAATGCTACTCCTTGGGCTGAAATCAAGAAGTGGATGACTTTGGAGTTTTGTCCTCGTAGTGTGATCATAAGGTTAGAGCAAGAGTTGATTCATCTGAGAATGAAAGGTGTGGATATTGATAGTTACACGAATCGATTCCATGAGTTGGCCTTGCTATGTCCTCGATTGGTTGAACCCGAAGAGATCCGAATTGAGCAATATGTGAAAGGGTTGACCAGGAATATCCGGGGGGACGTAACATCATCGAAACCACTGACCATTGATGATGCTGTTCGAATGGCTTACCAACTCATTGGACAGATAATTCAGGATAAGGAAGATGAAGCCCGTGTAGGTGAGAAAAGAAAGGGAGACGGTGATCGTTTAGATAGAGGTGATAATAGGAAGAATTTCAATCGCCGTCAGAACCAGAGAAAGGGGAATGCAAATGCTCTTACCAACAATACACCGCGCAACGATGATAGATGTCCTAAGTGTGGCAACAAGAGGCATGCTGGCGACTGCTGGAAGTGCCGAAATTGCAGAAAGCTTGGACACAAGGTTGAAAGGTGTAAGAAGGGAACCATTTGCTTCAACTGTAATGAAGAAGGTCATAGGAAATCGGAATGCCCCAAGTTGAAAGCGATTCTACCTGGAAGAAACCCCCAGGGTGGTATCTACCAACTTGGAACAATTGAGGTGAAGAAAGAGGATCCGAATGTCGTTACCGGTACGTTTTTACTCAACAATCATTATGCTGTTGCTTTATTCGATTCGGGTGCCGATAGGAGCTTTGTATCCACTAAATTTAGTACCCTTATTGATATTGAACCTGTTGAGATAAGTACCAGTTACGAGGTGGAATTGGCTGATGGTAAATTAGTAAAAACTAATAAGCTATTAGAAGGATGCTCTCTAAATCTCCTAAACCATTCCTTTCAGATTGATTTGATGATGTTAGAATTAGGTAGTTTTGATATTATTATTGGTATGGATTGGTTGTCGTTGAATAATGCTACTGTTTTATGTGGAGAAAAGAAAGTTAAGATTCCTCTTAGGAATAGGACGTTAGTAATTGATGGTAATCGAGGTGAATCCCGTTTGAAAATCGTTTCATGTATTAAAGCCCAAAAGTACATCAGGAACGGTTGTGAGTTATTCTTAGCTCAAGTGACCGGGAATGAGTCTAGGGAGAAACGATTGGAAGATGTACCTATTATTTGTGAATTTCCTGAGGTATTTCCTAAAGATTTACCCGGACTTCCACCGATAAGGCAAGTAGAGTTTCGAATCGATTTAATTCCTGGTGCTGCACCGGTGGCACGTGCGCCTTACCGATTAGCCCCTTCTGAATTAAAGGAGTTATCTGAGCAACTTAAGGAGTTGTCTGATAAAGGTTTTATTCGACCGAGCTCGTCGCCTTGGGGAGCTCCAATCTTGTTCGTTAAGAAGAAGGATGGATCTTTTCGTATGTGCATTGATTATAGGGAACTGAATAAGTTGACAATTAAAAATCGATATCCTTTACCTAGGATTGATGATTTGTTTGATCAACAACAAGGATCTAGTGTGTATTCTAAGATAGATTTGCGGTCAGGATATCACCAACTTCGCGTCCGTGAAGAAGATATTCCCATAACTGCATTTAGAACTCGTTATGGACACTATGAATTTCAAGTAATGCCATTTGGGTTAACTAACGCACCTGCGGTTTTCATGGATTTAATGAATCGAGTGTGCAAGCCCTACTTGGATAAATTTGTGATTGTGTTTATTGACGATATTCTAATCTATTCTAAGAATGAAGATGAACATAGAGAACATTTGAGGATTGTTTTGAACTTGTTGAAGGATGAAAGGTTGTATGCCAAATTTTCGAAGTGTGATTTCTGGTTAGATTCTGTGCAATTTCTTGGTCATGTGATTAACAGAGATGGAATTCATGTTGATCCTGTAAAGGTTGAAGCTATTAAGAATTGGTCTGCACCGACAACGCCAACGGAAGTGCGACAGTTCTTAGGATTAGCTGGCTATTATAGGCGATTCATTAAAGAATTTTCTTTGATAGCTAAACCCTTGACTAAGCTTACCCAGAAGAATAAACCTTTCGTTTGGGGAAGTGATGAAGATGGAGCATTTCAGATATTGAAGCAAAAATTATGTAGTGCGCCAATCTTATCATTACCCGATGGGAGTGAAGATTTTGTAGTGTATTGTGATGCATCTCTTAGAGGTTATGGAGCTGTTTTGATGCAGAGAGAGAAAGTGATAGCTTATGCTTCTAGGCAATTAAGGAAGAATGAGGAGAATTATAATACTCATGATCTTGAGTTAGGAGCTGTGGTCTTTTCTCTTAGGTTGTGGAGACATTATCTGTATGGCACCAAGTGTACGGTATTCACCGATCACAAAAGCCTACAGTATATTCTCGACCAGAAGGAATTGAACATGAGGCAACGAAGATGGATAGAGTTGTTAAGTGATTATGACTGTGATATAAAATATCACCCATGAAAAGCCAATGTTGTTGCTGATGCGTTGAGTAGGAAAGATAGAGAGCCTATCAGGGTGCGTTCTCTAGTCTTGACCGTGCACAATAATTTGCCTGAGCAAATTAGAAATGCGCAAATAGAAGCTTGTAAGAAGGCGAATTTTGTTAATGAAGGGTTCCGAGGAGAAGGAGATCCTTTAGAGGTTAGAGCTGATGGAGTGAAATGCTTAAGAGGTCGTATGTGGATACCTAAGTTTGGAGGCTTAAGAGATTTGATCATGTTAGAATCCCATAAATCTAAGTATTCCATTCATCTGGGATCTGATAAGATGTACCATGATTTGAAGAAGTTGTACTGGTGGCCGAATATGAAAGCTGACATAGCTATGTATGTTCTTCAATGCTTGACTTGTGCTAGAGTCAAAGCGGAACATCAAAAGCCATCAGGACTACTTCAACAACCAAAGATTCCTGAATGGAAGTGGGAGCGAATTACGATGGACTTTATCACCAAGCTTCCTAGAACATCATCTGGAAACAATTCGATTTGGGTTATTGTCGATAGACTGACCAAATCAGCACACTTCATTCCGGTTAAGGAGCAGTTCTCACTGGAGAAGCTGACTCGAATATACCTTGATAATGTTGTATGCAAGCATGGAGTGCCTGTATCGATCATTTCAGATCGAGATCCTAGATTCGCATCGAATTTTTGGAAATCTCTCCAAAGATCTTTGGGAACGAATCTCGACATGAGCACTGCTTATCACCCCCAGACTGATGGGCAGAGTGAAAGGACGATACAAACACTGGAAGATATGTTGAGAGCTTGTGTGTTAGACTTTGGTAAGAATTGGGATAAACATTTGTCGTTAGCAGAGTTTGCGTATAACAATAGTTACCATTCTAGTATTAAGGCTGCACCGTTTGAAGCTTTGTATGGTAGGAAGTGTAGATCTCCTGTATGTTGGAGTGAAGTTGGGGATACCCAGCTCACGGGACCGGAATTGATCCGGGAGACTACGGAGATGATAGTTCAGATTAAGAAGAGGTTGTTGACTGCCCGTAGTAGACAGAAAAGTTACGCGGATGTGCGGCGGAAGCCAATGAAGTTTGAAGTGGGTGACCGAGTAATGTTGAAGGTATCGCCATGGAAAGGCGTTATAAGATTTGGAAAACGAGGAAAATTGAATCCCCGTTATATTGGACCCTTCAAGATTTTATCTAGAGTAGGTCTGGTGGCTTACAAACTAGAGTTACCCCCAGAACTTCATGGTGTTCACAACACATTCCATGTATCTAATCTGAAGAAATGTCTAGCAGTGAGTGATGAGAAAATTCCGTTAGGTAAGGTTCGAATAGATGGGAAGTTGCATTTTATCGAAGAGCCCGTAGTAGTTATGGACCGTGAGGTAAAGCAACTGAAACAAAGTCGGATACCTATTGTCAAGATCCGATGGAATTCAAAGCATGGACCGAAGTATACTTGGGAACGAGAGGATGAAATGTGGAAGAAATATCCGCACCTCTTCGATTTCAATAAGAAACGGACATCCAAATGAAATGGATCACGAGGACGTTGATCCCTTTTAGGAGGAAAAGCTGTGACAAATCTAACATTTTCAGGTAGTGAAATATTTTCTCGTATAATATTTTGAAACTTATTTTTGTGTTGGTTGACGAACTCACAATTTACGGATTTAAATTTGGGCTTACGTGCATAATTTGGCGTCTTTTACGACTAAACCGGAAACCTTAGGATTACGTATTTACGTTTTTGAACTCCGTTTTTGATGAGACAATTTTTATTGGATTCGTTTTGTGACGGTAATTCATAATTTATAAAAAAGTTTTTCGTAAAACGACCCGAGGGCACGCAAATCGAGAAAACTAGAATCGAGAAATACCCGTAAACTAGTGAGATGGGACAAAACACTTTGTCCCACCCCACTAGCAATATGGGACGGCCAAACTTGACACCACAACACATATGTGGCATCAAGTCTTAGCTAACTTATACATGTGTAAGCATATGCTTACACATTAAGCTAACTTTTACCACTTCACTTTACCACTAAACAAAACAAGCTACTTGTTTCATTTCTATCATTTCCTACATGCAAACCACTCTAAAATCCTCTCAACTCTCCCTCTCTTGCCGTCCCAAATAAGCCAACAAACACCATCATTGATCTTTTCTAGCCATAAACCACATGTTTACTAGTCTTATTAAGGTGTTCTCTTGAAGCCTTGATCATTTGGTGGCCATATTAACAACTATGGAGGTGATTTGCTTGTGTCCTAGGGCTGATTTTCCAACCTATGTTCTTGATATTTGATGGTCTTGGAGATACTTGTTGTGTTCATCAAGTTCTTGTCTTCCTAAAACAAGAAATCCACTTGGATTGGTAAAGAAGATCATCCTCTACATTTTTCTCTTATTATTTTGTAAAGAACAAATGTATTTTCTTTCATTTTATATATGTATATGATGTATATATGATGATAAAAATGTTGTGTGGGGATCAAGTGTTGATAAACATGCTTAAAAATGATGATAACTATAAGAAATGAAGCTAAAATCTTGACTATTTAGTTGGCTGTATAAAAACAGTAGATAACTAAAAGATGAACTGATAAAATTGCATGGTTTGATCTATTTACAGTAAGTAGATGATGTTCTACACATGTGAGAGTTGGCCATGCAATGGAATCAAAATAATGAGTGAGATATGATCAAAACAAGTTAGGTGGTATAATCTGAATAAGCAGTTTTGTAGGGACTGTTAAGGCAACTTAGACTCAAAATGGGCAGTAGCTATAACTAAGTTATATGTAGCACATATTATGAAGAACTTGTCATCCAAAAATGAGCTTCTAAGTCATTGTAGAACTCTAGATATGGTAAAAATGGTGAATATGAAGTTAAAACTCAGATTTTGGAAATAATGTTTATTATTATTATATAAGCACTCACATTATAATGTATAAAATGTAAAAATATAAACCCACTAACTTATAAAACTTATTTATATAAATGTATAAAAGGTTAATTAAATGGGTAAATTATATAAATGGTGGTAAAATAATATTTATAAGTAATAAAAACTATAAACTTGATTTTTACGACTTTTTCGGCTATCGCCGTAAAATTAACGTTTTTCGCCAAATAAAACTTAGACGACCAAACCCGTCTAATGTAAAGTTTATAAAAGTTGTATACTGATGTATAAGTAACTAAGACAAGTAAAAACCGATAAAACCGAACTATAAAAATTACGGACATTTACGAGCTTACTAAACCTATTGGACTAATAATTAGACTTAATAAGATAAATACTTGTAAAAAGAGCTTATTGGGCTTAACCCATTAGGGCCCAACATGAAAAATATATATACTGATCATATAGGTATAAAATGGGTAAAAACAAGTAAAAGAACTTATAAAGGAATTAATGGACTTAAAATAGGTAAAATCGATAAAACTAGTGAACTAGTAAGACGTTACCAAAACGTAAACACTAAAATGAGTAAACGAGGATTTATAAACCCACTTGATCATCATCATATGTACAAAATCATCATATGTATATTGTTATTTTGATAAAAGTCATTGGACCGAGTCTAAGACCGATTATTATTTATATAGGTTTCCGTGACCGAAGCACGCCCGTAGCCGATAATCCGCCTTTCATTAACAACGTGAGTTCATAGCCTCGCACTCTTTTAAATGTTTTTATAAAATGATTTGTAAACCCGCGAGGGAGATAACATGCTAGATTTTTATGAAATAGAACACAAGTAGTCTCGATTGTATGCTTAATGAGATGGACCCGAATGATGCTATGACCCTATATTCGAGACTAAAAGGATTATTAGTAGTTAGGTTATGTAACTTAAAGTCCCATTAGCATGAATTGTGAACTACCGGGTTTTGGTAGACGCTTATGCATTTGATAGTACTATTTGGGGACGATCACCCCAGTTCGCGCCTTGACGGTTGATCCCCGTCGTACCACATTGATTGGTAAGCGAATTTATGTATGAGAAGATTCCATAGCGTGATTTTTGTGACGACACGCTAACTTAGATGGGCAAATTGTTTGTCGGGTTCACGGCCCGCTGTTTTCACAGTAAGGTAACAATGTCATGCGGCTAATAATAATCCTAATTCAGATACTATAATCTATTCAATCTATATAATTTAAATAAAAGATATGATACGACGCTATTAACGATGAATATATTACCTATCATGGTAATATAGAGACTGCGGTCTCATGGACGGTTTCAGATGTATGCTTGATTTATATATTGCCTGACTAGCAATATGTGGACTTACTTCCGATATTATACTTGTGTTCTGATTTTAAATGAATGTAAATGATTGTTTTATATAACGGTTTTCATTAAACTCTATGAATTCACTCGGCATTCGCTGATATGATTTTTGCATGTTTTCTATCTCAGGTGCTTGAAGGTAATCCGGATGGAGATCGACTCTGATGGCCCACACTTAATATTAAAAATGTTCATTCGATCTGTGTTTTGTAAACTTAATGACCTGTATAATTTGGGACCTGTTGTACACTTTAAAACTTTTTATCGAATGAATGTTTGTTAAACCTTGTACAACCATTTTTATGTGTTGTCTATGATTGAAGTTATTGTGCTATCCCGTAACACTCTGAAAGACCCTTCCGCTGTACCGATACGAAAAATGAGAGTGTTACAAGATTGGTTATAGTTTACTGATATTAACTGGAAAATATGAGTTGCTGCATTTTTTTTGTATAATAACTGATTCTATTTGCTGATTTGGTTGCCTGTAATGTGTTCTTCTTGGATTGCTGATATATTGGCTTTGTACACTGATTTTTCGTGTCCTACACCCTGAACTAGGGTGTTGGGGCTGTGATTTTTTTTCCAAAAATATAAATTGCAAAAATATGCCATCTATGGGTCTCGACCTCGTGACCTCTCCCTTAACAATCCAACACCCCAACCATTGGGATATGCTCACGTTTTTGTTTAATTCTTCTTTGTGAGTTTAATATATTATCAATTAATTGAGCTGTCAATTTTAATATAAACGTTTTCTTTACATTGCAAGTTTTAAGTTTAAATCATTTTCTTAATTAAAATTTTGTTAAATTTTGTTTTATAAAAAAAAAGTAAAAAATATTTGGTTTAAATTCGTCTTTTAAATTTAATTTTAGGAACGATTCATGCACTTAGAATTTAAAAATTTTAGGATTAATTTGAGATTAAAAACCGAAAACCAATTCAAATCAATTGTCCAAATCGAAGCAAACCGTCTCAAATTCACTCGATCTTCGTGTACAAGGAACTTGGTTCATCATCGTGTTTAATTAAATCCGTCTTTGGTAATTTTAGTCTATTACTTTTTCCTAAAGGTAATTTTCTATTTTACTCTATAACGTATCTAATTGACATATACATTCCACGACACATCAAAAGTTTTGGCGTCGCTGTCGGGGATCTTGTGTACGATTCGTTTTGTGGAGATTTGTTGATCGTTGATTTGAAGACCCTTTCCATTTTGGAAGGTTATGCTTATTTTTGTTTTATCATCATTATGTCTTCATCCATCGTTTGCGTTAAGTGTGGGAGTCCATTGTATGATGGCGTGTGCCCTTGTATTCAAACGAAAGACGACTCCTCACAACTTTCCATCGAACAATTACTTATGCTAGAGCAAATGAGTTTTTACAAAGATTATTTCAAAGATGATATTTTGGTGAACTATGATTATGACGATGATGAGGATATTTTCGATCTCACTCCATCTCATGACATCACTACTCCTATTCTTGAATCTTCCACCGTGGAACCCGACAATTCTCTAAGCAAGGGGGACGAGCATATTAGCACTATTCCGGACACGGAATTGGACGAAGTAATAAAGTCTAGTGTTGAGATCATTGTCCAAAACCCGAGAGAGTTCGATGGTATTATCAATGAAACGTGTGGTTTACCACAATATGATGACTCTACTTCTTCCAGTCACTTTGAGATTTTCTTCAATTCTAATGATGAAAATTGTGATGGAAATGAAGATTTTGAGAATGATTCGACTTCTAGTGAATTTTCTAATGAGGAGTTCTCCGATGAACTTTTTTATAAAAATGATATTCACGACTCGGATTTTGAGGGGTTTCCCAATGAACCTACTCTTCTTCACCTATTTCCATCGGGAAATGAGGATGACAGTGATCCGGTTTTTGAGAGGTTCAATTTTGAACTTGCTCCTTTAGATCCATTTCCACCGGGAAATGAGGTTGATTTAACTATTCTGATCCTTGAGAAGTTCACCGATGAACATACTCATTTAGATGTGGAAGACGTGGTTCTTCGTGAAAGATTATCCAACGTCTATCTTCTCATTTCTAAGATCGAGGCTTTGAATTCTAAGCCTAATGACAAGTCTTTCTCTCCATCTCCTATTCCCGTTGAGGATAGTGATCCGCTTATGGAGGAAATTGACATGTTTCTTGCTTCTAATAATTTGATACCACCGGGTGTTGATGAAATTGACCCGGAGGAGGACGCTCTCTTTTTAGAGAATTTACTTGATGATGATTTCGTCCCAAGTCCTCCTCCCAACCACTTTGACCTTAATGTGCGGGTTTTTCATGTGTCTCATATTGAGTACCATGACCCGATTGATCACATTTCTAAGGGTGAAATGGTCGTTAAAGCTAAGAATGTTGATTCCACTGTGGATGAAACTTTTATCCCACCATTACCATGTGCTTTATATGATGTTGGATTAGCATGGGGGACGACACCGTGTTGTCTATTCCTTTCTCTCCCGAGGACGAGGTATTTGACCCCAGAATCATTGATTTAGGGAAATCTCGGCCTTTCACCGATGCAATAACTGAAAGACTTTTCGATCATCTTGGTGCGAGTTTATCTCGGGGAGCATGTTATATCTATTTCATGATTCGTGAAATTGACCACTATCTCTTTTTGGAGATTTATGTTGGAGTTTTATCCTTTCGTTTTTCATCCGACAACGAGGATGAGATTTTTGACCCCGACATCGTGCTTTATTATGGATTTTATTCCATTATGCCGGTTTTTACCACTTTTCCTAAGGACCAATGAATACGGGGATCGAGTCGAGCTCATGACTCGGTTAACAAAAACGAGGTGCCTTGTGGGGGAGTCCCATACATTCTATCTTCTTTCTATTTTCTAACACTAATAAGGCTTGATCTTTTAAGCTCATGCTCGTGTTTTGTTGTGTTGTGAATCTTAGGTATGATCCTAATCTTTGAAGACTCTCGTGTTCGGTTTTTTCCGGTCCACTTGATCTTCCAATCTTTGATTGCCAAAAGGGGCACACTCTCTATCCTTTGATTTTTATCGACTAACGTTTTATCTTGAGGTATACTTAATAAATGGCTTATAGATTTGCGTGCTCTTTCCATGTTAGGATTTTGCATTAGACTCTTCGTGTTTTAGCAAGGGGGTGTCACTCTTGAGCTAAGAAACATTAAGGACAATGTTTGGTTTTAGCATGGGGGATTCAATCGATATAATCGCTTGCAATTGCTTTTGTCGTGTCCAAACGTAATCATTTTTCTCATTTTTCATAAAATTTTAAATTTTTAGTGTTATTTTTAAGTTTTAATGAAGAAAATAAGTGTTTTTGACACAAATGTAGGCTTTCCGTTGGTGAAAATAAAAATAGTTTTTGACTGACTCGGTTTTTACCTTAGCTTTTCCTTAACGTGTTTGAATTAAGTTTTGCTAGGATTTTATATAGGGAGCTTTAAAACGCGAAAGTCTTAACTCATACGGGTTAAGAACAAGAACTTTTCGCAAGTTCCTATAATTGATCCTAGAAAGTCGTTTATCAAGGGAACTTTAAAACGCAAATTCTAAAACTTGAAAAAGTATAAGAATATGCAAGATCCTATAGATGACTTGAAAACCCAAAACTTTGATTTAATAGGCTAAGTATCCATTGATTTCACATTTTTGGAATTTTACAATATGGAGAACAAGAGATGATAGAGTTTAATCATAAGTTTCTAAGGTTAATTCTTCTTTGTATAAGTATTTTTGTGTTTGATTTAATCTCCTCGTATTTATTTTCTACCCTTGAATAATAATTGCTTAATAAATGAAGTTTTTAGCGGTTTAGGCTTGATATCTTAACTCGTAACTCCTTCTTTTTCTTCCCTTGTAATTAAAGTGAGAACACATTAAGGGTGTCAGCGTCATGGACTTTTGATCATGGGATTGCGGAAATTTGGCTTACTATAAATATCACATTAATAAAGAAGAATAAATAAAAACATGTTCTCTAGGAGCCTTCGGGTGGGAGTCATGTAGCACTAACCTTGTCATTAGAGCCTTAGGGTGTATGGCAAGGGGACGTGTTTAATAAAAATTGCATCATCATCATGATCCATAAGGTGGGATGGTGAATGTCAATTCCCTTATTTTTGTCCAAGGAGCCTTCGGGTGTGGATTTTAAATAAGGAGCACAATTGCATCTTAAAGAGCCACAAGGTGATATGATGTAGTTGTTGCTAACTCCATTAATAAGGTCATAATTGACTTTAGAGGTTTTTATTGTTGCTTTTAAGTAGTCCTATTAGCCAAATTTCGGGTCCGGGGATTTATCCCTCAAATCGTGTTAAGTTATCCTTGATGTGGGCTTTCTTTAGTGACAACGGTTTTTGAAGTCGAGGTTAGGTTTTGAGTGTTGAGTTTACACCGTTTTACCTTCATTTTTGGACTAATAAATATCAAATAAAGTCAAATGAGCCTTTGGGTGAATGACAAATAAAATCTAGAGAAACAATTAGGAATAACAGGAGATTGAGTTTAACACAAATTACTTGTATGAGTTGGTTTAATTTTGGGGCTTATGATTGACAATGATCTTATTTTTACACTTGGCATGGAAAAGTGAAAAGTCGGGGAACGATGAATCTATTTGAGTTTTATGATCCTAAAAGTTATTTTTCAATAATGAAAGCAATACATTATGTCTTTGCAAAATAAAGTGTCAAAAAATTGAATAAAAGTGTAGTTAGTGTTTTATTTTATCATTGCATGAGGACACGATAATTGCTTAGCAAGGGGGGATATTCATTGCAAAGTAAAGCATATAGGGTTTATAACTTGGCATCTAATAAGGTTGAAGAAAATGCTCATGTTAATTTCTTAGAAAATAAATCCAATGTCCCAGGAATAGGTTATGCTTGGATGTTTGATTTTGATTATCTAACTAACTCCATGGATTACTATTCTGTACAAAAGGATTGTCAAACTAACAATGCAGGTGAGGAGATTGGTACAACAAAGTTAGGTACTCAAAGAGAACCTTCTTCATCAGATTCTAAGGATGATGATGTTCACATCTATGTACCAAGCATGCCTACTGTTTCTCCTATGGATGCTACTCCCAAGAAGCAAACAATGCCATCAACTAATGATCAAGCCTCCCAAGATCTTCAGAGGCTTCAAGATCAAGATAAAAATGCTACATCTGCTAATAAGCATTCAGGAGAAGAATCTTTGGAATCACAGCACTCAGCAGTACATATTACACCTAGCGGCACCTCATCTGCAAGTACTGCTAAGTCAAAGTCTGCAAAGTCTGTTGATTCATTAGAAGACATTCTACAAGCTATGGACGATGAAGATGTTTATGCTAGTCCAAGTGAAGGAATCTTTTCCAAAGCTTCCTATGATGAGCAGGGTGCAGTAACTGATTTCAATAATATGGAAACTGAAATTCCAGTCTGTTCTATTCCTACTCATAAAGTCAACAACAACCATCCTACTACTCAAATTATTGGAAATCCTAAGTCTGTTGTGCAAACCAGAAGACAACTTCAAGCCAATACTGAAACTCATGCACTTTGAGTTATGTCAAACAACAACAGTGAACAAATCACAAGGATACTCAGCATTGTTTATTTTCATGTTTCTTATCACAAGTAGAGCCTAAGAACATTTCTCAAGCTCTTGATGAAGAAAGTTGGGTAGATGCCATGCAAGAAGAATTAACGCAATTTGAACTACAAAAGGTTTGGATTCTTGTGGATCTTCCCTCAGGTAAAAGAGTCATTGGTACTAGATGGATTTTCAGAAATAAGAAGGATGAAAGAGGAGTTGTTGTGAGAAACAAGGCAAGGCTTGTTGCTCAAGGCAATAGACAGGAAGAAGGGATAGACTATGATGAGGTTTTTGCATCAGTGGCAAGAATAGAAGCCATTAGGTTATTTTTGGCCTTTGCATCATATATGGATTTTATAGTCTATCAGATGGATGTGAAAAGTGCCTTTCTATACGGTACTATTTCAGAGGAGGTATATGTTTCACAACCTCCAGGTTTTGTAGATCCTAAGTTCCCCAACAGAGTCTACAAAGTTATCAAAGCACTTTATGGTCTACATCAAGCTCCAAGGGCTTGGTATGCAACCTTATCCACTTTTCTGTTAGAACATGGATATAGGAGAGAAACCATTGACAAAACTCTATTCATAAAAAGAATGCCAAGGATATTATCCTAGTACAAGTCTATGTTGATGACATTATTTTTGGTTCAACCAAGAAATCATGGTATGAAGAGTTTGAGGCTTTGATGAAAGGAAGATTTCAGATGAGTTATATGGGAGAACTTACTTTCTTTTTAGGATTAAAAGTCAAACAAAGAAAGGATGGAATATTTAACAGCCAAGATAAATATGTTGCTGAAATCTTGAAGAAATTTTCATGTATGGATACAAGGAGTACAAGCACACCTTTTGAAGCTAAGAAATCTTTGTCAAAAGATGAACATGGTGAAAATATTGATATTCACCTATATAGGTCAATGATGGTTCATTGATGTATCTTACTGCTTCAAGACCAGATATTATGTTTACTGTGTGTGCCTGTTTAAGGTTCTAAGTCAATCCCAAGGTGTCACATCTACATGCTGTGAAAAGGATTTTTAAGTATCTTAAAAGTCAACCTAATTTAGGATTATGGTATCCTAGAGATTCAACATTTGAATTGGAAGCTTACTCAGATAGTGATTATGCTAGAGCTAATCATGATAGGAAATCCACAACAGGAGGTTGTCAATTCCTAGGTAGAAGACTCATATCATGGCAGTGTAAGAAGCAAACTATTGTTGCTACTTCTACAACTAAAGCTGAATATGTAGCTGCTGTTGTGGACAAGTACTTTGGATTCAAAATCAGTTATTAGATTATGGGTTCAACTTCATGAACACTAAGATCTATATTGATAAGAAAGTACTATATGCATTGTCAAGAATCCAGTCTTTCACTCCAAGACCAAGCATATTGAGATAAGACATCACTTAATAAGAGATGCCTATGACAAGAAGATTATTCAAGTCTTGAAGATTCATACAGACCACAATGTAGCTGATTTGTTGACCAAGGCATTTGATGCAAAGAGATTTGAATTTTTGGTCACACATATTGGTATGCTTAACCAATAAACTGCTGCATATGTTAAGGGGAGGTAATAGCTGTACAATTATTATGCTAATTGTTATTATATAGTGTTTGTTTTGTGTTTTTAATGTGATTGCAGGTTGATATGATGAGATAAAAGAGGATATAATGATAGTGGAATGCATGAACTGGTCAAATTTGTGAGGTACCGTTATAGATCCATGTACCGCTAGCACAAATCTAAGTACCGAGAATGTTCTATGTACCGCTACATATCCGTTGTACCGTTGATGGTGTATTTTGTAAATTTGGCGGTTTCTTCGCGCTTGGGTTTGTTATTTACATAAATACTTACTCCAATTATACATTTGATTCACCTAATATTTTATTCTTATCTCTTAATTCTATAACATTCTCTCTAATTTTTCGATCATCTAAAATACTAATGGCTGCTTTACAAGTGATCTCTAAGCACAACCTAGTTGTGAATCTTGCTCAGAATGATGATTCTCTTGGTTTTCGTGAGATCTTTTATTTCTATCTCGAAGTCATATTCGTTTTGCGCTTACTGTAAGTCCCATTGTCTCTATTTCTATTGTTGAACAATTTTGGAATACTGCTGTCTTATGTACTCGTCATAATCAACCTTGCATTAGGATGAGGGTAAATAATAGAAATATTTATGTGACTGAGATACTTCTAAGGGCTAGTGTAACACCCCCAAATTTATACAACTCAATACAGCGGAAGACTAGTTGGTGTTACGGGATAGCACATTACTCACATCATAGACAACGCATAAAAATCGCGTCGTTTATTAATAAATCATTTCCATTCATAAATATCAAAGTTACAGCGGTCCCAAGTCATATTATTTCATACAAAGTTTTACAAAGTATTTGAATGGAAAATATAGTTTAAGTGCGGGCCATGAATTCTTGTTTTCTTCCCGAGAATTACCTTCAAGTACCTGAGATAAAACATGTTAAAAGAAAAGGTCAGCGATAACGCCGAGTGAATTCATAGAGTTTAATAAATTCCATCAATATAATATCAGTATAAAATTATTACTAAAAATCATTTTGTACAAATCATTTTAATAGGCCATAAAATAGCCAAAGTCATTTTATACAAATCCTTATCAAAAATCATAATATAGGCATTTGCCTTAAAAAATCATTATACGAATCATTGTCGTTAAAAACACCATACAATACGTTTTGCAACGTTGTATAGATTAAATAAAACCATTATATGAATATGGTTATAAAAAGCCTTAAAAATCATTATACGAGCCAATGTCGTAAAAACGTCATACAATACGTCTTACGACGTTGTATGAAAATAAAAACCGTTATATGAGTATGGTTATGAAAACCAAAACACAAACATAATATCAATAGTATGACCCTGTATTGCTAGTCAGGCAATACATCGTAATTCGAAGCGTCTAATAGTATTTCGTTAGTTTTGGATTATTATAAGCCGCATGACATTGTTACCTTACTAAACCAAAACGGGTAGCTAACCCGATACCAATTTTGCCCATCTAAAGTAGCGTGTCGTCACAAAGGTCACGCTATGGAAATCTTCTCATACATAAATTCGCTTACCAATCAATGTGGCACGACGGGGATCAACCGTCAAGGCGCGAACTGGGGTGATCGTCCCCAAATAGTACTATTAAATGCATAAGCGTCTACCAAATCCCGGTAGTTCACAATTCATGCTAATGGGACTTTTAGTGACATAACCTAACTTTAATAATCCATTTTTATTTCATCTATCGGGTCCTTTAATCATTTATCAGGTCATACAATCGGGTCATTCAATCATTCGGGTCCAAAATCAATAAACAAACAATCGGGACAAATGGTGTCCTATTTTATAAAACTAACATGTTATCTCCCTCGCGGGTTTATAAAAAATTTATAAAGACATTTAAAAGAGTGCGAGGCTATGAACTCACGTTGATGTGGGAAGGCGGGTTATCGGCAATTCGGACGTACGATACGTGCTTCAATCACGGAAACCTAGACAAATAATAATCGGTCTTAGACTCATGTCCAATGACTTTATAAAAATACCAATTATGTATACATATGATGATTATTTATATATGATGATCAAGTGGGTTTACATATTCTCGTTTACTCATTCTAGTGTTATATGTCGATAACTTTTATACTAGTTTACTAGTTTTACCCATTTACGTGTTTTAGGTCCAATAAGCCTATTATAAGTTATTTAACTTATTTTAATCTATTTTGTACTTATATTATCAGTACTTAAACTTCACAAGTTGGGCCCAAATGGGTTAAGCCCAAAAATAAGTTTATAAGTGTTTTAGTCCATTTTTGTTGTATTATTAGTCCAATAACGTTAATTTAGTCCATTAACGTCCGTATTTCTTATAGTTCGGGTTTGTATCGGTTTTTACTTGTTATACATGTCTATATATCAGTATATAAGTTTTGTAAAGTTTTCATTAGACGGGTCCAACCATCTAAGTTTTATTTAACAAAAACGTTAATTTTACGGCGATAGCCGAAAAAGTCGTAAAAAATCAAGTTTATAGTTTTATAACTTATAAAACTTAACAAGTTACCATTTTTATAAAATGTCCACTTATTTAACCTTTTACATACCTATATAAATAAAATCCATAAGTTAGTGGGTTTTTATTTTACATTTTATACTATTAAATTTTGAGTGCTTATATAATAGTATTATTCTTTAATTTCCAAAAATCTGATTTTTATCTTAACTTTCACCAAAACTGCCATATCTTGAGTTCTATATGGAGATAGAAGCTCAAATTTTTATCACATAAACTACATGATATGTGCTACATTTAACTCTTCTATAGCTACTGTTGAATCATCTTCTAAATATTTTCTAAAAATCGTCCAAAACAGTAACCTCAGATTTATACCTTAAACTTGTTTTGATCATATCTCACTCATTATTTTGATTCCATTACATGGCCAACTCTCACATGTGTACAAGACCCATAGCTTACTTTAAATCAATTCTACTTCATCATTTTATCAGTTTACCATATGGTTCTTTACTGTTTTATACAGCCATCAAATTTAACCAAGATTTTAACCTTGTTTCTTATGGTTTTTCACCTTTTTAATCATGTTTATCAACAACAAATCCCCACATAACATTTTTATCATCATATAATCATCATATACATATAAAATAGGAAATAAAATACATGTTTACATAATCAAATTAACAAGAAGATGAGGAGGACAATCTTTATACCACCATGATGATGTAGGTTGATCAAAACATGGATTTTTGATGGAGAAACTTGTGCATAGCCAAGACCATCTTCAAGACCACCATGCTCCATGAACTCCTTGTGGAAAATCAGCCCCAAGACACCATTAATACTCCTCCTTGGATGTTATAAGCACCACCAATCAAGAGAGCTTCAAGAGGGCTTCAACATGTGTATGAAAAACACATGATTTCTTGGATGAATTTGATCAAAATGGGATTTTGGTGAGTGATATGGGACGGCAACAATGGAGCCAAGGGAGAGAAAGGAGTGGTTTGCATGAGAGAATAATGAGAAAAATGGTTTTGGTTTGTGGTTTTGTGTTGAGCTTAGCTTATTTGTTAAGCATTGGACATGTGTAGCTAGTTTAAGTGAAAACTTGACACCAAGTTGTCTTGGTGGAGGGTTGTAGCCGGTTTTGATGGGGGTGGGACAAGTGTCCCACTTGTCTCATCCCCATTTATTTACGGGTACTCCTCGATTCTAGTTTCCTCGATTTGCATGCCCTTGGGTCGTTTTACGAAAAACGTTTTTATAAATTATGAATCAACATCACAAAACGAATCCAATAAAAATTGTCTCATCAAAAATGGAGTTCGAAAACGTAAATACGTAATCCTAGGGTTTCCGGTTTAGTCGTAAAGGACGTTAAAATAAAATCGTAAGTCCAAATCTCTTCTCGTAAATTTGTGAGTTTATGAACTAACACAAATTTAAAACTCCAAAATAATATTCACGAATAAATTTATTTTCTGAAATGTCGGACTGTCACCATGGACGGTGTATGTAAACGTAAGCACGTAACGTTGAATCCTCCGGTTTAGACGTAGTCGACGCTACTCCAAGACGTAAATCCAGATTACTTCCCAAAAATAAGTGAGTTCATAATGTAACATTAAAATAATGTTTTTAAATAATACTTGAGAATAAAATATCGATCATAAATTGACGGATTGTCACAGCATTTACCCCTAAACATGATCTTTGTCCTCAAAGATCATCTTACCTTACTACTCGCTTCTTATAGAGTTAAAGCCATGTGGGTATTTCCTCCACATCCGGTCTTTTCTCACAAGTTCAATTCATTACAATACGCGAGTTTCAGCAGACATAACTACGGGAATAAGATCAGGCTTAATGTTGACTTACTTTATCTATCCATGATGTTCACGGGTTTTTGATGAATGCAACTTTTCGCCGATCTAAACATTACTAAGAAACAATCAGATTTTCACTTGATAGGCATTTTATCAAGTTCGATATACGAAACATAATTCACGCAGCTCTTGAAGTCCTAGGGTAGATCCAGCTTATATGCCTTTCAAACCCAACTTTTACATCATCTCAATGGTCCCAAACAACGGGGACTTATATCCCATGATTTGTCAGATCATGAATTAATTTTACCAAGGTTAAAATTTTTGGCATAACTTCGCTACCCATTTGGCACTTCAAGATCTACATTTCATATTCACATAACTTCCTGCCCACTATCGGCAGTTAAGAATCAAATCCTAATTTCAACAATCATTTCAGATCTCGCGGGTCGGGTATTTTGCAAGGTTAGGTTCGCCATCATAGGAAACCTTAAACCTAAAAGACATGTCCGACTCACAGTGGGTGTATGTCGGATGTCTTCATTTCAACTCTTGCTTACAGATGCTCTAATATTTAGATCCTAATAAGATTCGATTTCAATCCTAATACGATGATTATCAAGGATAATCTCTCCAAAGGAAAACGAATTTACGGTCTATTACCAAAGGTCAATCATTCAAACATAAAACAACACTTATAGTATTTTGTATCGTTACTTTACCTCGTCCCTTCGATTTGGGGTGGTACATAGTACTCTCATCAAGGTTCATTCTCAATGACTTCTGAGCAAATCTCTAGAAATTCGTTGCGAAGCGAGGATCTTGATAAAGATGTTCGATACAAGCACGCTATGTTTACATAACTCTTTTTGCATTTATCATTAACGGGAATGATATCAGCAGATTTGGTCAGTCTGTCGACGATGACCCAAATCGAATCAAATTCAGATGATGACCTTTGCAATAGCTAGACGTTTACTAATGTATGAGGCGATCACTGCCTTCATAATTTGCCATCAGTACAACTTCTTCAGACAAAGATACTTTTAGTCATAAATGACATAAATAGAATACTTATACTTACAAATTCCAACATAACTATATCTCACAAGCTCCATATTTAGGCAACCACAAGTGGCCTTAAAAACATTTAACGCCATCGACTTCTCAATTCTAATGGTTCATATTAGCTGCGAATCCCTTTTTATTATCTATTTTATCCTTTTTACACACATCGTTTATTTTAAATTGTTCGGCAATTTATTTTGTACCTTCATTAATAAGGAACATGTCCTAACTGGTTCTTTATCTTTTCTACATAATGCATCGGTATCTATATTCACTTCTCATGATGATGTAATTATCATGTCCACAATTCACTCAGATATTCTTTCTATATTATGCGTCAGTAATTACGTTCACCTTTCTTCATATTTTCTAAGTTTCAGTTTCGTCTCATCTATCATTTTTTTATCCGTTTTACTCAATCCGTCGTCTAAAGCGTCGATAATTATTACAACTAATTAAATAATAAATTTTCAATTTTTATGAAATGTAAACATAAAGATTTTAAATTTCTTAGTTCGACCAATTATATAAAATGTTCAAAATAAATTTGAATTTAATTAACAAGATTTTCGTTGATTTATCCAAAATATTTAATAAGATCCGTAATTGTTCGAAAAATCTTTGGTTTATACTTTGGTCAAAATTTTCTTAGTTGAAAAGCAAATAGTGTCGTTTAAATTTTTCAAGTCATGGTATAAATGGTTTTACTCAATCCTTCTTAAGTTGTCTGGAGGTATAAAAAAACATTTACCCCTAAACAGAAGTTTAGTTAAATGTTTTGGTTATAAGGTAACAATCTCTTAAAATCCTTTGTTAAAACATTTGTCAAAACATATTTCCATTTCTTTTTGATAAAATCCAAAGTCTTAAAAGGGCTCTTAATTTTTGAAGAGTCTATATGCATACATCTTACCATTATTAATCCAACGGTCATTTTATGTAAAAGATTAAGTTTTTAATCCCTAAGCGTTAATGGTTCTAATCTTTGAAAAGTCAATATAGCTTTTCATTGTTTAGCCAATTCACGGCAATCTATAAATAATTATTAACTTCTTCTTATTTTTATAAACAAACAAATGGTCCTTAATGATCACAAGCATGAATTTATCAAATTACAGCTTACACACGAGATTCACCAAATTTTTGAATGCTACATGTGCATCGGTCAATCCAAACGACATCACATGAAACTCATAATGTTCATTACAAGTACCGGATGTAGTGATTGGAATAAATAATCTCTTTCGCAGATGCGAAGTTGATGATAACCATGCTATGGATCAAATTTGCTAGAACCTTGTAAATGATCGAACAATTCTTCCATTTCGAGTTATGGATATCATTTTCGATTGTCAATTTACTCAGTCACAATAATCTAATATAAGGAAAGATAACACCATAGCTCTTCATGATGACAGGCTTGGTATAATAAAATCTATCTCCGACAACTCTCTTAGTTGTACGGTAATTCCTTAAATTCAGATGGTGCTGACGTACAGTGCACAAGCCACAGGTGCAGCACTGGAAATATAATCAATACCAATTTCAACTTGCCTTAATGGCGAAAGTCTAGGTAATTCATCAACAAATACTTCCTAAAGTTTCAGATAACCGAAACATCTTTTAATAATTTCATTTTAGGTTTTTCTAGATTATAATATCTATGACTAATTCACAATCATTCACGATATAATTTTAAGTCTAAATGCAGGATATGGTCATCCATCAAGAATTATTTAGATCACTTTTGATAATCAACATCTTATCATTTAGGGAATTCTATTCGAGTTCCCATCAATTAAGACAATGTCGTCATGTCATAATCAATCAACCCATTCTACTGGCACTATCAACTTTTCAGTTTCATTGCCGTCGATAAGATGTGAACTTCTCAAAAGACTAATAATAACTCATAATCCTTCACAATTTCAGGGATATTAGGATACACAACTACTATTAAAAGAGTAAGGTCAACGCATAATCTACGCGAGAGAATTTCAAATCAGATTCAGACGAAAACATTTAACGAATATGAATATATCCCATGTTTTCATGATTCGAGTACGCATTCGAAAGCTCCTCGGATCGTTACCCAGGTCATTCAAATGAAATTAAATCAAAAGAAATGATAGGAACGTCGATACATCCAGTCGGGTATCAACACTCGATAATCAGATACTTTTCCTAAGAATCTCGCTACGGGAGAATTGGACAAAAAAGAATTGTCAATTGTCAAATAAGACAATTTCCACAGATGAGTAAATTCGACTCAGAAGAATAGATGCTACAGGCACATATGTAGGTGTCCCTAACACTATGTCCTTATTTTTCACTTCTTGCAGATCTCATAAAATTTAATCTTTCACAATCTTCAAAGAAAATTTAGTGTTTATTAATCAGTTTTATGGTGACTACTAATCAGCCTTGCATGGTCCATTCCAAATTGTATGTAGGCGCGCAACTATATACAATTTCAAGATTAACGATGCAATACTCAGTTCGTCAAAATTTTATCATCCATGTTTACAGTAAAATCATTTTCATGCCTAATTCTTAGATAAGAATCAAGAATAAATCTACAAAGATTTTCTTTGTTATGAAAACAATTAAGTTTCCAAAGCTTTTCATAAACAACTTCATTTTGATATCAATCACTTATAATTCTCACTTTGAATAATCCTTATTGTGATGAAAATTAAATTTTCTCAAAGGATACCGTTTTAACTTTATAAAAACAATGTGTGATCTGCAAAAGAGTGATGAAGAGTTGTTCACCAAGAACTTAACTATGATATGATAGGGAATGATCTTAGCCACTTAATCATGAAATTCATGACCTCGATGGCACTCACGAAGAATAATTCACAACATAACTCAAATCAAGATGAGTACTTGTTCAATGGTTACATTACTAATGCGAACATTAGGATGAAGCAAGAAAAGATAGATAACATCGATACATGTAGAATTTAGTAATCAAAGGTAGTCTTTTCATTAATCACAAACAAGTCAAAATTGTACCGTAACACATTACGTGTCACTATGTCATACAATTCTCAGAACTCATCCTACCAACTGATATCTCAGTTAAGTTAGGGATATTTAAAAGATACCACAATGAATACTAATCTACAAGAGTCATTAGGTGTTCCACATGTCCCAGAAGATCCATCAGTCTCAATTCAGAAGAAGATTTCTTCAATTAATTTCTTGGACACTGGGCATCCTCATTAGTGGACAATGGCCTAGGAACAACCCTTAACACAAACCTACAATCAATTAAAACCTTATAATTCATTCACAAAACTTAACGACTTCCTCTTAACAATCTCATATTCCATATAGGTTAAGTTTTACTTTTATTTATTCAAGTTTCAACCAATTTTATACTCAATTCGATATCCTACCTCAATCTCCAATACTTTCAATCTTATTCTTCGGCCTTGTAAAGGCAATACAATCTCAATATAAATCAACACTTAATTTCCAATCCTATTAGCTCTTACAACAACAATTATCAAATGAGTCATTAATATGAAATGACTTGATCATTCAACTTAGACTTCTCGGAAAGGTATTAGTGGCATGAGGCTTTTGGGTAATGGTTCCAATAACAGCCTCAAGTGCAACATTCACCCTTTCGATTTCAAATTTAAGAATTGGGTGACAACAAATCAGATGACATCTTTCTAGGTGGTAATGTTTTATCAAACTCCACTCTATAAGAAAAGATCGTCATGACATCGGTATCAGATTTAATCTCGCCAATTCTTTTTCAATATCACAATCAACTAATATCTACACTTCTACGAATATCAACCATTTGTTGGGATCATAAATATCCACAACTTGGTTTAGATCTAGGATAGCTAGAATTCCTACGAGAATAGCTTCGATTAATTTACTAGGGAATTTAGGGTTACTTGTGACAATCGACGTCGTATAAATACCTCGTATAAAAATCAAATTAATCATCAAACAATCATGTAATAAAATTACATCATATATATATAATCCAAGTTATATATATATTAAAATAACACTTCTCAGTCTTGGCCTTGTCGGTAACTCGGGAATTCTTCGGCACCGTTATAGTCAAAAGATTTTTAGACATTTTTAGAAAAATGTTTTAAGTTAAAAGATTTTGAAATGTTTTATTCAAATCCTTAGTTTTAAAAATCTTTCGTTCTCTATAACGAGAGCTCTGGTACCAAACTGTAACACCCCCAAATTTTATACAACTCAATACAGCGGAAGACTAGTTGGTGTTACGGGATAGCACATTACTCACATCATAGACAACGCATAAAAATCGCGTCGTTTATTAATAAATCATTTCCATTCATAAATATCAAAGTTACAACGGTCCCAAGTCATATTATTTCATACAAAGTTTTACAAAGTATTTGAATGGAAAATATAGTTTAAGTGCGGGCCATGAATTCTTGTTGTCTTCCCGAGAATTACCTTCAAGTACCTGAGATAAAACATGTTAAAAGAAAAGGTCAGCGATAACGCCGAGTGAATTCATAGAGTTTAATAAATTCTATCAATATAATATCAGTATAAAATTATTACTGAAAATCATTTTGTACAAATCATTTTAATAGGCCATAAAATAGCCAAAGTCATTTTATACAAATCCTTATCGAAAATCATAATATAGGCATTTGCCTTAAAAAATCATTATACGAATCATTGTCGTTAAAAACACCATACAATACGTTTTGCAACGTTGTATAGATTAAATAAAACCATTATATGAATATGGTTATAAAAAGCCTTAAAAATCATTATACGAGCCAATGTCGTAAAAACGTCATACAATACGTCTTACGACGTTGTATGAAAATAAAAACCGTTATATAAGTATGGTTATGAAAACCAAAACACAAACATAATATCAATAGTATGACCCTGTATTGCTAGTCAGGCAATACATCGTAATTCGAAGCGTCTAATAGTATTTCGTTAGTTTTGGATTATTATAAGCCGCATGACATTGTTACCTTACTAAACCAAAACGGGTAGCTAACCCGATACCAATTTTGCCCATCTAAAGTAGCGTGTCGTCACAAAGGTCACGCTATGGAAATCTTCTCATACATAAATTCGCTTACCAATCAATGTGGCACGACGGGGATCAACCGTCAAGGCGCGAACTGGGGTGATCGTCCCCAAATAGTACTATTAAATGCATAAGCGTCTACCAAATCCCGGTAGTTCACAATTCATGCTAATGGGACTTTTAGTGACATAACCTAACTTTAATAATCCATTTTTATTTCATCTATCGGGTCCTTTAATCATTTATCGGGTCATACAATCGGGTCATTCAATCATTCGGGTCCAAAATAAATAAACAAAAAATCGGGACAAATGGTGTCCTATTTTATAAAACTAACATGTTATCTCCCTCGCGGGTTTATAAAACATTTATAAAGACATTTAAAAGAGTGCGAGGCTATGAACTCACGTTGATGTGGGAAGGCGGGTTATCGGCAATTCGGACGTACGGTACGTGCTTCAATCACGGAAACCTAGACAAATAATAATCGGTCTTAGACTCATGTCCAATGACTTTATAAAAATACCAATTATGTATACATATGATGATTATTTATATATGATGATCAAGTGGGTTTACATATTCTCGTTTACTCATTCTAGTGTTATATGTCGATAACTTTTATACTAGTTTACTAGTTTTACCCATTTACGTGTTTTAGGTCCAATAAGCCTATTATAAGTTATTTAACTTATTTTAATCTATTTTGTACTTATATTATCAGTACTTAAACTTCACAAGTTGGGCCCAAATGGGTTAAGCCCAAAAATAAGTTTATAAGTGTTTTAGTCCATTTTTGTTGTATTATTAGTCCAATAACGTTAATTTAGTCCGTTAACGTCCGTATTTCTTATAGTTCGGGTTTGTATCGGTTTTTACTTGTTATACATGTCTATATATCAGTATATAAGTTTTGTAAAGTTTTCATTAGACGGGTCCAACCATCTAAGTTTTATTTAACAAAAACGTTAATTTTACGGCGATAGCCGAAAAAGTCGTAAAAAATCAAGTTTATAGTTTTATAACTAATAAAACTTAACAAGTTACCATTTTTATAAATTGTCCACTTATTTAACCTTTTACATACTTATATAAATAAAATCCATAAGTTAGTGGGTTTTTATTTTACATTTTATACTATTAAATTTTGAGTGCTTATATAATAGTATTATTCTTTAATTTCCAAAAATCTGATTTTTATCTTCACTTTCACCAAAAGTGCCATATCTTGAGTTCTATATGGAGATAGAAGCTCAAATGTTTATCACATAAACTACATGATATGTGCTACATTTAACTCTTCTATAGCTACTGTTGAATCATCTTCTAAATATTTTCTAAAAATCGTCCAAAACAGTAACCTCAGATTTATACCTTAAACTTGTTTTGATCATATCTCACTCATTATTTTGATTTCATTGCATGGCCAACTCTCACATGTGTACAAGACCCATAGCTTACTGTAAATCCATTCTACTTCATCATTTTATCAGTTTACCATATGGTTCTTTACTGTTTTATACAGCCATCAAATTTAACCAAGATTTTAACCTTGTTTCTTATGGTTTTTCACCATTTTAATCATGTTTATCAACAACAAATCCCCACATAACATTTTTATCATCATATAATCATCATATACATATACAATAGGAAATAAAATACATGTTTACATAATCAAATTAACAAGAAGATGAGGAGGACAATCTTTATACCACCATGATGATTTAGGTTGATCAAAACATGGATTTTTGATGGAGAAACTTGTGCATAGCCAAGACCATCTTCAAGACCACCATGCTCCATGAACTCCTTGTGGAAAATCAGCCCCAAGACACCATGAATACTCCTCCTTGGATGTTATAAGCACCACCAATCAAGAGAGCTTCAAGAGGGCTTCAACATGTGTATGAATAACACATGATTTATTGGATGAATTTGATCAAAATGGGATTTTGGTGAGTGATATGGGACGGCAACAATGGAGCCAAGGGAGAGAAAGGAGTGGTTTGCATGAGAGAATAATGAGAGAAATGGTTTTGGTTTGTGGTTTTGTGTTGAGCTTAGCTTATTTGTTAAGCATTGGACATGTGTAGCTAGTTTAAGTGAAAACTTGACACCAAGTTGTCTTGGTGGAGGGTTGTAGCCGGTTTTGATGGGGGTGGGACAAGTGTCCCACTTGTCTCATCCCCATTTATTTACGGGTACTCCTCGATTTTAGTTTCCTCGATTTGCGTGCCCTCGGGTCGTTTTACGAAAAACGTTTTTATAAATTATGAATCAACGTCACAAAACGAATCCAATAAAAATTGTCTCATCAAAAACGGAGTTCGAAAACGTAAATACGTAATCCTAGGGTTTCCAGTTTAGTCGTAAAGGACGTTAAAATAAATTCGTAAGTCCAAATCTCTTCTCGTAAATTTGTGAGTTTATGAACTAACACAAATTTAAAACTCCAAAATAATATTCACGAATAAATTTATTTTCTGAAATGTCGGACTGTCACCATGGACGGTGTATGTAAACGTAAGCACGTAACGTTGAATCCTCCGGTTTAGACGTAATCGACGCTACTCCAAGACGTAAATCCAGATTACTTCCCAAAAATAAGTGAGTTCATAATGTAACATTAAAATAATGTTTTTAAATAATACTTGAAAATAAAATATCGATCATAAATTGACGGATTGTCACAGCTAGTTTAAGACTCAATAATGAAAATGGACTTAGTATGTTAAATAATACAGAGATACATGATGGCCTTGCAGCCATGGGTTATCAGGGTGGTAAGGAAAGTCTTACTTTCTTTAAAGCTTTATTTTCACCTCAATGGAAATTGCTTTTTCATGCCATTATTCGTTGTATGAGCTCCAAAAGTACTTCTTTTGATCAAATCCCTGCTGCATTGGCATCACCTGGTATTTGTCTAGCAAATGACAGAGTTTTTAGTTTTTCAAAATTAATTTTTGAAGGCATGACTAGGAATTTGGAAGGAACTAAGAAGTTTTTGATGTATCCTAGATTCATTCAGACTTTAGTTGATGACCAAATCCCTAGCCTACCAGCATTGACAAATACATGGGATGTTCCTACTTTTACAAAGAGAACTTTCTCTTTCTTAACCAAACAAGGCAATGCCTTTACAAGAAGAATCACACCTTTATTTGCAAATATGTTAGCCCAACCTGCCAACCAAGAAGGTGAGGAACCTAGCTCAGCTAGTTCTTCTCAGCAAACTCCTTCTCACTAGAGTCCTCATTCCTTAGAAGATGCTCAATCTTCTTTTCATAATGTTGGTAATCAACCAAATTCATATGAGATGATCCACACACCTGCTGCTTCAGTTGCTGGTAGTGGTTCACCACAAGCACAAGCAACAAAGGTGGTGGATGTTGCAAATTTAACTGCTTGGTGCACTAGCTTGTCCAGACAGGTACAAGTATTGCAAAAAGAGAAGCTTAATCAAGACAAGAAAATTGTTGAATTAGAGGCCAATTTAATCAGACTAAGGAATAAGGTTTCTCCTTGGATGAGGCAGAACAGATCAATTCAGAAAGCTGCTCTTAAGAAGCAAAGATTCAGGAACCTCAAGAAAAGGCAACTGAATGCAACCAAACAGGGGAGGAGTTATGAAGAAAAAGTGACATTCATACAAGGGTCTATGGAAATGACATCAATTTTGAAGCTGATGATGTCATTGGAAATTTTGAAGCTGGCAATGGCATAGAGATTAATGTGGAAAAAGATAGATTGGAGCCTAAAAACATGGAGCTTCAACAAGAAGAACCACAATCTGCTCATGAGGAACCACAAACTGAAGAAATTTTGGTGACTCAGCCACATCCACAACCTCAATAACCACAACTACAAGTGAATTGGAGTAGTTTCTATGAGAAGCATGAGGAAATCAATGTTCAATTTCATGTGTATTCAACTCCACCTCAAAGGCAATTCTGGTTCCACAAGAAACAGTCTTTCCAAGTACTGTCAAGGTCAAGAGTAAGTTATGGATCAGACAAGACCGAGGAGTTACAAATTGAGAAGACAACTTCAAAAGAAGAAAAAGTATCTAGAGATACTTTGGTGATTCAAGAAACAAGTGTGTCTTACACTGGTGAAGTAAACATTGTTGAAGAACCAAGTACTGCTAAGCCAACTAAGCCGACTACAAGTACTACTGACATTGTTGAAGAACCAAGTACTGCTAAGTCAATTAAGTCGACTGTAAGTACCGTTGGTGAACAACCTTCACTACATTCTTATGCAGAAAGTCAAACTCCTTTTGCAGAGGATGAGACTTTAGCACAAGTACCGCTTGATCTAAGGGAGAAGAGCCCAGCTGAAAAAGCAAGACAAGAAGAAGCATAATTAAAGGCACAACAAGAAATTCTTGCTAAGAAAGAAAAAGTTAAAAGCAAGAAGATTCAAGCTTCACAGCCCACTAAAGGTGTTATCATTCAACAACAATCAAATGAAGATGAAGAGAGAAGATCTTCAAAGCTAAAGAAGAAACTACCTAAAATCAATCCAAAGGATAAGGGCAAGAAAGTGTTACAATCTGAATATGAGGAAGAAAGTGATTCAGATGATGACATTAGCAAAGTCATGAATAGATTCAACCAACTAGAGCATGATGAAGAGTTAGCTTTCAGATTGCAAGCTCAAATGCATGAAGAACAGCTACAAGAAGACCTTGCAGCAAAGCAACAAATGCTTGAAGCCCAAAGAATACAACAGGAATGGAATATATAAAAGTATGATAGGATTCAAGCTAAACTTAAAGCAAGTGAGCTTCTTGCAGAATCACTGCTAGCTAAAGAAAGGGATGCTTGTGATGAAGAAAAGAGAGACAAATTGATTACTGATTTAGTGAGGGAGCAACAAAGATTCTTTGCAGAAAAGAGAAGAAAAGGAACGGTTAAGCCTCCAACCACTATGCAAATCAGAAATCAAATGATGTCCTACCTCAAGAAAGGCAAGCATTTTACCCATGCTCAATTGGTCAGAAAGACTTTTGAAGAAATCAAAGCTTTGTATGAACAACACAAGAGAGCTAAATTGAATTTTGTTGAGATTGGTTCTGAAAAGGACAAGCAAGATATTGAAGATGTAAGGAAGCATATTCAATAACAAAGACATTATGGAAGTACCCCCAGGCTTGATGCAAGTACTGCTGGACAAAAGGAAGCATCTCCACCTATTAAGACTACCTATGTTAGGAAGAAGAAAAGGGTGATATAAGTTTCAAAGGAAGCAGAGATTAGTCAAGAAGTGGATAAAGGGGATACAAATAAAGATGCTAGCAAAGAGACTAAAAATGTACAAGCAGTACATACACAGTCAACAATACTTAAGAAAATAGTACATACTGATTTGGAGAAAGATTCTGATGTGTCAGATCAAGACAAAATCTCCAAAAGAAAAGGAAAAAGGAAGAGATCAACAAAGAAGAAGCAGAAAGCTAAGAAAAGGGTGAAGTCTGTAGGTCAAGATAGTGATGATGATGAAAGCTGCAGAAAGCACTTAAAGATAGTGAAATTTGAAGATCAGTGCATTGACACAGAGATCTTTTGGAAAGAAGTCAGATATATAAAGATGGACAAGTGATATGAAGGATGGATTGGAAATTCATGGAATCACTAGGTCAGATGGAACATTTAGGATGTTCAGACTACTTGAAGAGATTCTACACATCCTTGATAGACAAGACATTCAAGACCTTAATAGATTTATTGAAGGTGGAAGTAAAGGTCAAGCAAAAGTCACACTATTGACTTATTGAGGAATGAGCTAAAATTCATGTATTATCCTTATAACAATGATCAACAAATATTGAAGGACTTAGAGAATCAGGTTCCTAGTTACTAGATATATTATAGATCTTGTGGTATACATACATTGGATATAGATGATGTAACCTATTACATGCTTCAAGAAAAGAGATATCCTTTTGGAAGAATATTGTTGGAAAGAATGTTGGAACAACAATTGGAAGTTTCAGAAGAATATGTGTAAAACCCACTTTAAAAGATATTAGCTCAGTAAATGCACGAAAACATGGATTTATTAGAATTCATAATTTTAAATTACACGACAAGAAATCATGAACATTTTATACAAGTATTACGTATAACTGAGTACTAAAATACGATAAGTATTTACGCATAATACTTAAGTACATGACAAGAATAAAACACGACATGTAAAACACGAACACACTCGATAAATACTTAAACATGAAAAACGAAAACATTGTATTTGTGTGAGTTGGGCTGGCGTCTAAAACAAAAGAAGGGAAAAGGGCCTTTGGCCCGACCCATGTAGAAAGTTGTATACAGGAAGCAAACGTTATTACATTTACCATTTTTTTACAAAAGTAAACAACAGTAAACCCTACACCATACTTGGTGCCGCCAGCAGAAACAAGGAAGAAAAAAAAACCTTTGATCTTTGATTTTGGATTCGGGTTGGTGGATTGCTCGTCATTTATCATTAAAACAAATGTTATTACCATTCTTTCTATTCTCCTTTTGGTTATTGTTAATTAAACATGAAACCCTTAATTTAAAATCTTATGAACATGTATGAATCAATACAAAACCTGAAAGGGTGTCGAGCTGTGGGTTTGTTTGTCACGCAAACCGAGACATTGAGGTCTCGGTGGCTTATTCTGCCCACCAGCCGCAACTCCAATGGGTGCGGTGGTGTTTTTGTAATGTCAGCCGAAAGCAACAAGCCCCAGCGAGGGGGACCTTGTGCAGTCAGTGAAAAACCGAGAGCCTTGGGCTCTCGGTGGGTAGCTTGGGCACGACAGGAGGAACCCTGGCTAGCCAGTGGGAACCCCTAGCCAGTCAGTGGCAACCTGGCAGCAGGCTAGGCTGCTGGCCGTCGACAGCAACCACCCAGCCACCGACTGTAGTGGTGCTTGGTGTTTGGTTTTGGGTTTATGAACAGTTAAGGGGGTGTTTGTCTAAGTAAATAAACACATGAATTTATTTTATTTAATTAGCTAACTAAATCATGTTAATTACATTAGTAATATGCAAGACTTAGGATATAGTTTTAATTAAATAAAACCATGGTTTATGTATGTACATTGTTATTTAATTAAAACTTAGGATAAAATATTTATTGATATAACTATTCATGTGCATTAGATTAATTAAAAGTTAGCTTGAATAATTTATATCATTCTTAAGGTAAAGTTTATTAATATAGCATGACATATTATTAATTATTAAAACCATGCATTTTATTAATAATTAATAAATACCTTAACCTATAGTATTACTTAATAAACTTTAGTAATAATTATCATGACTTATGAATAAGCACTAGCTTATATTTTAACTTATTCATCCAAATTATTTCTATTTATGGAAACTTCCTATTTCAGGAAACTTACTATTTTTAGAAACTTTCATTTGTAGAAATTGATCTATTTTTGGAAACTTTATATTTTTGGAAAGTTACTTATTATTACACTACTAGTATAATAATACAAGACTACAAGATATTTCATAAACTGAATACATAAAATCCATGAATAATAGAGTATATCATTTAAAACAGTAAAACCCGACAAGAACATACAAAACAAGCTAGAACATATAATAACCAGTAACATGCTCAGTAATCAGACAACTCATACATGTCCCTTATATTGTAGCTGTAGTGAAATCAGGCTAGGACTTTCCATCCTTTCCTTTTCACCGTTCACTGGACACAAGGTACGGATTTCCCGTCCTTCAGTAAGGACACTCTCTTCCTTTATTAGGATTTCCGTATGCAGCCAACTATTTTCCCAGTAGTTACAGATTTAAATGCTTATGTTTTATTAGTTACCTTAGCCATATACATGTATGCCAGTTTCACCTAGTTATGGAGGTACCATAATCATAACACTAGAGGCACCAGTGTTATGACTTCACCACAGCGGAGTGATAGCTCGTGGTGTCCCTTTTAGTTTATTTGGCCTTTATTATTATTATATTATCATGTGGGGCGTATGGGTGCATCCTAGTTACACTTTCAGTCAGGATTTCATGGTGAATGTAGTGTGTGCCTTGCATCCTTCACAAGGAGCTGATCCCTCCTACCCAGACCATATTAATTAGAGGCATCCCGTCTAATTGCATGACGAGGTCACTTGATGAGACTGTAATTATACATAGTCTCATCGTTCAAATCGGGCTTAAAACGCTTAAAATATCATCAAAATATCCAAATATATGCTTGTGTTTGTTCATTGTTTATTTTAGGTACGGATATCGTGAAATCAACAAAAGATCACAAGAATGAAGCAAAAACGAACACAGGAAACGAAGCCGCACAAGGAACCGGGCCTGAATGTTGATTTTCCAAATAAGTCCTTGAAGTTTGAAGAATTGTCAAGATTGGTCCCTCATCTTCTAAAGACTTGTCATTTTAAAACTCAAAATTACTCAATGGGTCCCTAAAATGATGAGAAATTACATATAAGCCCTTGAAGATTGGTTATATTGCATAAATGATCCTTGGGAAAAGAACTTGCAAAGTCATGGGCCAAAAAAGACAAGTTTGTGAAACTTGTAACAAAGGAAATGGGGTGTTAGTTGCTGAAATATTTATATGCATGACAATGGGAAACATGGGGACTATTATTGCCAAATAATAAACTTCAAACCCGGTCAAACCCACACTTAATCCAGTCAACACCACTCTAAGCCCATACGAAACCCCAAACCCGATCCAAATCCCACATCCCATACTCAGTTTATTAAAGCTAAGTCAAATTTAGTCAAACCGTCATTTAAATGCGCCTAACACGTTTCAAAACGACTAAACAGATTAAAAGCACACTATTACCCATCCCCAACCTCTTAAAACCCTAATCCCCCAAAACTTTTAACTAAAGGGTAAAATGAAATTACCTTTAGCATTTTACTCCTTACCCCACAACCAACATTAAAACCCACCCAGAAAAAGACTTCTCATCCCCCTATCCCCTCACTAGATTTCATACATCACGGGTCACTACACTTTATTCGAGATGAAGACCTGATCAACGTACCAAGACAATTTGCTTGTTGGGTACTCATAATGGACGTTCCAGATCACTCTTACAGACTGCATCATCACATGGCTTGTTGATTTTGACCAAGACCAATCTGCATATTCAAGTTTTAGAAGGGCATTATTGGTAGTTTAATGTTTAGGGTTTTGTAAATTATAGAATGTCCTTCTCACTTGTATATAAACGTAGCATCAGTCATATTTTTCTTTTGTTCCAAATTTTCTTTCTTGTTATTTTGTAATTTGAATACAAATTTAATGAAAAGAAAAGTTTGAGTTCCATTTACTTTTCAGTTATTTTAAATTCTTGCATCCTTAATTTTTAGTCATTTACTTTTCATGTTTATCAAAAGTTTTTATTCAAATAAATTTGGTGAAAATATTTTGAGATCCATTGCTTAAATGATTAAGTACCTAACTGACAACTAGGATTGGCTTGGTGTTTAAGCAGTGTTAAAATTCCGTTGGTTCATTCTCATTTATTTGCAAAAATTTTCTTTTCAAAAGTTCTGAAAAGTTAAGATCCCTTTTACTTTCTTTGTTGTATTTACTGTAGCATAAGCTACCATAAGCCTGACAAGCTTGTGAGTAGCCTATACTAATTGAAGTGTGTTGTCTTGTGCAGGAGCAAAAGTCCAAAGCATCACAGCCGTTTCATCAATCCCTTTCATAGTTTCTTGGTCCAGCAGTTGGACCGCCAACAAGAAACTCTCATCACTTTCCTGTGCATAAGCTCATCAGAAAGCTCTTAAGCTAGAAAGAAGGCCTCAACATTCCCTTGGCTTGTAATAAGCCAAATTGAGTAAGTGCTTGAACCCATTCTAATTTTTTAGTCTTTTTTATGATTGCTAGTGACTCTTGATTTATGTGTTAAGTTTTGCTGATATATCTGTTTATTGGTATTGATGTTTGATGTTTAGATGATCTCAATAGCCTACGTTTGGATTGGAGTCGTTTATTAACAATTTCTTCATAAATTTTTGGTTTAAAAAAGTTAAGGGGGTGTTTGGTTGTGTCTGTTAGGAGGTTTGAGTGACACACACGTGACCAATAGGAGAACTAAACAAGCTCTATTAGATTATCTAAGAGTAACTCTGTACTTGGTTTAGGATTTGTTAGTGTATGTTTCATTTTGCTTGGTAAAAGTTTGGCAAAAAAATCGGCTTAGACATACAGTAGGCCCTTAAGCTCTTGATTTCGTGATTTTGGTGAATAAAATCTTGTATGCAGGTAGATATAATGATACTTTAGGGTTGCATGACTTTGATTTGGGAGTTGGTAGGCTAGGTTGACAGTAATCGTAGCTTGAAACTCACCAAAAGACCTAGAATATCAACAAGAGCCCACAGTCCCCTCATTATTGTTCACAGTGACTGTTTGCCTTGATTTCTGTGCTTAAGTTGTGTTAGATTGTTGTGTTTTTTGTTTGCTCTTGACTCCCCACACCTCAATTGGTGTGGGGGTGCCCTTTGTTACCAATACTAACCTCAAAACAAGCTTGAAATCAAGCTTATATGTCCCAGACCTATTTTTTGTTAAAGCAGTAGGAAAACCCTTCCTACTTCTAGTGTTCAGTTCCCACTGCTGCACATACATACAAAGAATTTTAAAGTGTCCCTTTCAGATTTTCCATTTTTTGTCTTTAGTGAGTGAATTTTAGTGTTTTCAATTAATTTCAATTTTCATTGCTTTTTTATATTATTTTATGATTTTTCATTATATTTATTTTTCAGTTACTGTTCATTTACTATTTTTTTAAAATTAATTCCATTTTAATTAGTTTTTATTAAATCTGTTTTTGTCTTTTAGTGCTAAATCTTTATATTTTTCAGTTTTAAAATTTTTCCTAGTTTAAGAAAATTATTTTAAGATTTTTAGTTTAAAAAGTTTTACTGTTCACCTTTTTAAGTATTTTTTAGATTTATTTTAGTTTAATTAGCATTTAATTAAAACTTTTTAGTGTAAAAAATTATTGTTTTTAACTTTTTAAATTTTTCTACTGTTTGGTAATATAATTTAGGATTTTTGAAATAGTCAAATTAATTTTAGCATTATAGATTTTTAATCATTATTTTAGTTTAAAAATTATTTTTAGTGTTTTAAAAATATAAAAATAGTCTTTAAAATTTAAGAAAAATACTTTTTAGTGTTTAAATAATATAAGTGAGATATTTGTTTAATAAAATAATATTTTGGGCTTTTTCTTAATTATAGTTAATTTTAGGGCTTTATTAGCTTTTAAAATTGAATATTTAATTAATAAAAGGTTTTAAAATATATTTATCAAATTTTTATTCTTATTTATATTGTTTTAGACTTATTTTTAATTTTTAAATAATTTTTAGCTTTAATTTTTAATTTCGTCACGTTTTACGTATTTACGTTCGCGTTTTACGTCATTACGTCGTAGTGTAATCGTAGTCGTAGCTCGTCTTTAATTTTCTCTCTTCTAAACCATAAATGTCACTAATCAAAACTTTGATTTTATATAATTGGCACTTAATTCACACACCTCCTTCGAGAACGAACTCGCACTTATTTGGTTTTACAGTTTTTAATTAAATCGTAACGCTTAATACTTGCCCCATATACGTTTTTCCTAAAACGTGTACGATTTTGCTACATCAATTTTTGGCGCATCTGCCGGGAGGTGTTAGCCATTATGATTATCGTGTTTGTGTGAGTAGTGCGTTTGTGCTTATCAATTTTTGGAAAGCGTAAATATCGTACATACTCATTTTTGTTATTTTTCCTTATTATATTATAGTATCCAAATAAATCGTGTTTAGTTTTCCTAAACTAAACAAAAAAAATCATTTTACTATATTGTAGATATCCCATTATCGTTTTCGTTTTTCTTGTGAATATATTACTATATTGTACTACGTAGAACAATAAATATACAAGTACTCCAAAAGCGTGAAAACGCAACCTTGATTCGGGATTTCATCACTCTATCATTGTATTCGAATGTAAAGCAAAAGTTTAACGGCAAAATAGATAAATACTTTCGTGAAGCTTAATTTCAATTAACACAAACTATAAGGTGGGTATAAGGCGGTTGTATTGCACGACCTAAGGGAAAAAGGCTCTTAAGTGCTTAGCGCCACCTCATTTCCCCCGCTTGCTTGTGCGTGTTTTGAGAAAGAGGGCTAATCTAGGGTTTCCCGCCCAAGTATTATCTACGTATATTATATTTGCTTCTTTTCAAGATTAAACCCTCTTGAACGTTTTGGTGTTCCGCCAACGTTCTAAAGTCATCGAAGGCGTTCACTCCACGTGATCGTTTTCATTCTTTGAGGCTCCTCTAATCGAGAAATCGATTCGAGGGGAGATTTTTAGGTTTGAGTCTACGTAATACACCAAAATCCAAAAAATTAAAAAACAATCAAAAACAAAAAAAAATTGAAAAATCAAAAAACCGCAAAAAGAATCTTCTTTGCTACCACCCATTCTACGCTTAGTGCATGCGCCCTCGATCGAAGGATTATTCTAATTCTAGCGACGCTTTGAATCGACGCAATCGTAATCAAAGGAATCGACGACGTAGACGAGAATTAGAAACCGACGTTCCTAATATCGTTGTTGAAGAGACCGTAGACGAGATGGCCGACAATCGTTCGATGATGGAATTGCTCCAAGCACCCACCGAGGGTTATGGAGACACGATCGTAATTCCCGCTATCGAAGGGGAGAATTTTGAGATTAAGAGCGGAATGCTTTCGTTGATACAAGCTACCAAGTTTCGAGGTCGTGAAGCCGATAATCCGCACGACCATATTCGGAATTTTGATCGTCTTTTGGCCACGAGCAAGTTTAAGAACGTCGACACCGATGTCGTCAAGCTTATGCTTTTTCCGTACTCGCTCGATGGTGCCGCCAAGTATTGGTACGAGAAAGAGCTACCTAATTCCATAATTACGTGGAAGGATCTCGTTTCCAAATTCGTTAATAATTTTTTCCCACCGTTTAAGACGACGTTTTTCAAAAACGAGATTACGAGATTTGAGCAAAAACCGAATGAATCTTTTAGAGACGCGTGGATCGTTTTAAGGAATTGCTTAGGCAATGTCCTCACCATGGATTTTCCGAGTTGCTCCAAATCGATACGTTTTACAACGGTCTTAGTTTTCAAGAACAAGATTCGTTGAATTCCGCCTGCCGGTGGCAACTTTTTGTGTAAGACTCCGAAAGACGCATTAATGATTATCGAGAATCGATCCAAGGTTTACCAACTCCGCAACGCACTGAGTGTTGCCAATTTCGCCAATGTTAGTAATTCTAATCGCGACATTGAGAGAGTTGATGTGAAAGTCGATAAGTTGACGAATGTGTTTACGTCTTTTCTCGTCGAAATGCAAAAGAAAGACGCTCCCGCTACGGTGAAAGCGGTCGAGACATCGTGTACGTTTTGTGGTGGACCTCATAGTTATTACGATTGTGCGGCTACGGATGGCCAAACCTCGAATGTGAGTGCGTTAAACAACAATTTTTATAATCAAAATCAAAATAACGCCGGTCCATCACAACAAGGAAATTATAACCAAGGCAACAACTTTTCGAATCAAAACCGTAACAATTTTCAAGGAAACAATCAACAAGGGAATTTTCAAAACCAAGGTTATAATAAAGGTCGGAATTTGAATTGGCAAAATCGAGACAATAACCAAAACTCGAATTTTTCAAACAACAACAATCAAGGAAAATATTTTTCAAGTGGGAGTCAAAACAATTTTCAAAGAAGTTATCAAAACCAAGGGAACTTTAATTCAAATCAAAATAGTTCGTCAAACGATTTTCAAAATTACATGAAAACGAATGAGGCTAATATGAGACGATTAGAGGGAGAAATTGGTACTTTGAAAAACGATTTTTCTAATACTTTGAAACTTCAAAACACGAAGATTGAGCAAGGTCAAATCGACATTAAAAAGATGTTTTCGGCTATTATGAACAAAGCCTCGGGTGCTTCATCGAGTTCGTTACCTAGTGACACCGTTGCAAATCCGAAGGAACAATGTAAAGCCGCCTCGTCTCGTGGAAAAAGTCGTTTGATTACCCCTAACCTTGATGGATGTAGAGTTGTTCCTTCATCTCAACCCTCGACTTCTAAGACGTCTTATTGTTCTAAAGTCGATGGGATGAACGTGGCGACCAAGGAAAAGAGTGCACACCCTCGTGTACCTCAAATTCCATCCACGGTTCAAAAAGAGAGTTTTATTGACCTTACCAAAGTAACCCTTGAAGAAACTTGTGGATCGATCCTTCTTAAAAAACCCAAAAGGCATATGCCGAGAAAGGAAGAGGATCCGGGCATATTTCTACTACCTTGTGATTTTTCAGAGATTGAGGGATATTTATCCCTTGACGATTTAGGTGCTAGCATCAATCTTATGCCTCATTCTCTATGGAAATTGATGAGATTGCCTTCACTTACCCCCACGAACATGACAAGCGAGCTTGCAAATTGTACACCATTAATACCATTTGGAATAACCGAGGATGTCTATATCAAAGTTGGAAAGTTTGTTTTTCCCGCGGATTTCATTATATCCGATTACGAGTGTGACCCTAAATGTCCCATTATTTTAGGCCGACCATTTTTATCAACGGCTCAAACCGTAATCGACGTTCACGAGGGGACACTTACTATGAGATATGGGGAGGATAAAATGGACTTTTTCACGAGTAAATCCCAAGTGTCTTATGATAATGAAAAAAACCGAGGTTTCAAAACCTAATGTTTCTAAATCTAATGATTTCAAAATGTTAACTTTAGCGGAAACTATGAGGCTTAATGCATGTTTTGAAAGAATTAAGAAAAACGGTTTTAAAGATGATGATTTTAACGATAAAGAATACGTGTACCTAATTCAAAAGGGTATGTGTAAATTTATGAATGAAGAATCACTTTGGGATGTATTCGATGAAACAAGTGAAATACCAATTCCGAAGGGCGACGTTAGTGCCATCACGACAATGATAAAAATGGGCTCGTCTTCACCACCTTCAAAGGACCACGACTTTGAGGCTTCAACTTCTAACTCCATCGAAGTGCCTCCTTTTCCTATCCCAACACCCGTCGAGGCTAAAGGTTTTATCGACATCGATCCTCTCGTCATAGAAAAGTCACCTAAGCATATTCATTCGACTTGTAAGACCATGGTTGTGAGTGCTCACATCGACTCTTTCTTTGATGATGACGATGGCGATTTTGCCGAGATTGATCACATACTTCAAAATACACATGCTATTTTTGAGGATTCTCCTAAAAAGACCTCATCACATGTGAAGTACGATGACTACGAGTTTCATCCCGAGATTGAGGAAATCATTGAGTGAGAGCTAGCTCTTTTGCCTCCACTTCCACCTACAAGTGAGGTCGATCTTTCCAAAATCAAGGATGAACTAAATGAGTTGGAACGTCTTATTTTCGATGATGAACCAACTCATGTGACCCAAAATCCAATTCTCTAGGAGTTACCTAATCAACACTCCTCAAATGAGAATTACGTTTACCACATTCGTGAGGATTTAACTTATCAACAATCCCCACAAATGAATGATGGTTTCGTGCTTGATCACGATCTTTTCGAGAGAGTTTCTAAAATACACAAGGAGGGTAATGACAAATCTTGGCTTGACAAGCCTATCTTTGATGAAGAAATCGATGAGATTGACGTTCATGAGGATGACGAGTATGTAGACCCCGAGGGGGCGGTGTTCTTTATTGATAAACGTTTTGAGAATTTATATAATCCGCCACCCCCTCCCACCAATGACTTAAATGTGAGGATTTTTAGCGCGACTAATTTTGAATTTGACACGCCAAATATTTTCGAAATTATCAAATCGGGTTTTCATAAAGAGTTTTTAAACGATGAAAAAGGGAAAGATATTAAAAATGTTTTAAAAGATTTTTCTACAAGTTTAACTCCGTCATCACATCGTGTTATGAGTGCTACCACCTCGTCTACTCCTTTTGACGACGGTTGGTGTGGATCTAGTGTGGGGGAAGCCCCTTATGCTCCCTCACATTTCTCCACTGAGGACGAGATTTACGATCCCAGAATTGCTTGTAAAGGGAAATCTCGGTCTTCCACCGATGCAATAAATGGAAAATCTTTTCGTTTGCTTGGTGTGAGTCTACCTCGAGTAGCTCATTATGTTCACTTACCCATTGCCCCACCTTTCTACTTCTCATCTCTTTTCTTCTACCCCATTGGGGTTCATGTTGGAGTGGCGTTTTTTCATCTTTCATCCGAAAACGAGGACGCTATCTTTGACCCCGGTATACGTGTATCGGGTTTTTAAAGTACTCCGTGTACTTTTGGGCATTGTTTATCATGTAAGCCCCACCAAAAATGACCATACCATGATTATCCCTAAATGATCACATTTATGGGGATTCGAGTCGAGATTTTGACTCAGTTATCAAAAACAAGGTGCCCCGTGGGGGATTCTCATGCTTATCCTTGTAAATATTATTGCTTTTTAATAATGTACCGAGGGGAGTTGTGCTCTTCCAACCTTTGATCCGTGGTTGTCTGTGATTGTGATTCATTAGGTTCATCGTTATCATTGAAGCCTCTCGTGTTCGTTTTACAGATCACTCGAGCTTCGATCGTTGCCTTTGGAGATTCCGATATCCAATGATATCATTTTATGTTCTAACGTTTATCTTATTAGCATAATTCATAAACGGCTTTTAGGTTATTCATTTTACCCTTTCCATGCTCGAGATTAAGCATTCGACTTCGTCTCTAGTATGGGCGTGTTTTCACCCCTAGACTCGAAACATTGAGGATAATGTTTAGTTTTAGTATGGGGGGGGGGGGGTGAGTAGATACTTCACCTTGCTTACGTCACCACGCAATCCAATATTCATCGTTTTGTTGCAAAATAAGGCTAAAAATGGCCAAATTTTAAAATTTTTCGTATTTTTCGTAAGTGTTTAAGACACGAATGTAGGTTTTCCGATGGTGAGAATAATAGTAATTTTTGACTCGACCGTGCGTGTTGAGCACTTTGCTATGATTCTTTAACTTTTTAGGCTAAGTCTCTTAAATGAGGACGAGAAATGATAGAGTTATTTATAAGTCTCGTAATCTTCACGATCTCATGTGTAGTAATTATTAGCTTATTCTCCCCACGCTTTTGTTTAAATAAATACAATAAGTAAGGTCGTACGATTTAAAAGGTTACTTAGATTCTAGCCCAAGATCGTTTAAAAGTTGCTCGTATTCGAATAGAGTTCATAGCCAAGGCATAACTTATTGAAGCGGGATGCAAAGATTGGCAAGTTCCAAAAAGGCCCTAACAAGGCATGAGGAGCTCCATTTTGTTGCTAAAGATCCAAGATGATGTGAAGTATCATTATTCCAAAATCAATATGAAGGATCGAGACACACGACGTGAAGCAATATACTCCCCTAAAGATCATGAAGAAGTCTATCCAAAAAGACCCTAACAAGGTATGAGGATAAATATATCCAAGTCCTAAAAGGAGGCGGATCGTTGTATATCACAATCCAAAATTACGATTGAAGAAAAATGATGAAGTCGTGGTCCAAAACGTCAAGTGAAGAAATTCCATATATGAAGACCATTATTTCAAGAACGTCTTCCAAGATTTGAAGTTCGAAACACATGCCAAATATCAGTCCGAGAAACGTCTCAAATTGTGAAACGAGTTATGCCAAGATATGAACTTAAGGAGATTACGAGAAGCAGTTTTAAAAGATCGTGTCCTTCGGATAACTATCAATTAAATCGTGCTACTTTATTTTCGGCCTTAATAAATTATCGAAATAAGTCAATGATGTATCATCGTGATCATTATAACAAAAATAAAATATAAGAGATACCAAGTAGGAATAAGGGAGCTTAGGTTCGTAATTAACACTCATGAGATATGATTGTGTTGGTAACTTATAATAACAATGATCTCGTTACACGCTTAGCATGAAATTGGGTGAAAATCGAGGACGAAGAAATTATTCCTAACGAAGCATTCACGTGTTCTTGTTCTATGATCCTAAAAGTCACTTTATCGTGATGAAAACAATACATTATGTCTAAAACACGTGTAGTAGTTTATTTAAATTTATGTCTTCAATAAATGTCATCATAAAATGAATTTTCGAAGTGCTATGATACTTAATTCTAGCATTGCGTGAGGGCACGACAAAGGTTTAGTATGGGGGAGTGATAAGACTGCAATTATACATAGTCTCATCGTTCAAATCGGGTTTAAAACGCTTAAAATATCATCAAAATACCCAAACATATGCTTGTGTTTGTTCATTGTGTATTTTAGGTACGGATATCGTGAAATCAACAAAAGATCACAAGAATGAAGCAAAAACGAGCACAGGAAACGAAGCCGCACAAGGAACCGGGCCCGAATGTTGATTTTCTAAATAAGTCCTTGAAGTTTAAAGAATTGTCAAGATTGGTCCCTCATCTTCTAAAGAATTGTCATTTTAAACCCTTGTAAAACTCAAAATTACACAATGGGTCCCTAAAATGATGATAAATTACATCTAAGCCCTTGAATATTGGTTATATTGCATAAATGATCCTTGGGAAAAGAACTTGCAAAGTCATGGGCCAAAAAAGACAAGTTTGTGAAACTTGTAACAAAGGAAATGGGGTGTTAGTTGCTGAAATATTTATATGCATGACAATTGGAAACCTGGGGACTATTATTGCCAAATAATAAACTTCAAACCCGGTCAAACCCACACTTAATCCAGTCAACACCACTCTAAGACCATACGAAACCCCAAACCCGCCCACATCCCATACTCAGTTTATTAAAGCTGAGTCAAATTTAGTCAAACGTCATTTAAACGCGCCTAACACATTTCAAAATGACTAAACAGATTAAAAGCACACTATTACCCATCCCCAACATCTTAAAACCCTAATCCCCCAAAACTTTTAACTAAAGGGTAAAATGAAATTACCTTTAGCATTTTACTCCTTACCCCACACCCAACATTAAAACCCACCCAGAAAACGACTTCTCATCCCCCTGTCCCCTCACCAGCTTTCATACATCACGGGTCACTACACTTTATTCGAGATGAAGACCTGATCAATGAACCAAGACAATTTGCTTGTTGGGTACTCAAAATGGACGCTCTAGATCACACTTACAGACTGCATCATCATATGGCTTTTTGATTTTGACCAAGACCAATCTGCATATTCAAGTTTCAGAAGGGCATTATTGGTAGTTTAATGTTTAGGGTTTTGTAAATTCTAGAATGTCCTTCTCACTTATATATAAACGTAGCATCAGTTGTATTTTTCTTTTGTTCCAAATGTTCTTTCTTGTTATTTTGTAATTTTAATACAAATTTAATGAAAAGAAAAGTTTGAGTTCTATTTACTTTCCAGTTATTTTAAATTCTTGCATCCTTAATTTTTAGTCATTTACTTTTCATGTTTATCAAAAGTTTTTATTCAAATAAATTTGGTGAAAATGTTTTGAGATCCATCGCTTAAATGATTAAGTACCTAACTGACAACTAGGATTGGCTTGGTGTTTAAGCAGTGTTAAAATTCCGTTAGTTCATTCTCATTTATTTGCAAAATATTTCTTTTCAAAAGTTCTGAAAAGTTAAGATCCCTTTTACTTTCTTTGTTGTATTTACCGTAGCATAAGCTACCACAAGCCTGACAAGCTTGTGAGTAGCCTATGTTAATTGAATTGTGTTGTCTTGTGCAGGAGCAAAAGTCCAAAGCATCACAGCCGTTTCATCCATACCTTTCATAGTTTCTTGGTCCAGCAGTTGGACCACAACCAAGAAACTCTCATCACTTTCCTGTGCATAAGCTCATCAGAAAGCTCTTAAGCTAGTAAGAAGGCCTCAGCAGTCCCTTGGCTTGTATTAAGCCAAATTGAGTAAGTGCAACCCTTTCTAATTTTTTAGTCTTTTTATGATTGCTAGTGACTCTTGATTTATGTGTTAAGTTTTGCTGATATATCTGTTTATTGGTATTGATGTTTGATGTTTAGATGATCTCAATAGCTTAGGTTTGGATTGGAGTTGTTTTATTAACAATTTCTTCATGAATTTTTGGTTTAAAAAAGTTAAGGGGGTGTTTGGTTGTGTCTGTTAGGAGGTGTGAGTGACACACACGTGACCAACAGGAGAACTAAACAAGCTCTATTAGATTATCTAAGAGTAGTTCTGTACTTGGTTTAGGATTTTTTAGTGTAAGTTTCATTTTGCTTGGTAAAAGTTTGGCAAAAAAATTGGCTTAGACATACAGTAGGCCCTTAAGCTCTTGATTTCGTGATTTTGGTGAATCAAATCTTGTATGCAGGTAGATATAATGATACTTTAGGGTTGCATGACTTTGATTTGGGAGTTGGTAGGCTAGGTTGACAATAATCGTAGCTTGAACTCACCAAAAGACCTAGAATATCAGCAAGAGCCCACAGTCCCCTCATTACTGTTCACAGTGAATGTTTGCCTTGATTTCTGTGCTTAAGTTGTGTTAGATTGTTGTGTTTTTTGTTTGCTCTTGACTCCCCACACCTCAATCGGTGTGGGGGTGCCCTTTGTTACCAATACCAACCTCAAAACAAGCTTGAAATCAAGCTTATATGTCCCAGACCTGTTTTTTGTTAAAGCAGTGGGAAAACCCTCCCCACTGCTAGTGTTCAGTTCCCACTGCTGCATATACAGACAAAGAATTTTAAAGTGTCCCTTTCAGATTTTCCATTTTTTGTCGTTAGTGAGTGAATTTTAGTGTTTTCAATTAGTTTCAATTTTCATGGCTTTGTTATATTATTTTATGATTTTTCAATTACTATTTTTTAAAATTAATTCCATTTTAATTAGTTTTTATTAAATCTATTTTTGTCTTTTAGTGTAAAATCTTTATATTTTTCAGTTTTAAAATTTTTCCTAGTTTAAGAAAATTATTTTAAGATTTTTAGTTTAAAAATTTTTTACTGTTCACCCTTTTAAGTATTTTTAGATTTAATTTTAGTTTAATTAGGATTTAATTAAAACTGTTTTGTCTTTTAGTGTAAAAAATTATTGTTTTCAACTTTTTAAAATTTTCTACTGTTTGGTAATATAATTTAGGATTTTTGAAATAGTCAAATTAATTTTAGCATTATTTTAATATTTTTAATCATTATTTTAGTTTAAAAATTGTTTTTAGTGTTTTAAAAATAGGAAAATAGTCTTTAAAATTTAGGAAAAATACTTTTTAGTGTTTAAATAATATAAGTGAATTATTTGTTTAATAAAATAATATTTTGGGCTTTTTCTTAATTATAGTTAATTTTAGGGCTTTAATTAGCTTTTAAAATTGAATATTTAATTAATTAAAGGTTTTAAAATATATTTATTGAATTTTTATTCTTATTTATATTATTTTAGACTTAGTTTTAATTTTTAAATAAATTTTAGCTTTAATTTTTAATTTTGTCACGTTTTACGTATTTACGTTCGCGTTTTACGTCATTATGTCGTAGTGTAATCGTAGTCGTAGCTCGTCTTTAATTTTCTCTCTTCTAAACCAAAAACGTCACTAATCCAAACTTTGATTTTATATAATTGGCACTTAATTCACACACCTCCTTCAAGAACGAACTCGCACTTATTCGGTTTTACTGTTTTTAATTAAATCGTAACGCTTAATACTTGCCCCATATACGTTTTTCCTAAAACGTGTACGAGTTTACTACATCATCACCCCTCCAAGTATTCATGCACGTTGTTGACCTCATGACCTATATTGGCTTTTGGTATATTAAACTAATACAGATTTTCATAAGTAAACATAAGTTATATTTTCAAAATATAAAACCAGATTATGAACATGTTCCAGGTTTTCTAGGACTTATGCATTTCTGCTGCTATTCATGCATTACATTTCTGTCCTATATTATGTCATTCATGCTATGTCATATATCCGTTCACTGAGCGTATTGCTTAGCCGTTACCTTCTTTCCGTGTCCCAAAACGGCAGATACCCAAGGTTAGACTGGAGCATTTGGAGGACATGCATAGGATGGGAGCTACCTTAGACTTCTTCTCCTCTTGCCTTCATATATTTATGCTTGATTAGTCTTTCTTTAGTCATTTATTTTATTTATGTTTTGGGCTTATGTTTGGAAACCGATGTTTGATTCCGGTTATCCCTTTGGTCATGTATGTTTATGACATATTTCCTTGCATGCTTTGATCACACGCCATAATTATCCTGTGATATTCAATTTATCAAAATAGGGTGTTACAATTATGGTATAAGAGCCCAAGGTTTTGACCTGTAGGCTCTCAACTTGACCTGTGACTAGTGGGTAGTCACCAAGATCTTCCCAAGCGGACGTCTGATATTCCACGCATTGATATTTCCAGAACCTTGTTGTTTTCAACCATGATGTTTTCCTCGAAATTGTTTTACTAATATGGATTGAACAACCGTCATCCATACTTAGTACATGTCATTGTTTTATGCATAATGTTTTCTTTTGAATTTTGACTAGTATGAACTGAACCACAGTAGTTCACACTTAGTCACACGTTTTCCGTTATGTTTAGACAGTTGGTTTGCATTCATTCATTTCATGTATTTATTTCATGCATTCATCTCATTGCCGCAGGTATTTTGACTAAGTAATGGTTAGTACAGGACTGACCCTATTTAGTCGCATGTGATTTTATCGAAACTTTTTGTCTTTTTAGTGGACCGACCATTGGCGTCCACACTTGCCCTTTTGTTTTGTGAACCGACCCATAGGCGTTCACCCATGTACATATCATCATATTTATAAACCATGCATTTTTAAATTTGTTTCATGCATTCTAAAGTACTTCATGCTTCATAAACTATTCATGCATATTCTATGTTCACTGCATACTTTATTGGACTTATCATTTATGTTGCATTGTTTGCATGGTGAAACGACTCCTAGTCGTCCACTGATAGGTGTGAAAACACCCATCCTTTTACCACTTATTTCTTACTAAAACAAGACCAAAACGCGTATTTAATGTCATTTGTTTGGAATTAAGCGTGGTTTGTGTGTTTGTTGTGTTTTCAGAGCCAACCGGATAAATATTAAAGAAAACATGGGATTGCACGGGTTTTATCGAAGAAAAAGACTCAAGACGAAGTCTATTGTCCAAGAGATGCAAAAGATTTGAAGTCAATGGGCCTATTTGAAGATTTATCGAAGAAAAGGACCAAAGATGGAAGATTTACATATGACGAAAGAACTCAAGTCTATTAAACGAAGAAATTAAAAGACGAGTTAAATTTATTCGTCGACAAATCCCGAATCAGAATCGAAAACGTCAAATTTTCTGAAAAGACGAGAAGACAAGAAGAAAGGGAGAAAGCCCACTCACCAACCAACTTGAAGGCCTATAAATAGGATCCCTTCACACACAATTAGAAAAGTTTTTAGTTTTCATTTCCAGTTTTTTCTTGTTTCGTAGGGTAACCAACACCATTAAGGTGTTGGTGATTTTTATCTTTGTTTTCACAAATCTTGTAAGTCTCAATCTTTCCCTTTGATTGTTTAAACCTTAATCATTTAATATCATCCTTCCATTAATCTTGTTCATCTTCTTCTTTTTGATTCAAAGTCTTAAAGTTTTATTTTGTTGAGTTTGATCTTTAAAAGTAAGTGGGTGTTATGTTTTTGTTGGTTTGATTTGATGATTTTGATTAGTAGATGATTAGTGGTTAAATTGGTTTAAGTTTTGGTCAAAAACTTGGTGGATTTTGGTTTTAAATCGTTCTTTACTTGTTTACTGTTCTTCGTGTTCTTCACCATCCCCAGATTCCGGATCAACAACAAGTATTCCGAACCAACGTTTTCCTTAAATTGTTTCGAATCAGTGTTTGTTCATCCGGAATAATCAATATTCCGGATGAGTTTTTATGTTCCGAATCAGTTCTATTGAAAAATATTCCGAATCAGTTCTTTTTGTTCCGAATGAGTGATATTGTTTAATTATTCCCAACTAGTGTTTTTACCTTAAATTATTCCGCATCAACTTATATTCCGAATCAATATTTTCAAAAATGTTCCGAACCAGTTTTTTAAAAAATGTTCCGAATGAAGGTTTTTATTAAATATTCCGGATAAGTCTAAGTATTCTGAATCAAGGGTTTTTCTAAAAATGTTCCGAATCAGTTTTAGTTATTCCGAATGAAGCTTTTCGTTTAAATTATTCCGAATTAGTTATTCCGAGTCAATTGTATTCCGGATCAGCAAATGTTCCGAATCAAGCTTTTAAGTATTTTATTACGGATCAGCAAATGTTCCGAATCAAGCAAATGTTCCGAATGAAGGTCTAATATTCCGCATGAGCATTATTCATATATCATTCCGAATGAGCAGATAGCCAGGAAAATATTCCGAATCAGATTTCTTTTCCATTATTCCGAATGAGCACTTTATATTCCGAATGAACTAGTAATCCATCCATTCCGAATCAGTTTTCTGAGTTAAGGTATTTAATTATTTTATTTTAATTCAAGTTTTATTTTTAATTCAAGTTTTATTTTTATTAATTGCTTTTATATAATTGCTCTTAGTTTATCTTTATTTACTTCACGCATTTAACTTTTTAGTAGCATAGAAAACCAAACCCCTTTTTAGTAACCAAGAACAACTATTCCACTTTGAACCGTGATCGATTTGAGAAGATACCGAGAATTAAATTGAACCCCATTCAAAAACACTTATACATTGAAAACACTAGTATCAAATGGCGCCGCTGCCGGCTCTTCTCGTAGAGATTAACAGTTTTTGTGAGAAATTGGATTTTGGGATCCGTTCGCCGTGAACGTTACTTTTTCATCATTAAAAATTTTCGAAAATCCTAAAAAATATAAAATTTTCAAAAATACAAAAAATTAAAAAACTTAAAAAACCAAAAATATTTCTTGTTTTGTTAGTTCTTTTGCAGTTGTATGCGCACTCGATCAACGTCTTATCAAGATCCCGAGACTCTCGATAACTTAGACATGGCCGGTGTACACAACCACAATAACAATCCACCTCAAAACAACATGAATAATAACAACAATGAACCTCTACCGGACAATCGTCCTACGATCGAACTTTTGCAAGCATATGTAGAGGGAAACAACGATCCAATTGTCATACCCGCGATTGCAGCCAACAACTTTGAGCTCAAATCCGGCTTTATTCAAATGGTCTCTGCTCAACCATTCTTGGGGCGTACCATTGATGATCCTCATGACCACATCAAAAGGTTCCTTCAACTAACGAATACGGTCAAATTCAATGGTGTTCCATAAGAGGTAATCCGCTTACAACTTTTTCCTTTCTCCTTAAAGGGACAAGCCTGACATTGGCTTGCAAAGGAACCGCCACAAAGTATTCTGACGTGGACGGACTTGGAGACCAAATTCATAAACTACTTTTTCCCACCCTCTCGTACTACCGCTTTGCGAAATGAAATTATTAATTTTGAACAAAAGTACGATGAGAGTTTTAGTGAATCTTAGGACCGTTTTAAAGACCTTTTAAGAAAGTGCCCACAACATGGTTTTACCAAAGTGCACCAAATTAATACTTTTTACAATGGTTTAAGCATGAATGATCAAGATTCACTTAATAGTGCCTCGGGGGGGGGGGGGGGGGGGGGGGGGGGTAATATTTTGGTTAAGAGTTCTAATGCCGCTTGGGATATTATTGAGAATAAGTCTAGAGTGCAAACCAAGAGTGTTCAGACCAATGCTGCTAGTGCTAGTACTAGTGACAACGACAAGAGACTTGACAAAATTACTTCGCTTCTTGAATCGCTTGCTGCCCAAACCACTACCAACACCAAAAGCATCAACGCTCAAAACGCTCAAGTCAATGCTGTAAGCCAACCATGTGAAATATGCGGGGGGTCCTGACTCTTACACTACTTTTACCTCCACCCAAGACTATCCTTATGAGAATGTTAACGCAGCATACGGTACCTATCCTCCGGCCGGTTATCAAGCACGTCCTCAAGGTGACCGCAACTTGCTTAGCTATCGCTCAAACAACTTTCTTTCCCCGCCCGGTTTTCCTCCAACCAATCAAAACCAACAACAAAACCTTAACTGACCCAACCAAAACCAACCCCGAGCACCATACCAACCACCTCAAAGACAACCATATCCACCTCAAAATCCTACTCAAGTTTACCAACCCGCTCCTTACCAACCACCTGCTTATCAAGCACCTCCTCCTACTCAACCCACCGTTTTCAACCACGAGGTCGAAACGTACATGCGGATAAATGATGTGTTGGTGAAGAATCTGCAGACCCAGATTATTAATTTGAAGGGCGACATGGTGAAACAAGGGAATGATCTTAGAGCCGATATGTGAAACTCTTTGAGTAGTCAAACGAATGACCTAAGGGAAATGATGGCTGGTTTCTTCCAAGGTAATCAAACCTCTTCTTCGGGTACTCTTCCGAGTAACACCGTTGCTAATCCAAGAGGGGAGATGAAACCAATCACCACTCGCAGTGGAAAAGGTACCAAGGAACCCGAGCTTCCTACACCTACACCGGTGATTGTGACTAAGGAAAACGAGTCACCTACTCATATTCCTCAACCTTCTACTTCCCCAATTCCTCCACCTCTTACTTTTACCCCTCCTCCACCCAAGGATGTGAGTGATCCTACTATTCCTAAGCTTTCCTCTTCTTCCGATATACCTTATCCCTCAAGGTTGAGGAAAGAGAAGCTCAAAAGCAAGGACGATATTCAAGTTTCGAACTTTCTCAAAATGTTTAAACAATTGAATTTCAACATCTCCTTCGCTGAGGCTCTCGCTCACATGCCTAAATATGCAAAAATATTCAAAGATCTTCTTAGTGACAAGGAGAAGCTTCTTGATATTGCTAATACCCAACTTAACGAGAATTGCTCAGCGGTTCTCTTAAGGAAATTGCCAACCAAACTTGGTGATCCGGGTCGCTTCTTAATCCCTTGCAACTTCCCGGGAGTAGAGAATTGCATGACCCTAGCCGATCTAGGTGCTAGTATCAATTTAATGCCTCTAAGCGTTTGGAAGCAATTATCTCTCCCTGAGCTAGTCCCCACCAAAATGACTTTGGAATTAGCTAACCGTACGGTTTCTTATCCAGTGGGGATAGCCGAAGACGTTTTTGTAGGAGTCGACAAATTCACTTTTCCCGCCGATTTCGTCGTAGTCGACTACGAGATGGACCCTCGTGTTCCATTAATCGTGGGACGTCCATTCTTGAGGACCGGTCGCACTCTCATCGATGTAGAAGAGGGTGAGCTTATCATGAGAGTTTGTGACGATCAAATCGTCTTCAACATGGATAAGATTTCTAAACAGCCTTATTCATACGAGAGTGTTAATTGTATCGACGTTCTTGATGAGGCTTGTGAAGAAAACTTTAATGATGCTTGTAAAAGTAGTCGTACCTATCCTCCCAATGTTGAGACCGTTGCCTCTATTGCTCCATCACTAACTCCATTTGGAGAAAGTGATTTCCTTCTAACTGAATTTGAAGCGAGTTTAGGGGATGTGGATTTCAAATATGACGATTCTCCCACCGATTGGGCAGAAGACATTCGTACCATTGAGAAACTTCTCAATGAGGACCATATTTCTCCACCATCTCCCAAGGATATTGCTATCGATGAACCGAATTTGAATACGCCTTCCATCAAAAATCCTCAAGATTTAGAGCTTAAGGAGTTGCCGTCCCATCTCGAGTACGTGTTTCTTGAAGATAAGAAGAAGTCGCCCGTCATCATCACTAAGGACTTGAAAAAAGAAGAAAAATCTCGCCTTATCGCCGTGCTTAAAGATCATAAGAAGGCAATTGCTTGGAAAATTTCCGATATCCGCGGAATTGATCCAAACTTTTGTACTCACAAAATTCTCATGGAAGATGACTTTAAACCCGTAATCCAAAGCCAAAGAAGGGTTAATCCTCGAATTCACGACGTCACAAACAAGAGGTTATCAAACTTCTTGATGCCGGCATGATTTACCCTATTTTGGATTCGCCATGGGTAAGTCCCATCCATTGTGTGCCCAAGAAGGGCGGAATAACCGTTGTTCCTAATGAACACAACGAGTTGATTCCTACTCGTCTCGTTACTGGGTGGAGAGTTTGTATCGACTATCGCAAACTCAATGATGCCACGAGAAAAGATCATTTTCCTCTTCCTTTCATGGATCAAATGCTCGAGCGTCTAGCGGGTAATGACTATTACTGCTTCTTAGACGGTTTCTCCGGGTATTTTCAAATTCCCATCGATCCCAAAGACCAAGAGAAAACCACATTCACTTGTCCCTACGAAACATTTGCTTACAAACGCATGCCTTTCGGTTTATGCAATGCTCCTGGGACGTTCCAAAGGTGTATGATGGCTATCTTCCATGACATGGTTGAAGAAACTATGGAAGTCTTCATGGATGATTTCTCGGTTTATGGTGATTCTTTCTCTGCTTGCCTTGCCAACTTAGAACGTATGCTTAAGCGGTGTGAAGATACTCGCCTTGTTCTTAATTGGGAAAAATGCCATTTCATGGTAAAAGAGGGCATCGTGCTAGGACACAAAATCTCCAAAGCTGGTTTTGAAGTGGACCGTGCTAAAGTCGATGTTATTGCTAAATTGCCTCCACCTTCAACTGTGAAGGGTGTGAGAAGTTTCCTTGGTCATGCGGGCTTCTACCGTTGATTTATCAAAGATTTTTCTAAAATCGCTCGCCCGATGACCCACCTCTTGGAAAAAGATACTCCTTTTATCTTTTCCAAAGAGTGTATTGAAGCCTTCAACTTTCTTAAGGATAAGCTAACTAAGGCACCGGTCTTGGTTACCCCTAATTGGGAGCTACCTTTTGAGTTGATGTACGATGCTAGCGACTATGCTATTGGAGCGGTTTTTGGGCCAAAGAGTGAATAAACACTTCCAACCAATCCATTATGCTAGTAAGACAATGACGGGGGCTCAATTGCATTACACGACAACCGAAAAAGAGCTTTTAGCTGTTGTCTATGCTTTTGAAAAATTTCGCCCCTATCTTGTCCTTTCTACCACCATCGTGTATACCGATCATTCCGCGTTGAAGTACTTGTTAACTAAATAAGATTCCAAACCAAGACTTCTTCGCTGGGTTTTGCTACTTCAAGAATTTAAAATCGAAATTCGTGATAAGAAGGGAGCTGAAAACCTAGCCGCGGATCATCTCAGTAGACTTGAGGATCCTTATCAAGGGGATCATCCGAACAAAGAGATCAATGACTCTTTTCCCCTGGAGACCTTAATATCTATCAACTCGAATTTTGATGAAACCCCGTGGTTTGCGGACATTGCAAACTACTTGGCGGGTGGAATTCTTATTGACGGGTTAACATCCCAACAAAAGAAAAGTTCTTCAAAGACATTAAGACTTACTTTTGGGATGACCCGTATCTCTTCAAACAATGTGCTGATTTGATTATTCGCCGATGTGTTGATGGACCGGCAGCTTTAGACATTCTCGAAGCTTGCCACAAAGGACCCACCGGTGGTCACTTTGGTCTCAACTTCACCGCTAAAAAAGTGTTTGACTCGGGATTTTATTGGCCCTCCATTTATCGTGACGCTCACGAAATGGTGAAAAATTGTGATGCTTGCCAACGACAAGGCAAGATCACACATAAAGATGAGATGCCTCAAAATTTCATACAAGAATGGGAAATCTTTGATGTATGGGGTATCGACTTTATGGGGCCATTCCTTTCATCCAAAGGAAACAAATACATCCTTGTAGCCGTTGACTACGTTTCTAAATGGGTTGAAGCCAAATCTTTACCCACTAACGACGCAAGGGTGGTTTGTAACTTTTTGAAGTTGCTATTCACTAGATTCGGTATGCCTCGTGCCATTATTAGTGATCGCGGGACTCATTTTTGCAATGATCAATTCGCTAGAGTCATGGCTAAGTATGGTGTAAATCATCGTCTTTCCACCGCATACCACCCACAAACTAATGGGCAGGCTGAAATATCTAACCGAGGGTTAAAGCGAATTCTTGAACGAACCGTAGGAGAGCATCATGCCTCATGGGCCAATAAACTTGATGATGCTCTGTGGGCTTTTCGTACCGCATACAAGACTCCGATTGGTTGTACACCATATCGTCTCGTGTACGGAAAGGCATGCCACCTCCCCATTGAGTTGGAGCACAAGGCTTACTGGGCCTTGAAGTGGGCTAATTTCGATATCAACAAAGCCGATGACCTACTCAAAATCCAACTCAATGAGCTTAATGAACTCCGGAATGAGGCTTATGAAAATTCTTTGATCTATAAGGAAAGAACTAAGCTCATTCATGACTCCAAGATTAAAAACCGAGAGTTCCAAGTTGGAGACAAAGTTTTACTCTTTAACTCTTGGTTGAAAATCTTTTCGGGCAAGCTGAAATCTTGTTGGTCCGGCCCATTCACCATTTCCCAAATTTTTCCATATGGTACTCTCGAGCTCGCTCAACCTAATGGACCTAATTTCAAGGTGAATGGCCAACGAGTGAAGTTGTACTTTGGTGAGGACATCTCTCATGAGATGATTCCATCCCTCACCACGTTTCCCATGAACTAGTTTTGGGTCGAGTCAGGCTCGTGACTCGGTTATCAAAAACAAGCTCTCCTCGGGAGGCAACCCGAGTATCTATCTTTTTCCGTTTTACCTCCTAAGTGTAGGGGGCCTATATAGGTTGTTTGTGTTTGTGTGGTGATGTGATTACAGGATGAATGCACTTTTGGAGCCTTTGAAGAACCGCGCTCCCGTGTTATCCGCAATCCGGTTCTATCTCTCAACTATCGTGATTCAATTTTCTTCATACTCACATTTGAAATTGATCACTTTAGTCGTCTCTTCCTTAACTTGATTTACCCAACGTGCACAATGTCATAAGTGTAGGGGAGACTTTTCCCACATGCTTAAACATTGAGGACAATGTTTATATTAAGTGTAGGGGGACTTCTATCGAAGTTTTAAGTGGACTTTTCCATTAAAATGCCTTCATTTAACCAGAAAATCATCTTTTTCAGCATTTTTCAAATTTTTAATTAACTTTGGCCATTTAGTCGTAATTTTTAAATTTTTATCGTTGCTTTCATATGTATATATCCCGCAATAAAGTCAAAAATTGTAATAAAGTGGTGTAGCTAGTTTTGAAGTCTTTGACATATTAGGCCCGTTGCGATTATTTTGACTCAACTCGAATAGACTTATCCAAGTTTATTCTAGCAAGTATCCTTAACCATGTAGACCTTAATTGGTTTATTAGGCTAAGCATCCACGAGTCTCATTACTTGAGATTTTAAATTGTGGAGAATGAGAAATGATAGAGTCAATTATAAGTCGGTATTCTTGCACAAGCACACTTGGTGTGATTATTTTCCTATTCTCCCATCACTTGCTAATAATTTATCTGCAATAAGTAAGGTCGTACGATTTTATTGAATAACTTAGCTTCTAGCCCAAGATCGTTTAAAAGTTGCTCGGTAATGATAAGAGTTCATAGCCAAGGCATAACTTATGAAGCGGGGCACGAAGATTGGCGAGTCCGAAAACGCCCTAACAAGGCATGAGGATTCCATTTTATTGCTAAAGATCCAAGATGATGTGAAAAGCATTATTCCCAAAATCAATATGAAGGATCAAGACTCACGACGAAAAGCAATCAACTCCCATAAAGATCATGGAGAAGTCTATCCGAAAAGACCCTAACAAGGTATGAGGATAAATAGATCCAAGTCCGAAAAGGAGGCGGATCGTTGTATCTCAAAATCCCAAATAACGATTGAAGAAATAATGATGAAGTCGTGGTCAACAAAGTTGGAGTATCCCTCAAAAGTCTCCAAGTGAAGAAACTCTATTAACGAAGAGAAGACCATTATCTCAAGAACGTCTCTCAAGATATGAAGTATGAAGTACATGCCAAATATCGGCCCGAGAAAGGTCTCAAATCGTGAAGCGAGTTATGCCAAGATATGAACTTTTTGATATCCCGAGAAGCAGTTTTATGAGATTTTGTCCTTTAGCTAACTATTAATCAAATCGTCCTACTTTGCTTTCAGCCTAAATAAACTATCGTAATAAGTCCAAAAATGCATCTTCATGATCATTCTAAGACAACAATAAAATATAAGAGATACACCTAGGAATAAGGGAGTTTAAGCATATAATTAAGCCATGTGTGTAAGTGTTTGTTTTGCTAACTTATAATAACAATGATCTCGTTTTTAAGCTTAGTTTGGGGAACGTGAAACTTGAGGGTGATAAATCTTTGCAGCACCGAAGCCCTAATGTAAGTCTTAGATCTCTTTGCGAGTTATTTCCATATAGCTATTTTCAAGTGAAAATGGTTTTCTATCTCATTTGTTTCATTCAAGTTTTTATATATCTGTTTAGTAGTAGTGGTTATTATTAATAAGGCCAAGGTTGATTGATTATGAGAAAAGTGTAAATTTGCTTTATCACTAGGCATTGCATGAGGGCATGGCAATGGTTAAGTGTAGGGGATTTGATAGGTGTGAAAACACCCATCCTTTTAGCACTTATTTCTTACTAAAACAAGACCAAAACACGTATTTAATGTCATTTGTTTGGAATTATGCGTGGTTTGTGTGTTTGTTGTGTTTTCAGAGCCAACCGGATAAATATTAAAGAAAACATGGGATTGCACGGGTTTTATCGGAGAAAAAGACTCAAGACGAAGTCTATTGTCCAAGAGATGCAAAAGATTTGAAGTCAATGGGCCTATTAGAAGATTTATCGAAGAAAAGGACCAAAGATGGAAGATTTACATATGACGAAAGAACTCAAGTCTATTAAACGAAGAAATTAAAAGACGAGTCAAATTTATTCGTCGACAAATCCTGAATCAGAATCGAAAACGCCAACTTTTCTGAAAAGACGAGAAGACAAGAAGAAAGGGAGAAAGCCCACTCACCAACCAACTTGAAGGCCTATAAATAGGATCCATTCACACACAATTAGAAAAGTTTTTAGTTTTCATTTCCAGTTTTTTCTTTTCTTGTTTCGTAGGGTAACCAACACCATTAAGGTGTTGGTGATTTTTATCTTTGTTTTCACAAATCTTGTAAGTCTTAATCTTTCCCTTTGATTGTTTAAACCTTAATCATTTAATATCATCCTTCCATTAATCTTGCTCATCTTCTTCTTTTTGATTCAAAGTCTTAAAGTTTTATTTTGTTGAGTTTGATCTTTAAAAGTAAGTGGGTTTTATGTTTTTGTTGGTTTGATTTGATGATTTTGATTAGTAGATGATTAGTGGTTAAATTGGTTTAAGTTTTGGTCAAAAACTTGGTGGATTTTGGTTTTAAATCGTTCTTTACTTGTTTACTGTTCTTCGTGTTCTTCACCATCCCCAGATTCCGGATCAACAACAAGTATTCCGAACCAACGTTTTCCTTAAATTTTTCCGAATCAGTGTTTGTTCATCCGGAATAATCAATATTCCGGATGAGTTTTTATGTTCCGAATCAGTTCTATTGAAAAATATTCCGAATCAGTTATTTTTGTTCCGAATGAGTGATATTGTTTAATTATTCCGAACCAGTGTTTTTACCTTAAATTATTCCGCATCAAGTTATATTCCGAATCAATATTTTCAAAAATGTTCCGAATCAGTTTTTTAAAAAATGTTCCGAATGAAGGTTTATATTAATATTCCGGATAAGTCTAATATTCCGAATCAAGGTTTTTTCCAAAAATGTTCCGAATCAGTTTTAGTTATTCCGAATGAAGATTTTCGTTTAAATTATTCCGAATCAGTTATTCCGAGTCAATTGTATTCCGGATCAGCAAATGTTCCGAATCAAGCTTTTAAGTATTTTATTCCGGATCAGCAAATGTTCCGAATCAAGCAAATGTTCCGAATGAAGGTCTAATATTCCGCATGAGCATTATTCATTTATCATTCTGAATGAGCAGATAGCCAGGAAAATATTCCGAATCAGATTTCTTTTCCATTATTCCGAATGAGCACTTTATATTCCGAATGAACTAGTAATCCATCTATTCCGAATTAGTTTTCTGAGTTAAGGTATTTAATTGTTTTATTTTAATTCAAGTTTTATTTTTAATTCAAGTTTTATTTTTATTAATTGCTTTTAATTAATCGCTCTTAGTTTATCTTTATTTACTTCACGCATTTACCTTTTTAGTAGCATAGAAAACCAAACCCCTTTTTAGTAACCAAGAACAACTATTCCACTTTGAACCGTGATCGATTCGAGAAGATACCAAGAATTAAATTGAACCCCATTCAAAAACACTTATACATTGAAAACACTAGTATCATCCACACTATTAATTTTCAAAATTTATTTCATTACAGTCATAACTTTTTCACGTTCCCTCATTTATTGTTACGATTTATGTCAATTATGCTGTCATGCTATAATGGTTAACTTTGTTTCATGCTTATTATGTTTTCATACTCCTCTATGTTAATTTTGTCTCATGGTTCCTCATATTTTTTACGTCTTCATGCTAGACACGGATGGATTGTATTTAATCATGTCCTCATGAAGCCATGGTTGTTTTCATGCTGGAAATCATTCGATTCCATTTAATCGTGTTTTGTGCCTCTTATGCAACTAGAATTATGTCTACGCTAAATTAGCTAGGCTATTTCGTGTCCCTTGACCATGTCAGATGGTTGATACCATATCGATCATCTCATGTGAATCCCATGTGTACTCCATGTACCATGTTCCATTTTTACTCCAGGTACCATACTCTAGACATATTTTAGTTACCGCACTCCATGTGGGGTACTTATCCAATTTCAATTTTCTCAGATATTTTTTTCTTCTCACCGATGTTGCTTAAAAGATGATACGACACTCAGCTTGGAGATTTTACAAAATAAGGACGAAGGCGATAGATCGGAGCAACCTGACTAGAATTATACTTAAACCACCAGATGTACCGTTTCATTCCATCTTCTTACCTTTTCAGATTGCATGTCACATGATTATTCAGTGGTCTATTCCAACATATGAGCGGGAACCGGTACCAGCCGGCCACTCAACTGAAAAGTTACATGAATCACAGTCATGATAATAACTGTCGTTTAACTGACAGTCAAAGAGGTAGTGACAAATACCGTGACAACAAATACTCTGACAATAACGATAGAAACTCCGGTTACGGACATGATCAAAAATACAAAGGGTTAGCAGTCCAACCGATCCGCCAAATTCTGGCATGATGACCTAAGATTTTAAATTTCATTGTTTCACATCTCGAGACTCATGTCAAGAAATCCATCAAGACACATGTCTCACGTGTATTTTCTGAAGACACATGTCAAGACACCGGTCAAGACACATGTCATACGCATATCTTTTCAAGACACGAGTCAGGACACATGACTCACGTTTATCATCTGAAACAACCATACGAAATTCAGAATACCCTCCAAGGGTATAACCATTCTGTTGTGCCATGAATGAATCATGCCATAAGAATTTCAACCTCATCACCGGAGTGTAGTTCACGTTTGAACACGCAGTGTTCGTTCTGCGGGAGGCAGGTGAAGCACATTCAGTAGGAACCTGCAACATTTTTACCTCATATATTACCATGTCACTTTCATTTCTTGGTCTCATATTTCATATATCCATGATCATAAAGATGTCATTCGTATCATCCGTGTGTACGAACTCATTCATTTCAGTATGACGATAAGATCCAATCTACTAACGCACTTCCCTCGGATATATGTGAGTAGATATGATTTTCGTTTATGGATTATGAACAGCAATGCACGCTGCGATGGACCGCCATTCATATCAGATTATGTACAGTGATGTTCAGGCACCTGTATACATTTAGCATGGTTTTCCATCAGGAAAATCTGTACAAATTTTCCTGCTTCACAAGCACGTGTTTTGTTAGCCATGGCTACGAAGATTTCCTAGCTATCACTTATGACACGACTACTGAAGTTCCTTTTATTTATAACCAGCCGATTATTCCAGAATCTTCCCATATAAATTCCAGAAGAACCTTCAAGGAGAAGGTCGGTAACATGAGAATATGTGTTGACCACTGTCGATGTGAACAAATCACCATTCATGACCGTTATTTCCCTCCACGGATTGACGACATATACGATCGACTACAGAGTGCTAAGCACTTTTCCAAGAACAATTTACCATCATTCTGACAACAGTGGCGAGTGAAGGAGCAGGACATTTCCATGACTACTTTTCATACACGATTTGGTCATGCTAAATTCATGATTTTGTTTAGTCTCATGAATGCTCCAGTAGCATCATGGATAAGATGGATGGATTTTCCCCAGGAACTCATAAACGAATTTATTATTGTTTTATCATTTACAGTCCAATCTTCTCTAAGTCTAGAGAAGAGCACTAAGACCATATATGCACTATGTTACAAATTCTATGGTAGAAGAAATTTCACTCCGAAAATTTTCCTGGTTGATTTCAGTAACACGCTGAATCACATTGATTCTCACGGTTAACCTTACCATGACTCAGCTTACACGAAGAGGCGAGAACCCTACACTAAATTAGGTGTTTGATGAGACTGCTTTTATACATAGTCTCATCGTCCAAAAAGGGCTTTAAATGCATATAATATCATGAAATTGGCCAAATATATGCTTGTGTTTGTTACTTGTGTATTTTAGGTACGGATATTGAGAAAATGACAAAAGATCACAAGAATCACACAAAAATAAACACGGGAAACGAAGCCGCACAATGAACCAAGCCCTAATGAAGATTTTCCAAGAATAACCCTTGAAGATTTGAAGATTATGCAAGAAGGGTCCTCCAATACTGAAAAATTGACACTTTAAACCTTTGTATCTTCATAATTACAAGATTGGTCCCTAAAGTTTGTCAGTATTACAAAAAGGGCCCTCCACTTTGAAGAATTGGCAAATTTAGTCCCTTAGCAAAACTAAATTGTCAATATTAGTCCTCCTCAATGTCAAACATACCATGAAGGACTTCAAGTTACAAGAAATTACCAGTTTGGTCCTCAAAATATGTCAAATTGCAAAAAGGACCCTTACCTTTGAAGACTTGGCAAAAATGGTCCCTCATTAATCATGACTTGTCAATTTTAGTCCTCCAAGAAGTCAATCAAACAAGTCAAGACCAATATCTATGAAGAAAATGCCAAAAAAGCCCTTCAAGAATCAACAAATGGCAAGAAATACCCTTGAAATTACTTTACAAAACTTTTTGGGGCAAAAGTGTGAAGTTGGAAACTTCATTAACAAAGGAAAACGGATTTTGGCTTATTTATTTGCAAGTGAAAGGAAGTAAAGAAACAAGGGACTAATTTAGGCAGACAAGGAAAGTTACCTAGACCTCTCACCACATGACACGTGCCCTACTATCTGATTTCCACCAATCACCCTTCACCATTCATCCACCTCAGCTTTCCACTTAATCGGTTTATAACTAATTTAAATAGTTATCCTTAAACACGCGCCAAACAAGTTTTTTAAAACTAAACCGGATTAAAACCTCACTATTCACAACTATGAACATAATTAGGGATTTCTTAATTACTTGTAATTAAACCCTATAAACCTCTAGATTAGTGATTAAGCATACCTTAATCACATCCCAACCTTAAAAACATGTGCCACATCACTCAAGAGACCCACACAAGATTCCCCTACTGCAAGAATGAAGAAGCTGACAAAACTCCACCAGTCATCTAACGTCCAATATTCAAGCTTAGTTTTTAAGCTTCTTTGAAGCCCTTGGATTCATTTTTACCTTTGAAAACTCACACAACCTGCCAAAACAATGTCACATGATCAAGCATTTTCAAATCCCTCAAGGGCATATCTGGAACTTCATTAGCTAGGGTTTTACATTTTTTATGCATTCACTAGTTCACTTGTAGCCTATATAAGGCATAGGATGTGCAACATTTGCACTTGCTCTTGACTTTTCCTTTGTTCAAGTTCTGTAAATCCTTTGTCATTTATGAAAAGTGTTTGAAACTTTGAAGAGAAACCAAGTGCCAATCTTTATTATTGCTTGTTAATATTACATGTTTCCTAAACTTGAATCCTAAAACCTGTTTTCAAAGGAGTGTGCAAAAGTTTGCATATTTCCCTTAAATCTTGATATTTTGCTAAGATCTTGGTACACCTTGGAATTTTTGGGCTATAATTTGATCATAGCACCCTGATATTTTGATATCATGGTGTTGTGAGGCTTATAACTTGGGGATAATCAAGTGTGGGGTATAAGAAATGCATTAATCAAGGATTTGTCACTTTAATATGTTTATATTTTTGCTTCTAACTTTATTGAATCTTAGTAGGAGTGTGTGTGGAAGCTTGTGCTTGTTCTTGCTAACACATAAGCTCAAAATTCGTGGGTGTGGATGTACAATCATGAGGTTTGAACCATTCCACCTTAAATCTGCTTAAATCTTGATTTTTGGTAATTTTGTGTGTTGCTTGTGTTCTTGTGAAATTTGTGGCTTAATCTTGCTTAATACTGCATATTATAACTGTTAATGTGTTTGATTGGGCGTGGTTAGTCTTGGAATACACTTATACTTGTTTAAATTGGATTTGAAAAAGATAAGGGGTGTTTGGGATTATCTGTTTAAGATCATAGATTGGTATTGTGTTTGTGGAAAGTGTTGTTTATGCTTTGTATCTGCTATTCACTTGGTTGAGTGCTAGTTTATGCAAGTTATTGGCTTTTTAACCTTGAATCCAAGATTGTGCTATAACTTACTTGATTTTACTGATTTTGACCTAAAATTTTGGAAATACCGAGAGTATATGCATGTTTAGGGATAAAAGGTGTTTAATCAAAGTTTTTATAACCTGATAACAAGATTTGAGTGTTTGAAATTGGCCTTGTGGTCAAGTATATCAGCAAGTGAAAAATCTGCATGTTCTTAGTTCATCAGTAACTTTTTTGTGCTTGAATCTTGATTTAGGCCTTGATCTATTGCATGAAACTTGTTTAGATTTGTTTATTTGAATTTATCATAGCTTGTGTATGCCTCTGTTGCAATTTGGTTGGCTGAATTTTGCTAAAATAACTTATTGAACTCTTAACTGCTTATGTTCATGTCTGGGCTAGATCTGGTGATGTTTTGAATTAACTGTGCTAATTGGCTGATTGTGATTGTGATTTCTTTGTTGTTTCTGACTCCTTGTGATTCACTGATCACAAGGGTGCCTTGTTTGTAACTTGATTCCAACAAAAAGTCACTAAAGACAAATAGTCAAGAAAGTCAAGCAGTGGGAAAAGTTCCCACTGCTCAACACCCAAAACTAGCCCCTACTAGTGTAATTTTTCATTCAGCTTATTAATAAGCCATATTGGCTTATCCAGACGTGCAACAACTTATTTTTTGTGATCAATCGTCCTCATTTGACCCATTTATTTGAACTGGAGCTTATCAGACCTTGGATTTGACTTTTCACTAGAAAACTCATAAGGTTGACTTTTAATTAAGTGTTTATCTGCTTATTCCATCTTATTGAGTGTGCTTATTGAAAATTTTTTTGTTGATTAAGCTTAATTAAGTCATTTAAAAGCTTTAGAAACTTGAATCAGCTCTTGGGGTGGCCTAGAACTCGAAAACGATCATTTTGTCATTTTGTGAAGATAGCTTTTAGCTTATTCAGGCTTATTCCTTGTGCTTATTTCAAATTTCTTTTTACAGATCTCTTAAGTAACTCAAAAGAAGCTTGTGTGTCAAATTTTAGCTTATGGCATCAGCTTATAGCTTAATGGGCCAAAAAGCCCATTAAGAATAAGCTGCTTTGAAATAAGCTTGCTTAAACACATTTTCAGCTTTCGGGCCTTCAGAGTTTTGTTTTTAAAATCAAATTTTGAGTCAGACTGGAAGTTTTGGGCTTATTTGGTTGACTTTTTCTTATTGGGCCCATATTAAGCCCATTAAGGGACTGTTTTGTCTTTTAGCCCATTTCTAGGCCAATTAGGGGTATTTTGTAATTTCAACTTCATTTATGTGTTTATTAGGTTAAAATAAGCTAGTTTGCAACTTTTTAGAATTTATTATAAATTTTGGATTTTAAATATTATTTTATTATTATTTTATTATTAAAAATTAAAATTTATATTTTTCAAGTTTTTATATTTTTATTAGGTTAAATACATTAAGTTAGGAATTTTACAATTTTTAGAATATTTTTATTGTCATTAGATTAATTTTTAGAATTATTTTAAGTTTAAATAGTTTTTAATTGTTTTTAAATAGTTTTTTTTTTTAATTTTAAATTTTTCAAAAATAGTTTTAAATTTAGTTAGGTCATTTTAGAGGTTTACAATTGAAAAAATCTCATTTTGGGCTTTTTGTTGATTAAATTGATATTTTTGGGCTTTAATTAAAAAAATATTATTTAATTAAATAAAAGGTTTGAGTGATTTTTAATTTTTTGTAAACTCTAATTACATTATTTAGGATTTATTTCAATTTTTTATGGATTTTTAGGGTAAATTTTTAATTTTGTCACTTTTTACGGTTTTACATGTACGACTATTCGTCTTAGTGTAATTCATTATCGTAACCGTCTTTCTCTTCTAATCTCATTTCTTTTCTTTTCTCATAAATATAATCACCAACCATTAATCATCTCTTAACACACGCACCAAGCCTCCTTGAGAACGATCCCCACTTTGGGTCATAACTTGTGGTTTTCCTAAACTACTTGTGTACTTACCCTAATTACCTTTGTTTTCCTAAACAAAGTGTAAAAACTCAACTATCATTTTGGTGCCGCTGCCTGGGAGGCGTGTTGTGTTTTGATTTGAACAATTATTGTTTTTATATATAGCCATAATAGTATTTGTATTAGTAGCACTCTACTAATACGTATTATCGGTTTTTGTTTTTTGTGTGAATATTATTACTATATTGTATACGTAGAACAATAAATTCACAAGTACTCCAAAAGTGTGAAAACACAACATTGACTTGGGAGGTCATTACCCAATCATTGTATTCTAATCTCAAACCAAAAGAAAAAGGCAAAAATAGATAAATACTTTCGTGAAGCTCGATTTTGAAAAATACAAACTATAAGGTGGGTATTATTAAATATACCCTAAGAAAAAAGGCTCTTAAGTGCTTCGCGCCGCCTCGTTTCCCCGCTTGCTTGTGAGTATTTTTAGATTGAAAGCTAATCTAAGGTTTTGCCGCCCAAAGTATTATTAAGTATCATATATACTTTCTTGGTTTTATTTGATTAAACCCTCTTGAACGCTTTGGTGTTCCACCAACGTTCTAAAGTCATTGAAGGCATTCACTTCACGTGATCTTTTTCATTCCTTGAGTCTTCTTTAATCAAGAGATTTGATTAAGGAGGAGATTTGTAGATTTTGGTCTACTTAATACAATCACAAAAATCCAAAAAAAAGTAAAAACAATCAAAAACCACAAAAAAATTGGAAAAATACAAAACACCAAAAAGAATCTTCTTTGCTCATCCCCACATTGTATGTGACGTTTATGCAAACTTGCAACCAAGCAAGACGTGCATGTAAATAAAGAAACCGAAAGGAGTCAACACCTACTCCTAATCATTCTAGTGAGGAATCTCATATTGACGAACCTATCATAAGAGAAGAACCAACCATGGCGAATCAAACTATGATGGAGTTACTTCAAGCACCCATCGAGGGTTATGGAGAGGCTATTGTGATTCCCGCTATCCTTGCGGAGAATTTTGAAGTGAAAACGGGTTTGTTGTCGATGATCCAAAACAACAAATTCCGTGGTGATGAAAAGGACAACCCGCACAACCATATCCGCCAATTCAATCGTCTTACCGCCACTTGCAATTTTAAGGATGTTGCTAATGACTCGATTAAGATGATGCTTTTTCCGTATTCCTTAGCGGGGCCCGCTAAAATTTGGTTAGAGAAAGAGCCACCCAATTCTATATTGACGTGGAAGGATCTCGTTTCTAAGTTTGTGAACCAATTTTTCCCGCCCTCTAAGACTACGCATTTGAAAAACGAGATTTCAAAATTTTCACAAGAATTTAATGAGAGTTTTTCAACGGCTTGGAATAGGTTTAAGGAAATGTTACATGAGTGTCCTCATCACGGTTTTTCCGACTTGCATCAAATTGACACGTTTTACAATGGACTTAATGATCATGAAAGGGATTATGTTAATGCCGCCGCGGGTGGTAATTTTTTGTGTAAAACGGTTGAGGAAGCGTTGTTGATAATTGAGAATAGATCTAAGGTGTATAGTCCTCGTAACACATCGAGTGTTTGTAAGGCTTCGTCTTCGGTTTCACCTTCTTTGTCTAATACCATCGATGCTTGCCAAATTGAGGCTAACTTGGAAAACAAAATCTTTGATAAGCTTAAAGGACTTTTAATTGAATTCAAAGTTGGAGGACAAAGTGCTCCCGCTACGGCTAAAGCGGTTGAGGTTTCATGTATGTATTGTGGTGGAGGTCATGATTTCTACGAGTGCATTACAAACGGTGGTAACACTTCGAGTGCCTACGCGACCACGGGAACTTACAACCAAAACGGTCAAGTTACCCGCTCCAATCAATTGACTCCACCGGGTTTTGCTCCAAATCAAAATCAAAATGCAAACAACAACTATCGAAACAATCAAGTTAGATTTAAAAACAACTACAAAGGAAACTATGGGAATCAAGGGGCTAATAATCAAGTTTCAAACAAAAATCAAAACAATGATTTTCAAAACAACAACAAGAGTTTGCAAACTTTGAAAGATCTTCCAAATGAATTTGTTGAATATGCTAATGGAAACGATGCTAGGTTTGACAACATTCAAAGAGAAATCATTAGCCTAAGATCCGAGTTTAAGAACGACTTGAAGAAGGAGTTGAAAAATGAGTTAGCAAATGAGCTTAAAATCCATACAAACAAAATGGAAGGAAATGTAACTAGGCTACAACAAAACCAACAAAAAATGGAACAAGGGAAACATGAAATAAAATAAGGGATGATTAAGGCCGAGAAGAGGCAATCCATGTTTGAGGACAAAATTTCATCTATGTTTGAGGCTATTATGTGCAAACCGTCTTCGAGTAGTCTTCCTAGTAACACTATATCGAACCCTAAGGGAGAGATGAAAGTGATTACCACACGTAGTGGTAAGACACTTAAGCAACCGACTCCTCAACCAATTTCTCCTACGGAGGATGCAATTGAGGAAGAACCCGAGGTGGTGGTCGAAAAGGAGCATGTCCCAATCCCACGAAGTACGGCTCATGCCACACCTACGGTTGACCCATTACCACATTTGGAACCCGAGATTCCAAAGGCTATGCCTATGCCTCAACCCACACCACCTTTGCCCTTTCCATCGAGACTTAGAAAGGAGAAACGTCAAGAGCACGATTGATTGTGGTAAAATACGACCTCTTAGGAAAAAGGCGTAAAAGCGGTAAGTATTGAACAAATGACTTTAGGAAAAATCAAGTGTTAATGACCCAATGAAGTTCGTTTCCCAAGGAGGTATATGTGTGTGACGAAGATGTACAAGATTTGAGATTAATATTTGGTTTAGAAGGGGATTAGAAAAGAAGATGACGAAGACGTAAAAAAAAAAAATTAACCAAAAAAATCACTACTAGAAAGTTAAAACGTAGAATCTTAAAAATCACTAAAATAAAAATAAATTCTAAAAATTACCAAAAAATTCACCAAAAATCAAAAATAATAAACTAAGAGTTTACCAGTTATCAAAAGTTTTTCAAACTTTTTAAATAATTAAATATTCAATTTTTAAATGCTAATTAAAGCCCTAAAAATCAAATAAATTATCAAAAAGCCCAAATAAAGATTTTTCAATTGATAAACCTCTAAAATGACCTAAAAAGATTAAAAACTATTTTTAGAAATTTTTAAAACTAATAAAAACTATTTAAAATGAATTAAATACTATTAAAACTTAAAATAATTATAAAAATTAATCTATAAGTGATAAAATTATTCTAAAAGTTGCTAAATTCCTATTTGAATGTATTTAACCTAATAAAAATGTAAAAAGTTGGAAAATGTGAAATTTTAAAAATAATAATAAAATAATAATAAAATAATATTAAAAATCCAAAAATTATAAAAAATTCTAAAAACTTGCAAACTAGTTTATTTTAACCTAAATAATCAGAAAATAAAAGTGAAATTACCAAAATACCCCTAATGGGCCCTCAAATGGGTCAAATCCAAAAACAGTCAACCTAAATGGGCTTTTGGGCCCAAAAATTCAAACTTGGCCCAATTGACTTGGAAAAGCCCTATCTGACTTAAAATTCAATTCTAAGAACAAAACTCTAAAGGCCCAAAAGCTGAAAATGTGCTTATCACAGCTTATTGAACACAAAGCTTATTCTTATTGGGCTTTTCAGCCCATTAAGCCATAAGCTAATGCCATAAGCTCTAATTTGACACACAACCCTCTTTTAGGATGCTTAAGAGATCTGTCAAAAGAAATTTCCAATAAGCACACTCAATAAGCCAGAAAATAGAAAAGCAAAAATCCACAAAACGACAAAATAGTCGTTTTTGAGAAATAATGCACCTCAGAAGCTGATTCAACTTGCAAAAGTTTTCAAATGGACTCTATAAGCAATATCAATCAACAAAAATCCAATAAGCACAAGCAATAAGGCAGAATAAGCACAAAAGAGCTTATGTAAAAGTCAAAGGAGTTGGTTTTCTAGTCAAACCTAAAAGTCAACCACCCAAATGCTCCAGGATGAACAAATGGGTCAAAATATGAGCACCTATTACAAAAACAAAGTTGTTTCTGGTTAAAATAAGCTATTATAGCTTATTGATAAGCTGACACCAAAATTGCACTATCAGTGGCAACCAGCAGGGGAAAGGAGTTCCCACTGCTTTGACTAATTGACCAAGCTTATTTGAGAGTTCTGGTTTGATTCAATTGGAAACAAAGGTACCCTTGTGATCAGTGATCCACAAGGAGTTAATAGCAACAATAAAATCACAAAATGATCCACACAATAAGCCACAATAAGCCAAACAGTCCACATATATGCACCAGATAAGCAAATGAGCAGTTAAGCACTTAATAAGCAGATTTAAGCAAAATAAGCCAACCAAACTTAACCAGATGCATACACAAGCTATATAAACTAAGAATAACCACAAAGCAACAAGAATCAAACACTGAATCAAAGTAAATAGCAAGATCAAAGCACAAAATGTTACTGATGAACAATGAACAATATGCAGAAACAGTTTGCTGATATACTTGACACTTGATCCAATTTCAAGCCTCAAATCCTTCTACCCTGGTGTGATTAACTATGATTTAGCACTTGTTAGCCCTAGCCTATGCTTAGATCTAGGTGTCCTCAAGATCCTAGCCAATTTTACCAAGTTATTAAGATTTTATAGCCAATCTAAGAATCAATGTGTTCAAAGCCTCAAAACCTGCAAACAGATGAACAAAAACACCCAACAAACAGATACCAATACTTGCAAACAACACACAAGCACGTAACAAGCCACAAATCTAACTTATGCAGTAATCCCAAACACCCTTTTAAAACTTGATTTCACAAATTTTCAAAGGCTTATGAAGATTCAACCCACAAATCAGATCAGTAACACCTCAATAACATCAAACCAAGCCAAATCAACAATAATCACCCACAATAACACAGATTCAAGCAATAATCCACAAAAATCACAAATAATCAGAAACTTAAAGAGAAAATGAAAAGGGAAGAAGGTGCAAACCTCCAAGACCTACATCCAGGCCCTGGATTGTTTGAGCTGAGGTACTAGCAAAACAAGTACCAGCTTCCAATGCTGCTAAGATGAACAAACAATAAGGTGAGATCAAATAAACAAGCACTTCCTGATTTTTGAAACCCAAGCTCTATCAACTAAAACCTTGCCTCAAAAACCTTCAAACATATAAATGGAACTCAAAATTAGGCTATTCCAACACCAACTTTTAATAAACAAGAACAAGATTTCTCAAAATTCAGAAAATCAAAATTTTATTACTTAAAAAGGAATTACAAAGATTGATAGCCTAAACTGGAACAAAGGGACTCTCACATGTTGAGGTCTCCTTTTATAGGCAAATGCCTGGCTAAACACTATCCACAAACCCTAGATGTGATTTCTCTATAATGCCCTTGGTCTTCTAGACGTTTTCTTGGTGTGAGCTGTCCAAAATGCATCCAAACCGTTTAAAATAGCTTTGTGATGAAGCAATGAGTGTCAGCTGTTAATCTTGACACGTGGCTAAGCTTGGAGCTCAAGTTGTGTTTTGATTGGTGGACGGGTTTGAATGGTGGGGCCTATTGGTGAGTGGAGATGAGGGTTTTGTGTGTGGGATGTGATTCTGCATGTGTGAATCAAACGTGTGCCTGGGTAATTTCATTTTACCCTTTGTTTTAAGTGGTGTAAAATCTGGGTGGTGAAAAGGTAAACAGTAGTGTGTTTGATCCGTTTTTGGTGGATTGAGAAGTGTTTGGCGCAAAAACGTGTTTAAATGTTTCATTTGCTCACTTTCAGTCCTTCCTTTTCTTTTCTTTTTGCATTTGTAAGCAAACTTCTATCAACGCCCATTTCCTTTGTATCAACGTTTCACACTTTGTCATTTTTGGCACAAACTTTTTCACAAAAGGTTTCAAGGGTTATTTTTGACATGTTTTCATAATTGAAGGACTGATTTTGGACAATGTTGATCTTCAAAGGTCTTCAATGTGTCTTTGGCTTGATGAGGGACCATAATTGACAATTTGAAATTGTTGAGGGACCAATCTTGCCATTTCTTCAAAGTTGAAGGACCATTTGTGTAATTTTGACAAACTTAAGGGACCAAACTTGTAATTATGAATATACAAGGGTTTTAAGTGTCATTTCTTCAATAAATGAGGATCAATCTTGTTTGTCTTCAAGTCTTCAAGGTATTTTGTTGAGATTTCCATGATTAGGGCCCGGTTCTTTGTACGGCTTCGTTTCTCGTGTCCGTTTTTCCTTGTAACTTGTGATCTTTTGTCTTTTTCACGATATCCATACCTAAAATACACAAGTAAACAAACACAAGCATATATATGGTATTTTTATGACATTTTATGCATTTAAAGCCCGAAAAGAACGATGAGATCATGTATAAATGCCATCTCATCAACGATAATTATCAATTTGAGCTTTTTATGAAAATGTTTCGTGACGTTCATTTTAATGTGAGTTTTTCCGATGCTTTGGTCATGATGCCTCGATTTACCACTAACTTTAAGAGTATGTTGAACAACAAGGAGAAATTGCAACAATTGTCTAGTTGTTCATCGGTTTATCTTAATCGCATACCTCAAAAAGTCGGTGATCCCGGTAAATTCTTGATTCCATGTGCAATCCAAGATATGGAAGAATGCTATGCCTTGGCCGATCTTGGTGCTAGTATTAACTTGATGCCACTTTCAATCTTCAAGTCGCTCAACCTTCCTAATCTTACTCCTTCACTAATGTCTATCGAGTTGGCCGACCATTCCACGATTCCCGCATGTGGATTGGCGGAAGACGTTTTTGTGAAAGTGGGAAAGTTCTATTATCCGGTAGACTTTATCGTTGTCGATATTCCCACAGATCCTCAAGTTCCTCTCATTTTAGGTCGTTCATTCTTAGATACGTCTATGGCTTTAATCGATGTGCATGCTAGAAAGATCACCTTACTTTTCAACGACGAGGAACTTGTTATAAACGCGACTCAAAATTCTCAAATTTCTCATGTTTATTCCGTTGCAACCATAAACCTCGTTGATATGATTGACGTTGTTTGCGAGGAATTGTCACAAGAAGTTTTAGGTTTTGGTGATGATGAAAATAGTGGCAATCCCACTATGTTAGATCCCATCCTTGATAACTCGACACCAACCTTCACTCTATTTGAACATGGTGGTTTTACGTTGGAATAATTCGATGTTCCACGTACTTGTGACGAAGACCTCGACAATGATGAGGACTTCTCGATTATCAAGGATTTTCTTAACGATTTCCCATTTCCTCCACCCGAGGAGGTTACGAGTATCGAGCCTAAATCTTCAATTGAGGAACCACCTATCCTCGAGTTGAAAGATTTACCTCTTCATCTCGAATATGTTTTTTTGGAGGAGGACGACAAGTTGCCGGTTATTATTGCGAAAGATCTTTCGGATGATGAAAAAACCGCACTTGTCGATGTTCTAAAGGATCACAAAGGGGCAATTGCGTGGAAGTTATCTGACATTAAGGGGATCGATCCCAAATTTTGTACCCACAAAATCTTAATGGAGGAGGATTACAAACCCGCAATCCAATGTCAAAGGAGGGTGAACCCCAAAATTCACGACGTCATCAAAAAGGAAGTCCTAAAACTCCTTGACGCGGGAATGATTTACCCTATTTCTGATAGCCCTTGGGTGAGTCCTATTCATTGTGTCCCTAAAAAGGGAGGAATGGCCGTTGTGCCAAGCGATGCCAACGAGTTAATTCCCACTAGACTCGTGACCGGATGGAGAGTGTGCATTGACTATCGTAAATTGAATGACGCCACTCGAAAAGGCCATTTTCCCTTGCCCTTCATGGACCAAATGTTGGAGCGTCTTGCGGGAAACGATTTCTATTGCTTTTTAGATGGTTTTTCCGGTTACTTCCTGTGGATTTGCTTTTTAGTAATCCGGTGGTCTAGTAGGGTGGTAAATGGTAATGGTAGCCATTGTTGAAGTTTAGAGAGAGAGTGGTTGTGTGTGTAAAGAGAAAGAAAGGAAAATGTGATAAATGAAAAAAAGAAACACAATCAACACCCCTCCTTGGAAGCCTTGGAGGGGTACATATAGTCACACACCGCACCTAAACTATACACTGTTTCCTGATCTAGTCTAAGCGTGTGTGACTATGATAACTAATGGGAATTCTTAAATGTCGTCACATAAAGTGAATTTCCAACAATCTTCTCCCATGGGACGACGTGTAGAATTCCTTACAATATTTTTCCTAACAGTTACATAATGATTAAGAACACAAGCTTCCATGAAGCGTCCAATGCTGATGAAGTCTTCTGAGGCCTTTGACTTCAAGTCTTCACTTCAAAACGACTCATATTTAAAGTAACTTGTAGAAGAAATACTGTAACGGCACGAGCTAAGTAATCCATATACTTCTAGTTAAGGAGAAGCTTCTGAATTAACTTCCCCCTAATTCATGCCACATAAACTTGATGTATAAGCTTTTAAATAGCTTCCCCCTAAACCGACAATCCTCGTAAGCAACTTCAAAGCTTTCAATAAAGCTTAGAAAGATTAAGCGCACATCGGAATTTAAAAAGCAAACCCCATCATATAACATGATAACGTTGCTATGAGGGATTGAAAGTTTGGTGCACACCAAGTAGATCAACAACTTCTCTTCTCACGCTTGAATAATTCTTCTGAATTTTTCTTCCCCCTGAGAGTTCAAGTTATGCATACTAGAAAGAATCAAGACATTTCTTCCCCCACATAGTTGAAGAAAATAAACCAATCCCAAGTATGAAGCTCAAATACTAAAGTAGACACTTTATCCCATTCAATAAGTTGACATCGTAACACCAGAGTCAATTAAGTCCCAAAAATGCACATATCTTCTTCCGGAGATGCACCAGAGTCAATTAAGTCCCGGAAGTGCATATCTCTCCATATAGGATAATGATGATGAATAATTGCAACAACAAAACAATTAAACATCGAATCAGTAGTGTATCGTTTAGAGATTGATAATGCCACGAGTTAAAACACTGATTTTCTCTGCGGTTATGACAATTGTCTTCCCGGAATGTCTTCAAATCAAAAGAAGGTATGAAGTTCATCACGTGTACTCGTTGTGCGTTCAATGTGTCTTCTTCTTCCCCCTTGATGGTTTCGAAACTCGGAACCATCAACAAATCGTACGCACATGTACCTGAAATCTCGTGAGAATAATAAATAAGTTGAATTATATATTATGTGAGAATCAGCTGCTGATCGAAATTCTCTACTCATAAACTCTCCATGGCCATCTTTACCAACCCCCTTATAGGCAATTTGAAGTGACCACTGGTAGAATGAACCAGATACATCAAACGTGAAACTGAATAAGAATCCCTCGATCTTGTGACTTAAGCTTGCACAATTGTTGAATGAGGAACGGTGGAGAAATCTCTAAGTACCTAATGCATCACTGAAGAAGTCTATAAGCACAACACCTCTTGAAATTATCCACGTCGACTAAGCGCGTGACACTGAGTACAACAATGTAACCCCTTTAAGTGATAGTTATCCGAGTCATCAACCAACCACCCCGAACCCGAAAACTAGATAAACAAGTCTTCATTCTAAGATTAAGCACGAGCAAGTTATCTTTCAAAGATAAAATAAATACACGCCTTCGAAAAATCCGTCTTCAACTTCACATAATTAATACCCGATCCAAAAAAAAATCTGTAGACACTAAAAATATACCTAAATTTTTCTTGGTCTCGTCAAAAATAAATCTTGTCACTTTGTCTCGATACTTGTCTTAAAATCTTGTCACTTTCGTCTCGTCTTTTTGTCACTTTTAAAAAAGTTAATCAAAAAAAATTTAACATTTATCATATGAAATGATAAATAAAATTTTTGATATAACAATTTTTTCAACATTTGGTCCATATTGACTTTGACTAGCAAAATATGAAGCATGCTATCTATTTCCTTCACAAAGTCAATCCATTTCACGTAACACTAAAATACCAACCAACCCAACACCTTTCAACTACCGAATAAAACCTTAGGCCCGTTTCTGCCAATGACCAGGCCATGACTAATCAACCTTAAAATTCGTGGCCCAAGATTTTGCACAAGGAGAAAAAGCAAAGACCAGCCCATCTCATTACTCCATTCAATTTAGGAGTATAAATTAGTAATAACCTAAAAATTAGGTCATACTAACCCCTAATCTTAAACATAAAAAAACGCAGTCACCAAAACACTCTCTGGAACCTCTACCTCATTACTATCTCTCCCCATCTTAAAAACTCCAACTCATCTAATCTCAATCTCCTAAACTCCAATCTCAACTATCTCATCCTACATCATCATCATAATATTCAAAACAGCATCTCCAATTAACCAAAGATGCGTAGAGACCCACCTACGAATCAAAACCCCAGCTTCACAAACATAGAAACCAATTACATTTTTTATTGTTCCCATGAATGAAGAATAATAAAATAGTTTCGGCTTCTAGATCAAACAATTGATTTGGTCTCGGGTAGGTGTTATTTTGAATTGCATGATGGTTTTTTGTTTAAAGATTCGAAAGAGAATAATGATTATAACGTTTTTGTTATAAATCATTATTTGATATCGCATATAAAAATTGGTTAAAAACCAAACACGAATCTATGATGAAAACTTTTGTGAAAATAGATCTCTTAAAGATCTATTCATGTCTATGATAGACTGTAAACGAAAAGTATCTGAGATCTTGATTTATGTTATGTTTTAGATTGATTCGAGTCTATGGGGGTTTAGGAGATGATGGGATTAGGTTAGTTATGGTGTTGTGGAGTTATAAGGATGATGGTTTGTGTTGGTCAATTGTTGTTATAGATTTGGTCTCGGGCAAATGTTTAAACTGGTCAGTCTTGTTTAACTGGTTTTGTTGAACTGGTCAAAACAAGTCATCGCAATGTTTTGAATAAAACTGTATCGGAATGTGAATATAAGTCCCATCGCAACGTTTACTCTACACCCCATCAGAATGCATCCGTCGGAATGCATCCGTCGGAATGCATCCGTCGGAATGCATCCATCGGAATGCGTCCGTCGGAATGCGTCCGTGGGAATGCATCGAATGTGATCTATCGGAATATTCGATCGCAATGTAGAAACCCTTGGTTTTTGCGATCGTAATATTCTGATCGGAATGTGAATCTGAAATCTTATCCATAGGACCTTTTCCGTTTTTTCTGGATCAAGTTTTTCTGGATCTGGGTAATCTTCATCTTCATAAAATTACCAGAAAAAACCAATTTCTGTTAAAACCAGATATGTAAACTTTGACTTTTGACCAGTCACAAAATATGGCAGGTGAGACAAAAATGTAACTGTTTTGATGGACAGATATAATAATATCATACCAAAAATAAATGAGAGAGATATGGATATGAGACAAGATTTGAAACATTGAAACTGTTTGGACAAAAAAATAACAAGACGTGACAAAGATTTTTTATGAATGTATGACAATCAGACAAAAAACAACCGTGACATATAGTTTAAACAAATGAGACCAAAAAGATTTTAGACCACCAAATCGAAACCAAAAACACGATCCAAGGATTGAACTGAGGCTCTGATGCCAATCGTGGATTTGCTTTTTAGTAATCCGGTGGTCTAGTAGGGTGGTAAATGGTAGTGGTAGCCATTGTTGAAGTTTAGAGAGAGAGTGGTTGTGTGTGTAAAGAGAAAGAAAGGAAAATGTGATAAATGAAAAAAAGAAACACAATCAACACCCCTCCTTGGAAGCCTTGGAGGGGTATATATAGTCACACACCGCACCTAAACTATACACTGTTTCCTGGTCTAGTCTAAGCGTGTGTGACTATGATAACTAATGGGAATTCTTAAATGTCGTCACATAAAGTGAATTTCCAACACTTCCAAATCCCCATCAATCCTCGTGATCAAGAAAAAACTACGTTTACGTGTCCATATGGAACGTTTGCCTATCGTAGAATGCCATTCGGACTTTGCAATGCACCGAGAACCTTTCAAAGGTGCATGATGGCTATTTTTCATGATATGATCGAGAAGACGATGGAAGTCTTCATGGATGACTTTTCCGTGTTTGGTAGCTCGTTCACTTCGTGTTTGTCAAATCTTGAGAGAATGCTAAAACGTTGTGAGGAAAACAACCTTGTGCTTAATTGGGAAAAATGTCATTTTATGGTTAAAAGTAGAATCGTCTTAGGGCACAAGATTTCGAAAGCGGGGATTGAGGTAGATCAAGCTAAGGTAGACGTCATCGCCAAATTACCTCATCCTAAAACCGTTAAGGGAGTTAGGAGTTTCCTAGGCCACGCGGGCTTTTATCGTCGATTCATCAAGAATTTTTCAAAGATCTCTCGACCTATTACACACCTCCTTGAAAAAGATGCACGTATTGTCTTTGACGAAGATTGTGTACGAGCCTTTGAAATCCTTAAGAGGAAACTTACCTAAGCTCCCATTCTTGTTGCTCCCAGTTGGAACCTCCCCTTTGAGCTCATATGTGATGCTAGTGACTATGCTATTGGGGCCGTATTGGGGCAACGTCATGAGAAACACTTCTTGCCTATTCACTATGCTAGCAAGACGATGACCGAGGCTCAACTAAAATACACTACAACGGAGAAGGAATTCCTTGCCGTGGTGTACGCATTTGAGAAATTCCGACCTTATCTCGTCTTGACTAAATGCATAGTGTATACAGATCATTCGGCTATCAAGTATCTTATGGCTAAACAAGATGCTAAGCCGAGATTACTTCGTTGGATTCTCCTCCTTCAAGAATTTGATCACAAAATCGTTGACAAAAAATGAGCCGAGAATCTAGCGGCTGATCATCTTTCTCGTTTAGAAGATCCTCACCAAAGTGTTTACGAGCCCAAGGAAATCACCAGAACATTTCTGCTCGAGACACTTAATGTAGTGATTCTAAGCTTGATTCTTCCACCCCATGGTTTGTGGACACTGCAAATTACCATGCGGGCAACTTCATCATCAAGGGTATGACAACTCAAGAAAAACGAAAATTCTTTCGTGAAGTCAAGTTCTATTTTGGAACGACCCTTACTTGTTTCGAACTTGTGCGGATCAAATTATTCGACGTTGTGTGTTTGGTACCGAAGCTTCTAACATCCTTAGAGCTTGTCACGAGGGACCCACGGGTGGTCACCACGGTGCTAATCTCACGGCTAAGAAGGTCTTTGTTGCCGGTTTCTTTTGGCCTACTATTTACCGAGATGCACATGAGCTTGTGAAGTCGTGTGACTCATGCCAACGACAAGGAAAAGCCTCACAAAAATATGAAATGCCACAAAATATCATCCAAGTGTGTGAAATCTTTGATGTTTGGGGCATCGACTTTATGGGACCGTTCCCATCATCTCGTGGCAATAAGTACATCCTTGTCGCCCTTGACTACCTATCTAAGTGGGTGGAAGGTAAGGATTTGCCTACCAATGATGCTCGTGTGGTAGTCTAGTTTTTGAAAAGCTTGTTTTCTCGGTTTAGAACCCCTCGTGCGATCATAAGCGATCGTGGAACCCATTTTTATAACGATCAATTCGAAAGGGTCCTAAGGAAATATGGGGTTACACATCGGCTTTCTACGGCTTATCACCCATAAACGAGTGGGCAAGTCGAGGTTTCAAACCGAGCGTTGAAGAGGATCTTGGAGAGATCTATTGGGGAAAACCGACAATCTTGGTCGGATAAGTTAGACGATGCTTTATGGGCCTTTAGGACCGCTCATAAGACGCCCATCGGGTGCACTCCTTATAAGCTAGTGTATGGGATGAATTGTCACATGCCAATTGAACTCGAACACAAAGCTTATTGGGCCCTAAAGCATTGTAATGATGATATGGAGACCGCGGGAAAACACCAGAAAATGCAATTAAATGAATTGGATGAATTAAGGGAAATTGCTTATGAAAATTCATTGATTTATAAAGAAAAGACTAAAAAGTTTCATGATTCAAAAATTAAAAACCGGGTTTTTAACATTGGGGATCAAGTTTTACTTTTTAACTCTCGTTTGAAAATCTTTTCCGGTAAGTTGAAATCCCGTTGGTCCGGTCCATTCACCGTGACTCAAGTTTTTCCATATGGGACCATCAAGCTAGCTCAAAATGATGGCCCTAATTTCAAGGTGAAGGACATAGGTTGAAGCACTACTTTGGCGGGGAAGTTCCATCCTTGAACTACCTTGACCAAATCACCTTCCCCAATGATAATTAGTATTGAGGGGATCGAGTCGAGCTCATGACTCGGTAATAAAAAACGAGCTGCCTCGTGGGGGAGTCCCATGCTTATCCTGTGTACATATTATCGCTTTCTAATGTAGTAATGTGTGGGGATTTATGCCCTTCCAACCTTTGTTCCGTGGTTGTTTGTGAATTGTGGACTTTAGATGATCATGATCTTCATGATTGGAGCCTCTCATGTTCGTTTTATGGGAGCACTCGATCGTTTGCTTTGAAGACTTTCTCAATATCCATGATATATCCTTTGATGTTCTAACCTTAGGTTTATAGCACACTTTATAAACGGCTTTAAATTTAACGGTTACACCCTTTTCATACTAGATTAAGCATTCGACTACGTCTCTAGTATGGGGGTGTTTGCACCCTCAGACTCGAAACATTGAGGACAATGTTTAACTTTAGTATGGGGTGAGTAGATACTTGCCTTGCCAAACCTTCACGCTTTCCAAAGTTTATCTTTTTGTTTATTGTTTTGTTGCAAAATAAGACTAAAAATGGCCAAATTTTAAATTTTTTCTCATGTTTTATAAGTGTTTAAAGACACGAATGTAGATTTTCCGATGGCGAGAATAAGAGTAATTTTTGACTCGACCGTGCGTGTTGAGCACTTAGCTTCGATTCCTTAACTTTACATTAGGCTAAGTCTCTTAAACGAGGACGGGAAATGATAGACTTAATTATAAGTTACTACGCTAAACGTACATTATTCATATTCTTTCAAAAACTCATGTGTTCTCGTTGTTTGCTTATTCTCCCTTCGCTTGTAAATATTTTTTGCTTAATAAATATTGACTTAGCGGTTTAGTCTTGATTGTTGGTTTCTAGTCTTTTCTAGTAGCTTCCATGTAATTAAATTGGGAAAACATTAAGTTATCGTCAGCGTCACGGTTTTGAAGTATTGGCAACCCACATAATCGAAAGCTTCACCCAATAATAAGATTTCAAGTGCTCACCTAAATCAAGCAAACAGTTTGAAGATCACAAGGCCGAAAAATCTATGCAAAATTGAAAGTGAATCAAGCCTTAATCTTTGAAGCTTTAAAGATCCAAAATTCGCCTTAGCGGGAGGATATACGTCTTTGGCCATAATAAAACCACCGATGAGGCGGATAATAAAAGGCAAGGCAAGACCGAAGTCATAAGAAAAAAGCTTCATGGCAAAGTTGAATAAAAGATGGAGGTAAACCTATGATAATAAGGCCCTTCCGTTAGGGGGCGTATAAAAGTCTTGGTAATAAGTCTCATGTTCAAAACCGTTATAAAACCGTGTTTATCAATCCTTCTTGTTGACTTAATTTTTTGATATCGTTGTCTATTAGGAGTGGTTATTAATTCGATGGTCTTGGTTATACCGTTAGGACTCTATTTTTAGACCTAAATCTCTATTATCGCTTAAGTCAAACAATGTATCCTCGTGAAACATTCAAGACAAAATAAAATATAAGAGATAAGGAAAATGGGAGGATAAGTACGTGATTAGGGCATATGAGTAGTGTTAGCATTATTAACTTATAATGACAATGATCTCGTTGCATGTATAGCATGGAATTGGGGTGAAAATCGAGGACGATGAAATTATTTCTAACGAAGCATTCACGTGTTCTTATTCTATGAACCTAAACGTCCCATTTTGCGATGAAAATCATACATTATGTCTAAAACGCAAGTAGTAGTAATAGTAGTAGTGTAGATAGTTTATCATTCAATAAAAGTAAATAAAAATGAATTTTGGAGGTGCTACGATACTTTATTCTAGCATTGTGTGAGGGCACGGCAGTGGTTTAGTATGGGGGAGTGATGAGACTGCTTTTATACATAGTCTCATCATCCAAAAGGGGCTTTAAATGCATAGAATATCATGAAATTGGCCAAATATATGCTTGTGTTTGTTACTTGTGTATTTTAGGTACGGATATTGAGAAAATGACAAAAGATCACAAGAATCATACAAAAACGAACACGGGAAACGAAGCCGCACAATGAATCAAGCCCTAATGAAGATTTTCCAAGAATAACCCTAGAAGATTTGAAGATTATGCAAGAAGGGTCCTCCAATATTGAAGAATTGACACTTTAAACCCTTGTATCTTCATAATTACAAGATTGGTCCCTAAAGTTTGTCAATATTACAAAAAGGCCCTCCACTTTGAAGAATTGGCAAATTTAGTCCCTCAACAAAACTAAATTGTCAATATTAGTCCTCCTCAAAGTCAAACATACCATGAAGGACTTCAAGTTACAAGAAATTACAAGTTTGGTCCTCAAAATATGTCAAATTACAAAAAGGACCCTTAACTTTGAAGACTTGGCAAAAATGGTCCCTCATTAATCATGACTTATCAATTTCAGTCCTCCAAGAAGTCAATCAAACAAGTCAAGACCATTATCTATGAATAAAATGCCAAAACATCCCTTCAAGAATCAACAAATGGCAAGAAATACCCCTGAAATCACTTTACAAAACTTTTTGGGGCAAAAGTGTGAAGTTGGAAACTTCATTAACAAAGGAAAACGGATTTTGGCTAATTTATTTGCAAGTGAAAGGAAATAAAGAAACAAGGGACTAATTTGGGCAGACAAGGAAAGTTACCTAGACCTCTCACCACATGACACGTGCCCCACTACCTGATTTCCACCAATCACCCTTCACCATTCATCCACCTCAGCTTTCCACTTAACCGGTTTATAACTAATTTAATTAGTTATCCTTAAACACGCGCCAAACAAGTTTTTAAAAACTAAACCGGATTAAAACCTCACTATTCACAACTATGAACACAATTAGGGATTTCTTAATTACTTGTAATTAAGCCCTATAAACCACCAAATTAGTGATTAAGCATACCTTAATCACATCCCAACCTTAAAAACATGTGCCACATCACTCAAGAGACCCACACAAGATTCCCCTACTACAAGAATGAAGAAGCTGACAAAACTCCACCAGTCATCCAACGTCCAATATTCAAGCTTAGTTTTTAAGCTTCTTTGAAGCCCTTGGATACATTTTTACCTTTGACAACTCACACAACCTGCCAAAACAATGTCACATGATCAAGCATTTTCAAAACCCTCAAGGGCATATCTAGAACTTCATTATCTAGGGTTTTACGTTTTTTATGCATTCACTACTTCACTTGTAGCCTATATAAGGCATAGGATGTGCAACATTTGCACTTGCTCTTGATTTTTCCTTTGTTCAAGTTCTGTAAATCCTTTGTCATTTATGAAAAGTGTTTGAAACTTTGAAGAGAAACCAAGTGCCAATCTTTATTATTCCTTGTTAATGTTACATGTTTACTAAACCTGAATCCTAAAACCTGTTTTCAAAGGAGTGTGCAAAAGTTTGCATATTTTCCTTAAATCTTGATATTTTGCTAAGATCTTGGTACACCTTGGAATTTTTGGGCTATAAGTTGATCATAGCACCCTGATATTGTGATATCAAGGTGTTGCGAGGCTTATAACTTGGGGATAATCAAGTGTTGGGTACAAGAGTTGCATTAATCAAGGATTTGTCACTTTACTGTTTTTATATTTTTGCTTCTAACTTTGTTGAATGTTAGCAGGAGTGTGTGTGGAAGCTTGTGCTTGTTCTTGCTAGCACATAAGCTCAAAATTCGTGGGTGTGGATGTACATCCATGAGGTTTGAACCATTCCACCTTAAATCTGCTTAAAATCTTGATTTTTGGTGATTTTGTGTGTTGCTTGTGTTCTTGTGAAATTTGTGGCTTAATCTTGCTTAATACTGCATATTATAACTGTTAATGTGTTTGATTGGGCTTGGGTAGTCTTGGAATACACTTATACTTGTTTAAATTGGATTTGAAAAAGATAAGGGGTGTTTGGGATTATCTGTTTAAGATCATAGATTGGTATTGTGTTTGTGGAAAGTGTTGTTTATGCTTTGTATCTGCTATTCACTTGGTTGAGTGCTAGTTTCTGCAAGTTATTGGCTTTTTAACCTTGAATCCAAGATTGTGCTATAAATTACTTGATTTTACTGATTTTGACCTAAAATTTTGGAAATACCTAGAGTATATGCATGTTTAGGGATAAAAGGTGTTTAATCAAAGTTTTTATAACCTGATAACAAGATTTGAGTGTTTGAAATTGACCTTGTGGTCAAGTATATCAGCAAGTGAAAAATCTGCATGTTCTTAGTTCATCAGTAACTTTTTTGTGCTTGAATCTTGATTTAGGCCTTGATCTATTGCATGAAACTTGTTTAGATTTGTTCATTTGAATTTATCATAGCTTGTGTATGCTTTTGGTGCAATTTGGTTGGCTGAATTTTGCTAAAATAGCTTATTGAACTCTTAACTGCTTATGTTCATGTCTGGGCTAGATCTGGTGATGTTTTGAATTAACTGTGCTAACTGGCTGATTGTGATTGTGATTTCTTTGTTGTTTCTGACTCCTTGTGATTCACTGATCACAAGGGTGCATTGTTTGTAACTTGATTCCAAAAAAAGTCACTAAAGACAAATAGTCAGGAAAGTCAAGCAGTGGGAAAAGTTCCCACTGCTCAACACCCAAAACTAGCCCCTGCTAGTGTAATTTTTCATTCAGCTTATTAATAAGCCATATTGGCTTATCCAGACGTGCAACAACTTATTTTTTGTGATCAATCTTCCTCATTTGACCCATTTATTTGAACTGGAGCTTATCAGACCTTGGCTTTGACTTTTTACTAGAAAACTCATAAGGTTGACTTTTAATTAAGTGCTTATCTGCTTATTCCAACTTATTGAGTGTGCTTATTGAAAAACTTTTTGTTGATTAATCTTAGTTAAGTCATTTAAAAGCTTTTGAAACTTGAATCCTAGAACTCGAAAACGACTATTTTGTCGTTTTGTGAAGATAGCTTTTAGCTTATTCAGGCTTATTCCTTGTGTTTATTTCAAATTTCTTTTTACAGATCTCTTAAGTAACTCAAAAGAAGCGTGTGTGTAAAATTTTAGCTTATGGCATTAGCTTATAGCTTAATGGGCCAAAAAGCCCATTAAGAATAAGCTGCTTTAAAATAAGCTAGCTTAAACACATTTTCAGCTTTTGGGCCTTCAGAGTTTTGTTTTTAAAATCAAATTTTGAGTCAGACTGGAAGTTTTGGGCTTATTTGGTTGACTTTTTCTTATTGGGCCCAAATTAAGCCCATTAAGGGACTGTTTTGTCTTTTAGCCCATTTCTAGGCCCATTAGGGGTATTTTGTAATTTCAACTTCATTTCTGTGTTTATTAGGTTAAAATAAGCTAGTTTGCAAATTTTTAGAATTTTTATAAATTTTGGATTTTTAATATTAGTTTATTATTATTTTATTATTAAAAATTAAAATTTAGATTTTTCAAGTTTTTATATTTTCCTTAGGTTAAATACATTAAGTTAGGAATTTTACAATTTTTAGAATATTTTTATTGTCATTAGATTAATTTTTAGAATTATTTTAAGTTTAAATAGTTTTTAATTGTTTTTAAATAGTTTTTATTAATTTTAAAATTTTCGAAAATAGTTTTAAATTCAGTTAGGTCTTTTTAGAGGTTTACAATTGAAAAAATCTCATTTTGGGCTTTTTATTGATTAAATTGATTTTTTTGGGCTTTAATTAGCATTAAAAAATTATTATTTAATTAAATAAAAGGTTTGAGTGATTTTTAATTTTTTGTAAACTCTAATTACATTATTTAGGATTTATTGCAATTTTTAGGGTAAATTTTTAATTTTGTCACTTTTTACAGTTTTACGTGTACGACTAATCGTCTTAGTGTAATTCATTATCGTAACCGTCTTTCTCTTCTAATCTCATTTCTTTTCTTTTCTCATAAATATAATCACCAACCATTAATCATCTCTTAACACACGCACCAAGTCTCCTTGAGAACGATCCCCACTTTGGGTCATAACTTGTGGTTTTCCTAAACTACTTGTGTACTTACCCTAATTACCTTTGTTTTCCTAAACAAAGTGTAAAAACTCAACTATCAGTGTTCCAAGGGATCCTACGCCAAAAGAAGTCTAAACTAAAAGACTCTCAGTGTTCCAAATTTCTATGTATCCAGTTTCTATGAAGCAAGATACAGTTAAGTTCATATCTAAGTATCTGCCATACCGGCAGGTTAAGATAGAACACCAACAGGTCAGGAGTTTCTTCCACCCTTGGAAATTGTGAAACGGAGAAGGGACAAGACCTCCATGGAATTGTTACCAGACTATCGCAATCTCAGAAGAAGCATGATGCTATCTGGATTGTTTTCAACCGTTTGACCAAGTCTGCAAAATCCTTTCATCCGTAAGGATTTCACAGCTAGCAGATTATCATACATTTCCAGCCAGAGATCGCACGACCGCTGGGCACTCTCTCAGCTATCAATTCTAATGAAGACTCGTGTACGCTTACATCATTACATTCACGTCCTTGTTTTTCGCATTTACGTTCACGACACTATTCACGTTCATGAACATATTCTAGATTACAATTTGAGTCTCACTTTTGTTCTGGAAAGTTTACAGCAAGCTTGGGAGACCAGACTCGAGTTAATAAACTTTTCACCTTCACGGTGACGCTCGACGTCACATTCCACGTCTTACCTCTTACCGGTTGGTGTTACCGCCTCAGTTATTCCATGTTCACGATATGTTTTACATGTCATGTTCATTCCGCGTTACTCATCTCACATTCACGATATGTTGCACGTGTCACGTCCACCATTGTTTGCCATGTTACATTTACCATATCTCCACGTATCACGTTCACAATTGCTCACATATCACGTTCACAATTGTTCACGTATTACGTTTTAGTATGTCTCGTACATCCTTACTAAGACATTTCTTATGTCATTATTCCAGATTATGTCGCATATTAACGTTTTATTGTCCTTACACGTTATTTATTAGCCATTGATTAGCTCATGAGAACCCATCTCACGTTGGTGAACTAGAAACTTTCTGTATCATCAAGACAGAGTCATGAAGATCAAGATTTTTATTTCTCGCCAAGATCAGTTAGAAGATCGTTCCGAGTGGGAAGCCACTTGGAAACGGACGAGTCCATCTAGATTCTTATCCTCTTTTCGGTCCGTGAGTTAGATATATTCATTTCTAGTACGTCACGTCTCATGTCAGTCCCAGTCATGTCACGTTCCATGTTTCTTCCAGTCATGCCGCGTTCCTCGGCTTTTCCAGTCATATCACGTCCACGTCCTTTACAGTTTCTCATATCTCTAATTCGAGGACGAATGATCCTTTTAGAGGGGAAGAATTTTAAAATTTGGTCCCCATCACGACCCTAATTCGAGGACGAATTATTCTTTTAGAGGGGAAGAGTTGTAAAACCCGCTTTAAAAGATATTAGCTCATTAAATGCACGATAACATGGATTTTTTAAAATTCATAATTTTAAATTACACGACAAGAAATCATGAACATTTTATACAAGTATTACATATAACTAAGTACTAAAATATGATAAGTATTTACGCATAATACTTAAGTACATGAGAAGAATAAAACACGACATGTAAAACACGAACACACTCGATAAACACTTAAACATGAAAAACAAAAACATTGTATTTGTGTGAGTTGGGCTAGCGTTTAAAACAAAAGAAGGGAAAAGGGACTTTGGCCTGGCCCATGTAGAAAGTTGTATACGGGAAGCAAACATTATTATATTTACCATTTTTTTTTACAAAAGAAAACAACAGTAAACCCTACACCATACTTGGTGCCGCCGGCAGAAACAAGGAAGAAAGAAAAACCTTTGATCTTTGATTTTGGATTCGGGTTTGTGGATTGCTCATCATTTATCATTAACATAAATGGTATTACCATTCTTTTTATTCTCCTTTTGGTTATTGTTAATTAAACATGAAACCCTTAATTTAAAATCTTATGAACTTGTATGAATCAATACAAAACTTGAAAGGGTGTCAGGTTGTGGGTTTGTTTGTCACTTAAACCGAGACAGTGGGGTCTCGGTAGCTTATTCTGCCCACCAGCCGCAACCCAATGGGTGCGGTGGTGTTTTTGTTCTGTCAGGCGCAAGCAACAAGGCCCCAGCGAGGGGGACCTTGTGCTGTCAGTGGGAAACTGAGAGCCTTGGGCTCTCGGTGGGTAGCTTGGGCACGAAAAGGGGAACTCCTGGCTAGCCAGTGGGAAACCTAGCCAGTCAGTGGCAACAGGGTAGCAGGCTAGGCTGCTGGCCACCGACAGCAACCACCCAGCCATCGGCTGTGGTGGTGCTTGGTGTTTGGTTTTGGGTTTAGGAACAGTTAAGGGGGTGTTTGGCTAAGTAAATAAAAACATGAATTTATTTTATTTAATTAGATAACTAAATCATGTTAATTACATTAGTAATATGCAAGACTTAGGATATAGTTTTAATTAAATAAAACCATGGTTTATGTGTGTACATTGTTATTTAATTAAAACTTAGGATAAAATATTCATTGACATAACTATTTATGTGCATTAAATTAATTAAAACTTAGTTTGATTAATTTATATCATTCTTAAAGTAAAGATTATTAATATAGCATGACATATTATTAATTATTAAAACCATGCATTTTATTAATAATTAATAAATACCTTAACTTATAGTATTACTTAATAAACTTTAGTAATAATTATCATGACTTATGAATAAGCACTAGCTTATATTTTTAACTTATTCATCCAACTTATTTCTATTTATGGAAACTTTCTATTTTTAGAAACTTTCTATTTTTAGAAACTTTCTATTTTTAGAAACTTTCTATTTTTAGAAACTTACCTATTTTTGGAAATTTTTTATTTTTGGAAAGTTACTTATTATTACACTACTAGTATAATAATACAAGAATACAAGATATTTCATAAACTGAATACATAAAATCCATGAATAATACAGTATATCATTTAAAACAGTAAAACCAAACAAGAACATATAAAATAAACTAGAACATATAATAACCAGTAACATGCTCAGTAATCAGACAACTCATACATGTCCCTTATTTTGTAACTTTAGTGAAGTCGGGCTAGGACTTTCCATCCTTTCCTTTTCACCGTTCACTGGACACAAGGTACGGATTTCCCGTCCTTCAGTAAGGACACTCTCTTCCTTTATTAGGATCTCCGTATGCAGCCAACTGTTTTCCCAGTAGTTACAGATTTAATGCTTATGTTTTATTAGTTACCTTCGCCATATACATGCATGCCAGTTTCACCTAGTTATGGAGGTACCATAACCATAACACTGGAGGCACCAGTGTTATGACTTCACCATGGCGGAGTGATAGCTCGTGGTGTCCCTTTCAGTTTATTTGGCCTTTATTATTATTATATTATCATGTGGGGGCGTATGGGTGCATCCTAGTTACACTTTCAGTCAGGATTTCATGGTGAATGTGGTGTGTGCCTTGCATCCTTCACAAGGAGTTGATCCCTCCTACCCATACCATATTAATTAGAGGCATCCCCTCTAATTGCATGACGAGGTCACCCCTACAAGTATTCATGCACGTTGTTGACCTCATGACCTATATTGGCTTTTGGTATATTAATCTAATACAGATTTTCATAAGTAAACATAAGCTATATTTTCAAAATATAAAACCAGATTATAAATATGTTCCAGGTTTTCTAGGACTTATGCATTTCCGTTGCTATTCATGCTTTACATTTCTGTCCTATATTATGTCATTCATGTTGTGTCATATCCGTTCATTGAGCGTATTGCTCAGGCGTTACCTTCTTTCCGTGTCCCAAAACGGCAGGTACCCAAGGTTAGACTGGAGCATTTGGAGGACATGCATAGGATGGGAGCTACCTTTGACTTCTTGTCCTCTTGCTTTCATATATTTATGCTTGTTTAGTCTTTATTTAGTCATTTATTTTATTTATATTTTGGGCTTATGTTTGGGAACCGATGTTTGATTCTGGTTATCCCTTTGGTCATGTATGTTTATGACATATTTCCTTGCATGCTTTGATGACACGCCATAATTATCCTGTGATATTCCATTTATCAAAATGAGGTGTTACAATCTGCTAGTGCTTTGGAGTTGATCAGAATGGTTAAACAACAAATTAAGGATTTGGAGCAAGAGTAAGAAGCTGAGAAAGAGCCTTAAGTGTTTGATTTACAATCACACTTCACAAATGGTTCTCAGTTCACCATGTCTAACACACATAAGAACTGGCTAGTCCATAAGCAAACGGTTTATGGTACAGACTTCTCAAATCCGTTGAAAGCTGGTAGTTTGCTAAAAACTATATGGTTCTAACTCACCATGTTTCGAGACAAAGAGTTGGCTAGTCCTAGACAAAGGGTACTAGGTAAAGACAGTATCAAATCCGTTGATGGTTGATAGTTTACCAAAAATTATAGGGTTATCAGTACACCTTATTCTTTATGAATAATGTATTGATTATTCCAGAGTGTATGGCTAACTGGTAAAGAATAAATCAAATCCGTTAATAGCTGATGATTTGCTAAAAATCATGAAGCTAATACAGACTGGTTTTTGTTGTTAACTATTTTATTTCAGGTATGAACCTGCAAGCAAAGAAGTATTAGTTTCTCAGAAAAGAAGAAAGAATACTTAGACAGTTTTGTCTCATCAAATCAAGACAGAAGTTCATGATCTAGAGTTCATAGATTTAACTTAAAGGAAGAAAATTACTGGTGCAGCAGAGCAAAGTGAATGTTCACAAGACACAAGAAGATCATTATATGATGACAAAGATGATGTTCATGTGACTTGAAGGTTATCTTATCAAAAGAAGATCTACATAAAAGTGTTTGGCTACATTCAGTTGGATACTAGTACAAACTACCAAGTTCAATCCAAGCTCGAAGAGAAGACTGAAGACATATATTCTAATACATTCAGTACAAAGAGAAAAAAGAAGAAAACAAGTTGTCATTCTTGTTTAGGGGAGAATTGTTGGGAATTATTTGTAAGGTACCAAGTACTGTTAGTGTAAGTATAAGTACTGTTAGTGTTAAGCAAGTACCGTTAGTGTTAACGCGGTACATAGTAAGTATTGCTACTTATAAAGTAAGTACTGCTATATTGATTGGGACAAATATATATTTGTATAAGATATGTCATAGTTATAGTTATAGTATATCTTATGTGATATACTTAATAGTTAGAATATTGATAATATATCGTGTGTGATATACTTATCTTTAAAGAATATTCTAAGGATTCTAGGGTTCCTTACTCTATAAAAGGAACATAGGTATGATGACATTTATGTACCTCATTCAAGTCGATTAATAAGAGAATCGAATATTTAAAAGTAATTATGTTCTTTTGTGCTTTATAAGTTAGATTCTGCATAACTTATTCAGTTGAGTAAGAGTTCTCAGAGTGTTTTAGTTTGATTACAAACTACTATACTAGTTCTTACCATAATATAGATCCAACCAAAGGGATCAACAACTTTTACTAATGATGTTGTCACAACTCGTGTTGCGAAATGGTTATAGGCATACAATGGCTAGCTACTTTGGGTGATATCAAGTGCAATTTCTAACTTTTGATTGTAGTTTTGGTATAATAAGAGAAGAATGGTGTTAAGGGAAACAAAGTGCACTAATGTCTATTGGATGCAAGGAAAAAATGAAGTGAAGGATAAATGAGTGAAGCCGAGCTGTCATCAATGGTGTTGTGTGTATATCCATTTTAGTTGTGGAAAATAAAGATTGGAAGGGTGGTTCATAAAGAGTTGAAAGCAATATTGACTGAGTTTTATAATGTGTTTGATATGCTTACTTGGTTTCCTCCTCAAATATCTCATGATCATAAATACCCATATGCATAACACTCGTCCAGTAAATGTAAGATCCTATTGAATCAAGGGTAATAAGGCTTAATCAGAGTCCATTTTCTTTTCTAGCTGTTTTGATTAAAAAGAAATATGGAACACGGAGGTTTTGTGTGAATTATGGGCAACTGTATAAGTACAAAGTAACAGATAATTTCCCTATTCCATCCATAGAGGAACTAATTGATGAGCTAACTTCGGTTGTGGTGTTCCATTGGAAAGGTCTCAAGAAGATGTGGAAATAGTTCATAAGAGTGTGACATTTGTCGGGTAAACGTCAAAAATACACAATGTACTTTCTAAAATATCCATTATGCCCATTGAACTTTTTTATGTTCGATTTTCACACTGGCCACGTAGGTAAAACAGTTTGACTTGGTCAAACTATTTGACTTTTACAGTTTGAAATATTTTGACACCGGTTACTTTTTTTTTAATTTTCACGTCGGTTTTTTTAAAAAACCTTAAACATATTTATTTTCCTCTTTGGTTCGTATAAAACCACCCTTATCCTCTCATTTCTCCCATTTCCATTTCCGGTTTATGAACCCTAATTATTTCTTACTCAACTAATATCGATTTAGGTAAAATAACATTTAATCTATGGTCAATTAAAGACGAATGTGATGATTCCATTGTTTTAATATGATGATTCCATTGTTTTGCCCTAATTTTTAATCTTTCTAATTGCAGGTAATTTGGAGATGAATGACGAAGTTTGTGGTGGATTTGCACCACGATGGGTTGTTTATAGGCAATCCCGTCTCATATACCACTGGTGATCAACGTGTAATTGATGATATTGACTTCGAAGGTATGAAGTATGAATATTTCTTCTCGATTATGCGTAGGTTAGTGTTAGTATCACCTGTAGCCATCTTCTATACTCTACATGGTGTTCCAATGTATATGGGTATAAGACCCATTGCTAATGATGCCCATGTAGAAGAATTCGTATAATGCTTATTTGAGATTGATTGTCGTTTGTCTATATACACTGAACACCATGGGTATGATGTTTTTAATTTGGTTAATGAGGATAGGTTATAATCAGAATCTAGTGATAATGACTTTGATGATGTTAGTAAGGATGATCCATTGGATGACTTGCCTAAACACATTGACTTCCAAAATGAGGGAGAGGACAATGTAGACATTCCTATGCTTACAACCATTGACACTTGGTTGAATAAGCTAGTTGGTAAGGGTAGGTTTATGGGTGACAATGAGAATGAAAAACCTCAAGGTGATGGAGAATTGGGACAGTTAATGATAGAGTATCATGATCCTGATGATAGTTTTGTTGAACCTAGATACAAAGTTAGGAAGGACTTTCAATACCCCACTTTTAATCCTGATACACCATGGGATTAATGTGAACCAATATTCGGTATGAAGTTTGAGACCCTATTACAACTTAAAAACTTCTTAGCTAACTATGGAGTCAAAAATGGTTACTAGTTGTGGTATTTACACAATGAGAGTCAAAGAATACTGGTAAAGTGTGGTAGGGATATTAGTGCTGGTAAGTGTGCTGGCAAAAGAGGTAAAAAAAACCTATTGTTATAGAAGAAATCCATCAAATTGAGACAAATGCTAGTGAAGAAAGTAGCTTAGACATTGATATAGGCAAAGGTGAAGGCAAATTAGGTGAGCCCGACAAAAGGAGTGAAACATCAAAAGCTAATTGGACTGAAAGAAAGGTAAAAGAAAAGGAGTATGTGATGGCCGGGGTGGATTGTCCGTTTAGGATATGGGCTAGTTGGATGGGCAATGAAAGGTCATTTCAAATCAAATCCCTCTACCCTGCTCACAAGTGTTGCAGAAACTACAATTTAGGTGCATTGGTTACATACAAATGGATAGCTGAGCATTATTCTAGGGAAATCATTGATAACCCTAATATAAGTCATAGGTTTATGCAGAACTCAATAAGAGAAAAGTTCATGATTAATGTGAGTTTAGGTCAATGTAGAAGGCCAAAACAGATGGCATTGTTTGACCATGAGGGTGGCTTAATAGACCATTATAGTAGGATATGGGACTACGGGCAAGCCTTGTTGGACTCCAATCCTGGTTCAACCTATCACATAGATTTAGAAGAAAAAGATGATGGGCTGACATATTTCAAAAGATTTTATGTCTGTTTTGCTGGACCAAAGCAAGGCTGGAAAGCTGGGTGTAGAAAAGTGATTAGTTTGAATGGGTGCTTTTTGTCACACACTTACAAAGGGCAGTTACTTACTGCAATGGGAAAAGATGCTAACAATCAAATGTTTCATATAGCATGGGCTGTTGTAGGGGTGGAAAACAAGCATAACTGGATGTGGTTCTTGGCCTTGATCCACTACGACCTTGGATTGAACAACGGCGTAGGTCTTATAGTCATATCAGATGGACATAAGGTATGACACATATCACTTATGTCTATAAATGTTAACACTTAACTATAACTTTCTTTTCTGTATTATGCTAACACTTGATAAATACAATTAATATAGGGTTTAATTGAAGCAGTTAAGGTTTAGCTGGGGGAGGCAGAGCACATGCAGTGTGCAAGACACATTTATGCAAATTTCAAAAAAAAAATAGAGTGGCTTATAATACAAGAGATTGTTTTGGTGTGCTGCTTCCTGTACAATACCTAAGCACTTTCACCAGGTTATGGAGGCAATCAAGAAACTAGATGATAATGCATACAGATGGTTAGTTGACAAGAATCCAAATACATGGTGTCGTGCTTACTTTGAAATGGACAGATGTTGTGCAGCATTTGAAAATGGTATGTTTGAGAGTTTTAACTCTAGAATACTTTTGGCTAGAGGAAAGACCATAATTACCATGTTAGAAGACATCACGATATACATTATGCAAATGATTTGGGTCCTTAACAAGAAATCCGTGGAACACAGATGGAATTACTCCATTTGCTAAGAATATGTTAAAGCTTCATATAGTTAAACTCAGGTACAATACTTAAATTTTTGTGTACAAATAATGTCTAACATTTAGTATAGCATTTATAATGATTAGTTGTTACACAATAATAGGAACTGGGTGGTGTTTGCTAGTGGTTACCAAGAAGTTAAGGTTAGAAGAGATGACCATGGGTATGGTGTGAATGTTGAAAAAAACTTTGTGGATGCAGAATGTGGGAGCTTACAGATATTCCATGTGTCCATCCTGTGGTTGCTTATTCTCACCTAGGTATGAAGCCAGAAATAGGTGTCAGTGACTGGTATTCTAAGTCCAAATGGATTGACTGTTATAAGCACTCCATTAGACCAGTCCCTAGTTAAAGTGTATGGGAGAGAACAGACCTTGAAAAACCATTACCACCTCAAGAAAGAAAAATGCTAGGTAGACCAAGGAAACAAAGGATTAGGCATCCTTCAGAAAATGACTATGAAATTAGTAGGGTTGGAAGAGTGATTCATTGCCATAAATGCTGGGAGGCTGGGCACAACAAAAAAATTACAAGAATGCCCCAAGACCTAAACCAAAGAACTTCTATGATGTTCCTTATGATTAACAAACTAAGACACCAAATGAAGGGGATGTAAGTGGTTTACAGTCTACACAGGAAAAGCCAGCAGACATGGCTGACCCTGTTATGCCAGCCTCAAAAGCCAATGATACAACTCCAATCTTAAAGAAAGAAGCTGCTACAACAAAGAGTACCCTATCTGGTTCAAAGAAGCCTCCAAGTGCACCTAAGAAGCTTCATCAAGCCAAAATAGATAAAGGGAAAAAGGCAGCAACTAAAGCTGGAACAAGTTTAACTCCATAGGTACACATCATTCCATAAAATAATTACAATGTAATTAACTGTAAATGAATTTAGCTTATAATTGGAAAACGTATGTATAGGAACATCTTGAGGAAATAGACAGACATGCTTTGGAAGAGCTTTTAAGAACTGAGGCTGAACAAAAAGCTAAGTGTGCTGCTGATGAGCAATAAAGAATAGATGATGAAGATGCTTGGGAAGACTACTGTAGTGAGTTCAAATCATGGGAGGTATATGGGTCTTCAGCTAGGAAAATACCTCCAAGAACTCCTATTACAAGATACATGGCTGAAATGAGAATGTACAATCAACCAGTTGATGAAATATTTATGTCTAACCCTGAAGATGTAGCAGAATACTTTGATACACAAGACAAGTTACATGGAGATGAATCTGACTTAGGTGCTACATCTCAATCAATCCCTTCTCAAGGAAGCCACTTTATACTAAGAGATAAAGGTAAACCTGTTGTTTCAAGTGCTCCTGTACCCTAAACAAGAGGAAGGCCAAATACTAAAAAAAGGCTCACAAACAGACATAGTTGTTCCTTTTAGGGTTACACACAAGAACAGAGGTAGATCTGAAAGGATAGCTAAGATGAAGTCCAAGAAACTGAAATTTAATGAAGCTGGAAATGGATCTACACCAGACAAGGCTGTTCATCTTAGTGACTGAATTTATGAAGCTGTTGTAATAGGTTGTTGTAATCTGGATATTGAATATGTACCTAATCTGTGATGGTATCGGTCTAATGACCTAAACAATAGAACCAAGCTTTTGTATAGGATAAGGTAGGATGATGTTGTTGTTATATGTGTGATTTGTATGTAATGGATCCACAATTTTCTGGTCTAACTCACATGCCTTTAAGCATGGGAATCTTTTATAAAAAGCAACATCTTTTATTTCATATGGTTTTGTTTAATATGTTTGAATGGAAACTAGGACCACCTTGTCTCCTAGTTGGGAAATGCTTTGTATTGGTAACATTTTAAACGAAGAATTTATGTGACTCCATATGTTTTAACCCAAGACCAAAAATCTAAACAAAGCATTACATACAAAGTCTTGAAGTTAAACACAACATTGCATACGCTGGTTTAAAAGCTACCAATACATACCTTGGTTTAAAAGCTGTCAATTCTTGAAGATAAACACAGTATAACATTAAATACCATAGTTTAAAAGCTAATAACTTAACTTGTTTATACATAAACCATTAAAGAAACAACAAAAGTTCATAGAAGTGGGTATCAAACCTTTGCTTTGCACTTTCCTTTGCCTGTAATTTTAGGACCTTTCACTTGTCCACTGATTTGCAGCAAAGTCATTTGATTACAAAGACCAATGACACAACCTGTGGGTACAATAGGACTTTTAGTGACCTGTTTTGAAGATGCATTCACAAGTATGTATTTACCTTTGATAGCATCATGAACTTTGGGTGCAAATACCCATTTTGAGTTATGGACAGGGCTTTCACTATGGACATTAAAATCATCACTATCACTTGAATCTTCTGTATCATATGATCGGATTTCATTATCATATGATCTTTTAGATCCATGTCCCAGCCTTGATCCACTAGCATATGATCTTTTTAAACCCTTGCCTTTTTTTAGATCCATGCCCTTTACATGAATCCATGGTTTCTAAAGAATATCCATCAGTCATAGCATCTCCAAATCTACTGTCACTACTAATTTCAATGATTTTTGCAAAAATAAACCATTACATACAAAGGATGACATATGCATTAGGATGAAAACAAGGCTACTAATTCGACACCATACTTACCTTTCCCTTTATCCATTATTGAAATCTCTGGATAAATATTGATGTTTAAGCTGTCGCCTATGTTATTTTGACCAACACTTAAAAGGAAGTAAATGTTATATGGTTGATGGGTGAGACTCATCTATATCACAGAGTCCTAGTTGGTGGGAGTATGCCATAAATATGGCTAATACATTTAGTCTACAAAATGGACATACTAAAAACAGTTGGGCATATAACATATCATGGGGAAAAGTGTAGAAACTAGAGGGGGCGGGGGGGGGGGGGGGGGTGGTTGAATAGTTTCTTAAATTTGTTTGTTAAAGTTTGGTTTTAGAAATCCTTTTTCAAAAACTTAAGCTTGAGTATTTATGTGAAACCTTCTTATACACAATATGAACAAGGTATAGTGAAACTAACTAATAATAAAAAGTATAAAGAATAAAGAATGTAACTAAACTAATAATCACAAGTATAAAAAATAAAGAATGTAAAGAGATAAGGGAAGGAAAGATCAAACCAAACACCAAGGATTTATAGTGGTTCGGCAATGAAGCTCACTCCTCGTTCCTACTCCACTCCTCGAGTACTCCTTACTCGAGAGTTCACTAATCAACAAGCTCCTTAAGGTAGAGGAACCGTACACAACGTCGCTTAGCCAATTTCCGACTCTAAGCTAAAAGTCGAGCCCTAATCTTAGATAGGACCAATACACCAATATACTTTAAGGACTAAGTATTAACCCTAATACATACAAAACTTCCAAATAGACACAACTACTTGGATCTTCACAACAATGACACAACAATGAATAAATAAGTTTTGATCTTCAATGGATCTTTGAGGTAGACACAACACTTCGACAATGATAGTGTTCTTCTCTTTGCACTTTGAGAGGAAAAGATAGGAGGAGAAAGATTCAATTCTAAACAAGTAGTAATCAAACAAATGATCAAGAATTTGAGTGATTTAAGAAGTATGTAAGAATCTGAAAGTTTATGTGCAAAAGAGGTGGATTGAAAGTCTAAGAATGATCCACTATTTATAAGACAAATGTCCAACGGCTATATCTGCCCGCGGTTCTTTATTGCAGCCCACGGTTCCTTATCGATAAAGAACCGCCATAGGCGCTAAGGAACCGCCAGCGTAGAGTCCGCTCCCTTTTGTCTTTAGTGGGTTTGATCGAATCTGGGAATTAAAATATCCTGAAAGGATATTCCAAACCAAGATAGAATATGCCATTTTCAAATTTCAAATTTTCAAATAATTAATTTAATAAAACATTTTATTAAAAAGAAAGTTTAATAATAAAACTTTGTCACACTTACTAAAAATTGAGTTTTAAGAAAAGATTAAATCCTTGATCACTTAATTAGTATAATTACTTGTTTGTTTATACCTTAAGTGATAATGGTTGAAATGAAAAATACTTGAACTCAAGAATTCGTTTTTCATTGTTTTCGTAAATGCTTGTTTTTACATATTGTCGTAATAAAAACAAAGCGAGACCGAAAAATGCAAGTAACGTTTTTAGGAATCATTGCATTAACAATCTCCCCCTTTTTGATTCCGACAATCCATAAACTCAATCATCTAATAAAACAAGATTTTCGAAGACGAGTTTATCATTTCTCCCCCTTTGTCGAAGCAAAAAGGTTGCAAAAGTCTTTGAAGAAGAAAAGAACCGGACTTTGCAAATGCTCCCCCTTGGTGCTTACTCCCCCTTGCTTGGGGCACCAAGGAATCGAAATATGGTGACAAGCTACATAGAAGGATTAGTAGAAGAGAAGAGACACCCAACAAGATATAGCAAAGATCACAAAAAAATAAGAAACAAAAGATCCAAGATAAGTCATGTTAAAAGAAAATATGATAAAAGATACAAGGAAATAAATCATACAAAGATGTATGAGACACAACCACAAGCTAAAATAAAAAGCATAAATCTAATCAGAGTTAAGCTAGAACTCTAAGATTTGCTTGAACTAGATGTATTGAAGATAAGCAACCAATGCTTAGATAAAAGACAAGGTAGTGGCGGAAGGAGGTGGTGGTGGCTTGGTAGAGATCTCATAGTTATAGAAAAGAGGAGGTTTAACTAAGAGACTCTTGATGTAATTCAACTCCTCATAGATGTGAGCCATAGCAAGATGTTGATATTGACAACATTGAAAATATGTTCCATGATGCATGACATTATCATGTGAAGGATGTAGAACACCAAAGGTAGTGGTGGAATATAAGAAGTTCCACAATCACAATTCTTAGAAGGATAAGAGATGGGATTTTGAGTGTTCTTGGGTGAATTAGGGTTGAAAGCAATTGGAGAGAATGGAAGAGAATCAAAGCTTTCATTTGCGGAATAAGACATTTTGATTTGAGAAAGGATGCGAAATGCTTAAGGTTATATAGAGAAAGTCCAAGATAATTTGGGGGTGGTCAAAGGGTTGAAACAAAGATTCCAAAAAGTGTTGGAACAAATTTGGAGTTTCAGGAATACCCAAAAAATAAGGTACTGGGCGCGGTTCTTTAACTTAGCCGGCGGTTCCTTATCACTGGGGAACCGCGGAGTCAATAAAGAACCGCCCACAGTGGGTTGAGTTTGGTGATGAGGGAGGATTTTCCAATTCAGCAAATCCGATTTTTCTAGTCTAACTAATCATGGGGATATGCTAAGAAGCAAAGATAGACAAAGAAAACACACAAGAGCTCACCAAACAAGGTTTTGACCAAAATACATAGATTTTTTAATAAAATCAGTGTAGGAGGTGTGTAGAACTAGACACAAGGTCATGACACAATGATACTTCATAGTTCTCTTTTGTTCTTGCTATATTTGAGAGACTCATACATATGAATAATGTAAGCTCATTATAAATAGCAAGAAGCTTTGAAAAACGTTTTTAGATTGAATTAACAATGCAAAAACATTTCTCGACCATTTTTACAAAAGCTTGAGAATTTTGAAAAAGAAGAGAAGTTTTCCAAAAAAGTTTATTAAACTTAAAAACTCAAATAAAGAAAAGACTCAAAATATAAAAGATAATAAGAATGCACAATTAAGGAGTATGTTCCGTTAAGCCTAGACCTAGACGCAAGTAATTAAAAGGTTCCCTCTTAAGTGGCTTAGTGAAGATATCGGCTAAGTTTTCTACCGAGGGTACCTTCTCTATCGAAATGTTACCCTTTTTAACATTAACCCTAAGAAAATGGAGGTGAATCTCTATGTGCTTAGTTCACGAATGTTGCCCGGGATTCTTGCTAAGGTCTATTGCACCCTTGTTGTCGCACATGATGGGAACATCATCAAGAGAAATCCCGTAATCAACAAGCGCTTGCTTCATCCATAGAGCTTGTTGACAAGCTTTACAGGCACTCACATACTCGGCTTCCGTGGTGGATATAGCAAGAGCGGTGTGTTTCTTGGAGAACCAAGAAGTTAAACAACAACCCATGAAGGTACAAACTCCATTAGTGCTTTTTCGGTCCACATATTCTCCCGCATGATCCGAGTCCGAGTAGACAATGGTTTCTACGCCGGTCCCTTTAGGATACCATAATCCTAAATGTATAGTGCCCTTAATTTATCGGAAGATACGCTTAACCGCTTCAAGGTGAGAGGTTTTGGGAGCCTCTTGGAAGCGAGCACAAAGGAAAACACTAAACATGATATCCGGTCGACTTGCCGTTAGGTACAACAAACTACCAATCATACCTCTATATTTGGTGTTGTCTACCGACTCACAATCATCATCTACGGTGAGTTTAGTATCCGAGGCCATAGGGGTCTTCATAGGTCTAGAGTCTTCTAATCCAAATTTCTTTAGCATTTCTTTAACATACTTGGATTGATTAAAGAAAATACCATCGTCCATTTGCTTAATTTGGAGTCTTAAAAAGAAGTTAATTTCTCTCATCATACTCATTTCAAATTCGTCATGCATGATTTTGGCAAAGTCATCACACAATGATTGACAAGTTGAACCAAATATATTGTCATCAACATATATTTATACGATAATGAGGTGAGAACCTTTCTTCTTTGTAAAGAGTTTATTGTCTACCATCCCCATGGTATACTCATGTTTTACAAGAAACGCTTTAAGTCTATCATACCAAGCTTTGGGTGCTTGTTTAAGACCATAAAGAGCTTTCTTAAGCTTGTAGACATGATCCGGTTTCTCAAAATCAATGAAGCCGGGAGGTTGAGCCACATATACCTCCTCATTGATCAACCATTAAGAAATGCACTCTTTACATCCATTTGTTGAAGCTTAAAGTCTAAATCACAAGCGTAGGCTAAGAGGATTCTAATGGATTCTAATCTATCTATGGGTGTGTATGTCTCTCATAATCAATACCTTCTTGTTGATTATAGCCTTGAGCTACAAGTCTAGCCTTGTTACGAGACACAACACCATTCTCATCTAACTTATTCCTATATACCCATTTGGTTCCTATGATGGTCGAACTTCCAGGCGGAGGAGCAAGTTCCCAAACGTCATTAGCAATGAATTGATTCAATTCTTCTTGCATAGCGATGACCCAACTCTCATCCATCAAAGCTTCTTTAACATTCTTTGGTTCAATCAAGGAGACGAAACAAAAGAAAATACTTTGATTTTGGACTTGAGATCTTAGGGTCCTTTGATTTAATTCGCCTATGACATTATCAAGAGCATGATCCTTAGACTTCTTAATGTTTACTCCCTTTTCAACATAAGGTCTTCAACTCCTATGTTTCTAACATCTTTGGCATTAACTGTGTCTATTTCATCTAATTCATCATCTACCAAAGGTGGTGTCTTAGATGAAGGTGGGGTTTCATCAAATGTCACGTTAAGTGATTCTTCAATTACACCCGAGGTTCTATTGAGGACTATGTAGGCTTTGCTAGTTTGAGAATACCCTAAAAAGATACCTTCGTAAGACTTTGGGTCAAACTTTGTAAGGTAGTCTTTGGTGTTTAGAATGAATCACTTGCTTCCAAACATCCTAAAGTATTCCAATGAGGGCTTCTTACCTTTAAGAATCTCATAGGGGGTCATTCCTAGAAAAGGTCGAACAAGAATTCGGTTGAGAATGTAAGTCGATGTGTCCACGGCATTGCACCAAAATTTTTGAGGCAAGGATTGCTCATTTAACATCGTCCTACTCATCTCTTGGAGGGTCCTATTATTCCTTTCAACTACCCCATTTGATTGTGGAGTGCGAGGAGCCGATAAGTTATGGGTAATACCATGAGCTTCACAAAAGGCACCAAATTGCACTTCATTATCAAATTCCCTACCATGATCCGTCCTAATAGAGACAATTGAACATCCTAGTTGATTTTGAATTCTTGGACTAAAGGTTTCGAAGTGATCGAAAGCTTCATTCTTAGATGTCAAAAATCTAGTCCAAGTGAATCTAGAATAGTCGTCAACTATAACTAGGGTATAAAGGTTACCTCCATAACTCCGTATGGCAGAAGGTCCAAAGAAATCCATATGTAGGAGCTCTTAACACCGAGAGGTCGAAACCAAATTCTTGGCTTTGTGACTTGAGTAAACTTGCTTCCCAATTTTGCAAGCATCACAAAAGTGACTATCAAACTTCATCTTGGGGAGGTGTCTTACCAACTCCTTAGAGACTAAAGAATGAATTAAACGCATATTAGCTTGACCTAATCTCCTATGCCAAAGAGTAGAACTATCATCTAAAGTCGCTAGACATAAATTATCCTTTGACTTCCTATTAACCTTCATGACATAAAGCCCATGCTTTCTAACACCTTTTCCAATGACTTTTACATCTTTTACGATTTCACTGTCATATTCCGAAAAGATGACCTTACACTTATTGTCACAAATTTGACCTATACTTAGAAGGTTAAAACCTAAGTTATCTACATGCTCTACGTTTTCTATAGTCATAGAGTCAAGAGAGACCGTACCTTTGCCAATGATATTACCACATCTATTACTAGAGAATGTAACGTTACCTCCATCATATGCTTTGTAGTGTGAGAACAAACTTCGATTACCCGTCATGTGTTTAGAACAACCACTATCCTTAATCCACTCGTCGGGCTCTAGATCGATTCCCAAGCATATCTAGGTAACAACACACAAGATCAAAAATTTGTTCCCCAATATCTCATGGGTACAAAATTGTTAGTTCCAAACATCCCTTGCATTTGGTTGGGATGCATGAATGAAGGATACATTCCCCATGGGGAAAAGTATTTTTGTTGAAAATTATTCCATTTCATATGGCCATTTTGTTGTCCATAGTTTTTCCTAGGTGTCTTTGATCTTGATCTAGTATTATTATTATTCTTCCTAGGTGTTGGGGTTTTACTCCTAAGTCGTGGTTTAACATGATCATCTCTTTTTGGCGTAGGTGTTCTACTTCTAGGTTTAGATTCATTTCGTACTCTTGGAGGAGTAGATGTTTGTCTAGATAAGTTTCTAGTTCCCATTACAGGTTTACTAAAGGGCTTGTAGAATTTATCTAGAGTAGGCTTTTGCATTATAGGTACTTTGACCTTGTTAATAAGAATATGTTTTGGTCCTTCACCTAAAACTGACTTTTCAGAAAGTTCAGGGTTTTCACAAAAATCATCTTCTGGCCGTGGTTCCATATCTCCATCGGCGGTTCCATATCGATAAGGAACCGCCCCATATATTGGAGCACCACGTGCAGGGGACTGTTTTTCTGAAAACCTAACTTGTTTTGGTTCACTAGTTGATGCTTCATTAGTGTTATATCCTAACCCAAGTTTTTCCTTAGAATGAATTTGTTTGTTTAACATATCATCAAGAGCATTATTACCTCTCATGAACTTTTCAAGTCTAATGGAGTTGCCCTTAAGGTTTTCATTTTATTGCCTAAGGTTTTCACATTTTAAGCATCCTAGGTCTATTTCTTTATTTTTCTCAAGCTTATCTAATTTTTCTTTTAGCTCACTAATCTCGCTTTCAAGCTTAGTTCTAGTAGATTTTAGCACTTTGTTCTTTTCAATAAATTTTAGACTAAGCATATGCAAGTTATTGTATTGGCCTTCTAATTAACTATCATCTTGAGAAGAACTATTATTGCTATAATACTCGGTTTCGGAAAGTACCTCTTTAGAAGTGTGAGCCATGAGACACTTTTCATCTTTGGGGTTATCATCAACATCTTCACCGCTATCGCTCCATGAACCTCCAACGAACGCCGTGTGGTTCTTGTCGCGTGAAGGCTTAGGACAATCACCAATGAAATGATTTGGATCACCACATCTAAAGCATTTCCTATCACCTTTGTCGTCTTTGGCAAATCGGTTTTTGGAGAAGGGTTTCTTGTTGTTGTTTGGTTGCCTCACGTATTGACCTCGTCTTTTGAAGAACTTATTAAAGTCTCTAACCGCCTAGGAATATTCCTCATCATCACTATCCGAGGAACTTTCATGATCACTTTGTGCCTTCTTGGCTTTAAGTGCAAGAGACTTTCTTTCACTCTTAGTTTTCACCATTTCCGAGTCTTTCAAAATTATCATCTCATGAACCTTCAAGTTACCAATGAGTTCATCGAGTGATAATTTAGCGAGATCCTTTGATTCTTCAATCGCCGTGACTTTAGCTCTCCATTTTGGATGTAACGCCCTAAGAAACTTCCTAGCATTGTTCTTTCTAGAAAAACCTTCATCAAGTGCTTTTAGACTAGTAATAATAGTATTAAATCTAGCAAATGCACTATCTATGGTTTCATCTTCTAAGATGACAAATTCTTCATATTGTAGAACAAGAAGATCGATTTTACTTTCTTTGACTTGGCTATTACCTTGGTGGGTTACTAAAAGATTATTCCAAATGTCTTTGGCGGTTTCACACATAAAAATCCTTTCGTACTCTTTCTTTGGTAAAGCATTATAAATCACCATTTTAGCCTCATTATTTTTAGCAAGTTTTCTTTTAGTATCATCATTAGCTTTATCAAAAGTTAATATCTCCTTACTTTTAGAAACTTCATTATATTGAAATGGTAAAAAGTCACCATTGGTAATAACATGCCAAAGATCTAAATCTTTTGATTTCACATAAGTCTCAAACCTATTTTTCCAATAAATAAAACTATCGGTTTCAAAAAGAGGTGGTCTTTGCATGGATTGCCCTTCTAGATATTTGTTGGAATCCATAGATCGAATCAAGTTTTAAAATACAATATAGTTGAAAAAGTCTTGAGCAACCACGCTCTGATACCAATTGTAGAAACTAGAAAGGGGGGGGGGGGGGGGTTGAATAGTTTCTTAAATTTGCTTGTTAAAGTTTGGTTTTAAAAATCCTTTTTCAAAAACTTAAGCTTGAGTATTTATGTGAAACCTTATTATACACAATATAAACAAGGTATAGTGCAACTAACTAATAATCACAAGTATAAAGAATAAAGAATGTAACTAAACTAATAATCACAATTAGAAAGAATAAAGAATGTAAAGAGATAAGGGAAGGAAAAATCAAACCAAACACCAAGGATTTATAGTGGTTCGGCAACGAAGCTCACTCCTCGTTCCTACTCCACTCCTCGAGTACTCCTTACTCGAGAGTTCACTAATCAACAAGCTCCTTAAGGTGGAGAAACCGTACACAATGTCGCTTAACCAATTTCCGACTCTAAGCTAAAAGTCGAGCCCTAATCTTGGATAGGACCAATCTACACCAATATACTTTGAGGACTAAGTATTAACCCTAATACATACACAACTTCCAAATAGACACAACTACTTGGATCTTCACAACAATGACACAACAATGAATAAATAAGTTTTGATCTTCAATGGATCTTTGAGGTAGACACAACACTTCAACAATGATAGCGTTCTCCTCTTTGCACTTTGAGAGGAAAAGATGAGAGGAGAAATATTCACTTCTAAACAAGTAGTAATCAAACAAATGATCAAGGATTTGAGTGATTTAAGAAGTATGTAAGAATCTGAAAGTTTATGTGCAAAAGAGGTGGATTGAAAGTCTGAGAATGGTCCACTATTTATAAGACAAATCGCTAAGGAACCGCCGGCGTAGAGTCCGCTCCTTTTTGTCTTTTAGTGGGTTGGATCGAATCTGGGGATTAAAATATCCTGAAAGGATATTCCAAACCAAGATAGAATATGCCATTTTCAAATTTCAAATTTTCAAATAATTAATTTAATAAAACATTTTCTTAAAAAGAAAGTTTAATAATAAAACTTTGTCACACTTAATAAAAAGTGAGTTTTAAGAAAAGATTAAATCCTTGATCACTTAATTAGTATAATTAGTTGTTTGTTCATACCTTAAGTGATAATGGTTGAAATGAAAAATACTTGAACTCAAGAATTCGTTTTTCATTGTTTTCGTAAATGCTTGTTTTTACATATTGTCGTAATCAAAACAAAGCGAGACCAAAAAATGCAAGTAACGAGGCATCATTGCATTAACAAAAAGTGTGATGGTTAACCATCTTCATCCTAATCTGGCAAGAAACATATAAGAAAACATATTCAATTTAACTGGAAACAAAATAGGTATGACAAAATCTAGCAAGAAATGATCTTCTTAAATATATTCATTCAATAAAAATGCAATAATATACTTTAATTACATGACCAAGTGAACAAGTAGAACGATTGTTAAAAAAAACACAAACTAAACTCACTAACATATGCCTATCATAAACCACAAATTTGGCCTTCACAATCTTCATGTCATCTATTATGCCTTTAAGCATTTGAATGTGACTATCATGGGGTAACACTCTCCCTGCTCCATTGCTTGAACTAGCCGAGTTGACTATCTGTTTCAAGCTTTTATTCTCTTCGTGCAACCCATACAGCAATACTCTATAATATGAAGACAATTCAAGGTCTAGAAAATCATACACACTAACTTTTAGTGTTTTGTCTATGATTGGACAAGACCTAAACCTTCTGCCTGGATTTTCTTGAGTCCAAGATGTTTGAACATAAATTGGGGGGGGGGGTCACAATCACAATGCATTTTGTTTGTGACATCTTGATGCCTGTCGTATCTATTTATCAATAAAGAAGACGAACTTGATATAATGGATGGACTGGTTACTTTTAATTACGAATTAGGGATTAGGGTTTAGATGGAATTGAGAAAGGGGTATTTGGGGATTAGGGTTCTTATGTATTCTGGGAAAAAATAAACGATGGATATGATGTAGGGTATTTAGGGGTTAGGGGTATTTGGATCGGGTATTCGACGAGGATAACCCAAGTGATGTGGCTGCCCAATCAGCAAAAGTCAAAGAAATTAGTTTGACCATGCCACGTCAGTAGGTGACCTCTTATAGCAAGTTTCAATGTGAAAATCGAACATAAAATGTTCAATGGACATAATGGATCATTTTATAAAGTACATTGTGTATTTTTTATGTTTACCCGAAATTTGTCTCTAAGTGCTTATCCAAATTGCCAATCCTTGAGATGATTTCAAGAGTTTCTTTGGATTTTATTGAAAAGCTGCCAATGTCACATGGAAAATCAGTTTTTTTGAACGGTGAAATTTTATTCGAACAAAAAAACTAACATGAAAAATCATTCATTTGGTGGTTATTGAAAGGCGAAGTAAGTGTGCTCATTTCATGACCTTATCTCACCAATTCAGTGCAAGTCAAGTAGCTCAAGTGTTCGTAGACGAGGTCTATAAACTACATGGTCTACCATAGTCCATTGTGAGTGATAGAGACAAAGTGTTCCTTAGTTCGTTTTGAAAGTTACTGATGAGACTGCTTTTTTACATAGTCTCATATTCCAAATAGGGCTTAAAATGCATTAAATATCATCAAAATACCCATATATGCTTGTGTTTGTTGCTTGTGTATTTTAGGTACGGATATTGAGAAAATGACAAAAGATCACAAGAATCATACAAAAACGAACACGGGAAACGAAGCCGCACAATGAACCAAGCCCTAATGAAGACTTTCCCAAGATTAACCCTTGAAGATTTGAAGAATTATGAAGAAGGGTCCTCCAATATGGAAGAATTGACATTTTATACCCTTGTATCTTCATAATTACAAGTTTGGTCCCTAAAGTTTGTCAAAATTACAAAAAGGGCCCTCCACTTTGAAGATTTAGCAAGTTTAGCCCCTCAACAAAGCTAAATTGTCAACCAATGTCCTCCACAAAGTCAAATACATCATGAAGTCCTTCAAAGTCAAGAAATTACAAGTTTGGTCCTTTGAAAATCCCAAAATTACAAAAAGGACCCTTAACTTTCAACATTTGGCAAGAATGGTCCCTCAATCATCAAGACTTGGCAATTTTAGTCCTCCAAAATGTCAATTATACAAGTCTAGACCATTATCATTGAAGAAAATACCAAACCAGTCCTTTAAGAATGAAAAAATGGCAAGAAATACCCCTGAATTTACTTTATGAAACTTTTTAGGGCAAAAGTGTGAAAACAAAAACTTCCATAACAAAGGAAACTGAGTTTTGGCCTATTTTATACAAAGTGGAAAGAGTTTCAAAGACAAGGGGCTTAAATGGGCAGACAACCTAAGACACCTAGACAAATCACAACTTGCCACCTCACCCCACTCACTCTTTCCTCCAATCAGAACTCACCCTCCTTCCACCTCACCCATCCACTAATCCGGTTTATTATTTTTTAAACTTGGCGCCTTAACAACAATTTAAACCTTAATCACCTCCCAAAACAGATTAAAACTTGCACTATTCACCCCAAGAACACAATTGGGTTTTCCTAATTGTGTTGTAATTAAACCCTCAACTGCTCCAGATTTATGATTAAGCTAATCATAAACACAACCCAACCTTAAAAACCTTTGCCACATCACTATCTTGCTCACATGTTTAAACCCCTTCACACGTCTTTGGGAAAAAGCCAAAATGGTGCCAGGGAATCTACCACTCATATTCAGCTTCAAACTTAAGCTTCATTGTGAGCCTTTGGATGCATTTTCACCTTGGAAACCTCACACAAACTGCCAATTCAGTCACATGATCAAGCAAAATGACAAAATCCTCAAGGGCATTTTAGGACTTCTACAAGTTAGGGTTTTTAGTTTCTAGCTAATACAGACCATGTACACCCTCTATATAAAGGGTATAGGGTCCAACTTAGACGTTTGCTTTTGGTTTTTCCTTGTTCAAGCACTTGTAAATCCCTTTTCAGTTTTATGAAATTTGAGTTAAGTGCTTTGAAGAAAGACCAAGTGCCATCTTATTATTGCTTGTTTATGTTCTTAGTTTACTGATTTTGAAGTTTAAAACCTGTTTTCAAAAGAGGAGTGTGCAAAAGTTTGCACATTTTCTTCATTTTCTTGATATTTTGCTAAGTTCTTGTTTCAACCTTGTAATTCTTGGGTTATAGGGCTGATCATAGCATCCTAATTGTGTTGATTAAGGTGTGGTGAGGCTTATAACTTGGGGATAATCAAGTGTGGGGTAACAAGGTTGCATTAATCAAGATTTTTCAAGTTTCTGATTTTATACTTGTGCTTCTAACCTTGTTGATTCTTAGCAGGCTTTGTTGTGGAAGCTTGTGCTTGTTCTTGCTAGCATATAAGCTCAAAATCCGTGGGTGTGGATGTACATCCATGAGGTACACACCCTTAATCCCAAAATCTGATAATACTTTGGATTTTTGTGATATTTGAGTGTTGCTTTAGTTCTTGTGTATTTTGTGGCTTATACTTGCTTGAATCTGTTAATCTTACTTGTTATTATGTTAAATGATGCTTGGGTTGTCTTAAATCTCACTTTCATTTGAAAATTTTGATTTTGAAAAGATAAAGGGGTGTTTGGGTCTACCTGTTTGTGATTGCATCTTGATATTGTGTTGTTAGAAGGTATTGTTTGTGTTTGGTATCTGATATATGCTTGGTTGAGAGTGTTTTGCTGCAAGTTTTTGGGTTTGAAGCCTTGAATCAAACAACCTGCTATAGAATCTTTGTTATTGCCTGTTTTGACCTAGGATTTTGGGAACACTTAGTGTGTATGCATGCTTAGGGATAAAAGTGGTTTAAACAAAGTAATTGTAACCTGTTTGAGAGATTTGAGGTGTTTAATCTGGCTTATTGGTCAAATACATCAGCAAAGTGTAAAACTGCATGTGTTAGTGTTCATCAGTAACATTCATTGGCTTGAATCTTGCTTAATTATTTGAATCATTGTATGAAACCTGTTTAGACTTGCTTATTGGAGTTTATAATAGCTTGTGTATGCATTTGGTTGAATTTGGCTGGCTGATTTGTGCTAAAACTGCTCATAAGTGCTTAACTGCTTATTTGTTCATGTCTGTGCAACATATGGTGATTTATTGATTAAACTGTATCAACTGGGTGTTTGTGATTGTGATATTTTGATTGTTCTTGACTCCTTTTGATCCAAAGATCATTTGGGTGCCTTTGTGTAATCTGAATCTCCAAAAAAGTCACTAAAGACAAAAAGTCAAACAAGTCAAGCAGTGGAAAAAGTTTCCACTGCTCAACACTCAAAACTAGCCCCTGCTAGTGTAAAATTGAACTCACCTTATCAATAAGCTAATCTAGCTTATCCAGACTTGCAACAACTTATTTTTTGTAATAGGTCTTCATTATTTGACCCATTTAAGTAGACTGGAGCTTATTGGACTTTGACTTTGACTTTTTACTAGAAAACCAACTTATTTGACTTTTACATAAGTGCTTATTTGATTTTTCCAGCTTATCGAGTCAGCTTATTTGAAAACTCTTTGTTGATTTTGCTTAATTAAGTCATTTAGAAGCTATATAAACTTGAATCAGCACTTGGGGTGGCCTAGAACTCAAAAACGACTATTTTGTCATTTTCTGTAGATTGCTTATTGCATTTTCAGGCTTATTCCTTGGGCTTATTTCAAATTTCTTTTTGTAGAAGTCTTATTTAGGACAAAAGAAGCTTGTGTGTTTAATTTCAGCTTATGGCATTGGCTTATAGCTTAATGGGCCAAAAAGCCCATTAAGAATAAGTTGTTTGGCATAAGCTAGCTTATTTCACACTTTCAGCTTTTGGGCCTTTGGAAAAAGTTGTTTAAAATCAAATTTTGAGTCAACCAGTGCTTTTTGGGCTTATTTTGAACACTTTTTGTTATTGGGCCCAAATTTGGCCCAATAAGGTACTGTTTTGGGTTTAGCCCATTTTCTAGGCCCATTAAGGGTATTTAGGTAATTTCACTTTCATTTCTGTGTTATTTAGGTTAAATTAAGCTAGTTTGCAAGTTTTTAGAATTTTTTTATGATTTTTGGATTTTTAATAATATTTTAATATTATTTTATTGTTAAAAATTAAAAGTCTGATTTTCTAAGTTTTTATATTTTTCCTAGGTTCTAAATACTTAATTAGGAATTTTGTAACTTTCCAAATCTTTTTAGAGTCTTTTAATTATTTTCTAGAATTAATTTAAGTTTTAATTGATTTTAGTAGTTTTTAATTGTTTAAAAATAGATTTTAGTGGTTTTAAAATTTTTAAAAATACTTTTTAGCTTAATTAGGTTATTTTGAGGTTTACAAACTTTAAGATCTTGTTTGGGACTTTTTAATAATTAATTTTGATTTTTAGGGCTTTAATTAGCATTAAAAAGTCATTATCTAATTAATTAAAAGGTTTTGGCAAGTTTGGATTTTTTTTAAACTCTTAGAATATTATTGTGGATTTTTGGTAATTTTTAGGAATTTTTAGGGTAAAATTTTAATTTTGGTACTTTTTACGATTCTACGTGTGCACCTTTTTCGACTTAGTTTAATCCGTCTTCGTAACCGTCATTCTCTTCTAATCTCATTTCTATTTTTCTTTCTCAACAATATAATCACAAATCTAATCCAAGTCATTACACACATAACACACTAGCCTCCTTGAGAACGAACTCACTTTAGGGTCATTTACACACGGTTTTCCTAAATCGTCGTGCTTACCCTATTTTGCCTTCCTTTTCCTAAAGGGGTAATTTTACAACTATCATTTTGGCGCCGCTGCCGGGAAGGCGTATTTTGTTTTGATTTGGAATTGTTGTTTTTATATACTAACCATAAATAGTATTTGTATTAGTAGCACTCTACTAATACGTATTATCGGTTTTCGGTTTTTGTATGAATACTATTACTATAGTATATACGTAGAAAAATAAATTCACAAGTACTCCAAATACGTGAGAAATCACAACCTTGACTTGGGAGGTCATTACCCAATCATTGTATTCGAATCTCAAACCAAAGAAAAAGGCAAAAATAGATAAATACTTTCGTGAAGCTTAATTTTGAAAATACAAACTATAAGGTAGGTATAAGGCGGATATTATAAAATATATCCTAAGGAAAAAGGCTCTTAAGTGCTTCGCGCCGCCTCGTTTCCCCGCTTGCTTGTGAGTATTTGATTTTGAGAGCTAATCGAGGGTTTTGCCGCCCAAAGTATTACTAAGTATCATATATATTTTCTTGGTTTCCATTGATTAAACCCTCTTGAACGTTTTGGTGTTCCACCAACGTTCTAAAGTCATCGAAGGCGTTCACTTAACGTGATCGTTTTCATTCCTTGAGGCTTCTTTAATCAAGAGATTTGATTAAGGAGGAGATTTGTAGATTTGTGTCTACTTAATACATTCACCAAGATCCAAAAAGGTTAATACAATCAAAAACCACAAAAAAATTGAAAAATACAAAACACCAAAAAGAATCTTCTTTGCTCGTCCCCTCGTTGTACGTGACGTTTATAATAACACGTAATCAAGCAAGACGTGCACGTAAAAGAAAGAACAAAACTCCCACTCCCAATCTTTCTAGTGAGGAGTCTCCTATTGACGAACCCATTGTAAGAGAAGCACCAACCATGTCGAACCATGATGGAGTTACTTCAAGCACCCACCGTGGGTTATGGAGAGGCTATTGTGATTCCCGTTATCCTTGCGGAGAATTTTAAGGTGAAAACGGGTTTGTTGTCGATGATCCAAAACAACAAATTCCGTGGTGATGAGAAGGACAATCCACACAACCATATCCGCCAATTCAATCATCTTACCGCCACTTGCAAATTTAAGGATGTCTCGAATGACTCGATTAAGATGATGATTTTTCCGTATTCCTTAGCGGGGCCCGCTAAAATTTGTTTAGAGAAAGAGCCACCCAATTCTATATTGACGTGGAAGGATCTCGTGTCTAAGTTTGTGTACCAATTTTTTCCGCCCTCTAAGACTACGCACTTGAAAAACGAGATTTCAAAGTTTTCACAAGAGTTTAATGAAAGTTTTTCAACGGCTTGGAATAGGTTTAAGGAAATGTTACATGAATGTCCTCATCACGGTTTTTCCGACTTGCATCAAATTGACAAGTTTTACAATGGACTTAATGATCATGAAAGGGATTATTTGAATGCCGCCGCGGGTGGTAATTTTTTGTGTAAAACGGTTGAGGAAGCTTTGGTGATAATTGAGAATAGATCTAAGGTGTATAGTCCTCGTAGCACGTCTAGTGTTCGTAAGGCTTCGTCTTCGGCTTCACCTTCTTTGTCTACTACCATCGATGCTTGCCAAATTGAGGCGAACATGGAAAACAAGATTTTTGATAAGCTAAAAGGACTTTTGATTGAGTTTAAAGTTGGTGAACAAAGTGCTCCCGCTATGGCTAAAGCGGTTGAGGTTTCTTGCATGTATTGTGGTGGAGGTCATGATTTCTCCGAGTGCATTACCAACGGTGGTAACACTTCGAGTGCCTTCGCAGCCACGGGTAATTACAACCAAAACGGTCAAGTTTCCCGCTCTAATCAATTGACTCCACCGGGTTTTGGTTCAAATCAAAATGCTAACAACAACTATCGCAACAATCAAGTTGGTTTCAAAAAAAATTACAACAAGGGAAACTATGGGAATCAAAGGGCTAATAATCAAGTTTCAAACAAAAATCAAAGTGATTTTCAAAACAACAACAAGGGTTTGCAAACATTGAAAGATCTTCCAAGTGAGTTTATTGAATACTCTAGTGGGAATGATGCTAGGTTTGACAATATTCAAAGAGAAATCATTAGCCTAAGATCCGAGTTTAAGAACGACTTGAAGAAAGAGTTGAAAAATGAGTTAGATAATGAACTTAAGATCCACACCAACAAGATGGAAGGAAATGTCACTAGGTTACAACAAAACCAACAAAAAATGGAACAAGGGCAACATGAGATTAAACAAGAAATGATTAAAGCCGAAAAGAGGCAATCCATGTTTGAAGATAAAATCTCGTCTATGTTTGAGGCAATAATGTGTAAACCGTCTTCGAGTAGTCTTCCTAGCAACACCATATCCAACCCTAAGGGTGAGATGAAAGTGATTACCACACTTAGCGTTAAGACACTTAAGGAACCGACTCCTCAACCAATTGCTCCTACGGAGGAAGCAATTGAGGAAGAACCCGAGGTGATGGTCCAAAAGGAGCATGTCCCAATCCCACGAAGTACCGCTCATGCCACACCTACGGTTGACCCATTACCACCATTGGAACCCAAGATTCCAAAGGCTACGCCTACTATGCCTCAACCCACACCACCTTTGCCCTATCCATCGAGACTTAGGAAGGAGAAACGTCAAGAGCGCGACAATTATCAATTTGAGCTTTTTATGAAAATGTTTCGTGATTTTCACTTTAATGTGAGTTTCGCCGATGCTTTGGTCATGATGCCTCGATTTGCCGCTAACTTTAAGAGTATGTTGAACAACAAGGAGAAATTGCACCAATTGTCTAGTTGTTCATCGGTTTATCTTAATCGAATACCTCAAAAAGTCGGTGATCCCGGTAAATTCTTGATTCCTTGTGCAATCCAAGATATGGAGGAATGCTTCGCCTTGGACGATCTTGGTGCTAGCATTAACTTGATGCCACTTGAAATATTCAAGTCGCTCAATCTTCCTAATCTTACTCCTTCACTAATGTCTATCGAGTTGGCCGACCATTCCACGATTCCCGCATGTGGTTTGGCGGAAGACGTTTTTGTGAAAGTGGGGAAGTTCTACTATCCCGTAGACTTTATCGTTGTTGATATCCCCACGGATCCTCAAGTTCCTCTCATTTTAGGTCGTTCGTTTTTAGATACGTCTATGTCTTTGATCGATGTTCATGCTAGAAAGATCACCTTAAGTTTCAACGACGAGGAACTTGTTATAAACGCAACTCAAAACTCTCAAATTTCTCATGTTTATTCCGTTGCGACCATAAACCTCGTTGATATGATTGACGTGGTTTGCGAGGAATTTTCACAAGAAGTTCTAGATTTTGGTGATGAAGAAACTAGTGGCAATCCCACTATGTTAGATCCAATTCTTGATAATTCGACACCAACCTTCACCCCATTTGAAGGTGATGGTTTTACGTTGGAAGAATTTGATGTTCCACGTACTTGTAACGAAGACCTCGACAACGATGAGGACTTCTCGATTATCAAGGATTTTCTTAACGATTTCCCATTTCCTCCACCCGAGGAGGTTATGAGTATCGAGCCCAAATCTTCACTTGAGGAACCACCTATCCTCGAGTTGAAAGATTTACCTCCTCATCTCGAATATGTCTATTTGGAGGAGGACGACAAGTTGCCGGTTATTATTGCGAAGGAACTTTCGAATGATGAAAAAAACCGCACTTGTCGATGTTCTAAAGGATCACAAAGGGGCAATTGCGTGGAAGTTATCCGACATTAAGGGAATAGATCCCAAGTTTTGTACCCACAAAATCTTAATGGAGGAGGATTACAAGCCCGCAATCCAATGTCAAAGGAGGGTGAACCCTAAAATTCACGACGTCGTCAAAAAGGAAGTCCTTAAACTCCTTGACGCAGGAATGATTTACCCTATTTCCGATAGCCCTTGGTGAGTCCTATTCATTGTGTCCCTAAGAAGGGAGGAATGACCGTTGTGCCAAACGATGCCAACGAGTTAATTCCCACTAGACTCGTGACCGGATGGAGAGTGTGCATTGACTATCGTAAGTTGAATGAAGCCACTCGAAAAGACCATTTTCCCTTGCCCTTCATGGACCAAATGTTGGAGCGTCTTGCGGGAAACGATTTCTATTGCTTTTTAGATGGTTTTTCCGGTTACTTCCAAATTCCCATCGATCCTCGTGATCAAGAATAAACTACGTTTACGTGTCCATATGGAACGTTTGCCTATCGTAGAATACCATTCGAACTTTGCAATGCACCGGGAACCTTTCAAAGGTGCATGATGGCTATTTTTCATGACATGATCGAGAAGACGATGGAAGTCTTCATGGATGACTCTTCCGTGTTTGGTAATTCGTTCACTTCGTGTTTGTCGAATCTTGAGAGAATGTTGAAACGTTGTGAGGAAACCAACCTTGTGCTCAATTGGGAAAAGTGTCATTTTATGGTTAAGAGTGGAATCGTCTTAGGGCACAAGGTCTCGAAAGCGGGGATTGAGGTAGATCAAGATAAGGTAGACGTCATCGCCAAATTATCTCATCCCAAAACCGTTAAGGGAGTTAGGAGTTTCCTAGGCCACACGGGCTTTTATCGTCGATTCATCAAGGATTTTTCAAATATCTCTCGACCCATTACACATCTTCTTGAAAAAGAGGCACGTTTTGTCTTTGACGAAGATTGTGTACGAGCCTTTGAAATCCTTAAGAGGAAACTTACCGAAGCTCCCATTCTTGTTGCTCCCAATTGGAACCTCCCCTTTGAGCTCATGTGTGATGCTAGTGACTACGCTATTGGGGCCGTTTTGGGGCAACGTCATGATAAGAACTTCTTGCCTATTCACTATGCTAGCAAGACGATGACCGAGTCTCAACTAAAATACACTACAACGGAAAAGGAGTTCCTCACCGTGGTGTATGCATTTGAGAAGTTCCGACCTTATCTCGTCTTAGCTAAATGCATAGTGTATACGGACCATTCGGCTATTAAGTATCTCATGGCAAAGCAAGATGCTAAGCCTATATTACTTCGTTGGATTCTCCTCCTTCAAGAATTTGATCACAAAATCGTTGGCAAAAAAGGAGCCGAGAATCTAGCGGCCGATCATCTTTCTCGTTTGGAAGATCCTCACCAAAGTGTTTACGAGCCCAAGGAAATCATCGAAACATTTCCGCTCGAGACACTTGGTGTAGTGAATTCTAAGCTTGATCCTTCCACCCCATGGTTTGCGGATTTTGCAAATTACCATGCGGGTAACTTCATCGTTAAGGGTATGAAGACTCAAGAAAAACGAAAATTCTTTCGTGACGTCAAGTTCTACTTTTGGAACGACCCTTACTTGTTTCGAACTTGTGCGGATCAAATCATCTGACGTTGTGTATTTGGCACCGAAGCTTCTAACATCCTTAGAGCTTGCCATGAGGGACCCACGGGTGGTCACCACGGTGCTAATCTCACGGCTAAGAAGGTGTTTGATGTCGGCTTCTTTTGGCCTACTATTTACCGAGATGCACAAGATCTTGTGAAGTCATGTGATTCATGCCAACGACAAGGAAAAGCCTCACAAAAAGATGAAATGCCACAAAATATCATCCAAGTGTGTGAGATCTTTGACGTTTGGGGTATAGACTTTATGGGGCCGTTCCCATCATCTCGTGGTAATAAGTACATTCTCGTTGCGGTCGACTACCTATCTAAGTGGGTGGAGGCCAAAGCCTTGCCCACCAATGATGCTCGTGTGGTAGTCAAGTTTTTGAAGAGCTTGTTTTCTCGGTTTGGAACCCCTCGTGCGATCATAAACGATCGTGGAACCCATTTTTGTAACGACCAATTCGAAAGGGTCCTAAGGAAATATGGGTTACACATCAGCTTTCTACGGCTTATCACCCACAAACGAGTGGGCAAGTCGAGGTTTCAAACCGAGCTTTGAAGAGGATCTTGGAGAGGTCCGTTGGGAAAACCGACAATTATGGTCGGATAAGTTGGATGATGCTTTATGGGCCTTTAGGACCGCTCATAAGAGGCCCATTGGGTGCACTCCCTATAAGCTTGTGTATGGAAAGAATTTTCATTTGCCTATCGAGTTAGAACACAAGGCGTATTGGGCCCTAAAGCATTGTAATGATGATATGGAGACCGCGGGAAAACACTGGAAAATGCAATTGAATGAATTGGATGAATTGAGGGATATTGCTTATGAAAATTCATTGATTTATAAGGAAAAAACTAAAAAGTTGCATGATTCTAAAATTAAAAACCGGGTTTTTAACATTGGGGATCAAGTTTTGCTTTTTAGCTCTCGATTGAAAATCTTTTCCGGTAAGTTGAAATCCCGTTGGTCCGGTCCATTCACCGTGACTCAAGTGTTTCCGTATGGGACCATCGAGCTAGCTCAAGATGATGGTCCTAACTTCAAGGTGAATGGACATAGGTTGAAGCACTACTTTGGCGGGGAAGTTCCATTCTTGAACTACCTCGACCAAGTCACTTTCCCCAATGATAATTAGTATTGAGGGGATCGAGTCGAGCTCATGACTCGGTAATCAAAAACGAGGAGCCTCGTGGGGGAGTCCCATGCTTATCCTATGTACATATTATCGCTTTCTAATGTAGTTAACGTGTGGGGATTTGTGCCCTTCCAACCTTTGTTCCGTGGTTGTTTGTGAATTATGGACTTTAGATGATCATGATCTTCACGATTGGAGCCTCTCGTGTTCGTTTTATGGGAGCACTCGATCGTTTGCTTTGAAGACTTTCTCAATATCCATGATATATCCTTTTGATGTTCTAACCATAGGTTATTAGCACACTTCATAAACGGCTATTAATTTATTGGTTACACCCTTTCCATACTAGATTAAGCATTCGACTACGTCTCTAGTATGGGGGTGTTTGCACCCCTAGACTCGAAACATTGAGGACAATGTTTAACTTTAGTATGGGGGGTGAATAGATACTTGCCTTGCCAAACCTTCACGCTTTCCAAAGTTTATCTTTTTGTTTATCGTTTTGTTGCAAAATAAGGCTAAAAATGGCCAAATTATTAAATTTTTCTCATGTTTTATAAGTGTTTGAAGACACGAATGTAGGTTTTCCGATGGCGAGAATAAGAGTAATTTTTGACTCGACCGTGCGTGTTGAGCACTTAGCTTTGATTCCTTAACTACACATTAGGCTAAGTCTCTTAAATGAGAACGAGAAATGATAGGGTTAATTATAAGTTACTATGTTAAACGTAGAGTACTCGTATTCTTTCAAAAACTCATGTGTTCTCGTTGTTTGCTTATTCTCCCTTCGCATGTAAATATTTTTTGCTTAATAAATATTGACTTAGCGGTTTAGTTGGGATTGTTGGGTTTCTTGTCTTTTCTAGTAGCTTCCGTGTAATTAAATTGGGAAGACATTAAGGTGTCGCCAGCGTCACAGTTGGCACCCGAATAATCAAAAGCTTCACCCAATAATAAGATTTCAAGTGCTCACCTAAATCAAGCAAACAATTTGAAGCCCCACAAGGCCGAAAAATCTATGCAAAACTGAAAGTGAATCAAGCCTTAATCTTCGAAGCTTTAAAGATCCAAAATTCGCCTTAGCATGAGGATATACGTCTTTGGCTAATAAAACTACCGATGAGGTGGATATAAAAGGCAAGGCAAGACTGAAGTCATAATAAAAGCTTCATGGCGAAGTTGAATAAAAGATGGAGGTAAACCAAAGATAATAAGGCCCTTCCGTTAGGGGGCGTATAAAAGTCTTGGTAATAAGTCTCATGTTCAAAACCGTTATAAAACCGTGTTTATCGATTCTTCTTGTCAACTTAATTTTTTAACATCGTTGTCTATTGGGAGGGGTTATTGATTTGATGGTCTTGGTTACACCGTTAGGACTCTATTTTTAGACCTAAATCTTTATTATCGCATAAGTCAAACAATGTATCCTCGAGAAACATTCAAGACAATATAAAATATAAGAGATACAACTTAGGAATAATGGGAGGATAAGTACGTGATTAGGGCATATGAGTAGTGTTAGCATTACTAACTTATAATGACAATGATCTCGTTGCACGCTTGGCATGGAATTGGGGTGAAAATCGAGGACGATGAAATTATTTCTAACGAAGCATTCACGTGTTCTTATTCTATGAACCTAAACGTCCCATTTTGCGATGAAAATCATACATTATGTCTAAAACGCAAGTAGAAGTAGCAATAGTAGTAGTGTAGCTATTTTATCATTCAATAAAGTAAATAAAAGTGAATTTTGGAGATGCTACGATACTTTATTCTAGCATTGCGTGAGGGCACGACAATGGTTTAGTATGGGGGAGTGATGAGACTGCTTTTATACATAGTCTCATCTTCCAAATAGGGCTTAAAATGGATTAAATATCATCAAAATACCCATATATATGCTTGTTTTTGTTGCTTGTGTATTTTAGGTACGGATATTGAAAAAATGACAAAAGATCACAAGAATCATACAAAACGAACACGGGAAACGAAGCCGCACAATGAACCAAGCCCTAATGAAGACTTTCCCAAGATTAACCCTTGAAGATTTGAAGAATTATGAAGAAGGGTCCTCCAATATGGAAGAATTGATACTTTATACCCTTGTATCTTCATAATTACAAGTTTGGTCCCTAAAGTTTGTCAAAATTACAAAAAGGGCCCTCCACTTTGAAGATTTGGCAAGTTTAGCCCCTCAACAAAGCTAAATTGTCAACCAATGTCCTACACAAAGTCAAATACATCATGAAGTCCTTCAAAGTACAAGAAATTACAAGTTTGGTCCTTTGAAAATCCCAAAATTACAAAAAGGACCCTTAACTTTCAACATTTGGCAAGAATGGTCCCTCAATCATCAAGACTTAGCAATTTTAGTCCTCCAAAATGTCAATTATACAAGTCTAGACCATTATCATTGAAGAAAATACCAAACCAGTCCTTCAAGAATGCAAAAATGGCAAGAAATACCCCTAAATTTACTTTATGAAACTTTTTGGGGCAAAAGTGTGAAAACCAAAACTTCCATAACAAAGGAAACTGAGTTTTGGCCTATTTTATACAAAGTGGAAAGAGTTGCAAAGACAAGGGGCTTAAATGGGCAGACAACCTAAGACACCTAGATAAATCACAACTTGCCACCTCACCCCACTCACTCTCTCCTCCAATCAGAACTCACCCTCCTTCCACCTCACCAATCCACTAATCCGGTTTATTATTTTTTAAACTTGGCGCCTTAACAACAATTTCAACCTTAATCACCTCCCAAAACAGATTAAAACTTGCACTATTCACCCCAAGAACACAATTGGGTTTTCCTAATTGTGTTGTAATTAAACCCTCAACTGCTCCAGATTTATGATTAAGCTAATCATAAACACAACCCAACCTTAAAAACCTATGACACATCACTATCTTGCTCACATGTTTAAACCCCTTCACACGTCTTTGGGAAAAAGCCAAAATGGTTCCAGGGAATCTACCACTCATATTCAGCTTCAAACTTAAGCTTCATTGTGAGCCTTTGGATGCATTTTCACCTTGGAAACCTCACACAAACTGCCAATTCAGTCACATGATCAAGCAAAATGCCAAAATCCTCAAGGGCATTTTGGGACTTATACAAGTTAGGGTTTTTAGTTTCTAGCTAATGCAGACCATCTACACCCTCTATATAAAGGGTATAGGGTCCAACTTAGACGTTTGCTTTTGGTTTTTCCTTGTTCAAGCACTTGTAAATCCCTTTTCAGTTTTATGAAATTTGAGTTAAGTGTTTTGAAGAAAGACCAAGTGCCATCTTATTATTGCTTGTTTATGTTCTTAGTTTACTGATTTTGAAGTTTAAAACCTGTTTTCAAAAGAGGAGGGTGCAAAAGTTTGCACATTTTCTTCATTTTCTTGATATTTTGCTAAGTTCTTGTTTCAACCTTGGAATTCTTGGGTTATAGGGCTGATCATAGCATCCTAATTGTGTTGATAAAGGTATGGTGAGGCTTATAACTTGGGGATAATCAAGTGTGGGGTAACAAGGTTGCATTAATCAAGATTTTTCAAGTTTCTGATTTTATACTTGTGCTTCTAACCTTGTTGATTCTTAGCAGGCTTTGTTGTGGAAGCTTGTGCTTGTTCTTGCTAGCACATAAGCTCAAAATCCGTGGGTGTGGATGTACATCCATGAGGTACACACCCTTAATCCCAATATCTGATAATACTTTGGATTTTTGTGATATTTGAGTGTTGCTTTAGTTCTTGTGTATTATGTGGCTTATACTTGCTTGAATCTGTTAATCTTACTTGTTATTGTGTTAAATGATGCTTGGGTGGTCTTAAATCTCACTTTCATTTGAAAATTTTGATTTTGGAAAGATAAAGGGGTGTTTGGGTCTACCTGTTTGTGATTGCATCTTGATAATGTGTAGTTAGAAGGTATTGTTTGTGCTTGGTATCTGATATATGCTTGGTTGAGAGTGTTTTGCTGCAAGTTTTTGGGTTTGAAGCCTTGAATCAAACAACCTGGTATAGAATCTTTGTTATTGCCTGTTTTGACCTAGGATTTTGGGAACACTTAGTGTGTATGCATGCTTAGGGCTAAAAGTGGTTTAAACAAAGTAATTGTAACCTGTTTGAGAGATTTGAGGTGTTGAATCTGGCTTATTGGTCAAATACATCAGCAAAGTGTAAAACTGCATGTGTTAGTGTTCATCAGTAACATTCATTGGCTTGAATCTTGCTTAATTCTTTGAATCATTGCATGAAACCTGTTTAGACTTGCTTATTGGAGTTTATAATAGCTTGTGTATGCATTTGGTTGAATTTGGCTGGCTGATTTGTGCTAAAACTGCTCATAAGTGCTTAACTGCTTAATTGTTCATGTCTGTGCAACATCTGGTGATTTATTGATTAAACTGTATCAATTGGGTGTTTGTGATTGTGATAATTTGATTGTTCTTGGCTCCTTTTGATCCAAAGATTATTTGGGTGCCTTTGTGTAATCTGAATCTCCAAAAAAGTCACTAAATACAAAAAGTCAAACAAGTCAAGCAGTGGAAAAAGTTTCCACTGCTCAACACTCAAAACTAGCCCCTGCTAGTGTAAAATTGAACTCAGCTTATCAATAAGCTAATCAAGCTTATCCAGACTTGCAACAACTTATTTTTTGTAATAGGTCTTCATTATTTGACCCATTTAAGTAGACTGGAGCTTATTGGACTTTGACTTTGACTTTTTACTAGAAAACCAACTTATTTGACTTTTACATAAGTGCTTATTTGCTTTTTCCAGCTTATTGAGTCAGCTTATTTGAAATCTCTTTGTTGATTTTGCTTAATTAAGTCATTTAGAAGCTATAGAAACTTGAATCAGCACTTGGGGTGGCCTAGAACTAAAAAACGACTATTTTGTCGTTTTCTGTAGATTGCTTATTGCATTTTCAGGCTTATTCCTTGGGCTTATTTCAAATTTCTTTTTGCAGAAGTCTTATTTAGGACAAAAGAAGCTTGTGTGTTTAATTTCAGCTTATGGCATTGGCTTATAGCTTAATAGGCCAAAAAGCCCATTAAGAATAAGCTGCTTGGTATAAGCTAGCTTATTTCACACTTTCAGCATTTGGGCCTTTGGAAAAAGTTGTTTAAAATCAAATTTTGAGTCAACCAGTGCTTTTTGGGCTTATTTTGAACACTTTTTGTTATTGGGCCCAAATTTGGCCCAATAAGGTACTGTTTTGGGTTTAGCCCATTTTCTAGGCCCATTAAGGGTATTTAGGTAATTTCACTTTCATTTCTGTGTTATTTAGGTTAAATTAAGCTAGTTTGCAAGTTTTTTGAAATTTTTTATGATTTTTGGATTTTTAATAATATTTTAATATTATTTTATTGTTAAAAAATAAAAGTCTGATTTTCTAAGTTTTATATTTTTCCTAGGTTCTAAATACTTAATTATGAATTTTGTAACTTTCCAAATATTTTTAGAGTCTTTTAATTATTTTCTAGAATTAATTTAAGTTTTAATTAATTTTAGTAGTTTTTAATTGTTTAAAAATAGTTTTTAGTGGTTTTAAAATTTTGAAAAATACTTTTTAGCTTAATTAGGTTATTTTTGAGGTTTACAAACTTTAAGATCTTGTTTGGGACTTTTTAATAATTAATTTTGATTTTTAGGGCTTTAATTAGCATTAAAAAGTCGTTATCTAATTAATTAAAAGGTTTTGGCAAGTTTAGATTTTTTGTAAACTCTTAGAATATTATTGTGGATTTTTGGTAATTTTTAGGAATTTTTTGGGTAAAATTTTAATTTTGGTACTTTTTACAATTCTACGTGTGCACCTTTTTCGACTTAGTTTAATCCGTCTTCGTAACCGTCATTCTCTTCTAATCTCATTTCTATTTTCCTTTCTCAACAATATAATCACAAATCTAATCCAACTCATTACACACATAACACACTAGCCTCCTTGAGAACGAACTCACTTTAGGGTCATTTACACACGGTTTTCCTAAATCGTCGTGCTTACCCTATTTTGCCTTCCTTTTCCTAAAGGGGTAATTTTACAACTATCAGTCACGAGGATTGAATGTTAAGCTCATGATCTGCATTGCTTATATTCTACAAATAGATGCCCAAACAATAAAGTTGTGAATATAAAGGATGCTATTTGATATGTATGTGTGGGGAGAAACCTAAAGCGTAGGTGGAATGATTGCCTTTAGACTATATTTATTCGCAACCTAAACCAACCCAACCTTTTACTAAAATATTAATTTCTCACTCCTCCAACTATACAATCTATACATACACAACCAAACTCAATTTTTTTACTATTTATTAACAACCCAACCCAACTCAACCTAATATATAACATTATTTTCTTATTTTATTATATTTAATTTAATTACACATTAAATATAACCTTTAACCGATTATTACACCAATAATTAGTCGGGTCAAGTCTATGAAATATGGATAATTACATACAGTTTGTATCTTTGTTGCTTGTAATTCATAATACATGAGTGAATACAGTACATTTTTAAGTCATGTAACTAATAAAACTTAAAAAATACTATTGTAACAAAAAAATCCTTGGGAACTAACATTCTAAGCTTGAAAAGCAATACCTTTCCACTAGAATAGATATTCTTTTAGTAATCTCCTTCACTTTCTTCTCCGACGACATATATATTTTTCGGTAAGAAATTGCAGATCAACCATTTATCAAACTAAAATAAATCAGATATATTTGTTAGTATATTTAGAGGATGACACGTGGCAAAGTTGGCCTAGAGCTTTGAAAGTCACGTACCGACCAGGTCGGTTCTCTTTTTTTTTTGTCTTTTTAATGTAATATCAATTATTTTTTGTCTTCTATCAACCGATCAGTTGGATCAGATCGCCAATAAACATGATCTTAACTGAATTCTGGTACAACACAAAGTTTCGCCTATCTACACATACCACTACTTATGAAATTTTTAATTGTTGAACATTTCTTATGTGCCTGGTTACATCAGAGTGGAAAGAGTGGGTAGAAATTTGCATATAAGAGAAAAGGCCATTCACAAGATAAATTTTTATTGAGCTCGATATAGGATGTGATGGATTATGATTATCATAACAATTATAAAAACCCTAATATGGATCAAAGAACACACAGCGGAAGCAAATTAACAAGATCTTTAATTAACACGATTATAATTAATCAAGGCTAGGGTTACATACCTTTATCCTAGCAAGATCTACAAGTTGACGGAACGGTCACCGGTAGAGATAGATCACGAACACCACCAGGATGTAATCTAAAGCAAGATTACACCACGATCTTGTACACACGTGATACGGCGAGTTAACCGTGAGTCTAGCACGAACAAACCGAGCTTCCAAGTCTATGGAAGATCTACCCAACAACCCTAGAGAGGGGCTAGGACTAGATCTAGAATAGCTTAATAAAAATTAAAGAAGAACCCTAATAGGGTGTTTGTTTGGCCGGTTTTTAGAGCAAGAGAAAGAGAGATATGAGGTGAAAATTATGAGCCTTTTGGTTTGTTTATATACACCTTGGAAAACTTCTCTTCCAAGGTTAAACAAAATAAAGCCACAAAATCTTTTCCCCTTTTCTTTTGTCTCCTCTTTAGGCCAGATATACATCACCTCCAAAAGAGGTTTCCAGAACTTTTCCGACTCCTTCTTTTAGCTTCTTTAACATTCTATAACGGTCGTTTAATACTTAACTTTTAATTACTTAACGATCGTTAGCTACGGTTTGATTTAATACATATAATAAATATATTTAATAAACAAATTAACCCTTCACGTAATATGTGCAATCCCGTGATCTCGAGTTCGATCCTATCACACGACAATCGATTTTTAAGTCCATAAACTTTCAGCTCCCACTTGGACAAAATTCGAATATCGTGATCGCATTGATTAGCGTCTAGTTACACTAACAATGTCACTAGTACAACTCGAGTAAGGCCTCCTGAACAAGAACCTTTTAATGATTATATCATTATTATTATCCTTTCATTTCAAATACATCGTTAATAAGGATATGGATCTTAGTCATTCCTTCATTAACTATTCTGTTTCTCGTTTACGGATATAGCAAGATCACCAAAACAAATTTGGGTGCGGCCGCACAAATATCTTACTACTCCCCCGAGGGGCCCAGCTGTATTATACTTCAAAATAAATTTTGAAGGAAACGAATCCCATTTTGACTACAAGCAAAACTTATGAACTTTGCAACACTTCCGGAAATAATCCTTATAGCTACCAGTTACGTTTAGCGTTAGATTATTCCACAGAAATGCACTAGATCCACGACAGTTTCCTGGTATCTCAGGTCTAAGGATAACTATTTATGATTTACTTGATGACAAAGATCCATAAAGTAAAATCATATAGTTGGGATAAGTCCAATATTTGATCCATCAAATATCATCCAAAATTGACCAATATACTTTCAAGTATACTCTGTCACTATTTTGAATTGTCTTAGTTTAATAATACTCCGATATTATTAATCGACAACGGACATTTAGAAACATCATAACGCTCATGGATTAAAAACATGTAAAATAGGATACAAAATCAAATAACAGAAAAATAAACGAAATCCAATCTTTATTTCATCAATTCAATAATGTCTTACATCCTTTATCCAAATACTAAAAATAGATCAATGCATAAAACTGGTACATGCATCATGCCTCTAGTAATGACATCATACTTGTTTGGCAAAGCATAACCAATCTTGACCTATTGGCATTTTGAGAATACTTTCTTCAAGAATTAAATTCATTGAAACTCTTGTACATGTGCATTCAAATAATTTGATATCGCCACATAGTATCAAAATTGTGAAACATCCTTGATCACCAATTTCCTAAACTTCCAAAACACATTTGAAGTTCAAAGTATTCTAATTCTTCAATGTATAATGCAACTTTAATCAACATGTCATCTCCAAAGATCCCATGACTAATATTGAGTGTTACCTCAATTATATCTTTTCAAGTTTTACAACTTGTCATAAAAGATATAAATACGTTACCTTTAATATCTATTATGTAATGTTTGATTCCAACCAAAACCTTCAAGTTTGTTGGCTATGATAATTTGCACAACGATTGACAAATTATTCATCTATAGAATATGGAAGCCGATCCAAGATTTAGGATGTTATTCTATTTCCAAACATATTCCTTCAGAATATTCATTACACAAGTTATTTAATAACTTCTTAAATAGATTAATATATTCAAATCATCATGTATTTTAAGCATGATATAAATACAACACGACACACATGAAAATTTCTCAAACCAGATTTAGATTTCTTCATGTCCTATATATCCATGTAAACTTACTACATGGCATATTACATTGTATTTCCACCGCATAAATAAATAAATTTATTTGTACCAAGGTTATGTATATCTTATTTTCTAAATCTTCAAAGTAAAGTTTCATCTCAAATCTAAACCAAATCAACATTTAATTTGAATGAAATCTTTCTTTCTTACATGTCTATTTGACACATATAATTTAACAAAATAATCATAATACTCCCACTAGCTTTTAGGAATACTTAGAAATCATCTTATTTAAATTTAAATCTAATCTTGGATTTCAAATTAAACATAAGAATAATCTCCTAGATGCATGCTTTTATCCATTCATGGATAATTGCATTTTGTACTTTTCCAAAGATTTATATTTTGAAGTAATAAACTCATTTTGATTACTTAAGTCCTTTCTCAAGTAGTCATTCAAGAAACAGTTCATACATATCCAAATTTGTTAATTAAAATATGACCATCAAAATCTTTATATATTTAATGCATTTAGGAAAGAATACTCAATCACAGTTAATTACTTAAGTGTGACTAATATTCTATTCATAATACATACATTAAATATGTGTACAATTTTGTCCATATAATTTCGACACAAAGATTAAACCACCACAATTGGCGTTTTTCTTCCTTTGACGAAACTCATATATAATTTCTAGTCAAACTATTTAAGATAAACCAAAACGGAAATTTGATTATCTTGTTGGACAACATCTATAACAATCATAGTATGAGTAGTTTACCCAAAATAATATTTGGTAACAAATCACAACAATTATTTGTAACTTATAATTCTCAACATATAAATCACATATCCGAGATATCCTTACGGACCTATGACATAAATTCCTTTATCTCGAGAGTTAGCTTTTACAAGCCTTCCTCATGATAATTACTAGTGTATTTTAGAAGATCATGTATCTTGTAATTTTATCTTTCAAGATCAAAACACCCACTTGCTTTTAGTAACTTAAAATTACTCTTTAAATACATAGCAAATAGATCACCACTTCAACGTTATCTATATGGGACATTACAAAACACTATGACAGTTCCATACTCTTTATTTTCTAAACAATCCACTTCATAAGTAGTTTAGCAAAATCCGAACTTCATTTAAGATATAACGTGATTCATCACATTCCATATATAAAGGTATCTTATTAATCTTCTTAGCTCAAGTCATACTCAACTTTCTAACCTTGATATCTTTTTGGAAGAAAAGGAAGATATAGTTATCTTGAATCAATCATCACCATCAAATTGAGAATTTTGATTCTCCTAATGAACATACCATAACAATGATGTATTTCATTTAGGGAAATATTGTAAGTCAATCTTAACAATATTTAAGATAAATATATATCTTTAGGCTTACTGTGACAACCCTGGTTTTGAGGTTCGTCACTTAGTTTTATTTTGTGCTAGTTACGTGTCTTTACGTGTTTATGTGCTTATTGGTGTGTATAGATTGTGGTTTGGATATCGTTTCCGGTACGGGGTACCTTGTGAGTGAAACGATGTGTGATGATTTCATGTTCATGAGTTCACATGGTAGTGACTATGAAGTGAGATGGTGTTATTTGGTGGTTTTACGTATACGTATATGTATTATAGAAAATCGTATTTTTACGATTTACGGTTTAGCGTTTAGAGGTCTCGGATGAGGAAATTGGTCATATGGATATTTTTCGGGATGGTTTTAAGTCATTTAGGACTTAGTTATAAATTTTATTTCAAAATTTGAGATTTTTTTTAAAAGTGTATATTTTACGTCTTTTACGGTAAAACGCGTAAATTCGACTAGTTTTACGGTTTTGAGGTTTTGGAGGCTTTAGGAGCTGAAATAAATTAAGGAAAATTAAGGTAATATTATTAATACAAATACTAATAATAAAAAGGAAAAAAAAAACGAAATTAAATGGGTATAGGTCGGTTATGTGAAAAAAAGAAAAGAAAAGGGGAAAAAAGGGAACCGGGCTTTTGTACATGGGCCACTTGTTAAGAAAGTATATAAAGTCTTTTTATTAATCAAAACACTCATAAAATCCCTGGAGATCAAGGTTTGGTCGGCATAAATGGTGGTTTTAGGGTTCTTCATTAATTTTTCTTCTTTCAAAAATTCTAAGGTAAAATCTTTAATACTCTTTTCAATTAAATTGTTTAATGTTTTCTTTAATCATCTTATGATGGATTTAGGTTAGGGTTTAATTTAAGAACAGTAAATTAATATTATAATAATGAGTTCATAATGATTAAATAAATTAGGGCTTGTAATTAGAGGGATTAGGGTTAACTAATGTGGTTGATTTTGTTAAACCCGTTTTTAAAAACTGGGCAGAATTTTGAGTCAATTGTTTTGATCATATCGGGAGTTCTAGGAACATTCAAGATGCAATCCAAGTATCCCTGAAAAGGTCATTAAAGTGGATTTCTAATTCAAGAAACTAGAACTAAATTGGAGGTCAGGAAGTGGGTCAAAAACAGGTTACAACAGTCGGAGGTCAAAACAGTTTTGTAATCAGCCTGTTTTCTTTTTAAGTTTTGGGTTGTTTGGGGTACTTATGGTCGCATTGGGATCTTCTCACGGACATGAGAGATGGTTTATATATTGTAGTAAGTATCTGCACTTGGGCTAAGATTGTGGTTTAGGGTAAGACCCTCTAATGGTAATGAACGTTTCATACGTTTAAAATCAGTGAATTCTAGATTGGTAGCAATATATACACGTATATCGGGGCCTTAACAGTAGCTTTAAGGTTAGGGCAAGTGGGAGGTTTTAGCTAACATATGTAAAAGTATGAATATTCCTTTTACAGAGATCATGGGTATGTTTAAGGGGGAGATCGACCCATAGTTTAAGGTATGAAAAACGGGACTGTTTTGGGTAAAATGTGACGGGACGGGTTATGAAGTAAAAGGAGTTAAGGGCTTTATAGAAGGGTGTAATGAGATGCTTAGAGCATATAAATGAGGTATTTATATAAAAGGAGGCTATATTTCCATCATAGGTTGATGAGCCATCTTAGTGATTGGTTCATGTATTGATTGCGTGTTTTTGGTTTGTTAGCTTGTTGCTAGTGCGAGGACTTGTGAAGAAGCAATCAGGTGAGTTTCATAGTCCCATGTTTGTTATTGTTTTTGACTTCCAGATGGGATGGAAGAGACACTGTGTTGATTTATTTATAAATTGATGCTGTGAATTTTTTTAAGGTTTGAGATGGACTTGTGTGTACATTATGTGATAAACTGCTATGTTATTCTTGTTTGTGTATGATTTGGATCGAAAGGTACATAGGTGTATGGGCGCCTATGGTATCATGGTGTTTGGTAAGGCGTGATGCCTTGTAAATTATGGTGTTTGGTAAGGTGTGATGCCTTGGAAATTATGGTGTTTGGTAAGGCGTGATGCCTTGGAAATTATGGTGTTTGGTAAGGCGTGATGCCTTGGAAATTATGGTGTTTGGTAAGGCGTGATGCCTTGGAAATTGTGGTTGTTAGTAAGGCGTGATGCCTTGGATTTGTGATGATTGATTGAACCTGAATGATAGTTGTTAATACATAATTGTAGCACATTGTCCGTATGTTATTGTGTTGATGGTTGTTATTCACAGCTTGTAACTGATTTAGTGTTGGAGTCTAAACCTATGACTCTCACCAACTTTATGTTGACGTTTTTTAGTGTCTCTTTCAGGTGTGAATGTGTTTAAGCTTGAGGATAGAAGTGGCTAGACTTGGATGCCTTAGGATTGCATATAGAAGGAGATCTCCGTTCCTTCTTAGTTTACCTATATGTTTGTTTGGTTTATGTTTATTGTTTGTCTTGGGTAAGTGGTAGGACTGTTACCTACTTGCCTAGACCCCTGCATTTGATGAGATATTGTCATGACTTTTGTGTCACCATTTTATGACATTTCTTGTTTCATATAGTTATCTCTATAGACACGCCATGTTGTGATGATATCCATACGTCGCGCCCCATATTCCGCCATGGTGGGGTGTAACAGAATGGTATCAGAGCCAATGGTTATAGAGAATTAGGTTGCCTAGTCGCGTAGCCTAGTCTATAGCTTAAGGGTCCCTGCATATAGGTGTCATAGGAGTATGTGTGCATTTTATATTATTTGATGTGTTTGGATGTTATTTATTGTGATGTTTTGACTAGTATGAATTGAACAGTAGTAAGTTCATACTTAGCCACATGTTATTTTCTTTTCGGGTTTGTGACTTGTGCGGGTTGAACCATAATCATCCACGCTAGTCACTGTTGTATTTTGCTTAAATTGTACATTATAGTACATAATTTAGTACAAGGTAGTTTCTATCTTTTATCGAGTTATTTTACATACCTGAGGTATGTTATTTTTCTTTTGATGTTTAAGTCATGTTCCCTAAGAATCGTGTGGTTGTTCGAGTTACTAGGAGTAGGTGGATATGAAGGGTTTTAAGTTGTTTCCACTCTTACGGGCGACATGACTTATAACTGATTATGTTTTCGTTTTGGATTTAGTCTATGTTGTTTTAGCTAGACTATGGATTTTGGTATTCCAAGAGTTTTATTATGTTATTTTAATAGATGGAGTTTTGGACCTATTTGGTTATGTAGTTATGAGCTTATGTGAGTAGATGGATTTATGTGTTATATGTTGTATTGATTCTTATAAGTGTCATCATAGGAGGGAGTGCATTGGGTAAAGGGTAATTGTATAAATATGGTGGCCAACATAGTTATACAAGTACCACAACTTCAATGGGTTCTCAAGTATGATTGCATGAAAGAGGATTAGTACATGCTTGTATATGGTGAGATGTAGATATTGGGTATACGTATAATATATGGGTTTATGTAACGGCTTCCTACGATATGGCTATTTTATTAGTGTGTTATATGTTTTGGGATTATAGTGGTGTTGTGTGATTTTGGGGTCACACGGTATGGTTTGGTTTTGGAGGTGGGCTTTATGCCTTGTTGTGGCACGGTGAGATGGTGATTACTCGTATGGAAAAACGAGCGTATAAAGCGATTGATTGACTTACGTGTATGGTAACGAGTATGTTTTGGGAGATTTAATAGGTATATATATGCGGATGTATGTATACTACTATGTGTTAAGTTTGGTCGTTCACCAGTTATTATAACTTGAACGTACCTTGTGTTTGTTCGTCTTTTATGGTGCTGGAGTTTAATGGAGTTCCAACGACGTTTTGAGTCTTTTGAAGTGTGTCTTGTAGCGTATTCTTTGAGTTTCGTATTTCACGTGTACGTTTTAAAATGGTGTTTTTTGTTTCAAGCCTATTGAAATAACTTGGGATTTCTTTTGAGATAATGGAATCTTTTGTGTTGGGTCTTACATTTCTTTTGGTCGGTATATATTGAGAAAAAGGGGGACTTGGAAATCTATTATAGGGTTAGATAATTGGTTGTATTCGGTAAAATAAGGGTAAGGTGTTGGAGTCGTGTTTGAAACAAGGTGCAACATAAGATTTTTTTTAATCAGCACTTATTTATTTCAAATTTTAAAAGACTTTCTTTAAAATAAAGCGAAGTAAAATTTCTTTCTACTTACATAGTTTATATAATTGGGTTAAACCGATTCACGTCATTTATAATTATTAATACGAGGTTAAATTGAGTTTATGAAGGTTACACATACAATTATATCTTTCATTTAAAAGGATTGCATTAATCACTAAGTTTATTCTTTAATTTTAAAACAACTAGTATAAAATTGTTTTGGTCATAACTTGTTCGTTTTTAGAGCTTTTTGGATGATTCAAAAGACTAAAATTATTTACTCGGAACGTACTTTTCAAATATTAAGAATGTATAGTCATGGGAGGTCAGTATCCTGGTCGAAATTATTGTACAAGTGTCGTGTTAAAGTTTGAGTTTGAATAGTAGTTTATTTTTTATAATTTGGGATGCACGGGATACCTAGTTTTTGAGTTGAGTTTTGAGTTCGTCAAGAGGGTTGTTTGTAGATTGTTTGAGTCACAAGATGTGGGAGGTAATAATAAGTAAAAAGATAAGATATAAATTCTTTTGGAAAAGTCGATCTTTTGCACGGTTTAAATAATATGTCACGGGGCGTAATATGTTTGGTTGCCATTGGGTGTTTCTTGGATTATTTTTCGTTGTGATGGGTCATTTTGAATTGATACACGTTTTGGGTTTGAGTTTTCTTTTGAGTCTCATGGTTTTTGACTTGTTTTAACTTGTGCACGTGAAATATCGTTAGTTATCCGTTGGTTTGATTCGTTGATTGTATCTGGTGGATTCAGGATGTAGTTTTGGTTTCGTATTGTTCGGGAGCGTTGAGGTAGTCATATGAAAGACTTGGTCGCGCCTACACGCTTAAGTAGGTGACCATGAGAGAACGGTCGGAATACCCTTAGTGGGGAGGAAAGAAGTTCGTAGACGAACTAGTGTGGTCATGAGGTCTCTTAGGAGTACTAAGGAGATGAATAGAGATTTGTGGGATACTAGCACAAGTAACGCGCCATAGAGAGTGTTGGAAGGGGATATAATACCTCAAAGGTATTTATGATTGTTCGTAGGGCATGTAAGTTTTCCAAAAATTTCCTGAAATTTAGTAGGTTTGCCTATTACTGTGAGGTAGAACCATAAATAGAGCAAGTAGGGGAGGTGAGAGGAGTTGTAGTTAGTGCCTTTCTAAGGCAAATCGTTGATGGAATGATTTAAAAACAAGAGCTGTTAGAAAATTGCAAGGAATGCCGGATAAAGGTTGAGTTGCCTGGTAGTAAATGTGATGTGGAAGCGGTTGAGTGGTCTGATAAGAGGAAGTATTGGCCTTATAGAATACGTGTAGATTTTCGCGAGTAGAACGGGGTAGAAATTCATTCGTATTGCCGCTGAGAGAGGATGCAATGAGGACGTAATTGAAACTGCTAAGGATGTTGTATGAACGCCTTGGGTTTACGGTTATGCATTTGGCTTCGCCAAAGCACTAGCGGTTTTCATGGAGTCAATGAACCGAGTGTGCATGAACGGGTATAAACAAGTTGTCATCGGGAGCATCGACGACATCTTGATCTACTCAAATCTTAGAAAGAGAGTGAGGCAAATTATGAGTTGGTTTGGAGTTGTTGGGAAGTTGGAAGAATTTAATGGATATGTGAAAGACCGTCATAGGTCACTTTGTAAGGAAATTGGAATTTTTAAGTAGTTTGGGATACGGACTGAAGGGAGTTGATGAACATAAATGGACATGGGTCATTGATTTAGAGGTAGTTTGGAAACTTGTTAGCGATGGCTGAGTTTTCATACAATGATAGTTATCGTACTAGAAGTCGATAAATGCCATTTGAGGCACGATATGAAAGGATAGGGTGAGTTGTCCCCATTGTGGACTAGAATTGGTAAAAGAGGCTACTAATATGGTAATGGTGTTTGTGGACAGAATGAGAGCAACAAGGGATGCTATGTAGAAAAGGAGGAAACCACTAGATTTAGTGACAAAGTTATGTAGGGAGTTTCACCCATAGTAACGGGTGGTATGATTTGGTAAAATGGAAGAGTTCATGTAGAGTTTTGTAGGTCCATTTATGATCTTTGGAAAGATCGGACCATTAGCTTATGAGCATAGAATTACCTGGGGGGAAATGAGTTGTATACATGATACATTTCATGTATTGAGATTGGTAAAGGTTGTTTGAGAATGCATTTTGCATGTACGGTTATTCAGGACTTGTGTTAATAAGAGTCTTTGTTTTATCAAAGAGTCATCTGTGAGATTTATTGACTGTGAGGTCAAGAGTTTGGCAATGAGTTTAATTATTTTTGGTTTGTATATGTGGTATTTTGAAACTTGAACTAAAGTTCACGTGGAAATGAGGGGAGTTCGTTTAGGACAAGTATCCTCGTGTGATTTGTTGGTTGTGTGTTGATCCTAAGGAGTAAATCTCGGGACGAGATTTCTATTAGGAGGGAGTGATGTGACAACCCTGGTTTTGAGGTTCGTCACTTAGTTTTATTTTGTGCTAGTTACGTGTCTTTACGTGTTTATGTGCTTATTGGTGTGTATAGATTGTGGTTTGGATATCGTTTCCGGTACGGGGTACCTTGTGAGTGAAACGATGTGTGATGATTTCATGTTCATGAGTTCACATGGTAGTGACTATGAAGTGAGATGGTGTTATTTGGTGGTTTTACGTATACGTATATGTATTATAGAAAATCGTATTTTTACGATTTACGGTTTAGCGTTTAGAGGTCTCGGATGAGGAAATTGGTCATATGGATATTTTTCGGGATGGTTTTAAATCATTTAGGACTTAGTTATAAATTTTATTTCAAAATTTGAGATTTTTTTTAAAAGTGTATATTTTACGTCTTTTACGGTAAAACGCGTAAATTTGACTAGTTTTACGATTTTGAGGTTTTGGAGGCTTTAGGAGCTGAAATAAATTAAGGAAAATTAAGGTAATATTATTAATACAAATATTAATAATAAAAAGGAAAAAAAAAACGAAATTAAATGGGTATAGGTCGGTTATGTGAAAAAAAGAAAAGAAAAGGGGAAAAAAGGGAAAAAGGGAACCGGGCTTTTGTACATGGGCCAAGGACTTGTTAAGAAAGTATATAAAGTCTTTTTATTAATCAAAACACTCATAAAATCCCTGGAGATCAAGGTTTGGTCGGCATAAATGGTGGTTTTAGGGTTCTTCATTAATTTTTCTTCTTTCAAAAATTCTAAGGTAAAATCTTTAATACTCTTTTCAATTAAATTGTTTAATGTTTTCTTTAATCATCTTATGATGGATTTAGGTTAGGGTTTAATTTAAGAACAGTAAATTAATGTTATAATAATGAGTTCATAATGATTAAATAAATTAGGGCTTGTAATTATAGGGATTAGGGTTAACTAATGTGGTTGATTTTGTTAAACCCGTTTTTAATAACTAGGCAGAATTTTGAGTCAATTGTTTTGATCATATCGGGAGTTCTAGGAACATTCAAGATGCAATCCAAGTATCCCTGAAAAGGTAATTGAAGTGGCTTTCTAATGCAAGAAACTAGAACTAAATTGGAAGTCGGGAAGTGGGTCAAAAACAGGTTACAACAGTCGGAGGTCAAAACAGTTTTGTAATCAGCCTGTTTTCTTTTTAAGTTTTGGGTTGTTTGGGGTACTTAGGGTTGCATTGGGATCTTCTCACGGACATGAGAGATGGTTTATATATTGTAGTAAGTATCCGCACTTGGGCTAAGATTGTGGTTTAGGGTAAGACCCTCTAATGGTAATGAACGTTTCATACGTTTAAAATCAGTGAATTCTGGATTGGTAGAAATATATACACATATATCGGGGCCTTAACAGTAGCTTTAAGGTTAGGGCAAGTGGGAGGTTTTAGCTAACATATGTAAAAGTATGAATATTTCTTTTACAGAGATCATGGGTATGTTTAAGGGGGAGATCGACCCATAGTTTAAGGTATGAAAAACGGGACTGTTTTGGGTAAAATGTTAACGGGACGGGTTATGAAGTAAAAGGAGTTAAGGGCTTTATAGAGGGGTGTAATGAGATGCTTAGAGAATATAAATGAGGTATTTATATAGGAGGAGGCTAGATGTCCATCATAGGTTGATGAGACATCTTTGTGATTGGTTCATGTATTGATTGCGTGTTTTTGGTTTGTTAGCTTGTTGCTAGTGCGAGGACTTGTGAAGAAGCAATCAGGTGAGTTTCATAGTCCCATGTTTATTATTGTTTTTGACTTCCAGATGGGATGGAAGAGACACTGTGTTGAGTTATTTATAAATTGATGCTGTGAATTTTTTTAAGGTTTGAGATGGACTTGTGTGTACATTATGTGATTAACTGCTATGTTATTCTTGTTTGTGTATGATTTGGATCGAAAGGTACATAGGTGTATGGGCGCCTATGGTATCATGGTGTTTGGTTAGGCGTGATGCCTTGTAAATTATGGTGTTTGGTAAGGCGTGATGCCTTGGAAATTATGGTGTTTGGTAAGGCGTGATGCCTTGGAAATTATGGTGTTTGGTAAGGCGTGATGCCTTGGAAATTATGGTGTTTGGTAAGGCGTGATGCCTTGGAAATTGTGGTTGTTGGTAAGGCGTGATGCCTTGGAATTGTGATGATTGATTGAACCTGAATGCTAGTTGTTAATACATAATTGTAGCACATTGTCCGTATGTTATTGTGTTGATGGTTGTTATTCACAGCTTGTAACTGATTTAGCGTTGGAGTCTAAACCTATGACTCTCACCAACTTTATGTTGACGTGTTTTAGTGTCTCTTTCAGGTGTGAATGTGTTTAAGCTTGAGGATAGAAGTGGCTAGACTTGGATGCCTTAGGATTGCATATAGAAGGAGATCCCCATTCCTTCTTAGTTTACCTATATGTTTGTTTGGTTTATGTTTATTGTTTGTTTTGGGTAAGTGGTAGGACTGTTACCTACTTGCCTAGACTCCTGCATTTGATGAGATATTGTCATGACTTTTGTGTCACCATTTTATGACATTTCTTGTTTCATATAGTTATCTCTATAGACACGCCATGTTGTGATGATATCCATACGTCGCGCCCCATATTCCGCCATGGTGGGGTGTGACACTTACCTATATACCAACTAAATCATCTTAATGGTATAATAGATTTCCTAACCATTTTTACATGCATTATAACTCAAGTACTTTTAATACAAAGTCACTTCATAAAAGTTATAAGTCCATTACACATTACATGTATATGTCTTTAGTGAAATAGAGACAATACATTAACGTCTTACTTTATATTATACGTCTTCCAAGACTTTATGTTTGTGACTTTATACAATAAATCATAAACATGTATAACTAAAGTAAATCATGAACACCACTAGGTTTTATTCATCTTTTCAAGTTACTTCACTCCTATACTATTATATGAACACCACTAGGTTTCATTAGTAGTATAAGATTACTCTATGTATCTTATGTCATTCCAGGAATTAGTCCATTTTAAGAAACTTCAAAACATTCCACGCCCGATCTTACGACATGTGGATATTTTACCCTTGAGTTTACAATTTAGTCCAAGCTCTTACATGACTAAATCAAAACAACAGTGTTTCTTAAAGTGAATGATATATATACTTTTAAGTAGTCTTTTAATCATATTGACACATGATCTAAATATTAATTAGATTGTTAGTCTCTTATCTTAAAGACAAGAGAATAATATCTTTATGAGTTGTTTCTTGCACACAATGTTCATTTCTCCCACTTGTGCATGGAAAAACCTCATATATAAGATAAACATCACGTCTAACGTTCGTCTATACAAAATATGATTGTGCCACATATATTAGCTTTTACAAGTAGATGTAGAACCACTTAATCAACAAGAATCAGTACATAACTATCTTTGAAGACATTAGTGTCAACAGTTCGAAAGTAATTATCTTAGGACATACTAAAGATAACATGGGTTATTACCAAGACAACAAGGCTAACTCCCACTGAATTAGAGAATGTTTTAATAGACTCAAAATCAGTAATACAACACAATTCTCCCACTGAACTTGACAACATTGAAAATTTTTCATAATCGGTGAAAATAATTAGTGTTGTGTTTACTTTCTTACACTTTTGAAAAACACATTCGTAACAATTACTTATAGTGTTTAAGAGTGTACTCTACTTCGTAAATGATGACTTATCCATCAAATGCTTTTTAACTTTAAAGACTTGACATGCAATTTCTTCCTTAATAGGTCTACCAACCCCACAATGGTATGTAGTGCCTATAAATGGTCAAAGAACAACTACTAGACAAATATGCTAGTTTGCCTTATAACCAATTTGCGGTAACTTTTAATAACTCAAAATATGCACTTTTCTTAACTATTAAAGTTTGCTATGAGTTACGGATTTGAATTTGATATTTCTAAAATCCTTATTACTCCTTCTTCACTCATGGAAAAGAGTTTAGGTTTATATTTTCATTGTGAATTGACTCTATCCTCAACCATACGGTTTGTAGATCAATAAATGAATAAACCACGTTTACGGTGTAACGTTGCATTAATACATTTGTAAAAGAATTTACAAAATTCAATTTAGTATTTTCGATAATACCATTCAAGAAAATAAAATTACCCCGGTAATAATAACCATAGTATTTTCCTTGAAAATTAGAATCCAAATTGACATAATTTCATCACATCAGTTGATCTGCTAGCAATGAAAGTATTCAAGATGGTAACTTGTCGAACAATGATTGATAAACAAATTTGCAATTTCTAGACATTTAAGGGATTTACATTGCCAAAAGTCATTTTGCATTGTAAACATGTTTCATCCCTTCTTTATGCCTTAAGTTTCCAGATCTCACTGAGTAACTCAATTAAGTCGACTAATCTAAAGAACGTAAAACCTTCATGTGCAATCTTATTCAGTCATTAATTTTTCTCTCCATTACAACATCGTCCGATATCTTATATGACGACAATTGTAACTTCAAGTGTTCGTCAATTAGAGGGCATATGACTTAAATTTTAGGGTATAGATTTTGGTGTCAAAATCATGTATGGAGAAGCATGCATACATCTCCATAACATAAGTTTAATAAAACGTTTAGTAAACTTTTTGTTGAGACTAAAAGTTCATCATATATTTGCAAGTTGAGGTATTGGTTAAACCAATTAAAGATTTTACACACAACTAAATTCACACCGTACTTTTTCTAGAACTTAGTTATAGCACAAAGCAATAACCTTATTCATTGTGTTTCGAATGTGAATTAATGTAGTTAAATCAACCTTAAAGAATTATAATAATAACAACCATAGGTAATTCCAATTTTGACGCACAGGCGAGCCGGGGAATTTGGTCAGCGCTGAAGCATAACACCTCCTTCCTTAACCGGGTACATGACCAGCGGTGCGTTATACCCACTTTATAGTTTGTCAAAATTGAGTAGGCCGTTAAGTTGCTATTGCAATTATAATCAACGCAAATCATATGTAATTTAGATCTCAAAACAATTCATTTATTTTAATATGATTTAGTCCATATTAATTTTCTTGTAAAAATTACCCTTGTTTACAACATACAATTAAAACAAAATGTATGAAAACAAGTAGGTACAAAAAAAACCTAAATCATAAACACATAATAACAATTTATATGTGCAATAAATAAATCAAATAGCCACATACATACGATATATTTAATAAATAATATCAAATCTAGGTTTTTATATATTCATATAAAAGTCTTCCCTAATTTTAAATTTATTGAATCAAATAAAGCATGTAGCAAAACACATAACAATTACCACATAAACATATGATCCATGAAAAATATGCATGTTCGTCACGGATCTCCCACATATCTTAACAATTAAATCTCTATGGATCGAAACATGAATTTACAAAATATAACAATTAATCATGCAATTAATCAAAATTCCACCCAAATCACTTAACAATTTAATTAAATCACTACGGATCGTAACCACGCATGACATAACAATTAATTCATGCATACATCTAAAGTTAGTTACCATGTAATTTTAGGGTTTACAAAAAAAAATTATAAAAAAAAATCGGCATAGCCGATTTTAAAAAACAATAAAAAAAACCCTGATTTTTATAAAACCTAAAAAACAACATGTAATTTTTAACACAAATCAATATTAGTTAAAAAAACTTTAGATCTTGATAATTATAATCATGTTAAAACGACTCTCGATGCCACTGATGGATTATGATTATCATAACAATTATAAAAACCCTAATATGGATCAAAGAACACACAGCGGAAGCAAATTAACAAGATCTTTAATTAACACGATTATAATTAATCAAGGCTAGGGTTACATACCTTTATCCTAGCAAGATCTACAAGTTGATGGAACGGTCACCGGTAGAGATAGATCACGAACACCACCAGGATGTAATCTAAAGCAAGATTACACCACGATCTTGTACACACGTGATACGGCGAGTTAACCGTGAGTCTAGCACGAACAAACCGAGCTTCCAAGTCTATGGAAGATCTACCCAACAACCCTAGAGAGGGGCTAGGACTAGATCTAGAATAGCTTAATAAAAATTAAAGAAGAACCCTAATAGGGTGTTTGTTTGGCCGGTTTTTAGAGCAAGAGAAAGAGAGATATGAGGTGAATATTATGAGCCTTTTGGTTTGTTTATATACACCTTGGAAAACTTCTCTTCCAAGGTTAAAAAAAATAAAGCCACAAAATCTTTTCCCCTTTTCTTTTGTCTCCTCTTTAGGCCGGATATACATCACCTCCAAAAGAGGTTTCCGAAACTTTTCCGACTCCTTCTTTTAGCTTCTTTAACATTCTATAACGGTCGTTTAATACTTAACTTTTAATTACTTAACGATCGTTAGCTACGGTTTGATTTAATAAATATAATAAATATATTTAATAAACAAATTAACCCTTCACGTAATATGTGCAATCCCGTGATCTCGAGTTCGATCCTATCACACGACAATCGATTTTTAAGTCCATAACTTTCAGGATGCAAAGTCAAGACTAATAAGCATATGCCATATAGGCGATTTACACTGCGTGATTGGGTTTACTTGAAGTGGCAACCCCATCGACAAATGTTTGTCAAAAAGGGGCAACAAGATGAACGCTCTACTAAGTAGTATGGTCATTTTGTGATATAGGAGAGGATTGGTAAAGTGGCCTACAAGCTAGCTAGTCATGTTCAAATTCATTCAGTTGTTCATATCTTAAAATAGAAGAAATGCCATGGAAAATATCACTAGCTTAGAAGATTGTCTAAATTAAGGAAATGTGGTCTTTCGTCATTCATACATTTCGAATTTCTAGAGAGGCATTTGATCCATTGGACTAACACAGCAGTAGCAGAGGCTATTTGGGAAGTTTATGTTTATTTGTTGGAAAAATCTCCTAATTCGATGTTTCGTAAGGTCAAATAATATTTCAAGACTTGATTAGTAAAGTCAACAAAAACCAAATAGGGTGGGTACTCAACCATCTATGAAAATTTACTTTTGAATTTCTTCTAATAATTCTTGTATAAATACCTTTTTTTTACCTAGTATAAATATCTAACTGATACAATAACTTAAGTAATCACTTTGCAAGCGAATCATTTCTCTCTTATTTTGTAATCCTTTAATAACATTTTCACTTAATCAACTTCGAGTCTATTTTTTCATGTGGGTTTTAGTTATTAGTTCATTTTAATTTTCATTTCTTTAGTAAATTTTGGATCGAGTGTATCATTTATGATAATCAATAACTGGTCTATCAAATGACATTTAAGGTATTGAGAGCAGTTGGGTCTCAAAACTTGTGTCATAAATAAAAAATATGTCACGTAAGAAAAAATGGCTTTGACATCAAAATTATTGTTACCACGTATTTAAAAAGAGTAGTTGATACGAGAAAAGTGGTGACATGAATCATCGGTCCATATATACCTCATTTTATCAAAAATATATATATAAAAAAAAGAAAGCTTTAGCATGGTTGGTCCGGCCAACGTTAGAACCTTTGGCACGAGTGTAAGTGTGGTAAACCAAATGATGGCTCGCGCCAAATCTTTTGACTCCAGCTTTCCCCTTACTTCTAGATGAAATTCATGTTGATCCCAAACTTAGATCGATTAGCTTTGTGTATAGGAGATTAGATCAAGTATAACACGTAGAGAAACCTTTGTTATATTCTTTGTGAATCTAAGTGTTACGCGGAATTTAACACTTAAACAAGAACACAAGATGTAAACAAAACTTTCACTTTGATTATGAATGTCGAACTTGCTTACAATGAAAGATGTTTACGAATGAAAACTATATAAAACTTGATATTAAACATTAACCTAAAGGCCTTCTTTTATAGACTAAGAAGCCTTGTACAATAAGCTATGTATCAACTATTCTAGGTAAAGATAAACATAGAAAATACATTGTCGTTTCTATCCTTACTAGAAGTATTCTAGAATATAATAAACGTGTAGCTTATATCTTCCATCAGTGCTTGTCTTCAATCTATCAACGCTTGACTTTAACTTGTCAACGCTTGAGCTGTCAGCGCTTGCTTTGTTCCTGTCAACGCTTGTTTTGTTCTTGTCAGCGCTCAAGTGATCTGGCCTTAATTTATTCCCAACAATCCTCCCCTAAACTTGATATCCACTCTTATGATCAAGTTTCTGAATAGTCATTAAGAACTTGGAGGAGTCTGACAAACCTTTTCATATTGGTAATAAATAAATCTGATCAAATTCTTTGCCACGTCACTTGTATAATCTATCTCCAGCTGAGTGTCCTTCATCTTTTCCAAAACAGCCTTGGATATAAAATATTGAGCATCCACAAGTAGATACTCAGCAAACTTAGTAGAACTCAAATGGTATACACCAGAAGCTGAATATAACCTCCATTGAAGACCACTGAGGTCATCTTCAAGATCCTTCCATATTTCAGGATCTTCCTCATTTGTCCCACACATTCTTTTGAATGTGGTCCAAAGTTTTATTCCATTAGCTGAAGTTGGTGCTTCAGCCTCATACTTGGTCTCTAGTAACCTCCAAAGGTCCACCAAGTCTTCTCTATCACAACTTGCAAATAAAGATATGAGAGTGGTAAAAGTGTGTACCTCCTTGCCAAATCTGCCAATCTTCCAGAATCCACATTCATCCTCATCATAACTCACAATTGGATTCCTGGAATCTAATGGTAATACCTGCACCATATCTGAAGCTTCTAATGGGGAGAGCTTGAGGCTCTTTCTAATAACTGCTTCACTTGGATATAGTGGATTCATATCTTTTGGAAACTCAAGTGTAAATCCCTTCTTCACTGGCCTGGGAACTATCACAGCTTTCTTGATTTCCATCTCTTCTGCAAGTTGCTCCTTTCTTTCATCTGAAAGAAGTCTGAAAGTGTTTTCTTCCTGCACTTTCACCCAAATAGGATAAGCCCTATGTTCCAACTCATCAAATGTCAAAGCCTTCAACTTCTGATGTGTCCATCCAACTCCATGACATCTGAGCAACATAAAGTAGAGCTCCCTTCTATCCCTTTTCAACTCAGAGAGAATATTGCTTGCCTTGTGCTTCAAAATCACCTTACAATCCTTCTGAACTCTAAGAAGAAGCTCCAAACCCCATATTTGATCTGAAATGGTCAAGTCTGGATTATCCATGCAGCTTTCTTCCCAAGAATTGTACATCTGAACCACCTCTGGCATGTCAAAGTCAACCTCCAATTTTAAATCTCTCAACTTTTCCCTAGCAAGCTCATCACCATACTCAAGCCTTTCTGGTTCTATAATCTTCACACTTGAGTCTGAGCTAGCTCCATCACTTTCTTCTTCAGAAGTCACAACAAATGGTGACTTTTCCTTTTCACCTTGTTCCATCATTTGTTCAGCCAATCTTCTATCAAATTCAACTTGGGCTGCATTCTTTGGAACAATTTCTTCTACCAATTTACCCTTACCCTTATCTGATGGTGCAATGGTTGGTAAGGTAGATGGTAATACCTGAGTAGAAACTTCTTTGATGATAGATGATGACTGGAATACATCACCTTCATGTGCAGGTCTGTCAACGCCCAAATTTCCTCTATCGGCGCCCAAAATTCTTCTATCAGCGTCCAAATTTGTCTTGTCAACGCTCAAATATTTTCCCTCAGCGCCTTGTGTAACCTCTCTCAACATAGCTGTAAATGATAAATTTAGATTGGTTGGAGAGATTAAGGACGTATCAAAACCTGGTTGTTCCTTCAAAGTTGTAAGGGCTTCAGCAACATCCATTGATTGACCTTCTTGGCTGCCCTTATCACTCAGATTTCTTTGATCTTCCTCCCCTTTGGAAGACTCCTCCATACCCCTCCTAGCATGATCACTCACCAAAACAACAATCCTCTCCCTTAATTGCTTGAGTTCAAGGCCTTGTGAGCTGACAATTTGTACTAAGTCTGCATTTTGCTTTTGCAAGCTAATGCAGACTGCCGTCAATTCCAAAAGAGTCATTGGTTCCAGACTGCCCTCTTCTGAAATGGGGATTTGACCTCCCAAGTCAGGTTCATTGGGCATGGATGAGGACTTAATTATGGTGGGACTGCCTTGGCCAGCTTCTAAGCCAGAACCAATAGTCCCAGCCTCATCCAGGTCACCAGCCACACTTGTGGTGGTGGTTCTCTCTGCGTCATGGCTAGGACCACCAGAGGAGAACACTCCAGTAATCCTTTGGCGTTTGATCAACCTATATTCAGGTGGTGTGGAAGATGGTGTGGAAGAATGGGTAGATGTGGGTTGGTTAAGGGGTGTTTGAGATTGTGATGGTTGTGTGTCAGCGTTGGAAATAGGCACATCAACGCCAACATTTGATGTGTCAGCGTCAAAGGGTTCTTGGTCAATTTGCATTTGTTCAGGTGAGGGTAAAGGTTCAGGAATGGGTTCAAGTTGTGGTTGAGGGTCAATTTGAGGTTGGGGGTCTGGTTGGGGTTGTGCTGCTGCAATAACAGCAAGCATGGCTGGGGTTAAAGGTAAGTCTATATGAGGTGGTGAATCCATCTTTGTAAAAATAGCTTTCTTTTGTTCAGGGATTTTATAAAAATCATTGTGATCCCTTGAACAATATCTTTGATCATCAAAAATCATTTGCAGAAAACGGGGATAAGCTAAAGTCATTTTTGTCCCCTTGTTTTTACACATCCCTTCAAAAATCATTTTAGAATTGTTATATTTTTGCCCTGTTGCAATGCACACAATAGCACTTGCAATGGATCTATTGATCTCATTGTGCGCAGTACATTTGGGACTCAAACATTGAAGAAGGATGTGAATGAGGTACTTCCAGGCTGGGGGAAATTCCTGCTTATAATACTTATTAAGAGTACCTTCATCAGGAATAGGATATCCCAAAGCCCTAAGCCCTTGTTCTATTTCATTTATGGGAAGGATGGTTATACCATCAGCATCATCAAGATGCAAGGCCTGGCGTACCAAGGCCTCAGTAACCACCCAAGACCTCCCATGAACAATAGAAGTTAATGTGGTCACTCCATTAACTGTTGAGGAACTAACAGTGTTCCAAAACTTCTTAATGTGTGTGACTGGATTGAGTGGTGCATGAGAAAGAGCATACCTTAGTGGAGATGCGTTCAAATACGCCACCATTTGTGTGTATTGAGGAAACAAATCATTATCAGCAACAAGATAAGCAATCATGTTGTGTTGAGACTTGAACCCCAAATCCAATTCTGCTGAGTTAAACTTTGGTGCCATTGATGAAAGCTGTTAATTTGAAGTGTAGAAGATGAAGGTTGATAAGAGAAAAGTGTTAGACAAGAATTACAGATACCCTGTTTTAAAATAGGAGCCAAATTTATAGGAGATAAAGAATGCATGTGATTGGCCCAAAAATAGGCAAAGATTTTCAAAAACTAATCATGAAAATATTGAAAAAGTTATAAGTTATCTCATGCATTTAATGAAAGTAACAACTCCTAAAATTACGGCTTGAAAATATGTCAAAAAGTAACAACTGGGTAGGTCCCATTGAGTGTCAACGGTCAAGAATAGCCCATCAACGCCCAACGGCTATAATCTTGTCAACGTTCGCCTAAAGCCATGTCAGCGTCCAATTTGGTCACAACAACGCTTGGAAAAATCTTGTCAGCGTCCAAAAATAAAAATGTTTTAAAAAGTGAAAAATGACCTTAACAAGTAATTTATCCTAGAGAAAATAACCAAAAGCTGATAATTATTATAGGGCGGCAAGCACTGTCCAGTTATGCACACTTGCATAAGCAAGATAGACATAACAGTCCTCTAGTGTCCCTTGCTAACCAAAATTCTTAACAACCAAGTTACCTTATTAAATCCTTGTTACTCCCAGGTAAATCCCATATCAAAATCATTCCCAAGTCTCCCAACAGACCACAACCAATTCTAGGCCAAAATGTCTTGGCAGCATGCAAAGTTGATATACTATGCATGCTACAGTGCCTCATGGTTTAGTAAACTAACCCATACTCACCTGTGGACACAATCTAGAATTGTGATAAGAGTATCATATGGATACCCAAAAATCGTAAAGGTTCCTAAAACCTCCCCTTAAACTAGGATACAAAAAGTTTGCTAAAATCATGCATGAACATAAAAAATTTATGTCAAGATAGGAATGAAACATTCCAACCATCATCCATAAATAAAAACTTGTCCAAATGCTTCTCCTTTGATCCATAAGCAACTCTGTATCTAATGGTATACTGCTAACACCATCTGCACATTTAGATTGAAAACCACAAAACTAACATTGTTGCTGACAACGCCCCGATAACACATAACAGCGTTGAAGGAAGCTTTGTCAGCGTTTGACAATTATATTGCTGACAACGTTGCAAAAACACTTATCAGTGTTCAAACAACCTTTGTCAGTGTTAGAAAAATATAGTGGAAAATCTAAATCATCAATAAGACCAATAATAATAATGCATCATCCTGTACATACTTTTACAAAAAGAGTCCAAAACACATATTAAGTGAGATTAACCATTTCAATACTTGTTACCAAGTATTGAAATCTTCCAGCATCAAAAGGTTTAGTTAATAAATCTGACACATTTTCCTCAGTGTCAACCCTATCTGGTTGTATTAAACCTTTCTCAAAGCAATCTCTTATAAAATGGTGTCTAATTTCTATGTGTTTAGTTTTAGAATGATGTACAGGATTCTTAATGATGCATAAAGTACTATTATTGTCAACAAATATCTTAGTATGCATGAAATTATACCCATAATCCAACAGCTGGTTCTGAATCCACAACACTTGACCACAACATGCTGCTGCAGCCACATACTCTGCTTCAGTTGTAGAGTTAGCCACCACTGTTTGTTTCTTGCATTGCCAAGATATTAGTCTGCTCCCAAGAAACTGACATCCACCAGTTGTGGATTTCCTATCAAACTTGTCACCTCCATAATCACTATCTGAATATGTAATCAGCTCCAATGGTGAATCCTTTGGGTACCACAAACCAAGATTAAGATAGCATCTTAGGTACCTAAAGATCCTCTTCACAGCATAAAGGTGACATTCTTTGGGAGTCACTTGATGACGTGCACATGCACACACAGCAAACATGATATCAGGTCTGGAAGCAGTAAGATACATCAAGGATCCAATCATGGATCTATAATGCCTGACATCAACATCTTTCCCATCTCCAATCTTTCCCCACGGGTGTTCTCTATCCATAGGAGTAGTAGCCCTCTTTTCATGTGGAGAAAAGCCAAACTTCTTCAAGATTTCAGCAACATATTTGTCCTGGGAGATGAAGATACCATCGTCTTTCTGCTGAACTTGTAAACCAAGAAAGAAGTTCATCTCCCCCATAGCACTCATCTTGAATTTGTCTGTCATAAGCTTGGAGAAATCCTCACTCATCTTTGGATCAGTAGACCCAAAAATGATATCATCAACATAGACCTGCACAAGCAACACATCTTTGCCTTTCTTCTTTGTAAATAGTGTCTGATCTATGGTGCCCCTCTTGAATCCATTGTCCACCAAATAGGTAGACAAAGTACCATACCATGCTCTAGGGGCTTGATGAAGGCCATACATAGCCTTTTTGACTCTATACACTTTATCTGGATGCTCTGGATCCTCAAAACCAGGAGGTTGCATGACATATACTTCTTCAACAATGGTGCCATACAAGAATGCACTTTTAACATCCATTTGATAGACTGTGAAGCCCATGCAAGATGCATAGGCTAGAAAAATCCTAATAGCTTCAATCCTTGCAACTGGTGCAAAGACTTCCTCATAATCTATCCCCTCCTCTTGTGTATAACCTTGAGCCACTAACCTTGCCTTGTTTCTGACCACAATACCTCTTTCATCTCTTTTGTTCTTGAGAACCCATCTTGCCCCTATAGGTCTGACATATCTAGGACAATCAACCAGCTCCCAAACATCCTGAATTGCAAATTGGTGAAGCTCATCCTGCATTGCTTCCACCCAGCTTGGTTCTTTGAGAGCATCAAATATCTTCTTGGGTTATTCTTGTGACAGAAAACATGCAAACAAACATGCTTGCACAAGAGGGGTATCAACCTTCTTGTGTATATTGGCAATAAATCCACCAAGTCCTTGATGAGATCTTCTTGTCTGAACTGGAGTCATAACATCACCAATGATCTGAGATGGGGGGTGATTCTTCATTGTGGAGGTGAGAACCCCTCCTTCAAAAAGTCTGGTGTCCTCAACCTCATGCTCCATGTTGCCAATATCTTCTTCATCAGACTCTCTTTGAGCAACATGAATCTCTTCATGAACATTGGAAGGTCCACCTTGTTCAAAACTGGAAGAGAAAAGATGCCCATAAGTGTTGTCAACGTTTGAATCTTGGTTGTCAGCGTCTGGGCTAACAGTGCTTGAAATGTTGTTGTCAACGTCTGAATTGGTCTTGTCAGCGCTAGATTTGCCTTTGTCAGCGCCTGAAGAACCATGCATGTTTGTATCTGGTGGTATTTGGAAACCACCATTATCTTGTCCAGCAGCAGCAGCAGCAGCAAAAGCATCTGTCCAAATGGGAATTGTGACATATTCAAATGTAGGAGATGCCTTTTCTACTTGTGATCCAACTCCCTCATTAACCTGTGTACCTGAAACATCAACAATTTGTTCTTCCACAACATCTGAAGTTACCTTCACAATGTCTGGATTAGTGACAGACATATAATTTAAAGTTCTAGATAAGGGTTCCAAATCAAACAACCAATTAGGACCACTCTCAGGATCACTAGGTTTATTCTCTAAGAACCTAACATGTACTCTTTCAACAATTCGTTTGTCCTCTTTAAGATAAACCCTATAACCCTTGCTCTGGACTGAATACCCCATGAAGTAGCCCTCATCACCTTTTGCACTAAATTTCCCTAAGGCATCACTAGTATCTAATACTACTACATGACAACCAAAAGGTCTGAGAAAACCAATATTAGGTTTTCTTCCCCAAAATAACTCATAAGGTGTTTTGTTCTGAATTTTGTTAACCAATGCTCTATTTTGCACATAGCATGCTGTATTAACAGCCTCAGCCCAAAAGGCTATAGGAAAGTGAGCATCAGCCAACATTGTTCTAGCTGCTTCAATTAGGGTTCTATTTTTCCTTTCAGCAACCCCATTTTGTTGTGGGGTTCTAGCAATACTAAACTGCCTAGTAATTCCTTTCCTGGCACAAAAATCATCAAGCTTTTTGTTCCTAAATTCCCCACCATTATCACTCCTAAGCATTTTAACCTCATTGCCAGACCTTTTCTCAATTTGAGTGATAAATTCAATAAGAACATCAGCTGTGTCACTCTTCATAGCTAGAAAGAATGTCCAAGTAAACCTAGAAAAGTCATCAGTGACAACAAAACAATATGACTTTCCATTCAAACTCTCTATATTTGTTGGACCAAAGAGGTCCATGTGAAGCATATGAAGAGGTCTGGAACTAGTATGCACCTGCTTGGACTTGAATGAGACCTTGTGCTGCTTGCCTTTAAGACATGCAACACAAGAGTGGTCATTGTGGAAGGCCTTCTCAGGCAAACCATCAACTAAACCAAGCCTCACAAGTCTATTTATATTTTTAAAATTTATGTGCCCTAGTCTCCTGTGCCACAAATTACTTTCATCTACTGAGGCCTTAGCATAAAAACAAGACATATTTGTATTCACTTTAATCCCATTTAAATTCACATTGTATATGTCCTTATGCCTAGGTGTTCTATACTCAATATACTTCTCATCAGGGATCTTAAAATCCTTGCTTAACACCAAACACTCAGTATCAGTGAAAAGAACCTTATTTTTGTTATCACACACTTGTGATACACTAAACAGATTATAATCCAGTTCTTTTACCAGGAAGACATTCTCAAAACGTAGATTATTGGTGAGAAGGGTTCCTTTGCCCGTGATAGTCCCATATCCACCTCCAAAGTATACCTTATCACCATCTTTAATAGGAGTGAAGTTCGTCAGATAGTCTTCCTTTCTTGTCATGTGCCTTGAGCATCCACTATCCCAGTATCCATAATCATTGATCTGCTTTTGAATGCCCTGCACATAAAGAAAACAAATTAGTTTTCTTTGGGAACCCAAGTCTCAGAAGACTTGGATTCATCTGGTTGTTCAATAAGAACAGACTTAGTTCTCACAACAACCCCATTCTCATCCTTTTTAGGATGAAAAACCCAGTTAACCCCAATTGGTTTTGTAATGACCTTAGAAATGTAATTAAATCTATTGCAAGTCATTGAAATTCCATTATTATTAGGGTTTTGATCTTTCTTGGGTCTCCATGTTAAGCTTGAAGAAGCTTTAGACCCCTTACCTTGTGGTTGCAAATATTTAGGTCTGGTCACGTTTTTGTCAGCGTTGGATTTTGTCCTGTCAACGCTGAAATTACCCTTGTCAGCGTTGAACCTAGGGTTTGCTACAGGAACCCATTGCCTATTTGACCAGGTGTTTGTCTTTTGAAAAGGTCTTTGTCCATGAGTGTTAGACCTTCTAGAGAAGAATGGGGCAGGTCTAATCACTTGTGGACTTTGCTGCACACAAGGTTTGGGTCTGACAACGTTTGACTTCCTAACAACGTTGACTTTCTTCCTATCAGCGCTAAAATTGTTCCTATCAGCGCTGGATTTTGGAGCGTTGACACACTTGTATGCCAAATGTGAAAAGCTACCACAAGTATAACTGGCTTTCTTAGACACACTCTTAGGTCTAGAAGAGAAGAAACCTGTTCCATGATTGTTAACTTGGCTCTTGGGTGACCTATTATTCCTATACATCTCTGCATATTTAATGGTAGGTCTTCTAACAGTGTTGGAGCCTAGGTCAACAGCTTTACCAGTGACTGGATGAGTAACCTTAATGGGTGGTGATTCATTGGGACTTTCACATAGCAAACCTCCCTTAACAAACAAATTAGGGTTAGCTTTCTTCCACTCATTTAGGTCAGTCAATTTTTGTTGATACTCTTCTACTGGAGTGACAACTCTTGGTGGAGGAATGAATTCCTCTTCTTGGCATTCTGGTATACCAGTCCAAGCTAAATCCTTTCTAAGGACACCATAGAAGTCACCAGCTGGTGGTGGAACCAGAGAGTAATCATTCATCCCAATCCTAGTCATTTCCTTAGGATCCCTTTGTTTAGCTACACAGTCTCCTAGGGTTTGGGTGGCTCTATCAAATCTCTGAATCTTGAGGTCAACATTATCTTTATTCTTAATGGCCTCATCTAACTTAGCCTGTAGGTCTCTATTGACCTTTGTCATGATATTTCTAATATCCATACTACCCTCTAGCTCATGTTTTAAGATATTTATCTTATCTTTTAAATCAAATTCCATTTTCTTGTATTCAGAAACGGTTTTCTCAGTTTCAGTAAGAGCTAGTTGGTAATTAGACAATTTACACCTTTCAGTGCTCATATCATCTTTTAGTTTTAACACCTCTTTGTTAAGTCTGTCAGTGTTTAACCTACAACCTTTGCTACAAAAAGCATCATCATATACCTCATTATCAGATGAAGAGGAGGAGTGTGCCCTGAGAGCATATTCAACATGCTCTACTTCTTCAATATCAGCAACCAAAGCTTTGTCCTCTTCAGCATTCTTAGCCAGATAGCTCCAATCCCATCCAGTACCATCAATTCCTTGAACTACAACCATGGCTTTAGAATCTTGAGCTTTGACAACCTGACTTGAGGGTTTACCAGCATCAGATCTTCTAGGAGATCTGCATTCCCTCATGAAGTGTCCCATACGATGACAGTTGTAGCATTCAACTTTGGATTTATCAAATCCAGCAGTATCTTTAGCATTGAAGGTCATCTTCTTCTTGAACCTTCTATTCCACCTATTTGCTCTTATACTAGTAAGAGCCATGTTCCACTTGATGTCCATCTCTTCCAAATGTTCATCACTTATCTGCTCAAGGTCCTCATATGTAATCACTGAACCATTGGGAAAAGAAGCAATGTAAGCACACACAGTATCCAAATCCAAACCAGCAGGTTTTACTCTTGGGCAGTCATTCATGAATGTGTCAGCGTCTGAAAAGGAGACGTTGACAGGACTTGTTCCAGCGCTGACAAATGATGATCCAGTAACTGGATGCATAAAAGAGTCCTTCTGATTGAATTGACCTTCACTATGAGAGAAGAAGGCCATGTTGCTGGTGCTAGCTTTGCTTCCATGTGCTGAAAGAGTTTCATCTTCCAACAGTCTTAGTTTGTTGTAGATGTCATCAAACGAGGAGCTCTTGTAAGTATTATTGGCAAGAATAGATCTTGCCTCAATCTTCCATGCCTCACCAAGACTTTTCAGAAAGGTAGCATTGGTGTCAACATCACCAACTTGTGTCCCCATGAAGGACAACTTGCTTGTGATGTCAAGCAATCTGCTTCTCACACTACTCAGTTTCTCATTGGGCTTAGCTTTGAAGACATCATAATCATGCAGAAGTTGCTTTTTCTTTTCTTCCTTAGTGTCTGCATTGCCACCATATGCAACTTCAATTGCTTCCCAAAGATCCTTAGCAGATTCATAGCCTCTATATTTGTGCTGATTTTCTTGTCCCAAAGAGACTTTCAGAATATTTAGGGCTTTCATGTCAACCCTTTTCTTTGCAATATCTTCAGCACCTACAGCTCTACCATCTCCAGGTTTTTCTTTCTTATCTTCATTAGGGAATCCTTCAACAGCTGATCTTTGAGTAATGGCATCCTGAATCTTTTGAGCCTTATTGAATGAGTTTCCATATTCAATAATCTCCCAGAGTGTGTAATCAAAGATCCCCAGATATTGTTCAAAGTTGAACTTCCATAAGTCAATGTTGGTTGCATCAAGCATGGGAATCTTGATGTTTGGTAAGGGTGAAGAGGAGGTGGTTACTGCTTCAGACATGATGTAGTTAGGGTTTTGGTGTTTTTAGGGTTTCTGAGAAAATTAGAGTTTTGGTGTTCTTCAAAGATCAAAAGTTCCTCAACAAGCTCTGATACCACTTGTTGATCCCAAACTTAGATCGATTAGCTTTGTGTATACGAGATTAGATCAAGTATAACACGTAGAGAAACCTTTGTTATATTCTTTGTGAATCTAAGTGTTACGCGGAATTTAACACTTAAACAAGAACACAAGATGTAAACAAAACTTTCACTTTGATTATGAATGTCGAACTTGCTTACAATGAAAGATGTTTACGAATGAAAACTATATAAAACTTGATATTAAACATTAACCTAAAGGCCTTCTTTTATAGACTAAGAAGCCTTGTACAATAAGCTATGTATCAACTATTCTAGGTAAAGATAAACATAGAAAATACATTGTCGTTTCTATCCTTACTAGAAGTATTCTAGAATATAATAAACGTGTAGCTTATATCTTCCATCAGTGCTTGTCTTCAATCTATCAACGCTTGACTTTAACTTGTCAACGCTTGAGCTGTCAGCGCTTGCTTTGTTCCTGTCAACGCTTGTTTTGTTCTTGTCAGCGCTCAAGTGATCTGGCCTTAATTTATTCCCAACAATTCAGTAAAATCTGTACTGCACACTTTATATCTTTGTTTCAAATTAAATATAACGACTTTTTAAAACTCATTCCGTCTCAAATTAATAATCTAAATATCTTTTTTAGTATGTTTCAGTTTAATTATCCACTAATAAAAATACGAGAAGAGTTATTGTAGATGATATATTTATCTTAAATATTAACGGACTAATCCTCATCATTCAAATCTACCCAATCTAATTGATAATACTGAAAATATTTAATTAATTCAATTATTTTTATAATTTAAATATCTGTTAAACCGTTAAGTGTTAAACGAAAAAAATATACCCTCGCGACGAGCATTTAATTTTTTTTTTATAAATATGCATTATGATATATTTTTGAAGAAAATTTTTTTTCGTTTTTTTTCTTGTTGTTAAAGTTTACATAAAAAATCATATATCATAATAGTGTTTCATCATATATGATAAAAGTGTTAAATCATAAATTATTGTTAAATCATGTATATGATATTGGTCTATATCATAATATGATAAGTTATAGAGAAAATACTTTGAAAATATATTAAAGTTGTCTATTTTTATGATGTTGTGTAGCCAACTATTTTTTTTTTCATTTTACTATAAAACTTTTAAATTTTGACTTTTTGTGTATAAGTTTACCTACATAGCCTTGCCATTTTATGTGGCTCCGGTTTTATTGCCAACTCATCTTCATTATTTCAATTTAATTATGTAAAGACAAAATTACCCTTATGTTTATTTATAATCAACTTTTTATTTATTCTTTTTCATTTCCTTTTTTTCCCACTGATATTTTTAATAACTTATTCTTCATTTTCATCAGTCAAAATCAAATCAATAACCTACTTCTCATTAGAAAAAAACCCAAAATCAAAAGAATATATTTTCCATTTTTGTCTTCATAAAACGTTTTCATAAAAAATCCAAAATCAATTCAAAACAACTCAAAACCCATAATCATCATCGTTCGTTGCAGGGGTCTCTTGATGGTTTGGTGGTTGCGGCGTGAGTGGTACTAAGGTGGCATTTTTACGTAACCGTTGGTGGTGTGATGGGTTGGAGGCGGGGTAGTAGCTAGGTGACCTTGGTCGGTCGGATCTGAACCTAGAAGTGTGATCACCATTGCAGTGGTGTCGGTTGTGATAGTTTGTACGGAGGTACCGGTGGCAGTGGTTTGATTGTAGGTAGTTGTGGTAGTTTGACATCAAGTGATGACTGTGGTTGTAGTGTTTGGAGGCGGCTGGTGACGATAGTGGTTGTTTTTTAGGCGGCTGGTGATGATAGTGGTTTTTTTGGAGGCGGCTGGTGACGACAGTGGTTTTTTTGGAGGCGGCTGGTGATGACAGTCGTTGTTTACGTTCCATAGAGCTAACAAGCCTCCATTTAGAAATATCTAAAATTTATCGGGGAAGAAAATTAAAAGGTTTAATAACAAGATGATAAGTTGATAATTGATCAAATAAAAGATATCAGGGGTAGGCGTGTTTTGGTGTAGGTGACGATAATAATTGTGCTGGACCCACCACTAAAACAATATTTTTAATATAAAAGAAGTGATATGTCTAGCTGGACATTATATTACCCCTTTAATACATTACGGGGAATTTTTATTCATGAATAAACAATAATATTTGTTATGTGAGGAGAGCAGTAACCTCCTACATTTTTCTCCGTCCATTTCTCTCTTTCACTTTTTCAACTTTTGTCAAATAGATCCTAGCCATTGTTTCTGCTACTCTTCCATTTTTATTGTGTATCTCACATGTACATTATCTTTCTCCCGTATTCTTCGCAGCCATAGATCGAGTTATGCACAATCGCCGCCCTTGGTTTCCATCACACTCCCTACCTTCTTCCATCCCCATCGTTGATCTTCCCCGTCACACTCTTATCCTTCACACTCCCATGCCCTCATTTATTCACACACACTCCCAATAAAAAAATACACGGGGAGATCTAGATTTTTCTTGATATAACTTTACCAAAAAGTACTTTTTGATTCATCAAATCCATAGATCAGTTTGCGGTGCAAGGTGATTCGAGTAAGAAGAGTAATAAAGATGAGAATCCTCCCATACCGTCAATGATTCACACCTCACCCTAGCTCTAATTGATCTATGAAAGTCTATGTTAACCATGAAGTCGCCGGCGTTTGTTTGGGTTTTCCGTCAAACCTCTGCCACTAATAGTAAGTCTGACTATAGTTCTTTATAGTTTTAATTGAATTGTTGTTTATTTATTTGATGAGTTGGATTTATAATTGTTGATTTTGTGTACGTGGTTGATAATGAACAAATACCCAATTATCTCATTTTTTTCTTCAGGTATATATAAAAATGATTACTCCTTCATTAGTCACATTATGTATACGGGTTTTAATTTTTAGTTAAAAAATGAATCTTTACTAAGACTTGAATCTGTTTCAAATAAAAGTACTAAAATGTTAGTGCATCTTATTTTTTGTTTCTTAATTGTTGCTTTATTCTATCTAGGTTGTAGGAGGATATGGATATTTGATTTTACTGTATGTGTGATCTTTCAAATGTTAAAGACATCTTCAAAGAACTATTGCAGGTGATAAAAGTTCTGATCTCTCCCAACTCTATTTTGTTGACTTATTTCTATATAGGATAATGTAACAAAGTATTTCAGACTATTGTCGAAGCGTATATAGAATGACTATAATACACATATACTTTCAGTAGATTGGAACAACGGACTTCACAATGCGTGAAGACTTGGCGTTTGGCTCTAAAAGTTGGTATCCTCGCAAAGCAATTTGGGCCACGTTTATCATGGTATGTTGTTTTTATCTAAAAAGACATAACTGTAGTGATTGATGACCCAAAAGTTATATCCTGATAACCTTTGTATTCATTTAATTTACACTTCTATTTCAGGTACGTGTATGATATTCTTCATTTGATTGACAAATTAAAGCATGACACTTTGTCAGTCATGACATTTGGTTTCGTGTGGTGCAATTTGTAACGAATAACGAGGATCATCAGGTTCGTGCTTCATAATTTTGATTTGTTCATTGTTATACTACGAGTTTAATGATATCGACTACATTAGTAGTAACGATATTCACCTTTGAGGATAGTGGAAGGATGGCAGAGCGCAAGAATCGCTCGCCTCAGCAACCTCCACAGGCACACGCATGCCATGGGTTAATGCAATCCATATTTAGTGTGTTTTTATTAAAACATCTTATTAATACATGTGTAACTTACAGAAGTGATGCTAGAGGCAATGATAACTTACGGAAGTGATACTAGAGGCAATGATGATTACTTAATCTGGTATGCTTTTTTTTGTAGCTAAAAACGACATATTTGTCGTTTTCATACAAGAGGCAATGATGACTCATTGAATAAGAAGGTTAAACATGAGGTGCTCTGCATTTTGGCAAGGCATCTTACGAAAGTTGCAGCCATGACGCCCTGTTTTCCCATTGTTGTACCCTTCTCATCCAATCGTGATTAGATTGTTTGTCATCGTTGTCCAACTAAGAATGGCAATGATGTGGGAATTGTCTTGCTATGTTTGAGATAAAACAATCAGGGTTATGTTTTTGTGGTTGTCAAGGGATATATGTATGAAGTTTTCATTTTTAATGCCAAATATTTTTTGGGATCTATTTTTTTGGATTTTTGATTTTAGGTTGTAAACCAAATGGCAGGTTGTTTGGATGAGTGAAAGGTGATTGCCTGTTTTTATTGTTTCTCAATTTATGCTTAATGTTTATTTTTGTTTGTTACAATTTACACTATGTACTAAAACACGTTACTTAAGTTTGTACCATTTTTTTTCCTTTTTTTAGGTTTGCAGGGCTGCTGATGCACATAGGTAGAAAGCTGATATAGTAAACGTTTGGAGATTATATAATATATCTTTGAAGATCGAGCATCATTACTTGAAGGTATGTTACTATAGATATGCGTTGGTTTACACAAACCTATAATACTAGAGTTGGATTTGGGCGGGTTGGGCAGTGATTCCAAATGAGCCAAATTTGAACCTGTCAATATGGGTTGTCCTGGGTTTGGTTGACCCGCGACACTTTTCTCCATAAATTAAACTTTATATGTAACATCCCACTTGGATAAGTGGACCGTTACGTGTATTTATGGCGCGTCATCAAAGCATAAGGTAAATGTCCTAAAACATTAACTGACCATAAAGGAAATACCAGAATCAAACACCGGCAATCCAAACATAAGCCTAAAACATGAAAAGTAAAATACTGAAGGAAAGGACTAAACAATGTCCAAATAAGCAGAATAATGTAAGTACATAAAGTAAGAAGTCTGGATAGCTTCCATCCAAATGCACGTGCTCTCAGAATCCTAAGAGCGTCCTGGTGTACCTGCCGTTAGAACATGAAAGGGAACTACGGCTGAGCATAACGCTCAGTGAACGGATATAAAGCATGATAAGGAAATACTGAAATGAAACAGATGATGAAATACTGGAGCTGTAAGACTGGTAAGTAAAGTTGCAGCGGAAATCTGTGTATAATCTGTAAAGTTTGATTTATAAATAATAAAGCTGAACTGTTATTAGTTAAATCTAAAAACATGCATTTACTGTATTTTATTTGCCAGAGCTTATATGGGTCACGTTCTGTAACAACCGTGCATGAATAACTGGAGGGGTGACCTCGTCATGCTGTAGAGGGGTGACCTCTAAATACTGTGCTGGGTGGAGGGATCAGCTCCAATGTGAAGGATGTAGAGCACACACCACATTCACCCTGATAACTTGTAAACTGATAAGCCTAGGATGCATCCATACGCACTGAACATGAGTGGGACGATGCATGATATCACTCTCCTGCATGTGAGTCACGACACCGGTGCCTCTAGTGTCGTGGTTACGATACCTCCGTAACTAGTACATAAACTGGTCGTACTTGTATATAATGCTCAGGCAACTTATTTCATTTTTAACATGATTTCTGATAAGCTTAAACACATACGAGGAAAAACATTTGGCTGCAGACGGGGAATCCTAATCATACATAGAAAGGAAGTCCTTACTGAAAGGACGTAAATCTGTACCTTGTGTCCAGTAACGGACTGAAGATGAACCGACGAAACTCCTACTCTGACTTCACGTTAGCTACATAAATAAAGGACGTGAATGAGTTGTCTGATTACTGTATATTATTACTGGTTCTTTCTGTTCTGAACATGGTTTAATATGTTCTTGTAGTTTTTCTGTTTGTGTATATTCTGATAACTCTGATTGTTGTTAAATATTTTTGATTAATATATCACTTGTACTTTGACTAATGTATAACTTGTACCCTCGTACTCTACATATATATTATTAATAGTAACCTGTTAAAATAGAAAGTTCCCTTAAAAGTAAAATTAGTTAAGTCGTGAATTATTAAGCTATGGTTAATTATAAGTATTATAATAATAAAGTCATGTTTTAAATAATTATAATATTAATAAAATCTATCTTGAAAAGCCCTTTTTTTATAAGTCATGGAATAATAAGCTAAATTAATTAAGCCGTGATTAATTTTACAAATAATTAAATAAGTTAATTATTTTATAAGCCCAAATCAATAAGCGAAAAAAATAAATAACCCTAAAATTTATTAGTCGAAATTAAATAAGCCTAACCTTATTAAGGCAATTTAAATAAGCCGGACATCGCAATGCGCTTGACCCGCCATATACCAATTGTCATCTTAAAATACCAAACAAAAACTGGCGGCTTCTTGTTGACTCAAAAGAAAATAGGCGGCTGCTTCTTGTCTTATTTCTTTTTTTTGACCAATGATTTGAAACTATTTTCTTTTATATCCCCAAATAGGCAGCTGACATGTTAACCCCACCAATGCAAACCTTTTTTTTTGTTTCTTTGATTTAATATGCGGCCATTATGTCCCTTTTCCTTGCCGAGGGACGAATTCCAATCTTTTTTTTCTTTGTTTCCCGACGGCACAACCCAAACAAGGCAAACCCTATTTTTTTAAGATGAATATTTGTTATTTTATTCCCTGATTATTATTTTGTGTTAAGTGGGTTGGGCCTTAAGCGCATTTCTCTTTTCTTTTTGTCTTAAAACCGCCGGCGCATAACATATACAACACCATATTTTTATTTCGACCTCTATAAATGTCGTGTATAACCTTCGTGACTCTGAATTTTATATTATTTATTTTCTGAATAAATAATACTTAATACTTATTTCGTAATACCTGTAAAGCTTGAAAAGTATTATTTATTATTCTGAACTAACTGAATATATTTAATTTCGTAAACTTTAACTTAATCTGAGACTGCGTATATTTAATATTCATGGATTTTTAAAATGGTTAATATCTGAATAGCTAAAATTAATCATTTTAGCGAATAATTAATTACGTCACGTTTTAAATAAAATAGCGACTGTGTATAATTTATGTTCTTGGATTTTAAATGCGGGTTTTACAACTCTTTCCCTCTAAAAGAATAATTCGTCCTCGTATTAAGGATGCGATAATGCTGCCGTTTTACAATTCTCCCTCTCAAAAGGAAAATTTGTCCTCGAATTAAAGGTATTTAGCTGCTGAAGTTATAAAAGTTGAAAAGACACATATGCTGAAAGAGCATGAAGGCTGAAAAGACATATAAGCTGAAGGATATTTCGTCTTCTAATTAAGACATAATGTTGCTGATAGATATAAACATGACATGACTGAACTGATCATGTAACGTGACATGGCATGGAACGTGACATGACTAAAAGAACTTAATTGGATTTATTAAAGGAAATGGAATGAGAGATCCGGATGGACTCCTCCGTTTCGAGTGGCTTCCCGCTCGAAACGATTCCTTAAGCGGTCTAAGCATAATGAAAAACTTGGTCCTGATGATGCTGAATAGTTTCTGGTTCCTTACTTAAGATGGATTTTCTGAATCTGATGGAATGAGTAAGCTATAGCATGTAGGATACATGAAACGGTACGTATAAATATCCTGAAAGATAACATTTATATATCTGAGCAAGCTGCTGAAAGGATATAGGGACGAACTACGTGAACGATTGTGAACATGCTACGTGAGCAATTGTGAATGTGGTTCACGATTAAATGAGGAATTCTGGCATGGAATATATCGTGCACGATAATACATGAAACATTCTGTGAACGTGATGCTTGGACATATCATGAACATATGCTGACTGAGGAAAGAATGTCAAACGATACGGCCTGAGACGTGAAACGTCTGCCTGGGTATGGATAAGCTCTGCTAACTTGAGTCTGGTTCCCTAAGCTTTCTGTAACCGAATTCGGTAATAAACTATGAAACGTGTATCGTGAAATGGCACACGAACTTGAACGTGAACAATGTTATGAATGCTAACGTGAGCTTAAATCATGGGATGACACGAAATATGAACTGAAACAGCATCATACTACGAATGAGACGTAATTGTGAAAATAAACGTGAAAGTAAATGTGAACGTACACGTGATTGTGTACATGAACGTAAGCGCGATTCGCGAACGCTAATTTTGATCTGACAAGATTGTTGATGGAATACTTTGGAATCATACGACCTATTGCTGAATTTCCTGCAGCATGTCGGTGTCCTATCTTGAACCTGAGGTATGTCAGGCTTCCAGATATGAACATAGTTGCATCAATTATGTTATACTGCTTCTATCAAAATTATGTTTGGGTTTACGGTACCTTCTGGTGGAATATGAGTGATTAGTCATGAAAGAATTTTGAGTCTGGGTAAAATAGATCTCTCGTAGCATAGGATCTTATGGAATACAAAATTTTAGTGTAGGTCCTCTCCTTTATGCGAAAGCTTAGCCATAGAAAGCTAATCAAGAGATCTTTCAGCAATTTCTGCGGTAGTAGCCAACTGAATTCTTGAAATTTTGTACTTCGTTCACCGGCGTCGGTCGTGACCATCTGGTGATGGCCTTCACCTTCGCAGGATTGTCTGAAATTCCTTTCTGCTGAAATAGTGTGGTCCAGAAATGCCACCTTGTTCTACTGGGATTTATATCTAGAAAGCTGCTTATATGATTTTTCTCCTATCAGAGAATCTATACAACTGTGAGAAGATGATTATCTTGTACCTCTCTAGAATTTAGAAGATCAAAATGTTATCAAAGTACATACTGACGATTTGGTCTACGAAGTCATAAAAATTTTTTTTTTCATAAATTTCATGCTATAGCTGGAGAATTAGGAAGCTCAGAAATATAACTCCAAATCTTTAGAGTGACTATAATATGTCTCTCTCACCACTGATGATGACATGATCATGAATTTTTCTGTAAAATATATAAGAAGTCATAGCAGATCAGATAAACCTATTATTCGTGGAATGAACATCTACTAAAAATGATGATCTTGTAAAAAAAATCGGTGGCCTCGTTCCGATAACTCTTGCAGCAATTGTTGAAACTCTTTTAACTTAGCTGAATCCCTGGAATAAAGAGTTTTGAATACAGGTTCTATTCCTGAGACAAGCTTGATGTTAAATTTTGTCTCGTGGTTAGGAAGGAATTTCTAGAATAACATCTGGAAATTTTAGTATAATCTGCTGATCATGGGTTCGAGGAATTTTAGAAGTGAATTTATAACTGGTAGCTAAAAGTCTTCGTAGCTATGGACTGATGAGTCACGCTCTTGTAAGGCAGAAATAATTTGTACTGATTTTTCTGACAGAAAGTATAATGAATATATTTGGGATTTAGTAAGACGGATCTCGTCGTTAACTGAAAATAAGGCTTTAATAAAGATGGTGATACTGTTAAGTCCTTTCTGGCTGAGAGGTAGGGGACCACCTGATTTAAGATAAAGCTGACATAGGAATACGTGAAGTGTACATGGAGACTTTTCACTGAATGTGTTCGTCTGTAACCTCACAGAATGAACTCTGCGTGTTTAATCTGAATAATACTCTAGTAGTGGTAACTGAGTTTTAATTATCTGATTTAGGCGTGCCATGACAAAAACGATATACTCCCTTGGAGGGTACCCTGAATTTCTAAGAGCCTGATTTAGCAAACATACAGAGTTATGAGTTCTGACTCGTACTCTGAGAAGATATTCGTATGACGTGTACCATGACTGGTGTCCTGATATGTGTCTTCCGAAATGATACATAAGACCTGTGTCTTGACCGTTGTCTGGACATGTATTTTAGTGGGTGAATCAGGACAAGGCTGACAATTTTTGGTAACTGCTAGGATTGGCGGACCGGTTAGACTACTAACCTTTGTATTTCTGGTCACGTCTGTTCCAGAGTTCTGATGGTTACTGACTGATTAATTATAAGCACGATGGTTTTCACTATTGCTTTGTCTGTCAATTTATGACGGTCGTTATCATGACCGTGACTCCTGTAACTATTCTGCTGAGTGGCCGACTGGGTTCCGGTTCCCACTCTTCTGAATGAACGGCTAGCTGAGTGAAGTGTGACATCTAGCTGAGAAGGTAAAAGTATGTAATGGAAGGGTAGCGTCTGATGGTTCAAATTTATTCTTGTCAGAAATTTCAAATTTATACTTTTCGTCCTTGTTCTGCAGAGTCTTCATAGTATGAACGGCATCAGTGTCTTGAGAGATCTCCAAGTATTAGCAGCATCAGCATTTTTGAGGTCTTCAAAGTGTTAGGAGCATCAGCATCTAGTAAAAATCTTCAACTCACGAGCAGCATCAGCACCTGGTAGAATGTCGACAAGTGGAAATGCCTGAGATGATTGAGGATCGATTAGCAATATCCATAGAGTAGGGTACCTAGAGTACACCTGGACTACTGTACATGAAGTACAAAGTGAATACTGCACATGGAGCATATCTGAGACACTGTACGTGGATTACACATGAAATAATGTACATGAAGTATAACTGAGATACTGTACATGGGGTGCATACAGAATATTGTACATGACACTAGTGGAAATTTTATGGGGGAATCGATACTGGTGTCAATTGTCTGACCTGATTAAAGAAATAAATCCATTTAAACGGTAGTAAACTGATCTGAAATAAGTAACATGATAGGCTGACAATTCCTGTGTCGACTTAATGCTGGTTGTATCGAGGCTGAAAAGTATGATATAATAGAAGTCCCAACAGTGGTCAGCATGAAGTATGATCAATAAAGGCCAATCCTGATTTATCATGAAAACGGTTTTACTAAAATTCTTTTTGTGTCTTAGCATGGAGACATTTATCATTCTACTGAACATAAAACCCTCGTACGGAGACATGAAACTGACACAGCGTGAAAACGATATCAACTTGGGATTGTACGAACTGGATTGTTATAAAGACTATAAAAGTATGATCAACTGTGGTTTAACATCGACTGATGTGGACGGCTATGGTTCAATCCACAGAATTCGAGGGACAAAACACGTGACTAAGTATGGGCGATTCTGGGGCGATCCATACTTGTCAAAATTTTCTGAGAACTGTCATGTACAGGATTTACAATCTAGGACTAAATATGGATGGCTGTAGTCCAATCCATAATTGTCAAAATTTATAGAATGTCATGATATGAGCAAAGGTGAACAACTGTGGATCTGTTCACAAAACATCATTCGACTGAATAGCATGAAAATTTGTCCTGAAAAAAAAATGGTGAGCGTTTATGGGCTGGTTCACCAAGTAATATTCGACTGAAAACATGAATCTGACATGAGTAATGATGAACGCCTATGGTCAGTTCATCTATACAAAAATCTGAACAGACAAGGGTGAACGCCTATGGTCAATTCACCAAAACAAAAATTCGTTAAAAAATCACATGCGACTAAATATAGCCAGTTCTGTACCAATATTTTACTTAGTCAAAAACTTTAAGAAAACCGAATGATAACTGAAGAAAACTGACTGATAATTTCATGAGAAACATGAAAGATAACAACGCCAAAATCTGGGAAGTTCCCGGTGACTACCCACTAGTCACATGTCAAGTTTTAGAGCCTACAGGTCGAACCTATAGCTCTGATACCATAATTGTAACACCCCAATTGGATAAGTGTATTTATGGCGCGTCATCAAAGCATAAGGTAAATGTCCTAAAACATTAACTGACCATAAAGGAAATACCGGAATCAAACACCGGCAATCCAAACATAAGCCTAAAACATGAAAAGTAAAATACTGAAGGAAAGGACTAAACAATATCCAAATAAGCAGAATAATGTAAGTACATAAAGTAAGAAGTCTGGACAACTTCCATCCAAATGCACGTGCTCTCAGAATCCTAAGAGCGTCATGGTGTACCTGCCGTTAGAACATGAAAGAGAACTACGGCTGAGCATAACGCTCAGTGAACGGATATAAAACATGATAAGGAATTACTGAAATGAAACAGATGATGAAATACTGGAGCTGTAAGACTGGTAAGTAAAGTTGCAGCGGAAATCTGTGTATAATCTGTAAAGTCTGATTTATAAATAATAAAGCTGAACTGTTATCAGTTAAATCTGAAAACATGCATTTATTGTATTTTATTTGCCAGAGCTTATATAGGTCACGTGCTGTAACAACCGTGCATGAATAACTGGAGGGGTGACCTCGTCATGCTGTAGAGGGGTGACCTCTAAATACTGTGCTGGGTGGAGGGATCAGCTCCAATGTGAAGGATGTAGAGCACACACTACATTCACCCTGATAACTTGTAAACTGATAAGCCTAGGATGCATCCATACGCCCCACTAAACATACATATAAAAATGGCCAAACTGAACATGAGTGGGACGATGCAGGATATCACTCTCCTGCATGTGAGTCACGACACCGGTGCCTCTAGTGCCGTGGTTACGGTACCTCCGTAACTAGTACATAAACTGGTCGTGCTTTGTATATAATGCTCAGGCAACTTATTTCGTTTTTAACATGATTTATGATAAGCTTAAACACATACGGGGAAAAACATTTGGCTGCAGACGGGGAATCCCAATCATACATAGAAAGGAAGTCCTTACTGAAAGGACGTAAATCCGTACCTTGTGTCCAGTAACGGACTGAAGATGAACCGACGAAACTCCTACTCTGACTTCACGTTAGCTACATAGATAAAGGACGTGAATGAGTTGTTTGATTACTGTATATTATTACTGGTTCTTTCTGTTCTGAACATGGTTTAATATGTTCTTGTAGTTTTTCTGTTTGTGTATATTCTGATAACTCTGAATGTTGTTAAATATTTCTGATTAATATATTACTTGTACTCTGACTAATGTATAACTTGTACCCTCGTACTCTACATATATATTATTAATAGTAACCTGCTAAAAATAGAAAGTTCCCTTAAAAGTAAAATTAATTAAGTCGTGAATTATTAAGCTATGGTTAATCATAAGTATTATAATAATAAAGTCATGTTTTAAATAATTATAATATTAATAAAATCTATCTTGAAAAACCCTTTTTTTATAAGTCGTGGAATAATAAGCTAAATTAATTAAGCCGTGATTAATTTTACAAATAATTAAATAAGTTAATTATTTTATAAGCCCAAATCAATAAGCGAAAAAAATAAATAACCCTAAAATTTATTAGTCGAAATTAAATAAGCCTAACCTTATAAGGCAATTTAAATAAGCCGGACATCGCAATGCGCTTGACCCGCCATATACCAATTGTCATCTTAAAATACCAAACAAAAACGGGCGGCTTCTTGTTGACTCAAAATAAAATAGGCGGCTGCTTCTTGTCTTATTTCTTTTTTTTGACCAATGATTTGAAACTATTTTCTTTTATATCCCCAAATAGGCGGCTGACATGTTAACCCCACCAATGCAAACTTTTTTTTTGTTTCTTTGATTCAATATGCGGCCATTATGTCTCTTTTCCTTGCTGAGGGACGAATTCCAATCTTTTTTTTTTCATTGTTTCCCGACGGCACAACCCAAGGCAAACCCTATTTTTTTAAGATGAATATTTGTTATTTTATTTCCTGGTTATTATTTTGTGTTAAGTGGGTTGGGCCTTAAGCCCATTTCTCTTTTCTTTTTGTCTTAAAACCGCCGGCGCATAACATATACAACACCATATTTTTATTTCGACCTCTATAAATGTCGTGTATAACCTTCATGACTCTGAATTTTATATTATTTATTTTCCGAATAAATAATACTTAATACTTATTTCGTAATATCTGTAAAGCTTGAAAAGTATTATTTATTATTCTGAACTAATTGAATATATTTAATTTCGTAAACTTTAACTTAATCTGAGACTGCGTATATTTAATATTCATGGATTTTTAAAATGGTTAATATCTGAATAGCTAAAATTAATCATTTTAGCGAATAACTAATTACATCACGTTTTAAATAAAATAGCGACTGTGTATAATTTATGTTCTTGGATTTTAAATGCGGGTTTTACATTATAAATATAAACTGTTTAAGGCACAATGTCAAAAATTATATTATTTCAATTATAGTATAATAAATATGATTGCCAAGGTACGATGCATTTAAAATGGGTAACACTTCGTAGCTATCAAAACACGCAAGGATAGGCATACATAGATGACGAGTAAGGGTTGTGAAAGAAGCACTTTCAAGTGCCTTAATTATGCGAAGATTAAGTTTCTTATAGATATAGGAAATCTATCAGCTTTTTCCTAATTGCAATTCTCACACGGTTTGTCTTAACTTATTTTTTTTCTGTCGTCATTGCATTTTCAGGAATAGCATCAAACGCCCGCGCTTCGCTGCACAGAAAGGTGGCCGCGAAGTATTTTAAGTCTACCACCCTGCCTCTTATGCGAGTGACAATTGATTATATAATAATCAGTGGTTTGGATTTATTTTAGTTCATTGCTTATAAGAAAGTAAGTAATTTTAGCCATAAGAAAATTTTAGGAACCATCAATTTGGTAATTTAGAACAACATACCAATCTTAGAGTATTAATCCATATGAATGAATGAATATTTCCTGGAAAAAATGAACATGTGAAAAATTGATTATGTTTCCCTGAGCATAGGTGGAACTCTTCATCAAATGGAAAAGAGCGTATAAATTCTACTTCAAATCTTAAGGGAAATGTCAAATATTATGCCTCTTTATTAATTATTTTTTATTGGATTTGGTGCTGATTTGGCAGCGTATGAAAAACGAAATCCTATTTAACTCTTCAATAGCATTGATTACTATATACATATGCACGAACACCAGATTTTGGGATGGTCTTAAGTTCAATGAACCTGTGAGCAATCATCTGCAAGTATTGTTCAACAAAAGTTCCCTTTCTTGGGTGAACCATGAAGTAATCGATAAATTTATTTGTTCGTTTTGTATGTGATTTAGTGAATATCTGAATTTCTTACCTATATTGCTATTCCATGTTTTGAAATAGAAGAGGTGCAGGATATGTACAAATCTGCTACAGCATAAAGGGTTCTTCAATGATACGAATGTTGGTGAAGGCTGACCTGATGCAGGGTGTTTATTATTCTATATTTGCAGGTGAGTGCTTTATTTTGATTCCATAAATGCTTTAGTGTTATTCACATGTTTTGAAATAGAAGAGGTGCAGGATATGTACAAATCTGCTACAGCAGAAAGGGTTCTTTAATCATACGAATGTTGGTGAAGGCTGACCTGATGCAGGGTGTTTATTATTCTATATTTGCAGGTGAGTGCTTTATTTTGATTCCATAAATGCTTTAGTGTTATTCAGTAGTGCATTAATGTGTGTTGTTGCGGATGTGCAGAAAATGTTTCAAACTACCGTGCATTCTAAAAGCTTGAAGAAAGAGGTAGATACCTTCACGGATGAATGGGGGTATATCTCACTAGGAAGCTCAACTTTTACATGCCAACATGAGAACACCTGTCGACCTTTTTGATAATTGATTTTCCACTAAAAGTTAGTGGTAACTACAAAAAGTCAGTTGACGAAAAGGTAAGCTACAAAATACTATTTAGAGTGATTAATCAAGTGGCATCACATAATTTTTGCAACATTCGTCACGAGCCATTTTGTGTTTTTACCTTTAAGAGTGACAAAGCATGTTTTCGACCCTTTTGTAAGAGCATCATATACACTACGATAAAGAAATATGAAAAATAATTTAGCTTTACAGCCATGAACCAGTTTTTTGTCCATTGTCCGAATAGTGTGGGAAACTGTTTATGTCCAAACAGCCCCAAAACCCTTTTGTATGCAAATAGCTCCTTAGACTAAACATGTCTAAACAATCCATAGGGTAATCCATGCACTTAGTATAGTTGTTGGATTTTCTGTCCAAAATACAACAACCTTATATTGAATTCCAAAAAAATACTTTCCTAAAAAGATTTCTAACAAAAGAGTCCTTAATATCGTTGTCTAAATAACCCCTATTTCATTCAGTATTAGAAAATATTATAAATCTATCATTCCTTTTTGTCGTACTTTTAGAAGTATCAAACCTTTGCTAATCACTGTGTTTTTTTAGTTATGGACAATTCACGCAGACCTCAACCTCTGAGAGACTTCTACTTCCAAATTCAGCTACAAGACTTATATCTTGATCAAATGCTCTACGAGAATCTTATGTATGTTTAGGTATGTATTTATCAAAAGTAGATATCTTAGTATCGTTTTCGTCCAGTGATCGGAATGAGTTGCAACCAATATTTATAATTGCAAACAATTACAAAAATAATGCACTTGCTTAAAATAAATAGTAACTTAACGTTGGTCATTTTGCTGCAGCATTATGTTGGTGATGTCAAGGACATTTGACTAGACTTTACACTTACTCAAATGACAAGTTGCATAACTCAAAGTCCGGAGGCAAGGATGTCAATGTGACCAATGATAACAAGTTGCAAACATATATACTATGTCAAACTATAAACTTAAACTGAAAGGTATAAATGTATATCGAGTTTTTTATGATCCCACGTTGTACAGTCATTTTAGTATTTGCCTTGATATGATAACATTATAGATCATACACATTGTCTCCCAAAAAGAGAGACCATCCACAACTATTGAAACACAGGCTACCAAGACCTTCATTGTGCAATATGAAACAATTCCAACCATTGCGAAATATTTACTTAGTTATGATTTAATGTCTAAGCCCCGTGCGTATACGGGTATTATAACTACATCATGTAAAAACCTTCCCTTTATAAACAGCATCCCAAAATGCTCCGCTGCGGAGCGCATGCATTAATCCTCGTACCTTATAATAGGGGAGATGATGATAATTACACATAACAAATTTGATTCATCCACATACAATAATATGGAAAAGACAATTATACCCTTGTGTAGTTATTATCCTTTTATATCACGTACGCCTCTTCCTCTTTAGTTCTGTGAAATCTACTTGACTAATATGTAGTTAAAATAATATATATTGTAAAACTAAATTACATATGACTATTGACATTAGAATAGACTCATACATCACAAAACTAGCATGCTCTTACTATCCAACAAAAAATTCGTCAAGTTCAATATCTCAACTGTAGAACACCATTTTAGTAGCTTTACATTCAAATCGTGTGATAATCTACAAAAGAGCGTGCGAGCCTTTTGAATGAGTTTTGAGTTAGTTGCTTTTCTAGTGTTTGACTATGGTCACTAGATCTTTAATGCTCCAGGTTTAATTTTTGTGTTGTTGTCTCATGTGCTATATTTTCTTTACATATGCTTTTATCAGGCCTATTATGTAGTTGCAATGTTGTTACTTCTGCTTTATGTTAGGCCCGAATTGACCCGAACCCGAGTGACCCGAGTTTTAATTAAGCTCGGGTTCAGGTATGATTTTTTTTTCTCAACCCGACTTGACCCGACTCGAGTTGACGCGAACCCGACCGGGTCAACCCGAATCACACCCCTACACACAAATGTTAATAGTCATTGTTCATCTATGATTAGCAAGTGCCAAAACATAAGATAGAACTAAAATGCAGTTCGCTTTACTTCAAATATCATGAAAAGAAAAGATGCAATGTAAAACTAGACATAATTATTGTGATAAACTTATACTATGCGAATTAGTATACGAGCTTTTAAATACAATTCAGACCTTTTAATTTATTAAGAGCACCTTAATTATGTATTGTAGACGTAGAAAAATGAACTGATTTTACAATATAAAAGGCTTGTTACGACTTACGAGATGAATAAATATACTCGTAATTTGAAATACTAAAAATAAGATGGAAGGGTACGTATGCAAATTTAAGAGTAGAAGTCAAATTCTAAGTATGGAGAGGGCATGAATGTCAACTCACAAAAATGCTATGTGTATTGATCACTTTCTTATGTGTAAATATCAATTCCCTATAATAGAGGGGAATCACGTTCCCCTAGGAACAGTGACCCCCTCACAGCTCCAATATTATATTCTCTACTCACAAACACACATTTCTACACATACTCCGTATCTCTCAATCTGCTACTTACTCACAAACACACACTTCTACACATACTCCGTATCTCTCAATCTGTTACTGTAGATCTAATAAAAAAGGTGATTTCACCCACTTTGCTACCCACTTTGCCAGTTTGATCTCTTGAAACATGATCATGGCCTTGATTTGCCAAAGAAACGGGGTAGAGGGTTAAAAGTGGGCCTCAGCCGTTGATTGTTGATTATTGGGTTTGTGGTACAAAAAAGGGATCTTGCGGTTAGCAATCGACCTCATCCTTTGATTGGGGTTCATCCGTTTTCCGTTTGGGTTTGGTGTAAAAAAACAAGATCTAATCTGTTCATTATTTCCTATTAAATCGTCGTCGTCTATTGGTATTTGGTGTGTTGATATGTTTATGCCCACCATTTCATCACAAATGTAAAAACATCAGATCCATGGTCTCTCTCTCTCAGACCCATGGTTGACTTTTGGATTTAGTAAGCTTTTTTGTTTCGACTTAAGAATCTGTTGACTAACTATTTTCGTTACGCTTCGTGGTTTTCATTATTGGGTTTTATAAGAATAGGGTTTTGATTATTGGGGTTTATATGCTTATTCTTATAGGCTTTTGATTATTGGGGTTTATATGCTTATTCTCATAGCATCCATTCGTCAAAATAAAAGGTCCACTGCCTTTATGATAATTGGTTTTTGTGGTATGCGTTGTCACAGGTTTATGGCCCTTGATTTGACTTTATTCTTAAAATTGGTTAGAATCACGGATGAATGCCGCTTGCCTTTATGGTAATACGGATGCGACTGTTTCTTTCGTTGCCGCTATCCATTGCAGGCGATGATAGTACAGATGCGTCCCAATAGTGGTAGGCTCATCCGCATCTTGCCTTCGTAGCAATAGTTACTGGCCTTTATCACGGTTTACTTGCAGCCGTATCTTGGAGGGGCAATCGATTCATAAATGCGATTGCAGCCATGCCGGCTGCTCGCGATGTGCGACGATTATCATGGGCGTGTGCCGTTGTTCATGATTCTTTGCTGATGTTGGCCTACATTCACTTACGGTTGCTTTTCTGATGTCATGATGTTTGACAATTAATGGCAATGATGATATTGTATTTGTGCATTACTATTGATCACGGTGAGGGTAAACAACCCGTATCTTGGCGGGGCAGCACCAGGAACACGGTGTTTGCAGCCATGCCGGGTCGAATCCTCTTTTATCTGTGTCAGCACTCACAAATCTGAGCCTATATATACTGTGTTTTCATACTGATTACGATCCAAAAATACTCCCTGTTGCGCCATCTAAAGTTGTTCTTACTCTCACCTACCTAAAAAACAGATCTTGAAATACATACATACAGGTGTATTTTGTTTTTTTTTTTTGCGGTTGATGTTTTGTATGTTCAAAAGTTCTGATTTTGATTGATTTTTATTGCAGCTTAAGTGATTCCGTTTAAGTTTGGCTATGATGAAATTATAAGAGTTTCGTTAGAACTGAGAGAATTCAAGAGTCAGGTGGGATATTACTCATTTTCAAAGTTGTGCGTCTGGAATGATTTCAGTTTCAAACGTATTCATATTTATGTATGTATATGCAGGAAATTAAAGATTGACCGAAGTTTACAGGAGTAGCTTGATGATACCAGGGCATGCCATCTTCGCTCCCTATTTGATTTACCAGGTTGTTTAAAAACATAACTTTTCAACTTACTTACTTACCTAAAATGGGTAACTTTTAGGGGTGTAATGTTGTGTTAGACACATCGAAAAATACTCTTTGATAAATAGCTGAGTAATTGATTTAGTGGTTAGTAGGTCACATGTGCAAGCTTATAAGCATTGTCTTAAGTTTATAACACGATATGCATCAAATGATACATAAGACGATGTATGTATTCATATCATTGTATTAGGTTTCTTTTGTATATGTGGTCTAAGATATTGGTTGTGCTAACCTGCTCGGAATGTCGAAATGCTATTATAGATATGACGGCGTGAACAACTGGGATTTGTAGTATAAAGTGTAGACTTATATTTGAACTAAAGTATTGTAGTTAACAATGCTATCTTAGATGTGACATTGTTAACTGGTAAGATTAGTAGTTTAAAGTGTAGACTAATAGGCATCTTAGTCATGATAAAAAAAAGATAAGAGGTAGCCTAAGTGGGAATTGCATAATTGATAACCTGAAAAGCTGGTAAAGCGATAAACGCCAGTGTTGAGAGTTTCATTTTTACGGTCCATATGTGGCATATAAACTAGGGTTGCTTAAGGTTTTCATTGTTGGGGATTTTGTTTGGCGTAAAGGTTGGAAGTATTCAGTTTGAACAAACATTATTAGGGATGATGGGTCGTTTTGATTGTTGTTGTTTATATGTACCCTAAAATTTGAATTGCCCAGTTTGAGAAAATGGCCACACAACATACTTTGTTTCGTAACATTGGTAGCGCTTGGCGTGGCAGGTCTTTAGATTTGCAGCCGCGGATGGTTGGTCTTTTGTTTGCGTTGCTACTGTCTTTTTAAATGTTCATTGGCGGGGTAAGTTTTGTAAGCTTGCCGACATGATTGTCGTATCCTCTTTTCTCGGGTTCTTATCTCCTGAATATACACCTACCATGGTGTGAAGTTACTTTCAGTTTATTGTTGGCGATGATGATACTATTCTTTTTCAGCGCCAATGCTTCTGAAAGTACAATGAGTTGTTGGATCGGGATGGGTGCCGCCTGACCGTATCTTGGAAGGCATCACTATATCGTGCTTGCAGCCACGGGCGAGTCAGGTACCCTTTTTGCAGGTTCAAAACTCGCAAATCTGACCCATTGGTTAGAAGCTGCAGCGAGCTTAGTTGCTGAAAAGGATTCCAATGTTTACTCAGAACTGCAGCAAGTGCGGTCGTGGCAGAGCAGGCTTGGTGAGCTTGATGTCATGGTCGATGTCTCCTCAAAATGGACATAGCTACAAACATTATTTTTTTTTCAGACCTGTGGGCTTGAATAAGATTTGCAGGTATGTGGTTAAGTGGCAGCGGGTGGAAGTGGTATATGTGACACGTAACCGCTTATAATAAATGTTGTTGGCCGGGTTGAAGCATTTACTTCTTGAGTTGGGTCAACCTGGTAGGACAGGGACGACATTCCTAATAAATATAAAGATAAGTTACTGTAAGTTTATTATTGGCGATGATGATAGTATTGCTTTTGAGCGCTTATGCTTTTGCAAGCACAATCAGTTGTTGGACCGTGATGGGTACCACCCAACCGTGTCTTGGCAGGGAAACACTATATGTGTTTGCAGCCATGACGGGTAGGAGACCCTTTTCTCAGGTTCATAACTCACAAATCTGAGCCAAAGTTGACTTTTTTCTTACATCTTATAAGGGACTGGCTTAGTTTTAAACTCTTACGCCTGGACACCATTATGTGCTACTGTTTTAAAGGGTATTTTGGAATTTGGACAACTAACTAATACCTTAACTCAATGATTGGATCTTAATTCATGCAGATACGCAGTGTGTTGGATCTTATGCGAAGTGGTGAACGCGTGCGGTTTGAGGTTAGCTTTCCACTTTCTAAAAGATAAGAATTCCGAACTTTTAGCATTTTGCTAATGGGATTGAGTTTGAACAATTGAAATATTGTGGCAGGATCTTATGTAGTTGGATCAATCTATTTTTCTTGGGATTACGGATATTCATTATAGGCATAGGGATATGCGGCTTGGTATCGATTATGTCATATAAGGTATAAATTATATCTTCACTTTCCTGATAATAATTTTGTCCGGAAATAATGGCTGTTTGGTTGTTTGTTTGTGACATATAATGCAACTTGATCTCGCTTATTAAATTTACAACACTTGCTCAAATAGTTTCTTATTGAATGGTGGCATGAGTAACATCAAAATATGTAGAAAAAGAAGACAAAAACGGCCTTTTGTTGTTGTTGCAATAACCTGTTACTTTTTTGACAAAGCCAGGTTATGGGTTCAAGCCGAACCAATCAACTCGGCTTGGGTTTGAGTGAGGCCGTTTAAACTAACTGTTAATCAACCTATTTGTTCACTAAAGCGTCAAAGCTTTGCATTTCATAGAAGGCAGTATGCATTTTAATACACGTTGGTCACTTTTGACCCATTTTAGCTTTGTCTTATTTTAGTTAGGTTTTGAGATCTTAGCTACATTTGTTTTAAGTTCAGGTTGTAGGTAAAGATAGTTTGGTTATTATGTTAACAAGAAATGGTTCACCACTATAATTTTAGTGAAATAGGAGTCGTTAAAAATTCGTTACGTAAAACATGTTAAGTTTCAGTTTGTTTGTGATTTATTTGACTCCAACTATATAAATAGGAATTTCCATGTTAGAAGGTTGGGTAAGTGGAGATTACGAGGCACACATACAGGGGTAATTAGAAAAGAGAGAAGCGGATAAAACAAGTACGTTAATTTTTATGTAAAACGAACATTAAATAATAATTAGAATATAGTTGCTCTTAAATTTGCATGTTAAATTTAAGCTACTCGATATGTTTGGTTTTGAGAATAGTATTAACCTTGGGGCACGAGTTATCAACAACTTTCTAGCCAAATCTTTTTTGGTTTTTTGCACTATGAAAACATGATAACCAAGTTGTAATTTTTACTAGCATGACCAATAATGCGAGTAAATTGCTTTTGCTGGTATTTTAGACTATTACCTTATTTCAATTCTTCATGCTCAGACTTTTGAATTTTTCATCATAATCTTTCGCATATTCTATTATCCCAGGAACTTGCCACGACTCGGCACATCGATTTAGTACCGCGCTTTGATAACTTATCTTCAATCGTTAGAAGCAAAGAAAAAGATAGAGGTCGATCATGGTGTGAGCATCCCAGAAGCCTCCTAACATGTAACCTGATAGCAACAACTCCTATAATGTAAATGTCATCTAGAACTTGTAATGCAAATGGGTACTGAAATGAAAAGAAGGATTGCGATGGGGTGTTTGGTTATGAGTGGTTAATTATAACGGAACCACAACGTCGGGGCGAAGCGCGACAAAACAACTGTAGCTTATAACAGTGTCTTATGAGAGAGGAATGGAACTGTGCTTATGAACAATTTTCTCCTCTTTTATAGGCCTGTTGTAGGTGTTCAGTATACAAAACATCATAATCAGAAATGCGGGATCAACCATCGATGCATTGTTAGGTGCAGGTCAGGGAGTTCTCTTCCGAATGGATTTTCAGAATTTTGTTAGTCTTTACTTTATTGCTTTACAATAGCAAAGGTTATACTTCGGCTTCATTATCAATTTTTTTCCTATCCATAGGATGTGTCTATAGAGACGAGAACAACGCTAGCGGCATCACTTTCTCTCACTGATTAAGAGTTGAAGCTGATGTTTTCACCAGGGCTGATTTATACAATGGTTGGCTTTCCCATTTGTAAGTGCCACATATATACTGTTTATTGTTTGATTCAATATGTTTCTACCACCTGTTTTTAAATTTTTTATATATGTATGGGCTTAGATTCGACACTGTGCCGGGATTTATATATGTAGGGGTTCTGCGTGACACAACATGGGGTGTTTGGCTGCTGTTAAAGCAGTTTCCAAAGACACCTTCTGCTGTAAATAGTGTTTGGTTGTTGTTAAAACAGTTGCCAAACACCCCCATCTGCTGTAGAAGGGTTGTTTGACAGGATCTAAACACCCCTGTTGTCGAGACAAGGGGTGCTGAGTTTATCATCTATAATTTACTTGATATTGGTTGCATTACGTTATTTATTTGTATGTTCTCAGTTGACCACTTCCACTTAAATTTGAATGTACTTGGAAGCAAAATTCATGTTGATTCACGAAAATGAAATTCTAATTTGCTGCGTTTAGTGTAGTATATACTATATAGCCTGTATAGTCTGAGTTGATGAATCACTGAGATTGAAGGCTTTCATATTGTATTTGCAGGTAGTGGTTTTTTGTAAACGAGCAAATGATTTTACCTGTCTAATGAAGAACTTGCTTGATGAGATGGGGAAATAAAGGTGCACATAGAATGGGATCGGGTTCCATGACATTATTTAGGCACGACATTCGGGTAAGACTAACCAAATATCGTGTAACTTCTCATTTTGCATACACTCAAAGCGCCAAAATAACTGATATTGTATCTTTGTGCATGTAGTTGGTTTTTGTTGAGGAGCAAGTGATTTTGGCTGTCTTATAAAGAATCTGCTTGATGTAGTCAAAAATTCAGCTAAAGAGGCTATAAATGTGGATGTTGTGATGCACGTGAAAGCAAAAAATGAAGACGTGTCTACACGAACACAGCCCGCCGCAGCGGAGCGCGGGCAAAAGCCCTAGTATATCTAATTGCGTGAAAATAGAAAAATAATCAAATATCCACATAGGTATTATTAAAAGGCAGTGGTAACCGGCTAAAGGGAGGTCAGGTAAACTGATACACAAAAAAGTCGAAATTCAAAAGTTTCGTAGTAAAATGAAAAAAAATAAGTTGGCTACGCAACATCATAAAAATAGACAACTATAATACATTTTCAAGGTATTTTCTCTAAGTTATATTATATATAATAATAGTAATGTTTTATCATACTAGTATTAAATTATAAATTATTATTAATTATATATGATATTGGTTTATATCAGATATGGTAAGTTATATCATATATGATACTGGTGTTAGAACATATATGATATTATTATCATATATGATAAATTTCGACAATGAAAAAAACGTGAAGAAAACGTAATTTTTTTTGTCGAAAATGTATCATGTAGCATATCTATCGAAAGATAATTAAATACTCTTTGTAACGGTATTTTTTTTCCATATAACGATTAATAGTTTAAAAGATATTAATATTTAAAAAAAAGAGGTGAAAATAGATTTTGTGTTTAATATAATGAATCAAATTAAATTGGTCTGAAAGGCAATGTTTTGAAACCCGGGTTTGTGATTGACCCGGCTTAGTGATCGGGTCACCGGGTCGCCGGGTCAACCGGTTCAACCGCCGGTTCAACCGGTTTTATGCACATGTTCAAATATTCCTTTTTCCACCGTCTAAACACCAGTTTTATAAGTACCAAGCAAAGAATCATGAATCTGCTATAAACAATAGATATAAAGTTCATTTTTTTTAAAACACATGTGAAGAACAAGAGGTGAAAGACAAAAAAAGCCACTTTTGCTATTAATAATAAGAGGTGAAAAACTAATAAGAGATGAATAACAAAGATCTGCTGTAAAGAAAAGATCTTCCATCATTTATGTGATTATGGATCTGTATCACACGATTTGGATAGTAAGTGGCGGCTGCAAATAAGCTGATGAAAGAAAAGGTGAGATGTTGAAACATTAGGTGGGGTACTTGATGATTATAAACGTTGATTTACTCAGTTTGAATGGTAAGAGATAGCAAAGCTATGTTGGTGGCTATGGTTGAGGAAAGAAGTTAGGTACAAGATGAAATATTGAACTTGGAAAGTGACGGACAAAACAATGAATCTGTATTTCCAAATTCCAACTTTCAAAGTAAATAAAAAAAGGGCCCGTCGGGTATTGCTTACCCGGGTTAACCCGGGTTTGGCAAAAACCAACGGTTCAAGCTGGGTTTCATCTATTTTAAAAACCGGTTTGATTTGACCCGTTTTTTAAACCGGATCTGGTTCAACTGGTTGAACTGGCCGAGTCGAACCGGGTTTCAAAACATTGCTGAAAGGTAAAGATTTGTCCAATAAAATTTAATATTCAAATTAACTTAAATATAAATATATTTGTGTTAAGTTAACGTTTTTTTTGCGAATAACACTAATTAAAAAAAAGAGACTAATTATATAAAATTGGGGAACGAGTCTACATCACAAGATGTCGAATAGAAGAGCCCAATTGGATGTATGATAGTGCTATCTAGTACATTTAGGTTATGTTTGGCAAGAGCTTTTTTAAAACTTTTTCAGAGCTGTTAGTTTTTTTGTTAAAAAAATAATTTAATAGCTCTGTTTGGTATAACAATTTTTAAGAGCTGTTAGCTTTTTATTTTCACCAAGTAGCTCTTAAATAAAAAGCTGTATGATACAGCTTTTTAAGTTGTCAAGAGCTGTTAAAGCTGTAGATTACTGATATACCCTTCAACTATATTATAATTTATTTAAATATGTCTTTTTAAGTCATTTTACATTATAATTTATACAGTTAACAGCTAATATACCAAACACTTTTATTAAAAATAGAGCTTTTTAGTAAACAGCTTACAGCTAACAGCTTACAGTTAACAGCTTACAGTTAACAGCTTACAGCTTACAGCTAATTTTACCAAACATAGCCAATGTCATAAATATAAAACAAAACTATGAGTAAAGAATACATATTTTTCATCCGTTTAGTTGAGCGGAAGATAAATTATAAGAAAATTCAATACTACATATTAGATATCTAAAAATATACATATATATAAAACCGAGTTGATCCGACGGTTTAACCGATTGAACCAATTAACCCGTAAACCAGTCAATAGACCGAGTCAACTAATAAACCAAGTTTTAAAACATTGATTATTAGTACAAACGTTTAAAAAAATGTAAATTAACCCCTTAAAACAAACACATTATAGTTTGACTCGTTCAATAATATTCGTCAAGTTCCGTCCCCTATGTCGATCTTGTATGTGGACAAGTTACAATACAAAACGAATTCCATTGGGTGGTCTAAGTTCAAGAAAATATCAGGATCTAGAATAAAGATATGAGCACTAAACATGATCATTTCCTTAATGCTGACCGACATTTACGTGTGGAATGTTGGATCTTCCCAAGGTTTATTCATATCTTCTAGAGCTAATGTATCAAGATCATCTAAATTCCATCTGCTTGGCTCCAAAATATTACTTGTTCGTTGGGAATTTGGCGAAATCATGCTTGATGTTGTGATAGTTGAATCCTCGTCATTTTCTAACATTTCGATAAAAGATCTTGGAATATTTGAATAGTGATTCGTCTCAAAAGAGCTTGCTAATCTTGGAACATCTTCATGAGTAAAATCCTGCATTGTACAACCTATATAGCTTCCATCGACATCCCAAGATATTAGACCATTTAACTCTTGGATGTCCATGTATGATTCAATATCAAGTCTCCTCTCACCACAAGTTGGTTCAGAGAACAATGTTTTATCAGAAACATCATATACTTTTTTGGGATCACTTAACTTTGGGGATAGACTATCTTGATCTATAGAGGGGTTGTTGTTACTAATGGCCATGGTAGTTTTGGTCTTGATGATAGGCCGCCTAAGCCGCTTGTTTTTTCGGACACCTCGAATGGGTACATTGCGAAGAGTGCCACCTTTGGTCCAATATCTCTTACAAGCTTTACAAAAGTATCGAGGTTGTGTTTTTCTGTAATTGTTGTAGTAACAGAACTTTGTATTTGTTGATTCGCATCTTGGGCACTCTACAAGATCGGGTTGTCGTATTTGTGATTGTCTTTTTGAAGATGGAGAGCCTTCTGAACCTAACATGGTTGGACTCTATGTGAAATATATATGGAAACTTATTTTTGGATTCAAGGAAAAGAGAAGGAGAACACTTAGGTGTTCGAGGAGAAATGTATCACATATATATACTCACACACAGCCCATTTAAAGTTGCAATGCTCGAGTATTGTTTTGTTTTGGATTTGAAAGAATTTGCAAGCAAACCTTACGAAACAGTATATGATGACAACTTGTAGAATAATTTTTTAGCGTCTAAAATACAAAATATGTACTGTAGCTTAGGAGGAAGGGTGGGAATGATTGTGACCTAGGTGAGTAGTGAAGAGCCACAAACACATTGAGAAAACCGACACCATTGATAGTGCATTGTGTGTCATTTGGCTTCATAAGGTGAAGACCTAAAAATCTTCACATCCATCCCTATAACCAATGTTTTCAAACGCGGGTCGATCCAGCGGTTTCAAAAAAAAAATAGGTCATATTGACCTGGGTTTCACATTTTGAAAACCTGGCTAAACCCGTCAGGTTTGGAGTGACCCGGGTTAATCCGATTCTTGAGACCCGGACGGGTTTCAATTTTTTCGGTTTTTCTAAGAAAAAAAATATAAATTTTACGTATTTGTGAAAGAATTTTTATTTTTAAATATAATATTAATAGATAAACAATTTATATTTTTAATATACGAATGTTTTTATGGTTTTTATATCTAAATTTTTTATGAATTATTAAAAATATAAAAAGATCTATTATTTTTGGAAAACTAAGTTGACCCGAGTTCACCAGATCCAAAGATTCGACCCCCGATTTAAAAACTGGTTTTAAAACATTGCCTATTACTACTGCACTTAGGTAAAAAGTGAATAAATGAACATGGATTTCTATATACTTCCGTGTTTTCTGCACCCTTGTATACAATATAGAAACTTTGAATGTTTGCAAACTTTGAAGGTATCGGTGTTCGATTTTTACAAAACTTTATTTAGCATCACATAGCGGTTAAAGATATATAAAAATCTATCTACACATGAAATTCGACAAAATTATGATGATCGTACAAGAAATTAGAAGATGGAGATAGGAAGGAATATGGAAGAAAATAGAAAATGGTCGGTTTGTCTTTTTCAACATAAAGCTAAATTAACTGTAATTACAAGTATGCAACAATAATTAATTTATGATTACAGTTTGTAATAGATCATAATAAAATAATATTAGTTAATGTTTTAAATTAATTTTGACTTTATTTTAACTAATATTAATTACTATTACTTTAATTTATCATTAAAACTTAAAAATATATATAAAAAAAGTTTTTGAAATATTTTTTTTATAAAAACTTGTGACCCGGTCGGGTTTATCAAACCGGGTTGACCCAGGTCAACGAAAAACTGGCGGTTCAGTCCGGTTCTCAAACAAGTAAAAACTCGGTCACATCCGGTCCGGTCTCCGAGCCGGTTCACGGTTCAACCGGTTTAACCGGCCGGCTCAACCCGATTTTTAAAACATTGCTAATAATGTCTATCACTATAAAGTATTAAGGTAAAAATTGTACTTGTTGGTGAAAATTTTGGAGGGGCCGGAACCCCTCCCGACCCCTATTAAATTCCGTCATAAGATGTTTTTGTTGAGTCTATTGTCAAATTTTGTCACATTCTATTTATATTTTTATATATACTAGAACGGTATCCGCGTAATGCGGCGGCGAGTACTTAATAACGAATTTTGAGATTAAAAAATATTAGTCTCTTACTCATTGTAAAGTTCTAAAAATCGAATTAAAAACCCACTAAATTGAAAAAGAATAAAAGTCAATAAAAAAATATATAAAAATGGATATCGAATTGAAAGTCACAAAATTTAAAGAATATAGTGAAATTAGGTTATAAAAATAATAAATAAATGAGTAAATTACACAGACGGTCCTTGTGGTTTGCGTTGACTTTCACTTTTCGTCCCTTGACTTTTTTTGTTGCATAGATAGTCCCTAACTCGGAAACTAATAACACTTACGATCCCTTGACTATGTGGCCGTCTAGTGTGACCGTTAAAGCTCCTCATGTGCAAGGCACATGAGGGTAGTATGGACATTTTATTTAATCTTTGTCTTTTTCTAATATTTTTATTTATTTATAATATTCTGATAATAATCAACCACACCTTTCTTTTCTCGTCTCATCTTTTTCTTGGTTTCCTTACCGAAAATTTCCAGACCAATTTTATCAAAAAGTCAAATTAATATTTTTCTAAAGATTAATCATGCTTTTGTTTACCCATTCTTTTTTCACAACAAGCTCATCCATAAATCATCAGTCTACCACCACCTACAAAGTACAAACTACCACCCCACCACCACGCACAAACCAACAATCCACTACCACCTACAACCACCAGCTCATCACCATCTTCATCAGAGTTTCGCCATCCACTACAAGTCCTCAACCACGGACCACCCACTAAACACCATGTAGGACTAAATCACACGACTAATCAAACACAAATAACATGATGATGATTAAACTAAAAAAGAAAGATTAGATTAAGATGAAGAGAAGAAAAGAAATACAAAGTTGGTGATTTCCTAGTGAGAGAAACAAACACACATTTCTCTCTCTAAAACTATGAAATGGGAAAGCACACACACAAATGAGGCTTATGGGGGCCTTTTATACTAATTAAGAATTGTTTAGGAGGCCTTCCTCATTTGTGTGTTCGGGACTAAATTCTGTTACATAAACAATAATAACTAAAAACTCTCGACATCATTAAATAATATTTTTCACGAGCTTCGCAACGATATATTATATGATCATCACTTTAATTACTTCTAACAATCTCCCCCTAAGGGGTGGTCATGTAATATGTGACTTCACTTCTTTGTTGTTGCAGACTTTGAAGCTCGATGTCTTGAGAGTTTCTTCATAGTTCCTTTCATGACTTGTGATCTTGGATCTTTGATCTTTGCCTTGACTTGATCTTGTAACTTTGCCAGCTTGTGTTCTTGTGTCTTTCTCCACATACTCATGTTTTGTGTTGACTTGAAAGCTTGTTAACAATCTCCCTTGATCATCAGAGTAGCGGAAGTCTTTGTCTTTAGATGTTCTTGAGCTTTCTTCATTTATATGAGCATGTGGTCTTGAATTACGACTTCTTGAAGTTACGCCACCGTTTGCATTCCTCCGGTTTCCCGTTATAAAGTAAGAATACTGTACCTGTGATTAGGTAACTTTAAAGAACTTCCTTGACAGGGTTTCCGGCTGTGGTAGCCGTTCTCAATACTTGAATTTATCGAAAGATAATTCATAGTAAGGAGTGAATCATACAGTTCCATTCTGCTGATTAAGTCGTCAATTCAATTTCCTGGAACAAGTTTGAATCAATTAAGAATCAAACCATCGTTGCTTTCTAATACATCGCTTTTCACTAAGTATCAAAGTTCGTTGTTCCAAGTCTCTTCGAATTGATTATTGGTAGAAAGTGTGACTCAATTGTTCTTGGTGGATAAAAGAAATAGATTAATTTGATTATCTATTTTTAAACTAAAAGCAAATAATTGTCGTTGAGTAATGATTAAAGCTTTAAAAAATTAAACTAAAATTATTTAGGTAAACACTTAAAACATAAAACTTAAAAAACATGTTCTATCGGAATGTATCAAAATGAAAGCCATCGGAATAATCAAATGTAAAGCTGTCGGAATGTTCATCTGAATACCCATCGGAATGTCAAAGTCAATGATGTCGGAATATGGTTCTGTCGCAAAGTTCAGATCGGAATGCAAGTAAACACTTCTGTCGCAATGTGCATCTATCGGAATGATGACCAACCTATCGGAATGTAGCTGACAAAATTTTGGCAGAGTTTCTATTCAAAGTAACCTTATCACCCGTCGGAATATGCGATCGCAATCCCAGATCGGAATAAGGGGTAAGTGCCAAGCTATCGCAAAGTAAAACAACAATGGGTTATTGCGATCAAAACAAGCAGCCGTCGGAATGTGTAGAATCCCTAATATTGCGATGGAATACAAAATTAATCCAAAAATGGTGGTAAGCTGAAAACGAAATAAGCACGTATAATAAGCTATCTTAACCAAACCTTAAACAACCCAAATAGCTTAAATTTGACAACTTTTAAAAGCATGAAATCGTAAACTTTATAAAAAAGCTTTAAAAAGACAAAACCTTTTTAATAATCCGAAATGTACTAAGCTAAAACATGAAATAAGCCAATAAGCATAAAGAGCTTATTGCCTAAACCAAATAAAAGCTTAATAAGTAGTAAAAAGATTAACCTTTTAACCACTTAAACAACATCAAAATCAATCCGAATGGATTATGAATTTCGGATCAAAATCAAAAGTAAATCAAGAAATGAAGAAGAAGATTAATGAACAAAAGGATCAACTTGAACTTGTAATTAAATGAAATCCAAATACAAAAGCTTAAACTTAAAAGATTAAAAGAAAAGATGAAAAACTTAGTGAGAGAAAGTTGGGAACTTTCTCTGTCTAAAACTAGAAAGAAAAAAAAATTAAAAATGAAACTAGCTAACCCCCCTCCTAATGTGATTAGGAGGGTATTTATAGGCTAAGTGGGAAGTGCACGTGTGGTGTGCTTCCTTCTTTCTTTTCTTCTCGACTCGATTGAATTCTTTGTCTTTTCTCGACGTCGTCTCGGGATTTGAACTTGTCTTAATAATTTTCTTCTTTAATTTAGACTTGAGTTCTTCGACTTCATTAAACTTCCGTCTTTAGACTTTTTCTTCGATAAATCTTCAGAATAGGTCTTGGACATCCGTTCTTTAAGCACTCTTGATCTCTTGACTTCGTCTTTTCTCGTTTTCTTCGATAAAAGCCCGTGAAAGCCCGTGTTTTCTTCATTTTTCATCTTTTGATCCTAAAAAACAATAAAAACACAAACCACGCATAATTCCGACTTTTACGACATAAAATACACGTTTTGGTCATGTTATTATTGAAAATAAGTGGTAAAAGGATAAGTGTTTTCACACTTTTCAAATCCCCTACACTTGACCATTGCAATGCCCTCATGCAATGCATTAATTTTAAAGCACAGTTTACATTTTCCATCATAAATAACCCACCTTGGCCTTTATTAAATACTAAACATTTAGGGAAAATAAAAAGATAAAAAACAAGTAAAGAAATCAAAGACTTACATTGGGTTTTGGCTGCCATGAACGTTTATCATCCTCAAGTTTCACGTTCCCTATACCAAGCTTAAAAACGAGATCATTGTTATTATAAGTTAGCAAACTAACACGAATTCATGTGGGCCAATTATTTACTTAGACTCCCTTATTCCTAGGTGTATCATATTTTATTTTTGTCTTGAATGATCACGAGGATGCATTGTTTGACTTATTTCGATAGTTATTTAGGCCGAAAATAAAGTGAACGATTTAATCAATAGTTAGCTAAAGGACAAAATCTTTTAAAACTGCTTTTCGGGACCTCTTAAAGTTCATATCTTGGCATATCTCGCTTCACGATTTGAGACCTTTCTCGGACCGATATTTGGCAGCGACTTCATACTTCAAATCTTGAGAGACGTTCTTGAAATTATGGTCTTCTCTTCATAATAGGAATTTCTTCACTTGAAGTTTTTGAGAGATTCTTCATATTTGGACCACGACTTCTTCATTTTTCTCCAATCTTTATTTTGGACTTTGATATACAACGATCCGCCTCCTTTTAGGACTTAGATCTATTTATCCTCATACCTTGTTAGGGTCTTTTCGGATAGACTTCTCCATGATCTTTGGGGGAGTATTTGCTTTTCGTCGTGTGTCTTGATCCTTCATATTGATTTTCGATAAATGATTCTTCACATCACTTTTGGATCTTTTAGCAACAAAATGTAGCCCTCATGCCTTGTTAGGGCCTTTTAGGACTCGCCAATCTTCGCATCCCGCTTCAATAAGTTATGACTTGGCTATGAACTCTAATTAATACCGAGCAACTTTTAAACGATCTTGTGCTAGAAGCTAAGTAACTTTTCAAATCGTACAACCTTATTTATTGCAGATAAATATATTAGCAAGCGATGGGAGAAAAAGCTTATAATCAACTCACATAAATTCACGAAAGAATACCAAACTTATAATTGAATCTATCATCTCTCGTTCTCCACAATTTAAAATCTCAAGGAATGAGACTCGTGGATGCTTAGCCTATTAAATCAAAGTTTTGGGTTTTTGAGTCATCTATAGGATCTTGCATCTTCTTAGACTCTTTCAAGTTTAGAATTTGCGTTTTAAAGTTCCCTTGATAAACGACTCTCTAGGATCAATTATAGGAACTTGCGAAAAGTTCTTGTTCTTAACCCGTGAGAGTTAAGACTTTCGCGTTTTAAAGCTCCCTATATAAAAGCCTAGCAAAACTTGACTTAAACACGTTAAGGATACTAACTAGAGTAAACTTTAGATAAGCAAACTCGGGTTGAGTCAAAATATTCACGACTTTATAAAATTTAAAACCACTTTATTGCACATTTATTCTAGAAAGGAAAGTAAATAATGATAACAAAGGGAAATACTACTATACAACTAGGCCAAAATAGATTAAAAAATTTGAAAAATGTCGAAAAATCAAGTTTTTCGGTTAAAATGAGGGCAAATTCATGGAAAAGACCACTTACTTCGATAGAAGTCCCCCTACACTTGATATAAACATTGTCCTCAATGTTTAAGCATGTGGGAGTAAACTCCCCTACACTTATGACATTGTGCACTTTGTTTAAATCTTGCTAAGGAAACGACAACTATAGTGATTTCAATGTGAACATATAAGATATGAAATATTGAATCACAATAGTTTAGGATAGAACCAGGAAGATGGGAACACGGGATCACGGTTCGTCAAAAGTCACCGAGGTGCTCTGTGAAGCTTGAATCCCTGTAGAGAATAAGAAACAAGACAATAACACATACGGGGCTCCCCCTACACTTATTATGAAAGCGGTAAAGGATAGATCACGGGTTGCCTCCCGAGAAGCGCTTGTTTTTGTTCACCGAGTCACGAGCCTGACTCGACCCAAAATTAGTTCATGGGAAACGTGGTGAGGGTTGGTATCATCTCATGAGAGATGTCCTCACCAAAGTACAGCTTCAAACGCTGGCCATTCACCTTGAAATTAGGCCCATTTGGCTGAGAAAGCTCAATGGTGCCATATGGAAAGACTTTGGCGACGGAGAATGGACCAGACCAGCGGCTCTTCAACTTGCCCGAGAAGATCTTCAACCGAGATTTAAAAAGTAAGACTTGATCACCAACGTGGAACTCTCGGTTCTTAATCCGTGCATCATGGATGGTCTTGGTCTTCTCTTTGTAGATCAGTGAGTTCTCGTAAGCTTCATTCCTTAGTTCATTAAGCTCGTTGAGTTGAATCTTCCAAAGATCACCGGCTTTGTTGATGTCAAAGTTAGCCCACTTCAAGGCCCAGTATGCCTTATGTTCCAGCTCGATAGGGAGGTGGCATGCTTTCCCGTACACAAGATGATAAGGTGTACAACCAATTGGGGTCTTATATGCGGTACGGAAAGCCCACAAAGCATCATCTAACTTATCGGCCCACGCGGCACGATGCTCTCCCACAGTCCGTTCCAGAATTCGCTTCAAGCCACGGTTGGAAATCTCGGCTTGCCCATTAGTTTGGGGATGATAGACGGTGGAAAGACGGTGATTGACACCATACTTAGCCATGACTCTTGCGAATTGATCATTGCAAAAATGAGTCCCGCGGTCACTGATAATAGCACGAGGAACACCGAATCGAGCAAAAAGCTGCTTCAAAAAGTTTACAACCACCCTCGCATCGTTCGTTGGGAGAGCCTTAGCTTCAACCCATTTAGAAACGTAGTCAACGGCTACGAGGATGTACTTGTTCCCTTTTGATGATGGAAATGGCCCCATAAAGTCGATACCCCATACATAAAAGATTTCACATTCTTATATGAAATTTTGAGGCATCTCATCTTTATGTGTGATCTTGCCTTGTCGTTGGCAAGCATCACAATGCTTAACCATTTCGTGAGCGTCACGATAGATGGTGGGCCAATAGAATCCAGAGTCGAATACTTTCTTCGCGGTGTAATTGGGGCCAAAGTGACCACCGGTGGGTCCTTTATGGCAAGCATCAAGGATTTGTAGAGCTGCCGGCCCATCAACACATCGACGAATGACAAGATCCGCACATTGTTTGAAAAGGTAAGGGTCGTCCCAGAAATAATGTTCAATATCTTTAAAGAACTTTTTCTTTTGTTGGGACGTTAACCCTTCCTTGAGAATTCCACCCGCTAAGTAGTTTGTAATGTCTGAAAACCACGGGGTGTCATCAAGATTGGAATTTATAGACATTAAGGTCTCAAGGGGAAAAGAATCATTGATCTCTTGGTTCGGATGATCCCCTTGATACGGATCCTCAAGTCTACTTAGATGATCCGCGGCTAGGTTTTCGGCTCCCTTCTTGTCACGAATTTCAATGTTAAATTCTTGAAGGAGCAAAACCCAACGAAGAAGTCTTGGCTTAGAATCTTGCTTAGTCAAAAAGTACTTCAACGCGGAATGATCGGTATACACGATGGTGGTAGAAAGGACAAGATAGGGGCGAAATTTTTCAAAAGCATACACTACAGCTAAAAGTTCTTTTTCGGTAGTGGTATAATGCAATTGAGCCCCCCGTCATTGTCTTGCTAGCATAATGGATTGGTTGGAAGTGTTTGTTCACTCTTTGGCCCAAAACCGCTCCAATAGCAAAGTCGCTAGCATCACACATCAACTCAAAAGGTAGCTCCCAATTAGGGGTAACCAAGACCGGTGCCTTAGTTATCTTATCCTTAAGAAGATTGAAGGATTCAAGACACTCTTTGGAAAAGATGAATGGAGTATCTTTTTCTAAGAGGTGGGTCATCGGGCGAGCGATTTTAGAAAAATCTTGGATGAATCGACGTTAGAAGCCCGCATGACCAAGGAAGCTTCTCACACCCTTCACGGTTGAAGGTGGAGGTAATTTGGCTATGACATCCACTTTAGCACGGTCAACTTCAAGACCGGCTTTTGAGATTTTATGTCCAAGCACAATGCCTTCTTTCACCATGAAATGGTATTTTTCCCAATTTAGAACAAGGCGAGTGTCTTCGCACTGCTTAAGCATGCGTTCCAAATTGGCAAGGCAAGAAGAGAAAAAAATCACCATAAACCAAGAAATCATCCATGAAGACTTCCATAGTTTCTTCAACCATGTCATGGAAGATAGCCATCATACACCTTTGAAATGTCCCAGGAGCATTGCATAAGCCGAAAGGCATTCTTTTATAAGCAAATGTTCCGTAAGGACAAGTGAATGTGGTTTTCTCTTGGTCTTTGGGATCGATGGGAATTTGAAAATACCCGGAGAAACCGTCTAAAAAGCAGTAATAGTCATTACCCGCTAGACGTTCAAGCATTTGGTCCATGAAAGGAAGGGGAAAATGATCCTTTCTCGTAGCATCATTGAGTTTGCAGTAGTCTATACAAACTCTCCACCCTGTAACGAGACGAGTAGAAATCAACTCGCTGTTTTCATTGGGCACAACGGTGATTCCGCCTTTCTTAGGCACACAATGGACGGGACTAACGCATGGTGAATCCGAGATAGGATAGATCATTCTCGCATCAAGAAGTTTGATAACCTCTTTTTTGATTACGTCATGGATCTTAGGATTCACCCTTCTTTGGCTTTGAATAGTGGGTTTAAAGTCGTCCTCCATGAGAATTTTATGTGTGCAAAAGTGAGGATCAATTCCACGAATATCGGAGATTTTCCATGCAATAGCTTTCTTGTGATTCTTCAGCACGGCGATAAGTCGGGATTTTTCTTCCTCTTTCAAGTCCTTTGCGATGATGACAGGTGACTTCTTGTTGTCTTCAAGGAAAACGTACTCGAGATGAGACGGTAGGTCCTTAAGCTTTAAATCCGAAGAATTTTTGATGGAAGGCGTAGTCAAATTCGGTTCATCGATAGAAATATCCTTAGGAGATGGTGGAGAAATATGGTCCTCATTGAGAAGTTTCCCAATGGTACGAATGTCTTCATCCCAATTGGAGGGAGAATCGTCATATTTTAACTCCACATCTCCCAAAGTTGCTTCAAATTCTTTCAAGAGAATATCACTTTCTCCAAATGGAGTTAGTGAAGGAGCAATGGAGGAAACAGTCTCAACAGTGGGTAGAGAAGAAGAACCACTTTTACAAGCGTCTTTGAAATGTTCTTCACAAGCCTCATCAAGAACGTCAATGAAATTAACACTCTCGTTTTCAGAAGGCTGCTTAGAAAGTTTACCCATGTTGAAGACGATTTTATCGTCACCAACTCTCATGATTAATTCGCCAGCGGCTACATCAATGAGAGTGTGACCGGTCCTCAGGAATGGACTTCCAACGATTAATGGAACACGGGGGTCCATCTCGTAGTCAACGACAACAAAATCCGCCGGAAAGGTGAATTTGTCGACACCAACGAAGACGTCTTCGGCTATCCCCACTGGATAAGCAACCGTACGGTTAGCTAATTCCAAGGTCATTCGTGTGGGGACTAGCTCGGGGAGAGATGATTGCTTCCAAACACTTAATGGCATTAAGTTAATACTAGCACCTAGATCGGCTAGGGCCATGCAATTCTCTACTCCCGGGAAGTTGCAAGGAATCAAGAAACGACCCGGATCACCAAGTTTGGTTGGTAATTTCCTTAAGAGCATTGCGGAGCAATTCTCATTAAGTTGGGTCTGAGCAATATCGAGAAGTTTATCCTTATCACTGAGAAGATCTTTAAACATTTTAGCATATTTGGGCATGTGAGCGAGAGCCTCAGCAAAGGAGATATTGAAATTCAGTTGTTTGAACATTTTAAGAAAGTTCGAAACCTGAATATCATCCTTGTTCTTCAATTTCTCTTTCCTCAACCTCGAAGGATAAGGTATGTTGGGTTGAGATGAAGGCTTTGGGATAGAATTCGCACTCACATCCTTGGGTGGTGGAGGGGTAGAAGTAGAAGGTGGAGGAGTAGAAGTTGGAGGAATTGGAGAAGGAGACTCGTTTTCCTTTGTCACAATCACCGGTGTAGGTGTAGGAAGCTCGGGTTCCTTTAAACCTTTTCCACTGCGAGTGGTGATTGCTTTCATCTCCCCTCTTTGATTAGCAACGGTGTTACTCGGAAGAGAACCCGATCCAGAGGCTTGATTACTTGGGAAGAAACTAGCCATCATGTTCCTCAAGTCATTCGTTTGACTTGCCAAAGTGTTTCGCATATCAACTCGAAGATCATTCCCTTGCTTCACCATATCTGCTTTCATGTTGGCCATTTCCCGCTGAAGATTTTGCACTATCGCATCATTAGTCCTCATGTAGGTTTCAACCTCTTGGTGTAATGCAGTGGGTTGGTTGGGAGGAGCATTGTAGGCAGGTGGTTGATAAGCAGGTTGTTGGTAAACTTGGTTGTTTCTTTGAGGTGGATATGGGTTTCTTTGGTTTTGATATGGAGTTGGAGCACGTGGTTGGTTTTGATTATTGCGATTGAGGTTGTTTGGGTTTTGTGGGGGAAAACCGGGTGGTGAAAGAAATTTGTTTGAGCGATAGCTGAGCAAGTTGCGGTCACCTTGAGGACGTGCTTGATAGCCTCATGTAGAATAAGTACCGTTGGCGGCATACACATTTTCCGGATTGTCGTGAGTCGAAGGACAATCGGTGTATGAGTGAGATCCCCCGCATATCTCACATGATTGAGTCAAAGCACTAGCTTGGGCAGTGATAGCTTTGGTATTATTGGCGGCTTAGAGAGCAAGTGATTCAACAAGCGAGGTAAGCTTATCAATTCTCTTGTCGCTCTCATTAGTGCTAGCACTAGCCACATTGGTCCGAACACTCTTGGTTTGTACTCTAGACTTGTTCTCAATAATATCCCAAGCGGCATTAGAAGACTTAACCAAAAGATTACCCCCCGAGGCACTATTTAGTGAATCTTGGTCATTCATGCTTAAACCATTGTAAAAAGTATTAATTTGATGTACTTTTGTAAAACCATGTTGTGGACACTTTCGTAGAAGTTCCTTAAAACGGTCCCAAGATTCACTAAATGTCTCATCGAACTTTTGTTCAAAAGTAATGATTTCATTCCGCAAAGCGGTAGTACGTGAGGGTGGGAAAAAATAGTTGATGAATTTGGTCTCTAAATCCGTCCACGTAAGAATACTTTGTGGCGGTTCCTTATCCGTCCACATAAAAAATAGTTGATGATTGGTTGCAAGCGAATTAACTCTTGTGAAACCCCATTATACTTAACCGTATTAGTGAGTTGAAGAAACCTCTTAATATGGTCATGAGGATCATCAATTGAACGCCCCAAGAATGGTTGAGCAGAGACCATTTGAATGAAACCGGATTTGAGCTCAAAGTTGTTGGCTCCAATCGCGGGTATGACAATAGCATCGTTGTTGCCCTCTACATGTGCTTGCAAAAGTTTGATCATTGGGCGATTGTCTGGTAGAGGTTCATTGTTGTTATTATTCATGTTGGGTTGAGGTGGATTATTATTATTGTTGTGTACACCGGCCATGTCTAAGTTATCGAGAGTCTCGGGCTTGGGGTAAGACGTTGATTGAGTGCGCATACACCTGCAAAAGAAATAACAAAGCAGAAATATTTTTGGTTTTTTTATGTTTTTTAATTTTTTTTATATTTTTGAAAATTTTATATTTTTTAGGATTTTTGAAAATTTTAAAGCAAGGAAAATAACGTTCAAAGATGAAAGGATCCCAAAATCCAACGTGTCTCTCACTAAAAACCGTTAATCTTAACGAAAAGAGCCGGCAACGGCGCCATTTAATACATCGCTTTTCACTAAGTATCAAAGTTCGTTGTTCCAAGTCTCTTCGAATTGATTATTGGTAGAAAGTGTGACTCAATTGTTCTTGGTGGATAAAAGAAATGGATTGATTTGATTATCTATTTTTAAACTAAAAGCAAATAATTGTCGTTGAGTAATGATTAAAGCTTTCAAAAATTAAACTAAAAATTATTTAGATAAACACTTAAAACATAAAACTTAAAAAACATGTTCTATCGGAATGTATCAAAATGAAAGCCATCGGAATAATCAAATGTAAAGCTGTCGGAATGTTCATCTGAATACCCATCGGAATGTCAAAGTCAATGATGTCGGAATATGGTTCTGTCGCAAAGTTCAGATCGGAATGCAAGTAAACACTTCTGTCGCAATGTGCATCTATCGGAATGATGACCAACCTATCGGAATGTAGCTGACAAAATTTTGGCAGAGTTTCTATTCAAAGTAACCTTATCACCCGTCGGAATATGCGATCGCAATGAGCGATCGCAATCCCAGATCGGAATAAGGGGTAAGTGCCAAGCTATCGCAAAGTAAAACCACAATGGGTTATTGCGATCAAAACAAGCAGCCGCGGAATGTGTTAAATCCCTAATATTGCGATGGAATACAAAATTAATCCGAAAATGGTGGTAAGCTGAAAACGCAATAAGCACGTATAATAAGCTATCTTAACCAAACCTTAAACAACCCAAATAGCTTAAATTTGACAACTTTTAAAAGCATGAAATCGTAAACTTTATAAAAGAAGCTTTAAAAAGACAAAACCTTTTTAATAATCCGAAATGTACTAAGCTAAAACATGAAATAAGCCAATAAGCATAAAGATCTTATAGCCTAAACCAAAGAAAAGCTTAATAAGTAGTAAAAAGATTAACATTTTAACCACTTAAACAACATCAAAATCAATCCGAATGGATTATGAATTTCAGATCAAAATCAAAAGTAAATCAAGAAATGAAGAAGAAGATTAATGAACAAAAGGATCAACTTGAACTTGTAATTAAATGAAATCCAAATACAAAAGCTTAAACTTAAAAGATTAAAAGAAAAGATGAAAAACTTAGTGAGAGAAAGTTGGGAACTTTCTCTCTCTAAAACTAGAAAGAAAAAAAAGTTCAAAATGAAACTAGCTAACCCCCCTCCTAATGTGATTAGGAGGGTATTTATAGGCTAAGTGGGAAGTGCATGTGTGGTGTGCTTCCTTCTTTCTTTTCTTCTCGGCTCGATTTAATTCTTTGTCTTTTCTTGACGTCGTCTCGGGATTTGAACTTGTCTTAATAATTTTCTTCTTTAATTTAGACTTGAGTTCTTCGACTTCATTAAACTTCCGTCTTTAGACTTTTTCTTCGATAAATCTTCAGAATAGGTTTTGGACATCTGTTCTTTAAGCACTCTTGATCTCTTGACTTCGTCTTTTCTCGTTTTCTTCGATAAAAGCCCGTGAAAGCCCGTGTTTTCTTCCTTTTTCATCTTTTGATCCTAAAACACAATAAAAATACAAACCACGCATAATTCCAACTTTTACGACATAAAATACACGTTTTGGTCATGTTATTATTGAAAATAAGTGGTAAAAGGATAAGTGTTTTCACACTTATTACTTTCCAGTTGACACAAGTTTGATTCATATAGAATCGCACAAGTTACCTACCACAGTGCTGTTTGATGATGACACTGGAAGGATTTCCATTCGTCACTGTAAATACTGAAAAGTATTACTCTGAATGTTCTGGCAAGATCATAAAGATATTGCGTAGAGACTTGGAGCGAGTTTGAATCAATTAAGAATCAAACCACTGTTGTTTTCTAGTTAGCATATGTTTAATTCAAACTGAATCGTACATATGACCTACCGCAGTGCTGTTTGATGTTAACACTGAAAGGATTTCCATTCATCACTGTGAATACTAGAGAGTATCACTCTGAATGTTCTAGCAATACCACAAGGATAGAGCGTAGGACTCTGTAAATTATCGCTTGTGTTCTAATGATGAACAAAAATTAATATAAGGAATAAGTGTCCTAATGAGATTTATGATGAATCTCGTTGGCTCTAGACTCTATAAGTGCACGTTTATTTGGTGATCGGAGGCTGGAGCAGACTGCCACCTTTTCAATATCTACTATCTCGGAGTGAGAAAGTCGATAGAAATGAGTTGAACTCCGTGACAATAAAACAAACTTCTTTTGAGAGAAGATTGAGTAGGCTGGGAAGGGTTTACAAGGCTTTTACACCAAGTATAAAATCTTTATCGTCCGATCTTTTCGAATTGATTATTGGTAGAAAGTGCGACTCAATTGTTCTTGGTGGAATAATAAATGGTTGGGTTGTTTATCTATTTTAAACTAATGGTAAATATGAAAGTGTCGTTGAGTAAAATTAAAACATTAAAATATAAACTAAAATGACAAGTTAAAAATAAATGATTGAAAACTTAAAGAAAACAAAATTAGAAAAACACTTGGTAAAATTAGAGATTTCGGTAAGCGTGCAGTTTTTGGAAATTAAAACGTGATAATTTTAATCTTAAGAACTTTGTAAAATCAAGAAATTTAACCCGTCGGAATGCCTGATCGGAATGTAATCGGAATATAGGAAAACAAGGCTAATCGGAATAACACTAAAAAACAACCCCTCAATCGGAATGTTGTAATCTGAATCTGATCGGAAAGCACTTGTCGGAATACAAGAAAGGAATCCAGATCGGAATAAGTTAAAATGATACAATCGGAATACAAGAAAGGAATCCAAATCGGAATAAGTTAAAACCCTAATCCGATCAAGTGATCGGAATAAAGAGGAAGCTAATCGGAATGCTTAATCGGAAAAGGGTTTACACTTTTCCGATTACCTTGTGATTCGAAAATAAGCCAAGTTATAAGCTATGTTTGATAAGCTCACACCAAGACTTAACCAAATCATTAATGAAACAAACTAAATAAGCACGAATAACAACTTTTCCAAACTTTAAATAAGCAATCTTTTAAATCAAACCATAAAAAGATGAAACTTTTTAAGAAAATTTTCAAAAAGTAAATAATCTAAACATACAAATAAGCCAATAAGCACAAAGATCTTAAAGCTTAACCGTTTGAAAGCTTATGTGGGAATAAAAAGATTAACTTTTTAAGCACGAAAACATCAAGATCAACACGGATCATAAGTATTTCGCACCAAAAGTAAACTAAAATCAAGAAAGGTAGAAAGAGATTAATGAACAAAAAGCTTAACTTGAATTTGATTAATGAAATCAAAAATACAAAAAGCTTAATCTTGAAAGATTAAAAGAAAGAAAAGATGAAAACTTAGTGAGAGAAAGTTTGGAACTTTCTCTCTCTAAAAACTAGAAAGGAAAAAATAAAAATGAAACTAGCTAACTCCCCTCCTAATGTGATTAGGAGGGTATTTATAGGCTAAGTGGGAAGTGCATGTGTGGTGTGCTTCCTTCTTTCTTTTCTTCTCGACTCGATTTAAATCGTTGTCTTTTCTTGACGTCGTCTCGGGATTTGAACTTGTCTTAATAATTTTCTTCTTTAATTTAGACTTAAGTTCTTCAACTTCATTAAACTTTTGTCTTAAGATTTTTTCTTCGATAAATCTTCAGAATAGGTCTTGGACATCCGTTCTTTAAGCACTCTTGATCTCTTGACTTTGTCTTTTCTCGTTTTCTTCGATAAAAGCCCGTGAAAGCCCGTATTTTCTTCCTTTTTCATCTTTTGGTCCTAAAACACAATAAAAACACAAACCACACATAATTCCGACTTTTACAACATAAAATACACGTTTTGGTCTTGTTATTATTGGAAATAAGTGGTAAAAGGATAAGTGTTTTCACACTTATTAATTGCATCACTGGGTCCATGATGCTTTGTCTTCAATACCAGAAATCATCAACATGATTCTGATAGTAGATGTATTGACCCGGTTTCTGCCTAAGTTGTATGGAGGGCTTCTTTCTTTACACCCTTTATCCTTACATTTCTTTTTCATTCTTCAATCCCTTCAATGCTTACCAAGACGTCATAACTAGCACCTAGTTGTGATTGTTCCAGTGCTAGCTTAAGTCATTAGTCGTCATTTTTTCCCGTATACTCAACTACTCCATCTTTCCTAAGGACATCTAAATTCTAATTGATTGTCCCTGGGAAGATCCTTCCGGTTCCGGTTGGATCATAGGACAAATACCTAACCACCTTTTGACACCAATACCGTCGTGAATTAATGTGTTGAAGGGTATAGATATCGTAACTAGAAAAACCTGTTGAAAAAGCAATCAAGGTGTTGATGAAATCAGTGTTTACACCTTGAAGGTTTTTTGTATCACCAAAAACGCTCCCCTACATATGTGCATCATAAAAGGAAAGGTTTTTGCACATATTAGGAAGAGAAAGCACTTATATCAAAGATCTTATCCAAGATAACACATTTTAATCACTATTCTCCCCCTCAAAAATTGCATGAAATTGAAATTTTTGTGAAACTAGTGATGAAACGTGGAGAGAATATTGTGTCATGAAACTTTGGAACAATGTTTATGAAATCATTATACTCACCCTCGAAAAGAGATTCTATTTAAATAGGGGAGTATATGAGCACATTGTTTTGAAATACCTTGAAAAATTATGCTCAAAAGTCCGAGAAAATTGAGTTCATGAGCTTAAAACTTTGAATGTTTTGATATAAGCTCATGACCGAGAAAAACGAATTTCTCGTTGTTGAGGATAAGTCAAAGACTTTCCTTTATTTAGGGACCGGGTTATAGTCTGACATGTGACTATAAGCCATTATGAGTAGAAAAATAGAAAAGACATGTTTTGAAAACATTTGAACTCTCATTCGAACTTTATGTACGTACCCGTGTCGTTATTGAACAACATTTCTAAGTACGTCCATATTATCGATGCTGAGAGACATGTCGAAGAAGAATATTTTTGGTATTTTTGAAAGATTTTCTCATTTTTTATTTTGTTTTGATAGGTTTTATATTTTTGTATTTTGATTTTGATAGATATATACAAGGTTACTGCGAATGTGCAAGACGTTCAAGTTCATCAGGAGTGAAACTACGCATACCAAGTCGACGAACCAAGAATTCAAATATGTCTTGAGAAAGAGCTTTGGTGAAGATGTCGGCTAGTTGGTAGTCCGTCTTGACAAAATACAGTTCGATTATTCCTCTTTCCACATGTTACTTTATGAAATGGAATCAGAAAGCAATGTGCTTGGTCTTGGAATGTTGGACCGAGTTGCAGGATATGGCTATGGCTGATTGTGAGTCACAATAGATAGGCACTTTGTTAAAGTGAAACCCATAATCTGTGAGTTGTGTTCTCATCCAAAGGACTTGAGCACTACACACGGATAGAGACACATATTCTGCTTACGCAGTGGACAACGCCGTACAGTCTTGTTTTCTTGATGACCAACTCACTAGCTTCTCACCTAAGAATTGTGCTCCACCGAAAGTGCTCTTGAATGAATCATGACATCCTGCATGGTCGGCTTATGAAAAACCAGTGAGATTAAAGCCAGAATCCTTCGTATACCAGAGACCCATGTGAATGGTTCCCCGGAGATAACGAAAGATCCTTTTAACCTCCTTGAGGTGCTTCTCGGTTGGCTTAGCCTGGTACCGAGCACATAAACAAGTAGCATGCACAATGTCCGGTCTACTTGAGGTTAAGTACATAAGGGACCCGATCATACTTTGGTATTTTGTAGCATCTACAAATGTCCCTTTCTTATCCAAATCAAGCTTGTGTTTAGTGTCCATTGGAGTACCAATAGGATCACAGTTTTCCATTCCAAATTTCTTTAGAATATCAAGCACATATTTGGCCTGATATATGAAAATGCCCCGGGGGGGATTGGTGAACTTGAAGACCAAGAAAAAACGTCATTTCCCCCATCATGGACATTTCAAATCGACTTTTCATAAGGTCTGCAAATAATATGGAATATTTTGGATTAGTAGAACCAAATATAATATCATCTACATAGACCTGAGCCACCAATATGTCGTTGCCGTAGTGCTTGATAAACAAAGTTGGATCAATGGTTCCTTTGCTGAAGTGATTTTGTAGAAGAAATGATGTTAATTCGTCGTACCATGCCCTTGGTGCTTGTTTCAAACCATAAATTGCATTTTTCAACTTGTAGACATGGCTTGGATGTTCGGTGTTAATGAAACCTTCAGGTTGACATACATACACATCTTCTTTTAACGGTTCATGCAAGAAAGTCGTCTTCACGTCCATTTGATACACAGTGAACGATTTGTGTGCATGGTATGCCAAGAAAATCATAATAGCTTCCATTCAAGCAACCAGGGCTAAGGATTCAGCGAAATCAATTCCCTCTTGTTGTTTATAACCTCTCACAACTAACCGAGTCTTGTTCCTAATGACCGTTTGCTCCTCATCCATCTTGTTTTTGAATAACGATTTCAGAGTAAGGGGATCGATATTGTCCGGTCGAGGTACTAACTCCCATACATCAAGCCGGATGAACTGATTTAGTTCTTCTTGCATAGACTCAATCCATGATGCATCGATCATTGCTTCTTTCACACTAGCTGGTTCCATTATGCTGACTGATAGTGCATAGATACACATATCACCGTCGGTATGCAGCTGATTTCGTGTTGAGACTGGTCGTGAGAGATTGCCAATCACTTGAACCAAAGGATGATTCTTAGTCCATTTGTGTTCACGTGGAAGTGTATGAGAGACTTGATGCGAGCTCGACGGATCCACATATGATGTTGAAGGCTGAGTATAACTTGTGGAAGCCGTAAATGGATTAACAAACTCGTGTTCGTTGAGCATCGCATTGTTTGCATTTTCAGCAACTATTTCATTCTGAAGATGAACATGATTAGGAATTTGTTAAGAATGTTGTTGAGTTGCGTCAGCAGTTGGAGAGGTGGTTGGAATGTTTGGAGTCAATATGGTTGAGGTTGACGTAGATGGTGCAAAAACAGATGTCGTTGGTGTAGATGCAGTTGGTGGTTCTGAAACTACCGCAGCAGGTGCAGCCGGGGCATTTTGAGGAACACCAAATGACGAAGGACCCTCCATATATTCATCATAAATTGGCCCAAATAATACTTCCAAGTCACGTTCCGAAGGTTGTAACGATGAGATTGCTGACGGTGCAAATTGAAGCGCGAGTCCTGAACTTATGTGTCCAGAAGTCTGACCTTCAAGCTCGGGATGTGAACTTCTATGTTGAGAGGCCATACCCGAGAGTTCATCAAAGGTAACATTCATAGTATCCATTACCTTTCTTGTCCTTCGATTATAAACCCTGTAAGCACAAGCAGTTGAAGAATAACCAATGAAAAAACCAATGTCACCTTTAGGTTCAAGTTTACCGATATCTTCACGATCATTCTTCAGATAACATAAAGCACCAAAGACATGTAAAAATGAAATATCCGATTTTCTTCGATTAATGATCTCATAAGGTGTTTTGTTGAATCGGGTGTGAATAATGGAGCGGTTTTGAGTATAACATGCAGTTGCTATAGCATCAGCCCAAAGGAATAACGGTGCACTAGAGGAGAGAAGCATCGTCCGAGCAGCTTCAACTAACGTACGATTCCTCCGTTCCACAACTCCATTCTGCTCTGGAGTTCTTACAGCCGAAGTTTGATGAGAAATCCCAACTTCATCAAAATAAGCTTTTAGTTTCTGATTGGTGAATTCTGTACCGTTATCCATTCTTACAATGATAACAGGGGCTTGAAGTAGCACTGATGTTTTCTTCAATAAATTGATAATTACATCCGGGGCTTCATCTTTCGAAGTAAGAAAATGAACCCATGTGTAACGAGAATAATCATACACAATCACAAGGACATACCACTTTCCATTAATGCTTTTGATTCTCATTGGGCCACACAAATCCATATGAAGGAGATGCAACCTATTCGTCGAATTTGGAACAGGTTTAGGTTTATGAGGCTTCTTCTTGCTTTTACCTTGTTCACATGATGGACAAAGATGGTCTTTAGTATATTTGAACTTTGGAAGACCGTTAACGAGATCATCTTTTGCAAGTTGGGTGATGGCATCGAAAATGAGATGAGATAACCTTTGATGCCATAACCACGACTTTGTTGAAGTGGCCCGGGCCATGAGACAAATTGGAGATGCAACAGACATTTGAAAAAGATCAATGGTGTAAAGGTTTGTTGTGCGATTTCCTTTCAACAGATTAATTCCTTCAAGATCCCTAACAAAGCATGTATGACTTCTAAAGGCAACCTCCAAATCTGAATCACAGAATTGCCCAACCGAGAACAAATTATGTCCCAAGCCATCAACAAAAGATACTCTGGTGATGATAATATTTTCCCAATGAAGATCACCATAGCCTAGAATTGCAGCAACATGATCATTTCCAAATCGAACAGTTCCCATAAAACGCCATACAAAGTTCTTGAGAAGACTTCGATTCCCAGTCATATGTTTGGAACAGCCGGAGTCCACGCACCAGAGACAAATTTCAATAGCCTGACAATAATAAGAGAAGAGAAAATTTGGCAACCGAAGAAATAGGTTCCTGTATGGTTAGGTAATAATCAAGCCATATCACATACCGACATTTCACTGTCAGTATGAGATCTACTAGAATCAATAACATGACCATTAGAGGCAAAATATCTTCTAGTAGGCAACCACTTAGAGGTAACTCTAGGACTTCTAGGCGTAGCAAGGATTTCAGTGTACCCTACCTGCTTAGTTTTCAGAACATACACTTTAGCCTTAGGAGTGCTATGTGTTTCGCTGATAGAAAGCTTGTCAAGTCGAGTGTAACCACCATAGTTCAAACCATTCATAGTCAAACCACAAACATCATGACTAAAAGTAAAGAAACATTTATTACATTTAGCACAAATAACTTCAGATTTTTCATTCTGAACAGCAAGTTTAAAGTCATTACATTCAGAAGAATTAGGTTTCTGATTATGAATAAAAAACTGTAAATTCCTACGATGTTCTTCTACGTCCACATTATTAGCCTTGGGATACTACTTCTAGAGGCAAAAAAGACCCTATCATTCCTTGTATTGCTCGTAGGCTGTGGCCTTCTGCTCTTAGTGTAGTTGTTCATTCCTGTAGAAAAAGACACACGCTTGTTAGAATTAGCATTTTTTAAATCAATGACTTGTGGTTGTGCGATAGTGGTCAGTTTTGTCCTAACGCTTGCTTTACGTTGGTTGCTAGGCATAAATATATCTACCCTAGTTTGAGATGAAGGTCTACGCGAAACATTCCTGGGGCTATAACAGCAGCTTTCATTCCAGCAACCTTGGGAAATGGTGTTACAGCAATACGAGTGGGTCCCGAGGTTGCTGGTTTCTGGATCATCGTATCCACAATCGAGCTAGGCTCAGAAGTCGTATCTTTTAACAAGGCCTTTAATTTATAGTTCTCACAGATTTTATCAATAAGTTTCTGATAGAAAGACTTGATTTGTTCAACAGCCCGCTTATATGAAACGACAACAGATTCTAAATCTGCAATCTTAGCCTTAAGCTTCTGAACATTACCATCACTAGCACTCTCTAACCCTGAAGAGGCCAAATTCGGTTCCTTAACCCCTCCTAACTGAGCCTGCAACCGAGCGATACTTTGTTTCATTTCATTGTAAGCCTTTTCATACGAAAGCTTGTCATATTTGCATTCATCACATTTTTTGACAAATTTATTCCAAAGATCGGTGAATTGTTTATCTTTTTTAATGACATAAGATTCCATTTTCTCTTTCATAAGATCAAGCTCAGTTTGAAGGTTTTCATTATGTAACACAGAGGTACTTAACTCAACACGGCTACTATCAATACAATCACGAGCTTTAGAGAGGCGTTCAAGATCATTTTCCAAAACTTTGATTTTATCAAGAGATTCATCAGCTTCCTTCGCCAAAGATCTAAAGTCTTCAACAAAGTTGGAAAATTCTTTTAGAAAAGCGTTTTCCAAATTACCTAACCTAGCATCAAATTGATTAATAATCGGATTAATATCGTTTTGAAGAATTTTCTGGACCTCAATCTGAACAGGTGATGTAGAAGTTCCTCCAGTTATTTTGGAATTAACAACACGTTTAAGGATGACAAAGTTATCTTTAAGCTCGTTTAGAAATCGGCGTGTGATACTCGGTTTAGGAGGGTCATCAGAAAATTCCTCACTTGGTAGCAAAATCATTTCAGTACTCGTTTTTGACCGAACAAAAACAGTTGGAGGATTAATTTTTAGATAATAAACGGGTGTCACTTCTTTATCAAGCTTTTCCATTCTTAAACGAGTCTCTACAACAAGTTCAGTAGTTTCTCGGAATCATGCACACTAGGAGGATCATGCTCAACATACAATAGCAGACTACCATTATATAAAGTTTCATTAGTGGCCTGAACTTGCTTAAGGTATCCAGGATTAGGGGAAGAGGACAACCTAAAGCCAATTTGTATCGACTATAATTTATCTCATTATTTTTTGGTGCGAGCATATTTATCGTCTGCATAGTTTGGTCACGTTTTACTAAAAGGTTGTCTAATTCTCTAATCCTATCCTGAGCTTTGAAAAAATCCTCAAGAAGCCCATCTTCTCGAATTTTGAAATCATGTTTAAGCTTTTTTCGTTCTTCTTTTAACTCTAAAATAGTAGATTTTTCAGTTGAAAGCTGTTTATTAAGAGACGTGATTCCATCATTCAATTCGCTTATCTTTTTAGCACTACTTAAGTGTAAGGCATTTAGTTTCTTAGTTGTGAATTTTTCTTTATAAACCGATGTAGCATGAGCTTGTTCAAGTTCTTTAATTTTAGCCTGATGAATTTCAAAACATTTCTCCCGTTCCTTATATCTCGCAAGCTCAGTGGTCAATTTGGCATTAGATTCTCTAAACTTATTATTAACCACCGTAGCATGATCTACATCCTTAGCAAGCTTATCGAATAGAGATTTATAATACGCATGTGTCTCATCAGGAAGGGTTGTAGGCTGAGCAACTTGATCCACACTAAGGTCCACACAGGGCTCCTTTGAAATAATATTACTATTTTTCATTTGGTCCCCGTGTGTCTCAATGTAGGGCTCAAGCATCTCAGTATACTCTTCCTCCTGATTAGACATACAATATATATCATTATCATCAAAACTTGGGTGTACCTAAGAGGGACCGTCTAAATCATAGACGGGAGCTCTGTCATCATGAATTCCTGAGGTTGATGCTTGCTGTATGTTTGCCATCAAGATGTAGTCGGCATTCACCTCTTCTTCCTCGTCATATTCTACAGCAGAAGCCATAAGATCAAATTCCTCAGCTTGAAGGGGAATCCCTGCCTCTTCTTTTTGTGCTATGAGAAGCTGAGTTTGAAGATAAGCAGCATCCCTCTTCTTTTTGGCTGTGCAATCTCGAGCATAATGACCAATTCCCCTGCAGTTGTAGCACTGAACCTGACGATTGTTGTTTCCATTTCCCGAACCAGTATTCTCAGCCCTTGCACCCACAATGTTTCCCATCTGATTACCAACCGCTGGCACAACGATTAACCCATTCTGATTACCCACATTTGGAACATTTAGATTCTGACCACAAATTTGTCCATACTGATTTCCTGCATTCCCAACATTCTGACCATATTGTGTCCCAACAGCTACCAATTAACGATCTTGATTCGCATTCATGAAAGGTTAAGCAATCTACCTATTTCTAGTGTTCGAAGAGATTCTCTGATTGTTGTTGGTGGGGTTAATGGTAAATTTGAATGCCTTTGCTAGAAGTGCAAGACCAGTATTAATCGCATGAGTAGGATCAATGATGTCATCAAAACAGGCAATGGGTTGTTGTAAGTAGTTCACCGCAGCAGGAGGTTGATATCCATAAGGAGTGAGTTGTTGTTGTTGTTGTTGTTGTTGTTGTGGCATGAAGTTACTTGATGAGGGTTGATGGTAAGATACCATGGGATATGACATAGATGATGGAGAGTTTGCCATAAAAGCCAATGGATCTTGTGTCTTGGCACGTCTTTCAGCCCTAACTTCGTTAGCTTCATCTTGATTCATCTTCAAATAATCATATACTTGAGTGTAGTCCACTACATGAAGATCCTTGGTTTGATTGATAAGAGTGACATATCTTGACCATTCAGAAGGAAGATTATCAAGAAATTTGATGTTTGCAGCAATTTGTGCAGGTTCATGTTTGTTTCTTCTAAGATGATTCATGAGGGTTGAAAACCGATGATAGTAAGGTTCAATTTGTTCCCCTTCAATAGACGTAAATTTCTCCCATTCATGAAGCAACTTAGTTTCCTTTTCTTGTAAACCGATTTCACGACCTTCATCATTTTCTGAATCCTGAGCCACATCTCGTGTGCGGTTTCACAACTGTCGACAGCAGCATAAACATCTTCGGGAAGTCCCATGAGAATGACTTGACTTTCTTGATCATCGGCGTCGAGTTGTTTAGATTCAGCTTCAGTTAATTCTTCATCCGTTTGCTCATGACTAGAGTCAGCCACTGGGTTAGCATTCGTAGGGTCCCCAGGCACAATGATTGTTCTTCTAACATACGGACCTTTTTGAATCGAGTTGACAATCAATTTTCCCAAAGGTTTACATTTTGCATAACGAAGGAGACGACTAGCCCATGTAGTGTAGTTCTCCTTGGTGAGCATGGGAGGACGATTCTCAGTACCCGCAGCGTAAATATCTTGTTGAGACGTCATCGTAGAAGTCGTGTGAAAAACAGGATCTTAATTCGTAGAAAGCAGAATGTTGAAGTTAAAGTCCCCAAAATATGATTAAATCCCCTAAAAAATGAGCTCTCCTGAAACCAAAAATTCCAAGGCCAAAAAAACACACGTTCGGAATAATTGAAGATTTCAGAGAAATAGCCAATCTTCGGAATACTGGGTATTTTCAGAGAACCAAACAATCTTCGGAATAATAAGGTTTTTCAGAGAAATTACACATCTTCGGAATAATGGGGTTATCAGAAAAATACATTTTTTCGGAATAAAGAAGTTTTCAAGAAAAAGCACTTTTTCGGAATAAAGAAGTTTTTCAGGAAAAAGCACTTTTTCGGAATAAAGAAGTTTTTCAGAAAAAACACTTTTTCGGAAAGAAGATATTTTCAGAGAAATGAACTTTTTCGGAAAAATGATGTTTTCAGAGAAAAAGGACTTTCTCGGAATAATGATGTTTTCAGAGAAAAAGACTTTTTCAGAAAAAGATGGATTTTCAGAGGAGTTGAACTTTTTCGGAAAAACTGATGTTTTCAGAGAAAAAGGACTTTTCGGAATAATGATGTTTTCAGAGAAAAAGGACTTTTTCGGAATAATGATGTTTTCAGAGAAAAAGACTTTTTCGAAAAAAAAGATGTATTTTCAGAGAAATATTTTCGGAAAAATAGGTTTTTTCAGAGAAATATTTTCAGAAAAATGGTAGAATTTCGGAATATAAAACCCTATTGCGAAGATTTTTCCGAAAATAAAGGGATACAGGATTGAGTCGTCAGAGATGATACAAAACAAAACAATATCTCGAATCCACCAAAATCAACAACCACTTCGATCACACCAATAACAACATCTCAAAGCCACAAATAGCAATCGAATCCAATAGCCTAAACCAAAAAAAAAAACCCACGAAATCAATACCAAATTTACACCAAATCAAGACCAAAGCTAACTACGAATCCCTTGGCGAATGATACCACTTGTAGGACTAAATCACACGACTACTCAAACACAAATAATATGATGATGATTAAACTAAAAAAGAAAGATTAGCTTAAGATGAAGAGAAGAAAAGAAATACAAAGTTGGTGATTTCCTAGTGAGAGAAACAAACACACCTTTCTCTCTCTAAAACTATGACATGGGAAAGCACACACACAAATGAGGCTTAGGAGGGCCTTTTATACTAATTAAGAATTGTTTAGGAGGCCTTCCTCATTTGTGTGTTCGGGACTAAATCCCGTTACATAAACAATAATAACTAAAAACTCTCGACATCATTAAATAATATTTTTCACGAGCTTCGCAACGATATATTATATGACCATCACTTTAGTTACTTCTAACGCACCACACCCGTCATCAATACCAGAAATCCCCAATTTAAAAACCCTAAATCCAAAATTTAATTCAAATGAAAAATCAACTTTATATATTACCAACTTCACAATCATACACATAAATATTCCAACTAATTCTTTAGACGTCATTGTCACAGTTGCAACAGAATAAGAACAACATAGATCTTGAAGCAAAAGAATAAAGAACATCAATAATCAAACTCGTTTCACAAAAACCTTAACTCGATGTTGAGTATGAAAAGGTAAGAATCATTTAGAAATGAGATTCGTAATTTTTTATGGTTATTTTTGCAATTTTTTATAGAAATTTGTTATGGTTTTTTTGTGTATGTATTTTGTAGAGAAAGATAAAAGTTGAAGATGAAGATTTATGACAGAGATATACAGAGTTTGTGTTAAAAGAGATATATGAGTTAGTGAAAGGAGTAAATCTAGAAAAGAAAGGGAAAAAGATAAATTGTTGGTTACTATTATTAAGAAATAAAAAGAAATACGGGTACTGGGTATATGAAAAGAAAAATGTGTTGTTTAATAGCAGTGGAGTAAAACCAACACGAAAGAATAAAGGGGTGTACTTGAATAGACTATATTACCCTTACTTTTTAAGCACATGTCAAGAGTTAATGCTTTGAACAAATGTCCGTTTGGTCAAGAGACCGTAAATGTTACTAGTTTTCGAGTTAGGGACTATCTGTGCAACAAAAAAAGTCAAGGGACAAAAAGTGAAAATCAGCACAAACCACCAGGACTATCCGTGTAATTTACTCTAAATACATAAAAAGATTTTTTAATTTAAAAGAAAAATATTGTTACAAAAGTTTGTTACAAAAGGCTGTTAGAAAATGTTATAGTATATAATGTTAACAACTTGCTTTATTTAGTAAGTAAAAAAGTCTGAATTTCCAGCCTTGTGATGAGACTGCTTTTATACATAGTCTCATCATCCAAAAAGGGCTTTAAATGCATAAAATATCATAAAAATGGCCAAATATATGCTTGTGTTTGTTGCTTGTGTATTTTAGGTACGGATATTGAGAAAATGACAAAAGATCACAAGAATCATGCAAAAACGAACACGGGAAACAAAGCCGCACAATGAACCAAGCCCTAGTATTGATTTTCCAAGAAAGACCCTTGAAGAATTGAAGATTGAACAAGAAGGGTCCTCCAATATTGAAGAATTTACACTTTAAACCCTTTTATATTCATAATTACAAGATTGGTCCCTAAAGTTTGTCAAATTTACAAAAAAGACCCTTAACTTTGAAGAATTGGCAAATTTAGTCCCTCAACAAAACTAAATTGTCAATATTAGTCCTCCAAGAAGTCAACAAACAAGTCAAGACCTTGAAGAATGAAGAAAATGCCAAAATCGGTCCTTCAAATATCATAAATGGGCAAAATTAGTCCTTGAAATAACTTTTCAAAAGTTATTGTGGCCAAAATAGAAATATTTAAACTTCAAATACAAAGGATTATTTACAATAGGGCTGGCAAAAGTAAAAAGACAAGTGAATGAAAGATAAGGGGGCATTTGGGGCAGACAACAAATCTCCACACAACCAATCACACCATGACACGTCACCTCCACTCACTCCTCCACCAATCAAAACCCTTCTCCACTCCACGTCACCCTCTACTAGCCTAAATAACTGATTAATTTAATCAGTTAACCCCTTCCCTCCTAAACACAATTTTTAAAAACCCACTAATCCCAAACAGATTAAAACTCACCCCTAATCTCCCATAAACCCTAACTAAACCCAGGACGAATCTACATCAAAACAAAGGGGTTTCCCCTATAAACTTCTAGAATGGTAATTAAGGGTTCCCTAATCCCTTTTCAATCCCCAAAAATGTCACCATCCCTTCCATGTGATAAACCCAGCCTCCCCTGACCCATGTTTTTATAAAAAGACAACCAGAGAGCAATCCATCAACGGTTTTGATTAACTTCTTGGTCAACCAGTGGTCTAGATGAGTTTGCAACAGCTTGCACACCACAAAACAACTAGAAATCTTCACATGAGCTTATGAAGACCAAGATTCGAATTTCAAACTCAAATGAAGAATTGGCAAACTACATGCTAGGGTTTTTCATCCTTTTCATTTTCTAGAACCTTGTACACCATATTATATAAAGGGTAGTAGGAATTTAGTTAGACTGTTCTTGCTTTTACTCCTTTTTTCACAAACCTTGTAAATCTAGTTTTATGAAGGAATATAAAATGGTATTGAGTTTGATGATGGGAAAGACTGAGTTCCATTTACTTTTCATGTTTTGTTTGTTTTGATTGAGTTTTGAAAAAGGCATCTTCAAGTTTCTGTAAACCTGTTTTTCAAGTCCGTTTTTTTAGTTAAGTAAGAAAGATCATAGGCCACATAAGCTGCTCATTTGAGATATTATATGACCATAGAACCCTGATATCAAAGAGATATCAAGATTCAGTGGGTATAAACCTTGGGTAAGAAGTATTGTGAGGTGAAGGTTTTCTTACTTATTGGTTCATTATTCTTGTTCTCACCATCACTGTTTGGGTGAGCTTATGCTAATAAGTTTGAAAAGCTGTTTGGCAGTAAGCTCATTCAAGCTTGAACTTTAGCTCTTTGGTTTTGTGTTGTTTGTGCAGGGACAAAACAAGCATAACTCCATTTCATTTCATTTTTTTAGAAGATATTTTCAGCTTTGGGGTCCTACTTTGGATTCCCTCAACAAAGATTCTCTACATTGTTTCCATAGCTCTCCTTCAAGCCCTTTAAGCTGATTTGGGAAGGCATTAGCAGGTTATTGCTTGAACTCACCAACATCACTTTTTGGACTGAAAATGCATGCTTTGTGAGATCTAAGTGATTCATGGAGTAGCTTGTTATATGTTAGTAGGTCTGCCTGTTCATGCTCTATTTAGTGTTCTTTACATGTGTAGATTGTTTGTTATCAGTTTAGCTCAAATTTGAATGCATGTTATTTGTTAAAATTTGATTTTCAGATTTTAAGTGGTGTTTCGATTTGGTGTTAACTGGTTATTAAGTAGAAAATTTTGATGTATGCAAGCTATTATCTGTCAAAGAAGTGTTTTTAAGCATAACCCTGCAAAGTTTTCATCTTGAAACTCTGAAATCAATCTTTTGGTTCTAAAATGGTCAAACCTTGTTATTTTGGTCTGCTATGCTTGGATAACCTAGATGCCATGTATGCCTAGGGATAACAAGTTTAAAAGCATCATAATTGTAACCTGATTAGTAGATCTAGGTGTTTGAATTTGGGATTTTGGTTAAGTATATCAGCAAATAAATCAAACAGCCTATTGGTTCATATCAGTAACATATTTGTGCCTATTGTGCTTGATCTTGAGTGATTATTGCTTGAATCTGCTATCTTTGTGTTCATTGTGACTCCCACAAGTTAGATGACTTGTGGGGTGCCTATTCTTGCCAGAACAAGCAACCATCAAGGCTTTCCTAAGCCAACCAGGTCACCAAGGCCATTTGTGGGTTTTCAGACTCATCAGAGAATGATTCAGTTCTCGGATAAGTCTTGTTCTTGAAAAAATTTGTTACTGTAGCTTTATCTCAATTTTCAGTCACGTTTTAGGTTTGATTTGGCTCTTAACTTGCTTAATTTTGATTCTGTTTGTGTTTTTGTCATTAGTTGTTCAGTAGGATTAAGTTTTATAAAAGAAAAAAAAAAGATTTTAAAAAGGACGTGGCCAGGACTCGAACCTGCACCACTCCTCTCACACACCAACGCGTTAACCAGTTGCCCTAGGGTCTTTGACTGGTTATACGTTGTTTGGTTTATTATTTAAAGGGTTTTCAGTTTTAGCTTATTTAAACCTTCAGCTTATTAATAAGCTGATTCTAGCTTATTCATTTAGGTTTGTTACTGTTTTTTATTTTTCTTGCATTCTAGGTTTAATTTAAGACTTTTTGGCATAAAAGTTTATTTTTCACGTTTATATTTAATTTTCAATGATTTTTCTTAGTTTTAATTTTAGAAAGTGATTAAAAAATAGAAAAAAGTGTTTTAAAAAATTGGAAAAATAGTTTTTAAGATTTAATTTAGTATTTTGAGGTTTACATCCATTAAAGTTTTCAAATTGACTTATTTTTGGTTTTATTTAATTTTAGGGTTTTTAATTAACTTCAAAAATTAATATAAAATTATTAAAAAGGTTTTGGAAATTTTTGTTGGCATTTTTATCTTAGTTACATTTTTCTTGATTTTGGGAAAATTTTTTGAATTTTTTTATAAACTTTGGATTTTTAATATTATTTTATTATTAAAAATTAAAAGTTAGTTTTTTCTAGTTTTTTCATTTTTCGTAGTTCAAATACACAAAGTTAGGAAGTTTACAATTTTTAGAATATTTTTATTGTCCTTAGATTAACTTTTATAATTATTTTAATTTTAAATAGTTTTTAATTGTTTTTAAATAGTTTTAATTAATTTTAAAATTTTCAAAAATAGTTTTAAATTAAGTTAGGTCATTTTAGAGGTTTACAATTGAAAAAATCTCATTTTGGGCTTTTTGTTAATTAAATTGATTTTTTGAGCTTTAATTAGCATTAAAAAATTATTATTTAATTAAATAAAAGGTTTGGGTGATTTTTATTTTTTGTAAACTCTAATTACATTATTTAGGATTTATTGCAATTTTCTAGGAATTTTTAGGGTAAAATTTTAATTTTGCTACTTTTTACGGTTTTACGTGTACGACTTTATCAACTTAGTTTAATCCGTCATCGTAACAGTCATTCTCTTCTTATCTCATTTCTATTTTCTTTTCTCATAATCATAATCACATCATTAATAATATCTTAACACACACACCAAGCCTCCTTGAGAACGATCCCCACTTTGGGTCATAACTTGTGGTTTTCCTAAATCGCTTGTTAATACTTGCCCTAATTACGTTCTTTTTCCTAAAAGACGTATTTTTACAACTATCATTTTGACGCCGCTGCCGGGGAGGCGTGTTGTGTTTTGACTTGGCAATTGTTGTTTTTATATATAGCCATAATATCTATTTGTATTAGTAGCACTCTACTAATACATATTATCGGTTTTTGGTTTTTTGTGTGAATATTATTAATATAGTGTACACGTAGAACAATAAATTCACAAGTACTCCAAAAGTGTGAAAACACAACCTTGACTTGGGAGGTCATTACCCAATCATTGTATTCGAATCTCAAACCAAAAGAAAAAGGCAAAAATAGATAAATACTTTCATGAAGCTCGATTTTGAAAAATACAAACTATAAGGTGGGTATAAGGCGGGTATTATAAAATATACCCTAAGGAAAAAGGCTCTTAAGTGCTTCGCACCGCCTCGTTTCCCCGCTTGCTTGTGAGTATTTTGAGGTTAAAACCTAATCGAGGGTTTTGCCGCCCAAAGTATTTGTTAGGACCATTGTAATAGTTAAATGTAATAGGTAGACTAGGAGGTATGTAGTTCCTCCTGGTCCTAGTAGTAGTAGGAGCAAGTCCTGCTCCTGGTCCTAGTCGAAGTTACTTAATATTCTGTTTGGATATGCATGAGATATGTTAGGAAAGGATATGCATATCAGTTTTACACGTTTTCTTTAATGCTGTATTAGGGTTTCCTTGTAGTATAAAAGGAACCTTAGGCAGAAGGGTTATGGACACCTTCACAAAACGTAATTCTAGTTATTATCAATATTAGAAATCCTTAGAAAGGATCAAGTCTTTATAGTTATTTTGTTCTCCTTGATTATATTTGTATTCTACATTCATATTGTGTATAGAGTCTCTTTGTGATTTGACTTGTGATTACAGAAGTCATTCATCGGTCCTGACAGGCTGCAAGATCTACATCTAGTAGACCCAACAAGTGGTATCAGAGCCTGGAAGGGTCTCTATACAAGAAGAATCGAGTTTTCTTATTACTGACATTTTGTTTATCATGTTTGCCTCAACTTCTACTCAAACAGGAGAAGACAGCACTCCTAAAATTGTGCAACCTCAGCAGATCCTTGCTACAGTCTCAAACACGAATGGTAAATTCCCTCTTCTGAAAAAGGGTGAATATGAAAACTGGGCAATGAAGATGGAATGGTGGATCACCAATACTGATCAAGATCTTTGGAAGATCATTCTGAATGGGAACAGCAGGAAACTTACTGGAAGAGACAAGAATGGTAATTGTAGGATTGTAAATCTATGCTTATGTGTTAGAGAGAGAAAGAGATAGAGAGATGGTGGATTTCACACAAAGCTAGAGAGAGAAAGTAATGTTTACTATGTGAAAAATAATGAAACCACACCCCTCTCCATCAAAGGAGAGGGTTTATATACCCAAGCCTTGTAATGGGCTTGGGCTTACACTTTTGGGCCGGCCTACACATGTTGTAGGCTAGGCTTGGACTTGTTTGATAAGTAAAGAAGATTAACTAAACTACGAGCTATAACATGGACTATTGTTAGAGTGACCGATCCTTCTTAATACGTAAAACGTATTTCCAACAATCTCCCCCTAAGGGAGGTGATAGGTGTGTAAACACCCATCTTTTCTACCACTTATTTCTTGCAAAAACAAGACCAAAACGCGTATTTAATGTCATTTGTTTGGAATTATGCGTTGTTTGTGTGTTTGTTATGTTTTCAGAGCCAACCGGATAAATATTGGAGAAAACATGGGATTGCACGGGTTTTATAAAGGAAAAAGACCGAAGATGAAGTCTATTGTCCAAGAGATGCAAAAGATTTGAAGTCAATGGGCCTATTTTAAGATTTATCGAAGAAAAGGACCAAAGACGGAAGATTTACATATGTCGAAGAAACTCAAGTCTATTTAACGAAGAAATTAAAAGACGAGTTGAATTTAATCGACGACAAATCCCGAATCAGAATCGAAAACGTCAACTTTTCTGAAAAGACGAGAAGACAAAAAGAAGGGAAGAAGGCCCACTCACCAACCAAGGGAGAAGCCTATATATACTCCTCCCAATACACACACGAGGGACTCTCTTCTTCTTTTTCCAGTTTTTAGTTTTCCTAGTTCTTAGGAACCATCTCCCTTAAGGAGTGGTTTTCTTTTTAGTTTGATTTCAAAAATCTTGTAAGTTTGATCCTTGAATTTGTTTGTTGAACCTTAAATCGTTAATACAATCTTTCCTTTAATCTTTTGATTCATCTTGTTCTTCTTCATCTTTTTCTTTCAAGTTCTTAAGTTCTATTTGGTTCTAGTTTGATTCTAAAAAGTTGTTGAATTGGTGTTTTTATGATTGGGATTTGATCCTTGTAGTTAGTAGATGATTTGTGGTTAATTTGGTAAAACCTTTTTACTTGATTGAGTTGGTTTGTGATCATTCGTATCTTACTGTTCTTCGTCCAGCTTCTGATCTTACCCAGATTCCGAATAGGGAATCTGGGATTGTGTCCATTCGGAATTCTCTATTATTCCGAGTAAGGGTTTGAATTCTTGTCTATTCGGAACATTCCATTATTCCGAATAGGGATTTTCCTTTCTTGCCTATTCGGAACTTTCATTTAGTCCGAGTAAGGATTTGAATTTTGTGTTATTCGGTACATTCCAACATTCCGAATAGGGTTTTATCATTTTGGTTATTCAGAACATTTCCATCTTTCCGAATAAGGATTTTCTTTAAAGTATTCCGCATAAGCCGATTTCAATTTCCTCTATTCGGAATATTTTCCATATTATTCCGAATAAGGGGTATTTTCCGCATAGAGCAAAATATTCCGAATAAGCAATACTTTCCGCATAGGGTATTTCCAGAGTATTCCGAATAGGATATTTTCCAATTATTCCGAGTAAGAAGATTTTTCCGCATGATCATAACTTTCCGCATAGCCTCTCGTTTTCCGCATAAGAGATCTGTTCAGCATTATTCCGAGTAAGGGAAAGATTCCGAATAAAGAAAATCATTCCGCATAGCAAGAAATATTCCGTATAGAGCAGTTTCAGTTAGAGCAGTTTTATTTTTCCATCAAGGTATTTTCTACTGTTCATTTGAAGTTTGAATTTATAGTTTCTAGTTTAGTTTTATTATTACTTGCCTTTATCAATTTAGTAGATTTAGACCAAAGCTCCCCCTTTTTAGTCACCAATTACACCTATTCCACTTTTGACCGTGATCGATTCGAGAAGATACCGAGAACGAAACAACGATATATATCAATTGGGTACGAGCAACGCAAAGAGAGATCTTGCAAGCAAAAACCTTTTATTAACCAATCAAAAGTCAGTTATTAAAATGGCGCCGCTGCCGGCTCTTTTCGTAATGATCAACGGTTTCTTGTGAGAAAAATTGGATTTTGGGATCCGTTCTTTCGGGAACGTTATTTTCAAGCACAAAAACTTTCAAAAATCCATAAAAATATTAAATTTTCAAAAATACAAAAACAATATAAAACCTATAAAAAAAACAAAAACATTTTTTTTTCTTGCATTTTCTTTTTAGTGTATGCGTACTCGATCCACGTCTTATTCAGAGCCCGAGACTCTCGAACAATTAGACATGGCAGGTGTACACAACAACAACAATAATATTCCACCCCCCCAAAACAACAACAATAATAATAACCCACCCCACCCAAATATGAATAATCCACCTGACTTACGAACCATGGAGGAGCTATGCCAACCCACAATGAACGGACGTGGAGGCCCGATTGCACCGATGCATGTCACGGCTCAGGAGTTTTCGTTGAAGCATCACATGATCCAGCAAGTACAAACGAATCCATTTCGCGGAATTCCGGATGATGATGCCAACAAACACCTCGACAAATTCATAACCATTACCCAAAGCATGAAATCCCCCGGTGTTTCTATGGATGACCTTCGCCTCCAACTCTTTCCTCACTTGCTTTCTCACCATGCCGAAAAATGGTTTGACCGTCTTCCTAAGAATTCTATTCATACATGGAACGACATGACTCAACGCTTTTTATCGCGCTACTTTCCCCCATCCATGGTCACTAGCCTTCGTAACCAAATCAGCGGATTTATGCAAGAGAATGATGAATCACTTTTCGATGCTTGGGAACGTTACAATGATTTGATCGACCGCTGTCCTAATCACAATATGCTCCCCGTCACTCTCATTGACACCTTCTATAATGGTCTCACCTTTCGTGATCGTGACACGATCAATGCCGCCGCCGGTGGTACTTTTATGAAAAGGAGACCAGAGGAGTGTCGAGAGTTGATTGAAAACATGACTACTCACCACAAGAATTGGGATTCATCCGCATCCTCAAGATCTAACTCGAGAGTCAATGTTTCTTCTACTACCTCCAATCCTGAAATGTCTGAAATTTCTCGACAACTTGCTGAAATGAACAAAAATTTCATGACCATGGACACAAACCACTTTCAACAAGCTAAAGCCGTTGCTATGTCTTGTGACACATGTGGTGGTCCTCATTCTTATAATGATTGTCCTTCCACTCAAGGCAATTATTCTGAAAACGTTAACGCAGCATACGGTACTTATCCCACGGGAGGCTATCAAGCTCGCCCTCAAGGAGACCGTAGCTTGCTAAGTTATCGTTCCAACAATTATCTTGCACCTCCCGGTTTCCCTCCTGCAAACCAAACCCAACAACAAAACTATAACCGAAACAACCAATCCCAACCTCGTGCTCAAAACCAATATCCGTCCCAAAGAAATACCTACCAAACTCAAGGAAATTCTCAAGCTTACCAAGCTCCACCTCTCAATCAACCGATGGCAGTGAATCCCGACGTCGAGTCGTTCATGAAGACCAATCGTGAGATGGTGACGAATCTTCAGAGTCAATTTGTCAACTTGAAGAATGACATGGTGAAACAAGGAAGTGATATTCGCGCTGAGCTAAGGAATGACATGGCCAAACACAGCGATGCTATTAATACCAACATGCAAAACTCTTTCAATAATCAAGCTCTTCACCTTCGTGATATGATTGGTTCGCTCATCCAAGGTAATCAACCCTCTTCTTCGGGTACTCTTCCGAGTAATACCGTTGCAAATCCGAGAGGGGAGATGAAAGCAATCACCACTCGTAGTGGAAAAGGTTATATGGAACCCGAGCTTCCTACACCTCCACCCGTGATTGTGAACAAGGAAAAAGAGCAATTTTCCCCACCTCCTTCACCTTATATCCCCATTTCCCCACCACCCGTGGTTGTGAGTGATCCTATTCCCTTAAAGCCTTCTTCTTCATCCAATATACCTTATCCTTCAAGGTTGAGGAAAGAGAAACAAAAGAGCAAGGATGATATTCAGGTTTCAAACTTCCTAAAAATGTTTAAACAATTGAATTTTAACATCTCCTTTGCCGAGGCTCTCGCTCACATGCCCAAATATGCTAAGATGTTTAAAGATCTTCTAAGTGATAAAGAAAAGCTTCTTGACATTGCTCAGACCCAACTTAATGAGAACTGCTCCGCAGTGCTCTTAAGGAAATTTCCCACCAAACTTGGTGATCCGGGTCGCTTCTTGATTCCTTGCAACTTCCCGGGAGTAGAGAATTGCATGGCCCTAGCCGATCTAGGTGCCAGTATAAACTTAATGCCTTTAAGTGTTTGGAAGCAATTATCTCTCCCCGAGCTAGTCCCCACACGAATGACTTTGGAATTAGCCAACCGTACGGTTGCCTATCCAGTGGGAATAGCCGAAGATGTCTTTGTTGGCGTTGATAAATTCACCTTCCCGGCTGATTTTGTCGTCGTTGACTACGAGATGGACCCTCGTGTTCCATTAATCGTTGGACGTCCATTCTTGAGGACCGGTCGCACTCTCATTGATGTAGCCGCAGGCGAATTAATCATGAGAGTTGGTGACGATCAAATTGTCTTCAACATGGGTAAGATTTCTCAACAACCTTATTCATATGAGAGTGTTAATGCTATTGATGTTCTCGATGAGGCTTGTGAAGAACATTTTTATGATGCTTGCAAAAGTACTCTCTCTTCTCTACCCATTGTTGAGACCGTTGCCTCAATTGCTCCAGCATCTACTCCTTTTGGAGAAAGTGACTTAGATGAGTTCGAAGCTAGCCTGGGTCCTCTCGATATTAAGTATGATAATTCGTCCACCAATTGGGATGAAGATATTCGTACTATTGAGAGACTTCTCAATGAGGACCCATTATCTCCTCCTACTCCTAAAGAGGTGACTAATGATGATCCATCGTTAGTTTCACCATCTATTGAGGATCCTCCTACTCTCGAGCTTAAGGACTTACCGCCTCATCTTGAGTACGTTTTCCTAGAAGACGACGAGAAGTTACCGGTTATCATCGCAAAGGATCTGAAAGAAGACGAAAAAGCCCGACTTGTTGCAGTGTTGAAGAAGCATAAAAGAGCTATCGCTTGGAAAATCTCCGACATTCGTGGAATTGATCCTCATTTCTGCACACATAAAATTCTTATGGAGGACGACTTTAAGCCCACTATTCAAAGCCAAAGAAGGGTGAATCCTAAAATACATGACGTCATCAAAAAAGAGGTTATCAAACTTCTTGATGCGGGTATGATTTACCCTATTTCGGATTCCCCATGGGTTAGTCCAGTCCATTGTGTGCCTAAGAAAGGCGGAATCACCGTTGTGCCCAATGCAAACAACGAGTTGATTCCCACTCGTCTCGTTACTGGGTGGAGAGTTTGTATAGACTACCGCAAACTCAATGATGCCACGAGAAAGGATCATTTCCCTCTACCTTTCATGGACCAAATGCTTGAACGATTAGCCGGTAATGAATATTACTGCTTTCTTGATGGTTTCTCGGGTTATTTTCAAATACCCATCGATCCCCAAGATCAAGAGAAGACTACATTCACTTGTCCCTATGTCACTTTCGCTTACAAAAGAATGCCTTTTGGCTTATGTAATGCGCCCGGGACTTTCCAAAGGTGCATGTTAGCTATCTTCCATGACATGGTTGAACAAACCATGGAAGTCTTCATGGATGATTTCTCGGTTTTCGGGGATTCTTTCTCTGCTTGCCTTGCCAATTTGGAACGCATGCTTAAGCGGTGCGAAGACACTCGCCTTGTTCTAAATTGGGAAAAATGCCATTTTATGGTAAAAGAAGGCATTGTGCTAGGACACAAAATTTCTAAAGCCGGTCTTGAAGTCGACCGTGCTAAAGTTGATGTCATAGCCAAATTACCTCCACCTTCAACCGTGAAGGGTGTGAGAAGCTTTCTGGGTCATGCGGGTTTCTATCGTAGATTCATTCAAGATTTCTCTAAAATCGCTCGCCCGATGACCCACCTCTTGGAAAAAGATACTCCTTTCATCTTTTCTAAAGAGTGTCTCGAAGCCTTCAATCTTCTCAAGGATAAGCTAACTAAGGCACCGGTCTTGGTTACACCTAATTGGGAGCTGCCTTTTGAATTGATGTGCGATGCTAGCGACTTTGCTATTGGTGCGGTTTTGGGCCAAAGAGTGAATAAACACTTCCAACCAATCCACTACGCTAGCAAAACCATGACAGGGGCTCAACTGCATTATACGACAACCGAAAAAGAGCTTTTAGCCGTTGTTTATGCTTTTGAGAAATTTCGCCCCTATCTTGTTTTATCCACCACCATCGTATACACGGACCATTCCGCGTTGAAGTACTTGATGACTAAGAATGATTCTAAGCCAAGACTTCTCCGCTGGGTTTTACTCCTTCAAGAATTCAACATTGAAATTCGTGACAAGAAGGGTGCTGAAAACCTGGCCGCGGATCATCTGAGCCGACTTGAGGATCCATATCAAGGGGACCATCCGAACAAAGAGATCAATGACTCTTTTCCCCTTGAAACCTTAATGTCTATCAATCCCAATCTTGATGGCACCCCGTGGTTTGCCGATATTGCAAACTACTTAGCGGGTGGTGTTCTCATCCAAGGGTTAACATCCCAACAAAAGAAGAAGTTCTTGAACGATGTTAAGACTTACTTCTGGGAGGACCCTTTTCTATTCAAACAATGCGCTGACCTGATTATTCGTCGGTGTGTTGACGGACCGGCAGCTTTTGATATTCTCCAAGCGTGCCACAAAGGACCCACCGGTGGTCACTTTGGTCCCAACTTCACCGCAAAAAAAGTGTTTGACTCGGGATTCTATTGGCCCACCATTTATCGTGATGCTCACGAGATGGTTAAACATTGTGATGCTTGCCAAAAACAAGGCAAGATCACACATAAAGATGAGATGCCTCAAAATTTCATACAAGAATGTGAAATCTTTGATGTATGGGGTATCGACTTTATGGGGCCATTCCCGTCTTCTAAAGGCAACAAATACATCCTTGTCGCTGTCGACTACGTTTCTAAATGGGTTGAAGCAAAAGCTTTACCCACTAACGACGCGAGGGTGGTTTGTAATTTCTTGAAACAACTGTTTGCTCGTTTCGGTGTTCCTCGTGCTATTATCAGTGACCGCGGGACTCATTTTTGCAACGATCAATTTGCAAGAGTCATGGCTAAGTACGGTGTCAATCACCGTCTTTCCACCGCCTATCATCCTCAAACCAACGGTCAAGCCGAGATATCCAACCGTGGATTGAAGAGAATTTTGGAACGTACTGTGGGAGAGCATCGTGCCTCGTGGGCCGATAAACTTGATGATGCTCTGTGGGCCTTCCGTACCGCCTATAAGACGCCGATTGGTTGTACACCTTATCGTCTTGTGTACGGGAAAGCCTGCCACCTTCCCATCGAGCTGGAACATAAGGCATACTGGGCCTTGAAGTGGGCTAACTTCGACATCAACAAAGCTGGTGATTTTCGGAAGATTCAACTCAACGAGCTTCAAGAATTGAGGAATCAAGCTTACGAGAACTCATTGATTTACAAGGAGAAGACCAAGATTATCCACGATGCCAAAATCAAGAACCGAGAGTTCAACGTTGGTGATCAAGTCTTACTCTTTAACTCTCGGTTGAAGATCTTCTCAGGCAAGTTGAAGAGCCGCTGGTCTGGTCCATTCACCATTGCCAATGTCTTTCCCTATGGTACTATTGAGCTTTCTCAGCCAAATGGGCCCAACTTCAAGGTGAATGGCCAGCGTTTGAAGTTGTACGTTGGTGAGGACATCTCTAAGGAGATGATTCCATCCCTCACTACGTTTCCCTTAAATTAGTTTCGGGACCGAGTCAGGCTCGCGACTCGGTAAACAAAAACAAGCGCTCCTCGGGAGGCAACCCGGGTATCTACCCCCCTTTTCCCGTTTTTCATCATAAGTGTAGGGGGAGCTATATAGGTTGCTTGTTTTTGGATGGTGATGTGATTACAGGGATTATTGCACTCTTGGAATCTTTGAAGAACCGTGATCCCATGTTATCCGAAATCTGGTTCTATCTCTCAACTATCGTGATTCAATTTTCTTCATACTCACATTTGAAATTGATCACTTTAGTCGTCTTTTCCTTAACTTGAGTTAACCAACGTGCACAATGTCATAAGTGTAGGGGAGACCCTTCCCACATGCTTAAACATTGAGGACAATGTTTATCTTAAGTGTAGGGGAGACTTCTATCGAAGTTTTAAGTGGACTTTTCCATGAAAATGCCTTCATTTAACCGGAAAATCATACTTTTCAACATTTTTCAAATTTTTAATCAACTTTGGCCATTTTGTCGTAAATTTTAAATTTTTATCGTTGCTTTCATATGTATATATCCCGCAATAAAGACAAAAATATTAATAAAATGGTGTAGCTAGTTTAGAAGTCTTTTGACATATTAGGCCCGTTGCGTTTATTTTGACTCAACCCGAATAGACTTATCCAAGTTTATTCTAGCTAGTATCCTTAACCATGTAGACCTTAATTGGTTTATTAGGCTAAGCATCCACGAGTCTCATTACTTAAGACTTTAAATTGTGGAGGACGAGAAATGATAGAGTCAATTATAAGTCGGTATTCTTGCACAAGCTCACTTGGTGTAATTATTTGCCTATTCTCCCATCACTTGCTAATAATTTATCTGCAATAAGTAAGGTCGTACGATTTGAAAGGTTACTTAGCTTCTAGCCCAAGATCGTTTAAAAGTTGCTCGGTAATGACGAGAGTTCATAGCCAAGGCATAACTTATGAAGCGGGGCGCGAAGATTGGCGAGTCCGAAAAGGCCCTAACAAGGCATGAGGATTCAATTTTATTGCTGAAGATCCAAAAGTGATGTGAAAAGAATTATCTCCAAAATCAATATGAAGGATCAAGACTCACGACGAAAAGCAATCAACTCCCACAAAGATGATGGAGAAGTCTATCCGAAAAGACCCTAACAAGGTATGAGGATAAATAGATCCAAGTCCGAAAAGGAGGCGGATCGTTGTATCTCAAAATCCAAAATAGAGATTGAAGAAATAATCATGAAGTCGTGGTCAACAAAGTGGAGTATTCCTCAAAAGTCTCCAAAGTGAAAAAACTCTATTATGATGAGAAGACCATTATCTCAAGAACGTCTCTCGAAGATATGAAGTATGAAGTACATGCCAAATATCGGCCCGAGAAAGGTCTCAAATCGTGAACCAAGTTATGCCAAGATATGAACTTTCTGATATCCCGAGAAGCAGTTTTAAGAGATTTTGTCCTTTAGCTAACTATTGATCAAATCGTCCTACTTTGCTTTCAGCCTAAATGAACTATCGAAATAAGTCCAAAAATGCATCTTCATGGTCATTCTAAGACAAAAATAAAATATAAGAGATACACCTAGGAATAAGGGAGTCTAAGCATTTAATTAAGCCATGTGTGTAAGTGTTTGAATTGCTAACTTATAATAACAATGATCTCGTTTTTAAGCTTAGTTTGGGGAACGTGAAACTTAAGGGTGATAAATCTTCGCAGCACCAAAAGCCCTAATGTAAGTCCTCGATCTCTTTACGAGTTATTTCCACATAGTTATGTTCTATCCTTTTGTTTGCTTTAAATTTCTTTTAGTGCTTTAATTTTTGTTTAGCAGTATTTGAATAAGGCCAAGGTTAATTAATTATGAGAAAAGTGTAATGTTGCTTTATCACTAAGCATTGCATGAGGGCATGGCAATGGTTAAGTGTAGGGGATTTGATAGGTGTGTAAACACCCATCTTTTCTACCACTTATTTCTTGCAAAAACAAGACCAAAACGCGTATTTAATGTCATTTGTTTGGAATTATGCGTGGTTTGTGTGTTTGTTATGTTTTCAGAGCCAACCGGATAAATATTGGAGAAAACATGGGATTGCACGGGTTTTATAAAGGAAAAAGACCGAAGATGAAGTCTATTGTCCAAGAGATGCAAAAGATTTGAAGTCAATGGGCCTATTTTAAGATTTATCGAAGAAAAGGACCAAAGACGGAAGATTTACATATGTCGAAGAAACTCAAGTCTATTTAACGAAGAAATTAAAAGACGAGTTGAATTTAATCGACGACAAATCCCGAATCAGAATCGAAAACGTCAACTTTTCTGAAAAGACGAGAAGACAAAAAGAAGGGAAGAAGGCCCACTCACCAACCAAGGGAGAAGCCTATATATACTCCTCCCAATACACACACGAGGGACTCTCTTCTTCTTTTTCCAGTTTTTAGTTTTCCTAGTTCTTAGGAACCATCTCCCTTAAGGAGTGGTTTTCTTTTTAGTTTGATTTCAAAAATCTTGTAAGTTTGATCCTTGAATTTGTTTGTTGAACCTTAAATCGTTAATACAATCTTTCCTTTAATCTTTTGATTCATCTTGTTCTTCTTCATCTTTTTCTTTCAAGTTCTTAAGTTCTATTTGGTTCTAGTTTGATTCTAAAAAGTTGTTGAATTGGTGTTTTTATGATTGGGATTTGATCCTTGTAGTTAGTAGATGATTTGTGGTTAATTTGGTAAAACCTTTTTACTTGATTGAGTTGGTTTGTGATCATTCGTATCTTACTGTTCTTCGTCCAGCTTCTGATCTTACCCAGATTCCGAATAGGGAATCTGGGATTGTGTCCATTCGGAATTCTCTATTATTCCGAGTAAGGGTTTGAATTCTTGTCTATTCGGAACATTCCATTATTCCGAATAGGGATTTTCCTTTCTTGCCTATTCGGAACTTTCATTTAGTCCGAGTAAGGATTTGAATTTTGTGTTATTCGGTACATTCCAACATTCCGAATAGGGTTTTATCATTTTGGTTATTCGGAACATTTCCATCTTTCCGAATAAGGATTTTCTTTAAAGTATTCCGCATAAGCCGATTTCAGTTTCCTCTATTCGGAATATTTTCCATATTATTCCGAATAAGGGGTATTTTCCGCATAGAGCAAAATATTCCGAATAAGCAATACTTTCCGCATAGGGTATTTCCAGAGTATTCCGAATAGGATATTTTCCAATTATTCCGAGTAAGAAGATTTTTCCGCATGATCATAACTTTCCGCATAGCCTCTCGTTTTCCGCATAAGAGATCTGTTCAGCATTATTCCGAGTAAGGGAAAGATTCCGAATAAAGAAAATCATTCCGCATAGCAAGAAATATTCCGTATAGAGCAGTTTCAGTTAGAGCAGTTTTATTTTTCCATCAAGGTATTTTCTACTGTTCATTTGAAGTTTGAATTTATAGTTTCTAGTTTAGTTTTATTATTACTTGCCTTTATCAATTTAGTAGATTTAGACCAAAGCTCCCCCTTTTTAGTCACCAATTACACCTATTCCACTTTTGACCGTGATCGATTCGAGAAGATACCGAGAACGAAACAACGATATATATCAATTGGGTACGAGCAACGCAAAGAGAGATCTTGCAAGCAAAAACCTTTTATTAACCAATCAAAAGTCAGTTATTAGGAGGTCACTCCAAACAAGGGCGTTACCCGAGTTACAATAATTAAATAAACCTAGCATACTATGCTTGTCTTGAGCTCGTAGTCTTCGTCTTTCTTTTTTTTTTCTTTTCTGGTGAACATGCTGATGTGATCTTTGATATCAATCTTTGAGCATTAATCTCTTGCCTTGATCTCGTGCATCCATCACTTGTGATCTTCGCCTCTTTGTGACCTCACGTCCCACATACTTATACCTTCGTAATTCTTGAAAGCTTCAGAGTTTGAAACAGCGGAAGACTTAACTTTTAGGCTTTCTTGAATTAGATGAGATATTAAGTGCATAAAGTATAAGCATGCGGGGACGACTTCTTCTTGGATCCCGCAACGCCAGCGTCTTCAAATGCCGCAACATAAGTAGACACGAACGAAATGGCTTTGAACATTTCATTCTAATTCGGTAGCATTTTACCTCCGGTCGGTGAAGACCGTTGGACGATATAAAATATCGTACCCGTGACGGATAGTTTCAGTTAAGTAACTTCCTGACAGGATTTCGCGGGTAAACCCGTTCTCTTTATTCGACCGTCCAAAGCTGACTGCGAACATAAAGAGTGAATCATTTGAATAAAAATATCCGCATGATTTAAAGCCGTCAATTCATGTTCCTGGAACAAGTGAAATTCAATTAAGAACCGCACCATCGTTGCTTTCCAGTTGTCACGAGCTTGATTCGTATAGAATCTTGCAAGTTACCTACCAAGTGCTGTTTGAGGTTAACACTAGAAGGATTTCCACTCATCACTGTGAACACTAAGGTATCACTCTGAGTGTTCTGGCAAGATCACTAAGATATTGCGTAGAGGCCTGGAACGTGTTTAAATTCAGTTAAGAATTAAACAGCTGTTGCTTTCCAGTTATCACAAGTTTGATTCATAAAGAATCGCACAAGTCACCTACCATGAGCTTTTTGATGTTCGCTCAAGAAGGATTTCCATCTTCATTGTAAATACTTTCGTATTACTCGGATGTTCAGGCAAGATCATGAAGATTTTGCGTAGGACTCTTAAAAACTTTCTTACTTTTCATAGTGTGTGAAGAAGCAAGGAAAAATGAAAGTGTGTCCTAGTGAGATATTTGATGATCTCAAATGGCTCTAGACTCGATCGTGCACTTTGGATTTTAGTGATCGGAGGCTGGAGAGGAGTGCCACCATTTCAATACCAATTTATTCGGAGTGAATAAATCGATAGATAACGTGTTGTCTCCGTGTGATTAAAACAAATACCTTTTGAGAGATATCTGAGTTAGCTGGGATGGGTTGTGCATTGCATCACTGGGTCCATGATGTCTGTCTTCAATATCAAGATTCATTAAAATGATCTCAATAGCATATGTATTGACCCGGTTTCTGCCTAAAGTTGTAAGGAGGGCTTCTTTCTTTACACCCTTTATCTTTACAATTCTTTTTCATTCTTCAACCCCTTCAATGCTTACCAATATGTCATAACTAGCACCTTGTTGTGATTGTTCCAGTGCTAACTTAAGTACTTGGTTGGCATTCAGCTACGTTCACAATCTTTCTCCAACTTTCCTAAGGACTAATATTTCTAGCTATGGAATGTCCTTGGGAAGATTCCTCCGGTTCTGGAAGAATCATAGGACTTAACCTATCCTACCATCCTTATGTCACCACAAACTTCATCGTCATGAAATAAATGGGTTTTGGGTAAGTATATGTCACCATGAAAATCCATTTTGCTCCCCCTTAACATATGCCACGATATTCGAAAACATTTCGCATATGTCGGGATGAGCCAGCACATTAAGTCAAACCATTTGTGATAATATCCCATATTAAATCACATTTTCTCCCCCATATTAAAAATATTAACCCAATCGATGTTTTTAATATCAATTGATTTAATGAAGTTTTAACAAAGGTTTTGGGAAGAAAAATGCGAGTCCTTTTTATCTTCATGGTATCAAATGTATGAGATATGATACCGATTTGTAACATGATCACATATTCACCATATTAGAAAAGAATTGACAAGGTTGGACCTGATTGATGAGAACATCATATGATAAGATCAAATGGTTCTTGGCAGCATATGTTGGTCCCCTCGTCACGTCTGAAGTCATCTCTTGACACCACATGTACGATTGGTATTGTTGTCTTGACACCAACTTGTGAACTTGGCACGTTCGGCATCGAAGATTCTGAATGCTTGACAGTTGCTCCCCCTCAATTGTTGACCCGTGTTCTATCGAAAGAGCTGTAGTCGTCAGTTGAGTAGTCGCATCGTCGAGTATGTAGATACCAATTGTAGATAGCAATGGTTGTAGAGATGATAGCTTCATAAAAACAAGACTTCTCTTGTTTTAACAAATAAATGCACTGAAACGTACATAGATTTGTGTTAGACCAAGTTATAAAGTAAACTTGATCCCTTACAAGGTTTTAAAGTAAACCTTGCCCGAGAAAATTAATTCCCGTTGTGAGCCAAAGCTTTCATAAGAAATACTTGACTTTAATTTGAAAACCGGGTTGCAGTCAGAAATAACTACAAGCCATTTAGGCATGTTTTATGAAATATTTACAACTTTTGTACGAACTCTATTTATGGCGCCGTGTCGATATTAATCAACATTTCTAAGGCCGTAAATATTATCGTACCAAAAGACATGCCTTTGAAAAATAAAGTAAAAATATTTTTGGATTTTTATGAATTTTTCAATTTTTATGGTTTTTATATGGTTTTATATTTTTGTATTTTGCTTTTGTGGATAAAAATATAAACAATATATACAGATGATCACCAAGGATACGGAGAATAGTTTCACCAAGACTATTCTTTCGCTTCATCTGCTAGTTCCTTTAGAGTCTCAGGCGAGAAGGTTCTCATTCCTAGCTTGTCGGCCAAAAATTCAATTCGAGCGCGATCTAAAGCCTTCGTGAAAATATCCGCCAATTGATACTCAGATCGGACAAAGTAAAGCTCTATTACTCCATTTTCCACTTGCTCCTTGATGAAATGGTAGCGAATGTCAATATGCTTCGACCGGGAGAATTGAACATTGTTGCAGCATAAGGCAATTGCACTTTTGTTGTCGCAGTACATCGGAATCTTGTTGAAACCTAGACCATAGTCGGTTAATTGCGATCTCATCCAAAGAATTTGAGCACAGTAACCGGACATAGCTATGTATTCTGCTTCCGTACTTGAGATTGCAGCGCTTTTCTGCCTTTTCGATGCCCAACTGATTAGTCGATCTCCTAGTAGTTGCAAAGTTCCACTCGTGCTACGCCTGGTATCTTGACAACCCGCGTGATCCGCATCTGCATATGCCATTAGTGCAATAGAAGAGTCCTTCGAATACCAAAGTCCCCGATTAATGGTTCCTTTAAGATATCGAAAGATCCTTTTAACAGTAGCTAAGTGTAACTCAGTAGGCCTAGTTTGATACCTGGCACACATACATATAGCAAACTGAAGATCAGGTCGACTGGCTGTGATATACAGAAGAGTACCGATCATTCCACGATAAAGTGTCGGATCAACGGCAACTCCATGAGGATCTGCATCAAGCTTAGTTCGTTCCACCATTGGAGTATCCACGGGGTCGCAAGATTCCATCTTATACTTCTTTAGCGATTCAAGGGCATACTTGGATTGATTGATAAAGATGCCTCTGGGACTCTGAGATATCTGAAGACCTAAGAAGAATGATACCTTGCCCATCATTGACATCTTAAACTTGGAAGACATGAGTGTCCCAAACTCGTCTATTAAGGTTTGGGTCGAGGCTGCAAATATAATATCATCAACATATATTTGTACCATAATCATATCTTTACCTCGTTTCTGAATGAACAGCGTGGGATCCACCTTGCCTTTAGCGAAGCCTTGCGTAATGAGGAATTGTGACAAAAGATCATACCATGCGCGAGGAGCTTGCTTCAACCCATAGAGAGCCTTCTTAAGCTTGTACACATGATTAGGATAATTAGGATGCACAAAACCATCCGGTTGTTGAACATAGACCTCTTCCTTGAGTTCACCATTAAGAAATGCCGTCTTCACATCCATCTGATAGGCGATCATATTCATATGGGCTGCATAAGCGAGGAATAGTCTAATAGCTTCCAAACGGGAAACAGGTGCAAAGGATTCCATAAAGTCGATGCCCAATAATTGCTTGTATCCACGAGCTACTAGACGAGCTTTGTTCTTCAATATTCCGCCTAACTCATCAAGTTTCACCTTGTAAACCCATTTCAAAGTGAGTAACTGCACTTGATCCGGGCATGGGACAAGTTCCCAAACATCAAGACGTATGAATTCGTTAAGTTCTTCTTGCATAGCTTCTATCCAACAGGATTGAGTAAAAGCTTGTTGCCATGTCTTAGGTTCAACTTCAGTGAGAAAAGCATCAAAGTGACAAAACAATGCACTTTCTTGTAACTGACTTCGTGTGGATACCGGACGATTAGGGTCACCAATAATAGAATCTATAGGATGATCCTTTGTCCACTTGCTGTCATGTTCACGAATCCGTGGATTGGAGTAAACTGTAGAAGGAGCTTCCTCTGAGGTGGACGACCCGGCTTGATTAGGGTCGGGAATAGATACACCAAAGAATGGAAGTTCACGCATTTGAGCGAATTCCAAATCGTGATCATCATCATCCTCTTCATCATCAATAGGCATGACATGGGTAGTTGAAACATGTGTTGGTTGAGAATTACTTGTTGAAGGTATATCTTGACCAATTGTTGGTGCAGATGTATCTGATTGTGCAACGGTTGCTGGAGCGACAACTTCGGTTACCGGAGCTATTACTTCAGGTTCTGGAGCAACAATACTTGGAGGAGTAAAGAATTCATCAAAGAACGGTTGAAACAACGTATCCCATTCCTTCCTAGTAGGTGGTGTAAATGATGATGAAGTAGGGTTGTTTGGGACAAGACCAGAACTAATATTACTGGGTCCCATTTCATGAAGTGCGGGTTCAGAGCTGCTTTGCTCAGAAGCCATTGCTGTCAGCTCGTCAAAATCAACATTCATAGTTTCGAGGATCTTGCGAGAGTTACGGTTGTAGATTCGGTATGCCTTCTTTGCGGGTGCGTAACCAATGAAAATACCGATATCAGCCTTTGGTTGAAGTTTTCCCAAATTGTCACCATCATTATTTGGATAGCAAAGAGAACCAAATACATGAAGATATGATAAATCTGGTACTTTTCCATGGAGAAGCTCATAAGGTGTTTTACCATGGCGTTTACGAATTAGTGACCGGTTTTGGGTGTACACTGCTGTAGATACTGCTTCTGCCCATAAAAACAATGGAGCCTTTGCGTAAATTAACATCGTTCGAGCAGCTTCCATAAGTGTGCGATTTCGCCTTTCAACGACACCGTTTTGTTGTGGAGTGCGTGCAACGGATGTTTCATGAGAAATGCCAACTTCTTCATAATAATCACGCAAAATTTGATTCACAAATTCGGTTCCATTATCTGCACGAATGCGTCGGACAGTAGTGTTGAGACGCACTTGAATCATCTTGAGAAATCCGATGATGAATTTAGGTGCCTCATTCTTTGCTTTAAGAAATTTCACCCATGTAAACCGAGAGTAATCATCGACAATGACGAGGATGTACTTTTTGCCACTAAGACTTTCAACACGCATTGGCCCACAAAGATCCATATGCAAAAGATAAAGTTTCTCCTGGTTGGTGTCTTCCGTCTTGGGTTTGTAAGATTTCTTAGTGCTTTTCCCCATTGTACACGCGGAACACAAATGATCCTTGTGAAATGAAAGTTTAGGAAGACCACGAACAAGTTCGTTTTTCGCCAAATGATTAATAGCGTCAAAGTTAAGATGAGATAACCGTCGATGCCATAACCATGACTTAGTCTTCGATGCTTTGGAGAGAAGACATACGGGAGAAGCGGCCATCATGTCTTGTAGAGACAAAGTATACAAATTATTCCCTCGAGTACCTTTCAATAAATCAACCCCTTCCAAATTACGAATGAAGCAGGTATGCTCTCGAAAAGCGACTTCTAGGTTTGCATCACAAAATTGTCCCACAGAAAATAAGTTGTGACCAAGACCTTCCACGTAATACACTCTTGAAATTATAACATTCCCAATATGATATTCACCATAACCCATTATCTTTGCAATATGATCATTTCCAAATCGAACCGTACCAAGAAACTTGCTGACGAAATTTCTGAGCTGAGAGCGATCTCCGGTCATATGCTTGGAGCAACCAGAGTCCAAATACCAGAGAACAATTTGGACCACCTGTTTTCAATCACAACAGTAGACAATGCATTGGAAACTATTGGTTCCGGAGTGTTAGCAGATACAGATATGTTATTATCAGAATTGCTAACATTTTTGTTATCCTTAGTTTTCCTGCATTTTCTAATGACAGTTTTAGCACTAACAGGTTTTACTGTGCCAACTTTCTTAGGTTTTGGATTATTCGCGGGCACTACAGTGGGAGTAGACCTATTTAAAGGGCACTTGGTTCCTAAAGGAGTGTCGGTGTTCCTAGTTAAAGGACACGCTTGTGTTTTGGTAGCCTTGGTACTCCTAGTTAAAGGGCACGCTTTCTTCGCTTTAGTGGGAGTGATCCTAGTCAAAGGCACGTATTTCCTACTATAGTGAAAGTTATACCAGTGGGGCGCCACATCCAACCAACTTGGGTTAACACTTTCCCAGTCGGTTTCCATTCTAATCCATTTTTCCGGGCATACATCTCATTCACATGGTCAATAAGGCAAGAATCATGACGACTAGAAAACATACATTCATTGCAATTCCAACATTTTAAATTAGAATTCACAGTAGGCTTAGAACGCTGCACAACCGCAGAGCCTTTAGGTTTAGCTACATGATTCTTTTTATTCAAAACAGAAATAACATTCCTAGGATGGGCTTCTACTTTCTTCTTCACTTGACTACTAGTTGGGGGCAAGATCCTATCATTCTTCTTGTTTCTTTTAAGCTTAGATCTTTGAGCCTTAGTAGTGGTGCTTACTCTTGTAGAAGGCAACACGGGAATATTAGAAGCTGGTTTTGATTCCGCCTTATCGTTAGTGACCAAAGTTTGAGATGATTTAGTCTTAGGGCCCTTGTTAAGTGGTGTGACGGCTATTAGGTTCCTTTTGATTGCACTAGAGGACGATGCTGAGATAGTGGCTGCGTTATCCACAACATTCTTACCTTTTAGAGTTCGAAGTGTTTCCTTTAACTCAGCCAAGACCAGATTCTTATCACAAATTTGTTCCCTCAAATCAGATATTTCCACCGACTTTCGATTCAATTGTTCAATCAATGATTGATTCTGTGCAGTGGTATCAACACATGCGGGCTTTACTGAATCGAAGAGTCGTGTATTTTTCTGTTTTAAGTTATCAAATTTGGACAAAATCTTGGAAACTCGATTATCTAGATCAAGTTTAAAATTCTCAGCGGCCTCAAGTACGTTCACACAGTTATTCTCCTTAGATTTCTCTATGGCTATCGGCAAAGACTTAGCAACCTTGTCACTTGGCTGACGCTGTTTTGATTGTAAATTCAATCGAAAATTCTTTTCAAAATTTGCATCATCGATATTAACACCTTCGAATGACGTTTCAAAGATTTCTTGAATAAATTGTTGCTTGCATTCAAGCGAAATACAATGTGTTTGAATCTCATCAAAACGTTTTGAAAGCGAAGAATATGAATCTTGAAGCTTTAAAAATTCAGCGTCAGATTCGTGACAAGTACTATCTACCACATTATCCACAGATTCAACATTATGAACAATAGAATCATTATCAACACTTGTATTCACACAGACAGAAACTATATCATGAGACATCACTTGATTCAGAAGCAGATCATTATGGCGTGAAACCCGTTCTATTTCAAGTAAACTGTTTTCATAAGCATCTTCCATTTCATTGAAAACACGTCTAACTTCTTCTATTTCCAAAAACAAATCTTGATCAATATTACGAAGACAAGCTTTAACATTCTTTACAAACGGAACAATTTCATCTCGAAATGCAGCTCTAGTGTGCTCAAAGTTCCATTCACCTTCCGTTATGGCCGTGGCCGTCGTACGTTCCAAAATGACCTTGTCAAAATCGGCTAAGTGTTGGTGAACCGTATTTAAGTTAACGGACGCCTTACTTACCGGTGGAATTAACTTCGTTAAATCCTTTTTGACGAGTGTAGGAGACGTACTAGGAAGGTTTTCATTTCACAAACTTTGGGGCACAAGAACTGTTAATTCTGCTAATTCCTTTTGTAAACGAATGCGTGTCTTTTTCGAAAATTGATCTTTGTTATGTTGATCATAATCAATTGTATGGAATTTTGAGAGCATTTTAGAATGAGTTTCATCCCCAAGTGATTGTGTCTCCTCAGTACTACGGACAAAAGGTGCTTCTTTCGATTTGCCAATTATGGTCATATCATAAAGACCGGGAATATATTCCTGAGCTTGTTTTGCATAACCAGGATTAGGTGGTAAATCTTGAAGACGCTTAAGTTCGAATTCTTTAAATGATTTAGTTAAAAGATGAACCTTTTCTGTGGAAGCGTATTGTTTTAAAAGCTGTTGTTCTTTGAATTTAAGAAGTTTGGTAGCATTAATTTCCGATTCAACCTTTTTAGACTCGAGAGTTTCGAAATCCATTTTAAGTTTCTGAAAATTATTGACAACCGACTCTTTTTCTTTTAATTCATTGGAAAGATTAGCTTTTAATGATTCTATTTCTTTCAAGTGTTCAATCTTTTCAAAACGAAATTGGTCAAATTCAGAACAAGTTATTTTCTCTTCTTGAGGGACCATTTCAAAAGTTTTGACCTTTTTCTTTATGCAACGCAAGCTCAGCAGTTAGGGTGGAATTCGTATCTACGGATTGTCTGAGGGCCATATGCATTTGATCAATAATATGTTTAGGCACCATGACCAAATCATGTTGAGCATAAGATTCCATACCCGTCGTAGCATTTGGTTGAGGTTCACTCAAATGTGTTGGATTGGATACCACATCATTTGAGTTACTAGTCCTCGAATGCTGTTCGAGGTTGTCATTTTCATGCCCAACTTGATGTTGGTTATCATCAATATTATTAGATGTGGTTGGTACCTCACTGATGACATCAGAACCGTAGTGAGAGAGATTAGCAACGAGAGCAGCTTGGGCAGAGTGAATGTCATCACAATCCGAATCGTATGCATCAAGATCGTCCGCTTGATAAGTTGCATTAGAAGTGGAGACGACTGCAATGCCTTCAGTATCTGCTGCCCCTGGGTCTGCAAGAAATGCTAACTCCTCTGAATCCAAAATCTTCCCCTTAGACTGAGCATCAACCAAATACATCTTCTCACGAAACCATGCATCATCCCTCCTCCTTTTCGGCTGAGTGCATTCCCTAGCCATATGACCTTGTCCTCGGCAATTGTAGCAAGTCACAACCTTTTTAGGACCACTAGGACTTCCATTTCCATTAGCTTGAGAATTCATAGCTTGATTGTTCCCAGTCCTTGTAGGAGGTCCATATGAATTTTGCCTTCCCTGAATAGGTTGCACCATCACTTGACCATCTTGAACAGTGGCTTGTTGTCGAGGATTTGATGAGGTGCGGAGCTGATTGTTTGTTGGTGGAAATCCTCTAGTTGCAACAAGTTTTGACAAGTAGGCTGTGAGATGGTTTAGAACATCAGCTGGCGTATCATTTGGTGTAAAGACCGGTGCTTCGATTGGTGGAATTTCATTAGAGTAGAAAGCTTGTGCTGGTTGTGCTTCAATTGGAAAATATCCTTGCTGAGGAGTATAGCCCAATGGAGAGGTGTTGGCTTGTGATGGTGATGTCTGATATGGTGGTTGCTGTGGAAAAGATTGTTGATGAACACCTTGTTGAAATGCTTGCTGTTGCATCACTAGTGGTGGATAAGATGGTTGCTGTGGTTGCTGATAGTTGTGTGGTGGTGTCTGCTGCAAGTATGATGGTTGCTGATAAGTATAAGCCATGTTTTGTTGAGAAGCATACATTGCAAGTGGATCATGAACTTGAGGTGTAGACAACCGAGCCTCGATCACATGGCATTCGTGTTGTTGAAGAAAAGCTTGAAGTTGATCCACATTGGTGTTATGCAAGTCCTTAGCCAATTTAACATCCGTCACGTATTTTTTCCATTCTGAAGGAAGAGTGTTCAAATACTTGGTGTTCAATTGAAAAGTAGGAATTGTCATGCCATAGATATTGAGCTCATTCAACAATAGGGTAAATCTCAGATAGTAATCGTTGAGAGTCTCCCCTGGCACATATGCAAACTTATCAAAAGTATCATAAAGCTTACACTCTCGTTCTTGTTTAGTTAACGAGGTGCCTTGCATGAGAACACGAATTCTATCCCATAACTCTTTGGCAACTTTATGTTTGCTGATGAGTTTGTAGACATCTGGAGGAAGGGCTTGGAGAATGATGTTTGTAGCATACTTATCACATTTATCTTGAATCTTCATATCTCCAGTCAACTCACCCGTTGTGCGAGGACGAGTAGTCGTACCTTCCGTCACTGTACCATAATCTAATGGTCCATTGAGCACCGATGCCCAAATTAGATGTCCATTCTCCTTGTTCAACATATAAAGTTCCATTCGGGAAGCCCATTCCTCATACATAGTCTTCACCAACATTGGTGGACGATTATCCGTACCCGAGAGGATGGACTTATCCGTAAGAGATGTGTACTCCATTTCAATAAGTTAAGATTTACAAACTTTGATCGATCAATGAAAGAAAGTAAGTGTGTTTGTTGTTGTGAGTTGAAGTCGAGAAACAATGTTAAAATCCCTTAAAATATGTTCTCAATAAACCAAAAATTCCAAGTCAAAATTACACACGATTTTTAAGGAATAATTTTGTTATCGGAATGTTGATCGGAATAGTGATCGGAATATCAGTCGGAATCTCCCAAATCGGAATACCTTGATCGGAATGTACCTAATCTGAATACCAATCGGAATGAGTGATCAGAATACCCAATCTGAATACCAACCAATCGGAATGCCGATCTGAATGCCAATCGGAATGCCCAATCTGAATATCAACCAATCGGAATGCCGATCTGAATGCCAATCGGAATGCCCAATCTGAATACCAACCAATCGGAATGCCGATCTGAATGCCAATCGGAATGCCCAATCTGAATATCAACCAATCGGAATGCCGATCTGAATGCCAATCGGAATGCCCAATCTGAATACCAACCAATCGGAATGCCGATCTGAATGCCAATCGGAATGCCCAATCTGAATACCAACCAATCGGAATGCCGATCTGAATGAGTAAACCCTTTTCCGATTTGACCAGATCGGAATATTTTCCACTTTTCTCGGACAAAACTCAACCAATTCGTGATTTTAAGCCAAAAAATGATCAAAACACCCAAAAATTTTGTGTTTTTAGCCAAAGTAACTATACTAAATTCCTACCACAACTATGTAGAAGATTTGTATCAAGAAAAAACCATCAAAAACACAAAAAAAATTTTGGACGTGTGAAAATGGATCAAAAATGGCGTATGAATCAAGAACACAAACACATGAACAATACAATCATCCCATGGCTCTTGATACCATTTGTAGGATTGTAAATCTATGCTTATGTGTTAGAGAGAGAAAGAGATAGAGAGATGGTGGATTTCACACAAAGCTAGAGAGAGAAAGTAATGTTTACTATGTGAAAAATAATGAAACCACACCCCTCTCCATCAAAGGAGAGGGTTTATATACCCAAGCCTTGTAATGGGCTTGGGCTTACACTTTTGGGCCGGCCTACACATGTTGTAGGCTAGGCTTGGACTTGTTTGATAAGTAAAGAAGATTAACTAAACTACGAGCTATAACATGGACTATTGTTAGAGTGACCGATCCTTCTTAATACGTAAAACGTATTTCCAACAGTAATATTACTCTTCTTGACCCTGTCTCATGAAGAAATCATAGCTATTCAGAAGGAGGTCAAAGCAAAGACGATTTTGCTTCAATCTCTTCCTGAAGATCACATGGGTGACTTCTACCATTTGGATGATGCCAGAGAAATCTGGAATGGCATAAAAGCACGGTTTGGTGGGAATGAGGAGTCAAAGAAAATGCGAAGATCCATGCTGAGAGATGAATTCACAGAATTCAAAATCTCAGAAACTGAAGGTCTACATCAAGGGTATGATAGGTTCCAGAAGATATTGAGCCAGTTGAATCAACTTCGGTCAAAGCCTGATGATGGTGATATTAATGCAAGGTTTCTTAAAGCCTTACCCTACTCATGGAATCAGGTGGTGATCTCTCTCAAAGCCAAAGGTGGGCTTGACTATCTCAACTTTGATGATCTGTTTCATAGGCTCAGAACTTTCGAACCTCATGTGAGAGGATTTTCGAGTGACTCTTTTCCCACTCCTGCTAATTCTGCCTTTGTGAGTTCTATGGCATCTATCCCCATGTCATATGCAAGTAGCCCAAGCAATACTGTCTCCTCTCAGCATACTGTTCAGCATACTTCTGCTCCTGATCCTACTGCCAAGTCTGATAGTATGGTAGAAGCAGTTCTTCATTCTTTTGTGGCTGATGTCAATGCTGAACAACAACTTGCTTTTGATGACTTCAAACAGGTTGATAAGCTTGACCTGGATGAAATGGATCTTAAATGGCAGATGGCCATGCTCACTCTTAGGGTTCACAAGTTTGAGAAGAAAGCTGGACGGAAATTTAATTACAACCCTCGGGAGCCAGCAAGATTCGACAGAAGCAAGATTCGATGCTATAACTGCCAGCAACAAGGTCACTTTGCAAGGGAGTGCCCTAGCAAGAATGATCAGGAGAAGAGCAGGTACTCAGCTTTCAAGGTTCAGGAGATAAAAGATGACAAGAAGGCATTGGTATCTGTTGACTCTATGGTCAACTGGAATGATCATCAGGCTTCTACTCTGGAATCAGCTGAGTCCTCGACTGACGTGTTTGCAATGATTGCTGGGAATCTCTCTGATGCAGAAGAAGCAGACGAGTTTGCCCTTATGGGCATCTCACCTCAGGTACAACATTGTCCTCTTGGTTGTCATGATAAATACTCAGAATTGTTGTCCCAATTTAATGAAGTAAATGATCAAAATGATAAGTATTTTTTAGAGGTTCAAGCCTATAAGGCTTTATTAAACACATTGGAACAACAAAAGAGGTGGTTACAAGATACTCAACGTGCGTATGAGGATAAAATCAGGATACTAAGCATCGATTTAGAAAACACGACAAATATGCTTAAATATACAGAAACAGTAAGAGATGCTAGTATCAAAGAAAAAGAGGAGATGCAAGGAAAATTAAATGCTACAATGCTAAGATTTGAAAAATGGCAAAAGGCACCTAAAAATCTTTCAAAATGAATTGATAGTAGCATGTCTGGTAGAACTAAAAGAGGCTTAGGATTTGAAAAATATATTGATTCAGAAGATGTATTTGATTTATCTTTTTCAAGTGTCTTTGATGCCGACAAAGAGGATGAGGGAAAACCTCGTTACAATAGGTTTAAACCAGCAGCAGAAATGCATGTTGTCCCTCCTCCTCTTACTAGAACTTTTATGCCCACTTCATGGCATAATGACTTCGATGGATCACAGATGCTTGAGTCCCCAACAAGTTCTACTAATACTAATGACTTTGTCTCATGTACTTTCAGTGACAAAGCCGGTGACTCTACATCTAGTGGTTCAAGTGAAGAGTCAAGACCTACAAGTTCCAAGTTGAATGAACATGCTGTTACTGGTGCTAGGAAGTGTGAAGAAAGAGTTGCTGTTATGTCAAGTGTGTCTGGTCCTAGTTTATTGAGTCCTAGGAAGAATGTTTCTCCTAGAATTGTGTGTAATAAAGTAGGCAGTATGAAACAGTCTCATTCTAATAAAAGGTCTTTCAAAACATGTTTTGTTTGTGGCAGTGCCTTTCATTTAATTAAAGATTGTGATTATTATGACACACATGCTTCTGTTAATCATGCTTTTCCTGCTCCTGGTCCACCAGGAGCTGCCCCATATGCTTCTAGAAGACTTAATCCTAGTGCTCAATCGTTTACTTCTTCTAGAGTGTCCTCTCCTTTAGCTTCTGATTATTGGAGAAATATTGGATTCCAAACCACCAGTAATTATTTTCAAAATTTTAATCCAATCTATCCACATAATTTGGACCAGACGTATTTTTGTTTGGGAAATTTGGGAACTGCTGTTAAGCCCTCGGCAGGTTGTTCTTGGTCAAATAATAATACCCAAATGATGCATTGGCAACCAAAGAACAACGGTGGATCTCATCAATCTTCTTGGCACTCTTCTAAAGATCCACAAGGCAGGCTCAAACCTGAAAAGGTTTGGGTCCCCTTAAGACACTAACTTTTGCATTTTTATTAACTTGTTGTTGTAGGTTACTCCATACCAAGATCCTAGTCTAGGCATTGTTGATAGTGGTTGCTCCAGGAGCATGACAGGAAATAAAAGTCTTCTCTCTAACTTTGTACCATTTCATAGAGGCAAGGTCTATTTTGGTGGGGGTGAAGGTATGATCACTGGCAAAGGAACGATAAAGACTCCTAATCTAAATTTTGAGCAGGTCTACTATGTGGAAGCACTTCAGCACTTCAACTTGATATCGGTCTCTCAGATTTGTGACAAGAAGCAGTTTGTTCTCTTCACCGATACTGATGCACTTGTGCTTTCCAAAGACTTTCAGCTTCCGGATGACTCACAAGTTCTACTCAGAATCCCTAGAAGACACAATCACTATAGCATCAAGTTGAATGAAGTCAATCCTACTGGTCAACTAGCGTGTTTGGTTGCTAAGGCCTCAGAAGATGAAGCCACTCAATGGCATAGAAGGATGGGGCATGTGAATTTCAAGACCATTCACAAACTTGCAAATATGAGGATTGGAATATTAACCACAATAGCAACAATCTCACTAGAAGAAACAAAAAAGTAGTTGTTGATACACTAACTGCTGAACTACTTTAAAGCTTGAAAACATCTGCACATGTTGAATCTTGACAGCAACAGGAGCAGATTTGATAAGCCTTTACCAAGTAGCTACTCACTCTTGGGCTAGCCAGCCTTTTGGGTGTCCAGTCACCATTCTGAATACTAGTGACTATTTTGGGAAGTTTGATGGCAAGGTAGATGAAGGATATATTGTGGGATATTCAACTCACTCTCGGGCATATCGTGTCTACAATCTCCAAGCCAAGCGGATCATTGAAACTATTAATCTCAGGTATTTTGAAGAGAAGTCAAACATCCAAGGCAAGGGTCCAGAATGGTATTTTGATCTTGATTATCTTAGTGATTCGTTAGGATATTTTCGTTTCAAAACTAACCATGATGCAGGACCACAAGTGTTTGCAACTTCTAGTACTGGTGTTCCTCTAATCTTTCTGATTCAGATGATGAGGATGACATTTTTGTGGTTCCATCCTACTCCACCACTGTCTCTCCTACTCCTCCTAGTGATGCAACTCCATTGGATGTACCAGATTCCCAAGTAGCTCTTGACACTCTACTCAAACAACAACAAGAAGCTACTACAACAGCTGATCAAGGCGGTTTTGAGTTTCCCTTGAATGCTCTTACTGACAAAGCTGCTCCTGGTACCCCAGCTTCTGCTCCTAGTGCTAGCTTATCATCTACTAGTACTCCGGCTAGTGAGTCTGCTTCCAATACTCGTTTCTCCAGTCCTACTGATTTGGGGAACCATCAAAATAAGGCTTCTACCAAGCTGGATGATATTCATAAACAACCAGTAGATGGGATTTTCAACACTGCTTCATATGATGCTGACTTTGTTGGTGATCTCAATAACTTGGCACCAGAAGTGGAGGTTTCTTCCAATCCAGTCTTGCAATCACACAAGGATCATCCTACCACTCAAATTATTGGAGATCCTGGTTCTACTGTTAAGACACGCAGAATGCAGAAGAAGGCCTCGTCTGATCATCATGCTCTTGTGAGCTACATTGAAGATCAAAAGCGTAATAATCATACAGACTTTCAACACTGTTTGTTTGCTTGTTTTCTTTCACAGGTGGAACCTAGGTCAGTTTCTCATGCTCTTGAGGATCAAAGTTGGGTCGAGGCTATGTAGGAGGAAATGCAGAAATTCTTGTTTCAGAATGTTTGGGTTCTGGTTGACTTACCAGATGGAAAGACAGCTATCAATACCAAATGGATTCTAAAGAACAAGAAGGATGCACGGGGAATTGTCGTGAGGAATAAAGCTAGGCTTGTTGCACAAGGCCACACTCAAATTGAGGGCATTGACTACACTGAAGTTTTTGCTCCGGTTGCAAGGATAGAGGCCATTCGTCTGTTTTTGGCTTTTGCTTCTTATGTGGGCTTTACGGTGTTTCAAATGGATGTCAAGAGTGCATTTCTCTATGTCAAAATTGATGAGGAGGTGTATGTCACTCAACCTAAGGGCTTTGTAGATCCACTTCATCCCAAGAAAGTTTACAAGGTGGTCAAGGCTCTTTATGGATTACATCAGGCTCCTAGAGCTTGGTATGAGCGTCTTTCCACTTTCTTGTTGAAGAATGGCTATAGAAGGGGTACTATTGACAAAACACTATTTCTTCGGAGGAATACCAAGGAAATTATCCTTGTTCAGGTTTATGTGGACGACATTATCTTTGGTTCTACTAGGAAGGAATGGTGTGATGAGTTTGAACACTTGATGAAAGGCGAATTTCAGATGAGTGCGATGGGAGAACTTTCTTTCTTCCTTGGTCTTCAGGTCAAGCAACAATCGGATGGGATTTTCATCAGTCAAGATAAATATGTCCATGAGATTCTTCAGAAGTTTGACATGGATCCTCTTAGACCAGCAGCAACTCCTTATGAAGTTGCTAAAATCAAACTTAAGAATGAGCCAGACCCTCCGGTCAATGTTCACATGTACAGGTCTATGATTGGCTCCCTCATGTATTTGACTGCATCACGTCCGGATATCATGTTTGCAGTAAGTGCTTGTTCTAGACACCAGGTGACTCCAACGGTTTCGAACTTAAATGCAGTGAAGAAGATTTTCAAGTATATCAAGGCTCAACCCAAATTGGGTCTATGGTATCCTAGAGAATCACCTTTTGTTCTAGAAGCCTATAGTGATAGTGACTATGCTGGTGCTAATAATGACAGGAAGTCTACTACTGGTGGTTGTCAGTTTTTGGGTCGTCGACTTATTTCTTGGCAATGCAAGAAACAGACAATAGTAGCTACTTCTTCAACAGAAGCTGAATACGTTGCGGCTGCTAGTTGTTGTGGACAAGTTTTGTGGATCCAAAATCAGATGTTGGATTATGGTTTCAATTTTATGAATACCAAAAATTTTATTGACAATCAAAGCACTATTTGCATTGTGAAGAATCCTGTTTTTCATCAGCGGACGAAGCATATTGAAATTCGGCATCATTTTATACGGGATGCCAATGAGAAGAAGCTGATTCAGGTTCTTAAGGTTCATACGGATGATAATGTTGCTGATTTGCTGACTAAAGCATTTGATTGTCCTCGGTTTAACCACTTGGTGGTTCATATTGGGATGGTCAATCCTTGAGGTCTAGGATTGAGGGGAGGCTAAGCCTAAGGGGAGGCTTTGTGTACATATTCTTCGGACAGACTAACGTATTGATAGATTTTAACAACATATTTTATTGGTTCTGGTAGTGTGTGGTACTTCTGGTGGGGGATTTTGCTCACTTCTGGTGGATATGGTCTTACATGACTGGCTTCTGGTTCTCCTTGGTCAGCTTCTAGTCATACTTGGTTGGCTTCTGATGGTTCAAAATCCTTCCTTGTCAAGTGGTGATTGGCTCCTGGTACTGGTCTGGGACACTGTTCATTCCTTATGTCCTTTGTTAATCACGTTTTGCTCCTGGTTTGATCATTGTGTGCTTTGACTTTTGGTCAACGCTCCCAATCCTGGTATTTACCTTTTTAATTAACTATGGTAAATTGGGAGTTGGTTATTATGTTAAAAAGGGCAAGTGGTTACTATGCAATTATGTATAAATTTGAAAGGGCAACCCCCCATTAATAGGGTTCAATGAACAGTTACCTTTTTCCTTATTTATGGTCAAATTACACCCTTGACTCAATCATTCTAATTAACACACACACAAAACCGATCCTACTCTCTCCATCCTAATCACAATCCTTCTTCCATCAATTAATCAAGATCCATGGCTGCTCTTGCTTACCAACCTGCTCACAACCGAGTTGCTTATCTGGGTGATGGTCCACATCGTGAACATTTTGCTGACATTCTGGATTTCATTGAAGCTTCCAACCTAAGGTTTGCGTTTACTGTATGTCTTACTATTTATGATAATGTTATTCGTCAATTTTGGGCGTCTGCTCGACTTGTGAATGTGGCTGGTCGTCCACGTGCACTCCATGCTACCATAGATGGACGTGCATATGTGGTGACTGAGGCTTCAATTCGCTCTTCTCTTCATATTCAGGATGAGGGTGGTGTTGAGTCCATCCCCAATTCGGAGGTATTGGAGGGGATGGCTGCTTTAGGATACGATCATGGGGGGAAGTTTAACTTCCAGAAAAATAGGTTTTCCCCCCAATGGAAGCTTCTGGTGCACTTTCTAATCCATTGTATGAGTCCCAAGTCTGGGAGTTGGGATGCTTTCCCTACTCCTTTGGCTACTGGTCTTATTTGCTTAGCCCAGGGTAGAGTTTTTAACTTTTCTCATTATCTTTTTGAGGGGATGGTTAGTAATTTATCTAATGCTGGTTCTAGAAAGAAGTTTCTTATGTATCCTAGGTTTCTTCAGCAAATACTGGTTTGCATTCCTCGTGATAGGACTGAGCATGTGCAGTCTAAGCTTACTGCAAAATTGTATTACAATATGGTCCATGGGTTTACTGGGGAGTGGAGGCCCCTGACTGAGGCCATGTTGGGACTGGCTTAGGGTCCTGTGGGTGAGGAGGAGGAGGCTCCTGAGTTTGTTGTGCTTGATGATGACCCGATGGAGGAGGAGGCTCCTACTGGTGGTCCTTCTCATGTGGTTGAGGAGGAGCTGGTTGAGGAGGTGGTGGTTGAAAAACCATCCCCCTCCAAGGCTGGTCCTTCTTCAGTACCACACAAGTCTCCATTTGTGGAGACTCCACCTCCTAGTCCTGCTCCACACTCGGCTGATCCACCTTTTGGTACTAGTACTCCACAGGTTGACCCATATGTTGCATCGGGCTCCAGTGACGCTTTCCCTGACCCAAGTTCTCTTGGTGGGCAGGCGGAGGAGCCTACTACACTTATGTCTTTGCTTGATCTTATGCGCAGGTACCATGAGCGGATGATTTCATTGGAAGCTGATTTGAACCAACACAAGAAACTTACTAGGGAGTTTGTTCTTCCTTTGGCTGATCGCATCAAAGCTTTGGAAACTCAGCAACGGCGCCGCAAGAAGCATGTGATCCATTCAGATTCTGATGAGGAGGGTACAGAGCATGTTGAGGATGGTTTGACATTATTGGCAAAGGCTGCCTTTGCTGATAAAGTTTATGATGATTTGCCGGTTCCTCCGACATCCTCCAGTGTTCCTTCTCCTGGTGCTATTCCCACTTCTATGGATGGTGATTCTGGTCCTGCTGCTGGTTCCAATGCTGGTCCCTCCCATGATTCGAAGGGCAAAGCCCCAATGACTGATGCTCCTTCCCCATCTCGAAAGCGTACCCGTCAACAGCTTGAAGAGGAAAGGCTAGGTGAGGAGGCTGCTCGTCGGATTCAAGCCGAGATTAATGAAGCTGATAGGGCTGCTGAAGAAGAGCTTCGAAAGCGGAGGCGTGAACAAATTCAGCACGATGCAATGCATTGGAGTGATAGTGAGTGGATGCAAGTTTTGACTGTTCTCACCAGGGATTATGCTCAGTTTACAGATCTTTTGGGTGACGATGTTGATGAGCACAATTGTATTCCGAGAGCTATGGTATTGATGCGTAAGCACCAGTTGGCCCTTGCTGCACAACTTAGGGAAAAGAGAAAGAACAGACCTTTATCTAGAACTGAGGAGCGCAAGCAGATGCAACGATATGTGAAATATCAGTCTGCTGCTCATTTTAATGCTCCTTGGAAGTGGGACCGGGTTCGGGCTTTGACTTTTGATGAGCTCAAGGCACTTTATGAAAGTATGGTTAAACGTCAGAGTCAACCAATTTCGGAAAGATTTATTTACCATCCTCGGGGTGTGACCTCTACTTCGCCTGCTGCTTCTACTGGTCCTACATCTGCTCCCACTCCTGGTTCTGCTGCTAGTCCATCTGGTTTTGTTGCTACTACTGTTGGTACTCCTACTTCTCCTTTGGTTGCTCCTATGGGTTCGTCTGCTGGTCCTGCTACCACCACCACTCATGCTTCTACCACCACACCTGTTACCACCACCACCCCACATGTTCCAACCACCACCTTTTCTACCACCACAACTACTGCTGCTACACCTGATCTACCATATCCATCACCACCGGTTACTGGAACTCAACAAATTCCTACTTCTGATGCAGCTCCTCTTGATCCTACGGGTGGGCAAACTCATGAGTCTATTTCTCCTGCTCCCACTGCTGCTGCCGAGGTTAAGGTAAAGGTTGAACCCACACCTAGTGATCCCACACCTAGACGTTCGCTTCGCCAGAAACAAGCTCGTCGTGTTCGACGTGGTAAGACAGTCCCTTATGAGAAGCGTGATCCTGAGAATTTGATTGATGCAGCTTCTGACAGCGATTCTGACTTGCCGTTGGGGAATGGGACCATTACTGGTTACACGGTTGAGCGTTCCACAACTCTTCCTGGTGTGGTATCCCATAGAATTACTTTGAGTGATGGGTCTGTGCGTTTGGCTTCGGGTTTGCAGGGTGTGTTGTCGTGGGCTGACCGTATGGATCTTATGGCGTTATATGGATTAGTGGATTCTAGCATGCCTTTTGACCCCATGGCTGTGTCTTCATGGCCTGGTCTGCGTATCTGGGCTGATCTTAAGCTGATGTTGGATGCTCCTCCTAATGCTCCTGTTTCGGGCATATGGAAGGATCAAATGCAATGGGTGATTCAGCGCTGGAAGCTATATGCAGGATGTGGTGTGCATATGTTGGAATTAAAATCTGGTCATATGGTTTTTATGCTGACGGATGTGGAGTATCCTTTGACAATTTCTTCGATGGAGGCGATGTTGGCTAGTCACTTGAAAATTTCTACTACTCCATCTGGAAATGAGTCCTCTATGGCCACGGCATTGGTGGAAGGTATTCAGGCGCGGTTGCTAGTCGATAAGAAGGCTGCTTCTGGTTTGTGATGTGATTGGGTTGTAAGTGTTTATATTTTGTGTTTTTTTTACTTTGTTCTTATTTTCATTCTTTTCACCAATATGTACAGTTATTGGTGGATTTCATTCTTTATAGTTAAATTTTTTTTTTAAAAAAAAAAAACAAAGATAATAAACATTAAATATTAGACTAACTTAAACAATTTATAAAAAAAGAGAAAAATATACTTTTTATATAATATCTGCTTATACTTTTAACACATCTTGGATTTTATACTTGTGAATAATATACCCTTGGCTGCTTCACATTGTGGGTTCTGGTTACTGATTTGTGCTTGTACTGGTACTTGGTTTCACTTGGTGTTGGACTGTGGTCCACACAACAAATGGTTCTCAACTTACCATGTCTAATCGACAAGAAAAAGTTGATTCACCTTGAGGGTACGGCTCCTGGTGCGATTCTCAAATCCGTTGATGGTTGCCAGGTTACCCAAAACTGGATGGTTTTCACTTGCCATAGTCTTGGACTGAAAAGTGGCTAATCCAGGGGGGGTACGGCTCTTGGTAAAGATCTTATCAAATCCGTTGATAGCTGTAATAGCTTGCTTAAAGCTATAGGGTTTTCAACTCACCGATGCTTCATTGCTAAGAGTTGGCGAGTCCAGAGGGGTACGGCTTCTGGTAAAGACGCATCAAATCCGTTGACGGCTGTGATGGTTTGCCTAAAATCATCAGGGTACTCCCACTCACAATTGATTCACGTTCTAAGAGTTGGGTTGGGTTCTAGTCTCCCAGGGTGATGCTTATTCCACCAGAAAGACTGGCTAGCCCAAGAGCGAGCAGCTACTTGGTAAAGGCTCATCAAATATGCTCATGTTGCTGAAAAGATTCAACACGATGCTGATTTGTTCCAAGCTTTGGAGAAGCTTCTAGTGTTTCATGTTGCGGCGGTTACTCTAATTCTTATCTTTCTGATGCTGCTGTTTGTTTTGCTGATTCAATCCTCGGGCTTATTTGCGCGTTTTCCAAGAAACTTGAACTCAACAGGTCAAATTCAAGTTTAGGGGAGGATTGTTAGGACCATTGTAATAGTTAAATGTAATAGGTAGACTAGGAGGTATGTAGTTCCTCCTGGTCCTAGTAGTAGTAGGAGCAAGTCCTGCTCCTGGTCCTAGTCGAAGTCAAACTTTATTATTTACTTAATATTCTGTTAGGATATGCATGAGATATGTTAGGAAAGGATATGCATATCAGTTTTACACGTTTTCTTTAATGCTGTATTAGGGTTTCTGTCACACTCCCAAAATATCAGAGTATAATGGCGACAAGGGAGTGGTGACGTCATGATTATCATACACACATAGTCACAAAGAACGACCTCTAAATGAGACGTTCGGAAAATAGATCACTTGTAATCAATAAAATAAATAGTTTAAACAAGGTGCGGAAGCATAAAACTGAATACAGTTACAAAACATAGTTTTCTCAAATGGTACAAATGATCTTTGTTTTAAAGAAATGACGGCAATGCATGAGACCTCATTTAGCATCTTCCTTCTTAATACCTGAGAAAAACATTGCTAAAGTGTCAACATAAAGTTGGTGAGTTCATAGGTTTAGTTAATTGGAAATGTTTAATGAACCACAAGATTTTCCCAAATGTGATGACAATATAACAGATACAAAGTCATCCCAAAAGTATTTATTACAGTCTAAGCTCGTGACACCGAAGCGTTAACAACACCGGCAGTATAATCATATAAATGTAGCCCAAACTAGATGCCTAAACCCACGACATCCTATCTCAGACTCAAATGAAACTGTGCCCGCTTGTCCCCTTGTTGGACAAGACAGACAGGGACGTCAATCCCGATAGATCTATCCATAACATTCGCGCTTACACAAAATAATTAACGGTTCACGATTCACGGGCCAAAGCAACTGGGTTTTTAGTGGGACTTAGACTAATATATAAATCAGTAAATGCACTTGTGTTCACACGTTAAAATCAAGCAATGTCTCACCCCAAAAAGCAGTGAAAATAGTAAAGTATGGGGCTATAAACTCACCTCGTAATTCAGCAAAAAGGACGAAAGTAAAAGTAGCTCGAGAGTACGGTTACGCTAGCCGCGACCTATTCAATTATAAGGATCGGGTCACGTTACGAAAAATTATATTAATAAAAGACACGACACCCTAGTTGTGCTTGACGAAACCTTACGTTTACGGAAAAATACGACAAATAAAAGTCGGTTATTAAACGGTCGGGTTTTACGGGTTAAATTATACCCTTAATTTATAAAATTCGTTTTATGGGCTTTAACTAAACTTAATATATACACTTGGCCCAAAATGGGTCCAATATCCTCACTCACAAACCGACCAAAGGGTCATATGACCCGGCCCGGCCCATAGGCGGTATAAACAAGGAATCAAGGAGTAAATATGCGTGTGTTTACTCACACAACTCTCAAAAACAGAGAGTCACTCTCTCTCTTCTCTCGAAACATCCCCACCGCCCCTCTCTCATCTCACCCTCTAATCTGGATCGGTTCATCCCTTCCATGGCTAATATCTTTTCAGTTTGAATATAACAATCATATATGGGGTGGTCTGAGGTGTTTAGATCGCGTGAGATGTGGGGTTTCATCCCCACATCAAACCGATTGGGTTTCTGATGTGTTCATCCTTATGGTCACGTTAATCATCAGCCAAAATCAAAGATAAGTTGTTTCTCCTTATTTTCTTTTAACAAAAAGTTAATTGATTTTCGATTTGTAAAAGATCAGTGGGTTTGATTAATTTGTATAAACTTGTTGAGAACCATATGGCTCTCGGATTTGAAATAAACGAATTAGGGTTTCGAAATATTTGGGGGTTTCTATCAATCTCGGGTTTAAATACAATTAATTGATGTTTTCTTGTATAAAATCAAACTAATTTCAATATATAATCGGTTTATAAAAATTAGGGTTTCGGTCAATTGGGGGTTTTTGCATAACTCGTTTTCAATTAAATTAACTATTGGATTCGGGTTTAGATTAGGTTTAATTAGTGTTTTAATTAATAAAAATTAATCTAGGGTTTATATAAAATTGGGGGTTTTTACATTTGGTTGATACTCATGATTATGTGGTGTTTTTGGAATGTGGGAAAATGTTAATTTAATGTTTAAAAGGTTTTTAATTTCTAGGGTTTCGATTTGGAATGGGGGTTTTTATACCCGCGGCATGATTGAGGGTTTTTATGGTGTTTCTGTAAAATGAAAGTGGTTAAGACATTCGGATTATGTGGCATTGATTGTTGGTAGTTTCGGCAGAAAATAAGCAATTTGGTTGGCTTGGTTTGGTTCTCGGTTTGGCCTTGAATTGGGTCTCGGTTTGGTTTGGCTTGGGTCTCGGGTTGGTTCTTGGCTTGGTCTTGTTTGAGTCTCGGTTTAGTCTAGGTCGGGGTCTTGGTTTGGTCTAAGTCGGGGTCTCGGTTTGGTTGACAGAAAAGTAAGGTCATAGTCATGTTCAAGTATTAATACTAAGGTTTAACCTTTTCAGTTTTTAGTTAAAAATAAGACCGTTACAAAGACTAACACATTTGTTTGATTGTTCGCAGGTTTGTAAAAGACGAGCACAACTAAGACTTCATATAGGAAAAACGAAGAGACGAAAAGACTCACAATGGGATGCTAAGTTTCGGTTTGCAGGTTCGGACGAGATGGAAGGCTTGACTCTTTCGGTTTTGCAGGTTTGGACGCGACGTGCGGGTCGGCTGGACACTATCTTCACTCTACCCAGGAGTTTGTATTTGAAAGACTTGTACAGAATTTGTATTTGTAATTTGGACTGTGATAAACTTTGTGTGTTGTGTTTGGACATTGGGTAAACTTTGGATTTGTATTTAATCATGTATTGTTAGTCTAGGGTTAGATTCAAGCTGAAAATGGTAACTTGTGATATACCCAAATTGGGTAAACTAGGCATGTGTGCTGTCTTGTAGTGGTTAGTGGGTAATAAACTATGGGGTTTATTTGTAGCTGGAAATGTGACTGAAATTGGGACACTTGTTAAGCAAGTTTTTGCAATAAACATGAATGAAGGTTTATACTCAAATATATGTACATGCTGTAACAGTTATATAACTCGACTCGGGTTCACGGTGTTTAAGTTTAGACGCGAACTGAATAAACACGACTCTATAACCGTTTGACACACGATCCAAAACAAAGGCAATTGTGCGAGACTTCACGTGATCTAGTAAGTATATCAAATAAACGTACGACAAACATAATACGCCCACCAACTTCGTGTATTGCATTCAACTTAATAATCGCGAAAACTCGAGATGTTACATATGCTCTCCCTAAAAAGGGCTTTGTCCGCAAAGCAAAATAATTAACACATTCATGTCGACAACTCGTCGGTAAACAGTTAAAGTACTCGTACTACATGAATAATTTAAGATGGAAATTTGACGGATGTCACAGTATTCCCATGTTTTAGAGATTTCGTCACAAAATCAAGACGTTGTCGTAGTAGGATGGTTAGCGAAAAGATGAGGATACTTGCTCATGAATTGATCTTCACGTTCCCACGTGTATTCTGGACCTCTACGCGCATTCCAACGGATCTTCACAATAGGTATACGGCTTTGCTTGAGTTGTTTGACTTGACGGTCCATAACTTCTACTGGTTCTTCTACAAAGTTGAGTTTGTCGTCAAGTTGAATCTCTTCCAAAGGGATAACGAGTGTCTCGTCGGCTAAGCATTTCTTCAGATTGCAAATGTGGAACACATTATGCACTCGGCTAAGTTCTTGGGGTAGTTCCAAACGATAGGCTACGGGACCAATCCTCTCTATAATCTTGAAGGGTCCAATGTAACGAGGGTTTAACTTTCCACGCTTTCCAAAGCGAATCACACCCTTCCAAGGTGAGACCTTCAACATGACTCTATCACCCACTTCAAACTCAAGGGGTTTGCGTCTCATATCAGCATAACTCTTCTGTCGATCTCTTGCGGCTTGCATACGGCTCTTAATCTTAAAGATCTTCTCAGTAGTCTCGTGTATGATCTCGGGTCCAGTGAGTTGTGCTTCACCGACCTCTGCCCAACACACGGGTGAACGACACTTCCTACCATACAGTGCTTCGAACGGCGCTACCTTAATGCTAGTGTGATAACTATTGTTGTATGAGAACTCCACCAGAGGTAGGTGTCTATCCCATCTATTTCCAAAGTCAATCACACAAGCTCTCAGCATATCTTCTAAGGTTTGAATGGTCCGTTCACTTTGACCGTCAGTTTGGGGATGGTACGCAGTGCTCATATCCAACTGCGTTCCCAATGCCTTCTGCAGTGACTTCCAAAACTGCGAAGTAAATCGGCTGTCTCGGTCGGAGATTATAGACACAGTCACACCATGCTTCGTGACTACTTCCTCCAAGTATGTCCTTGCTAACTTATCCATTCCATCAGTCTCCTTGATGGGTAGGAAATGAGCCGATTTGGTGAGTCGGTCGACGATTACCCAAATCGTGTCGAATCCGGCTGCGGTCTTTGGTAGCTTGGTAATGAAATCCATAGTGATCCTTTCCCACTTCCATTCTGGCAGTTCGGGTTGGACCAATAATCCTGATGGTTTCATATGTTCGGCTTTGACTTTGGCACAAGTCAAACACTTGCTAACGTATGTAGCAATATCCGCCTTCATGTTCGGCCACCAATACAACATCTTCAGATCATGATACATTTTGTCAGATCCCGGATGTATGGAGTACTTTGACTTATGCGACTCATGCATAATCAAGGATCGTAGGTCACCATGGCACGGTAACCAACTCCTATTATCAAGGCATAACGTTCCATCCGAACGTGCTTCCAACTTCTTTATCATTCCTCTAACATCTTCAGTCTTGAGAATTTCTTCCTCGACTGCTTCTTTCTGAGCCTTGAGAATTAAGGATGGAAGGTCTAAGTCAATGGTCATCACTAAAGCCTTCACCCTAAGAACTCTCTCCTTTCGACTCAAAGCGTCGGCCACGACATTTGCCTTGCCCGGGTGATAACGGATCTCGCAATCGTAATCACTGAGCAACTCTAGCCAACGTCGTTGTCTCATGTTGAGTTCCTTTTGATTCAAAATATGTTGTAGACTCTTATGATCAGTGAATACAACACACTTAGTACCATAAAGGTAGTGTCTCCAAATCTTCAAGGCAAACACCATTGCTCCCAACTCTAGGTCATGAGTTGTGTAGTTCTTCTCATACACTTTTAGTTGTCTTGATGCGTAAGCTATGACCTTAGTCCTTTGCATCAGTACTGCACCTAACCCTTTTATGGATGCATCACAATACACCACAAAGTCTTCATTACCCTCGGGTAGGGCTAGTATAGGTGCTTCACATAACATCTGCTTCAATGTCTGGAATGCCAAATCTTGATCCTCCTTCCACTCAAACTTCTTATCCTTTTGAGTCAATTCCGTCATTGGTTTAGCTATCTTGGAGAAACCTTCAATGAATCTCCTATAGTAACCAGCAAGACCTAAAAATTGGCGGATCTCCGTGGGTGTTGTTGGAGTCGCCCAATCCTTTACGGCCTTGATCTTAGCAGGATCAACGTGAATACCACTACTGTCGATCACATGCCCAAGGAATTGCACTGTGTTTATCCAAAACTCACATTTGGAAAACTTTTCATATAACTTCTCCTTCCTTAGCAGCTCTAATATGGTCTTCAAATGTTCCTTGTGCTCTTCTTCATTACGAGAATAGATGAGAATGTCATCGATAAATACAATCACAAACTTGTCCAAGTATGGTTTGCAAACTCGGTTCATGAGATCCATGAATACCGCAGGCGCGTTTGTCAATCCAAAAGGCATAACTTGGAACTCGTAGTGTCCGTACCGGGTTCTAAAAGCCGTCTTATGAACGTCTTCCTCTCTAACCCTTAGTTGATGATATCCTGACCTTAAATCGATCTTCGAGTATATGCTAGATCCTTGCAATTGGTCGAAAAGATCGTCAATTCTCGGCAATGGGTAGCGGTTCTTTATCGTCAGCTTATTCAATTCTCGGTAATCGATACACATTCTAAAGGATCCATCTTTCTTTTTGACAAATAAGACCGGCGCTCCCCAAGGTGAGGAACTTGGTCTAATGAAACCTTTGTCAGAAAGTTCCTTTATCTGTTCAGCTAACTCTGTCATCTCGGCCAGTGCTAGACGGTATGGGGCTCTAGCAACAGGCGCGGCTCCTGGTGTAAGCTCGATGTGAAACTCCACTTGCCGTGCTGGTGGTAGTCCGGGTAAGTCCTCTGGGAATACGTCCGGAAAGTCTCTAACGATCGGTACATCTTCCACCTTCTTCTCGTGATCTTCTTCTCCTTCCTTTTGTGTTACTTGAACCAAGAATACCGGACATCCCTTCTCAATGTATCTTTGGGTCCTGATACATGAGATGACTTCCAATCTTGATCCATTCTTCACTCCACTTCTTTCGCCTTGTATGATGAGTACGTCGTTTCCATAAGGAACACGGACACACTTCTCATGACATACAATCTTCGCGTGATGCTTCGACATCCAATCCATTCCAATGATGACGTCAAAACTTCCCAATTCTATAGGGAGTAGGTCGATACTAAACGAACGACCTTGTAACCTTACACTACATCCTTTCAGAATAACGTCGGTGGTTACTGACTTCCCATCGGCTAATTCTACATTATACTTAACGTCTAACGCAGTAGGGATAACATTTAGGCGTTCACTAAATATAGACGACACAAAACTCCTATCCGCACCAGAATCAAATAGTACTGAAGCATAGTTGTTATTGACTAGAAACGTACCAGTCACAACATTGTTGTCTTGCACTGCATCATCAGCACAGAGATGATACACTTTGCTAGGTGCCGTGAATCCTCCAAGAGTACTAGTTGTGGTTCGGTTATTCCCTCCTCGGTTCCCTTGATTCTGCTTCTGGTTCCCTTGGTTGTGATTTTGATTCCCTCGAATCTGGTTACTACGACCTTGGTTCCCACTGCTTGGACACTTGTTCTTGTAGTGACCTTTCTCTCCACATCCAAAGCAAGTGACATTTGCTCCTTGGCCACCTTGCGTTCCAGGTCCTCTTTGATTAGTAGAACGAGGTGGTGCTCGACATTCCTTTGCCTTATGTCCTGCCTTCCCACAATTGTAGCACGTAGGGGGACATGCTCCTTCGTGGTGTCGGCCACACTTTCCGCAAAAAGGAAGTCTTCCAGCGTAGTTTCCAGTATTACCTTGTCCAGCAGTAAACACCCTTGCTACTTCTTGTCGCTTGTTCTGGTTGTAGTTGTTTGGGTTGTTGCTGTTGTTGGTATTGTTGGTATTGTTGTTGTAGTGGTTTCCAGACCACTTTCTTTTATCCCCAGTATTTTCTCCCAACTCCTGTACCACTTGGTACATCAGACTCTGAGCCATGTCGATTGCCTCGTGCAAATCAGTTGGCTTGGATGAAGTCACATTCCCTTTGATGCTCAAAGGTAGTCCTTCAATGTATCGCTCCAACAATCGGTCGTCGTTGGGCACCATTTCAGGACATAACAAGATCAGCTCTTGAAAGCGCTGATTGTAAGCAGTAAGAGCAGTACCCTTGACCTTCAGGTTCCACAGCTCAACTTCCATCTGCTTGACTTCATTTCGTGGGCAGTATTTCCTCACAAACATAGCTTTAAATTCACTCCAGGGCGTCGCTTGGGCAATGTCAATGGTCACTGCACGAGCATAGACGTTCCACCAAGTCAGAGCACCATCCACTAACGTGCTTGACGCAAACTTCACCTTATCGGCTTCAGCGACATTGCTAATCCCAAATTGGGATTCTAGCTTCTCAAACCATCTGGTTAATCCTACTGCTCCTTCGGTACCGCGGAAACTTACTTGCGTAACTGCACGAAATTCCTTGTAGGTGCAAGTTCGTGCAATAGCATTTGTAGCTCCCTGATTGGTCTCCTCCTGGGTGCTAGCTGTACGATTTGCTTCAGCGGTCGCGAGTGCCTCGGCCACTCGTTCGACTATCATTTGGCTTAGCATGACGGTGTCAATTCCACCGGTAGCGGCTGGTGGATTCTGCGTTTCGGATCTTCTAACTGGCGCCATAATCTAACAAGGTAATAGGATTATGAGTTTTGCCAGACATAACATGCATGGCACACACAATACAATTATGAAATGCTCCAGAGTATAATACACAATATATAATGATCTCACAATTTTTGTAACCCATAATATCATTCATAGAATCGTTTGATAGTACATCATAGTTTGTCATAACATAATAAAAGAAAATAAAATACCAACTAGCTAAGATAAACTTCAAATCTTAGTGGTCATACAAGGATAGGTCGATGGTACAAGATAAATCTAACTAGTGCCCTCATGGCGCTGATGAAGCTCTCTCTCCAACTCTGATAACCTCCTCTCAACCACGAGCTCATGAGCCTGGGAATCTCTCAGTCTAACATTGGTATCATAACAAGCGGCTCTAAACCTCTTATCCAAGTCTGTAATAGGGTCCTCCACTGGTGCCTCTAGTCCGCCTGTCTCCACCAATGGCTCTACTCCCCAACGGGTCATCAGGCTCTCGATCTCCTCAAGACGAGTGTTCGGCATGGATTCCATCTGATTAAGAACAGTAAGAAGCTGTCCTCGTAGACGGGTCACACATACCGTCAACACTGTCTCATCCCTAACTGGACTCTTCTTCGCCAGTGCCTCCAACTTATCCTGCACTTCATTATACTCCTCACCTAAAGCCTCTACAGCATCCTCCAACCTGTTCAATCGTGTCGTCACACATCCATCTGCCGCCCCAAGCATCACCACCGTCGATGTAGCTCTCCTAGGAAGAGGAGTCGTAGCTCTCGACCCAGTAGAGATACCAGCATCAGTAAGCATCTCCTGGTACATAGCAGGTACAGTCTCTGGTGGTGGTAGTAGTAGTGGTGTCTCTGGGACAGGACTGGCAGGTGTGCGGGCTGCATGCCTGTCAGTGGCAGTGAAAGGTATGAGAGGTCGGTAAGGTGAAAGTGGTGGTCGGGCAGCTCTCCCCCGCAGACGTCGTCTCACATAGTAGAAAGGTAGAGTACCAGGTGCTGGAGCAGGAATAGCAGTCCTTTCTCCTTCGTCTTCAGATGAAGATGAGGAGATGTGTGCTAGGGAAACCTCAGGAGTAGCGGCATATGCAGTAGGAGGGTCCTCAGTGTCTGTGACCTCCATGGGCTCTCCTTCCCCATCTGTGAACTCCATCTCATCATCCTCTGTCTCCTCTACCGTCTCATCTCTAGTCACTGATGTCTGACCTGGTGACTGCACCACGTCAGTGTCTAAGTCATCCTCTCCTCCGCCTTCTAGGCTAAGTACATCGTCAGCTGATGCATCAGGAATACGGATCGGTGAATGATGAACCTCCTCAGTCTCTCTCTGTATCGTCATCTGAAACCATCCGGTACCACGGATATCCTGATGGCGATCCTCTAGGTAGTCCTACTGATGAACTGATAGTCGACTGTGAACTACGGTTGTAGTACGCTCCGGTAGACGTGGAATCATCAGATGAAGACATCGCTGTAATCATAAACAAAATAAATGTGTGTAAATATCTTATAAAATTAGTCCGTAAAAAGGACATTAACATAACATAGCAATCATTGTTGAATCCACATGTATCCCATATAACATAATTCAGATTTCGTTGTTGCACTTGTAACCCATGTAAATATACCTCGTAATTGTTAAATCACATGTATCCCATTTATTACTTATGTATCTACATATACTTAATACTTACAATCCGTATGATAATCGATTAAACATATAGCAGTTATAGTCTAGAGTTACTTAATGCAACCTAGTTCTCTATAACCGGTCTCTGATACCAATCTGTCACACTCCCAAAATATCAGAGTATAATGGCGACAAGGGAGTGGTGACGTCATGATTATCATACACACATAGTCACAAAGAACGACCTCTAAATGAGACGTTCGGAAAATAGATCACTTGTAATCAATAAAATAAATAGTTTAAACAAGGTGCGGAAGCATAAAACTGAATACAGTTACAAAACATAGTTTTCTCAAATGGTACAAATGATCTTTGTTTCAAAGAAATGACGGCAATGCATGAGACCTCATTTAGCATCTTCCTTCTTAATACCTGAGAAAAACATTGCTAAAGTGTCAACATAAAGTTGGTGAGTTCATAGGTTTAGTTAATTGGAAATGTTTAATGAACCACAAGATTTTCCCAAATGTGATGACAATATAACAGATACAAAGTCATCCCAAAAGTATTTATTACAGTCTAAGCTCGTGACACCGAAGCGTTAACAACACCGGCAGTATAATCATATAAATGTAGCCCAAACTAGATGCCTAAACCCACGACATCCTATCTCAGACTCAAATGAAACTATGCCCGCTTGTCCCCTTGTTGGACAAGACAGACAGGGACGTCAATCCCGATAGATCTATCCATAACATTCGCGCTTACACAAAGTAATTAACGGTTCACGATTCACGGGCCAAAGCAACTGGGTTTTTAGTGGGACTTAGACTAATATATAAATCAGTAAATGCACTTGTGTTCACACGTTAAAATCAAGCAATGTCTCACCCCAAAAAGCAGTAAAAATAGTAAAGTATGGGGCTATAAACTCACCTCGTAATTCAGCAAAAAGGACGAAAGTAAAAGTAGCTCGAGAGTACGGTTACGCTAGCCGCGACCTATTCAATTATAAGGATCGGGTCACGTTACGAAAAATTATATTAATAAAAGACACGACACCCTAGTTGTGCTTGACGAAACTTTACGTTTACGGAAAAATACGACAAATAAAAGTCGGTTATTAAACGGTCGGGTTTTACGGGTTAAATTATACCCTTAATTTATAAAATTTGTTTTATGGGCTTTAACTAAACTTAATATATACACTTGGCCCAAAATGGGTCCAATATCCTCACTCACAAACCGGCCCAAGGGTCATATGACCCGGCCCGGCCCATACGCGGTATAAACAAGGAATCAAGGAGTAAATATGCGTGTGTTTACTCACACAACTCTCAAAAACAGAGAGTCACTCTCTCTCTTCTCTCGAAACATCCCCACCGCCCCTCTCTCATCTCACCCTCTAATCTGGATCGGTTCATCCCTTCCATGGCTAATATCTTTTCAGTTTGAATATAACAATCATATATGGGGTGGTCTGAGGTGTTTAGATCGCGTGAGATGTGGGGTTTCATCCCCACATCAAACCGATTGGGTTTCTGATGTGTTCATCCTTATGGTCACGTTAATCATCAGCCAAAATCAAAGATAAGTTGTTTCTCCTTATTTTCTTTTAACAAAAAGTTAATTGATTTTCGATTTGTAAAAGATCAGTGGGTTTGATTAATTTGTATAAACTTGTTGAGAACCATATGGCTCTCGGATTTGAAATAAACGAATTAGGGTTTCGAAATATTTGGGGGTTTCTATCAATCTCGGGTTTAAATACAATTAATTGATGTTTTCTTGTATAAAATCAAACTAATTTCAATATATAATCGGTTTATAAAAATTAGGGTTTCGGTCAATTGGGGGTTTTTGCATAACTCGTTTTCAATTAAATTAACTATTGGATTCGGGTTTAGATTAGGTTTAATTAGTGTTTTAATTAATAAAAATTAATCTAGGGTTTATATAAAATTGGGGGTTTTTACATTTGGTTGATACTCATGATTATGTGGTGTTTTTGGAATGTGGGAAAATGTTAATTTAATGTTTAAAAGGTTTTTAATTTCTAGGGTTTCGATTTGGAATGGGGGTTTTTATACCCGCGGCATGATTGAGGGTTTTTATGGTGTTTCTGTAAAATGAAAGCGGTTAAGACATTCGGATTATGTGGCATTGATTGTTGGTAGTTTCGGCAGAAAATAAGCAATTTGGTTGGCTTGGTTTGGTTCTCGGTTTGGCCTTGAATTGGGTCTCGGTTTGGTTTGGCTTGGGTCTCGGGTTGGTTCTTGGCTTGGTCTTGTTTGAGTCTCGGTTTAGTCTAGGTCGGGGTCTCGGTTTGGTCTAAGTCGGGGTCTTGGTTTGGTTGACAGAAAAGTAAGGTCATAGTCATGTTCAAGTATTAATACTAAGGTTTAACCTTTTCAGTTTTTAGTTAAAAATAAGACCGTTACAAAGACTAACACATTTGTTTGATTGTTCGCAGGTTTGTAAAAGACGAGCACAACTAAGACTTCATATAGGAAAAACGAAGAGACGAAAAGACTCACAATGGGATGCTAAGTTTTGGTTTGCAGGTTCGGACGAGATGGAAGGCTTGACTCTTTCGGTTTTGCAGGTTTGGACGCGACGTGCGGGTCGGCTGGACACTATCTTCACTCTACCCAGGAGTTTGTATTTGATAGACTTGTACAGAATTTGTATTTGTAATTTGGACTGTGATAAACTTTGTGTGTTGCGTTTGGACATTGGGTAAACTTTGGATTTGTATTTAATCATGTATTGTTAGTCTAGGGTTAGATTCAAGCTGAAAATGGTAACTTGTGATATACCCAAATTGGGTAAACTAGGCATGTGTGCTGTCTTGTAGTGGTTAGTGGGTAATAAACTATGGGGTTTATTTGTAGCTGGAAATGTGACTGACATTGGGACACTTGTTAAGCAAGTTTTTGCAATAAACATGAATGAAGGTTTATACTCAAATATATGTACATGCTGTAACAGTTATATAACTCGACTCGGGTTCACGGTGTTTAAGTTTAGACGCGAACTGAATAAACACGACTCTATAACCGTTTGACACACGATCCAAAACAAAGGCAATTGTGCGAGACTTCACGTGATCTAGTAAGTATATCAAATAAACGTACGGCAAACATAATACGCCCACCAACTTCGTGTATTGCATTCAACTTAATAATCGCGAAAACTCGAGATGTTACAGTTTCCTTGTAGTATAAAAGGAACCTTAGGCAGAAGGGTTATGGACACCTTCACAAAACGTAATTCTAGTTATTATCAATATTAGAAATCCTTAGAAAGGATAAAGTCTTTATAGTTATTCTGTTCTCCTTGATTATATTTGTATTCTACATTCATATTGTGTATAGAGTCTCTTTGTGATTTGACTTGTGATTACAGAAGTCATTCACCGGTCCTGACAGGCTGCAAGATCTACATCTAGTAGACCCAACAGTATTATTAAGTATCATATATATTTTCTTGGTTTCATTTGATTAAACCCTTTTGAACGTTTTGGTGTTCCACCAACGTTCTAAAGTCATCGAAGGCGTTCACTTCACGTGATCGTTTTCATTCCTTGAGGCTTCTAAAATCAAGAGATTTGATTAAGGAGGAGATTTGTAGATTTTGGTCTACTTAATACAATCACAAAAATCCAAAAAAAAGTAAAAACAATCAAAAACCACAAAAAATTGGAAAAATACAAAACACCAAAAAGAATCTTCTTTTCTCATCCCCTCGTTGTACGCGACGTTTATGCAAACCCGCAACCAAGCTAGACGTGCAGGTAAACGAAGAAACCGAACGGAAACCACTCCTAATCTTTCTAGTGAGGAGTCTCCTATTGACGAACCCATCATAGAACAAGAAGCTCCCATGGCTAATCGTACTATGATGGAGTTGCTTCAAGCACCCACCGAGGGTTATGGAGAAGCGATTGTGATTCCCGCTATCCTTGCGGAGAATTTTGAGGTTAAGATGGGTTTGTTGTCCATGATTCAAAATAACAAGGTTCGTGGTGACGAAAAGGACAACCCTCATAACCACATTCGCCAATTCAATCGTCTTACCGCCACTTGCAAATTTAAGGACGTCTCTAACGACTCGATTAAGATGATGTTTTTTCTGTATTCCTTAGCGGGGCCCGCTAAAACTTGGTTAGAGAAAGAGCCACCCAATTCTATATTGACGTGGAAGGATCTCGTTTCAAAGTTCGTGAACCAATTTTTTCCACCCTCTAAGACTACGCATTTGAAAAACGAGATTTCAAAGTTTTCACAAGAGTATAATGAGAGTTTTTCAACGGCTTGGAATAGGTTTAAGGAAATGTTGCACAAATGTCCTCATCATGGTTTTTCCGACTTGCATCAAATTGACACGTTTTACAATGGCTTGAACGATCATGAGCGTGATTATCTTAATACCGCCGCGGGCGGTAATTTTTTGTGTAAGACAATCGAGGAAACATTGTTAATCATGGAGAATAGGTCTAAGGTTTATAGTCCTCGTAGCACATCGAGTGTTCATAAGACTTCGTCTTCACCATCGCCTTCATTGTCACATACCATTGATGCTTGCCAAATCGAGGCTAATTTGGAAAACAAGATTTTTGATAAGCTTAAAGGATTGCTAATTGAGTTTAAAGTTGGTGAACAACCCACTCCCGCTACGGCTAAAGCGGTTGAGGTTTCTTGTATGTATTGTGGTGGAGCTCACGATTACTCCGAGTGCATTACCACTGGTGGTAACACTTCGAGTGCCTACGCGGTCGCGGGAACTTATAACCAACACAGTCAAGTTACCCGCACTAATCAATAGACTCCACCGGGTTTTTCACCAAATCAAAATGCTAACAATTATCGAAACAATCAAGTTGGTTACCAAAACAATCAAAGAAACAATTACAAGGGTAATAACAACTATGGGAATCAAGGGAGTAGTAGCCAATTGCGAAATCAAAACCAAAACCATAATTTTCAAAACCCAAGTCAAGGTCTTCAAAATTCTTACACTAAAGATCTTCCAAATGACTTTTTGATTTACGCTACGGCAAATGATAAGATTTTGGAAAACATTCAAGAGCAATTGGCTAGTCAAGCTAGGGAAACGGCTAAAAACGCAAAGGAGTTAGCTAATTTAGCTAAGGAAAATACCAATATGAAAAATGAGTTGAAAAATGATTTTGCTAATCAAATTAGAGGTCAAAACAATAAAATTGAGAAAAGTCATTCTAGGCTTGAACAAAGGATAGACCAAAAAGCCGCTAGTCAAGATGTTAAGCTAAATGCTATTTTGGAAGCGGTCATGGGGCACAAAGCCTCTACTTCGGGTAGTCTACCTAGTAACACCATAGCAAACCCGAAGGGAGAGATGAAAGTGATTACCACACGAAGTGGTAAGACACTTACGGAACCGACTCCTCAACCAATTGCTCTTACGGAGGATGTAATTGAGGAAGAACCCGAGGTGGTGGTCGAAAAGGAGCATGTCCAAATCCCACGAAGTACCGCTCATGCCACACCTACGGTTGACCCATTACCACATTTGGAACCCGAGATTCCAAAGGCCATGCATATGCCTCAACCCACACCACCTTTGCCCTATCCATCGAGACTTAGAAAGGAGAAACGTCAAGAGCGTGATAATTATCAATTTGAGCTTTTTATGAAAACATTTCGTGATTGCACTTTAATGTGAGTTTCGCCGATGCTTTGGTCATGATGCCTCGATTTGCCGTTAACTTTAAGAGTATGTTGAACAACAAGGAGAAATTGCATCAATTGTCTAGTTGTTCATCGGTTTATCTTAATCGCATACCTCAAAAAGTCAGTGATCCCGGTAAATTCTTGATTCCTTGTGCAATCCAAGATATGGAATAATGCTATGCCTTGGCCGATCTTGGTGCTAGCATTAACTTGATGCCACTTGCAATCTTCAAGTCGGTCAATCTTCCTAATGTCTATCGAGTTGGCCGACCATTCCACGATTCCCGCATGTGGATTAGCGGAAGACGTTTTTGTGAAAGTGGGAAAGTTCTATTATCCGGTAGACTTTATCGTTGTTGATATTCCCACGGATCCTCAAGTTACTCTCATTTTAGGTCGTTCGTTTTTAGATACGTCTATGGCTTTGATTGATGTGCATGCTAGAAAGATCACCTTACGTTTCAACGACGAGGAACTTTTTATAAACACAACTCAAAACTCTCAAATTTCTCATGTTTATTTTGTTGCAACCATAAACCTCGTTGATATGATCGACGTTGTTTGCGAGGAATTTTCACAAGAAGTTCTAGGTTTTGGTGATGATGAAAATAGTTGCAATCCCACTATGTTAGATCCCATTCTTGATAACTCGACACCAACCTTCACTCCATTTGAAGGTGGTGGTTTTACGTTGGAAGAATTCGATGTTCCACGTACTTGTGACGAAGACCTCGACAATGATGAGGACTTCTCGATTATCAAGGATTTTCTCAACGATTTCCCATTTCCTCCACCCGAGGAGGTTATGAGTAATGAGCCCAAATATTCAATTGAGGAACCACCTATCCCCGAGTTGAAATATTTACCTCCTCATCTCGAATATGTCTTTTTGGAGGAGGACGAAAAGTTGCCGGTTATTATTGCAAAAGAACTTTCGGATGATGAATAAACCGCACTTGTCGATGTTCTAAAGGATCACAAAGGGGCAATTGCGTGGAAGTTATCCGACATTAAAGGGATCGATCCCAAATTTTGTACCCACAAAATCTTAATGGAGGAGGATTACAAGCCCGCAATCCAATGTCAAAGGAGGGTGAACCCCAAAATTCACGACGTCATCAAAAAGGAGGTCCTAAAACTCCTTGACGCGGGAATGATTTACCCTATTTCCGATAGCCCTTGGGCGAGTCCTATTCATTGTGTCCCTAAAAAGGGAGGAATGACCGTTGTGCCAAACGATGCCAACGAGTTAATTCCCACTAGACTCATGACCGGATGGAGAGTGTGCATTGACTATCGTAAGTTGAATGACGCCACTCGAAAAGACCATTTTCCCTTGCCCTTCATGGACCAAATGTTGGAGCGTCTTGCGGGAAACGATTTCTATTGCTTTTTAGATGGTTTTTCCGGTTACTTCCAAATCCCCATCGATCCTCGTGATCAAGAAAAAAACTACGTTTACGTGTCCATATGGAACGTTTGCCTATCGTAGAATGCCATTCGGACTTTGTAATGCACCGGGAACCTTTCAACGGTGCATGATGGCTATTTTTCATGACATGATCGAGAAGACGATGGAAGTCTTCATGGATGACTTTTCCGTGTTTGGTAATTCGTTCACTTCGTGTTTTTCGAATCTTGAGAGAATGTTGAAACATTGTGAGGAAACCAACCTTGTGCTTAATTGGGAAAAATGTCATTTTATGGTTAAAGTGGAATCGTCTTAGGGCACAAGGTTTCGAAAGCGTGGATTGAGGTAGATCAAGCTAAGGTAGACGTCATCGCCAAATTACCTCATCCCAAAACCGTTAAGGGAGTTAGGAGTTTCCTAGGCCACGCGGGCTTTTATCGTCGATTCATCAAGGATTTTTCAAAGATCTTTCGACCTATTACACATCTCCTTGAAAAAGATGCACGTTTTGTCTTTGACGAAGATTGTGTACGAGCCTTTGAAATCCTTAAGAGGAAACTTACCGAAGCTCCCATTCTTGTTGCTCCCAATTGGAACCTCCCCTTTGAGCTCATGTGTGATGCTAGTGACTACGCTATTGGGGCCGTATTGGGGCAACGTCATGAAAAACACTTTTTGCCTATTCACTATGCTAGCAAGACGATGACCGAGGCTCAACTAAAATACACTACAACAGAGAAGGAATTCCTTGCCGTGGTGTATGCATTTGAGAAATTCCGACCTTATCACGTCTTGACGAAATGCATAGTGTATACGGATCATTTGGCTATCAAGTATCTTATGGCTAAACAAGATGCAAAGCCAAGATTACTTCGTTGGATTCTCCTCCTTCAAGAATTTGATCACAAAATTGTTGACAAAAAAGGAGCCGAGAATCTAGCGACCGATCATCTTCCTCGTTTGGAAGATCCTCACCAAAGTGTTTACGAGCCCAAGGAAATCACCGAAACATTTCCACCCGAGACACTTGGTGTAGTGAATTCTAAGCTTGATTCTTCTACCCCATGGTTTGCGGACATCACAAATTACCATGCGGGCAACTTCATCATCAAGGGTATGACGACTCAAGAAAAATAAAAATTCTTTCGTGACGTCAAGTTCTATTTTTGGAACGACCCTTACTTGTTTCGAACTTGTGCGGATCAAATTATTCGACGTTGTGTCTTTGGTACCGAATCTTCTAACATCCTTACAGCTTGTCACGAGGGGACCCACGGGTGGTCACCACGGTGCTAATCTCACGGCTAAGAAGGTCTTTGATGCCGGTTTCTTTTGGCCCACTATTTACCGAGATGCACATGAGCTTGTGAAGTCATGTGACTCATGCGAACGACAAGGAAAAGCCTCACAAAAAGATGAAATGCCACAAAATATAATCCAAGTGTGTGAGATCTTTGACGTTTGGGGCATTGACTTTATGGGGCCGTTCCCATCATCTCGTGGTAATAAGTACATCCTTGTCGCGGTTGACTACCTATCTAAGTGGGTGGAAGCTAAGGCTTTGCCCACCAATGATGCTCGTGTGGTAGTCAAGTTTTTGAAAATCTTGTTTTCTCGGTTTTGAACCCCTCGTGTGATCATAAGCGATCGTGGAACCCATTTTTGTAACGACCAATTCGAAAGGGTCCTAAGGAAATATGGGGTTACACATTGTCTTTCTACGGCTTATCACCCACAAACGAGTGGGCAAGTCGAGGTTTCAAACCGATCATTGAAGAGGATCTTGGAGAGATCGATTGGGGAAAACCGACAATCTTGGTCGGATAAGTTGGACGATGCTTTATGGGCCTTTAGGACCGCTCATAAGACGCCCATCGGGTGCACTCCTTATAAGCTAGTGTATGGGAAGAATTGTCACTTGCCAATTGAACTCGAACACAAGGCTTATTGGGCCCTAAAGCATTGTAATGATGACATGGAGACCGCGGGAAAACACCGGAAAATGCAATTAAATGAATTGGATGAATTAAGGGATATTGCTTATGAAAATTCATTGATTTATAAAGAAAAGACTAAAAAGTTGCATGATTCAAAAATTAAAAACCGGGTTTTTAACATTGGGGATCAAGTTTTGCTTTTTAATTCTCGTTTCAAAATCTTTTCCGGTAAGTTGAAATCCCGTTGGTCTGGTCCATTCACCGTGACTCAAGTTTTTCCGTATGGGACCCCATCGAGCTAGCTCAAAATGATGGCCCCAATTTCAAGGTGAATGGACATAGGTTGAAGCACTACTTTGGCGGGGAAGTTCCATCCTTGAACTACCTCGACCAAATCACCTTCCCCAATGATAATTAGTATTGAGGGGATCGAGTCGAGCTCATGACTCGGTAATCAAAAACGAGGTGCCTCAAGGGGGAGTCCCATGCTTATCCTATGTACATATTATCGCTTTTTAATGTAGTAACGTGTGGGGATTTTTGCCTTTCCAACCTTTGTTCCGTGGTTGTTTGTGAATTGTGGTTTTTAGATGATCATGATCTTCACGATTGGAGCCTCTCGTGTTCGTTTTATGGGACCACTCGATCGTTTGCTTTGAAGACATTTTAAATATCCATGATATATCCTTTAATGTTCTAACCTTAGGTTTATAGCACACTTCATAAACGGCTTTAAATTTAACGGTTACACCCTTTCCATGCTAGATTATGCATTTGACTACGTCTCTAGTATGGGGGTGTTTGCACCCTTAGAATCGAAACGTTGAGGACAATGTTTAACTTTAGTATGGGGGGGTTGAATAGATACTTGCCTTGCCAAACCTTCACGCTTTCCAAAGTTTATCTTTTTGTTTATCGTTTTGTTGCAAAATAAGGCTAAAAATGGCCAAATTTTAAAATTTTTCTCATGTTTTATAAGTGTTTAAAGACACGAATGTAGATTTTCCGATGGCAAGAATAAGAGTAATTTTTGACTCGACCGTGCGTGTTGAGCACTTAGCTTTGATTCCTTAACTTCACATTAGGCTAAGTCTCTTAAATGAGGACGAGAAATGATAGAGTTAATTATAAGTTACTATGCTAAACGTAGAAGTCGCTCTTCTTTCAAAAACTCATGTGTTCTAGTTATTTGCTTATTCTCGCTTCGCTTGTAAATATTTTTTGCTTAATAAATATTGACTTAGCGGTTTAGTCGTGATTGTTGGGTTTCTAGTCTTTTCTAGTAGCTTCCGTGTAATTAAATTGGGAAGACATTAAGGTATCGCCAGCGTCATGGTTTTGAAGTATTGGCACCCGAATAATCGAAAGCTTCACCCAATAATAAGATTTCAAGTGCTCACCTAAATCAAGCAAACAATTTGAAGCTCACAAGGCCGAAAAATCTATGAAAAATTGAAAGTGAAAAAAGCCTTAATCTTTGAAGCTTTAAAGATCTAAAATTCGCCTTAGCGTGAGGATATACCTCTTTGGCTAATAAAACCACCGATGAGGTGGATAATAAAAGACAAGGCAAGACCGAAGTCATAATAAAAGCTTCATGGCGAAGTTGAATAAAAGATGGAGGTAAACCTATGATAATAAGGCCCTTCCGTTAGGGGGCGTATAAAAGTCTTGGTAATAAGTCTCATGTTCAAAACCGTTATAAAACCGTGTTTATCGATCCTTCTTGTTGACTTAATTTTTTAACATCATCGTCTATTAGGAGGGGTTATTAATTTGATGGTCTTGGTTACACCGTTAGGACTCTATTTTTAGACCTAAATCTCTATTATCGCATAAGTCAAACAATGTATCCTCGTGAAACATTCAAGACAAAATAAAATATAAGAGATACAACTTAGGAAAATGGGAGGATAAGTACGTGATTAGGGCATATGAGTAGTGTTAGCATTACTAACTTATAATGACAATGATCTCGTTGCACGCTTGGCATGGAATTGGGGTGAAAATCGACGACGACGAAATTATTCCTAACGAAGCATTCACGTGTTCTTATTCTATGAACCTAAACGTCCCATTTTGCGATGAAAATCATACATTAAGTCTAAAAACGCAAGTAGAAGTAATAGTAGTAGTGTAGCTAGTTTATCATTCAATAAATGTGAATAAAAATGAATTTTGGAGGTGCTACGATACTTTATTCTAGCATTGCGTGAGGGCACGACAATGGTTTAGTATGGGGGAGGGATGAGACTGCTTTTATACATAGTCTCATCGTCCAAAAAGGGCTTTAAATGCATAAAATATCATAAAAATGGCCAAATATATGCTTGTGTTTGTTTCTTGTGTATTTTAGGTACGGATATTGAGAAAATGACAACAGATCACAAGAATCATGCAAAAACGAACACAAGAAACGAAGCCGCACAATGAACCAAGCTCTAGTATTGATTTTCCAAGAAAGACCCTTGAAGAATTGAAGATTGAACAAGAAGGGTCCTCCAATATTAAAGAATTGACAATTTTAACCCTTGTATATTCATAATTACAAGATTGGTCCCTAAAGTTTGTCAAATTTAAGAAAGGACCCTTAACTTTGAAGAATTTGCAAATTTAGTCCCTCAACAAAACTAAATTGTCAATATTAGTCCTCCAAGAAGTCAACAAACAAGTCAAGACCTTGAAGAATAAAGAAAATGCCAAAATCAGTCCTTCAAATATCATAAATGGGCAAAATTAGTCCTTGAAATAACTTTTCAAAAGTTATTGTGGCCAAAATAGAAGTTTTTAAACTCCAAATACAAAGGATTATTTACAATAGGGCTGGCAAAAGTAAAAAGACAAGTGAATGAAAGATAAGGGGGGCATTTGGGGCAGACAACAAATCTCCTCACAACCACTCACACCACTCCACGTCACCTCCACTCACTCCTCCACCAATCAAAACCCATCTCCACTCCACGTCACCCTCCACTAGCCTAAATAACTGATTAATTTAATCAATTAACCCCTTCCCTCCTAAACACAATTTTTAAAAACCCACTAATCCCAAACAGATTAAAACTCACCCCTAATCTCCCATAAACACTAACTAAACCCAGGACGAATCCACATCAAAACAAAGGGTTTTCCCCTATAAACTTCCAGAATAGTAATTAAGGGTTCCCTAATCCCTTTTCAATCCCCAAAAACGTCACCATCCCCTCCCATGTGATAAACCCAGCCTCCCCTGACCCACATTTTTACAAAAAGACAACCAGAGAGCACTCCATCAACGTTTTTGATTAACTTCTTGGTCAACCAGTGGTCTAGATGAGTTTGCAACATCTTGCACACCACAAAACAACAAGAAATCTTCACATGAGCTTATGAAGACCAAGATTCGAATTTCAAACTCAAGGGCAGAATTGGCAAACTACATGCTAGGATTTTTTATCCTTTTCATTTTCTAGAACCTTGTACACCCTATTATATAAAGGGTAGTAGGAATTTAGGTAGACTGTTCTTGCTTTTTCTCCTTTTTTCACAAACCTTGTAAATCCAGTTTTATGAAGGAATATAAAATGGTATCGAGTTTGATGATGAGAAAGACTGAGTTCCATTTACTTTTCATGTTTTGTTTGTTTTGATTGAGTTTTCAAAAAGGCATCTTCAAGTTTCTGTAAACCTGTTTTTCAAGTTTTCAAATCCGTTTTTTTAGTTAAGTAAAAAAGATCATAGGCCACATAAGCTGCTTATTTGAGATCTTATATGACCATAGAACCCTGATATCAAAGAGATATCAAGATTCAGTGGGTATAAACCTTGGGTAAGAAGTATTGTGAGGTGAAGGTTTTCTTACTTATTGGTTCATTATTCCTGTTCTCACCATCACTGTTTGGGTGAGCTTATGCTAATAAGTTTGAAAAGCTGTTTGGCAGTAAGCTCATTTAAGCTTGAAGTTTAGCTCTTTGGTTTTGTGTTGTTTGTGCAGGGACAAAACAAGCATAACTCCATTTCATTTCATTTTTTAGAAGATATTTTCAGCTTTGGGGTCCTACTTTGGATTCCCTCAACAAAGATTCTCTACATTGTTTCCATAGCTCTCCTTCACGCCCTTTAAGCTGATTTGGGAAGGCATTAGCAGGTTATTGCTTGAACTCACCAACATCACTTTTTGGACTGAAAATGCATGCTTTGTGAGATCTATGTGATTTATGGAGTAGCTTGTTATATGTTAGTAGGTCTGCCTGTTCATGCTCTATTTAGTGTTCTTTACATGTGTAGATTGTTTGTTATCAGTTTAGCTCAAATTTGAATGCATGTTATTTGTTAAAATTTGATTCTCAGATTTTAAGTGGTGTTTGGATTTGGTGTTAACTGTTTATTAAGTATAAAATTTTGATGTATGCAAGCTAGTATCTGTCAAAGAAGTGTTTTTAAGCATAACCCTGCAAAGTTTTCATCTTGAAACTCTGAAATCAATTTTTTGGTTCTAAAATGGTCAAACCTTGTTATTTTGGTCTGCTATGCTTGGATAACCTAGATGCCATGTATGCCTAGGGATAACAAGTTTAAAAGCATCATTATTGTAACCTGATTAGTAGATCTAGGTGTTTGAATTTGGGATTTTGGTTAAGTATATCATCAAATAAATCAAACAGCCTATTGGTTCATATCAGTAACATATTTGTGCCTATTGTGCTTGATCTTGAGTGATTATTGCTTGAATCTGCTATCTTTGTGTTCATTGTGACTCCCACAAGTTAACTGACTTGTGGGGTGCCTATTCTTGCCAAAAAAAGCAACCATCAAGGCTTTCCTAAGCAAACCAGGTCACCAAGGCCATTTGTGGGTTTTCAGACTCATCAGAGAACGATTCAGTTCTCGGATAAGTCTTGTTCTTGAAAAAAATTGTTACTGTAGCTCTATCTCAATTTTCAGTCACGTTTTAGGTTTGATTTGGCTCTTAACTTGCTTAATTTTGATTCTGTTTGTGTTTTTGTCATTAGTTGTTCAGTAGGATTAAGTTTTATAAAAGAAAAAAAATAGATTTTAAAAAGGACGTGGCCAGGACTCGAACCTGCACCACTCCTCTCACACACCAACGCGTTAACCAGTTGCCCTAGGGTCTTTGACTGGTTATACGTTGTTTGGTTTATTATTTAAAGGGTTTTCAGTTTTAGCTTATTTAAACCTTCAGCTTATTAATAAGCTGATTCTAGCTTACTCATTTAGGTTTGTTACTGTTTTTGATTTTTCTTGCATTCTAGGTTTAATTTAAGACTTTTTGGCATAAAAAGTTTATTTTTCACATTTATATTTAATTTTCAATGATTATTTTTAGTTTTAATTTTAGAAAGTGATTAAAAATAGAAAAAAGTGTTTTAAAAAATTGGAAAAATAGTTTTTAAGTTTTAATTTAGTATTTTGAGGTTTACATCCATTAAGTTTTCAAATTGACTTATATTTGATTTTATTTAATTTTAGGGTTTTTAATTAACTTCAAAAATTAATATAAAATTCTTAAAAAGGTTTTGCAAATTTTTGTTGGCATTTTTATCTTAGTTACATTTTTCTTGATTTTGGGAAATTTTTTAGAATTTTTTTATAAACTTTGGATTTGTAATATTATTTTATTATTATTTTATTATTAAAAATTAACAGTTAGTTTTTTCTAGTTTTTTCATTTTTAGTAGTTCAAATACACAAAGTTAGGAAGTTTACAACTTTTAGAATATTTTTATTGTCCTTAGATTAATTTTTATAATTATTTTAAGTTTAAATAGTTTTTAATTGTTTTTAAATCTTCTTTGCTGATTCAATCTTTCCATTGTATCGTCTTTTTGATAGCGTTGTAACTATCTTCTGATTCATCACTATCTCATCAGCGATTTTGTGATAGGCGTTAGGCTTTGGATTCGTTCTTCCCTAGCGTTCTTGTGATCAATTTCGTTCGTGGGGGTGTTGAATTCTTTCATTGTTCTTGTCGATACCACATCAACTAGTTTTTGATAAGCGTTAGGCTTCGGATCTTTTTCTGCCCTAGCGTCTTTGTGATCAACTAACTCGCGTGTTGTTGATATTAACGTGATTTTTCGGTAGTTTATTCTCTATCTGATTAGACGGCATAGTTAGGTTTTGTAGGCAAAATGAGAGGCGCTCATACTCCCAAAAACCCTAACCCTAATCACCTTCACAATCTCACATCAACCATATTTATAACCAATTTCCCCACATCGTTAGGATCGTAGGATCTTTGGAATCAGTGTAACAAGCATGGAACGGTAGCCGATGTTTACATAGCTAAGAAACTTTCAAAGGTAGGTCGCAGATTTGCCTTTGTTAGATTCTTAAAGGTCAGAAACATTGAGTCTCTGATTTGTGATCTAAATACGATTTGGATTGGATCATACCACTTGTATGCAGCAACGGCTAGGTTTGAAAAAAATCAAAATAATCCTGCAACAAAGAACCCTAATCCACCCCCTAAGTCTCAGCCCATCAAACCCTTATCATCCAAATCCAATTCAAACCTTAGAAAATCTTATGTTAATGTGCTTAACGACAATGGCCCCATTAACAACATTGCATCGCAGCCTAAAAACATTCTCAAATCGGTTACCCTAGATGAAGCAGACCTTATTGATACATCAGGTATCCAGAAGTCAGTTCTTGCAAAGGTGAGAGATTTCAATCTCATTCCCAATATCAACATTGTCCTTAAAAAGGAGGGATTTTTTAATTTTCAATGTAAGTATATCGGGGGTATGTGGATTTGGAACGATTTTGACACGAATGAGGCGTGCCAAAAGTTTCAATCCAACACTGAGATGTCATGGTACTTCACCCATCTAAGACAACTTCATTAATCTTTTGTTTTGGATGAGCGTGTGGTTTGGTTGGAAATAGGAGGTCTTCCTCTTAGAGCTTGGACTCCAAATGCTTTTAAAAAGATTGCTGCCAGTTGGGGTAACCCTCTTTTTGTGGACGAAGACCCTAATGAAACTGTCTCTACAGGAAGAGTTTGCATCAAAACTATGGTTAAAGGCTACATACAAGATTTTTGCGAAGTGGTTGTTCTTGGAAAATCATATAATGTGTATGTTAGAGAATTTGCTGATTGGGCTCCCGATATTAAAAACATGGACTCTAATACGTGTTCTAATTCTGACATGGGCAATTCTGATAAGCATGAGGATAATGAGGATCACTTTAAACATCCGGATATCGAAGAAGGAGAGATTCCTAATTCACATGAAAATGCAGGGGAAGATTTTGTTAATAATACTTTTGAGACTAATGATGACGCTAAGAATCAAGGTCTCAATGATAATCATGATTCCCCCCAGGAAGATGCACCAATACATAAGGATCAAGCTCAGAGGGACGCTTTGAATGACGATTCCATATCAATTTCAAAAGCTTCACGTTAACAGCAACAACAGTAACAGTAAAACCTCTCCCAAAGAAGGTTTTCATCAAAGTTCCAAGCAACCTTCTCATTTCTCTTCTGCTCCTGTCAAATCTTCACGTAGTTATAAGTCCCATAATAAGTCCTCAGGTAAGCAAGGTTCTATGATTGAATCATTTATCTCTCAAATAGAAATGGGAAAAGTCTTGGGTTATGACATGGAAGGTACAAAAAATGACCTCAAAAAATTCATCGATAGTATTGGTGTTAACCAAGGTCATTAATGAATATCATGTCATTCAATTCTTGTGGTTTAGGATCGAGTAAATGTAAAGATATTGCTAAGATATGCAACAAGCATAAAGTTTCTTTTCTTGGCATTCAAGAAACGCATTCTTCTAACGTGGATCTCTTTAAGGTTAAAAGTTTATGGGGTAATCATCTGTTCGATTTCGTTGTTCTTCCAGCCAATGAAAGATCGGGTGGTATTATATCTATCTGGGATCCGACTGCTTTTTCTAAGGTTAATGAGTTTCGCTTCGAGCATTTCCTTGTTATTGAGGGAATATGGAATGTCTCTAATATCCAATGCTTCATGATAAATGTCTACGCTCCTCAAGATGAAGTCAAAAAAGAAAGGCTTTGGAACGAAATAAGTGATTTTTATGTCTACTAATATTGGCCATCATTTAGTGTTTGGTGATTTCAATGTGGTTAGATTCGCCACTGAAAGACTTGGCATTGTCTTTAATCAAGCCTCTGCTAGTGTGTTTAACCAATTCATCTGTGATACTCATCTGTAGGACATTCCTCTAGGAGGGCATTTATTTACGCGGTTAAATAAGCATGGGGATAAACTCAGTAAACTTGATTGTTTTCTTGCATCGGATTCTTTTGCTCCTCTCCTGCAGAAGTACTCGGGACATGTTTTGGAATATCATATTTCAGACCATAGGCCTATTTTACTCTCTCTAGTGTTTGCTGACTTTGGCCCTATTCCCTTCAAATTTTATAACTCTTGGCTTACAGATACGAATTTGCACTCTATTATTTCATATTTTTGGGGGAACTTTGAACACTCGAATGGCTCCAATCCTATCATTTTGTTTAAAAACAAGATGAAGGCGCTGAAGATTTTGATTAAAGAATGGGCCTTGAAGAAAAAAGTCGATCAGAATCGTGAAAAAGATGATTTCTTATCCAAGATTCAAGAGTTTGACGCTAATATTGTCTCCAGGTACACTGATCTGTCGGTGGATTCTCAACGGGCTGACTGGATTGATAGTCTCCGTAGTATTGAATTAAAGGAACATATGGACCTTTCGCAAAAAGCTAAAATTAAATGTTGTATCGAGGCTGATGAAAATTCCAAATTTTTTCATGCCATGATTAATCAGAAACGCCGTTATTTGTCCATTCAAGGAATCAAGCAAGAAGGTCAGTGGGTTGACGATACTACAGGTATCAAGGATGCTTTTCAATCGTATTTTGAGCATAAATTCAAAAAGGTCGAGGTTGTTAAAATTGTCAATAGGAGTCCTTCATATAAAATGATCAGTGATGAGCAAAATACTTCCCTTATCTCTCTTGTTTCTGAAGATGAGGTCAAGAGTGCCATATGGGATTGTGGCTCTCAAAAATCCCCTGGCCCGGATGGATTCTCTTTTGCTTTCTACAAAGATTTATGGGACGTGATCAAATCTGATGTTATGAAGTTTGTTCATCATTTCTATCATACAGGAAGCCTCCCGAGAGGTTGCAATACTTCTTTCATCACTCGTATTCCTAAAACTGCTAGTCCATTGGTGGTTACCGATTACCGTCCTATAAGTCTTATTGGGGCCCAATACAAAATCCTAGCTAAAGTGTTAGCTAACCGGCTTTCTAGGGTCATTGATTCCATTATCAGCCAAGAACAGTCGGCGTTTATCCAACAAAGACAGATACTTGATGGTCCCTTGATGGTTAGCAAAGTGATTCAATGGTGCAAAAGAAAAAAAGTCTAAACTCTTGGTTTTCAAGATAGATTTTGAGAAGGCTTTTGATACGATCTCATGGGACTTTCTTTTCCAGGTTACGCACTTTATTGGTTTTAGTGATACTTGGATTAATTGGATTCGGGGGTGTTTATACTCAGCTACTTCTTCTATTCTTGTTAATGGTAGTCCCACCAATGATATCACTTTACATCGCGGTCTTCGGCAGGGAGATCTGTTGTCTCCTTTTCTATTCATTATAGCTACGGAGGGGCTTCATGTTGCTTTGGAAGATGCTATGACAGCAGGCCTATATAAAGGTTTCAACATTAACATAGTAAATCTTTATCATTTATTTTTTGTAGATGATGCTCTTATCATTGGGGAATGGTCCAGAACTAACATTACAAGTTTGGTAACAATTCTTGAATGTTTTCATAAAGTGTCAGGCCTCAAAATTAATTTCCAGAAGTCCAAAATTTTAGGAGTTGGGGTTCCTCTAAATGAAGTCAGCAATATGGCAACTCTTGCTGGATGTCAAGTGCTGGATTCTCCTTTCACATATTTAGGGCTTCCTATCGATTGCAACATGGCTCGTTTAAAGAACTGGGATTCGATTAAAGATAAGCTTTCCAAACGCCTTTCGAAGTGGAAAGCTTATCTTCTCTCCATTGGTGGTCGGGCTACCCTCATCTCATCGGTTCTGGGTGCTCTTGGTACATATTATTTTTCCCTTTTCCCTATGCCCGTTACAATTAATAAGACTTTGGAGGCTTTAAGGTCTAATTTCTTTTAGGGAAGTGGAAATTCCAATAAGATTCATTTGATCTCTTGGAACCTAGTTCTTTCTACAAAAGACAAGGGTGGTTTAGGCATTGGTAGCCTTTACGCTTTGAATCATGCTCTTATTTTTAAATGGCGTTGGAGATTCATTAAAAATCCTCAAGCTCTTTGGACTCGGCTCATTACTGCTATACATGGGAATCACGATGTTTCTTCTTCTTTCTTTGGCCATATTAAGACTAAAGGTGTTTGGAGTAGAATTGTTGGATCCATAAATCATATGCACGAGAAAGGTTATATTCCTCAATCCTGCATTCAGAGGCGTATTAATAATGGGGCTACTACTCGCTTTTGGCATGATATTTGGTATGGTACATATCCTCTCAAACAGCAATACCCAAGACTTTTCGTTTAGCTCTGGCTAAAGATTGTATGGTCCGGGACTGCTGGAATGGTCAATGGCATCTCGAGTGGTCGCGCAATATTTCGGGTACCAATGCGAACATGCTAGCAACCCTGCTGCATAATCTTTCCGATATCTCTTTCAATGAGTCAGAAGACCTATGGGTTTGGGATTCAGGTACGTCTCAGTTTACTGTTAAAGATGCTCGCTGTAAGATTGATGATGCTCTCCTTCCAGATGCAGATTTTGTTACTAGACGGAATCGGTTCCTTCCAAAAAAAAGTTAACATATTTATTTGGAGAACTCTACATGATCGACTTCCCTCGAGTTGGAATCTTAGCAGGAGAGGTATTGAAGTCTCTTCCATTCTCTGTCGGACGTGTAATAATGGAGCTGACACTTCTTATCATACTTTGTGGGTTTTCTCGCTTGCTACACAGGTTTGGGATCGTATCTTTAAATGGTTGGATATTCAAACTCCTATTATTTCTAATTTACGAGGGCTTTATACTTGGGTAGAAGATCTTCACATTTCATCAAAACATAAGGATACTATCGAAGTTATATGTGGCGTCGTTCTCTGGAGTTTATGGAATTTTCGCAATGAGATGATATTTGGTTCATCTGCTCCTAAGCGTAACATTTTATTTGTTAAAATTGTTTAATTTTCTTTTCGTTGGTATTCGTCTAGGAACAAATTGTCTTCCATTTCTTGGAGAAATTGGATTCAAAACCCTTTAGTGGTTTATTCCTTGTAATTTTTCTAGCTTCTTGCTAGTTTTAATATAATTTTACAGTTCAAAATAAAATTGTTTTTAAATAGTTTTAATTAATTTTAAAATTTTCAAAAATAGTTTTAAATTAAGTTAGGTCATTTTAGAGGTTTACAGTTGAAAAAATCTCATTTTGGGCTTTTTGTTAATTAAATTGATTTTTTGGGCTTTAATTAGCATTAAAAATTATCATTTAGTTAAATAAAAGGTTTGGGTGATTTTTGATTTTTTGTAAACTCTAATTACATTATTTAGGATTTATTGCAATTATCTAGGAATTTTTAAGGTAAATTTTTAATTTTGCTACTTTTTACGGTTTTACGTGTACGACTTTATCGACTTAGTTTAATCCGTCATCGTAACCGTCATTCTCTTCTTATCTCATTTCTATTTTCTTTTCTCATAATCATAATCACATCATTAATCATCTCTTAACACACACACACCAAGCCTCCTTGAGAACGATCCCCACTTTGGGTCATAACTTGTGGTTTTCCTAAATCGCTTGTTAATACTTGCCCTAATTACGTTCTTTTTCCTAAAAGACGTATTTTTACAACTATCACCTTATTATTTTTAGAAGGTCCCAATGCTTTATATATATATATATATATATATATATATATATATATATATATATATATATATATATATATATATATATATATATATATATATATATATATATATATATAAAATTTAAATTAAATATAAACTTTTTAAAATAATAAAAATGAGAACCCAATCAATAATTGACAAGTGGAATGTAATTGTTAAAGAAACTAAAAATTAATTATTTATAAGAAAGGGTATTAGTGGTATTATACATTTTTTATTTTGACTAATCCTACTACTTATTTCTCTCTGCCCTTTCATAATTGTAATACCAACAATGAAAGAAAAGTGATAGCCATCACTCCATAAAGAAACTCGCCAGAAATCCCACCACCACCACCATCGGATCAAATCAACCGCTACCCCCATCAAACTAAGCGAAAATACTCATGACCTAATACCACTGTTTCCACCGTCACATGTAGTCAAAACTGTCAGAACTGTCAAATCTAGTCTTCAATTTGTCATATCTTGTCTGATCTAGTACCATATGTCAGATGATGCTCGTGTATCGAGTATAAGAGATGTAACACGTCGATGTTGTCTTTGATGTACCGCTATTATCGCTGTAGTTTAGTCACGTCTCTGCTGAAGTTTTTCTATGTCGCCGCTTGGTGCTTCCAGAATGAGGATGTAACAATATATCTAGGGTAGCAGGTGATACCTAGAACTTTGAAATATTCGGAGTACCAAAATACTGATACTCTTTGGCTTTGATATGTGCATCAATAACTAGTCGATTTTATATCTGTTGTGTCTCACGTATGCGTATCAATAACTAGTCAGAGTAGTATACAAAAGTTAGATGTATCAGATGGTGGTTTACTGTATCAAAGCCACCACCATATTGATGCACATATCAAAACCAAGTTATATGTATCAGATGGTGGGTTACTGTATCAGTTGGGCCTCACGTATCAAATGGTGGGTGGTGTACGAGTTGGGCTCTATTGAAAAAGATTCATGTAGATTTAGGAATGTCAGATTATGTTATATGCTACATATCAGATTGTGTTTTATGTACCAGTATGAGATTATGTATAAATTTTCGTAAACATTGTATGAGATTATGTACCAGTATGTACCTTTTGATTTTTTAATGTCCATTCAAAATATTTACTGGGTAAAATTAAAACACATGAATTCCGGTGTACCAGAATCTACTTTTTGTTCAGGCTCGACACACATGTCTGGCCGGATTTATTTGTGTTCAAGATTTGTTTATGTACCTTGTTCGCGTATATGGCCGCTTGGCCATATTTACGTACCAGCCATCTTCTAAAAGCAAGATTGGCCGTACGGTCTGGCAGCCCGGTCCACCTACCAGGCACAAGTCTAGAAGGAATCCTCAAAAGTAGTGTCAATGCATTGGGAAGGAACGGCGCACCCTATTATCCAGTGGACACTCGCTTGGCGCTCAGATAGAAGACTAATTCACCTGCGCACCTCAAAAGTAGGGCAGATTCCCTCGGGAACAACTGATACACCCTTTTATCCAGAGGCCTCGCATAGTCTGCTGGACCAAAGGTTGGCCTGTCAGATCACAAGGCTCAAGGAGTGTTACCTCCGAGGAGCTACAGTCCGCTACAGTGTTCTTAACACTATAAATACCCCCTCATTCAATGTAAGTCAGACATTCTCACTCATACTTATTACACACACTGTTTTGGCCATCCGGCTTTACATATTATTGGCCATCCGGCTCAATCAGATTCTTACTCTCACACCGGAGTTGGTCTCGGGCTTCCCACCCGAGGCGAGCTAACGTGTGCTACTTTCTTATAGGCTTATGGAGAAGAAAGACCAGACGGCCCAGAGGTATTCTCGGCCCACTTAGTGGCCCAGCGGACTTTTGCATCTACAAACTGGCGCCATCCGTGAGACCCTAAATTCGATCTACCTAGTAGCTAAAGAATGGCGGGTCCTACCCCAGTATCACCTGAAACCGAAATTCATGATGACAACCACAACAACCTCACGAATGAAGAAATCATTGAAGGTCACCTCTCGACTCTAAAAGAGTTGATAAAAGATAAGAGCAACCGGGACTACATCAAGCCAAGGCTAATCAATTTTGACGAAGGGGAAGAACATTCGGGAGATAATGGAAAGAAGAAGGAAGGCCAAAGCGATGGTGAGAAAGGCAAGGGGAAGAAGGTGGCAGATGATGATTTGGGAAAGCCTTTCAAATCATTGGCCAAATTCCCTCTTAGCCGAAGGATCATTGAATACTCAGCTCCTAGCCACAAGATGCCGGCCAATGTTAGGATTTCCGCGGGGACGGGAGATCCAGCTGACCACATCAACCATTTCAAAGGGATGGGGAACCAGGGGGAATGGCCCATGCCCGTATGTTGCCGAATGTTCCAACAAACACTAGATGATAAGGCCAGAGCTTGGTTTGACGAATTGCCATCGGGAAGAATAGACGATTGGTATGATTTGGAGGCTAAATTCCTCACACGGTTTGGAATGCTGAAGGCGTGTGTGAAGGACCCCACTGAGATCACGAAGATCATCCAGAAGGCCAACGAGAGCCTCCTAGTATTTAAAGAAAGGTAGGTAAGTGAATCCAATTTTATTCCTAATGTGCCTGACCTCATGAGGATCTCTTCATTTATGGGTTCACACAAATGTCCGGGTCTGGCCAAACGGTTTGCGGAAAGCATACCCAAGACGGTGGATGAGATGCTGAAGCATGTGGACGAATTTGTTCGTGCTGAAACAGCCTTTAGAGATGTCGAGCTGCCCAGAGGAGAGTATATCCGGGGGGAAAATTCCCCGATGGGAGGCCAAAGGTATGACCGTTCCCAGAAAAGGGGTTTTGGAGGAAGAAGAGGGGGTGGCCGAGGGGACCTATCAAAACAGAACCTCCTACACCCAATCCTATACCTTGCCTTACCGCCATCTGCAGCGCCCACAAGAGGTGAATCGAATATTCACCCTAGAAGACTTGTCCAGCTCACTGAAGGAAATTTTGGCAGCAGAGCATCAACTGAACCTTCCGGCTCCACCTCCATCGGTGGGAACACCAAAAAGGAGAACATGGACATGTATTGTGACTATCATTGTGCGAAAGGGCACTATACGAATGACTGCTTTCAGATAAGAAGACAGTTGGAGGCCGCCTTAGAGTCGGGAAAGGTCAACCACTTGATTAAAGACGTAAGACAGAAAGGAAAGGGCGGTCAGAAAGGCCACCCTCAAAAGGGCCAAAGTAATCAACATGGTGTCGGGACATAGTGATAATCGAAAGAGGAAGTCAAGGTGGGTGAACGAGGACTGGATGAACGTCCCAATAACGTTCCCACCATGTCCAGACGAAGACTTGTCAGAGGAAGCAATTGTGATAGAGGCCGAGGTCGAAGGGTACTTGGTAAGGAGGGTACATGTGGACGGTGGTGCGTCTGTGGAGATAATGTATGAGCACTGTTTTAACAGCCTTCACCCAAGCATACAAGCTAGGATGACTAAGACGCACAGCACGATGTTTGGATTCTCAGGGGAAAGGGTGAAGCCGTTGGGAAAGATAGAGTTGGAAGTGTGTTTTGGGGATGGAGGGTTGTTCCAAAGGGCCATGATGAGATTCACCGTCATACCCGCCCCCTCCCCGTACAATATCATCCTAGGAAGACCAGAGATAAGAAGGCTAAGGGCCATTCCGTCTACCATCCACGCCATGATGAAATTTCTGACACCTCGAGGTATCGCAACTCTTGTTACATCATCTTCGATTATTAATGAATGCAGAGAGATTGGAAAGAGGAAGATTGCAAAAGAAGAGCCAAAGAAGGGAGATGACCAAGCGGTCAAATTAACAGAGGAAGTAATGATCAACCCGGCCTTCCCCAACCAACTGCTCACCATTGGGGGAAACTTGTCAAAAGAGGGTTCAGAACAGTTAAAACAATTGCTAAAGAACAACTTGGATGTCTTTGCATGGGAACCGCAAGACATGACCGGAGTGCCAAGAAGGATCGCCCAACACAAACTTAATGTGAATACCTCGGTAGCACCGGTGAGCCAAAAGCGAAGGGCGCTATCCGCCCAAAAAAGCAAAGTTGTGGCCAAGGAAGTGGAAGAATGGGTGAAAGCAGGGATCGTGAGGCCAGTTAGGTATCCCACGTGGATATCCAACATGGTGTTGGTAAAAAAAGGTAGATGGAGCATGGAGGATGTGCATAGACTTTAAAAACTTGAATTCCGCATGTCCAAAGGACTATTATCCTTTACCAGAGATTGATGCCAAGATAGAAGCTGTTATTGGGTACAAGTACAAAAGCTTTTTGGACACCTACAAGGGCTACCACCAAGTGCAAATGTCTCAAGAGGACGAAGAGAAGACAGCCTTCTACACCGATTAGGGAATGTATTGCTACACCAAAATGCCTTTCGGCCTAAAAGACGCATGGGCCACCTACCAAAGGTTAGTGGACACAACGTTCGAGTCACAGATTGGACGAAATCTGGAGGCATATGTGGACGACATGGTCATATAAAGCAAGACTGAAAAAGAAATGATGGCCGACATAGCCGAAACGTCCGACTACTTGCGAAATATAAACATGAAGCTTAATCCAAACAAATGTTCTATCGGAGTTGAGGAGGGAAAGGTTTTAGGGTACATGGTGACGTCAGAAGGGATAAGAGCCAACCCGGCCAAGATCAAGGATGTCACATATATGCAGTCACCCAAAACATGGAACGAAATGCAGAGCTTGGCCGAAAAGTTGGTCGCGCTCAACCGTTTCCTCACAAAATCTGCCGAAAGATCACTGCCTTTCTTTGACACTTTGAAGAACATAACTAAGGCCAACAAGAAAGAGTACAGATGGACGAATGAAGTAGAGGAGGCTTTACAACAAATGAAAAGAATGGTGATAGAGCTACCGTCACTCACCACACCCAGGCCTAAAGAAACACTCTCCTTATATCTAGCAGCATCAAAGGGAGCAATCAGCGCAATGTTGTTAGCAGAAAGAAATGGGATCCAACGACCAGTCCGTTATGTCAGCCGAACGCTACACGAAGCAGAAAGAAACTATGCGCCTTTGGAAAAGCTGGCCCTGGCCCTTCTAAGCACATCAAGGAGGTTAAGGCGGTACTTCGAAGGCCACCCAATCAAGGTCATCACGGATCAACTAGTAAGGCAAATCCTGAACAAGGCCGAAGCGTCAGGCAAACTTGCAAAGTATGCCATAGAGTTGGGGACATACAAACATTGCCTAGGAGCCAAGAAGCGTCATAAAGGGTCAAGTGTTAATAGACTTTCTGAATGAAGTGCCAGTAGGAACGGACACTTCAAAGGACCTTGAGACACATGTTTCTGAGGAGGAAAAGGTCGATAAAGAAGAAGAATGGGTGCTATACACAGACGGAGCATCCAACCCGAAAGGCTCAGGTGCATGTTTAGTATTGATTAGCCCTAACGGCATGTAGTACAAATATGCTCTGAGGTTGAACTTTGACAACACAAACAATGAGTCAGAATACGAGGCCTTGTTAGTTGGCCTAAGAATAGCAGAAGACATGAGATTAGAGCACTTGGCGGTAAAGGTGGACTCGAAGTTGGTGGCCAGTCAAATCAATGGAGACTTCGTGGCCGCAAATGAGAGCATGATCAAATACTTAAGTAAGGCGAACGAACATGTAGCACGGTTCAAAAGCTTCAAAATCATGAATATCCCGAGAATCCAGAACCAAAAGGCTGATGTGCTAAGCAAGCTGGCCTCAGTGGCGTTTAATCATTTGACGAAGGAAGTGTTGGTAGAGGTACTAGACAAGCCCTCGACAGACAGGGAAGAGGTAAATGCCATTGTGGAAGAAGAGGAAGACAACTGGATGACACCCATCATAAGATGCTTGGAGCAAGGAATATGGCCGCAGGACCATAATGAAGCACGTTCCCTTCGGATGAAGATCAGCCAGTATGTGATGGAAGGAGGAGTAATCTTCAAAAAAACTTACTTGATGCCGATGATATGATGCGTAGGACCACTCTAAGCCAACTATGTGATCCGCGAGATACACCGAAGAGCTTGTGGAATGCATCTGAAGACAAGCTCCGTGGTAGCAAAGGCACTAAGGCAAGGATACTATTGGCCTACGATGCACCGTGACGTAAGGGAAGAAACAAAAAAGTGTGACGCATGCCAGATTCATTCACCAGTACCCAAGATGCCCAAGACACTCATGACGTTAATCATGGCCCCATGGTCGTTCTTCCAATGGGGCATGGATGTGTTAGGCCCATTCCCTGCGGTACCAGGCAAGGTCAGGTACATCATTGTGACAATTGACTATTTCACTAAATGGTTAGAAGCAAAACCCTTGGCCAATGTTAAAGCCAAGGATGTGATAAAATTCGTGTGGGATAACATTGTCTGTACATTTGGCCTGCCCCACGTGATAGTGACTTATAATGGGACTAACTTTGTGAATGACCCATTTAAGACATGGTGTAAAAAGCTCAACATTAAGCAAATGAATATAGCAGTGACACACCCACAGGCCAAAGGCCTCGTGGAAAGGGCAAACAAATCATTGATGGAGGGGCTAAAGACAAGGCTAGGCCGTGACCGAACTAGATGGACAGATGAGCTTCCAAATGTGCTTTGGGCACATAGAACCTCATTAAATACAAGCAATAGAGAGACGCCATTTAGCCTAACGTATGGAAGTGTGGTCGTGATCCCAGCGGAGATAGGAATGCCAACCCATAGGACGCTAATGATCAAGGATGTAGAGGACAATGATGAAGAGCTCAGACTCAACCTAGACTTGTTTCAAGAAAGAAGGGAGACCACAGCCATCTGGGAGGCCAAATATAAGAAAAAGATGGATCAGTACTACAACAAGAGGGTCAGGGCCAAATCCTTCAAGGTAGGGAGCTACGTCAACAAAAGAAACGAGGCTAGCCGCGTGGAAAAACCTGGAAGCTGAGCCCAACATGGGAAGGTCCTTATAAAGTGACGGAGGCCTACATAAATGGCTCATATAAGTTGGAAAAGGTGAATGGTAAGGCAGTGCCACGCACCTGACACGTAATTAACCTAAGGGAATGTCACATCTAGTCTAGCATCTAAAGCTTATCATGTCATTGTAACATTTTAATGATGAAGTTAATGAAAGCTATCTCCCGGCTGCGGAGTAGCAATTTTCCCTAAATATGGCAAAGGAGTATAAACATAAGTTAAAAATGACCCCCTCCGAAAGGCCAATCACCTTCGGTAGGAACGTGTGGCCAATGTTTATCACCACCTTTTCTTATAAAAGAATGAACACATAAATGGTTATGAATAACCCATGTTCGTAGATAAACAAAAAGCGATCCTACGTGATCGATATCTAACCAAATAGGCAAAGCACAAGAGACCTCAATGGAAGGCTCGCAACCTCCAAAATCAAAAATATGGTCGATGTCTATGGAAGGGGAATAAAAGGTTAAGTGGCTCCGAGTGGAACTTAGATCCCTCCACTCGATACATGTAGTCAATGTTCCCCAACCAAAATTAGGAGTTGAATAAATATTCAAGTGGCTCCGAAGCGCAGGTGATTCCTCCCGGTCAATCTATGTAGCCAAGGTTCACTCCTAGAAGTAAGATAAATACAAGTCAAAGTACCTACGAGGTCATATACGAAAGGACAAAAATAGTAGGACAACCAAAGAAACATGGATAAGGTGGCACGACGACCAAATGTACAAGTACCACGAATTGTGCGAATAGTTAAGGCCAGCGGCCATCAAATTGTTATTACAGACAAATGTTAAAGATAAAGTTCGAAGCAAGTCACTGAACGGAGGAAAAATCCTGCAAAATAGGCCCTTGGCCAGGAGTCACCTCTCCATCTGGCATCACGTTCTGAAGCTCCATTGGACTCTTGAAGCAGGACCGAGAGACCTTCTCCAAAAAGGGGTACCGCTTCACGAATAGGGCATCATATGCCTCCACCAAGCTGGTCTCAGTCATAGAAGAGTCAATATTGGACGCCTTGGCCAAAGCACCAGCGATCTCCTCCTCAGTCCTTCCACGACGTACAGCCTACATAAAAACCAAGGACATAACAAGGCTGAAAACTTCCCCATGTGCAGACTTATACTCCTTGCTAGCCAAAAGGCGTCGAACAAGCACAGGAAAAAGGTCCTTCACGAGGTTCTTTCTCAAAGTGGCCTCGCGGCCCAGATCAACGGCCAACTTGGTGTTGTCAGTCCTCAGTCCTTGAGCATCTTCCTTAGTAGCTTTTAGCTCATTCTCCAAGGCCGCAATCCTAGCGTCCTTCATGGAAATGAATTCTGCATGAAGTTTCTGAGCCTTCTCAAGGACGGCCAAGCGTCCAGCCATGTCCATCTCCGAAGAAATAAGGAGATCATGTTCACCGAGGAGCCTGTCATAGTCTCGGCGGCTCTTCAGCAGATCCTCGTTAGCAGCATCAAGGGACCTTTGACAAACCTCCAGCTCGGATTTGGAGGACACACAAGCGCTATGCTCTTCCAACAAAGATTCAAAGTGAAGTAGAACGCTGGACTTCATTTGAGTGCTCTGAGCCAATCGGTGCCAACTAGACCGTATGGCCACTTCATGATCAATGCCTTCGTTAAAATACACAAGATCAACAGGAGTGAAGAGGTTGGCAAGCATGTCACGGCAATCCTTGGATTTGTCCACACGAGTAGAAGTAAACATAAGAGGAAGGGTACGCGCACACAAAAATAATAATAACAGCAATAGACAAGTCGAAAGGCCTTACGATAGGAACTCTCAGCTTCATCAAGGGTAACATCAGCATCCAGGTTAATAGGCTTTGAGGCATCACGTAAATAAGGAGAACAACAAACGTAAGAAAGGGAAGGATAAAAGTACATACAAAAAAAAGAACTAACCTCCAGGAAAAGCAACATTCTCATCACCGAGAGAAACATGATGGTCGCTAGGCACAACAGATGCAGGATGAGAAGGAGATGATGGAGAATGCTCCTCCACATGAGGCCCTCTTTCAGAAGCATAGGGTTGGGATAAAATATCATCAGTATGTTGTCGAAGGTCATCGATAACATTAGGCCCCTCGGCCGAAGGAACATGAGTGTGAGATCTGCTGCCACCAACATCTTCCTCAATAGGACTGGAAGGCGCCAGAGGAGGAACGACATGGGCCCTAGTTGCCTTGCTCTTTTTGTGGGAAGAACCCTCACCATTAGCTCTTCTCTTCGAATTCCTAGAATGTGTAGTAGCCCGGGTAGCCCTAGTACCAACATTATGAGAGTCACCAGCCACTGCACCCTCACGAGCGGCCTTCTCGATGGCACACCTCTGTTTCCTTTCACGGTCGGCAACCACTCTAGCATCAACAGTCTCAGCTTGCTCCATGGCGGTGGTCTTTCGGGGAATAGGAGCATCCTTGGCCAGGGGGGAAGCGGTATAGGTAGGAAAATGTAACTTGCGGCAAAGGGTTGCCCTGACGAATGGACGCGCCAACAAAACGGGGAATTCTCAAAAACTCAGACATAGTAACACCTACAAAAAAGAGAGAAGGTTAGGCAATACATAGAATATAAAGAACCAAGCAAGAGAAAAGAAGGAAGCATTACTCTCCCCGGCCGGACCGCTGAGGACGCAATCGAAACCCGATTACTTCCAAAAAGGGGTAAGTCGACCAGCATATAAGAGACTTTGATATGGCCTACGAAGGGGAATAGCACATTCACAGAGTTTTTTGGCATCCAAGGGGTCGTATTCTGAAGCTTTAGGAAGGGGATCAGCCACACTTGAGTCATGGTGTCTCCATGGCATAGCGATAGGAGCCGCCCTGCGGTCCACGAAGAAAAAAAGACCTTTCCAACCCTTCAAACTTGTAGGACCATCTTTGAGAAAAGCACAGGAGGGTTTGGAACCACGACTCTGAAAAGAAAACCAATCGCCCACCTTACAAAGTTTGTAAAACAGGCGGAACAACGCCACAGTAGGAGTAACACCCAAACCACGAAAATAGATCTCGAAAAGGGTGGCTTTATTGACACCAATGGGCACGAGTTGTGAGATATGTACATCAAAATATTCAACAACACGGAGGAAGAAGGAAGAAAAAGGAATACGAAGACCACCTTGGGAAAAGTGATGAACATAAAGACCAATGAGATGAGAAGGAAGTTCATTCATGTAAAAGTTACGAGAGGGCGCAGAAGTATTCAGATCCGAAGAAATATGATAGGCCTCGGCCACACGGCGCACGTGATCAGAACTCAAACCAGAGTGATAGAGATGCATGTCAAACTTGGGCATAACTAGGGCCTCATTTATGGCCTCGCGTTTCTCTTGGCTAGGGAGGCCTAGCTTTAAGGACCCATCGAAATACATAACGATAGGCCGGGGAAGACCACGGAAAGACAGGAAAAGAAAACAAATAAAAAGAAAAAGACACACCTAAAAAGAAGGGATGTACCTCACGGCTCTCGACGGTAAAAAAAGGAGAAGGTAAGAAATGATTAGAGGAATGGGGTATTTATAGGACCCCAGGGCCGACCGCAAGGTCGTTTCAGTAAACAGTAAAAACACATGGCACATCCCTCGACCACATGAAACACAAATGCCATCCAGCTAGCAGACAAAACGCGCAGAAGTATTAAATGAGGCGCAATTACCAGTGTTTTTGACTGGAGGTAATTATGAGGGTAGGTACGAAACCCCAAAAAAAGAGAAGAAATAAAATAATCATAAGGAGTTATGGATATATGACAAAAGAGGAAACAGAGGAAATGGCAGTACGGTTAAAGTATTGGATCACCAACGTTTCACATTGATAATCCAATATTGGGGGGACATGTTCGCGTATATGGCCGCTTGGCCATATTTACGTACCAGCCATCTTCTAGAAGCAAGATTGGCCGTATGGTCTGGCAGCCCAGTCCACCTATCAGGCACAAGTCTAGAGGGAATTCTCAAAAGTAGTGTCAATGCATTGGGAAGGAACGACGCACCCTATTATCCAGTGGACACTCGCTTGGCGCTCAGATAGAAGACTAACCCACCTGCGCACCTCAAAAGTAGGACAGATTCCCTCGGGAACAACTGATACACCCTTTTATCCAGAGGCCTCGCATAGTCTGCTGGACCAAAGGTTGGCCTGTCAGATCACAAGGTTCAAGGAGTGTTACCTACGAGGAGCTATAGTCCGCTATAGTGTTCTTAACACTATAAATACCCCCCTCATTCAATGTAAGTCAGACATTCTCACTCATACTTATTACACACACTGTTTTGGCCATCCGACTCTACATATTATTGGCCATCCGGCTCAATCAGATTCTTACTCTCACACCAGAGTTGGTCTCGGGCCTCTCACCCGAGGCGAGCTAACGTGTGCTACTTTCTTATAGGCTTGTGGAGAAGAAAGCCCAGACGGCCCAGAGGCATTCTCGGCCCACTTAGTGGCCCAACGGACTTTTGCATCTACATACCTACTGTTTGTTCAGGCTCGATACACATAGATTCCGGTGTACCGAAATCTGCTATTTGTATATGTATCGATGTGTTTATATAGTAGATTCAAATTTCCAAAGATTTTGTTATACCAGATGGACCAAGATTGTATATTAAAGTATGTTCTAGTACCAAATGTACCATTATTGATTCTAAAAGTCTTTGTTTATACTATATGCACTAGGAATGTATATTAAAAGTACTTTTAGTACCGGATGTACCGGGCTATATATTAAAGGTATTTTGCATATATTATTTTATTGGTGCACATGTTATTTGTAGGATTGATACACACGACTTATAAGAACAAGAAATAGAGATGATGAAGAACAAGATTAAACCAAAAAAAAAAGATTAGATTAAGAAGAATAAAAGAGAAAAACAAAGAGTTGTGATTTCCTAGTGAGAGAAAGTTATGAGGTTTCTCTCTCTACTAACAATCAAATGGAAAACACACACCACAAATGAGGTGCCTTGGGCCTTTTATACTATACGTCTAATGTATGGAAGGCCTTCCTCATTTGTGAGTTCGGGACTAATTCTCGTTACATACATAACATTATGCTAGAACTCTCAACACCGTTAAGTAGCATTTTCTACGAGCTTCGCAACGGTATATTATATGACCATCACTTTAAATACTTCTAACAATCTCCCCTTAAGGGGTGGTCATGTAATATGTCACTTCACTTCTTTGGTGTTGTTGACTTTGAAGCTCGTTGTCTTGAGAGTTACTTCATTATTCCTTTCATGACTTGTGATCTTGGATCTTTGATCTTTGCCTTGACTTGATCTTTAAGCTTTGCCAACTTGTGTTCTTGTGTCTTTTCACACATACTCGTAGTTTGCGTAGTCTTGAAAGCTTGTTAACAATCTCCCTTGATAATCAGAGTAGCGGAAGTCTTTGTTTGAGATGTTCTTGAGCTTTCTTCTTTTACATGAGGTTGTGATCTTGAATTACGACTCTTGAAGTTACGCCACCGTTTGCATTCCTCAGGTTTCCCGTTATACAGTAAGAATACCGTACCTGTGATTAGGTAAGTTCAAAGAACTTCTTTGACAGGGTTTCCGGCTGTGGTAGCCGTTCTCAATACTTGAATATATCGAAAGATAATTCATAGTAAGGAGTGAATCATGCAGTTCCCTTCTGCTGATTAAGTGGTCAATTCAATTTCTTGGAACAAGTTTGAATCAATTAAGAATCAAACCATCGTTTCTTTCCTGATGACACAAGTTTGATTCATATAGAATCGCACAAGCTACCTACCGCAGTGCTGTTTGATGATGACATTGGAAGGATTTCCATTCGTCACTGTAAATACTGAAAAGTATTACTCTGAATTTTCTGGCAAGATCATAAAGATATTGCGTCGAGACCTGGAACGAGTTTGAATCAATTAAGAATCAAACCACTGTTGCTTTCCAGTTAGCATATGTTTAATTCAAAATGAATCGTACATATGACCTACCGCAGTGCTGTTTGATGTTAACACTGGAAGGATTTCCATTCATCATTGTGATAACAAGAGAGTATCACTCTGAATGTTCTAGCAATACCACAAGGATAGAGCGTAGGACTCTGTAAATCATCGCTTGTGTTCTAATAATGAACAACAATTGATATATGGAATAAGTGTCCTAATGAGATTTTTGATGAATCTTGTTGGCTCTAGACTCTATAAGTGCATGTTTATTTGGTGATCGGAGGCTGGAGCAGACTGCCACCTATTCAATATCTACTATCTCCGAGTGAGAAAGTCGATAGAAATGAGTTGAACTCCGTGACAATAAAACAAACTTCTTTTGAGAGAAGCTTGAGTAGGCTGGGATGGGTTGTGCATTGCATCACTGGGTCCATGATGCTTTGTCTTTAGTATCAGAAATCATCAAAGTGATTCTGATAATAGATGTATTGACCCGGTTTCTGCCTAAGTTGTATGGAGGGCTTCTTTCTTTACACCCTTTATCCTTACATTTCTTTTTCATTCTTCAACCCCTTCAATGCTTACCAAGACGTCATAACTAGCATCGTGTTGTGATTGTTCCAGTGCTAGCTTAAGTCATTAGTCGGCATTTTTCCCGTACACTCAACTACTCCATCTTTCCTAAGGACATCTAAATTCTAATGGATTGTCCCTAGGAAGATCCCTCCGGTTCTGGTTGGATCATAGGACGAATACCTAACCACCTTTTGACACCAATACCGTCGTGAATTAATGTGTTGAAGGGTATAGATATCGTAACCAGAAAAACATGTTGAAAAAGTAATCAAGGTGTTGATGAAATTAGTGTTTACACCTTGAAGGGTTTTTGTATCACCAAAACGCTCCCCCTACATATGTGCATCATAAAAGGAAAGGTTTTTGCACATATTAGGAAGAGAGAGCACTTATATCAAAGATCTTATCCAAAATAACACATTTTAATCACTATTCTCCCCCTCAAAAATTACATGACATTGAAATTTTTGTGAAATTAGTGATGAAACATGGAGAGAATAATGTTGCATGAAAGTTTGTACTCACCCTTGAAAAGAAATTCTAATTAAAATTAGGGGAGTATATGAGCACATAGTTTTGAAATACTTTTGAAAAATTGTGCTTAAAAACCCAAGAAAACTTACTTTCCCGTTGTTAAGGAATAATGTACATAAATGAACATTTTCCTTGTGTTCATGAGCTTAAAACATTGAATGTTTTGATATAAGTCCATGACCGAGAAAAATTAATTTCTCGTTGTTGAGGATAAGTCAAAGACGTTCCTTTCTTTGGGGACCGGGTTATAGTCTGACATGTGACTATAAGCCATTATGAGAAGAAAAGTAGAAAAGACATGTTTTGAAAACATTTGAACTCTCATTCGAACTTTATGTACGTACCCGTGTCGTTATTGAGCGACATTTCTAAGTACGTCCATATTATCGATGCTGAGAGACATGTCGAAGAAGAATATTTTGGTATTTTTGAAAGATTTTCTCATTTTTTATTTTGTTTTTATAGGTTTTATATTTTTGTATTTTGATTTTCTGATAGATATATACAAGATTACTGCGAATGTACAAGACGTTCAAGTTCATCTGGATTGAAACTACGCATACCAAGTCGACGAACCAAGAATTCAAATCTGTCTTGAGATAGAGCTTTGGTGAAGATGTCGGCTAGTTGGTAGTCCGTCTTGACAAAATACAGTTCGATCATTCCTCTTTCCACATGCTCCTTAATGAAATGGAATCGGACAACTATGTGCTTGGTCTTGGAGTGTTGGATCGGGTTGTAGGATATGGCTATGGCTGATTGTGAATCACAATAAATAGGAACTTTGTTAAAGTGAAAGCCATAATCCGTGAGTTGTGTTCTCATCCATAGGACTTGAGCACTACACACGGATAGAGACACATATTCTACTTCCACGGTGGACAACGCCGTACATTCTTGTTTTCTTGAGGACCAGCTCACTAACTTCTCGCCTAAGAATTGTGCTCCACCAGAAGTGGTCTTGAATGTATCATGACACCCTTCATGGTCGGCATCTGAAAAACAAGTGAGATTAAAACCAGAATCCTTCGTATACCAGAGACCCACGTTAATGGTTCCCCGGAGATAACGAAAGATCCTTTTAACCTCCTTTAGGTGCTTCTCGGTTGGCTTCGCCTGGTACCGAGCACGTAAATAAGTAGCATGCACAATGTCCGGTCTGCTTGAGGTTAAGTACATAAGGGACCCGATCATGCTTTGGTATTTTGTAGCATCTACAAATGTCCCTTTCTTATCCAAATCAAGCTTGTGTTTAGTGTCCATTGGAGTACCAATAGGATCACAGTTTTCCATGCCAAATTTCGTTAGAATCTCAAGCACATACTTTGACTGATTTATGAAAATACCACAGGGGGATTGGTGAACTTGGAGACCAAGAAAGAACGTCATTTCCCCCATCATGGACATTTCGAATCGACTTTTCATAAGGTCGGCAAATAATATTGAATATTTTGGGTTAGTAGAACCAAATATAATATCATCTACATAGACCTGAGCCACCAAGATGTCGTTGCCGTAGTGCTTGATAAACAACGTTGGATCAATGGTTCCTTTGCTGAAGTGAATTTGTAGAAGAAATGATGATAATTCGTCGTACCATGCCCTCGGTGCTTGTTTCAAACCATAAATTTCCTTTTTCAACTTGTAGACATGGCTTGGATGTTCGGTATTGATGAAACTTTCAGGTTGACATACATACACATCTTCTTTTAACGGACCATGCAAGAAAGCCGTCTTCACGTCCATTTGATACACAGTGAATGATTTGTGTGCCGTGTATGCCAAGAAAATCCTAATAGCTTCCATCCGAGCAACCGGGGCAAAGGATTCTGCGAAGTCAATTCCCTCCTTCTGTTTATAACCTCTCACAACTAACCTAGTCTTGTTCCTAATGACCGTTTGCTCCTCATCCATATTGTTTTTGAATAACCATTTTAGAGTAAGGGGGTCGATATTGTCCGGTCGAGGTACTAACTCCCATACATCAAGCCGGATGAACTGATTGATTTCTTCTTGCATAGACTCAATCCATGATGCATCGGTCATTGCTTCTTTCACATTTGCTGGTTCCATTGTGTTGACTGATAGTGCATAGATACACATATCACCGTCGGTGCGCAGTTGATTTCGTGTGGAGACTGGTCGTGTGAGATTGCCAATCACTTGAACCAAAGGATGATTCTTAGTCCATTTGTGTTCATGTGGAAGTGTATGAGAAACTTGATGCGAGCTCGACGGATCCACATATGGTGTTGAAAGCTGAGTAGTACTTGTGGAAGCCGCAAATGGATTAACAAACTCATGTTCGTTGAGCATTGCATTGTGTGCATTTTCAGCAACTATTTCATTCTGAAGATGAACATGATTAGGAATTTGCTGAGAATGTTGTTGAGTTGCGTCAGCAGTCGGAGAAGTGGTTGGAATATTTGGAGGCAATATGGTTGAGGTTGACGTAGATGGTGTAGAAGTAGATGTCGTTGGTGTAGATGCAATTGGAGGTTGTTGAACTTCCGAAGCAGGTGCAGCCGGGGCATTATGAGGAACACCAAATGACGAAGGACCCTCCATATATTCATCATAGATTGGCCCAAATAAAACTTCCAAGTCACGTTCCAAAGGTTGTAACGATGAGATTGCTGACGGTGCAAATTGAAGTGCGAGTCCTGAACTTACGTGTCCAGAAGTCAGACCTTGAAGCTCGGGATGTGAACTTCTATGCTGAGAGGCCATACCCGAGAGTTCATCAAAGGTAACGTTCATAGTCTCCATTACCTTTCTTGTCCTTCGATTATAAACCCTGTAAGCACAAGCAGTTGAAGAATAACCAATGAAAAAGCCAATATCACCTTTAGGTTCAAGTTTACCGATATCTTCACGATCATTATTGGGATAACATAATGCACCGAAGACATGTAAAAATGAGATATCCGGTTTTCTTCCATTAATGATCTCATAAGGTGTTTTGTTGAAACGGGTGTGAATTATGGAGCGGTTTTGAGTATAACAGGCAGTTGCTATAGCATCAGCCCAAAGAAATAACGGTGCAATGGAGGATAGAAGCATCGTTCGAGCAGCTTCAACTAACGTACGATTCCTCCATTCCACAACTCCATTTTGCTATGGAGTTCTTATAGCCGAAGTTTGATGAGAAATCCCAACTTCATCAAAATAAGCTTTCGTTTTCTGATTGGTGAATTTTGTGCCGTTATCCGTTCTCACAATAATGACAGGGGCTTGTAGTAGTACTGATGTTTTCTTTAGGAAATTAATAATTACATCAGGGGCTTCATCTTTCGAAGCAAGAAAATGAACCCATGTGTAACGAGAATAGTCATCCATAATGACAAGGACATACCGCTTTCCATTAATGCTTTTGATTCTCATTGGGCCACACAAATCCATATGTAGGAGATGTAACCTATTTGTTGAGTTAGGAACAGGTTTGGGTTTGTGAGGCTTCTTCTTACTTTTACCTTGCTCACATGAAGGACAAAGATGGTCTTTTGAATATTTGAACTTTGGAAGACCGGTAACGAGATCATGTTTTGCGAGTTGGGTGATGGCATCGAAATTGAGATGAGATAACCTTTGATGCCATAACCATGACTTTGTTGATGTGGCTCGGGCCATGAGACAAATTGGAGAAGCAGCAGACATTTGAAAAAGATCAATGGTGTAAAGGTTGGTGGTACGATTTCCTTTTAACAAATCAATTCCTTCAAGATCTCTTACAAAACATGTATGACTTCTGAAAGCGACCTCCAAGTCTGAATCACAAAATTGCGCAACCGAGAACAAATTATGTCCCAAGCCATCAACAAAATAGACTCTGGTGATGATTATATTTCCCCAATGAAGATCACCATAGCCTAGAATTGCCGCAACATGATCATTTCCAAATCGAACAGTTCCAATGAAACGCCATACAAAGTTTTTGAGAAGGATTCGATTCCCAGTCATATGTTTGGAACAGCCCGAGGCCACGCACCAGAGACAAATTTCAACAGCCTGCCAATGATAAGAGAAGAAAATATTTTGGCAACCGATGAAATAGGTTTCTGTAAGGTTAGATGATAATTAAGCCATATCACATACCGATGTTTCACTATCAGTATGAGATCTACTAGTGTCGATAATTTTGCCATTACAGTCAAAATTTCTACCAGTAGGCAACCATTTAAAGGTGAATCTAGGGCTACTAGGCTTAGCAAGACTTTCTGTGGACCCTACATGCGTACTTTTTGGAACATACACCGTAGCCTTAGGAGTGCGTTGTTGTTCACTGACTAACAGCTTGTCAATTCGAGTGTAACCACCATAATTCAAACCATTCATAGTCAAACCACAAGCATCATGACTAAAAGTAAAGAAACATTTATTACATTTAGCACAAATAACTTCAGATTTTTCATTCCGAATAGCAAGCTTAAAGTCATTAAATTCAGATGAATTAGGTTTCTGATTATGATTAAAAAGCGGTAAATTCCTAGGGTGTTCTTCTACTTCTACATTATTGATCTTGGGGCGACTACTTCTAGAGGCAAAAGGGACCCTATCATTCCTTGTATTGCTCGTAGGCTGTGGCCTTCTGCTCTTAGTGTAGTTGTTTATTCCTGTAGAAGAAGACACACGTCTATTAGAATTAGCACTTTTTAAATCAATAACTTGTGGTTGAGTTATAGTGATCGGTTTTATCCTAACGCTTGCTTTAAGTTGTTTGCTAGGCACAGAGTGAGAACTAACATGAAACATTCCTGGGGAAATCACAACAGTTTTCGTTCCAACAACCTTGGGAAAAGGTGTCACAGCAATACGAGTGGGTCCCGAGTTTGCTAGTTTCTAGATCATCGTATCCACAATCAAGCTAGGTTCAGAAGTCTTATCTTTTAAAAAGGCCTTTAACTCACAGTTCTCACAGATTTTATCAATAAGTTTCCGATAGACAGACTTACTTTGTTCGACAACCCGCTTATATGAAACAACAACAGATTCTAAATCTGTAATCTTAGCCTTAAGCTTCTGAACATTACCATCACTAGCACTCTCTAACCCTGAAGAGGCCAAATTCGTTTTCGTAACCCCTCCTAACTGAGCCTGCAACCGTGCGATAGTTTGTTGCATTTCATTGTAAGCTTTTTCATACGAAATCTTGTCATATTTGCATTCATCACATTTTTTGACAAATTTATTCCAAAGATCGGTGAATTCTTTATCCTTTTTAATGACATAAGATTCCATTTTCTCTTTCATAAGATCAAGCTCAGTTTGAAGGTTTTCATTATTCAGCACAAAGGTACCTAACTCAACGGGGCTACTATCAACACAACCACTTTCTTTAGAGAGGCGGTCAAGATCGTTTTCCAAAACATTGATTTTATCAAGAGATTCATCAGCTTCCTTCGCCAAAGATTTAAAGTCTTCAACAAAGTTGGCAAATTATTTTAGAAAAGCGTTTTCCAAGTTTCCTAACCGTGCATCAACTTGATTAATAATCGGATTAATATCGTTTTGAAGAATTTTCTGAACCTCAATCTGAACAGGTGATGTAAAATTTCCTCCGGTGATTTTGGAATTAACAACACGTTTAAAAATGACAAAGTTATCTTTAAGCTCGTTTAGAAATCGGCGTGTGATACTCGGTTTAGGAGGGTCATCAATCAATTCCTCACTTGGGAGCAAAAGCATTTCAATACTCGTTTTAGACCGAACAAAAACAGTTGGAGGATTAATTTTCGGGTAATAAACGGGTGTCACTTCTTTATCAAGCTTTTTCATTCTTAAGCGAGTCTCTACTGCAAGATCAGTCATTTCCTCAGAATCATGCACACTAGGAGGATCATGCTCATCAGACAAGAGCACACTACCATTATATAAAGTTTCATTAGTGGCCTGAACTTGCTTAAGATATCCGGGATTTGGAGGAAGAGAACAACCTAAAGCCAATTTGTATCTAGTGTAATTTATCTCATTCACTTTTGGTGCGAGCATATTTATCGTCTGCATAGTTTGACCACGTTTTACTAAAAGGTTGTCTAATTCTCTAATCCTATCCCGCGCTTTGCAAAAATCCTCAAGAAGCCCATCTTCTCGAATTTTGAAATCATGTTTCAGCTTTTTCTGTTCTTCTTTTAAATCCAAAATAATAGATTTTTCAGTTGAAAGCTGTTTATTAAGAGAGGTGATTTCATCATTCAATTCGCTTATCTTTTTATCACTACTTAAGTGTAAGGCATTTAATTTCTTAGTTGTGCATTTTTCTTGATAAACCGATGTAGCATGAGCTTGTTCAAGTTCCTTGATTTTAGCATGATGAATCCTAAAACTTTTCTCCCGCTCCTTATATCCCGCAAGCTCAGTGGTCAATTTGGTATTAGTTTCTCTAAACTTATTGTTAACCACCGTAGCATGATCTACATCCTTAACAAGCTTATCAAATAGAGATTTATAATACGCATGTGTCTCATCACGAAGGGTTGTAGGATGGGCAACTTGATCCACACTAAGGTCCACACTGGGCTCATTCGAAATAATATTACTATTATTCGTTTGATCCCCGTGTGTCTCAATGTAGGGCTCAAGCATCTCAGTATACTCCTCCTGATTAGACGTACTATATATATCATTATCATCAAAACGTGGATGTACCTCAGAGGGACCGTCTGAATCATAAACGGGAGCTCTGTCAACATGCATTCCTGAGGTAGATGCTTGTTGTAAGTTTGCCATCAAGATGTAGTTGGCATTCACCTCTTCTTCCTAGTCATATTCTGTAGTAGAAGCCATAAGATCAAATTCCTCGGCTTGAAGTGGAATCCCTGCCTCTTCTTTTTGTGCTATGAGAAGCTGAGTCTAAAGATAAGCAGCATCCCTCTTCTTTTTGGCTGTGCAATCTCGAGCATAATGACCAAATCCCCTACAATTGTAGCACTGAACCTGACGATTGTTGTTTCCATTTCCCGTACCAGTATTCTCAGCCCTTGCAGCCACAATGTTTCCCATCTGGTTACCAACCGCTGGCACAACTATTAACCCATTCTGATTACCCGCATTCGGAACACCCGGATTTTGACCACGGTTTTGACCATACTGATTTCCTGCATTGCCAACGGTCTGCCCAACATTCTGACCATACTGTTGAAACTGAGTCCCCGTGTTTCCAGCAACTACCAATTGGCAATCTTGATTCGCATTCATGAAAGGTTGAGCAATCTGCCTATTTCTAGTGTTCGAGGAGATTCTCTGATTGTTGTTGGTGGGGTTAATTGTGAATTTGAATGCCTTTGAAAGAAGGGCAAGACCAGTATTAATAGCATGAGTAGGATCGGTGATGTCATCAAAACAGGCAATGGGTTGTTGTAAGTAATTCATAGCAGCAGGAGGTTGATATCCATAAGCAGTGAGTTGTTGTTGTTGTTGTTGTTATTGTGGCATGAAGTTACTTGATGAGGGTTGATGGTAGGGTACCATGGAATATGACATAGATGATGAAGAGTTTGCCATAAAAGCCAATGGATCTTGTGTCTTCGCACGTCTTTCTGCCCTAACTTCGTTAGCTTCATCTTGATTCATCTTCAAATAGTCATATACTTGAGTGTAGTCCACGACATGAAGATCCTTGGTTTGATTGACAAGAGTGACATATCGTGACCATTCAAAAGGAAGATTATCAAGAAATTTGATGTTGGCAGCAATTTATGCAGGTTCATGTTTGTCTCTTCTAAGATGATTCATGAGGGTTCAAAAATGATGATAATAAGGTTCAATTTGTTCCCCTTCAGTAGACGTAAATTTCTCCCATTCACGAAGCAACTTAGTTTCCTTTTCTTGTAAACCGATTTCACTGCCCTTCATCATTTTCTGAATCCTAAGCCACATCTCGTGTGCGGTTTCACAACTATCAACAGCAGCATAAACATCTTCAGGAAGTCCTATGAGAATGACTTGAATTGCTTGATCATCAGCATCGAGTTGTTTGGATTCAGCTTCAGTTAATTCTTCATCCGTTTGCTCATGACTAGAATCAGCCACTGGGTTAGCATTCGTAGGGTCCCCAGGCACAATAATTGTTCTTCTAACATACGGACCCTTTTGAATCGAGTTGACAATCAACTTTCCCAAAGGTTTACATTTTGCATAACGAAGGAGACGACTAGCCCATGTAGTGTAGTTCTCCTTGGTAAGCATGGGTGGATGATTCTCAGTACCCGCACCATAAGTATCTTGTTGAGACGTCATCGAAGAAGTCGTGTGAAAACAGGATCTCAGTTCGTAGAAAGCGTGTGATGTTGTTGAAATTCCGAAACTTCCGATTCTTTTCTCAGCCCGACAATAAATTCCTCAGTCCGACAAAACGGTAAGCTGAAAAAATTGAGTATCGCCAAATTTTGAAATTGAGTATGTGATAGCCAAAAACTAGTAGGGAAAAAAATTGATTTTACTAGACCTAAAAATTTTAACTCTTTTTTTCTTTTTTAATCTTCGTGTAAACTATGCTCCGAGACAAGTCTAGATGGTGGCTAAGTCTAAAAAAACTTGAACAAGATTTAACAAAACAGATCGAAGACCCTGATCGTACTCAAGTGATCGTACTCAAGTGATCGTACTCAGATCGTACCGAACGATCGTACTTCTTGATCGCACCCAACGATCATACTCCTTGATCGCACCCAACGATCGTGCTCCTTGATCGCACCCAATGATCGTACTCCTTGATCGCACCCAACGATCGTAACGAGGGATCGTACTGGTGATCACAACGAGTGATCGTACTCGTGATCGCAACGTGTGATCGTACTCGAGTGATCGTAGTCTATGATCGCAACGAGTGATCGTACTCGTTGATCGTGACTTATGATCGTACTTTGGGATCGCAGTTGTAATCGTAGGATGTGATCGTGACTTTGGATCACAAGTAGAAACCCACAGGGTTTATGCGATCGCAACAATCAGATCGTACTAAGGAAACAAAGTTACCACCTTTCTCGGATAGAACAAGAACATAACAAGTTCGTGATTCGAAGCCTAAAAATGGATCAAACACCCAAATTTTTTGAGTTTTTAACCAAAGCCATGAACTCAAATCACTACTACAACTACATAGGAGAAATATGAATCGTGAAACACAAGAAAGACGCAGACAACACCCAATAGCAATCCACGAATCCCTTGGCGAATGATACCACTTGTAGGAATGATACACACGACTTATAAGAACAAGAAATAAAGATGATGAAGAACAAGATTAAACCAAAAAATGAAAGATTAGATTAAGAAGAATAAAAGAGAAAAACAAAGAGTTGTGATTTCCTAGTGAGAGAAAGTTATGAGGTTTCTCTCTCTACTAACAATCAAATCGAAAACACACACCACAAATGAGGTGCCTTGGGCCTTTTATACTATACGTCTAATGTATGGAAGGCCTTCCTCATTTGTGAGTTCGGGACTAATTCCCGTTACATACATAACATTATGCTAGAACTCTCAACACCGTTAAGTAGCATTTTCCACGAGCTTCGCAACGGTATATTGTATGACCATCACTTTAAATACTTCTAACATTATGTTTAATTTTTTGATTTGAAAAACAAGATTACGGGTGAAAAAAAAGTGTCAAAATTTATTCAACAAAATGTGATTTTAGTTGTCCAAATTACCCTTGATACGCTACTTAATTTCATTCATTTAAAGCAATGTAATTTAACTTTAATCAATAGATCCAACGGTTTAAGTTGGTTCTTACTTTTTCAACTTTAATAAAACTCTTACACTAACCCTCTTCTATATATATCTATATATATATATATATATATATATATATATATATATATATATATATATATATATATATATATATATATATATATATATATAGATAGATATAGATAAGAGTTATACGCAGAACCCAATTTAAGTGTAAAACTTTGCAGAACTATTAAAATGAATTTAAACCATTGGATGAGTTTGATCAAAGGTTGAGATTAAAAGTGCCAAAGGTGTAATTTAACAGAAAATAAAGGTTCTCTTTTTAATTACAGAAAAAGCTAAAAGGGCATTATTGGTATCACAATTTTTATGTATCTATTCACAAAAAATACTGTAAACAATCTATTCATATCTTTCCTATTTCTCTTTTTTCTAAACCTAAGAGTAAACGGTGTCACAGCGAAGGGCCCTCGCCGGTCCGAGGTGGCACCCTCGCCGGTGCTCGCCGTGACACCCACCCCCCCTTCGCCGTGAGCCATTCGCCAGAAATCAACGATAGAAAAAGAGAGATTTTTGGGCCCCACTATTTTTAAACCGTTTCACAACGGTTATATTTAATTTTTTTCTAATTTATTTATTTTCCTATATATACACACATTACATCCACAATATACACACACTACATTCACAAATTTACACCTACAATCACAAAAAATGTCAAACTTCCCAAATGATTATTCTCACCTCTCCTACTCGCAACTTCTTAACCAAAGCACGGATCCGAATCAATCGTCGTCCTCTTCTCTGGCGACGTAGTCCGGCCAAGGCTCCGGTCAATTCGCAGCCCTCCCACCATTTCCGCATCAATACTTTCCAAACTTGTCACCCCAACAAATCTACTATAATCAACTACTAGCTTTGCAACAATCTCAATTTAATCCATCTCAGTTTAATCAATCGCAGTTTAATCCTAATCCATCTCAAAGTCAACTAGTCCCTGAAACACAATTCAAAATACCAGCACCGCAACCTCCACCACAAAAAAAAGTAGTAGTTCGTAAAGGAAAACTGGGGTCAAAAAAATCTATCGCGGTTGATTTGTCCGCAGACGAAGACGACATCGATGACAAAGCCGATGTTGTGGTGGAGTCGACACCCCAACGGTGGACACCTGCTGAGGAGGTCATACTGGCCGAGTGTTGGGTCGGCGTTTCAAAAGACAAAGATCGCGGGACTGATCAAAATGAAGAGTATTTTTGGAACACGATTTATGGCGATTTCAATGGTCGTAACGCAAATCGACGTACCAAGAATATGTTGACCAGGAAATGGTCAAGGATGCACCCCGATGTTCAAAAGTTTCACGCTATCTTCAAAGGTCTTAACCAGAAAAGCGGTCAAAACGAAGATGACGTGATTCAGGCTGCAAAACTTGAATTTGCGGCTTGTAACAAGGGGAGAAAATTTACGCTTGACCATGTGTGGAGGGTGCTTAAAAACTACTCAAAATGGGACGCACCCGAGGGTCTTGACGAAAATGATCATACCTCCGTATTCGGTCCAGATCCTCGAGCTCGACCAGCCGGCAAACAGAGACCCGCCAAGAAGACCCGATCAGAAACAACTGGCAGCAGCACGGGTAGTGGTTCGAACACTTCGAAGGGAGAAATAAACGAGGCTTTACTCCTCAAAATACATGCCGGTAGAGACATGTACCACTCGAGGAAAGCTAGAGCTGAAGCCGAAAAAGCTAAAGCCGATGCCAAGAAAGCTAAAGCCGATGCTGAATTGGAGTTCAAAGAGATGGAGTTTCTCTCGATAAGAACCGACAATTTGCCTGAACCGAACAAGTCGATTATCAAAATAAAACAGGCAAAAATCGCGGCGAAATATGCAGTCGATGATTAGGATGTTTTTTTTCCATTTTGTATTTTTTTCCGAATTGTTTTTTTTCCGTAATTTTTTTTAAGTATTTGTATTTTTATTTGAAGTATTTGTAATTTTTATTTTTATTAAATAAATTTTTCGTTTGTGTGAAAAATGAAAAAAGAAATAAAATGGTGAGTGGTGGGACCCAAGTGAAGAAGAGAGAGACTAGTTGTGAGTGGGGGGTGATAGTCGTAGAAATATGTATTTTAGGAAAAAGAGCGTATAATGGGCAAGTATTAAGCGTTACGTTTTAGGAAAAACACGAAACCGAATAAATGCGGGTTCGTTCTCGAGGAGGTGTGTGTATTAGATGCCAAAGATAAATAACAAAGTTTGGGGTAGTGTCGTTTTTGGAAGAGAAAAGAAAGAAACCTAAAGACGAGCTACGACTACAACTAAACTACGACGATTGACGTAAAACGCGAACGTAAATACGTAAAACGTGAAAAATAAAAAAATTTAGCTAAAAAAAAATTAAAAATGAAAACTAAGTCTAAAATAATATAAATAAGCATAAAAATCCAATAAATAAATTTTAAAACCTTTTATTAATTAAATATTAAATTTTTAATGCTAATTAAAGCCCAAAAATTAAATATAATAAGAAAAAGCCCAAAATATTATTTTATTGAACAAATAACTCACTTATATTATTTAAAGACTAAAAAGTATTTTTCCTAAATTTTCAAAACTATTTTTCTCTTTTTAAAACTTTAAAAACTATTTTTAAACTAAAATAATGATTAAAAATAATAAAATAATGCTAAAAATTATTTGACTATTTTAAAAATCCTAAATTATACTAATTAATAGTAGAAAAATGAAAAAGTTTGAAAAATGTAAAATTTTTCACTAAAAGACAAAACAGTTAATAATTAAAACCCTAATTAAACTAAATAAAATCTAAAAATAATTAAAAAGTGAACAGTAAAATGTTTTTGAACTAAAAGTCTTAAAATATTTTTCCAAATATAAGAAAAATTTTAAAACTGAAAAAATATTAAAATTTTACACTAAAAGACAAAACATAGTTAATTAAAAAGTAATTTAAAATGCTATTAAATCTAAAAAATAGAAAATGAACAGTAACTGAAAAATGAATTAAACAGAAAAATCAAAAATAAAATAAGAAAAGTAACAAAATTAAAATCAAGTTCTATATCCTAAAAAAGTTCACAAAAGACAAAAAAACTTAAAAGCTGAAAGTGACATGTGAACCCTTTTGTCTGTTAGCTCAACAGGGGGAACTATTAACACTAACAGTGGGAACTGAGTTCCCACTGACTTCACAGAAAAACGGGTCTGGGGACTGTTGACCTCAGAACTTGCTTGTTACTTAGTTTTGTGGGCACACAAAGGCACCCCCACAACCAGTTGGGTTGTGGGGAGTCAATAAAAATATAAAAACAATATGTTACTTCACAAAATCAATCCCAAAATGCCCCTATGCAGTCACTGTGATAGGACTAGGGTGGCTGTTGGCTTTTTGCTGATGCAATATGCTATTGGGTGAGTTTTGGTTGGCCAAAACTCGTTCAATTCACTCCCTAGCTTCCACCAATCAAGTCTTAATCCTAACGTAGCCTAAATCCAACAGATCACCCAACTTGATGGAACAAAAATGGTAAAAAGCTTGCTGAATTTTAAGCTATAAGGATTTGGACTAGTTTTCTGAAACTTAGCATGCAAATTATTAAAAATCCTCTCAAACATACACCAAACTAACAAAACAAACTATTAAATGCCCTGAGAAGTGTGCTTAGACTTATTTTAAACCAAATGCATCTCAGAAACTGGTTTTAAAACCAAGATCCAAACACTCCCTTACTTTCTGAAAACGGATTTTAAACAAGAGATTGCACTACAACTTGCACCAAATCAACTCAAATCTATCATAACATGTTCAAGATCAACAAATAAACAGTATTATGCATTTGTCTAACATCCTAAAGCTTTAATCACAAGTCATCAAAACTCAAAATAGAGATTTCCAAAACAAGTATAGAGAGAGTTTAAGACTTTCTTACCTAGTGAGCTTACATCCAAGCATCACAAAGGCTTAGCTTAAGCCTTCTCTATCAAGCTCGGGCTTGAGCTGAGGGAATGGGAAGAAAATGATGATGATGCACTTATCATAGCTCAACCATCATCCAATATGCTTAATCTAATTTCCTGCTAATATCAAACAAGGAAAAGAGAGAGAGTGACCTGGAAATACACCCAACAAGAGTATAACTCTAGCTTATTTATTAAGCTAGCTTATCTCTTTTGGCTCAAAAAAAAACTTTGAAACTGATTTTTCTCAAAACACATGAACCAAACAGAAACTTGAACCTTCTTGGCAGAAACTTGTCAAAATCAATGGTCGAATACTGAGATTCCACTTTCACTTCAAATCAGTATTGGGTTCATGATTTTTCATGTGTTTGTTAAAAAAAACTTCAAAAAACGGATTCTTTGAAAACTTGTTAATAAAAGTAAAAACTTTTATCTCTAACCTATTTCTCAATCAAGAAATATCATGAAACTAAAAACATTCACTTGGAACTCAGATTATGCAGTTTAATAAAATTTTCATTTTCATTAAATAAATTAAGAAAATACAAAATCTGGAACAAGAAAAATAGAGGTACATGACACCTCTTTTTATATACAAGCTAAGACTATTCTAGAAAGCAATAAAAAATACAAATAAACTAAACCCTAGTTGCTGATTTTCCATTTTTGCCCTTTGAATGTTGACTGAAATTTTGGTCTTCAATGGCTTCTTGTGACTTGAGAGTGATAGCCAGCTAGTTGAGATGATCTTGGGCGTTTAAATTGTACTTTGGGACCAAGGAATGGTTGTGAGCCATTGATTGTGAACAGTGTCACGTGAAGGATGTAGCAGGGGAGGGGACAAAAGGTACAAGGGTCATTTTTTGGGTTGGGGGTTGTGTTGAGTGTGGGGTTGTGAAGAAATCCCCCATGGTTAATTAGTGTAGGTGTGAGTGATGGAGTTAATTAATCCTGGGTGTTTTTAGGGTTTAATAGGATGAAGATGGGTTAATAGTAGTGTTTAATTCGTTTGGGGGTTTAAATAATGTGTTTCCCACACTAATTTCTTTATTAAACTGATTTTAAAAAAATAGTTAACAAATAATTGAGTGGAGAAGTGACGTGGGTGTTGGGGCGATTGTGATTGGCTGTTTGTTGGAGTGGGGTGACGTGGAGGGTGTTGGTTGGAGGATGGGGGTTTGTTTGTATATGCGAATTTGGTCCCTAATCTTCCATATTGTGTTCACTTGACTTTTTAAACAGCCAAAACATGAATCCCTTATATAATAAACTTTCCTTTTTCTCACTTTGGCCACAAAGGTTTATCAAACATGTTCACAAGGGTATTTTATGCATTGTTTGCATTCTTCAAGGGCTATAATGGTGTTTTCTTAAAACTTAAGGACCAATCTTTTAATAATTTATATTTACAAGGGTCAAAAGTGACGAGTCTTCAAAAGTTGAGGGACCATTCTTGCCAATCTTCAAAACTTCAAGGTCATTTTTGGAAATTCCATTTTTGGGCCCGGTTCTTTGTGCGACTTCGTTTCCCGTGTTCGTTTTTGCTCCATTCTTGTGATCTTTTGTTGATTTCACGATATCCGCACCTAAAATACACAAGACACAAATACAAGCATATATAGGGGTATTTTGATGATATTTTAAGCGTTTTAAGCCCGATTTGGACGATGAGACTATGTATAATTGCAGTCTCATCACTCCCCCATACTAAACCATTGTCGTGTCCCCACGCAATGCTAGAATTAAGTATCTTAGCACTTTCAAAATCCATTTTATGATGACATTTATTGAAGACATAAACTTTAATAAACTACTACATGTGTTTTAGACATAATGTAATGTTTTCATCACGAGAACGTGACTTTTAGGATCATAGAACAAGAACACGTAAATGCTTCGTTAGAAATAATTTTGTCGTCCTCGATTTTCACCCAATTCCATGCTAAGCGTGCAACGAGATCATTGTTATTATAAGTTAGCAACTCAATCATTACTCATGAGTGTTAATTACGAACCTAAACTCCCTTATTCCTACTTGGTATCTCTTATATTTTATTTTTTCTTAATGATAACGAGGATACATCATTGACTTATGCGTGAATAGAGATTAAGTCTAAAAATAGAGTTTTAACGGTGTAACCAAAATCATTAAATTAATAATTCATCCTAATACACAACGATGTCAAAAAATTAAGTCAACAAGAAGGATCGATAAACACGGTTTTATAACGGTTTTGAACATGAGACTTATTACCAAGACTTTTATACGCCCCCTAACGGAAGGGCCTTATTATCTTTGGTTTACCTCCATCTTTTATTCAACTTCGCCATGAAGCTTTTATTATGACTTTGGTCTTGCCTTGCCTTTTATTATCCGCCTCATCGGTGGTTTTATTAGCCAAAGACGTATATCCTCACGCTAAAGCGAATTTTGGATCTTTAAAGCTTCAAAGATTAAGGCTTTATTCACTTTCAATTTGGGCATAGATTTTTCGGCCTTGTGAGCTTCAAATTTTTGCTTAATTTAGGTGAGCACTTGAAATATTATTATTAGGTGAAGCTTTCGATTATTCGGGTGCCAATACTTCAAAACCGTGACGCTGGCGATACCTTAATGTTTTTCCCAATTTAATTACGTGGAAGCTACTAAAACAAATTAGAAACCAAAAATAGTGACTAAACCGCTAAATCAATATTTATTAACAATTTATTATACAAAAGCGTGGGGAGAATAAGCTAATAATTACTACACATGATATCGTTACGATTACGAGACTTATAAATAACTCTATCATTTCTCGTCCTCATTTAAGAGACTTAGCCTAAAAAGTTAAGGAATCGAAGCTAAGTGCTCAACACGCACGGTCGAGTCAAAAATTACTCTTATTCTCACCATCGGAAAACCTACATTCGTGTCTTAAACACTTATGAAAAATAAGAAAATTTTTTAAAATTTGGCCATTTTTAGCCTTATTTTGCAACAAAACGATAACAAAAAGATGAAGTTTTGGATTGCGTGATGACGTAAGCAAGGTGAAGTATCTACTCACCCCCCATACTAAATCTAAACATTGTCCTCAATGTTTCGAGTCTAGGGGTGAAAACACCCCCATACTAGAGACGTAGTCGAATGCTTAATCTCGAGCATGGAAAGGGTAAAACGAATAACCTAAAAGCTGTTTATGAATTATGCTAATAAGATAAACTTTAGAACATAAAAGGATATCATCGGATATCGGAATCTCCAAAGGCAATAATCGAAGCTCGAGTGCTACGTGAAACGAACACGAGAGGCTTCAATGATGTCGATGTACCTAATGAATCACAATCACAAACAACCACGGAACAAAGGTTGGAAGGGCACAAGTCCCCTCATTACACTATTAGAAAGCAATAATATTTACAAGGATAAGCATGAGAATCCCCCACGAGGCACCTTGTTTTCGATAACCGAGTCAAAAGCTCGACTCGAATCCCCATAAATGTGATCATTTAGGGATATCCTTGGTTCGGTCATTTTTGGTGGGACTTACATGTAATCAAGGCCCAAAAGCAACCGTGAATAAAGGCAAAGCCTTTATACCGGGCTCAAAGTTCGTGTCTTTGTTTTCAGATGATAAACAAAACAACACGACGTTAAACATCATCGTCCCAACGGGACACAAGAAAATAGAATGAAAAGAGAAAGGTGGGACATTGGGTAGGCAAACAAATCGAGTTACTCGAGGTAAACTCTCACCGTAAGTGTAGAAAGGATTTCTAGTGACTACTTCGGTAAAAGACCGAGATTTTATCTTAAACGTGATACCGGGGTCAAAAATCTCGTCCTCGGTGGAGAAGTGTGAGGGAACAAATGGGGCTTCCCCCATACTAGATCCACACAAAACGTCGTCAAAAGAAGTAGACGAGTTTGTAGCAAGCTCAATTAAGCGAGGTGATGACGGAGTTAACTTTGGAAAATATTTCAAATCATTCCCTTTTTCATTTTTTAACTCATTGTTACGAAAACCCAAGTTGATTAAATTGAAAATATTTGGTGTTTCTAAAACAATTCCAGGCACACTTAAAATTTTCACATTTATCTTGAAGGCGGGAGGAGGATTTGAATTTTAAAAACGTGAATCGATTAATAAAGCATCCCCCTCCGGGCTAACGTAACGGTCCTCATCAAACTCAAGAATACGTTTGATCTCAGAAAAATCGCCATCGGGATCAAAAACGTCTTCTCTTCCTTGTGGAAGAGGTTTGAAAATCAAATTATCGATAGTCGAGTCTCTAGCTTCAACCGTCGTGATACTAGGAATAGAAGGATCTTCGATTGAAGATTTTGCCTTTGTCGTTTCGACCTCGATATCGAAAAAAGTATCGATGTGAGCAAGGCCATCGGCGGACTTCTCACATGATAAATCCAAAATCTCACTCGATGTGGGATTAGGAGTAAAAGGCTCGTCTCATGGCGATTTTGCCTTGACGGTTTCAACTTTGTCCTTCGAAGGGATCGAACGTGGGTTTTCAAACATTTTAGCAAAACTACTAACACGTCCCTTCGGAATTAATTTTCGTTCATCTTGTAAAAACGAGGGGTCAACGATTACCTTGAAAACCTTTTCACATTTTTCTTTTTTTAAATCATTTAATGGAATTTCTTCGTCAAAACTAAGTGTATATTGATTTAGAAAATCCTCAATAATTTCATCCTCATTAGAAAAATTAGGTTTAGAAGGTATAAGATTCAACGTTCCTAAGTATCCTACGAGTTTTCCTTTGGTTTATTTTCAAAATCATTTTTCAAAACTTCGTTAGATGACGTTTTCGTTTCCTCTATGTTTTTGCAAGATGACGAAGGTAGCACGACTCTAAAATTCGATAGATATGGATCAATACGAGACGTACGAGTCTTAGGAGTCGATAAGGCTTTGACCTCTCCCTCGGAATTAGGATTGGTGTCATTAGACGAAGATTTGAATCTTTCCATTAAGCCCTCGACTATTAAAAGAATTTTATCTCTCTCATTTGCATGATTTTCCTTAATGTTATCCACGTATCCTTTCCACATCTCTTGACTTTGGTCATATAAACGTTGTTGCTCTTCAAAAAGGGTATCATAATCGTTTTCCATTTTTTTTGAAAGTGTCCCTTTGGGTTGCCATTCGTTTATTACAAGTTTCCTTAAGGCTTGTCATTTGTTCTTCCACCATCGTTAATTTCTCATTATTTCGTCTCACAAAATCATTAAAGGCATTATGAATAGACTCATCATTGCAATTAAAAGACGGATCATACGAAGAATTAAACGAAGACGATGGGTGACCTTGGTTGTAAGATTGAAAATTGTTACCATGATCACGTGGAGCGGAGTTATAGATATACCCCCCTCGACCTCCAATAACCTCACAATAAAAACAATTGGCACCATCGGGCGGGCCTCCACAATATGGACACGAATAATATCCACCATTATTCGACATGATGCAACGAGAATGGTGTTACGAGAATTAAACACTAGAGGGTTAGACATAGAATTAATGGATAAGGGTAAGAAGAATATTTTTTATTTTTGATTGTTTATAATTTTTTTGGATTTTTGTTGTATTACGTAGACTCAAATCTACAAATCTCTCCTCGAATCGACTTTCTCGATTAAAGGAGCCTCAAGGAATGAAAACGATCACGTGAAGTGAACGCCTTCGATGACTTTAGAACGTTGGTGGAACACCAAAACGTTCAAGAGGGTTTAATCTTGAAAACAAGCAAATATATATACGTAGATAATACTTTGGTTGGCAAACCCTCGATTAGCCCTTTTTCTCAAAACACGCACAAGCAAGCGGGGGAAACGAGGCGGCGCTAAGCACTTAAGAGCCTTTTTTCCTTAGGTCGTGAAATACAACCGCCTTATACCCACCTTATAGTTTGTGTTAATTGAAATTAAGCCTCACGAAAGTATTTATCTATTTTGCCTTTAAACTTTTGCTTTGGATTCGAATACAATGATCGAGTGATGAAATCCCGAATCAAGGTTGCGTTTTCACGCTTTTGGAGTACTTGTATATTTATTGTTCTACGTAAGTACAATATAGTAGTATATTCACAAAGAAAAACGAAAACAATAATGGGATATCTACAATATAGTAAAAAGATTGTTGTGTGTTTTGTTTAGGAAAACTAAACACAATTTATTTGGATACTATAATATAATAAGGAAAAATAACAAAAATGAGTATGTACGATATTCACGCTTTCCAAAATGTGAAAAGCTAAAACGCACCACTCACACAAACACGATACTAATAACGGCACACTAAAAACACCTCCCCGGCAGCGGCGCCATTTTTGATAGTCGTAGAAATACGTCTTTTAGGAAAAAGAGCGTATAATGGGAAAGTATTAAGCGCTACGTTTTAGGAAAAACGCGAAACCGAATAAATGCGGGTTCGTTCTCGAGGAGGTGTATGTATTAGATGCCAAAAATAAATAACAAAGTTTGGGGTAGTGTCGTTTTTGGAAGAGAAAAGAAAGAAAAATAAAGACGAGCTACGACTACAACTAAACTACGACGAGTGACGTAAAACGCGAACGTAAATACGTAAAACGTGAAAAATTAAATTTTTTAGCTAAAAACAAATTAAAAATGAAAACTAAGTCTAAAATAATATAAATAAGCATAAAAATCCAATAAATAAATTTTAAAACCTTTTATTAATTAAATATTAAACTTTTAATGCTAATTAAAGCCCAAAATTTAAATATAATTAAGAAATAGCCCAAAATATTATTTTATTGAACAAATAACTCACTTATATTATTTAAAGACTAAAAAGTATTTTTCCTAAATTTTCAAAACTATTTTTCTATTTTTAAAACTCTAAAAACTATTTTTAAACTAAAATAATGATTAAAAATAATAAAATAATGCTAAAAATTATTTGACTATTTTAAAAATCCTAAATTATACTAATGAATAGTAGAAAAATGAAAAAGTTTGAAAAATGTAAAATATTTCACTAAAAGACAAAACAGTTAATAAATAAAACCCTAATTAAACTAAATAAAATCTAAAAATTAATTAAAAAGTGAACAGTAAAATGTTTTTGAACTAAAAGTCTTATAATATTTTTCTAAATATAAGAAAAATTTTAAAACTAAAAAAATATGAAAATTTTACACTAAAAGACAAAAAACAGTTAATTAAAAAGTAATTTAAAATGCTATTAAATCTAAAAAATGGAAAATGAACAGTAACTGAAAAATGAATTAAACAGAAAAATCAAAAATAAAATAAGAAAGTAACAAAATTAAAATCAAGTTTTATATCCTAAAAAAGTTCACAAAAGACAAAAAACTTAAAAGCTGAAAGTGACATGTGAACCCTTTTGTCTGTTAGCTCAGCAGGGGGAACTATTAACACTAACAGTGGGAACTGAGTTCCCACTGACTTCACAGAAAAACGGGTCTGGGGACTTTTGACCTTAGAACTTGCTTGTTACTTAGTTTTGTGGGCACACAAAGGCACCCCCACAAAATCAAGCCCAAAATGCCCCTATGCTGTCACTGTGATAGGACTAGGGTGGCTGTTGGCTTTTTGCTGATGCAATATGCAATTGGGTGAGTTTTGGTTGGCCAAAACTCACTCAATTCACTCCCTAGCTTCCACCAATCAAGTCCTAATCCTAACCTATCCTAAATCCAACATATCACCCAACTTGATGGAACAAAAATGGTAAAAAAGCTTGCTGAATTTTAAGCTATAAGGATTTGGACTAGTTTTCTAAAACTTAGCATGCAAATTCTTAAAAATCCTCTCTAACATACACCAAACTAACAAAACAAACTATTAAATGCCCTGAGAAGTGTGCTTAGACTTATTTTAAACCGAATGTATCTCACAAACTGGTTTTAAAACCAAGATCCAAACACTCCCTTACTTTCTGAAAACGGATTTTAAACAAGAGATTGCACTACAACTTGCACCAAATCAACTCAAATCTGTCCTAACATGTTCAAGATCAACAAATAAACAGTATTATGCATTTGTCCAACATCCTAAAGCTTTAATCACAAGTCATCAAAACTCAAAATAGAGATTTCCAAAACAAGTATAGAGAGAGTTAAAGACTTTCTTACCTAGTGAGCTTACATCCAAGCATCACAAAGGCTTAGCTTAAGCCTTCTCCATCAAGCTCGGGCTTGAGCTGAATGACTCTTGAAAATAAGCTGAGGGAATGGGAAGAAAATGATGATGATGCACTTATCACAGCTCAACCATCATCCAATATGCTTAATCTGATTTCCTGTAAATATCAAACAAGGAAAAGAGAGAGAGTGACCTAGAAATACACCCAACAAGAGTATAACCCTAGCTTATTTATTAAGCTAGCTTATCTCTTTTGGCTCAAAAAAAACTTTGAAACTAATTTTTCTCAAAACACATGAACCAAACAGAAACTTGAACCTTCTTGGCAGAAACTTGTCAAAATCAATGGCCGAATACTGAGATTCCACTTTCACTTCAAATCAGTATTGGGTTCATGATTTTTCAAGTGTTTGCCTAAAAAAACTTCAAAAAATGGATTCTTTGAAAACTTGTTAATAAAAGAAAAAACTTTTATCTCTAACCTATTTCTCAATCAAGAAATATCATGAAACTAAAAACATTCACTTGGAACTCAGATTATGCAGTTTAATAAAATTTTCATTTTCATTAAATAAATTAAGAAAATACAAAATCTGGAACAAGAAAAATAGAGGTACATGACACCTCTATTTATATACAAGCTAAGCCTATTCTAGAATGCAATAAAAAAATACAAATAAACTAAACCCTAGTTGCTGATTTTCCATTTTTGCCCTTTGAATGTTGACTGAAATTTTGGTCTTCAATGGCTTCTTGTGACTTGAGAGTGATAGCCAGCTAGTTGAGATGATCTTGGGCGTTTAAATTATACTTTGGGACCAAGGAATGGTTGTGAGCCATTGATTGTGAATAGTGTCACGTGAAGGATGTAGCAAGAGAGGGGACAAAAGGTACAAGGGTCATTTTCTGGGTTGGGGGTTGTGTTGAGTGTGGGGTTGTGAAGAAAACCCCTATGGTTAATTAGTGTAGGGGTGAGTGATGGAGTTAATTAATCCTGGGTGTTTTTAGGGTTTAATAGGATGAAGATGGGTTAATAGTAGTGTTTAATTCGTTTGGGGGTTTAAATAATGTGTTTCTCACACTAATTTCTTTATTAAACTGATTTTAAAAAAACAGTTAACAAATAATTGAGTGGAGAAGTGATGTGGGTGTTGGGGCGATTGTGATTGGCTGTTTGTTAGAGTGGGGTGACGTGGAGGTGTTGGTTGGAGGATGGGGGTTTGTTTGTCTGGGCGAATTTGGTCCCTAATCTTCCATATTGTGTTCACTTGACTTTTTAAACAGCCAAAACATGAATCCCTTATATAATAAACTTTCCTTTTTCTCACTTTGGCCACAAAGGTTTATCAAACATGTTCACAAGGGTATTTATGCATTGTTTGCATTCTTCAAGGGCTATAATGGTATTTTCTTGAAACTTAAGGACTAATCTTGTAATAATTGAGATTTACAAGGGTCAAAAGTGACAAGTATTCAAAAGTTGAGGGACCATTCTTGCCAATCTTTAAAACTTCAAGGTCATTTTTGGAAATTCCATTTTTGGGCCCGGTTCTTTGTGCGACTTCGTTTCCCGTGTTCGTTTTTGCTCCATTCTTGTGATCTTTTGTTGATTTCACGATATCCGCACCTAAAATACACAAGACACAAATACAAGCATATATATAGGGGTATTTTGATGATATTTTAAGCGTTTTAAGCCCGATTTGGACGATGAGACTATGTATACTTGTAGTCTCATCAGGGGGTGTTTAGTTGGTTTTTTGTTTTGGTTAGTTGAGATTATGTGGCGCTGAGGTGGCACAAGTGAAGAGGGGAATCCTCTTCGTGACACCTTTTACTCTAATAACCACACCCAAAAACTACCGGCTTTTTTAATAGATCTATTAGCCGATCTAAACAAATAAAAATATCACAGATCTCTTCTGATCGAATAAGGAGTTTTTTAGAAAAATGCAACAAAGCCAACCGTGACCGCAAAAGTATGAAGAGCATGGCTACTAGGACCGCTCTAGTAAAATCAACCATTCTCATGCATCTCAAAAATATACCAGGTTGGTGCAATTTGATCCGTCATAAAATAAAGATAATTCCCATTAACATGAAGGTATTTATTTTATTCTAATATTTGGTTGAACAATTTAATGCATGTTCAATACTCCAAGAATTTATAAGTCTTGTGTTCATTCAACCTTAAATACGAATTAAACAGTAGATGTATTTAATTTAATTAATTAAGAAGTTATAAGAATCAATTTGATTTTTTAAAACCATCGTTCAAGACTTCAAGTTTTATTTGCATAACATTTATGTAAAAAAGTTACAACATTAAAAAAACATTAAAAAACATTAAAAAACAAATTGATTGTTATACAGTGCATCATTCAAGTTTTGACTTTTTAAGTGGTTCACGATTGCATTTATGGAATTTAGAGCATTTATTGTTTTAGTTCAAGTATATCTTCAGTGTGCGTCTTTTTAAACAAACGTTTTAATTAAAAAGCCACTAAAAGTTCAGATGGGATCTTATTTTGACCTTATAGAAATAGGTTAGGTTTCTCGAATGATTAATTTAAGCCAAATGACTAATTATTTGATTTTTTGTTTTGCTTTTGAAACAGGTGGTGCCCTAGTTACGTGGTCAAAGTAAACATTCGTATTTTTGAAAAGCGTGCATTTATGTTTTTGGAAGACGTACATTTATGCTCAAATGAATTGAACATTGGATGAGAAAGCGCAACGTGCACCTATGTTTTTAAAAGTGTGCATCTATGTTTTAGAGAATTTGATGAAAAAACGCAATGTGCATAAATGTTTTTCGAAGGCGTGCATAGGTGTTTTTAGAAGACGTGCATATATGTTCTAATACATTTCATATGAAAGTTTTATTGTTAATTGTATTTCATTTATATAAGATATTTTGTTCTTGGTTTATAGTGAATATATAAGTTATATATACAACATTTATGTTTTTAGTTTTATAATAAATAAAAATCATTTACATGTATATAACATTTATGTTTTTGTTTTGTTACTATATCAAGAACATTTATGTTTTTTGTAAATAATAATTCATATATATAACATTTATGTAAAATTACAACATTAAGAGAACACTAATGCACTGTATTTTTCTAAAAACATGTATAGTATAAAAAAATAAAAAAATAATTTTTGAAAATGAATTAACAAAAAACGTTTTTAAATTAAAAAATAAAAAATAAAATGAAATGTGTTTTGAAAATGATTTTTTTTTTGATTTAAATTAAAAAAAAAGTTAAATGAAATGTGTTTTGACAATTATACCCTTTTGAATTAAATAAATATTAATAATGATACTAAATTTTATTGGCTTGGAATAGTTCTGCATAATTATACACTTTAAATGGGTTCTGCATATCTATAATATATATATGGGGCTAAGTTTGACATAGGAAAATAAATAGTGACATGTCATATCCTATGTGGCGTTATTTCATTGGCTACAAGATTATACCAATAATAACAATCGATATATTTTTAGCAATTATAACAATCTTTATATTTTTACCAATAATAATAATCAATAAATCTTTTTTTCCAATTTATTTGTTATATTTTTACCAATAATAATAACAACCGTTATGTCATTGACGATCTATTCTCAAGTATCGGATGCAAATATGAGATACGAAAATATTTGTAAAATTAAACCCTATTATAATTAGATCTCTAACAAAAACAACATCTGACTGTTTTTTATACCCTAATCCTTTAACCATTCGGTATCTTGAATCTCTTCCATGTTATTATCACATAACGATTTTTCTTGTGCTAGACTTTTAATCTTTATGTTTTATTGAATGCAGAATCTTTGTGAAGGTGTTTACTTGATGAGGCAAACACGGACATGCATGTGGAACGATTGAACTTCTTCTATTGGAATATTAAATCGGAGATAAAAGTTTGTAAGAAATTATTTTCTTTGTACAAAGGGTAAATTATACATATGTATTTATTTTGTTTTACGTTAACACGTTTCAAACGTTTGAAAATAATGTGCAACCATTTTTGGGGAAGAACCTGTTGCAACTATGATAGGTTAGGCTGGGCGTCATGCCTCACACGAGATTGTGGTAAGGATCTAATTGAATGCAATGGAGTAGGATCAGCCCCACCTGCCACCCTTCCAGAGTTTACAGTTGAGTCCGAATCAGGTACACAATTAGGCACGTTTAATCAACTTACTTATTTTTTACTTGAATCAATTGTTACCTTGAAAAGACACACATAAAGAGGCATATAATCAGCATGGTTTTGGTTAATTTAATTACAGGAATCCATTGATGAGTTAGTACCATGATTGGAGATCTTTCTACAGCGCTTGGAGATCATCTACATCGCTTGATGTGCGCGTTCGAGAGATACCAGGTTGATGTTCAATATTTTGTTGTTGGCTTGCGTTAAGGGTGGCAAGTGAGGTAAGTTGGGAATTGTATTCATACATATAATGTTAATTCATTCTGAATTGAAGCAGGATGTCCGGACACATATAAGAATTAGTATATATGTCATGTTCATATTAAAGATGTGGCCTTGGCTCATATATTGATATGCAAAAATACTATAGCAAATGGAAGACACATCTGCGTTGAAGCCATAAGCGATTATGGTGATTATGCAGCCAACTTTGTAGAATTATATCCTGAGTATAATATCCCCAAGCATTGTAGATTGCTTCCCAGCTTGCATGTTCTACTATTACGAGTTGTTGGTTATTCACTCTATTAGAAACAATAAAAAACCTAGAACTTGATTTATACAACTTGAACTGAATAGATAAAGCTTATTATAACAAAAGAAAACATGCTTCTTGCTGCTTCTGCTCGAGCATGTACTGCCATTATAACTCAGGTGAGAATATTAAACCTTGTCATGTGTTAGTATATCTAAGTTTATAACTACCAGTTCTATAAATAACATTAGCGTTTATCATGTAGCGTCTCAATACAGGGTCATCGCAGACAAGTGCATTCGGAAGATTAAAGGCCTTTGGTCAATGCTTGCAGAAGGCAGTTGGAGTGAAGCATTTGACAGGATTGGCATCTCCTTACTTCTAACTTCTAACCCTGCAATACAAGTACGTTTCCTAAAGAAAAAAAGTTAGTCGTGTTTATGATTACACGATGAAAATCAAGTACATCAGTGTTCGGTTTTGATCTCATACCAAGTAAACATCTTTCATGCTCGCTCTAGTAGTGAGAGTAGATGGATCAAATTATCAAGATCCAATCATTTTAGATCATTTGATCATAAGGATAAATTTATCCCACTCTGTCAAACATATTTATAATATAGCTATCTTGAGTCTAACGAAGTACGTAGTAAATGAGTAATTCAAGAAACTTACTCTTTCAAACTAATAGAGGTTAACATATTATCTCCTGAGAGTGGTAAATAAAACAACATTAGACTAAATCTATTAGATATTGATATAAGAAACCCGTTTTTTTGCACTCCACTGTCAGAATTATCTCCCCAAAAATTCAGTAGGAAACACAAGCTGGAGCGTTTCATGGTTGCACCGTTTCTTCTTTAACCTCAGTATCATCGTTTACGGCAGCAGAAGTAGCATCTTCGTGAGGTTCAACTTTTACCTCCTTAACTCTTTCTAATTCCACTCTCTTTACAGACTCAATAGGTTGAGGCACATGACTCAAACACTCAACCTCAAGTTATTTGCTCTGAAAAACAAAAGAATCCTCTTGATCAGGCTGAGTCGGTTCAGCAATTCGAGGGATAAACTGAATAGTCTGAGGAGCAAAGGTTATTGATTTACCAATAGGCTTTTGGTGAAGTTTATGTTAGTGATCAGGTACATGATTGTTACCTAGCGTATTTTAAAATTCTCTTGGATCATATTAACTTAGATGTAAATCTTTGAGTTATACAGATTTCAGAATCATTAATACAACCAAACACCCCCTAAACAATCAGATATGCTAATTCATGTTTCCTCTTTTTTTAAGATCTGGAAAGTGCTTCAACCATAACAGACTTCTATTACTACTGATGGAAATAATACCAGTTATCCTCATTACACCCAATGTGATTTCTTGTGGAATGAATATTTTTCAAGGCACATCTCAACCAATAACCGTTTTTGGTAGTGTACCGTTGGTCAGAACTGAATCACCCACACCAAAGCAACTACCGCAGTCTATGCCAGCTACCATTGTTTCATCCAAATCCTCCCAAAACATTTCAGAATGATGTGGAGTTGGTTCAAATTTCACCAGTATAATCATCTGCATCATTTGTGCCCATTCCAGTGCCAACACAATCTCAACCTCCAATATTTCCGCTGCCTACTAAAGCTAAAATGGTTCCAACTTCCAAGGTATGACTCTTCACATATGATCCTTTAATCCAAGAAATGAGGGAATCTTATTATTAATATGGAAACACTAAATTACAGGGAATATAATAGTTTTATAATAAGCCATAAAAAGAGAGCTTATGACACATAAGCCGAATAAGGGGGTGTTTGGCATTAAACCTTTTGTTTGGAGAGCTAAATAGGTCATTACATTTTCAAAAACATGTTTAATTACTCATGGTGCGTATATAGTTAACATTAAGAATGGCTTATGTCCTTTTTATGATATAATATTATTTCTATGGATGTGTGATAGGTGTGTAAACACCCATCCTTTTTACCAATTAACTACAATAATAACCGAGCCAAAACGTGTATTTTATGTCATAAATGTCGGAATTATACGTGGTTTGTGTTTTTGTTGTGATTTAGGACGAAAATGTGAAAAGGGGAGAAAACACAGGCATTCACGGGCTTTTATCGAAGAAAAAGACGAAAGACAAAGTCAAGAAATCAAGAGTGCAAAAAGAACGGAAGTCCAAGACCAATTCTGAAGATTTATCGAAGAAAAAGTCAAAAGACGGAAGTTTACTAAAAGCCGAAGAACTCAAGTCTAATTTATTGAAGAATTACAAGACGAGTTTAAAGAAATCCCGAGACAAAGTCGTTAAAGTCAAAAGATTAAGAAGACAAGGACTTAATCATGCAATTAAGGAAAGAAGAAAGAGGGGAGGAAGCTTCCTAAGCACCTCCCTAATCTCCCTTATAAATAGATCATTAGTGTTTTCATTTCATTTTGTTGGCTAAGTGTGACAATTAGTCTTCCACCATTTAATTTAATTGCAATTTAAATACATGTCATTTAATTAATTCTCTTGCACTTTAAATACCTTTAATTCAAGTAAGTTTCCTTTTAATTATTGTCAATCTTTACTTTTCTTGTCAATCTCCTATCTACCTTTCTTTAATCTTTAATCTTTATGCTATTGTTCATGTTTATGTTATTGAGTTTTTATTGATTTGATTTAAGTGGGTTTTGATTATTTTGATCATTATTGTTAGTTTGATTGTTTTGGATTGTTTGTTTATGATTAGTAGATGTTTATTGATTAGTTTGATTTAATCTTGTGGTTGATTTTGATTAGTTTTGGATTAGATTCGTGTTTTCTTTGTCCCCGTGTTCTTCGTTGTCTTACTGTTCTCCAGGTATATTCCGAATCAAGCATTTGTTCCGAATTAAGGAGTTGTGTTGTGATTGTTCCGAACAAAGAAAATATTCAGGATAGGTGACATATTCCGGATAAAGCTTCTATTCCGGATCAAGCCAAACATTCCGGGTCAGTGGAGTTTATTCGGAATAATTTATTATTCCGAGTGAATGTGGTCATTCGGAATATATTCCGGATCAAGGATTGAAGAATTATTCCGAATCAAGCTGTGCATTCCGAGTGAAGCTGTTCATTCGGAACATTCCGAATCAAGACATCATTCTGGATCAAAGTGATTCATTCGGAATATATTCCGAATCAAGACAAAGTTCCGAATCAGTGGAGTTCATTCGGAACATTTATTGTTCCGAATCAAGGAGTGTTCATTCGGAACATTTATTGTTCCGAATCAAGACAACATTGCGAATCAAGGGAGTTGATTCGGAATATTCAGAATCAAGGTCATTTATTCCGAATCAAGGTTTTGTCTCATTTATTCCGGATCAGTGAAGCATTATTCCGAGTGAAGGGTTTATTCCGGATAAGTGACATATTCCGGATGAATCAATATTCCGGATGAGCCAATTGTTCCGAATGAGTGTTTTATGTTAATTTATTCCGAACGAAGAAGAATTATTCCGGGTGAAGGTGACATTCCGAACGAGTAATTATTCCGAGTGAGGTATTTTGAGGTTCTTTTTAGTTTCTGTTTTTAATTTTTAATTTTCAAGCTTTACTTTTCCCGCCTTTTTCCTTAGTTGCACTTTAAGTTTACTTGCCTTAGATATATTTTAGCCTTGCCTTAGTTTAAGTTTTGGTTGTGTTTTAAGTTTGCCTTAGATAGTTTTAAGTTTGCGTTATTTACTTTTAGTGCCTTTTCATTTCTCGTCTCGCTTTTAAATACTTGTCATTTATTTTAAATTAGAGTTAGATTTAAATTAACGTCTTTTCACATTTACGTCTTGCACTTTATTTTAAAACAACCAAAAATATTATTTTTCACCAAAAACAATTGAGTCGTACTTTGAACCGGAAATCAATTCGAGAAGATACCGAGAAACGAACTTTTCAACCTAGTAAAATCCTACATTAAAATGGTGCCGCTGCCGGCTCTTTTCGTAAAGATTAACGGTTTTCTGTGAGAGACGCGTTGCTTTTTGGGATCCGTTCACTCGTGAACGTTATTTTTCGTGTCAAAAATTTTCAAAAACTCCCAAAAACATTTGAAAAATCATAAAAAGCATTTTTTTTCAAAGTTTTGCATCAAACATATTCCTCTTTATCCTCTATTATGTTTAATTCTTTTCTTTACCCCTCTTATTTATGATTCTTCATGGATTCGTCTTGCGTATGGTGTGAGAGACCATGGCATGGTTTCAAACATGTCAATGGTGTACTTGTGAGCGGTGTGGTTTTAATATCGATGATACACAATTTGGATTTTGTCCATTTTGTAATTCAACAAATTCATACTTCTCCTCTTACAATACTTTCTCACCCTCTCCCGTCTATGACAATCCTTATCCTCAAGATGCACCGGGTTCTTCTCCATACCCGTGGTGCTATATTTGTGGGGCCCTCACAATGCTTCTTCTTGTGATCCGTCGAAGGTCTTTGAGAAAATTCCGTGCTATCATCCCAGTGTGTATACTTTTGAGCCCCCACGTCACACCGTCAATCATCAACCCTTTTGTGCACTTCCTCCTGAGCAAATTGCCACACTTTTTGACAACTTTCAAAAAGTTCAAGAAGCTTGCAACAAGATCATCAAAAAATGTCTAGCGGATCAGCAACAAGAGCAAGTATCTAACCTTAGTGCTTATACTACTCCTCTTGTGCCTCCATATTATTATGATAGTGATGACGATGAGAGTCCTATTTCTTGGAACGATGAGAATTCTATTCCTTCTCCCGACTTGCCGGCTCTGGAGCCTAAGGATTTACCCATTCCAGGGGATGAGGATCTTAGCACAACTCCTGCAAAGGAATCCGACGAATTCATAAAGTCTAGTGCTGATAACCTTGTCCCAATTCCAAGTGAATCTGAGTTGACATCCGACAGTGACGATGAGTATGATGCATTTTCTTCTGATGATGTTCCTTCCACCAACACTTTGGGAGAGGATTCTTTGGCTTTCTCTAATCCTATTTTTGATCAAGATGATGATTTTACTTCTAGTGATGACGAGTCACTATCTGATGAAGACGTTCCGAAGAAAACTTTCAAGATTTATTTGTTTTTTATGACGCTTACATATCTAGTGAGGTGAATCCTCTCTTTGACGAAGGGATTGAGGACATTGATAGCTCTGATTCTCCTGCTATTGACGAGCATACTTTGTTAGCCATGCCCCCTTCTATCGCAGAGGTGGAGAGATTTGACTCTACTGGAGAGGTCACGCGGATGGAAGGTAATTCTTCTCTTACTACTCATACTATATTGCCACCTCATCCTACTGCGTGCACGCCCAAGCGGGTGATGTATCAATTTCACTCTCCGGGAAATGAGGATGAGTGCTTTGACCCGGGAGGTGACAATGACCATTCTATGATTGATAACCTTACGGCTTTGCCAATTGGTCAGCATCCATTTTCTTTGGAGGATGACAATGTGATTCCTTTACCCACCCCACCTCCCGTGGATCAAGATTTCACATACTTCTCGTATGTTGAAAGGACCTTCCTACCATTCAGGACTTATCCTCCTGCCTCTCCTTTGTTATATTCCTCTGGGAACGAGGACAAGGTCTTTGATCCCGGTATTACATTCGAGGCTTCCCCATGGACCATTTAATTCGGGGACGAGTCAGGCTCGTGACTCGGTTAACAAAAACAAGCGCTTTTTGGGAGGCAACCCAATTATCTATCTATCTTTCCCTGTTTTCACCATAAGTGTAGGGGGAGCCCCGTGGTGTTTCTTGTTCTCTTTCTTATCATGTGCAGGGATTAGAGCTTCAAAGACACACTCTTGATGACTTTTGACGAACCGTGACTCCGTGTTCCCTTCTTCCCGGTTCTATCTTAAACTCTTTTCGAGTCACTATTTTATATTTCTCAATATTAAAATAGGAATCTCGTTAGTTGTCTTTTCTTTAGCAAGATTTAAACAACGTGCACAATGTCCTAAATGTAGGGGAGTTTACTCCCATATGCTTAAACATTGAGAACAATGTTTATATTAAGTGTAGGGGGGACTTCTATCGAAGTTAAGTGGCCTTTTCCTTGTATTTGTCCTCATTTTAACCGGAAAATCAATTTTTCGACATTTTTCAAAATTTTTGATCTATTTTGGCCTATTAGTTTTTCCCTTTGTATAGTTATTTTCTTTCTTTGCTAGAATAAATTTTAATAAAGTGGTTTTAATTTTCAAACGTTGTGAATCTTTTGACTCAACCCGAGTTTACTTATCTAAGTTTACTCTAGCTAGTATCCTTAACGTGTTTAAGTCAAGTTTTGCTAGGCTTTTATATAGGGAGCTTTAAAACGCAAGTTCCTATAATTGATCATAGAGAGTTGTTTATCCAGGGAACTTTAAAATGAGATTTCTAAACTTGAAAAATTCTAAGAGTTTGCAAGATCCTATAGACGATTCGAAAACCCAAAACTTTGATTTAATAGGCTAAGCATCCACGAGTCTCATTCCTTGAGATTTTAAACGAGAGATGATAGAGTCAATTATAAGTTTAGTATTCTTTCGTGAATTTATGTGAGTTAATAATAAGGCTATTCTCCCATCGCTTGCTAATAAATTTAACTGAATAAATAAGGTTGTACGATTTGAAAAGTTACTTAGCTTCTAGCCCAAGATCGTTTAAAAGTTGGTCGATATGGATTAGAGTTCATAGCCAAGGCATAACTTATGGAAGCGGGATGCGAAGATTGGCAAGTCCAAAAAGGTCCTAACAAGGCATGAGGGCTACATTTTGTTGCTAAAGATCCAAAAGTGATGTGAAGAATCCTTTATCAAAAATCAATATGAAGGATCGAGACACACGACGAAAAGCAAAAACTCCCCAAAAGATCATGGAGAAGTCTATCCAAAAAGGCCCTAACAAGGTATGAGGATAAATAGATCCAAGTCCTAAAAGGAGGCGGATCTTTGTATATCAAAATCCCAAATAAAGATTGGGGAAAAATGAAGAAGTCGTGGTCCAAGTATGAAGAATCTCTCAAAACTTCAAGTGAAGAAATTCCTATTATGAAGAGAAGACCATTATTTCATGAACGTCTCTCAAGATTTAAAGTATGAAGTCGCTGCCAAATATCGGTCCGAGAAAGGTCTCAAATCGCGAAGCGAGTTATGCCAAGATATGAACTTTATGAGGTCCCGTGAAGCAGTTTTAAAAGATTTTGTCCTTTAGCTAACTATTGATTAAATCGTCCCACTTTATTTTCAGCCTAATAAACTATCGAAATAAGTCAACAATGCATCCTCGTGATCATTCAAGACAACAATAAAATATAATATATACACCTAGGAATAAGGGAGTCTAAGTAAGTAATTGGCCCACATGAGTTCGTGTTAGTTTGCTAACTTATAATAACAATGATCTCGTTTTTAAGCTTGGTTTGGAGAAAGTGAAAACTTGAGGATGATGATCATTCATGACATTTTCAAAATCCTAAGGTATGATTTTTATTTCTTTACTTGTTTTGTTATTTTCTATCTCTTTAATAAAGGCCAATATGGATTGATTACGAAGGAAAATGTAAAACATGCTTTGTAACTAATGCATTGCATGAGGACATTGCAATGGTCAAGTGTAGGGGATTTGATAGGTGTGTAAACACCCATCCTTTTTACCACTTAACTACAATAATAACCGAGCCAAAACGTGTATTTTATGTCGTAAATGTCAGAATTATGCGTGGTTTGTGTTTTTGTTGTGATTTAGGACGAAAATGTGAAAAGGGGAGAAAACACGGGCATTCACGGGCTTTTATCGAAGAAAAAGACGAAAGACGAAGTCAAGAAATCAAGAGTGCAAAAAGAACGGAAGTCCAAGACCAATTCTGAAGATTTATCGAAGAAAAAGTCAAAAGACGGAAGTTTACTAAAAGCCGAAGAACTCAAGTCTAATTTATTGAAGAATTACAAGACGAGTTTAAAGAAATCCTGAGACAAAGTCGTTAAATTCAAAAGATTAAGAAGACAAAGACTTAATCATGCAATTAAGGAAAGAAGAAAGAGGGGAGGAAGCTTCCTAAGCACCTCCCTAATCTCCCCTATAAATAGATCATTAGTGTTTTCATTTAATTTTGTTGGCTAAGTGTGACAATTATACTTCCACCATTTACTTTAATTGCAATTTAAATACATGTCATTTAATTAATTGTCTTGCACTTTAAATACCTTTAATTCAAGTAAGTTTCCTTTTAATTATTGTCAATCTTTACTTTTCTTGTCAATCTCCTATCTACCTTTCTTTAATCTTTTATCTTTATGCTATTGTTCATGTTTATGTTATTGAGTTTTTATTGATTTGATTTAAGTGGGTTTTGATTATTCTGATCCTTATTGTTAGTTTGATTGTTTTGGATTGTTTGTTTATGATTAGTAGATGTTTATTGATTAGTTTGATTTAATCTTGTGGTTGATTTTGATTAGTTTTGGATTAGATTCGTGTTTTCTTTGTCCCCGTGTTCTTCGTTGTCTTACTGTTCTCCAGGTATATTCCGAATCAAGCATTTGTTCTGAATCAAGGAGTTGTGTTTTGATTGTTCCGAACAAAGCAAATATTCAGGATAGTTGACATATTCCGGATAAAGCTTGTTGTCCCTAATATATGATGATATAATAGCACGAATTCAAGAAAGAAAAGTAGAAATGAGATGAATTTTAGAGAGAGAAAGTAGTGTGAGAAAGTAGAGAGAAATGGTTAGAACTAGGTGAATGTTAGATTGAGAAATGAGAATACAAATGAACCAACACCCTTCCTAACATGCTAGGAAGGGTATATATAGTCCACCCACATGCAGGCTTCTTTATGGACTATATGGTTTGGGCCGGGCTTTCCTTTTGGGCTTTAGTTACTTATCAATGAACTTTAGCCTAAAGTTAAGCCCGTATAACACGACTAATATACTACCTATTACAACGTTCTAAAATACGATACATAATAAACATATGACCGAGCATTCTTGTTTGGCTCAATATTTTGAGGCTAACAATCTCCCCCAATGAGAGGTCATAAACCTTAGTCATTTAGGAAATTTGTAGAGATTACTAATCTCGCCATAAATGAGTCTTGAACGTGTAATAGTAGTCTCGTTCCTTCATGCTGTGATCTTTGAGCCTTTGTCGTTGTCTTTCGACTTTGTCTTTAAGCTTGAGATCTTCAAATCATCCTTGACTTGTCTTTGCCATCTTGCGATCTTGTGTCTTCATCCACATGCTCACTCTATTAATTGTTGAATTTGTCTTTAGGCATGAGTATGTGGTTTCTGAATCATTGACTTTGCTGAGTACACCGTGGCGCCACCTTCTCGAGACAAAACATAGACACGGACTGAATGGCTTTGACATTCGTCCTAAATCGGTAGCGTTTTACCTCCGGTCGATGAAGACCGTTATACGATATTAAATATCGTACCTGTGATTAAGAATCTCCTTGACAGGGTTTCGCGGCTGTACTAGCCGTTCTCTTTACTCGACCGTCTCAAAGCAAGACTGCGAACATAAAGAGTGAATCAATTGGATAGATATCCGTTTGATTAAAGTCGTCAATTCAAATTCCTGGAACAAGTTTGATTCTTAACGAATCTTACCATTGTTGCTTTCCAGTTGACACAAGTTTGATTCATAAGAATCTCACAAGTTACCTACCGTAGCGCTGTTTGATGTTGACGCTAGAAGGATTTCCATTCATCACTGTGAATATTAATAAATATCACTCTGAATGTTCTGGCAAGACCATAAAGATATTGCGTAGAAACCTGAAACGAGTTTGAATCAATTAAGAATCAAACCACTGTTGCTTTTCAGTTTTACACATGTTCAATTCATAAAGAATCTTACATATGACCTACCGCAACACTGGAAGGATTTCCACTCATCATTGTGAATACTAAGTAGTATCACTCTGAGTGTTCTAGCAATATCGCAAGGATATAGCGTAGGACTCTGTTGATCTTCATCCGTGTGTCCTAACGAGATTTGATTGATCTCTTGGCTCTAGACTCTATTTGTGCACTTTTAGTGGTCGGAGGCTGGAGCAGATGCCACCTATTCAATATCAACTATCTCGGAGTGAGAAAGTCAATAGAAGTCGTGTTGATCTCCGTGACAATAAAACAAACTTCTTTTGAGAGAAGCCTGAGTAGCTAGGAAAGGGTTGTGCTTCACATCACTGGGTCCATGATGAGTTTGTCTTCATGATGAGTTGACCCGGTTTCTGCCTAAGTTGTATGGAGGGCTTCTTTCTTTAGACCCTTTATCCTTACATTTCTTTTTCATTCTTCAACCCCTTCAATGCTTACCAAAACATCATTACTAGCATCTTGTTGTGATTGTTCCAGTGCTAGCATCAGTACTTAGTTGGCATTCAGCTACGTTCACATTCTACTCCATCTTTCCTAAGGACTTCTAATAATCTATTGGATTGTCCCTGGGAAGATCCCTCCGGTTCTGGTTGGATCATAGGACTTAAACCTAACCACCCTTTTGACACCAATAACGTCGTGAATTAAAGATGTTGTGGGTATTTGATCGTAACCATGAAAACCACTTTAAATTCTAACAAAGTGTTTGAAAAATATTTAACACCTTGCTAGTTTTGTCGTTTTAGAAATGCTCCCCCTTCACATGTGCATCGATAATCGAAAGTGTTTCGCACATGTAGGTAAGAGTTAAAGTGCTTGAGTCTTATATTAGATCACATTTTAATCACATTTTCTCCCCTATCTCTAATATATAAAATCTTTTGATATTAGAGATACCAAATTTGATTAAAATATATTTTGAAAAAATAGTCTTGAAATCTATGGGAGAAAGATGTGTTAATCTTTTGCATGAAGTTAAAATGCTCCCCCTCAAAAATTGATCCAATTGAATTGTCATTGTGAGGATATGATCCACATTTCGCTTTTTGAGGATGGGAGTTGTTGAACACACAATTTTTGAAAGATTTTGAATATCATTGAAAAATTATTGAAAAAATTGTGTTCAACGCTTTTTGAAAAATCAATTCTTTTTGTCGAAAGGTTTTTCTATAGCATAAACTTGAGTTCATAGACTTTGAATGTCTTGACGAATCCACTCAAGTGTAAGAAGATTTCTCTTCTTTTGCTGAGGGTAAGGGTACTAAATCGTACACTCCCCCGTGAATATCGATCCGGGTTGCAATCTGAAAGTGATTACAAGCCATTGTGTTGAGCTCAAAACGTTGAATGTTTTGTGACAAGCTCAACCCGTGATAGATTGCTCTACCCGTTTTTTTGGAAATATTTGTCCAAAATAGACAATTTCCTTTATTAAAAGAAAAAATGACATGTTTTGAAAAATATTTACAACTTTCATTCGAGCTTTATGTACACACCCGTGTCGTTATTGAGCGACATTTCTAGGCACGTCCATATTATTGATACTGAAAGACATGTCGAGAGGAATATTTTTGGATTTTGAAAGATTTTTAATTTTGTATTTTGCTTTTATGTGTTTTATATTTTTGTATTTTGCTTTTTCAAAGATATTTACAAGTTGATGTTTGATAGATAAATCAAGCAGGCACCTTTGCCAGAATCTCCAGGTCTGCTGGAGTCAAACATCTCATACCAATTTGCCTAACGAGGTACTCAAACCTATCTTTCGACAGAGCTTTCGTAAGCAAGTCGGCTAATTGGTAATTCGTTCCAACAAAGTATAATTCAACGATACCTCTTTCAACTTGTTCCTTTATGAAGTGGTATATGACATCGATGTGCTTCGTGCGTGAATGCTGTACCGGATTGCAGGAGATGGCTATGGCCGACTTAGAGTCACAGTACATAGGTACTTTATCAAAGTGGAAGCCATAATCCGTGAGTTGTGTTCTCATCCAAAGAACTTGAGCACAACACGCAGATAGAGACACATACTCCGCTTCGGCTGATGAAAGTGATGTGCAATCCTGCTTTTTGGAAGACCATCCCACAAGCTTATCTTGACCTAGAAATTGTGCACCACCAGAAGTACTTTTTCGTGTATCAAGACACCCTGCATGATAAGAATCTGAATAGGCCGTTAGAAAGAAACCGGTTTCCCTCAGATACTAGAGTCCCAAATGAATGGTATTCTTGAGGTACCGAAAGATCCGTTTAACCTCCTTGAGGTGATTTTCAGTGGATCGTGCTTGATAACGTGCACAATAACACGTAGCATGATGAATATCAGGTCTGCTTGCTGTCAAGTACATGAGGGAACCAATCATGAAACCATATCTCGTTTGATTGATGGCATTTCCCTCCAAGTCAGCATCTAGCGATGTGGTTGATAATGGTGTCCCAACGGGGTCACATGAAGTCATACCATGCTTTTTGATTATCTCTTGACAATACTTAGCTTGGTTTATAAAGATACCACTTGGGGATTGGTGAACTTGAATTCCTAGAAAGAATTTTAGTTCGCCCATCATTGACATTTCAAATTTGTTGTGCATTACTTTTTCAAACCATTTTAAATGTTTTGGGTTTGTAGACCCGAAAATAATGTCATCAACATAAATTTGCACAAGCAAAATCTCATCCCCATATTTATAAGTGAACAGAGTTAGATCAATAGAACCTTTTGAGAAACCTTTGGATACCAGAAATTTTGAGAGCTCGTCGTACCACGCCCTTGGAGCTTGCTTGAGTCCATATAGTGCCTTGTGGAGACGATACACCTTGTCAGGATAATGAGGATTGACAAATCCTTCCGGCTGTGTGACATAGACTTCTTCCTTCAAAGGACCGTTAAGAAACGCCGTCTTTACGTCCATTTGATAGCAAGGAAAATCCTGACCGCTTCCATGCGAGCAACTGGTGCAAATGATTCATCAAAATCAATTCCCTCTATCTGGCCATACCCCTTAGCCACTAGCCTAGCTTTGTTCTTGATGATCGTATTCTCTTCATCCATCTTGTTTTTCCATATCCAACGAAGATTTAATAGAGTCACATCGTATGGTCTGTCAACAAGTTCCCAGACTTTAAGTCTTTCAAATTGTTGAAGTTCATCCGTCATCGATTCAATCCAAGCATGATCAGCCATGGCTTCTTTGATGTTTTTCGGTTCAGCTGTACTCACGGCGAGTGCGAACATACAAACATCGCCATCGGTTGCTAGTTGTTGTCTTGTACGAAAAGGCTATGAAGGGTTTCCAATTACGTGAACCAAAGGATGATCTCGGGTCCAATGATGTGTTGAAGGATGTCGTTGATAGAACGTATGCATATTTGACGGATCAACATGGCGAGTAGAAGACTCTCCAGTTTCGTGTACCGGTGTACCGAATGGGTTGTGAAAATCGTCATCGTCAGATAATGCACCGTCTGCTTGATTTGTGTTCTCTGGAGCAATGACAGTAGTTGTGGATGTTGTAGGATCGATTGTTGAGGTGATATTCTGAGGAGGTAAATCTGCAACAACCCGTGTTGAAGTAGATGAAGTTGTATCCTTTTGTTGATGATGATCGGTATCATCATTCGTATCATGAGTGACAGCGGAAGACTTCGATGAAACTTGTTTCTCCCCCGTGAAATATTCATCATACATTGGTCCATATAACATTTCCAACTCTTCAAGTGTCGTGTCCACTGTCATATCTGCTCTAGGAACATGTTCAGGAACCAGCTTTGAATTTGACGGTTCATTGCTGTGGTCTTGAGTGCCGAGTTCCGTGCGGTTGTGAACGGAAGTCGTTTGTCGTTGTGGATCGGGACTTAAACTGCTTTGTTCAAGTGCCATCGTGTTGCTTACTTGTGAAACCCCTGAGACACATATTTCTTTGATATCTGTTTCTTCAGCAACCAAACTCTGAGAGTGTCTTTTGTTGAACGGTATGTGTATCGAAAACCTTTATGTTCTTGTTGAACCGTTACTTTATTACCTGCACTTTCATCAGTAGTTTGTATGCTTGCATGTGGGTTAGCGATATCTTGATGAGAACCATGTGGGGGTTCACCTTGAACCTTTTTCGTGCTAGAGGAAAATATCTTTCCAGTAGGAACCCATTTAGGACCAGTTGTTTTGAAGATTCTACCTGTTGGTGTCCACTTAAGACAAGGTCTAGGAAACGTAGTTTTCTCACGCACAGCGGAAGACTGAATTGGAGAAAATCTATTTCCTATAGGGTTCCGTCTTTGAGAGACTCTAGCTTTTTGGGTTCACCTTGTTCAGGACTTTCGTGATGCAATCATCATGAATGGCATTAAACACACATTTGTTACATTTCGTGCAAACAAAGTGCTTAGCATTTGAAATGGATCTAGTGTTCCTAGGATAGGCTGATTTGGGCACATCATAGAAGGGTCTATAATTCCTGGATGTGTGATTATCGCTCCTAGGTTTCGGTTGGGTCCTATCTCTTGCTTGTGTCTTTTTCTTAGCATCCTCTAGATAGCTTTTATGACCTGTGTCATTTGAACTACTCTGAGGCAAGTGCTTGGAGCTATTTCTAGAGTTGCTTGAAGCATTCATGTGATTGGGTTTAGCATAGGCAAAATTTATTAAGGGGGATCTAGATGGTGGAGTGACTGTTTTTGGCAAATTGCTACGCACGTCAACTTGGGATGCAAACCTCGAGTTTGATGTTTTGGGTCGTTCAGATTTAAACGCATTCGGTTGTCTAGCAACTGAGCGGTTTCTGAATGGTTGAGTAGGAGGTTTCCCCAAGATTGACGTATTTGCTAACTTAGTATCCACACTATTTCCTTTTAGCTTCCTTAATTCATTTTTCACCGCTGTTAATGCAAAAACCTTTTCCTGAATCTGAGCTTTCAATTGCTCATTTTGTAGAAGTAATTGAGCGACACGTTGTTCTAACTTAATGTTCATATTATCAAATATGCCGTTATGAGCATTCGCGTCATTACTATCTACAGTGTCGATTGGTTGTACAGATATTTCACTTAATGAAGCAGGCGGAGAACTTAGATTTTGAGAAGCCAACTTTGATTCTAACAAATTTATTTGTTTCACAAAATGTTCTTTTTCCGTATTAAAATCTTGAATCTTACGATCCAGTTTTTGTTCAAGAACAACATTTTCTATTTCAAGTTTTTCAAAGTAGGCCTCAAATTTGTCATGTTTCTTTGAAAACTCGAGTTTGGCATCCTCAAAATCTTTTGTCTTTTGAGCTAACATAGTTTCGAGCTCATGAATCTGAGAATCATACAGAGCAGTTAATTGTACCTCAGCCATTGGCTCTTCATCGTAAATGGGTCTGATATCTGAATCATCAGCTGCTTGATCATTCCCTGAGTTGTTGCTGGTATGCTGCATCATCGGCTGCTTGATCATTCTCTCGTTCTTCTGACGTGTTCTTTCAGCAATGGACTTCCTTACATCACTCATGTGTTGAAGAAATGTCTCCTTGAATTCTTGAACTTCTAACCGAGTAAATTCAAAGAAGTATTTGTTTATGAATTCTCGATCATAGTGTACAGAGACCTGTGTATCAAGGAATTGCTGAAACTGATTCTCAAGAACCAAAACGGCATCTAGGGATTCAACCTCTTGAAATTAATCGTTGGCAAGTTGTTGTTCAAGGTGAGCTACATTGAGTAACATTGTTCTTGTGAATGTCTCAACATCTTGACCAGTTAGTGACATGAATACCCGTTTGAATCCAAGTTCGACGCAAGAGCCTTTTAAATCGTCATTTGAAATAACTTGAAGGTGTGACTGGAGTGATCTAAAGTGTGTCATGCATCGTTCTTTTGCAACCGACATCTTGGATTTGAGTGCATGCACATCTTGTGTTACGGAATCCATAATGGGTGACACAGTTGATGAATTGACTTTGGATCTTAAGTAGATATGGTGTGATTGGTTTGTGGTTGCAATTTTGAAAATTCCGATTTTTTTCCCAGTCTGACAATAAATTCCTCAGTCCGACAAAACGGTAAACTGAAAAATTTGTCTTACCAAATTTTGAAATCAAGTCCGAAATAGCCAAAAACTAATAGGGAAAAATTTTGAAAAGTGAAATTTTGACAAAAATAAAACCTAAAAATGGCCTAAAATTTTGAATATTGGTCCGAAAATTTGAATTTTTGGTCGAAAAATTTTTCGCATCGCCAAAATTTGAAATCGAAGCTTAAATGGCCTAAAAATGTTCTAGGAAAAAATAAATTTTAGAATGGTTTTCCCGCCAAAAAACTCTTCTTTTTTTTTTTTTAATTTTTTAATTTTCGTGTAAACGATATTACGAAATTAGTCTAGATGGTGGCTAAGTCGAAAAAATACTCGAACAAAATTTAGCTAAACAAGTCATCGGAATGTCCATCGGAATGTGCCATCGGAATGTCCATCGGAATGTGCCATCGGAATGTCCATCGGAATGTTCATCGGAATGTGGCTTAGATCGCAATGCACTGTCGGAATCCCAGATCGCAATGTACTGTCGGAATCCCAGATCGGAATGTTCAGATCGGAATGTGTCTAAAACAAATTTGGTAGAGTAACGACTCAAAAATCCCTTGAAACCGTCGGAATCCCAGATCGCAATGTACGATCGAAATGTCCAGATCGGAATAAGGTATCGGAATCCTTAGATCGCAAAGTAGAACCTAGTGGTTATTGTGATCTGACCTCAAAATACTTGTACTTTCCGATGGGTTCCTTTGCAAGAAATTCGGAAAGATGAAAAACCAAGGATTTTTGAACGTTTGATCCAAGAAAGTTTGTGTTTTTAATCAAAACGAAGATACCAAAATCACTACAACATGATTAAAGAAGGTATACGATTAAGAAACACAATCAAACACAAAAAAAATTGAATACGAGGAAGAAATAAGGATTAAATCAAACGAATCATATGAAAAACACAACAACCAATCACAAAACTACCCCATGGCGATTGATACCAATTGTTGTCCCTAATATATGATGATATAATAGCACGAATTCAAGAAAGAAAAGTAGAAATGAGATGAATTTTAGAGAGAGAAAGTAGTGAGAGAAAGTAGAGAGAAATGGTTGGAACTAGGTGAATGTTAGATTGAGAAATGAGAATACAAATGAACCAACACCCTTCCTAACATGCTAGGAAGGGTATATATAGTCCACCCACATGCGGGCTTCTTTATGGACTATATGGTTTGGGCCGGGCTTTCCTTTTGGGCTTTAGTTACTTATCAATGAACTTTAGCCTAAAGTTAAGCCCGTATAACACGACTAATATACTACCTATTACAACGTTCTAAAATACGATACATAATAAACATATGACCGAGCATTCTTGTTTGGCTCAATATTTTGAGGCTAACAAAGCTTCTATTCCGGATCAAGCCAAACATTCCGGGTCAGTGGAGTTTATGCGGAATAATTTATTATTCCGAGTGAATGTGCTCATTCGGAATATATTCCGGATCAAGGATTGATGAATTATTCCGAATCAAGCTGTGCATTCCGAGTGAAGCTGTTCATTCGGAACATTCCGAATCAAGACATCATTCCGGATCAAAGTGATTCATTCGGAATATATTCCGAATCAAGACAAAGTTCCAAATCAGTGGAGTTCATTCGGAACATATATTGTTCCGAATCAAGGAGTGTTCATTCGGAACATTTATTGTTCCGAATCAAGACAACATTCCGAATCAAGGGAGTTGATTCGGAATATTCCGAATCAAGGTCATTTATTCCGAATCAAGGTTTTGTCTCATTTATTCCAGATCAGTGAAGCATTATTCCGAGTGAAGGGTTTATTCCGGATAAGTGACATATTCCGAATGAATCAATATTCCGGATGATCCAATTGTTCCGAATGAGTGTTTTATGTTAATTTATTCCGAACGAAGAAGAATTATTCCGGGTGAAGGTGACATTCCGAACGAGTAATTATTCCGAGTGAGGTATTTTCAGGTTCTTTTTAGTTTCTGTTTTTAATTTTTAATTTTCAAGCTTTACTTTTCCCGCCTTTTTCCTTAGTTGCACTTTAAGTTTACGTGCCTTAGATTTATTTTAGCCTTGCCTTAGTTTAAGTTTTGGTTGCGTTTCAAGTTTGCCTTAGATAGTTTTAAGTTTGCGTTATTTACTTTTAGTGCCTTTTAATTTCTCGTCTCGCTTTTAAATACTTGTCATTTATTTTAAATTAGAGTTAGATTTAAATTAACGTCATTTTAATTTACGTCTTGCACTTTTAATATACTACAACGACACAACTTTTGTTTCCACCAAAGACAACTGAGTCGCATAGTTAACTAGGATCAATTCGATTAGACCACTATAACGAACTTTTTTAACTAAGTAAAACTTATTCATTAATGTGCTTATCATATAAGTCAGTGTTGATGGTTGGGCTTCCAAAATAATTTGAGATTGGAGCCGCAAAAGTATTAATTTCGCCTCAATAGCCAATTCTGACTACAGGCCACAAAATTCTCCATGTTTATTAATGTGATTCTGAACATTTTTTAACATGATCTTAAATGCCAAAGTATATTGTTTTGTGTCACTCTCACTGCTAAGTGGCAATATCCATCGCTTGACTTGTGGCATTTTGAGTATCTATTTAGGTTACCACTGTATTGTATGTCTTTAGGTTTACTAGTATATATGCTTTGCATTTAGTTTTATTTTCTTAGTTATCTAATTAAATTTTGATGAAACGACAATATCTGCAAGATAAGTTACTAATAGTTTTATAGTATTTGTCCAACCTGGTTGTAGTTTTTTGCTATCTTACTATAAAAAATAAAGAAGGAAAAAACTACCGATAAGCAAGCTAGATAAGTTGATTCAAACGCCCCCTAAATGAGCTGATGAGTTTGAAAATAAGCTGACGAAAATGGGATTTTTAGATATAACTATATATAAGCCAAGATCACATAAAAAAATAAGCTTAAGCAAACATCTCCTTGCTTCATATGACTAAAAACCATATTTCTTCAGTATCTTGATGGGGAGCTGCAAAACGCAAAGAGGTTGTGTATTGTATAACTTTTCATGAAATCGATCAAAACAATTTTCTTGCTTTACTGTTATTTTTGTCTACAGCTTCATGTTCTTTAGTGTACGTCGTAATCTATGCCTTCCCCTTTTTGTTCCCAGAAATTATGAAGTTATGCTATTTAAACCTAATGCGGAGATGACTCACGATTTAAAGCGGATTTCGATGGTGAAGTTGGATCCAACCGTTCTCAGATCATCAACCTGGCAAATAAAACCCATTCGGTTTTGGAAAGTGCATTAGGTAGGTCACGTGATAACACATGTAGGCATTATCAGCAGATTGTTTTCGATGTTTTATATATTCCTTTGTCTAAATTTTTCAACTCAGTGTTGTAAGAAGCGATGGTTGATTTTATGATATTCATAACTGAGATTTTCATCAAAGATGCCATGTTTTTCCATACTTACACTTGATTTTTGGTGTGCAATTGGTTTTCTCATCTTCTTTTACCGTCTATGGGCAAATCTAAAGGCAATGAATCCTTTTGGGCAAACAAAGGTATCACAACTGTCCATAAAAAAACTACTGAAGGGGACGTACCAATCTTCTTACAAAATAGAAAAATTGCAGCATTATCAGTTTTTAGGATTTCTTTTAACTCCTTATTAGTTTTGGGTTAGTGGGTATTTTTTATTTTATGTTAAAGATGGTTGCTTTATTGGATTTTGACAAAGGTATATGACTACAACTGTATTCGGTTTGCGTCAAGTAGCTGCCCAAGTTTGATGTGAAAATTAATTGAAATTTCTTGGCGAAGAGGACAACAGAATAAAGTGACATCAACATCAGCTGAACTGAGTCTACGAAAGCGGATCCTTTTATCAGTCGATTTAAAGGTAAATAAAGAGTAGTTCTTATTTATGTAGTTAAGTTTAACCTTACAGAAACTTAGTATTCTGTCTGATTTTTTCGTATATGGAAAATCTTTGTTAAGATGGATGCTAAAGGCTTTATGAAATTCGACCAAAGCCAATGTAAGTTTTAGCAATGTATGCAGTTATTGATTCATTATATGGTGCTTCTTTCGATCACAATTGGCTTATCTTTACTACTCTAATTGCTACTGTTGTCTCAAATAAGTAACCCACTATAGTCATGAGGAATGCACTCCTCAATGACTAGTTGACCTTAGCAAAGTCAAACATAAACTAAAATGGCTAAGTACTTTGGAAAACATGAAAATCCAGCTGTGTATGTATCGGCCGTCTGACCAAGGAGACTTACATGAGTACATGTATATTTTTGTGGTATCTAAATATGTCTAAGTCTTTTTACCTTATTTCAATTTAAATTACTTCACCGCTATAATCATATCCGCGTGTTGCTGTGAAATGCCATGTATCTTCTTTTTCTTGCTCTAGAATCTAGAAAAGTCCAAGAGTACCTCATATTATGTTGTCGCATTTAGCAATTCCCCTGCTTCTCTTGTCTTCTACACTTCCAAGTGCTCTAAAAACTTCTGTCAAACAACGTTTCAGATGTGATGGAAAGGAACTCCAAGGTCGGGTTAATCTGTCAAAATATATAAGTTATATGCGATCTTAAACAGGTGGAAGCTAGCATGGTTACAGGAAGTCAAAATCTTTCTAAATTGTGGGAATCCATGCCATATTATGCCTCACCCAATGCAAATTTTATATCTAATCTAATGCAACTTTCACTTAAAATATCCCCCAAGTTGTCAGGTCAATATTATCTAATCAGGTCCATAGTATTTATAAAGCAAACAAACACAATGACGAAGTGATCTTGATCACAAAAACTTTGACCGATATACGTGAAGCAACAAACTCAAAACAGAGCTAAAGTTAATGTTTATCTTATTGATATTTTGTGCAGGCGAACATGTAATTAGCAAGCAAAAAATAGTGAAGGGCCAATGCAGTTTAACAAATGAAAGCTATGACTATAAAGTCATGAACCATTGTTAACAAAATTCATTCACATAATGGTTGCTTCCTACTTTATCTCATACGCAACCCATGATAAACTTTATATACCAAGTAAGTATAATACTTTTGAACTATCCAATATTACCTTAACTAGCCAAGCACTTTTTGTAGAGTTGATATAGTAATAACAAAATTTTATTTGTCACATGACCGGAAAAAACCAATTTTTTTCTACAAAAATGATAGTACTGAAATCAAGATAATAGTGTAGCCAAAATTACGGTTGAAGGCTCATTCTTGACAAATTTGTAACCAAGGTCTATGGTGTGTGACTATTTTTCTTTTGGAAAAACGATCTATAAAAATGACAAATAAGAAGATTTTGACACGGACAATAAGAAACACATGTATGATACATCTGACCTTCACACATAACATGTATATTTTGACGATGTAATAAAATGAATAACAAAATAAAGAACTTACGTAGCGTTGTGATGACGGCAAACACCACATCGCCCTGGAAGTTGAGCACATCTTATGGGCAAAACCGAGAATTCAAGCATGGAAACACCATCGCTGGAGAACATGGACCGTTTTCAGTTTTAAAGTTGATTAGAGAGCCAAACTATATAACATGTTCTACTAACATAAAAGCTTAGCTAAAACCAATATTAATTTTGGATTAAAAAATAAAATAAAAAATAATTTTGATTATAAAGCTTGTTTGAATTAAAAAGTTCAAGTGAATATACTTGTTATTAGAGGTGGAAACTTTTGCCCATTTAGTTACATATGGGCATTTTTTTGTCATTTTTTCAGAAAAGATGAGACATTTTTTTCTCATTCATTATTTTTGATAGGTTGAACGGATGCACATGTAAGAGAATAAATGGGCTTAATAGACGCATATATAAAACACTGATTAGGCTACCCGGTGGATATTTTATATTCAATTTTTTATCCCCGCCTTTCAAACAATTATTTTTACTTTTTATTTCTACGTTTTTAAATTTTTTTTCTCCGTTTTAACTTGCGCCCGTTTAGCCCACCCGTTTAGCACGTCACACGTGCCTGTTTACCCGCCCGTTTTGCCACCTTTACTTCTTATGGAATAATAGTAGGAATGAAACATTTGAAGTTTATTTGTGTCTTATGGCATATATACAAATCTATGTTACGGCTATACTACCAAACAAATAAAACTATAAAATCAAGCAAAGTGAATCACTAAATTGAAAATATAAACTTTACACACAAAATAATATTATAAGTAAAGTTTTACAAAATATATATTGAACAGCATATACAATATTCATCAAATTACTGTAAAACAATTAAATTATCAATTTTAAGTTTAAAAAAACAAAAAAAAAACAACAGATATATGACAAGCTACAAGAAAATATATATAACATATTTTCAAAAAGTTAAATATATAAATATATATATATATATATATATATATATATATATATATATATATATATATATATATATATATATATATATATATATATATATATATATATATATATATATATATATATATATATATATATATATATATATATATATATATAGTGTGAGGTTATTTTAAGAACCAAAAAAAAGTCGAGAACTGCGAGAACTAATCTGATCCATCTATTTTTCAAATCTACGGTCAAAATCAATTGTGGCATAAGCGTAATAAACTGAAACTTTAAATCAGATTTTTTTAAATATAAAAGGGCATTCAAGTAATTTTGTGTGTCTCCTTAGATAACCTCCCAGCCACATATTTATCATAATTATCTCAAATCATTTTTGAACTACTAACCACCCATACCATTTTCTTCAAAATTCCTTAAACAGAAACAAAACCGCCATCAAAAGTTTGGTGATCGATCATCAATATCGGGCTAAAGGACTGTCATGTTAGAAAACATGATAACTAAATATCTAGATTTATAGAGAATGTGGTTCTAATTTCTTGATGATGCGAAGTTCATACCGCCGACGACCAAAACCATAAAAGCTACATCAATTTATGATATTATGCGTCGTTTCAAATTCGTAAGTAAATCATATCTTGTCATTTACAACATTATTGTTATTCTTTTCTTTTAAAAAAAAATAGATCTTGAAATGCATTTATGTTTCTTTTGGCTGCAATAAAATAAATGAAAAGTCCATATTTGTTACGTGGTAAGAGTGAATATATACCTTGAAAGTCATTATATTTTTGGGTTCCACGTAAAATGGTTATAGCTTATATTTTATTTATTTAGCTTGTTCAATATTGCCAGAAAGTAAAGTACGGTTAACAATCTCCACAGAAAGTGAAATAAATGTCTTATCTTAATTTATAGTAGTACATAAATTAAGAGAATGATTGACTTTACGTAGGTATGTTGGACACCAAAATACATGAGTATTTTTTCATCAGTTCTATTCTAAAATATGATACCAACTCAAGTTGGGCCAAGAAGTCATAGGACATTAATTAATATCACAATTAAAATTAGCAACAAGTAACTAATTTTACAGATTCGCCCACGACCACACCTATATTAAAAGTGCATATGTGTTATTGAGACTGCACATATGTTATTGGTTAGTGGTTACCCGAGACTATTTTTTATTATTTATTGCATACATATTATATGATAATTGTTACTCCATCTAACAGAGAAAGCTTCTGAGTGAGTATTAGGCTAATCTCTTTACCACTACTAGATTATGAGTAAATGTGCATATGTGTTTTGCAGGATTTTATGTATCTGTTGTGACACTAATTTTTATGGTTAAATTTGTTGTATATATGTTTTTGTTGGTTGTTATCATCTAATAATTCATGTATTAAATATTTCTGGTTTAATTTTATTTTAATGTGTTTTGATCAGATTGATGAATATGATGATTACAATTCAACACCTATGAGATGATATAGACGAATATACACATCAAGTGCACATGTACATACACGAAGTTGAACTGATATAGGCATCAAGTGCACATGTACATTCACGAAGGTCATTTGCGGCTTTTCAACAAAGATGACGATTTCATGTGTTTCTTATTTGTAATAGAATGAATTGTAACAATAGCCTTTTCTTTTGTTATTATAACTTTTAGAGGTTGGCATGTCAAAGTATTTGAAAAAGGTTCACTTTATACTGGACCTACATTCCTTATGCATATGTATTTGTTTTTATGTACTTCTCCAATATGTATTTTTGTATCTACATTCTTTTCACGAAACACATATGCACAAAGTAAATTTTAAACATGTATAGTATAATGCTAAAAAAGAAAAAGAACTTACCTCCTAAAATTCAATATAAAAATTATTTTCAATATATTATTAAAAAATGTAATTTTACTAAGCTTATTTCAAAAATTTGAATTTCTATAATTTTGGAATAAAACGTGTTTTATTAAAAAATAGGAAAAAAGAAGAAAATTGTAATTTGACTGTTATACCCTTTTATGTTAAACAATAAAAATTAATATTCGAAAAAAATTGATTGGTTGATGATGGTTCTTGCAGTTCTGTACATTTTTTTGGTTCTGAAAATAACCTTCCCCTATATATATATATATATATATATATATATATATATATATATATATATATATATATATATATATATATATATATATATATATATATATATATATATATATATATATATATATATAGTGTAAGGTTATTTTCAGAACCAAATAAATGTACAGAACCGCGAGAACCACTTTTATACTCTTAACAATACATATGTATTTTCATTATTATGTTTAAATTAACATTTAATAATTGTTTTATTGGTTATAAATCCGAGTATGATGAGCAATATGAAAAGTGCACATGTGTTCTCATATTATCCAACGAAAAGATAGTTATAATACATACAAAACAAATACATGTGCATGGTCGTAGGATACATGTTCCTAGTGACTTACGACAATGAAAATTCATGTATATCTACCTAATGAACTAACCCGATGAATCTACATGTGTATTTTAAGAGTAAAAAGGTGGTTCTCGCAGTTCTGTACATTTATTTGGTTCTGAAAATAACCTCACCATATATATATATATATATATATATATATATATATATATATATATATATATATATATATATATATATATATATATATATATATATATATATATATATATATATATATATATATATATATATATATATATATATATATATATATATATATATATATATATATATATATATATATATATATATATATATATATATATATATATATACTAACAAACATACAATAATCTATTTGTGTACGTCGAAAGATTAATATGGAAAGTATATAATCGGTTCGCTAGGTGAGTCGAGGCCAAACATAATCAAAAGTAAGTTTCTTTTAAACAAAAACCATAACTGTCAATCAATATAATAAATCGAAGAACGTTCTTTCAAACAAATTAATGAAACATACCCGCCCGTTGGGCGGGTTACGCAACTAGTATATATATATGCACGATTTTGTGTGCATAAAATTTTAACTAATGATCGCGAGGAAAAAGTTCAACATACACCCTTAGTTTAACATAGACTCAATCAACCAATCACAATCACCCATTTTTATCATGTAACAAAAAAACACAATTTTTAAAAATTAAATATCTCACAAACCGTTTATCGTTACGTAAAACAAAACATATCATCGCGACGAGAATTAAATCATCTATCTATCAAGGGGTACATGTATAACTTTCGACGAACTTTTTTTTCAATTTTTTTCTTAAGTCACGTCTGGAGAGAATCATATATGATTCGTCACGAAACATATATGATTTTCAGAAAATCATATATGATTCGCGACGAATCATATATGATTCGCGACGAATCATATATGATTCGCGACGAATCATATATGATTCGCGACGAATCATATATGATTCGCGACGAATCATATATGATTCGCGACGAATCATATATGATTCGCGACGAATCATATATGATTCTCTCCAGACGTGACTCAAGAAAAAAAAATCGAAAAAAAAGTTCGTCGAAAGTATATACATGTGCCCCTCGATAGAAATATGATTTAATTCTCGTTGCAATGGTGTATTTTTTTTCGTTTAACGATTTACCGTTTGTGAGATATTTAATTTAAAAAAAATGGTAGGAAGTGGGTTTTTTTAAAATGAGTGATTATTATTGGTTGAATAAGTTTATGCTAACTTAATGATATATAGATCTTAACTCGCGATGTGTTATTATAAACTTTTCAGCTTAGGAGTTATGGAAGGGTTCAACCGTGTCTATACTAGTCCCTGGTTATGGTTGCCCGTTAAATCAACATTTATTGTGAAATACACTTTGTAAGTTCTTAAAACACTTTTCATAATCCAAGGAGGTTATGAAATATTATTCTCTATTGTCATTATCTTTGATTTTAAAACGTTTTGGCCGACCAATTTTACATCAACCAAAAAACGACAACTCCTAACAAACTGAAGCTAAATTGTATGTAGTGTTAGATTCACTATGGAAGATAAAATGAAGAATTTGCACGGACATGCATGTGAGAGACACGCGAGGGTTTATGATCAACCTCGATTGGTTGAGTTGATATTTAATACAGTATTCTTCCGAATTTCCCGGTTCTTGGTATCTTAAACTGGAATCAGAGGGACAAGTTATGTATTCAAAATTAAATTATTGTTAAGCTGGGGGAATAGTGCCTCAAAAACTTATCGTCATCTTAGCGTCATATCAGATTTTTTTTTCTTCTCACTAACCCAACCAAAGCTCACATTTCAAGGGAAAAAAACTCATCACCACCCCACCTCCACCTCATCTTTCTATTAGAGGATATCATGGTCTAAGCCCGAATGTGGGTTAGGGTTTCTAGTATGTTCCATATTGCACAATAAATTCAGATCAATAACACAATACTTCTCATGAGTGTTAGACGAGGCTCAAGCCTATATAGGCTTAGGGCCCGTTAGGTTTAGGGTTAAGATAGCTTATTTACAAAGCTGTGTATTCATTATAAATACATATGTAATTCTTATTATATAAGGACATAAAACATTCAATCTTTATTATCTCTTAATACTTTCCACTATCACCTTTACTTAATTTATTCATACATTTAATTAAAAACGATACACGCGGTTAAATAAAACTGATACTCGGATGAATTAAAAACAAAAGCTTTTATGAAAAACGTAAACAATACATTGGGTAATTAAAAACATTACAAGAATATTAAAAACAACACATAAATAAATAAAAACGATACACAGATAATTTAAGAAGAAGAAAAAAACCGCGGATAAATTTTTAAAATCTCCCAACAATGAAGATACTGAAACCGACACCTATACTCAGCTTCATATTCACGAAGGGCGTTATTTGTTACATCCTCGTCAGTTTCTCCAATTACCCGTGTACGTTTTGCGTTGGTGTAACATACAACAAACCTACGCACGACACACATTAGGGACTTCCATTTCCGATTTATGCTTTCGTATGTTTGTTTCTTTGGATCATCTAAACGACCCTCCAGCATTTGCAAAACCAAGCCCCCAAAACTACGACTATTTGTTGGGTTACTTGACACGGAGTTTTTGGCAACAAAGCCCCAAGAACGACACAACGCTATTTCTTCCTCGGGTGTCCATAGTACAGGCGCCATTGGAGAAGTGAAAGAAGATGTTGAATTATGTGTTTGAGAGGAAGAAGATTAATATGAGTTGTGAAAAAAGTAAAAAGGGAGATTATATAGAAATAAATGGGGATAAAAATTAAATTTATGGGATAGTGTGAATGGTGAGTAACTCACTGGTAGTGAGATTTTTCTTGCCTTGATATCTTAACCCACGCGTGGGATTATGCGGCGGGTTTATGAGGGTAATGGCAACCCACGTGTGGGTTTTTGCCACCTCAGATCCACTAGTGGGGTTTTCTCCCCACTCCCCCAGCCTTAAAGATAAACGTATTAACACATAACTGTTTGTTGGCGCATTATATATAAGATTTAAAAAAATCAAATGGTTTTTATAAATAACACAAGCACGAATAAAATTAAGAAAAAATTACACGTTTCGTCTCTATGGTTTACATCAAAAATCATGTTTCGTTCTTAAGTCAAATTAAAATACACTGATCGTCTCTAATTTCGAAAGTTGTAACACTTGGGTGTTATCTTTTTTCGTTAAATCTATTTATTAAAGGGTTGTTTTTGTCTTTCTATTTCATTAACTAAAACCCATAAAGTCACGTTGTTTATTTTTTCTTCTAATTTTTTTTATTTTCTTTCTTATATCTAACTAACTCTCTCTCTCTCTCTGGGGGTTTCTTCTCTTTGAATACATACACGAATTTATTTAATTTTAATTTTAAATGAACGATATGCTATGTTTATTAAACTAGGATGGTTACCTGCGCTCCGCCGCGTGATGTTTGTGCGCACGTATTATATACGATGCGATGTACATGTTTAGAAAATATTCATGTTCAAAATCATACTTATATTTGGGGCAAGAATCCATACAACTTATACTTACATGTACCTAAAAAGAAGAAACACTATGTTAATGCAATAAAGCCTAAAAACGTTACTTGCAATTTTTGGTCTCGCTTAGTTTTGATTACGACAATATGTAAAAACAAGCATTTACAAAAACAACGAAAAACGAATTCTTGAGTTCAAGTATTTTTCATTTTATCCATTTTCACTTAAGGTATGAATAAACAAGTACTAATCTTAATCAAGTGATCCAGTGATTTAATCTTTTCTTAAAACTCACTTTTTATTAAGCGTGACAAGTTTTTAATTAAACTTTCTTTTTAAGAAAATGTTTTATTAAATTAAATATTTGAAAATTTGAAAATGGCATATTGTCTTTTTATTTAGAATATCCTTTCTGGATATTTTTATAACCAGATATGACCTCCACCACTAAAGGACAAAAAGGAAGCGGAGTCTAGCCCGGCGGTTCCTTAGCGCCTAGGCGGTTCCTTATCGATAAGGTACCGCGGGCTAAGATAAGGAACCGCGGGCAGATATAGCCGTTGGCCCTTTGTCCTATAAATAGTGGACCTTTCTCAGATTTTCAATTCACCTCTTTTGCACACAAATTTCCAGATTCAAACATACTTCTTAAATCACTCAAATCCTTGATTATTTGATTGATTACTACTTGTTTAGAAGTGAATCTATCTCATCCATCCCTTCCTCTTCAAGTGCAAAGAGAAGAACACTATCATTGTGAAGTGTTGAGTCCACCACCAAAGATCCTTTGAAGATCAAATCTTATACATCTGTTGTTGTGTAATAGTTGTGAAGATCCAAGTAGTTGTGTCTATTTGGAAGTTGTGTATGTACTAAGTATAGTTGTGTTGATTGGTCCTAGCTACGATTAGGGCTCGACTTTTAGCTTAGGGTCGGAAATTGGTTAAGCGACGTGTACGATTTTCTCTACCATAAGGAGCTTGTTGTGTAGTGAACTCTCGAGTAAGGAGTACTCGAGGAGTGGAGTAGGAACGAGGAGTGAGCTTCGTTGCCGAACCACTATAAATCCTTGGTGTTTGGTTTGATCTTTCTTTACCCGTAACTCTTTACATTCTTTATTCTTTGTGCATATATATTAGTTAGTATTAGTTTAAATTACACTATCATTGTTCATATTGTGCATAAGAAGATTTCACTTATTTCCTTAAGTCAAAGTTTTTGAGAAAAAGATTTTTTGAAAACCATCATTTAACAAGTAAATATAAGAAACTATTCAACCCCCACTTCTAGTTTCTACAATTGGTATCAGAGCGGGTTGCTCAAGTATTTTTAAAGTATATTTTATTTTAAAACTTGAATCGATCTATGGATTCCAACAAGTACCTAGAAGGGCAATCTATGCAAAGACCACCACTTTTTGAAACATATAGTTTTATTTATTGGAAAAATAGATTTGAGACTTATGTGAAATCAAAAGATTTAGATCTTTGGCATGTTATTACCAATGGTGATTTTTTACCTTATCAATTTAATGAAGTTTCTAAAACAAAGGAATTGGTCACTTTTGACAAAGCTAACGATGATACTAAAAAGAAACTTTCGAAAAATAATGAGGCTAAAATGGTGATTTATAATGCTTTACCTAAGAAAGAGTATGAAAGGATTTTTATGTGTGAAACCGCTAAATATATTTGGAACACTCTTTTAGTAACCCACCAAGGTAATAGCCATGTCAAAGAAAGCAAAATCGATCTTCTTGTCCAACAATATGAACAATTTGTCATCTTAGAAGATGAAGCTATTGATAGTGCTTTTGCTAGATTTAACACTATTATTACTAGTCTAAAAACACTTGATGAAGGTTTTTCTAGCAAGAACAATATTAGGAAGTTTCTTAGGGCCTTACATCCGAAGTGGAGAGCAAAGGTCACGACGATCGAAGAATCGAAAGATCTCTCAACTTTATCACTCGATGAACTCATAGACAACTTGAAGGTTCATGAGATGATAACTTTGAAGGACTCAGAATTGGTAAAGACCAAGAGTGAAACGAAGTCTCTTGCACTCAAAGCCAAGAAGGCACAAAGCAATCATGATAGTTCATCAGATAGTGATGACGAGGAGTATGCATTGGTGGTAAGAGATTTCAAGAGGTTCTTCAAAAGACGAGGTCAATACGTGAGGCAACCTAACAATGACAAGAAACCATTCTTAAAAAATCGGTTTGCCAAGAACGAAAAGGGTGATAGGAATTGCTTTAGATGTGGTGATCCAAATCATTTCATTAATGAGTGTTTAAAGCCTTCACGCGATAAGAATCACACGGCATTCGTTAGTGGTTCTTGGAGCGATAGCGGTGAAGATGTTGATGACAAACCCAAAGAGGAGAAATGTCTCATGGATCACACTTCTAAAGAGGTACATTTCGAAACCGAATATTATAGCAATGATAGCTCCACCTTAGATGATATTGAATTAGAAGGCCAATATGACAATTTACATAAACTTAGCCTTAAATTCATAGAAAAGAACAAAACACTAAAATCAACTAAAACTAAGCTTGAAAATGAGATTAATAAACTTAGGGAAAAATTAGGCAAGCTTGAGAAAAATAAAGAAGTTGATATAGGTTGCTTAAGTTGTGAGAAACTTAGGTTAGAGAATGAAGATCTCAAGAGCACCTCCATTAAATTAGAAAAGTTCATGAAAAGTACTAGTGCTCTTGATGATATGTTAAACAAACAAATTCACTCTAAGGAAAGACTTGGTGTAGGTTTTAACTCAGATGAAACATCAACTAGTGAACCTAAACAAGTTCGATTTTCTGAAAAACCATCTGCTGTACACGATCCCAAACTGTATGGGGCGGTTCCTTATCGATATGGAACCGCGGCCAGAAAACATTTTTGATGAAAATCCTGAACTTTCTGAAAAATCAAATTTAGGTGAACATCCTAAGCATCTTATTGTTAACAAAGTGAAATTACCTATACTTGACGACAATGCTGTTGATAAGTTCTATAAGCCTTTGAGTAAACCTCTAATGGGAAATAAAAGTTTCTCAAGACCATCTTCTACTCCACCAAGAGTACAGAATGAGTCTAGGCCTAGAAGTAGAACGACAACACCTAGAGGAGATAGTCAAACAATTCACGACCTAGAAGTAAAACTCCAACACCTAGAAGGAATGACCATAACTCTAAACCAAGATCAAATACACCTATGAGAAATAATAAACAACAAAATGGTTATATGAATTTTTATCCTCCTCCTTTTTGTTCTCCATGGGGAAACCTTCCTCAATTCATGCATCCCAACCAAATGCAAGGGATATTTGGAACTAACAATTTTGGACCCATGAGATATTGGGGACCAAATGTTTGATCGTCTTTGTTGTTACCTAGATATGCTTGGGAATTGATTTGGAACCCGACGAGTGGACTAAGGATAGTGGTTGTTCTAAACACATGACGGATAATCGAAGTTTGTTCTCACGGTACAAAGCATATGATGGAGGTAACGTCACATTCGCTAGTAGTCTACGTGGTAATATCATTGGCAAAGGTACGGTTTCTCTTGACTCCATGACTATTGAAAATGTTGAGCACGTAGATAATTTAGGGTTTAACCTTTTAAGCATAGGTCAAATTTGTGACAATAAGTGTAAGGTCATCTTTTCGGAAAATGATAGTGAAATCGTAAAAGATGGAAAGGTCATTGGTAAAGGTATTAGAAAGCATGGGCTTTATGTCATGAAGGTCAATAAGAAGTCAAAAGACAATATATGTCTTGCGACTATAGATGATAGTTCTACTCTTTGGCATAGGAGATTAGGTCACACTAATATGCGTCTAATTCAATCTTTAGTCTCTAAGGAGTTGGTAAGACACCTCCCCAAGATGAAGTTTAATAGTCACTTTTGTGATGCTTGCAAAGTTGGAAAGCAAGTTCACTCAAATCACAAAGCTAAGAATTTGGTTTCAACCTCTCGGTGCTTAGAACTCCTACATATGGATCTCTTTGGACCTACCGCCATACGGACTTATGGAGGTAACCTTTATACCTTAGTTATAGTTGATGACTACTCTAGATTCACTTGGACTAGATTTTGGCATCTAAGAATGAAGCTTTCGAGCATTTCGAAATCTTTAGTCGAAGAATTCAAAATCAACTAGGATGTCCAATTGTCTCTATTAGGACAGATCATGGTAGGTAATTTGATAATGAAGTGCAATTTGGTGCCTTTTGTGAAGCTCATGGTATTACCCATAACTTCTCGGCTCCTCGCACTCCACAATCAAATTGGGTAGTTGAAAGGAAGAATAGGACCATCCAAGAGATGAGTAGGACGATGTTAAACGAGCAATCTTTGCCTCAACAGTTTTGGTGCAATGCCGTGGACACATCGACTTATATTCTCAACCAAATTCTTATTCGACCCTTCTTAGGAAAAACCCCCTATGAGATTCTTAAAGGTAAGAAACCCTCATTGGAATACTTTAGGGTGTTTGGAAGCAAGTGCTTTATCCTCAACACCAAATACTACCTTACCAAGTTTGACCCAAAGTCTTACGAAGGTATCTTTTTAGGTTATTCCCTAACTAGCAAAGCCTACATACTCCTTAATAGAAACTCGGGCGTAATTGAAGAATCACTTAACGTGACTTTTGATGAAACCCATCCTTTAACCAAGACACCACCATTGGTTGATGATGACTTGGATGAAGTAGAAGTAGTTAGAGCCAAAGAGGTTAGAAAAATAGGAGTTGAAGACCTTAGTGTTGAAAAGGAAGTAAACATTAAGGAGTCTAAGGATCATACTCTCAGTAATATCATTGGCGGCTTAAATCAAAGGACCCTAAGATCTCAAGTCCAAAACCAATGTAACTTCTTTTGTTTCGTCTCCTTGATTGAACCAAAGAATGTTAAATAAGCTTTGACGGATGAGAGTTGGGTCATTGCGATGCAAGAAGAATTGAATCAATTCGTTGCTAATGATGTTTGGGAACTTGTTCCTCCACCTAGAAGTTCTACCATTATAGGAACCAAATGGGTATATAGGAATAAGCTAGATGAGAATGGTGTTATGTCTCGTAACAAAGCTAGACTTATAGCACAAGGCTATAATCAACAAGAACAGATTGATTATGACGAGACATATGCACCGGTACCTAGATTAGAATCCATTAGAATCCTTTTAGCCTACGCTTGTGCCTTAGATATTAATCTTCAACAAATGGATGTAAAGAATGCGTTTCTTAACGGTTTGATCAATGAGGAGGTATATGTGGCTCAACCTCCCGGCTTCATTGATTTTGAGAAACCGGATCATGTTTTCAAGCTTAAGAAGGCACTTTATGGTCTTAAACAAGCACCCAAAGCTTGGTATGATAGACTTAAAGCGTTTCTTGTCAAACATGAGTATGCCATGGGAATGGTAGACAACACTCTCTTTACAAAGAAGAAAGGTTCTCATATCATAATCGTGCAAATATATGTTGATGACATTATATTTGGCTCAACTTGTCAAGAATTGTGTGATGACTTTTCCAAAATCATGCATGATGAGTTCGAAATGAATATGATGGGAGAACTTAACTTCTTTTTAGGACTCTAAATTAAACAAATGGACGATGGTATTTTCTTTAGTCAATCTAAGTACGCTAAAGAAATGCTAAAGAAATTTAGATTAGAAGAATCTAAACCAATGAAGACCCCTATGGCCTTGGATACTAAACTCACCGTAGATGATGATTGTTAGTCGGTAGAAAACACCAAATATAGAGGTATGATTGGTAGTTTGTTGTACCTAACAACAAGTCGACCGGATATCATGTTTAGTGTTTGCCTTTGTGCTCGCTTCCAAGAGGCTCCCAAAACCTCTCACCTTGAAGCGGTTAAGCGTATCTTCCGATACATTAAAGGCACTATACATTTAGGACTATGGTATCCTAAAGGGACCGGCGTAGAAACCATTGTCTATGCAGACTCGGATCATGCGGGAGACTATGTGGACCAGAAAAGCACTAGTGGTGTTTGTACCTTCATGGGTTGTTGTTTAACTTCTTGGTTCTCCAAGAAACAAACCGCTCTTGCGATATCCACTATGGAATCCGAGTATGTGAGTGCCGGAAAACCATGCCAACAAGCTCTATGGATGAAGCAAGCGCTTGTTGATTACGGGATTTGTCTTGATGATGGTCCCATCATGTGTGACAATAAGGGTGCTATAGACCTTAGCAAGAATCCCGTGCAACATTCGCGAACCAAGCACATAGAAATTCGTCACCATTTTCTTAGGGATAATGTTCAAAAGGGGAACATTTCAATTGAGAAGGTACCCTCCGAGGATAACTTAGCCGACATCTTCACTAAGCCACTTAAGAGGGAACCTTTTAATTACTTGTGTCTAGGTCTAGGATTAATGGAACATATTCCTTAATTGCTTTCCTTTATTGAGTCTTTTTCTTTCCTTTGAGTCTTGTATCACTTTGAGTCCTTGAGTCTCCTAAACTCTTCTTGAAACTCTTCTCTTCTCCTTTTCAAAATCCTCAAAGTCTCTTTCAAAAATGGTTGAGAAATGTTTTGACATTGTTAATTCAATCTAAAAACGTTTTTCATAGATTCTTGCTATTAATCTCGAGCTTACATAATTCATATGTATGATTCTCTCAAACATAGCAAGAACAAGATAGAATCATGGAGGATCATTGTGTCATGGCTTAAGGTCTTGTCTTACACACTTCCTACATCGATTTTTAAAATCCATGTATTTTGGTCAATTCTCTATTTGGTGAATTAGTATGTGTTCTCTTTGTCTATCTTTGCTTTCAAGCATATCCCTATGTTAAGTTAGATTAGAAAAATAAGATTTGCTGAAAAATCTTCCTTCACCACCAAACCTCAACCACTGTAGGCGGTTCCATATATGAACCGTGGTTCCTTATCAATAAGGAACCGCCGGAAGCAATAAGGAACCGCGGAAAGTGCTTCCTTATTTTTCGGGTATTTCTGAAATTCCAAATTTGTTCCAACATTTTTGTGAATCTTTGCTTCAACCCTTTGACCACCCCAAAAATACCTTGAGCCTTCCCTATTAAACCATAAGCACTTTGCCTTACTTCACATCCCAAAATGTCTTACTCTCCCAATGAAAGCCTTGATTCTCCTCCATTCTCCCCAATTGCTTTCAATCCCAATTCACCCAAGAACACTCTTAATCACATATCTCCTACCAAGAATGTTGATTGTGGAACATCTTTTCTTCCACCACCACCCTTTAGTGTTCTTCCTCCTTCTCATGATAATGTCATGCACCATGGGACATATTGTCATTGTTTTCAATATCAACATCTTGCTATGGCACACATCTATGAGGAGTTGAGCTACATCAAGAGTCTCTTAATCAAGCCTCCTCTTCACTTTGATTATGAGATCTCCACCAAGCCACCACCACCACATTCCGCCACTACCTTGTCTTTCATATAAGCATTGGTTGCTTATCCTCAAGACACCTTTTTCTTTTAAGCAAATCTTAGAATTCTAGATTAACTAAGATTAGATTTATGATTTTGGCTTGTTTTCTATTTCATACATCTTTGTATGACTCTTTTCTTATTTTTTATATGACTTCACTTGGATCTTAGTCTTTGTGTTTTCTTCTCTTTTATTCTTTTAGTGTGACCTTTAGCTATATCTTGTTGGTTGTTTCTTATGTTCAACTAACCCTTCTATGTAGCTTGTCACCGTATCTCGATTCCTTGGTGCCCCAAGCTAGGGGGAGTAAGCACCAAGGGGGAGTCTTTGCAAAGTCCGTCTCTTCAACACCGACTTGTGCAACCTTTTTGCTTCGACAAAGGGGGAGAAATGAATAAAATCGTCTTCAAAAATCTTATGTTTTGTATGATAGAGTTTATATATTGTCGGAATCAAAAAGGGGGAGATTGTTAATGCAATAATGCCTAAAAACGTTACTTGCATTTTTCGGTCTCGCTTACTTTTGATTACGACAATATGAAAAAACAAGCATTTACAAAAACAACGAAAAACGAATTCTTGAGTTCAAGTATTTTTCATTTTACCCATTTTCACTTAAGGAATGAATAAACAAGTACCAACCTTAATCAAATGATCAAGTGATTTAATCTTTTCTTAAAACTCACTTTTTATTAAGTGTGACAAGTTTTTAATTAAACTTTCTTTTTAAGAAAATGTTTTATTAAATTAAATATTTGAAAATTTGAAAATGGCATATTCCCTTTTGATTTGGAATATCCTTTCTGGATATTTTTATAACTAGATATAACCTCCACCACTAAAGGACAAAAAGGGAGCGGAGTCTAGCCCGTTGGTTCCTTAGCGCCTAGGCGGTTCCTTATCGATAAGGTACCGCAGGCTAAGATAAGGAACCGCGGGTAGATATAGCCGTTGGCCCTTTGTCCTATAAATAGTGGACCTTTCTCAGATTTTCAATTCACCTCTTTTGCACACAAATTTCCAGATTCAAACATACTTCTTAAATCACTCAAATCCTTGATTATTTGATTGATTACTACTTGTTTAGAAGTGAATCTATCTCATCCATCCCTTCCTCTTCAAGTGCAAAGAGAAGAACACTATCATTGTGAAGTGTTGAGTCCACCACCAAAGATCCTTTGAAGATCAAATCTTATACATTTGTTGTTGTGTAATAGTTGTGAAGATCTAAGTAGTTGTGTCTATTTGGAAGTTGTGTATGTACTAAGTATAGTTGTGTAGATTGGTCCTAGCTACGATTAGGGCTCGAATTTTAGCTTAGGGTCGGAAATTGGTTAAGCGACGTGTACGGTTTTCTCCACCATAAGGAGCTTGTTGTGTAGTGAACTCTCGAGTAAGGAGTACTCGAGGAGTGGAGTAGGAACGAGGAGTGAGCTTCGTTTCGTTGCCGAACCACTATAAATCCTTGGTGTTTGGTTTGATCTTTCTTTACCCTTAACTCTTTACATTCTTTATTCTTTGTGCATATATATTAGTTAGTATTTGTTTAAATTACACTATCATTGTTCATATTGTGCATAAGAAGATTTCACTTATTTCCTTAAGTCTAAGTGTTTGAGAAAAAGATTTTTTGAAAACCATCATTTAACAATTAAATATAAGAAACTATTCACCCCCCCCTTCTAGTTTCTACACACTATAAACATGTTTTGACCGTTATGTATGCAACATATAAGGAGTAATACGAAGGCCCAAGGAACAGTTTCAAAATAGGTGTATACAAAGCAAGATGGGAATTAGAAGAGTAATGTAGGCGATCAAAACAGACCAGTTTGGGGCTGGATCAGATTGTAGGTCATCGAAACAGGCGAGTAGCTCGTCATTTTTCTCCTTTTTTTATCGAGACTGGGACCAGATAGTGCAATGCATGTGTTGGGTTAGCTCTTCGCATAATCACCACAGATGAGTCTGCCAAAGCTATAATAGCTATTAAACTGATCTCTTTTCAATAAACTCTCTTCATTAGGCATGGTGGCTTCCTTCAAAGACATCTTTTATCATCATTTTTGTGACCAAAGGCCCGAAACTAACACACTCTACATTGCTAATTTATATTCCATACAGCCTTACCCTTCTTGCAAAACTAGTTTCCATCCTTCCATCCTGAAACAATGACACATTTAGATACTTATTTACAATATTTGTTACCTGCTCTAATATATCATTGAAAAGACACATTTTCCATCGTTAATGACAACAAATAAGTATATGGAATGTGGAGAATCTTACAATCAAGAACTGTCGAGATGTGTGACTAAAATTCAAATTGATATATGCAAATTGACAGTTTAAAGCCACTTCAACAACCCTGAAACAGTAATCCTGTATCATATTTAAGCATAGTGTGTATGACCAATGGATTAGGCACTTAACTATAAAAAATGATCATAACAGTTATAGAAATACAATATATATTATATGCGTATTTTACATACATTTCATGAAAGCTTGATCAATAAAGTGCTTATATGTTAAGCAATCAATTTTAAAATAGCAATCTTAACCTAATTGTCATTTTTAATAAGAACTTGTGTAGCATAAACCCTTTCTTGAAACTACAAATAGATAAAAAAAACATCATACCATGAGGCACCTTTTCTAGCTGCAATGTTGGGAGGCGAATCATGCAACCGTTGATCCTGAAGAATGATAGGCAGCGGTTATACACTTATATTCCCAACAACCGAATTAGCACCCTCGTTATCTCCGTGACTTATTTTGGAAACGACAACATGTGCACGTTCCAGGATCACCTTTTGCACAACGAATCCATAAAATTTGTAAAAAAGAGGATATTAAAATACTGCAAAGTGCTTTAAAATAAGCAATCCCAAACAACCTAATAATATGCAGAGTAAAAAAAATCATCCGCCAGTATTTCTTTTCATTGTGTCTAAATACTCTATTTCAGCGTAAGCCTATAATCCATAAACTCAGAAGCCTACGTTAATAAACTTCTAATAATCTCAAATAGTCACCTACATCCTGTAAAAACAATAACATATAATATACACGATCAAAACCAAAAAGACTGAATCTTTATAACAATAAAAAAGGATTAAACATTGAGATAATAGACAATTAAATGCTTTATTAGGTTGTATAAGGTATTGTTGACCCGCCTGAATCGTAGCTACACGACCGTCCACCCACCCCCAAGTTAGACCTAACAAATTGACCCTTCTTGTGGGTTTGATTGAAGCGTTAAAATACGTGTGGGTGGATTTTTTTGAGAATGAATTTAGCGTATATTGGGGCGGTTATTTTTTTATCAATGAGGGAGAAGTAGGGAAAAAGTTGTATTCATTAAACATCATGACAAACATCTTAATACGACTAAAAAAGAGAGACGGATTAAATCCACTCAAAAGGTTGGACATATGTTAAAAAGAAAACTGGAATGTGAGAGTGATTAATAAAAAAAGGCAGCAACTGTTCAAAAACGAAAACATACCAATGGATGATCAACGTCGACGGCGAAAAGCATTACCTGTGCTGATGAGATGAAAGAGAGATGAATTAGGACTGAAATATTTTTCCTCTCACATGTACCCCTCTCGCCCATTGTTAAAACCACCTTGCATGTCTAGTTACACTCACTTGATCCAGCAGACCAGAAACGGTGATCTTTGAATCAGATACACAATACATTGTCTAAAAAAATTGTATAACATAGGGTTTTACAGATGGATACCAATTAGAAACTTATGATAAATTATAACTTGTTTCACACAATGTTGGCACAAATAAGTACATAACCATGTTCTACTAAAACTAAGGTCCAAAAATATACAAACATGTGGATACACTTTTTGTACTTTACAGGTCTCCAAGACATGTAAAACGTATGTCTGGATTAGTATGATGCATCACCGCCTGCAATGTCATGGTCTTGGCTTCGAGGGACCAGATTTTCGCCAGTCGCCTACTTGCCTTGAGTTGTAAGAAGTATGCGACCAGTCTTAGCATATGCTTCCCAGAAATCATTTTTGTTTTTTAACCAGTAACTGTAATAATGTGACCTTGCATATATAAGCTGTTTTTGGCAGACGTTCTTGAACGCGCATATAATTTCACTGTGGGTTGCAAACTGCATCTTCTTTTCAAGGTCACAGGTCATCCTTCCCACATGCCTCAGACTCCTTTATGCGGATTTCTCTTAACTGCTATAGTAGGCGGTGCACTCACGACCATCAATGAAACCAGATCTGCCCATAGTCGAGGTCCGAACTGCAGAGTTATATCCAAGTTGGTAGTAAGTCATATGAAACCTTATTTTATAACCAAAAACACAAAAAAACATATAAAACCAAAATTAAAAAAATGAAAAATAAATTACTTCTGAGATTAACGCACCAAACCAATCCCTAATCCTACAGACTGACATTGTATGAAAAAAATTTTACAGTTGATAAAAGGGTATACCTTAAGGGTGTGTTTGGTAGAGAGAATTGGAAGTAGAGAAATGGAAATGATTTCATTTCCATTGTTTGGTTGATAGGGAAATAAAAAGGGTAGAGAGTTGATTTCTTAAGGAATTATATCCTTTGTAATTTTTGTGGAAATCATTTCCACTGTGTTTGGTGTGGAAACCATCTCCTCTAACACAAAATGGGATGGTGGATTTTGTGCCAGGTCGTGCGGTGATTGATGCAGCATATCGTAAATGAGTCAACTATGAGACTAAGTGTTCAGACATTGGTTATGGTTTTCTCCCCTTTTAATTTTCCTCATTTGGGGAATTAGAGAAGGATGCGGTTTCCTTACTGAAGCGGATCCAACAGTTCTCTATGACTCAAGACATTGGAGCTCGTGTTGCTGCACATATTTTTAATAGGATTAGTTTTGCTATAGCAAAAGGAGTGGGTGCCCAGATAGTATCTCGGCTTCCCACTAATTTCTTGTAAATCCTATTATACTAATGAAGTGATGTTTCATTAAAAAAATAATAATAATAATATTATAATAAATAATAAAAATAATAAAAATATATAATATATAATAAATAATAATAATAATAATAAACTTTAAAAATAAAAATAAAAATAATAATATTAAAATAATAATTATAAATATTAATAAATAATAATAAAAATTAATAATAATAATAATAAATAAATAATTAAAATAATAATAATATATAATATATAATAAATAAATAATAATAATAAAATTTAAAAATAAAAATAAAAATAAAAATAAATAAAAATAATAAACTAATAATATTAATAATATTAATAATATTAATAAATAACAATAAAAATAAATAATAATTAATAATAAAAAAAATAAAAAATAAAACATAATAAAATAATAAAATGATGTAATAATAATAATAATAATAATAAAATAATTCTATGTTACCTCTAGTTCTCCTGCCCCCTAGTTTATGAAGTCTTTGGCAATAAGATATTTTGGTATCGTTGATGGACTTCTTTCGTCTCGATATAGTTTGAGTAGACGCCAGGAGACTCTTCTTAGCTGCGTGCGTGCTCCTCATGCACAGGATTACCTCTTTACTATTCCTATTGATGGGTTGGGGCAACGGATGAACCCACGTTAGTTTAGACCTGTAATATGTTATCGTTCGGCGGTTCCTTTGTTTAATGATGGATCTTCTTGTCCGAGTTGTCATGTGCATCGGTTGGACCAGTGGGGTGACCATGATGTTCACTTCTCTAGTGAGGTAGGTGTGAGGTTCAGCATAATCTGGTGCTTGACATGTTGGTTGATATCTGTTCTAGAGTTGGTGTTTCTGTGCAGAAAGAGGCTCATATGGGATTTCTTTCAGCTGATGGTCGAGACCTTCGTCCAACGGATTTATTGTTGCATAATTGGTCAAGGTAAAGATGGTTGCTTGGATGTCACGAGTGTCTCACCGTTTGCTGGTGCGGGTTTGGATTCGTGTGTCCCCGGGATTGCTTTGCGGACTACTTCGCAGAAGAAAAGGAGGAAGTATTCTTCTATTTATGTAGAGCATGGTTATTCGTTCATCCTTTTTGCCTTCTCTACTTTTGGGGAGTTTGACGAGGAAGCCTTGGTTACTCTTTCGCGTCTCAAGCGCTTATCTGTTTGTCATTCTAATGATGCTAGGAGTGGCTCTTTTTTATTTTCTAGACTTGGTTTCTGTATTCAAAAGGGGGTGGAAGCGCAACTTGTTTCGCGACTACCTTCCAATTTTTTGTGATTAATAAATAAAATATTTTCAAATTAAAATAATAATAATAATAATAATAATAATAATAATAATAATAATAATAAAAATTATTGTTTATTTATTATTTCCATTTAATATTTAAAAAAAAGATTTGCATGAGTATTTTTTTTCAAATATTTGACGTCACCAAACAAAGGAATTCCGTAAATCATTTCTTTGGATTTCATTTGCAAGAATACAACTCTCTACTTCATTTCTAATATCTCCAATTCTCTCTACCAAACGTGCCTATTTCTCAAAGATCACCACATAATACATTAGATGTTCGCTTACATAACTGATAGGTGTGTAAACACCCATCCTTTTTACCACTTAATTACAATAATAACCGAGCCGAAACGTGTATTTTATGTCATTTATGTCGGAATTATGTGTGGTTTGTGTTTTTGTTGTGATTTAGGACGAAAATGTGGAAAGGGGAGAAAACACGGGCATTTACGGGCTTTTATTGAAGAAAAAGATGAAAGACGAAGTCAAGAAGTCAAGAGTGCAAAAAGAACGGAAGTCCAAGACCAATTCTGAAGATTTATCAAAGAAAAAGTCAAAAGACGGAAGTTTACTAAAAGTCGAAGAACTCAAGTCTTATTTATTGAAGAATTAAAAGACGAGTCCAAAGAAATCCCGAGCCAAAAGTCATTAAAGTTCAAGATTTAAGAAGATTAGAAGGCTAATGGTGCAATTAAATGAAGATTAAAGGCTTGAGGGACTTAATCATGCAATTAAGAAGAAATGAAGGAGGGGAGGAAGCTTCCTAAGCACTCCTTAATCCTCCCCTATAAATAGATTAGGAAGTTAATCATTTCATTTTGTTGGGTGGATTGACAAACCATTTCTTCCATTTTAAATTTATGCACATTTAATTTCATGTCCATTTACATTAATTGTCTTGCACCTTAATTACCATTTAATTTCAAGTAAGTGTTCTTTTAATTCTTGTTAATCTTTATCTTTATTGTTTGATCTCCTTCTTCCTTTCTTTAATCTTTATGTTGATTTGTTTATGTTCATGTTCTTGATTTTTATTGATTTATTTAAGTGGGATTTGATTATCTTGATTAGTTTTGTTAGTTTTGTTGTTTTGGATTGATTGTTTATGATTAATAGTTGTTTATTGATTAGTTAAATTTAATCTTGTGGTTGATTTTGTTAAGTTTGATTAGATTCGTGTGAATATTCTGTTCCCTGTTCTTCGGGGTGTTTGTTACTGTATCTTTCCCAGGAAACGTTACTGTTCTTCCCAGTTATTCCGAGTGAAGGATTGTGAAGAAAATATTCCGAATCAAAGGCACTCATCCGGAATAAGTGACATATTCCGGATCAAACTGTTCTATTCGGAATAACCAAACATTCCGGATCAAAGGTTAGCAAAAGTTTCATCCGGAATATCCATTATTCCGGATAAGGGAATTATTCCGGATAGACAGGATATTCCGGATAGATCAAACATTCCGGATAGACCAAACATTCTGGATCAGCAAGGATATTCCGGATCAAGAAGATATTCCGGATCAAGAGCTTCCATCCGGAATAAGTGACATATTCCGAGTAAGGAGTTCTATTCGGAATATTATTCCGGATCAAGGATTATTCCGGATCAACAGCAACATTCCAGATCAAGGCCATTATTCCAAATAGAGGTGTTTATTCCGGATAGGTGACATATTCCGAGTAAGCCATTTATTCTGGATCAAAGTTTTGGGGAAATATTCCGAGTGAAGAATAACATTCCGAACGAAGGTGATATTCCGGATGAATGTTTATTCCGAATAAGGGTATTATTCCGGATGAGCTAATTTTCAGGTTTCTTTAATTTCAGTTTTTAATTTCAAGCTTTATTTTTCCCGCCTTTTTCCTTAGACGCACTTTAAGTTTATTTGCCTTAGATTTATTTTAGCCTTGCCTTAGTTTAAGTTTTAAGTTTTAGTTGCGTTTTAAGTTTGCCTTAGTTAGATTTAAGTTTCTTTATTTATTTTTATTGCCCTTTAATTTCAGTCACGCTTTTAAATACTTGCCTTTTACTTTAAATTAGACTTAGATTTAAATTACTCGCACTTTTACTTTAAAGTTTTGCACTTTTATTTTAAAAAAACACCAAAAATATTTGTTTCACCAAAAACAATAGAGTCGCACTTTAAGCCGGAAATCATTTCGTTAAGATACCGAGAACACGAACTTTAATTTTTATACGGGCAAAATTTCAGTTATCAAAATGGCGCCGCTGCCGGCTCTTTTCGTAAAGATTAACGGTTTTCTGTGAGAGACGCGTTGCTTTTTGGGATCCGTTCACTTGTGAGCGTTATTTTCTTGCTTAAAAAATTCAAAAAACCATAAAAATTAAAAATTGATAAAAATCCATAAAAATTAAAAATTTTAAAAATTCAAAAAGATTTTATCTTTATTGTGTATATATATTGTCTTTGCGTTTGGTATTGTTTTCTTTTGCCTTTGTAGGTGTATGCGTACTAGATCTTCTAATTATCAAGAGCCCGAGACTCGAGAAGATTTAAGTATGTCAGGTGTTAACAACAACAATAATCCACCGCACCTCAACAATAACAACAATGTTCTTCCACAGCCCGATCTTCGGACAATGGAGGAGCTTTGTCAACCTACCATGTTTGGACGAGGAGGACCGATTGCGCCGATGCAAATCACGGCTCCGGAGTTTTCGTTGAAGCACCGCATGATTCAGCAAGTGCAAACAAATCCTTTTAGAGGAATGCCTGATGATGATGCCAACAAACACCTCGACAAGTTCATTACAATCACTCAAAGCATGAAGTTTCCCGGTGCCACAATGGATGTTCTTCGCCTTCAACTCTGTTGGAAATACGTTTTACGTATTTATGAAGGATCGGTCGCTCCAACTATAATTATGTAACGGGCTCGTGATCTATTTACTTATTGTATAGTCCATATAGCCCACATGTAGGGTGGGCTATATATAACCCCTCCTAGCATGTTAGGAGGGGGTTGTTGATTCACATTTTACACTTTAATCATTATTCATCTTTTCTTTCTCTCTCTATCTTTCCCCTTTTCTCTCCTTTCTCTCTCTAATCCTTCATCTCTTTCCTTCATTTCTTTATGTTTATCAACTAAATCAACCAACCTAATCCACCAAATCAATCACATAGAATAGGCCATTAATTACGTAGACCTTCAATTGGTATCAGAGCCATGGTTAGTATATAATTAATTACATGTACTTATATACTTTTATGGGACGAATTTATATAAATGATTAATAAATTGAATACAAGTACATATACTAGTATTATAAGTAAAATATTTATTTTACTTAAACGAGAAACATAATTACAAGTTTAAATGGTTGTTGTTAATACTTGTACTACAGCACTGTAGCATTAATAAACTGAATTAAAAATCTGTATAAGCATACGCATACGTTCCTCGTATTATTTATTAAGACTGTACTATTTGATTAGGCAGTAGCTTGTGGCGTGAGCATTATTTGGATATTCATATTATACAGCTTTTGCAAACTCCAAAGTGAAGTTTACAGCCCCATATGAACTATTGATAAACTTTTCCTTTACGGGAAGAAAACATGCAACTATTTTATTGGACATAACTGAATTGTATAAACTTGATTACGATTGACTATTATAGAAACTGTTAAATTATTATAATTGCCCGAATGTTATAAATAGATCTATTTGGGACTGACCATCCCCATCTTGGTGAGTCATGCTCACTTTTACTTGGCCGGGACAATAGATGTATACCATGTTGGAACTGGGTTTGGGTGTCTTTTTGTAGGACACCAAGTTCTCATCTGTTGAGGACTATGGAAAGTTAAGCTTCAGTTTCGAGTAATAGAAAATGTAATCTACCCTTCTTAGTAATAACGCTTTGTGCATTGTTACTACTATGATTGATGTATGTCCAAACTAATCTTTATTAAACCTGTAAATTCACCAACTTTATGTTTACCCTCTAAGCATGTTTTTCTTAGGAAAATGAAGTTAATACGTGGTGTGTGCATGGACTCAAGCATCATTGTAATCTGCATTGTAGGACTCATCAGGGGGTTCTATTTAGGAAAAATAAACACCTTACTTATATCATGTTGAAGACAATATTTATAAATTTTCACAATGATCATGTAATATGTTTTGAATAGTTTCTTATCTTATGCTCTATGAACTATGTGTTATCGATCCACCCTTGTGACATCTCAATTGATAATTCAGCAAAATATTTTGACCCGACCCGGGGTGTCACATATATTATCAGCTCTGTTGTTACCAGCAACATGCTCAGTCTTCAGGTGACATTACTCTTTCAATTCAAATATTATGTCTTTTCCATTGCAAAGAACTAAACATATGCTTTATTGAGCCTGCAAGTTGCAATCAATTGTATCATATGTCATAGGACCAACAGTAATATCTATATGCCAAATTATGTATAGATTTATAATTTTATATTAACCTAAACTATTGTCTCATGTTGTGATCAAGATTCTCAAATTTTGCAATTCATATTCTTTTTTATTGGACGATTTAGCCTTTAATCTCGAGTATATGTGCATCCTTATTTAGATGGTGTAAGTAATACCTGAACCCTACTTTATGCACGAGCCGCTCTACAAAAAGAAAATTTAGTGCGTTCTTCACAAGGCTCCTACGCACGAGCTGCTCTACAAAAAGAAAACTCAGTCCAGTCTTCACAAGTCTCTTGTATATTTTTATCCGTATATTATTGAAGCTAATATTATCGAGGTAAAATTACTAAGCTTCATATAATATGTTATCTGATGTATGCTCAACAGTTACATTAACCTTTAGATAATTGTATATCTTCCCAGAATATCGTCAGTGAAAGTGTATTAACTTATGAAATTGTAATGCAAAATATAGCAACACATGATAAAGCGCGAAATTGCTCTAAATGGTCGAAGGGTTTTGCCAAATCCCGGTATTATCTAATACCAGGGCATACTCACAAGCTAATATCACAAAATATAACAAAATGGTAATATTGTCGAAGGGGCGTTTTGAACCCTGATGTACTCTTGTAGCAAAATGCATTTGGTTCTTACGTCTGAACCGTTTGTTACCCAATTGCAGAAAACAGGTGTGTGGAAGAGGAGTTTGTGTGACACCATCCATTTATGTACCTCACATATGCGTGTGAGAATATAAGACCACATATGAATTTCTACCTATTGTTGTTAATAGATAGCTAATGCATCGAATATGATTACCAAATAGTAATTTTACAACAATAATCTAAATATGTAAAAAAAATGAACTCAAAATCACTTTCAACTCATTACGCCCATCTATTTTTGTCCTACTTTAGCCTATATTTATTTGACCCGTTTGAGATTTAACATCCCAAACTGACCCACTGATAATTAATTGGGTGGGATTGCCACCTGTAAATTGTATGTGAGTTTATGTTTACGTGTAGGAATTTTTCTGTCTGCAGATGAGAGTGTTCTTATTTTTGTGCATAGATATCGTCCCAGATTTCTATCAACCTCTGATGGTTTGCTGGTCTACTATGAACCCTATGAGATTCGACATTCATGTCTTCTTACGATTGAGCAGAATGAAGATTCTGATCCTCTTGCAGCAGACGATGACCCCAGCAATCCTATTAATGCAACAAAGAAATGTATTACTTTACCTTTTGTGGATGCAAATGGATTTAACAAGAATGAGGTGGCTTTTAGATTGACTAATGCGATCAAAGAGGTATAGACTTTTTTTTTGCTTCACACGCCTCATTGTTGCTTTTTAAACTGAAAACTAATATTGCCATGCTTGTCATGTCAAGCAGATAAGGATTAGTTATCTAGAAAATGTGCCTGGCAATGAGCTGATTTTCCAGCCTTATAATGGTCTAGAAGCTTTTGTATGTAGATTTTTTTCCAGTGGGACATGCAACAAAGGAAGTGAATGCTTATATTCCCATTCATTAGAGGCTAGAAGACCAGTTTGTATGTTTTTCTTATCGTTGCAGGTACGCACTATCTTTCGGAGAACATTAAATCTTTGGTGGTATCGTATAACTGTTTGCTTTGTTCTTTTTCTATTTTTATTTCATTTAAATACATGTGACGGGGGTGACAAAATGGTGTTGGGTAATTTTTTAACGTATGTTTGTATATAAATATTTTATATATGTGCGTGTAGGGTAAGTGTTTCTAACGACTGGTCTATATAAACAGTCAATTATGACGCACATACCTCTATATTATGTTTAGGGTTGATGTGTAAAAGAAGAATTTTTTTTTTATCAAACTTAACATATACAAATATCTTTACCTCTATATTATGTCTATCCATCGTCTAATTCTCCAGAAAATAAGAGAGCTTAAATGGACTAGAGCTGTAGTGGGAGTGTTTATAAGAAGTAAACCTAACAGATTACGAGTCTTTTATGATCTCTATGTACAAAGTTTTTTGTGATGCTGACTGTTGACTTGTTGTCCCATGCTTAAGTCATTAGTTATTGATAATTGTCACGTGTGTGATTCACATATAGTGATTGTCGCTAAAATAGATTTTGGCACCCTCCACCATGATGCTCCCATTATAACAATTCTTATAAAAGTTATAGTAGTTTCTATGTGCGATTTACAGAAATAAACTATACTTTGTATGGATTCTTGAATAAAAGTGGGTAAACTAAAGAATGCGAATGTGACTACTAGATCCTATTTACATAATTATCAGTACACATGCACAACAGGTAATGCCACAAATGCAATCTCAACGCGGTCATTTGTAGCAGCAAATAGGTTTGCAACACCAGTCGAGCTTCCAACACAAGCATACTCTTGACCTACTGTCATCTGTCGGGGAGCTGAAATATGTGATGATTACACATAACGCGAAAGACAAAGGAGGTATGGTATTTTTTAAATGGTTCTATACTTTCTATCTGGAACACAAATTGATAATTCTATTTACAATCTGATGTTGCAGGTTTGTCTAGCGATTATTGATAACTGAAATTTTGCCCGTATAAAAATTAAAGTTCGTGTTCTCGGTATCTTAACGATTTAATTTCTTGCTTAAAGTACGACTCTATTGTTTTTGGTGAAACAAATATTTTGGGTGTTTTTTTAAAATAAAAGTGCAAAACTTTAAAGTAAAAGTGAGAGTAATTTAAATCTAAGTCTAATTTAAAGTAAAAGGCAAGTATTTAAAAGCGTGACTGAAATTAAAGGGCAATAAAAATAAATAAAGCAAACTTAAATCTAACTAAGGCAAACTTAAAATGCAACTAAAACTTAAAACTTAAACTAAGGCAAGGCTAAAATAAATCTAAGGCAAATAAACTTAAAGTGCGTCTAAGGAAAAAGGCGGGAAAAATAAAGCTTGAAATTAAAAACTGAAATTAAAGAAACCTGAAAATTAGCTCATCCGGAATAATACCCTTATTCGGAATAAACATTCATCCGGAATGTCACCTTCGTTCGGAATGTTATTCTTCACTCGGAATATTTCCCCAAAACTTTGATCCGGAATAAATGGCTTACTCGGAATATGTCACCTATCCGGAATAAACACCTCTATTTGGAATAATGGTCATGATCCGGAATGTTGTTGTTGATCCGGAATAATCCTTGATCCGGAATAATAATCCGAATAGAACTCCTTACTCGGAATATGTCGCTTATTCCGGATGGAAGCTCTTGATCCGGAATATCTTCTTGATCCGGAATATCCTTGCTGATTCGGAATGTTTGGTCTATCCGGAATGTTTGATCTATCTGGAATGTCCTGTCTATCCGGAATAATTCCCTTATCCGGAATAATGGATATTCCGGATGAAACTTTTGCTAACCTTTGATCCGGAATGTTTGGTTATTCCGAATAGAACACTTTGATCCGGAATATGTCACTTATTCATGATGAGTGCCTTTGATTCGGAATATTTTCTTCACAATCCTTCACTCGGAATAACTGGGAAGAACAGTAACGTTTCTTGGGAAAGATACAGTAACAAACACCCCGAAGAACAGGGAACAAGATATTCACACGAATCTAATCAAACTTAACAAAATCAACCACAAGATTAAATTTAACTAATCAATAAACAACTATTAATCATAAACAATCAATCAAAACAACAAAACTAGCAAAACTAATCAAGATAATCAAAACCCACTTAAATAAATCAATAAAAATCAAGAACATGAACATAAACAAATCAACATAAAGATTAAAGAAAGGAAGAAGGAGATCAAACAATAAAGATAAAGATTAACAAGAAGTAAAAGAACACTTACTTAAAATTAAATGGTAATTAAGGTGCAAGACAATTAATGTAAATGGACATGAAATTAAATGTGCATAAATTTAAAATGGAAGAAATGGTTTGTCAATCCACCCAACAAAATGAAATGATGAACTTCCTAATCTATTTATAGGGGGGATTAAGGAGTGCTTAGGAAGCTTCCTCCCCTCCTTCATTTCTTCTTAATTGCATGATTAAGTCCCTCAAGCCTTTAATCTTCATTTAATTGCACCATTAGCCTTCTAATCTTCTTAAATCTTGGACTTTAATGACTTTTGGCTCGGGATTTCTTCGGACTCGTCTTTTAATTCTTCAATAAATAAGACTTGAGTTCTTCGGCTTTTAGTAAACTTCCGTCTTTTGACTTTTTATTTGATAAATCTTCAGAATTGGTCTTGGACTTCCGTTCTATTTTGCACTCTTGACTTCTTGACTTCGTCTTTCATCTTTTTCTTCAATAAAAGCCCGTAAATGCCCGTGTTTTCTCCCCTTTCCACATTTTCGTCCTAAATCACAACAAAAACACAAACCACGCATAATTCCGACATAAATGACATAAAATACACGTTTTGGCTCGGTTATTATTCTAATTAAGTGGTAAAAAGGATGGGTGTTTACACACCTATCAAATCCCCTACACTTGACCATTGCAATGTCCTCATGCAATGCATTAGTTACAAAGCACGTTTACATTTTTCATCATAATCAATCCACGTTGGCCTTTATTAAAGAGATAGAAAACTATAAACATTCAAAGTAAAGAAATCAAAAGCATACCTTGGGTTTTGGAAATGTCATGAATAATCATCATCCTCAAGTTTTCACTTTCTCCAAACCAAGCTTAAAAACGAGATCATTGTTATTATAAGTTAGCAAACTAACACGAACTCATGTGGGCCAATTATTCACTTAGACTCCCTTATTCCTAGGTGTATCTCTTATATTTTATTGTTGTCTTGAATGATCACGAGGATGCATTGTTGACTTATTTCGATAGTTTATTAGGCCGAAAATAAAGTGAACAATTTAATCAATAGTTAGCTAAAGGACAAAATCTTTTAAAACTGCTTCTCGGGACCTCATAAAGTTCATATCTTGGCATAACTCGTTTCGCGATTTGAGACCTTTCTCTGACCGATATTTGGCAGCGACTTCATACTTCAAATCTTGAGAGACGTTCATGAAATAATGGTCTTCTCTTCATATAGGAATTTCTTCACTTGAAGTTTTGAGAGATTCATACTTGGACCACGACTTCTTCATTTTTCTCCAATCTTTATTTTGGACTTCGATATACAACGATCCGCCTCCTTTTATGACTTGGATCTATTTATCCTCATACCTTGCTAGGGTCTTTTCGGATATACTTCTCCATGACTTTTGGGGAGTTTTTGCTTTTCGTCGTGTGTCTCGATCCTTCATATTGATTTTCGATAAATGATTCTTCACATCACTTTGGATCTTTAGCAACAAAATATAGCCCTCATGCCTTGTTAGGACCTTTTTGGACTCGCCAATCTTCGCATCCCGCTTCAATAAGTTATGCCTTGGCTATGAACTCTAATCCATACCGAGCAACTTTTAAACGATCTTGGGCTAGAAGCTAAGTAACTTTTCAAATCGTACAACCTTATTTATTGCAGATAAATTTATTAGCAGGCGATGGGAGAATAGGCTCATAATTAACTCACATAAATTCACGAAAGAATACCAAACTTATAATTGGCTCTATCATCTCTCGTTCTCCACAGTTTAAAATCTCAAGGAATGAGACTCGTGGATGCTTAGCCTATTAAATCAAAGTTTTGAGTTTTCGAGTCGCCTATAGGATCTTGCAAACTCTTAGACTTTTTCAAGTTAAGAAATCGCATTTTAAAGTTCCCTTGATAAACGACTCTCTAGGATTAATTATAGGAACTTGCGAAAAGTTCTTGTTCTTAACCCGTGAGAGTTAAGACTTTCGCGTTTTAAAGCTCCCTATATAAAAGCCTAGCAAAACTTGACTTAAACATGTTAAGGATACTAGCTAGAGTAACTTAGATAAGTAAACTCGGGTTGAGTCAAAAGATTCACAACGTTTGAAAATTTAAAACCACTTTATTAAAAAAATTTCTAACAAAGAAAGAAAATAACTATACAAAGGGAAAAACTTATAGGCCAAAATAGATCAAAAATTTTGAAAAATGTCGAAAAATTGATTTTCCGATTAAAATGAGGATAAATACAAGGAAAAGACCACTTAACTTCGATAGAAGTCCCCCCTACACTTAATATAAGCATTGTCCTCAATGTTTAAGCATGTGGGAGTAAACTCCCCTACACTTAGGACATTGTGCACTTTGTTTAAATCTCGCTAAGGAAAAGACAACTAAAGAGATTCCTGTTTTAATATTGAGAAAATATAAAATAGTGAATCGGAAAGAGTTTAGGATAGAACCGGGAAAATGGGAACACGGAATCACGGTTCGTCAAGAATCATCAAGAGTGGATCATTGAGCGCGCGAATCCCTGATTAAGAGAGGAGAGGAAATAGCAAACCAACGCGTCTCCCCTACACTTAGGATAAAGCAAGCTAAAAGATAGATACATGGGTTTCCTCCCAAGAAGCGCTTGATTTTTGTTACCCGAGTCGTGAGCCTGACTCGACCTTGATCATCATAGGAAGCAGCATGAAACATATCCACCGGGATCAAAGACATAGTTTTCGTCCATCAAATAGCACAACCTTAAGGCGAACAAGGCAAGCCAAAGAAGAGTAGGCAAGGTTCTCTTATGCAAAGATGGAGCACAGAGGAAGCAAGGGTGAAGTGGTGCAAAGAGATTTCCATAAGTTCCAAAGATATTTCCTTTTATTTCATCAGGTGGATACTGAGATGGCTGAATAATATCGATACCGGGGTCGAACACCTTTTCCTTTAAGGGAAAATAGCACTCAGGCTCAGCAGAATGTGAAGAAGATCCGCGATGAAAATGCACAACCTCGTCCTCAGAAGGTGGACAAAGAGGTGTTAAATCATATGTGCTGCGGATATTGGTGTCGACCGGTTTCTTCTCCTTTGAAAGTATTTTCTTCAAATCCAAAGTAGGATCAAGACGATAATCTTCAAAGTCCAAAGGAGGGGCATCACTCTCATGAGGGAAGTAAGTATTGAGGAATGTAGAGAAGGCTTCCTCAAATGAGTAGTCGTCCAAAGTAGGATCGAGTGATGGCGGAGGATCTTCATCATGTGAAGAATCGCTCGAAAGAGTATCGGCCTCATCAAAATCATCATATGTGGGCAGGTCGGGATACTCGGAAGTACAATCATAATCATCCGAATCTGAGCTAGAATCATCATCATAAGCATCAAAGATCGGTGGAGAATCATAAATGGGAGAAGGTTCCAAATTGGAGCGAGAATCATCCACATCATCTTCAAAAAGTGGATTATCAATGCAAGACTCGAATAGAGGATTGTTGTAGATGACAAAATCATCGAGCACATTAATCATATTCGCAGATTCTCGTCCATAGGATTTGCTTGTAAGCTTCCCCATTTTAAACACTTGTGCATCATTCCCGACTCTTAAGATTAACTCACCTTCGGCGACATCAACTAGAGCTCGTCCGGTTCTCAAGAATGGCCGACCAAGTATTAAAGGAATACGAGGGTCCATTTCATAATCAACAACGACAAAGTCGACCGGGAAAGTAAATGTGCCAACTTTAATGAACACGTCTTCGGTAATACCAACGGGGTAAGCGAGAGTGCGATTTGCAAGTTCAAGAGTCATCTTTGTAGGAGTAAGATCGGGTAATGATAGTGTTTTCCAAACACTCAAAGGCATAAGATTAATACTGGCCCCGAGATCAGCTAGGGAAGTAAATTCTTCGATTTTGTTAAAAGGGAAAGGCAACACAAAACGACCGGGATCTCCAAGCTTTTCCAGAAGTTCTTTAAGAATAACTGCAGAACAGTTTTCATTTAAGCGTGTGTTGGCGAGCTCAATCAACTTCTCCTTCTTGTTAAGCAATTCCTTGAATGCTTTCACAAATTTTGGCATGTGGACAAGTGCTTCAACAAAGGTAATGTTGATGTTCATTTGAGAAAGCATCTTCACATAGCTTGACACTTGAGAGTCATCTTTGTTTAGCATTTTCGTCTTGCCTAGCCGTGAAGGATAAAGGATATTGGGTTTAGGTGGTGAAGGTGCAGGTGTAGGTAAAGGCTGAGATGTTGAAGGGTCCTTCCTAGATACATCGTCATGACGAGGCGAAGACGGTAATGGTGTACTAATACTAGGTGTAGGATGAGTAGGGATAAATGGTGGTGGAGGAGGTGTAGATGATGGGGGTGGGATAGGTGGTCCTACGATGGTAACTCCACTACGGGTAGTTATAGAACTCACATTCGCTCGCGGATTGGTGACGGTGTTTGAAGGTAGAGAACTCAAAGTAGAAGGTTGAGCTGTGGGCAAGAACCTAGCCAGCATATTCTTAATGTCATTCGTTTGAGTGCTGAAGGAGGATTGAATATTATCTCGAAGCTCGGATCTAATCTCATTCCCTTGCTTGGTGATATCTCCTTTCAAATTTATAATTTGGCTCTATAGATTCTTGATTTGCTCACCTTGGGTTCTCATTATGGCTTCAACATCGGGATTAATGGGTGGGGTTTGTTGAGCGGGTGGGTGATAAGGATTAGAAGATCTTGGTGGGATTTGGTTGCTTCTATTGTCGTTGTTGGCGGGGTTTTGGTTTTGAGGAGAAAAACCGGGTGAAAGGTAGTTGTTTGACCGGTAACTCAGCAAATTTCTATCCCCTTGAGGTCGAGCTTGGTAATTTTCAAGTGAATAATTACCATAAGCTGCATACACATTTTCCGGATTTCCTTGAGTAGAAGGACAATCAGTGTATGGGTGTGGACCACCCCATGTCTCACAAGAAGGTGCGACCGCTTTAACTTGTTGTTGTTGGTTTGTAGCGAGAAGCAAGATATTTTTGTTCATTTCAGTCATCATGCGGGTGAATTCGGTCATATCGGGGTTTGCTGAAGTAGAAGAAACATTGACTCTCGGGTTGTTCCTTGAAGAAGCGGAGGAATCCCAATTTTGTGGTGAGTAGTCATGTTCTCAATAAGCTCTCTACACTCCTCGGGTCTCCTTTTCATAAATGTGCCACCGGCGGCTGCATTAATTGTATCACGATCTCGAAAAGTCAATCCGTTGTAGAAAGTATCAATCAATGTGACGGGAAGCATGTTGTGGTTTGGACATCTATCGATCAAGACATTATATCTTTCCCAAGCATCAAAAAGAGATTCATCGGGTTCTTGCATGAAACCGCTGATTTGATTACGAAGGCTCGTGACCATGGATGGTGGAAAGTAGCACGACAAAAAGCGTTGAGTCATGTCATCCCAAGTATGAATAGAATTCTTTGGAAAACGATCAAACCATTTCTCGGCGTGGTGTGATAAAGTATGTGGAAAGAGTTTGAAGGTCTACGTAATTAATGGCCTATTCTATGTGATTGATTTGGTGGATTAGGTTGGTTGATTTAGTTGATAAACATAAAGAAATGAAGGAAAGAGATGAAGGATTAGAGAGAGAAAGGAGAGAAAAGGGGAAAGATAGAGAGAGAAAGAAAAGATGAATAATGATTAAAGTGTAAAATGTGAATCAACAACCCCCTCCTAACATGCTAGGAGGGGTTATATATAGCCCACCCTACATGTTGGCTATATGGACTATACAATAAGTAAATAGATCACGAGCCCGTTACATAATTATAGTTGGAGCGACCGATCCTTCATAAATACGTAAAACGTATTTCCAACAATCTCCCCCTAAGGGAGGTCGCTCCAAGTTACAAAGTTCTAAATAGTCTATAACTCGTGATCTATGCTAACTAAGATGTGACCGAGACTTTATTGGGAAAAACGTATTTCCAACATTTAGTTTACCCATATACGTATAGTTTATACATTTTATCTCATAAAGTAAAATTTAAATATTTTATTTTGTAAAGTAAAATATCAATATTTTATTTACTTTAAAGTTCCCAAAAATTTCCAAACATTTATAAAATAATTTATAAGTTTAAGAATTTATACTTTAAATCCTTATGGTTTAGGGTTTATTCAAGTTTTATTAAATTTAAAATAGAATTAGGGTTAGGGCTAGTTTAATTTCGAAATACTACAAAACTAGTCCCTCCATGTTTTAAGTAAAGTAAAACTTTCGGATTTTACACTTTTAGTACTTAGGGCTTGTTATACTTTCGGGTTATGGCATAATTAGTCCTCCTAGTTGTAACTAGGTTTTATAACTTTCATACAATGGCAAAAACAATCCCTAGGGCTTCTTTATGTTTCGGCTTATTACAAAAGTGGTCCTTAGGGTTATGAAATGACAAAACAACTTTTAGAAACTTGTCAAAAATGGTCCCTAGGGTTTAATATGCCACGGATTGTATTTATTAAACCCTAGACTTTTGGATAATTACATTTTTAGTCCTTGTATTTAATAGTTTATCAAAACAAGTTTCAAATGTCATGGTTTTAGTCCTTAAGTTTCATAAATTGTCATTTTAGTCCAAAAGTTTTTATAAGTTATATTTTATTATAAAAACTTTTATTTAAATAATCCAAAACATTAAATGGGCTCATTAAATGGGCTAAGAGATCTAATGGGCCATCTAGTGGGCCTAAACACATTTTAAGTCCACTAATTTATGAAATGGGCCTTTAAAACATTGATTGGGCTTAAATACATTTTTAAGTCCACTAATTAATTAAATGGGCCTAAACACATTTTTAAGTCCATTAAGGTACTAAGATTTGTTAAATGGGCTTATTGGGTCCATTAAGTCTTGGGCTAATGTTGCATGGGCTTGATTAGTCCATTAATATTACTTTTTCATTTTATGCAAGTAATAATCTAGGATTTTCTTATAAGCTTATCATTAGCTTATCATTAGCTTATCAAATTCAAGTTATAAGCCCTAATAAAATAATAAAACCCATGGTTTGTTTTATTTGATGTAACAAATGAGATCTAGATTTGTTACAAGGTTGCATGCAAGTCATAAGCTCTAGTATGAGCTTATAACTCACGACTATGTTAAGTTATAGCTTATTAAGATAAGTCTAGACTTTTTTGATGGTTGCATGTAATTATAAGAGTCCCAAAATGAGTTCTAAGCTTTGTACAAACCTAGAAATCAATCATAGTCCATATATATACATATATAGCTCACGGCTATAAATTAGATCTCGGTATTCTCAAGATGAGATTTTTAGCTAGTTTTGTGTTTATAATTATTTAAAAAGTCCAAACAAGATTATCTAGATTTATTATATGTTCCCAAGGTTATCATAATTCCCAAAACATAACATATAGCCCATAGCTATATTGTTTTTCCCCAAATGTTCACATAATATTTTTGTGCTTGTTACATTATTATTAAGTTAGGTTAAGTTCTTAATACAAGATCTAGGTTTAACATGGAGATGCATGTTCATTAGAAATCCATCTAAGGACATCCATAGCCCACGGCTATATTTTTGCACATATAGTGTTTTAGTGATTTTTAGTATTCCAATATATGTATATAAATACATATTCCATTACTTAAAACTTGTTATAAAAATCATTCATGTTCATTTAATTATGCCGTGACCTTTAAGGTCATGGTTTTTCATGGTTTTGAGTTACAACAAGTTTACTTATGAGATTTGTGATTATTAGTTAACCATAATCCCAAAAGTAATGTTTATAACCCACGGCTACATTTAAATCCATAAAATGATTTACATGATTTTTATCAAGTTCAAACATAGAATAATAGTCATAGGTTTCTTATCAAAAGTTTTTAACCATGACTAATGGTATTCCCAAATATGCCGTGACCTTGATGGTCATGGTTTTATCAAATCTTGATTTTTAACAAGTTGTTATATGTGTTTATAGGTGGATGTTAATGCATGCAAGTAAAATGAAGAAAGCATAATGAGTAATACCTTCTTGTTAAAGTTACCAAGGAAGATCTAAGGAACAAAGAAGATTAGTGAACAAATCTTGATGAGGATGAAAACCCTAATCAATAATCCAAGTCGTGACCTATGTGGGTTCGGCTAGGGCTTGTATGGATTGCTATAAAGATCAAGTTGGTAGAGATACTTCCAAATGATTAGTATTAATGAAGAAGAAGACAATAACTAGTGAAGTTAATGTGTTCTTGGATGCATATAGCTAAGCCGTATGATTTGAGAGAGAAAGGAATGAGAGAAAGTGAGATTTGATTTGCATGTGGGAATGAGAATGTTGGTGTGTGTGTTTCGGCTTAAAGAAGAGAGAGGGAAGGCAAATGGCATGATCTGCCTTGGTAAGAGATGTCTTGCCAAGTGTTAGCTTTTCCAAAACCAAGACAACTCTTCTCCTTCCACCTAGTGTGTGTGTCGTGTAAGGCTAACCAAAGGGGAGTGGGCTTGGGCTTGTTGTGGGCTTGACATATAAGAAGAAGAGATCTTGGGCTAGTTCAAGCAAGTGTAACTATGCTTAAGGTATACATACATATATATATATATACGGCTATGTATACATGGTGTAACATTGTTCTCAATTTTTGTTAAGTGTCATGTGTTCATATATGGTTATTCATTTTGTTACTTGTTCTTATATGCCTAAGTACATGATCTAGGTTGTGTAACTTATTTACAATAAAGATGTAATGTAAAAAATAAGTACACAATGGATATGTTCACACATTTCTTATAGAAATATGACATATGATGGAGTGTTCTAGGATTATTGGGTGAAATTTTATTACATTAAATCATGGTAAAATCATGGATTTTACCGCACCACCTCGTTATTTTAGCTTTGTCTTCAAAGCTATTAAAAACGTAGTTATCTTTTAAGTGAAAAGATGTTCTAGGAATACAGGTTCGTTTTGGACATGCTCAGAAACGAATGGTGACTTCAATGCGAAGTGATCTACATTCGGGTCGTACTATACGTCCGATTGAGCAGTAATGGATGTTGCTGCTACTATGGGTGGACAGAAAGCGATGCAAAGAGATCTTTATCAGGATTGCACTATACATCTGATTGAGCAGGGATGGATGCTGATGCTACCATGGATGGACAGAAAGCGATGCAAAGAGATCTTTATTAGGATCGCACTATACATCCGATTGAGCAGAGATGGATGTTGCTGCTACTATGGATAGACAGAAAGTGATGCAAAGAGATTTTTATCAAGATCACACTATTCATCCGATTGAGTAGTGATGGATGCTGCTGCTACAACGGATGGACAGAAAGCAATGCAAAATGATCTTTATCCGGATCGCACTATACATCCGATTGAGCAGTGATGGATGCTGCTGCTACTATGGATGGACAAAAAGCGATGCAAAGAGATCTTTATCAGTATCACACTATACATCCGATTGAGCAGTGATGGATGCTGCTGCTACAACGGATGGACAAAAAGCGATGCAGAGAGATCTTTATCTGGATCGTGCTATACATCCGATTGAGCAGTGATGGATGCTGCGGCTACTATGGATGGACAGAAAGTGATGCAAAGAGATCTTTATTAGGATCGCACTATACATCCGATTGAGCAGTGATCGATGCTGCTGCTACAACGGATGGACAGACGAGGGCTTTTTCAACAGGTCCTCGGTCACATCCTTCCAAGAGCTGAGAGAGAACCAATGGTGTTGTGTATTTGGTTAGGAGGGAAAATCCACTACAATTGGTTTCTGGTATGAGGAGGACACGCCAGCATGCTTTATATGCTAGGAAAGCTGGGAAAGCTGGGGATGCACTACTCCTGCATCCTTATTACTGGTGAAAGATATGTTATACCTCCACAACCGATGGTGGAAATTGGGGGTTGAAGGTAAAGAAATTTTTTTAACTAGTACCCCTCCTGTGTCAACAACTGTATGCGAAAGACTTGCTGATATACCTCAAGCTTGTGGGATACAAACATTAGTTGATAGCACTAAAACTTCTACCCAGCAGAATTGTTAAGATTATTGTTGATGGTGATTGGGTAGGAAGTTGTAAAGAATCTGCTTCATTCGCAGCGGGGCTGGGCGAAAGAGGCACAGAAAAGAAATACCTCAAATGGTGGAAATAAAAGAAGATACCAAGAATAAAGAAGTGCGCATATTGCGGGATGCTGCAAAGGGTCGTGCATCCACTATTAATGGTTCAAAATTTGCACAAAATTTGACTTCTAAGGAAAGGAAGTAATTCCTTCCAAGGTTTGGTGGATGATGGTATTGTCGAACTAATTGGACCTGAAGAGGGAAAAAGGTTTGTCCAAAAGCATAAGGCAAACGCAGCCCTACAAAATACACCCATTGCGAGTTGGACATGTCTTTTAGGTTTAGGGTTGCCTAAGATGGCAAACATAACCCTACAAAATACACCCATTGTAAGTTAGACATGTCTTTTAAGTTTAGGGTTGCCTACTTCGTCACTTGGGGAGGAACGGGTTAGGAAAATAGGACATCCTTTTACCAAATAGTTCGGGAGTTTGGTGCAAGAGATGAAACTAAGTCTAGTGTTGATTATATCGGGGTTACCGTCCCCTCGTATAATCAAGATTTCATCTCCCCAAGGTATACGAACCAGTTTTTGATCGCATATGATAACTGTATGATACTTTGCTAGCCAATCCATGCCAATAATGACATCAAAGCTACCAAGAGTTACTGGAATCAGGTTGATATTAAACGGGTGATTAGAAAAGTTTAAGGTACAACCTAGAATGATGTTATCAACCGTCACAACTTTTCTGTCGGCTAGTTCTACAGTATAGTAGGGGTTTAAAACTGATGGAGTGACTTCCAATATTTTACTAAATTCAGTAGATATAAAGCTTTGGTCTGCCCCGATGTCAAACAAGACAGATGCATATCGTTGGTTTAGTAAAAACGTACCGGTGACGATGTTGGAATCTGGATTGGCTTGGGCATTGCCAACCATATACACTTGTGATGAAGTTCCCTTGTTGTCCTTCTTCTGGTTGGCCAACTTGGGACAATCGGGTCTCACGTGTCTAGGGGTTCCACATTCGTAACACACTACGGTTCTCTTTGGTCCACTGTTGTTTCCACCTGTGGGGTTTCGGTTTCCCTGTTATCCACTCTCGCCTCCACGGGTATTGGTCCTGCTCCTTATGTTTCCGGGGTTGCTATTGGGTCGAACCGAGGTAACAACATTTGCTTGACATTCACGAGCAAAATGGCCTTGTTGGCCGCACTTGTAGCATTCCTGGCATTGACCTCCAACAACATGATGATAGTTGCACTTTGGACACTTAGGCTTGGAACCTGGGTAGTTCTTAGTGCGGTTTGTGGGAGTAGTATCATAGGTTTGCCCAACGTCTTGTCTTTTGGGAGGCTGCTGGTGTTGGCTACGGGAATTTTCATCTGACTTTCTCTTGTTCTCCGTTTGCTTTTCAGACAAATTGCGGGCTCGCTTGTTGATCAGCTCAGTCGCGAATTCCATAGCTTTTTCAACGGTAGTGGGTCGTGATGCTAGCACACTGTCGTAAATGTTGTCAGGGAGTCCACTCACATACTTCTCAATCTTGTCGCTCCTTTGAGGGAACATTCTGGTACACATCAAGCTTAACTCTTGGAATCTTGGTTGTACCAAAGGATGTGATTGTTTCTGCATTTAAGATCCCACAGTTCGATTTCCAACTTCTTCATTTCTCCTCTAGGACAGTACTTCTCAGTCATCCTCTCCTTAAGGTTGGCCCAGGTGATAGTATAAGCGGTGTCATGTCCAAGGGTAGCGACAACAGAGTTCCACCAGGTAAGGGCGCTCTCGAGTAGTGTGCAGGTGGCAAACTTGACCTTATTCTCGTCAGCACAACCGCTAATGCGGAAAGCAGTCTCTATTCTTTCAAACCATTGCATCAATTCAACAACTCCTTCCTTTCCTCGGTAGTATGAGGGTTTGCACTTCAAGAAGTCGGGGTAAGAACAACCCATATTGGCGTTGTTTCTACGTATATTGAGGTTTGGATTATTGTTCACATTTGGATCAGCTTCTTTGGTTGCCATAGCTGCTGTGATGCCCTCATTTATCATTTCCCTGAGTTGAGCAGCAGTGACATTTTGAGTAGCTTCAGGAAGTTCGGTATTAGCGGCGTTTGAAGTGGTTGCATTATTGGGATTTGATCGAGTAATCGCCATTTGTCTAGAATCATACACAAAATGAGATTATTAGTTCAAGTGTTAGTACAATTTTTATATTATTTGCACGGGGAAAATTCATGCATTGATTTCATAACAAATTAGATAACCTGTCAAGATTTCATAATATAATACATTGCATAACAGATATAACATAAGAAAATGATTACATGCAAATTTCCATAAGGAATTAAACATTCATCGAGCATAGCAAATTCGAGACAAAGGCTTAGCTGGCCTTGTCCTGGGTAGTGGTACACATTATCTTAAGTACATCATATCCAAAAACACATGTTCGAAAAGGAAAGTACAGTACAAAGATAGATCACGACAGTTGGAAAAATAAAAGTACAAAAAGTCCTATACCATGATAGCTGGGATGCAACCCATAAGCTTATCATGATATACAAGAAGTCTAGTACATCTACTCTACTACTGCCTAGCTGGTCTGCTGGATGAGGCTGGTGCTGGAGGGGCCGGTGAAGCTGAAGATGCTCTCCTGGTACTCCATAATGTCCGAACTGTCGTTCGGGTCTCCTTAAGCATACGGAGTGCTGTCAGCAGCTGGGTCTAAAGTCTATCGACGACCCCTCGAAGATAAGCCATCTCTGTAGTAACCTCATAGTGTCGGACGGTGGCAAGGTCAAAGAAAATAGACAGGGACTGCTCCTGAGCAGATAGGGCAGCATGGGTCTGATGCTGAAGACCCTCCAGGACATAGATACACTGATGGAGACGATAGTTCTCCTCCAATAGCCACTATAATGCCTCGTCAGTCATAACTTGAACACCTCTGGCTGCTTGGGCTTCTCCCCTCATAGTGTGAGTGAGAGAGTCGATGCGCTCATGGATGGCAGTGTAGCCCAGTTGACCTACTGTCAACAGGCTGTGAAGGTCTGATATATCCTGCTCCTGGCTTGCGGCCAGTGCGACGATATGGGCTTGGACAGGTCCCGCCCGGAACCCTCCCCGATCTTGAAAGTAGAGTCGGTATAGCCTCATACCTCCTCTCTCGAGAAAGTGAAGACTCGGGAAAATAGCCCGGTGGTAATGATGAAGGTACAAAAGATGGTAGGTCAGGAGATACCCGGTCCTCCTCCACAGTGGTGGGGACCAGTATAGCTGATACTGGGGCAGAAAAGGGTCATCGGGAAGTACAACTCCGATATTCTGGTCATTAATAAGTGTGAAAACACTTATCCTTTTATCACTTAATTATAATAATAACCAAGCCAAAACGTGTATTTTATGTCGTAAATGTCGGAATTATGCGTGATTTGTGTTTTTGTTGTGATTTAGGATCAAAATGTGAAAAGGGAAGAAAACACGGGCTTTCACGGGCTTTTATCGAAAAAAAGACAAAAGACGAAGTCAAAAGATCAAGAGTGCAAAAAGAACGGAAGTCCAAGGCCTATTCTGAAGATTTATTGAAGAAAAATTCTAAAGACGGAAGTTTAATGAAGTCGAAGAACTCAAGTCTAATAAATGAAGAAATTAAAAGACGAGTTCAAATAATCCCGAGACAAAGTCGAAAAATTCGAAGAATTTAAATCAAGTCGAGACGAGAAAGAGAAAGAAAGAAGGAAGCAACACATGCTAACCTCCCTAATCTCCCTATAAATACCCTCCTATGTGTCATTAGGAGGTGTTAGCTAATTTGACAACTTAGCTTTCCACCTTTAATTACTTGCACTTTCATATTGTCTTTTACTTAATTGTTCTTTAATTTCTTGCCCTTAATTTCAAGTAAGTCTTTTAATTTTGTTGTTGAATCTTTATTTTTAATCAAGTTTTCATAATCATCTCATTCTTCCTTTCTTGCTTTTATATATCTTGTTTTGTTTGATTAATCTTGAAGTTTTGTTTAATCTTGATGTTTATTTGACAAAAGTTCTTATTTTTCCATTGTACTTATCAAATCCTTACGTTTGAAATTCCTATTTTGTTTGTGCTTTTTGCTTATTTAGTGTCTAGCTTATTTTCATTTGAGTGTTCTTAAAAGTTTCATCTTTTTAAAAGTTTAATCTTTCTATTTTAGTTCGTTTATAAAGCTTGCTTATTTTGTGTTTTGAAGAGTTTTTAAATTTGTGCTTATTTAGTTCTACTTATTCTTGTTTTAATTAAGTTTTTGGTATTTGCTTATTGTCAAAGTGCTTATTTTGTTCGGCTTATTTACTTATTGGATTCCATCGTAAGTTTCTTAAGAGTTTACCCATTCCTATCAAGTAAGTGTGATCGCATAAACCCCTAGGGTTTCTACTTGTGATCCTTTACTTCGATCATACCACGATCACACATCACGATCTAAGTCACGATTGCCCTGTTGCAATCTGTGACTGTGATCTCTTGGTTGCGATCCGTGGGTACGATCACTTGGTCACAATCGTCCACTGCGATCCACTTGTTACGATCGTGGTGGAGTACGATCCAAAACTACGATCGTTGGCTGCGATCTAGACTTAGATCTAGAGTGCGATCGCTTGGCTGCGATCCAGGGTACGATCTGGAGTACGATCCAGACTACGATCGTTGGTTGCGATCATGACTACGATCTGACCTCTCTTTGATTTTATTTCCTGTTTTCTTTTATTTTTATTGTTTATTTTCTATTTTCAAATTTTACTTGTCCCGCATTTTTACTTAGTGTTGTTTTAAACTTGTTTTATCTTAGTTTAAATTTAAAGTTTTCATCATTTACTTTTTGTCAAGCTTTTATATTTAATTCGTTTACGTCTTTTATTTAAGTTTTATTTCGTTTATCGCTTTTATTATCTTGTCATTTACTTTTTACGCCTTTTATTTTTAGATACTCAATGACAACTCTTTTTTATCACCAAAAAACGACTGAGTCACACGTCAACCAGTAATCAATTCGATAAGACATAATCAACGAACTTAATTTTTATACTTGGCAAAAATCATTTATTAAATGGCGCCGCTGCCTGGTCTTTTCGTGAAGATTAACGGTTTTCTGTGAGAGACGCTGTTGAATTTTGGGATCCGTTCACTCGTGAGCGTTATTTTTCTTGCTTAAAAATTTTTCAAAAAGTCCACAAAATTTAAAAATTTTCAAAAATACAAAAACATTACAAAACATATAAAAAGCATTTCTTTTTGAAAGTTTTGCACCAAAAAGATTTTATTTTTTAAGTGTATATATATTCTCTATTTCTTTGGTATCTTTTTCTTTTTCTTTTGCAGGTGTATGCGTACTAGATCTTCATCTTATTCAGAGCCCGAGACTCGTGAAGATTTAGTTATGGCTGGTGTGCACAACAACAATAATCCACCCCACCCCAACATGAATAACAACAACAATGTTCCCCCACCCGACCTTCGAACGATGGAGGAGCTTTGTCAACCAACGATGAATGGACGCGGAGGACCGATTGCGCCGACGCAAATCACGGCTCCAAAGTTCTCGTTGAAGCATCACATGATCCAACAAGTTCAAAACACTTGTCCATTTCGCAGATTGCCAGATGATGATGCCAACAAACACCTCGACAAGTTCATTATCGTAACTCAAAGCATGAATTTGCCCGGTGTTACCATGGATTTTCTTCGCCTTCACCTATTTCCACACACCTTATCCCACCATGCAAAAATCATTAATTTTTATACTTGGCAAAAATCATTTATTATCATCCTCTGAATCTGAGGCTGATAACCATCAACACTGTACTGATCGTGGTGATGAAGGGATAGCTGGAACAGGGGCTACCACTGGTAGGAGAGTCGGAGGTGCAGTAGGTGGAGTCATGATACTCTGAAAATAATATTAATTTAACTTTGAAGTAAGTATAAGCTTACAAACAAAAGAAAAATTATTTTTGGTTGCAAGTTTATGAAGTATACCCTTTTAAACAACATCGCAATGTTTTAAGGTTATATATTAATATTTATATATATGTATAATCAGCGGCGGAGCCAATACATGGCTACCTATGGCACGTGCCACATATGGCTAGCCCATGCAAAGCGTATATATTTCAATATTTTATCTTCAATGGTGTTCATTTGTATAGTCAACAATAGTGTGCTATATTTAGCGTTTTGACTAATATTTTATTCTAACATTTCTATATCACTGATTTACTTTATATACTTAGTCAAAGCCCAATAGAGCCCATATGATACAACCATTCCGTTTATCGATTGTTATTTGTGGTCATAATTATAAATAGCGTGAGGCGTGGCGTAGCGACATGTTCAAGCTACACACTTTAGTGGTTAAGGTGAAGTTTTAGCGTTTGTAAAGCGTGGCTTGTAGCGGCATAACACATAAAAATATTTATATGGTTTATTATATTTCAATATTATATTTATATTTAGTTCACATTAGGTGTTGTACATAATAATTAAAGTTAGGAAACTCTCCCTACATGTAATAATAATCATTCTTTAAAGTTTAATTCAAAAAATCGCCGCAGCTCATGTCGTAGCGCGCCTTGACCAATAGTGTTGCGTGCAGGCCAAACCTCAAGCTATAGCACGCCTTAGAGTGAGCTATAGCGAGCTATTTAGAACCATGTTTGTGGCTAAAAGCCTAAAACATAAACATAGCAAAAGATAAGAAATGAACAATTCAGGTATAATATTTTTCTAATTTGTGAACCACTGATTCAGTTATTCGTTTGGTAACAATATGATTTTAATCTTTAATTATTATTTAGAGTTTATTTATTCTGTAATCATATTGATATAAATCAATGTGTGAAATCAGTATATTGTGAAAATATGATTAGTTTATTGTTAAATCAGTGTATTAAATCACTAAATCAATACTTAGTATTAGACTATTAGTATGTGTCATGTATTGTGTAATTGTTTATTGTTTATTGCGATTTTAATAGGCATCAATTTTTATGAAACAATATTAAAGAGAGTTTTCGTCGATAAGTAATAGGTGATGGTGATGGTGATGGAGAAGAAACTTTACCAAAACGTATTTTAGAAACTATGCCTAATCATAGTTTGGTGATCACTTTAGTGAGATAAGCACACGCTTACTTAGTAACATCTCTACTTTGAGTCCGCGTGCTTCATTATCTATGTTTGACGCCTCAAAGGTATTACTCTGAGTACTCTATATCTAGATGATTTTACAGATTCTGATAGGTTTTATCTTATGCGGGAACTTGACCTATATCGTGTGAATGTTGTACTAATTTTTATTATATGTAAGTCAAACATTAGGGTAAAAAAATTTTGTGCCACACATATTTAGAATTCCTGGCTCCGCCACTGTGTATAATCATTGACCAAACCAAAAGAAATATCAATGCACACTTAGTTCACGTAACATACATACATGCCCTACGCTCTACATGCTTGACTATTATGGTCCCAAAAATAAATTCCAAAAGATTTTTGTAAAGTTATAGTTTAGTTTTAAATAAAAGAAAAATTATTTTATTTTTATTTTATTTAAAAATTTATCTGGTTCTCTATAACTAATGCTCTGATACCATTCTCTATGACACCCCCGGCCGGGTAAAAATATTGTGGAATTATCAATTGAGATGTCACAAGGGTGGATTGATAGCACATAGTTCATAGAGCATAAGATAAGAAATTATTCAAAACATATTACATGATCATTGTACAAATTTATAAAATTGTCTTCAACATGATATAAGTAAGATGTTTATTTTTCCCAAATAGAACCCCTGATGAGTCGTACAATGCAGATTACAATGATGCTTTGGTCCATGCACACACCACGTATTAACTTCATTCTCCTGAGAAAAACATGCTTAGAGGGTCAACATAAAGTTGATGAATTTACAGGTTTAATAAAGATTAGTTTGGACATACATCAATCATAGTAGTAGCAATGCACAAAGCAATTTTACTAAGAAGGGTAGATTACATTTTCTATTACTCAAAACTGAAGCTTAACCTTCCATAATCCTCAACAGATGCGAACTTGGTGTCCTACAAAAAGACACCCAAACCCAGTTCCAACATGGTATACCTCTGTTGTCCCGGCCAAGGCAAAGTGAGCATGACTCACCCAGATGGGATTGGTCAGTCCCAAATAGATCTATTTATAACATTCGGGCAATTACAATAATTTAACACTTTCTATAATAGTCAATCGTAATCAAGTTTATACTATTCAGTTATGTCTAATAAAATAGTTGCATGTTTTCTCCCCCGTAGGAAAATTTATCAATAGTACATATGGGGCTGTAAACTCACCTTGGAGTTTGCAAAAGCTGTATAATATGAATATTCAAATAATGCTCACGCCACAAGCTACTGCCTAATCAAATAGTACAGTCTTAATAAATAATACGTTGAACATATGCGTATGCTTATACAGATTTTTGAATTCAGTTTATTAATGCTACAATGCTTATCTAATGACTATAGTACAAGTATTAACAACAACCATTTAAACTTGTAATTATGTTTCTCGTTTAAGTAAAATAAATATTTTACTTATAATACTAGTATATGTACTTGTATTCAATTTATTAATCATTTATATAAATTCGTCCCATAAAAGTATATAAGTACATGTATTTAGTTTACTCATATACATATAGTTTATAAATTTTATCTCATAAAGTAAAATTTAAATATTTTATTTTGTAAAGTAAAATATCAATATTTTATTTACTTTAAAGTTCCCAAAAAATTTCCAAACATTTATAAAATAATTTATAAGTTACAAGTTTAAGAATTTATACTTTAAATCCTTATGCTTTAGGGTTTATTCAAGTTTTACTAAATTTAAAATAGAATTAGGGTTAGGGCTAGTTTAAGTTTCAAAATATTACAAAACTAGTCCCTCCATGTTTTAAGTAAAGTAAAACTTTCGGATTTTACACTTTTAGTACTTAGGGCTTGTTATACTTTCGGGTTATGGCATAATTAGTCCTCCGAGTTGTAACTAGGTTTTATAACTTTCATACAATGGCAAAAACAGTCCCTAGGGCTTCTTTATGTTTCGGCTTATTACAAAAGTTGTCCTTAGGGTTATGAAATGACAAAACAACTTTTAGAAACTTTTCAAAAATGGTCCCTAGGGTTTAATATGACACAGATGGTATTTATTAAACCGTAGAATTTCGGATAATTACATTTTTAGTCCTTGTGTTTAGTAGTTTATCAAAACAAGTTTCAAATGTCATGGTTTTAGTCCTTAAGTTTCATAAATTGTCATTTTAGTCCAAAAGTTTTTATAAGTTATATTTTATTATAAAAACTTTTATTTAAATAATCCAAAACATTAAATGGGCTCATTAAATGGGCTCATTAAATGGGCTAAGAGATCTAATGGGCCATCTAGTGGGCCTAAACACATTTTAAGTCCACTAATTTGTTAAATGAGCCTTTAAAACATTGATTGGGCTTAAATACATTTTTAAGTCCACTAATTAATTAAATGGGCCTAAACACATTCTTAAGTCCATTAAGGTACTAAGATTTATTAAATGGGCTTATTGGGTCCATTAAGTCTTGGGCTAATGTTGCATGGGCTTGATTAGTCCATTAATACTACTTTTTCATTTTATGCAAGTAATAATCTAGGATTTTCTTATAAGCTTATCATTAGCTTATCAAATTCAAGTTATAAGCCCAAATAAAATAATAAAACCCATGGTTTGTTTTATTTGGTGTAACAACTGAGATCTAGATTTGTTACAAGGTTGCATGCAAGTCATAAGCTCTAATATGAGCTTATAACTCACGGCTATATTAAGTTATAGCTTATTAAGATAAGTCTAGACTTGTTTTATGGTTGCATGTAATTATAAGAGTCCCAAAATAAGTTCTAAGCTTTGTACAAACCTAGAAATCAATCATAGTCCATATATATACATATATAACTCACGGCTATAAATTAGATCTCCGTATTCTCAAGATGAGATTTTTAGCTAGTTTTGTGTTTATAATTATTTAAAAAGTCCAAACAAGATTATCTAGATTTATTATATGTTCCCAAGGTTATCATAATTCCCAAAACATAACATATAGCCCACATCTATATTGTTTTTCCCCAAATGTTCACATAAGATTTTTGTGCTTGTTACATTATTATTAAGTTAGGTTAAGTTCTTAATACAAGATCTAGGTTTAACATGGACATGCATGTTCATTAGAAATCCATCCAAGGACATCCATAGCCCACGACTATATTTTTACACATATAGTGTTTTAGTGATTTTTAGTATTCCAATATATGTAGATAAATACATATTTCATTACTTAAAACTTGTTATAAAAATCATTCATGTTCATTTAATTATGCCGTGACCTTTAAGGTCATGGTTTTTCATGGTTTTGAGTTACAACAAGTTTACTTATGAGATTTGTGATTATTAGTTAACCATAATCCCAAAAGTAATGTTTATAACCCACAACTACATTTAAATCCATAAAATAATTTACATGATTTTTATCAAGTTAAAACATAGAATAATAGTCATAGGTTTTTTATCAAAAGTTTTTAACCATGACTAATGGTTTTCCAAATATGCCGTGACCTAGATGGTCATGGTTTTATCAAATCTTGATTTTTAACAAGTTGTTATATGTGTTTATAGGTGTATGTTGATGCATGCAAGTAAAATGAAGAAAGCATAATGAGTAATACCTTCTTGTTAAAGTTACAAAAGAAGATCGAGTGGAACAAAGAAGATTAGTGAAACAAATCTTGATGAGGATGAAAACCCTAATCAATAATCCAAGGCGTGACCTATGTGGGTTTGGCTAGGGCTTGTATGAATTGCTATAAAGATCAAGTTGGTAGAGATACTTCCAAATGATTAGTAGTAATAAAGAAGAAGACAATAACTAGTGAAGTTAATGTGTTCTTGGATGCATATGGCTAAGCCGTATGATTTTAGAGAGAGAGGGATGAGAGAAAGTGAGATTTGATTTGCATGTGGGAATGAGAATGTTGGTGTGTGTGCTTCGGCTTAAAGAAGAGAGAGGGAAGGCAAATGGCATGATTTGCCTTGGTAAGAGATGTCATTCCAAGTGTTGGCTTTTCCAAAACCAAGACAACTCTTCTCCTTCCACCTAGTGTGTGTGACGTGTAAGGCTAACCAAAGGGGAGTGGGCTTGGGCTTGTTGTGGCCTTGACATATAAAAAGAAGTGATCTTGGGCTAGTTCAAGGAAGTGTAAGTATGCTTAAGGTATACATACATATATACACAACTATGTATACATGGTGTAACATTGTTCTCAAATTTTGTTAAGTATCATGTGTTGATATATGGTTATGCATTTTGTTACTTGTTCTTATATGCCTAAGTACATGATCTAGGTTGTGTAACTTATTTACAATAAATATGTAATGTAAAAATATAAGTACACAATGGACATGTTCACACATTTCTTATAGAAATATGACATATGAGGGAGTGTTCTAGGATTATTGGGTGAAATTTTATTACATTAAATCATGGTAAAATTATGGATTTTACAATATTCTATTAGGATAATCAATATTCCGTTACACAAATAAAAAGTTCCCACCTGGTATGATTGAATCTTGGAGTCACACAAAAGTACTTGACGAAATAACAACAGTTCAAAATGTGGATAAGTTAATTTAATAAATTACCAGCGTAGGAAAGTATTCGTTCAAAGCAATAGGAAACTTAGCAAAACCTCCGCCATTTGTTTGCTTGTCCTCTTTAATCTTAGTTTCTTACTGTATATAACAAAGGAATGTTAACAACAATACCATCGCTCTTGTTTTTCATCAGAATGTGGATACTTCAATGTTTGAAAACAAAGATAATGAAATCAATTCCTTAAAGTTTGCTTCTTGCGCTTCAATGTTAAACATGTTTCTAGGTTGAAGTTGTAAAAGTACATTAAGGGGGTGTTTGGTTAAGCTTTACAGCAAACCTTAAAACTTTAACAAATAGCCCGTTCTAACTGCAAACAGTTTTTGTTCTTCAATAAGCTATTGACTTATGCTAAATAAGTGTTTGAATAAAATGATAAGCTTATCAAAAATAAAACATATGTTACATATACTAACATAATGTAGCACATATATTTTTGGGTTTCAGAATAAACCATTTAAGATCCCATGATTCAACGGATTTACCTTAACATTTGTGTTGCTAACAGATAGCTGATACAATGATATTTCATATTTGTGCCACTTTTTTCTCTGAAAGTTAGCCAAATATCAGGAACATCCGTTTCTAGATATAGATTGTATAAAAAATAATGAATTGGATATAGTTATCGAAGCACAAACAAATTCATGATTCCAAAAATCTTCATTAAGAACTCGAGAAATGTAGGTCCACATTTTCTAATGATTGTTATAAGTGTTGGATTGATAATAGAGAGAGGGATAGATGAAGAACTTGATATGAACTAGAGAGAGAAAGGAGAGGAAAGGGGAGGTAGAGAGAGAAAGTGATATGAGATAAATGAAAGTGTGAAATGAACAATGAGCAACCCCTCCTAACATGCTAGGAGGGGGTATATATAGCCCACCCTACATGTGGGCTATATGGACTATATGTTTACATAATGGATCACGAGCCCAATACTTGAATATATCGTTGGAGTGACCGATCCTTTCTAAATACGTAAAAACGTATGTCTAACAATCTCCCCCTAAGGGAGGTCACTCCAAGTTACAATGTACTAAATAGTCTATAGCTCGTGATCTATGCTAACAATGATGTAACCGAGACTTTCCTTGGAAAAACATATTTCCAACAATCTCCCCCTAAGGGAGGTCACACCATTTTACAAAATCTTTAACCTAACATACTATGCTTGAGTCTTCGATCTTGTTCTTGTGAATATGCAGATGAGATCTTTGACTTTAGTCTTGAGCTTGTTTCCTTGCCTTGACCTTGTGCATTTATCACTTGTGAAATTCGCCTCCTCGTGACTTCATGTTCCATATACTTACACCTTTATAAATTCTTGAAAGCTTCAGAGTTTGATACAGCGGAAGACTTGACTTTTAGGCTTTCTTGAATTTGTTGAAGTATTAAGTGCATAAAGCATAAGCATGTGTTTACGACTTCTTCTGGATTGTACACCGCAATGCCACCTTCTTGTTACGCTGCATAAGACAGTTAGCAACAAAACATATACACAGATGAAATGGCCTTAAACATTTCATTCTAATTCGGTAGTATTTTACCTCCGGCCGATGAAGACCGTTGGACGATATAAAATATCGTTCTTGTGGCAGGTAGTTTTAATTAAGAACCTCCTTGACAAGATTTCGCAGGTAAACCCGTTCTCTTTATTCGACCGTCCAAAGCTGACTGCGAACATAAAGAGTGAATCATTTGGATATAAATATCCGTATGATTGAAGACGTCAATTCATGTTCCTGGAACAAGTGAAATTCAATTAAGAACCACACCATCGTTGCTTTCCAGTTGTCACGAGCTTGATTCGTATAGAATCTTGCAAGTTACCTACCAAGTGCTGTTTGAGGTTAAAACTAGAAGGATTTCCACTCATCAATGTGAACACTATAGAGTGTCACTCTGAGTGTTCTGGCAAAATCACTAAGATATTGCGTAGAGACATGGAACGTGTTTAAATTCAGTTAAGAATTAAACCACTGTTGCTTTCAAGTTATCACAAGCTTGATTCATAGAGAATCGCACAAGTCACCTACCATGAGCTTTTTGATATTCGCTCAAGAAGGATTTCCATCTTCATTGTAAATACTTTCGTATTACTCGGATGTTCAGGCAAGATCATGAAGACTTTACGTAGGACTCTTAAGATATTTCTTACTTTTCACAGTGTGTGAAGAAGTAAGGAATTATGAAAGTGTGTCCTAATGAGATATTTGATGATCTCAAATGGCTCTAGACTCAATCATGCATTTTGGATTTTAGTGATCGGAGGTTGGAGAGGAGTGCCACCATTTCAATACCAATTTATTCGGAGTAAATAAATCAATAGATAATGCGTTGTCTCCGTGTGATTAAAACAAATATCTTTTGAGATATATCTGAGTTAGTTGGGATGGGTTGTGCATTACATCACTGGGTCCATGATGTCTTATCTTCAATATCAAGCATCATTAAAATGATCTCAATAACATATGTGTTGACCCGGTTCGGCCTAAGGTTGTAAGGAGGGCTTCTTTCTTTACACCCTTTATCTTTACAATTCTTTTTCATTCTTTCAACCCCTTTAATGCTTACCAATACGTCATAACTAGAACCTTGTTGTGATTGTTCCAGTGCTAACTTAAGTATTTGGTCGGCATTCAGCTACGTTCACAATCTTTCTCCATCTTTCCTAAGGACTACTATTTCTAGCTATGGAATGTCCTTGGGAAGATTCCTCTGGTTTTGGAAGAATAATTGGACTTAACCTATCCTACCATCCTTATGACACCACAATCTTCATCGTCGTGAAATAAATGGGTTGTGGGTAAGTATAAATCACCATGAGATCCATTTTGAAGTGCAAATCCATTTTGCTCCCCCTTAACATATGCCATAATATTCGAAAACATTTCTCACATGTCGGGATGAGCCATCACGTTAAGTCAAACCATTTTTTATTAAATATTTCCCATATTAAATCACATTTCTCCCCCATATTAAAAATATTAACCCAATCGATGTTTTTAATATCAATTGATTTAATAACATTTTAAGAAAAATTTGGGAAGAAAAATGCAAATCCAATTATCTTCATGCTTTACACAAGCTCCCCCTCAAATTAATGAGGGTGTACTTGAAACGTAAATTAAGTACCTTTTAAACACAAGTGTAAGGTATTTATCACGTACAAAGATCATATATGATAATGTATTCACAAGATTAGCAATTTACGAGATTGGACCTGAATGATGGAGAACATCATATGATAGAATCATATGGTTCTTGTTCACGAATGTTGGTCGCCTCGTCACGTCTCAAGTTATATCTTGACTCCATGTGTACAATTGATATCGTTGTCTTGACACCAATATGTGAACTTGGCACTTTCGGCATCAAAGATTCTGAATGCTGGACAATTGCTCCCCCTCAATTGTTGACCCGTGTTCTATTGAAAGAGCTGTTGTCTCCATTTGAGTAGTCGCATCGTCGAGTATGTAGATATCAATTGTAAATTGCTACGGTTGGTGGAGATGATAACTTCATAAAAACAAGATTTCTCTTGTTTTAACAAATAAATGCATTAACGCGTACATATATTCGTGTTAGATTGTGTTATTTCGTAAACACAATCCCTTACATGAAATGCTTTCCGTTGTTGAGTCAAAACTTTCCGGTGAAATGCTTAACTTTAATATGAAAAGCGGGTTACTATCTGAAATAATAGCAAGCCATTTTGAGCATGTTTTAAAACATTTGAACTTCTGCTCGAACTTTATTTACAACCCTGTGTCATTATTGAATGACATTTCTAGTATCGTAAATATTATCGATTCCAGAAGACATGCTCTTTTTATAAAAACATTTTTGAACACACAATATTGAAAGATTTAGAAAAACCTTTTGAGAAATTCTCGAAAAAATGTGTTCAAAGTTTTGAAAACCAATTACTTGAGCTTAAGATGTTGAATATCTTACAAAACGAGCTCAAGTCCGATAAGTTGTAAACTTCCCGTTGTTAAGGATAAATTTATCATCGGCGATAAACTTTCCTTTTAACTGAAGAACGAGCCCTAAGTTGACATTTACTTAGAAGTCGTTTTCATGAGCTTGAAAAACTTTTTAATTTTTTAACGTAAAGCTCATGACCGAGAAAGATGAATTTCCCGTTATGAGGAAAAGTTCTCTTATTTAAAAGATACACTTTCCTTTTTTAAGCTTAAAACTTGGAATGTTTTAATACAAGCTCATGACCGAGAAGATTTAATTTCCCTTTACGAGGATAAGCTATCTTTAAAGATAAGCTATCCTAAAAATGAAATCTGAGTTACAGTCTGATATTTAACTGTAAGTCATTGTGCATGAGCTTAAAAACTTTGAATGTTTTTAAAATTAGCTCATGCCCGAGAAAAATTAATTTCTCGTTGTAAGGATAAGTTTATCATCGGCGATAAACTTTCCTTTCTTTGAGGTCTGTGGCATAATCCGAAATATAATTAGACGCCATTGTGCATGAGCTTAAAAACTTCGAATGTTTTTAATATAAGCTCATGCCCGAGAAAAATTAATTTCTCGTTGTGAGGATAATTTATCATCGGCGATAAACTTTCCTTTATTTGAAGTCCGGGGCATAATCTGAAATGTGATTATACGCCATTTACACGAACTTAAAACTTTTGAATAGTTTTCATGTGAGCTCGTGTCCGAGAAAATTTAATTTCTTGTTAATGAGGATAAGTTTATCATAGGCGATAAACTTTCCTTTCTTAGAATAGCGAGTTACAATCTGACATGTGACTGCAAGTCGTTGTGCATGAGATTAGAAAATGTTGAATGTTTTTAATATAAGCTCATGCCCGAGAAAAATTAATTTCTCGTTGTCAGGGTAAGTTATCGTTGACAAGATAAACTTCCCTGTATTTGAAGTCCGAGTCATTGTCTGACATTTAACAATGAACCGTTTACACGAGCTTAAAACCTTTGAATAGTTTAAATGTAAGCTCGTGTCCGAGAAAATTTAATTTCTCATTTGTGAGGATAAGTTTATCATCGGCGATAAACTTCCTTTATGTGAAGATCGGGTTATCGTCTGATATTTAACGATAAGCCATTTTACACGAGCTTAAAACCGTTGAATAGTTTTAATTTTAGTTCGTGACCGAGAAAATTTAATTTCTCGTTTTAAGGGTAAGTTATCGTTGACGAGATAAACTTCCATTTCTCTGAAGTTCGGGTCACAGACTGTGATTTGACTGTGAGCCATGTATACACGATGTTTAACTACGAATCCCCTGAGACACTTGTTTCTCTGATATCAGCTTCTTTAGTAACCAAACTCTGAGAGTGTCCTTAGTTGAATGATATGTAAAGATCGGATCGCTGTGTTCTTGTTGAACTTGGACTTTGGTACCTGCATTCTCATTAGGAGTTTGTATGCTTTTAAATGGGTTAGCGATATCTATCTTAGAACCATTCGGGGGTTCACAGTTTTCTTTTTTTGTGCTAGAGGTGACCTGAGGAGATGATTCACTTATCTTAGTTGGCAAACGTTTCCTTTTATATAAAACCTTAAGTGCAGGCTTAAGTGATGTATCATCCTTTTCCATTTCCTCCCTAGTAGTCTTAGTAGAATCGAAGACTAACCTAGTTAAAGGGCACTCGTTTCCTATAAGAGTGAAAGTTCTACCAGTGGGACGCCACATTTTACCAATGGGTTTGATTTTAGAAACCCACTGGGATTTAAGTCTAGCACGGGAGTTCACCTCATTAAGTAATTTCTTGACACAAGAATCATGATTTGCTTTAAAGACACATTTCCTACATGTTTTACAAGTAGCATATTTCAAGTCCGAATAAGATCTAGAATTCCTAGGTGATTGATTGATGCTCCTATGATATGACATACTACGGTTAGTAAGGGTAATCTAGAAGGCATCTGACTAGGTTTGAAATTCCTATCTCTTACTTGTGTCTTTTGCTAGTTTCCCTTTAACCAAATTTATGGCGAACGTCATTTGAACTAGTTCGAGACGTGTTCTTCGGACTATGTCTAGGGAGACTAGAGACAATCATGTGATTAGGTCTTGCAAAGGCTGTTTTAGTCACACTGGCCCTAGTTGGTGGAGTGACTGGTCTAGAAAGATGAACCATATCAACTTGGGAGGCAAACCGCGGTCTCGAGGATTGTGGTCGCTCGGATCTAAATGCAGTCGGTTGTCTAATGGACTGATTTGTAGGCGGTTTCCCCAAGATTGATGGTTTTTCAAGCTTAGTGTCCATACTAGTTCCTTTAGTTTTCCTCAACTCTTTTTCCAGAGTAGCTATTGCAAAAACCTTTTCCTGAATTTGAGCCTTTAAAGTCTCATTATCTTTAAGCAATTTGTCTTGAGATGCCAACTTAGATTAAAGCAAATTAATTTGTTTCAAAAGATTATCCTTTTCAGCTTTAGAATCTAGAACTTTTTGATCCAATTTTTGTTCAAGAACAATGTTTGACTTTTCAAGTTTTTCAAAATATGTTTCAAATTGGTTCGTTTTCTTGGAAAATTCTAGTTTGGCATCCTGATCTTTTGATTGCTGAGCTACGATCGTTTCGAGCTCTTCAATCCTAGAATCTTAATTATTTAAAGAAGCAGTCATAAGGCACTTATCATGATATTTAGCATTTTGAACACTTTCTCCCCTATTATGACTCACATCGGATGAATCAGAAGTGGTTTCGCTATCACTCTTGTCCATCCCATGTGTGGCATAATTAGGTTTGGAATGCTCAACATGCTGTATATTGTTGAAACTTGGCACCTGAACAGTTGGTGCTTGTGACTTGCTGCTCGATTCATGCTTTCCTCCTGATTCATTGCCATGGCTTACCGTGATGACCAAATTGGCACCCATTTCTTGCACCGGGCAGATTTGGTCATCTTTTGACGACATCTTGAAGCGTGTCTCTCTCTTATGTTCATGAGGTATTGCTGCATGCAATGATTTAGACGACTCCTTGATTCTTTGAATCTGACCCTTTTTCAACCATATCTCGTTGTAATTAACTAACCTTACCTCAATAAACTTCTCAAGTATATTGATGTGATTGAGTAAACCACTTCTAAAGGTTTCAGTCTGGCAACCCGTATGCAAGTTGAAAAGATGGTGAAGGATTGGAGTCGAATAATCAAAAGGAGGTACCATTGTTGAGGAAAATAATTCCTTAAACTGTGTGCGAAGTATTTCTAGACATATATTTGCTTTAACCTCATGAAGATTCTCCCTTTCAAGTTGCAACCGCAACTCATCCAAACTATTGAAAATCTTCGCTATGAAATTATCCACTTTGCCAAAGAACACTTGAACTGTGGCTGGAAGTTCGGTCATGTTGTGCGGATAGAGAATTGCAAGATGTGTCGTGTGCTTGTGAAAGATTTCCAAGGTTTTTTGACGCAATTTGATCTCTTTGAGTTGCATGTGTTCCAGTTCTCCCTCTTGAAATGTCGAATTCAATGATTCCATTGAAGTTCGTTGAAAGATAATTGTCAAAAGACCAATACGAGATTTGACAATTCATGGAGAACCGTGAAGTCGAATTTGCAAGATTTTACACACCAACGAATAAACCGTAAAACTTCGTAAAAATCCTTGTTTGATGATATAATTTTCTTTTCTTGACTTAATAATTTCTTGGTCGGCTCAGACCGAAACTAATAGGTCCAATTACCTCGGTTCGTATCAAAATCAAAATAAATTCGTTTTGAATAAAATCTGACTCTTAATAAAATAAGAAGCAAAATAATGTAAACCAAAATATATGCAATTCCAAAATGGGCAACGTGGCCTAATAAGGAAAAAAGAATAATTTGAACAAAAATAATCGTCAATTCCAACTTGTTGTTGAGATGTAGAATAAGGAAAAATAAGCGTGGCCTAATAAAGGAAATGGAGAATAATAACAAAACGTGGCTTGTTGTTGAGATGTAGGCTATACACGTCAATTCCAAACTTGTTTATAAACGTTGCTTGATCAAAAGGTTACTTTATTTATATCTCTTTCTCCTTCACTTCACACACAACTTCACACACACCTTCTTGTTACCTCCGCCTACTCTTTCTCTCCTCAAAACTCAGCCAGCAATATAATCTCATCCATCTCAAACCAAGATTTGTAATCAATAACCTGCTTCCAGCCAATATATGTAGATTGCCAATCACAAAAACAATAATCTCATCATAATCACATCCGCCTCTTTCTTATCTTACTCCCACACCAAATCCCAAACTGAAATCTCCTTCACCAATCACAATCTGCTTCGTCTATCCCCGTCACCAGAATAATCAAACCGCAATCTCGTGTATAAGATCCATCTCTTGATAATTGACCAAACAAAAAGTTAGACACGGCTACAACGGCTTCAAGATCTTGAATGAAGGTCTCGGGTAGGTTTTTTATTTTCTTTATGTGTTTTGTCACTTTGATCGATGATGTTTTTGTGACATAGATCTCGAGTATTTGTTTGATAGGGTATTAGTGGTTTTGAGTAGTTTGAGTCAGTGTGTGTCCGAAAGAGTTTTTGTGGGTATCTGTCGGTGTCAAGAGTTTTGATTCTTGATTAATTGAGTGGGTTTCGAGAGGTTTTTGAAACTTTTTGGTTCGAGTTTGTTGATTTTGGGTATTTAGAGTCGTGTGTCTGAGTGTGAGTCGTGATAGGTTTGGATGAAAAAGGAGTTCTTGGTTTAGTCGTTGAAACGAGAGGCTGTTGTGTTTGTGTGGAGTGAGTCATTCGAGTCTTTTGTAGCAAAAACCATTCGTAACCAAAAGCATTCGTAACCAAAAGCATTCGTAACCAAAATCATTCGTAACCAAAAGCTTTCGTAACCAAAAGCCTTCGTAACCAAAAGCCTTCGTAAGAAAAAGCTGTCGTAAGAAAAAGCTTTCGTAGAAACCTGTCGTAGAAACCTGTCGTAGAAACCTTCCGTAGAGAAAACTTTTCGTAACATTTTTGAGGATTTCGTAGAAGATTTCGTAACAAAATTTGAAGATTTCGTAGAATATTTCGTAACAAAATGAAGATTTCGTAACAAAATTTGAAGATTTCGTAACAAAAAATGAAGCTTTCGTAACAAAATAAGATATTATGAAAAAATGAAGCTTTCGTAGAAAAGATGGGATATTATGAAAAAATGAAAATGAAACTTTTCGTAAGAATTTTGAAATAATGAAACAGTCACTTTCGTAACTTTTTTAAAACCCTTTTACGAAAGGATTAAAACTGCCAAAAAGATAAAACAGAAACTAGATTGGGTGACTAGTTTTAGATCGAATCCCAAAAATAACAACACAAACTAAATTTTTTTTGTGGCTTTAACCAAATCAATAAACAAAAACACCACCACAACTAACTGAATCAAAACAAAATTTCAAGATTTACGCTTGATTAAATCAAAACCCACCAAAATCAATCAAAAACAACCACAAGAACAATCAATCAACCATAGTTCTTGATACCAATTGTAGAATCATGTTTTCTTATAATTATTACAAGTGTTGTAATGATCTAAATAATGGGAGAGGGATTAAGATCTAGAGAGAGAAAGTTAGAGAGAGAAAGTAGAGGATTAGAGAAAGAAAGGTTATTCATGAAATGAGAGAAACAAACAATGAGCAACCCCTTCTAACATGCTAGGAGGGGGTATATATAGTCCACCCTACATGTGGGCTATATGCAATATATTGATTACATATTAGATCACAAACGCAATACTTGAATATATCATTGGAGTGACCGATCCTTTCTAAATACGTAAAAACGTATTTCCAACAAGAAACAAAACATAAAACAAAAAAGACATTATATTTGCGAACGGGAGGCACCTGTTTTTCTTTCTTCCTTCTTTATCTTACGACGTAAACACAACCATTATGTAACAACACATTCTCGTTCAAATAGAACTAAAAAAGTAAGCGTTCTATAATTTTGAGGCTCAGATAAATGAGCAATCGGATATGAAATATGTCCGCTATGGTTGCAAAACTTAGCAAGCTTGCCCCGCCAAGAGGCACATAATCCGAATAATAATTCAACTCGCTCAAAAAGTATCATCATAGCCTTTAAACACCGGGCCTAGAACATGATAAAATGGTACCTGGCCCGCCGTGGCTGCAAACACGATGAGTGATGCCCCGCTAAAGCACAGCTGGCGGCACCCAACGTAGTCTTAGAGCTAACGTTAATCAAGAATATCATCATCGCGTGCGATAAATCTAAAATAACATGATAGGCTACAAATAATCAGAGCCTGAAGCTAGAGATACCCATACCGATTAACTTGAGGTCACCTAGTCAAGGTCATTATGGAAACCTTGGTTTGCTCGATCTTTTAGCTACTAGGAATGCATCATATTCATATGATTAGAAAATCAAAGCGGAATTAGAACATGACACATTAACAAGGTGTTTGGACACAAAGAACATGAATAAAAACAAATGAATTGTTCATTATATTAATAACAAACAATCACTAGGTGTGTGTACATTGAATCCCACACCTAGTCGACACACGCTTTAGGTTTACATTGTATATGAAAGTTATGAAAAACCTAATAACCCTTGGTTCCTTTTATAGTGTAAGGATTAGGGTTTTACAAGAGATAATGATGAATACACATGTAAATCTTCTATTTAAATAACTAATATAGAATATATCCTACATGTTTATCTATATAGAAGCTTCCAAGGCTTCTTGTCTACGATTCTGTCAATGCTTAGTTTGTTCATGACAATGCTTGGATTGTACATGACAACGCTTGAGCCATCAACCTCCGATTTGCTCTTGTCAACGCTTGATTTGCTCTTGACAACGCTTAGACAAATGTCTTCATGTTTTCTTCGTTTTTGAGTTTCTGCCACATCAACTTTTTGACCCAACAATCTTCCCCTAGTTGATGTCGGCAAAACTCTTTGTGTATATCTTGTAAGTTGTACATCATCTTCAAATTTCTTCCCCTCAATTGTAGCATGTATGTCTTCCCCTTTTTGTCACATCAACAGGGAAGTAAACAATGTATGCAATCTTGAAGATTCTCCAAATGTAGACTCTGTATAATGATCTTGAAGAAAAATAAATAAAGTATTCTTGATGTAGAAGTAGAGTAACCCAAACCTATGTTCCATGTCTTGTACTATCCACGTGACGTCGAACTTATATGAAAACGTTAAAGTATAAGCATACCTCAATCTCTTGTCAAGATCCTCATCCTTTGTGAGACACTGAGCACGATAATGTAACTCCTTCAAGTGATAGCAAGAGAAGATTGCTAGATATGACAAGTCTTCGTCACCAACCATGTAAAGCACGAACAAGTTACCTTTAAAGAATAATGTTGACTAGGCACCATCTTTAAAGATATGATAGAACACAAACTCGCGAAAATCTTCTTCGAACATCAAACTTACCATAAGAATTCTTCCCCTTAAGTCAACACCTTTTCATGACGAATTTTAATGGAACAACATCTTCATACCATATGTAAAAGGACTTGGCGGATAACTCTTTCACAAGGCTATCCCGATTACATAGTTTAAAATATCCATCAAATTCTCCATAAATTGTTGCGAACTTACTCAAAAATCATTTAATCCTTGTAAAAATATCCGAGCCATAAATATCAACTTGATATTTTAAATAAAAACGGAGATTCCATGTACCTTAGCGTGTAAATACCTCATTTTTGTGTGCTAAAAACGTACCAATTTTCTAAACAACAGCTATTCTTTTGTCATCCAATAACCTCCTTTGTCCAATATCCTTCCATGTGTATTGTCCCATATCGGACAACACGTATCAGCGTTTGAACAAAATGTTTCTCGGACAACTCATTTCAACGCATGTTCTGTCAGCGTTCACTTATTCTCTGTCAGCGTCAATTCAAAACTTGTTAGCGGCTAACACGATCCGTGGCTTGTTTAACATAACAATGTCGTTCTGCCATCTCCCACCAAAACAGGAAACAATATATGTCCAAAATATACCATGTTTTAAGCAACTATATATTGTATCACTTACCAGAATGTGAGAGATATATGCAAATCCCTAAACATTAGCACCACATACCAACCATACGTCTGGCTTTCTACTTTACTATTGTAGCTTCCTTAATTCCCGTAGCAAATATCAAATGAATATTTGATTCTCCTTTTGTAATCACGTGACCTTTAATAATCGTTGCAATTGAGGAATCCTTAAAGTCAGACGTAAGTTTTGACTTCAACATGAAAACGTAACCTTCAATGATAAAGTTTCTGCATCACAACACCTACTGCCTTCCAATTCTTCCTTTTGCAGATCGATCTATAATCCATCTCAACCAATGATATTATTCTATCCCACGTGATCCACAAACCATATTCACTTTAACCACCAGAACTCTTTAGCAGCCCATTTAGAAACCCACGTAGATCTCATAAAGAAACCAGGGAACTGAATAAGAGCCATTAAAATCATTACATGAATGATTTCTTATCATTCACAGTTCTGACATATACCTCCTTTATCATCATATACAAAACACACGTGAAGTTCCTAACACATGCTGTTTTCAATGTTTCAAAGAGACAAACAGAAACATCTCCTTTACTGCTGCGACTTCCTTGAATTACAGATCTAGGGTTTGTGGAAACCCTAAATATAAATATTATCACAACAGCCATGAGCATATAATATCCTGTTAGGGTTCATCATGGTTGCAAGAACCACTCACCAAAGCTAGCAAGATTAGTCGTTACAAACAACATGTCTCTTTTTCTGTATAAGAATGATCTAGGGTTTGTTGAAACCCTAAATCATTATTTTATGTGAAAACAGAAAACTGAAAATCACCTCTGCTGCCTACTTCGACGCCTAATAACTTTTTACTGGGGATAAAACTTGACAATCCCTCTGGTGGATGTCTAGATATATGTATGTAGAACACATAAAAAATTTCGTGACGATCCAACGGTCCAATCAAAAGTTATGACCTTCTGAATACTGCCGCGCACACAAAAACATCCAGAAAAACCCTAGACGGATTTTTCTTCTTTTCACCATACACGAACACCTTGTTGGTCCTAGCATCACGAGCCACGAGGCTCTGATACCAATTGTGGAAACCTTGGTTTCCTCGATCTTTTAGCTACTAGGAATGCATCATACTCATATGATTAGATAATCAAAGCGGAATTAGAACATGACACATTAACAAGGTGTTTAGACACAAAGAACATGAATAAAAACAAATGAATTGTTCATTATATTAATAACAAACAATCACTAGGTGTGTGTACATTGAATCCCACACGTAGTTGACACACGCTTTAGGTTTACATTGTATATGAAAGTTATGAAAAACCTAATAACCCTTGGTTCCTTTTATAGTGTAAGGATTAGGGTTTTACAAGAGATAATGATGAATAAACATGTAAATCTTCTATTTAAATAACTAATACAGAATATATCCTGCATGTTTATCTAAATAGAAGCTTCCAAAGGCTTCTTGTCTACGTTTCTGTCAATGCTTAGTTTGTTCATGACAATGCTTGGATTGTACATGACAAAGCTTGAGCCATCAACCTACGATTTGCTCTTGTCAACGCTTGATTTGCTGTTGACAACGCTTAGACAAATGTCTTCATGTTTTCTTCGTTTTTGAGTTTCTGCCACATCAACTTTTTGACCCAACAGTCATGACAGCCTGAACCGTACAACTTGTACAGCATAACTGATAAGCAAACAATTTCTTTTTGTAAAAAAATACGTAAGACCTTAGAAACCGCAAAAGCAGTCGGTCAGTTAAGGTGAGGCTCAGATAAGCAAGTAATCGAAAAAGAAAACACGACCACCATGGCTGCAACCCCATCAAGGGTGCCTCGCCAAGCAACTCGTAATCCAAATTTTATTCGAACCCGGTAAACATGTTCAAATGCCATCATCACAGCCTCTTTAAATACTTTTAATCTGCTCGATACATAAAGAGACGTGGCCAAGTTTTTTAACAATAACGCCAAAATAAAGAAACATTACCCACGGGTACATTCACTCTTTACCAAAAAGAGTATCCAAACTCTTATAGAGGGGTATCACGGTTCCCTAGGAACAGTGATCCCCCTCACACTCTTAATGAGCAACACTTTCCATTCCCCCTCACAAACGTTCGGCTCTGTCGTAGTTTTTTCACACACAAAACACACACCAATCCCTAGCACTTTCTAAGAAAGCAAAAAAAGTATCCGGCAACTCATTTTTCTGGTTAGGCTTAGAGAGGGCAAACATTGCCCCATATAAGATAATTATTTTACAAAAATAGAGCAAAACAACACGCAAGGTCTTTGAGAACTAACCTCTTGATTGTTTTGTTCATAACTTGTATAAAAATGGAGTATAAATATGTATATAAACTACACCGTCTTTTTCAGTCATTTTAATCAGGAAAACTATAATTATCTAAGATTTATGTTCACCGGATTGTACATCCTAAAACATTCTATCGTAATTTTGACACCAAATTTCCCTTACCTTTAAGCCCACATTTCAGTACACATGATATATACTTACATAAGGATGAGAAAACTAAAATGCAACTATACTTACAATCTAGAATATAGGATCGAACTACCAAGTACCTACTACATCCCCATCGCTTTACCAGTGAACTCACCACTGCTGACTCGTACAGCAAGAACAAAAACCACTAAAATAACATAGAGCTTCAAACATAAAAGGAAAGTCAAAAGAATACCTCATAAAATCACAAAAGTTGGTATCACGATTCACAATGGTCAACATCAGGCAGCGCCGACTGACGGCCAACATCACATCCACATAAGCTCACCAACGCCGCCTACCGACAATCAACGCCGCGCACCGTGAACGGGGCAACGAAGAAGTCAATGACAATGAAGGGGCTTCTGGCCAAATGGGTATTACCCAGATCATCATACATTAGATGAGATATCACCTCATGTATAGATTAGATCATATCGAAACAATGATCTTAGATTAAATCAAAACCAATAAAACCCCCCAAAACCGATCAAAATTAAATCGGATATGAGATGAGAGAGATTGAGATTGAATGATTTAGGGTATTTAAACAAAGGTCAATGATGAGATGGCATTTATACAAGATCTCATCGTTCTTTTCGGGCTTTAATTGCACAAAATGTGATTAAAATAACATATATTCTTGGGTTTGTTTACTTGTGTATTTTAGGTATGGATATCGTGAAAAATACAAAATATCACAAGAAACAAGGAAAAACGAACACGAGAAACGAAGCCGCACCATGAACCGGGCCCAAGTTTATGATTTCTCAAAGAAAAGTCCTTGAAGATTTGAAGATGTACAAGAATGATCCCTCATCAATGAAGAAATGATGCTTAATACCCTTGTATATTGATAATTACAATTTTGGTCCCTTAAGTTTGTCAAAATGACAAAAAGGTCCCTCAACTTTGAAGATATGGCAAGTTTAGTCCCTCAAGATTCAAAATTATCAACAATGGTCCTCCAATATGTCAGACATACAATGAAGACCTTCAAAATTCAAGAATGTCCAAGATCAACCCTTGAAAATATTTAAAATGGCAAAACAAGTCCTTGTTATCCTTTGTTACAAAGTTTGGTGGCCAATATATGAAAATGGAAACTTAAATAACAAAGGAAATGAGTTTGGACGGCTGAAAATACTTGTTATACCACTTTTCCCAAAGCCTAGGGACCAAAGCTGTACATTCAAACTTTCAAACCACAAACACGCGCCAAACAATTTATTCCCAAGTTTTTCGGATCAAATAGAGTTACTATTCACCTCAAGAACCCAGATTTACCTTTTACATAACAAAGGGTAAATCCCAATTAGCACTTCCCACGTGTGATTCACCCTTACAGGATCACATCCCACACCTCACATCACTCACCACTCCATCATAGACCCCACCCCATGCAGCCTTCAACCAATCCTCATACGACTTAGCCTCCAAGTAATGACACATGGACAAATCAACAGCCCACAACAAATACTTGCTCCCAAAGGCAAAAAGGAAGGGTTAGGATCATTTTGGAAAGCTCATCATCAAAAATGAATCAAGGTAATTTTTGAGAATTCTTAGCTAGGGTTTCATATATTTCCAGTTCTAGAATCCTCTTATGTAGTCTATATAATGAGACCTTAACATATGAGAGTCCCTTGTTCCATTTTTATCTTAAACATTGTAATTCCTTTTTAAAATTTTTAAAAGTTTGGTATTTTGAAAAAATTGTAATTCCTTTTCATGTTTTTTAAGTTGGTGTTGTTTAAGAGTGAAGTTGAGTTCCATTTTATATTTTGAACCTGCTTTGATCTTTGGATTGAAGCACGTTTGATTTTGAACACGTTTTCAAGTTTGAAAAAGTTTGAAACCTTGTTCATGTTTGACTGTTTTACTTGTACTAACCCCTGGCCATTAGCCTAAAGCTCTTGAAAGCTTGTTGACACAAAGCTTGTGAAGGGATTTAAGACCTTGGATAGGCTGTTTGCTGCTTTGTGTTGAAGACCCATTCATTCAAGGTCTGGTTTCGCTTTGAACCATCAACAGAACTTCCCTTCTTTGTTCAAGGACCTTGGTAACTCTAGTAGTTGAGAGTGGTCCGGGGAGCATTATTGATCCTCCTAGGAAGTTATGGAGGATAGGTATTGATTCTCTTTAAGTTTCCACTAAAAATATTTGGTTTGAATCTGTTATGTGTTTTGCCACGTGATTTGGAGTTTTTATGTTTGTGCTTTGTGTTTTATTGTTTAGATCTGCTAGTTGTCACCTAGGTGAGGTATTTGGATCATAAAATCAGTAGGTTACTTGTTAAAATCAAAAGTTTGTTTGAAAAGGGACTAAAACAAGGTTGTTTGGATTTTGGGATCAAAAGGCCTTGTAGCCTTGGTTCTTGGGGTTTTGATACACTAAACAAGGTATTTGTCACTGTTTTTGGTCATTGGTCAAGTCCTATAAGGTTTGGAAAAGGTTTTGCAAAGTTTGGAAAAATCTGATAAAAGTGGTGTAAAAATGGCCAAACACATCAATAAGGATTAAATATTTGTTGTTTGGATTTAGAGTCTAATTTTGGTTTGGAGAGAGTTTTTGTGATAATCTATCCGTTCTATATCTGTTTGTGGAATTTGGTGGCTTATTGAGTGAGCTAGGGCTTATAGAAGTTGGCTGAAGTGGTCATTTGCATCAGCAAAGTGACCACCTCATTTGTGCCTTGCATTTGCTTACCTAGTGCTTGCCCTGCTATTTTGTTGATTGATACTTGTTGTTTTGCTGCTTGTGAACTTATTTGGCTATTTGGATTACTTGTTTGAGTGCTAATAAGCCAACTGGCTTATTGGCCAATTTTGTACCAAAACTGTGATCATTTGGCTAACTGGCCTCTTGATTTCAAAGGACTCAGCATTGATTCCTTCACAAAAGTTGCTTAAAACAAGATCATAAACAAACCCTGGCAATTTGGTTATGTTTGGAAAACTTTGACTTTTGGTCAAATAAGCTATATTTGGCTTATTTTTCAGTTCTGCTTATTGGTGCATGCAACAACTTACTTTTGTGATAGGTTTCATTTTTCTTAGCTTATTATCATATTTGAGAAGTTTCAGGTCATTTGGTTAAGCTTTTGCTAGAAAACTAGCTTATTTGGATTTTTCAGCCAACTTATTTGCTTCTACAGCTTATTCTACTAGACGTTTTGTGATTTTTCTTTTTGAGTATTCTTAGCTAAGCTATTTGTGAGCTTTTTAAAAAAGAATCAGTTTTTGAAACCCTCTAGAACTCAAACCCGACTATTTTGTCTTTTAGTAGATTTCTACTTTGCTTATTTCTGGCTTATTGGTTAAGATTTTTCAAAATTTCTTTTTATAGATCTCTTAAGTATCCCAAAAGAAGGTTGTGAGTTAAATTAGAGCTTATGGCATTGGATTATAGCTTAATGGGCTTATTGGCCCATTAAGAATAAGTTGTTGGCTATTTAAGATGTGATAAGCTCAGAATCAACTTTTGGGCCTTTAGAGTTTTGTGCTTAAAATTGGATTTTGAGTCCGACTAGTGAATTTGGGCTTATTTAGTTGAGTTTGGATTTTATTGGGCTAAAAAGCCCATTAAGCTTGCTATTTTTGTTTTAAGCCCATTTGGGGGCTCAATAGGGGTATTTTAGTAATTTTACTTTCATTTTCTGATTATTTAGGTTAAAATAAACTAGTTTGCAAGTTTTTAGAAATTTTTATGATTTTTGAGTTTTTAATATTATATTAATATTTTATTTTAGTTTTTAATCATTTTAAATAGTTTTAATTAGTTTTACATTTTGCAAAAATACTTTTTAGTTTAATTGAGTCATTTTAGAATTTTACAAATTGAAAAATCTTTATTTGGGCTTTTTATTAATTAATTTGATTTTTAGGGCTTTAATTAGCATTAAAAAATTAATATTTAATTAAATAAAAGGTTTGGTAAAGTATTGATCATTTGTAAACCCTAATTGGATTTTTAATTATTTTTTGTAATTTTTTGGGAATTTTTAGGTTAAAATTTTATTTTGTCTATTTTTACAGTTTTACGTTTTATCGTCGTTGTTTAATTTTCTCGTATCCGTCATTCTCTTTTCTCGTCTTTTCTTTCTCAATATTAATCCAAAATCATTACAGTTATTCACACACAATAAACCTCATTGGGAAACGAACTTTTCATTGGGTCATTAGCATTTGATTTTTCCTAAAGTCATTTGTTTAATACTTACCGCTCTTTTACGTCTTGTTTTTCCTAAAGAAAGAGTGTAAATTTACATCAATCATTTTGGCGCCGCTGCCGGGGAGGTGTGTCGTGATTAATTTGAACAAATTTGTTTTTAATATCTAACCATAAATAGTATTTGTGTTAAATAGAAATCTATTAACACGTATTATCGGATTTTTCGTTTTCTTTGTGAAATATTATTACCATATTGTATATGTATCACAATTAATCCAAAATATCTCCATAAGTGTGAAAACATAACCTTAATTGGGATTTGATCTCCTAATTATTGTATTCGAATCTCAAACAAAAAGAAAAAGGCAAAAATAGATAAATACTTTTTATTAGCTCGATTTTGAAAAGTACGAACTTTAAGGTGAATATATAGGCAACGTGCTATAAAAGGCCGTTAAAGGGAAGTTAGGTACTTAAGTGCTTCGCGCCACCTCATTCCCCCGTTCACTTGTGAGTAATTGATCTTGAAAGCTAATCGACGGTTTTGCCGCCCAAAGTATTATTACGTATCATATATATTTGCTTGGTTTCTTTGTGATTAAACCCTCTTGAACAATTTGGTTTCCACCAAAGTTCTAAAGTCAATCGAAGGCGTTCACTCCACTTATCGTTTTCATTCGTTGAGGCTCCTTTAATCAAGAGTTTGATTCGAGGAGATATTTGGTAGATTGTTGTCTACAAATACACACAAAATCCAAAAAATTAAAAAACAATCAAATACACAATTTTTTTTGAAAATCAACAAAACACCCAAAATAATCTTCTTTGTTCACCTCCACGTTCTACGTCACGTTTATGCAAACTCGTAATCAAGAAAAACGAGCTCACAAACGTCGTCAAAAGGAAGTAAATCAAGACCCTTTGATTGAAGAAGAACCTCCAATTGGCGAACCCGTTGTAGAACCAATAGTCACTATGGCTAATCGTATTATGATGGAGTTTCTTCAAGCACCCACCGAGGGTTTTGGAGAAGCTATTGTGATTCCTTCCATTCTTGCGGAGAATTTCGAGATCAAGACGGGTTTAATGTCGATGCTACAAGCAAACAAGTTTCGCGGACATGAAAAAGACAACCCGCATTATCACATACGGAATTTGGCTCCGCAAAAATTTGGCTCGAGAAAGAACCGCCAAATTCGATTTTGACATGGGGTGATCTCGTCTCTAAGTTTGTGAACCAATTTTTCCCGCCATCTAAGACGACACATTTGAAAAATGAGATTTCAAGGTTCACACAACGTTCTAATGAAAGTTTTTCAATGGCATGGGAACGATTTAAGGGAATGTTACCTGGATGTCCTCACCATGATTTTTCGGAATTGCATCAAATTGATACTTTTTATAATTGGCTTAACGATCATGAACGAGATTATTTGAATGCCGCCGCGGGTGGTAATTTTTTTTGCAAAACGACCGATGAAGATTTAAAGATTATCAAGAATAAATCTAAGGTTTATAACCCTCGTAACACACCGAGTGTTGCCACTATGGGTTCATCGTCATCGTCTCGTAACATGAATGCCTTACATGATTAAGCAAATGAGGAGAATCGGTTATTCGATAGATTTTTGACACTTATGACTCATTGGAAAGCACAAGATGCTTTGAATTCCGCATCGTTAAAGCGGTTGAAAAGAGTTGTATATCTTGTGGTGGAGCTCATGATTTTTCCGAGTGCATTACTGCCGGTGGTAACACTTCGATTGCTTACGTAGAAACGGGAACTTACAACCAAAATGACCAAGGTTCCCGCCCAAATCAAGCTCCCCAAAATCAAAATGTTAACAAATATCGAAACAACAATCAAAGTGGTGGTTATCAAGGAAATCAACGTAACTATAACAAGGGTAATTACCAAAGTGGTAACAATGGGCAAGTGCAAAATCAAAATTAAAACCGTGATTTTCAAAATACTACACTAGGTTTTCAAAATGCTCACACTAAAAATCTTCAAGGAGAATTTTTGGATTACGCTAAGGCAAATGATGCTAAGTTTGATAACATGCAACGTGAGATGATTAGCTTAAGATCCGAGTTGAATAACGAGCTTAAAAACGAACTTGCTAATGAATTGAAAATTCATGCTAATAAAATGGAAGGAAACGTACAACGTCTTCAAAACAAAAGATAGAACAAGGTAAACATGAGATTAAGCAAGAATTGTTAAAAGCGAATAAAAGGCAATCTAAATTTGAAGATCGAATGGCTAGTATGTTTGAAGCTATCATGTGTAAAACCTCTTCCTCGGATGGTCTTCTTAGTGATACCATTGCAAAACCGAAGGGAGAAATGAAGGTTATTACTACTCGTAGTGGTAAAACTTTCAATGAACCAATCTCCTGTCCTAGTACTTCTACGGAGAAGGAAATCGAGAAAGAACCCGAGGTGATGGTAGAAAAGGAGCATTTTACAAGCCCACGAAGTACCGCTCAAACCACACCTACGGTTGAACCAATACTAATGGTGGAACCCGAGATTCTAAGGCCGATGCCTATGCCCCAACCCACACCACCCTTACCTTACCCGTCGAGACGAAACAAGGAGAAATTGCAAGAACGTAATAAACAATAAATTGAGCTTTTTATCAAAATGTTTCAACAAGTGCATTTTAATGTAAGTTTAGCCGACGCGTTGTTATATATGCCTCTTTTCGCTTCCACTTTTAAGGGTATGATGAACGATAAAGAGAAGCTTTCTAAGCTATCTAATTGTTCTTCGGTTTATCTTAACCGAATACCGGAAAAAGTTGGTGACCCCGGGAAGTTTGTCATTCCTTGTGATATTTAATAAATGGAAGGATGCCTCGCCTTGGCTGATCTTGGCGCAAGCTTTAATTTGATGCCTTTTTCCATGTGGAAATCGCTATCGCTTCCGGCTCTTACTTCATCAAACATGTCTATCGAGATGGCCGATCATTCTATGATTCTCGCATGTGGAGTAGCTGAAGACGTTTTCGTGAAAGTGGGGAAGTTCTACTATCCCGTTGATTTTATTGTAGTGGACATCCCCGCGGATCCTCAAGTTCCTCTAATTTTAGGTCGTCCATTTTTAGACACCTCGAGATCGCTTATCGATGTTCATGCTAGAACGATAACTTTGAGATTCAACGAGGAGGAACTTGTTATAAACTCTACTCAAAACTCTACACCTTCTCATGTTTATGCAATCGCTACCATCAACCATATTGACTTGGTCGATGTAGTTTGCGATGAGTTTTCACAAGAAGTGTTAGGTTTTTCCGATAGTTCGTCAAGTGGCAATCCCACTATTATGGATCCAATTCTTGCTAATTCTACACCAAATCTCACTCCACTCCAAGGAGGCGATTTTATTTTGAATGGAATCGACAATGAAGACGAGGTGATTATTGGTAATGATATTCTCATTCCACCATTTCTTCCGCCGATGGAAGTTATGAGTGTTGAACAAAAATCTTCAATCGAGGAACCGCCAATCCTTGAATTGAAAGATCTTCCATCTCACCTTGAATACACATTCTTGGAAGGTGATGACAAGTTGCCGGCTATTATTGCGAAAGATCTTTCCAATGATGAAAAAGCCGCCTTTTGAAAATTCTTAAAGCTCATAAAGGGGCAATTGCGTGGAAAATTTCCGACATTAAGGGTATTGACCCAAAATTTTGTACTCACAAGATTTTAATGGAGGAGGACTACAAACCCGTAATTCAAAGTCAAAAAAGGGTACACCCAAAATTCACGATGTCATTAAAAAAGAGGTCTTAAAACTTCTTGATGCGGGAATGATTTATCCTATCTTCGATAGCCCATGGGTGAGCCCAATCCATTGTGTCCCTAAGAAGGGAGGAATGACCGTTGTGCCTAATGAAAACAACGAGTTAATTCCCACTCGTGTTGTGACCGTTTGGAGGGTGTGTATTGACTACCGAAAGTTAAATGACGCTACTCGTAAATACCACTTTCCCTTGCCCTTCATGGATCGAATGTTGGAGCGACTTGCGGGAAATGACTTCTATTGCTTTTTAGATGGGTTTTCTGATTATTTTCAAATCCCTATCGACCCTCGTGATCAAGAGAAAACTACGTTTACGTGTCCTTATGGAACGTTTTCTTATTGTAGAATGCCATTCGGAATTTGTAATGCACCGGGAACGTTTCAACGATGTATGATGGCTATTTTTCATGATATGATCGAGAAGTCGATGGAAGTATTCATGGATGACTTTTCGGTGTTTGTTGATTCGTTCACGTCGTGTTTATCCAATCTCGAGAGAATGTTAAAACGTTGTGAAGAAACCAACCTTGTGATTAATTGGGAAAAATGTCATTTTAGTGTAAACAAGGAATCGTCTTAGGGCACAAGGTCTCGAAAGCGGGGATTGAGGTTGATAAAGCTAAGATAGACGTCATCGCCAAATTACCTCATCTCAAAACCGTTAAGGGAGTTAGGAGTTTCCTAGGCTACGCGGGCTTCTATCGACGTTTCATCAAAGACTTTTCAAAAATCACTCGACCTATGACACACCTTCTCGAGAAGATGCTCCTTTTAACTTCAATGAGGATTATGTTCGAGCTTTCGAAACTCTTAAGAGGAAACTTACCGAAGCTCCCATTCTTGTTGCTCCTAATTGGGAATTACCCTTTGAAATCATGTGTGATGCAAGTGATTATGCAATTGGGGTCGTTTTAGGGCAACGTCATGAAAAGCACTTTCGTCCTATCCATTATGCTAGCAAGACGATGACCGAGGCTCAAATGAAATACACTACAACGGAAAAGGAATTCCTTGCCGTGGTGTATGCTTTGGATAAATTCCGACCTTATCTCGTCTTGACGAAAAGCATCGTGTATACGGATCATTAGGCCTTCAAGTACCTCTTATCTAAGCTTGATGCTAAGCCGAGATTTCTCCATTGGATTCTCCTCCTACAAGAATTTGATGTCACCATACTTGACAAAAAAGGAGCCGAGAATCTAGCGGCCGATCATCTCTCTCGTTTAGAAGATCCTCACAAAGATGGATTCGAGAAAAAGGAAATTACCGAAACATTTCCTCTCGAGACTCTCGGTGTAGTGAATTATAGGGACGACACCCCATGGTTTGCCGACATTGTAAATTACCATGCGGGGAACTTCATAATCAAGGGTATGACGACACAACAAAAGAGAAAATTCTTTCGTGACGTCAACTCTATTTTTGGGACGACTCTTATCTCTTTCGGGTTTGTGCGGATCAACTCGTTCGACGTTGTGTCTTTGGTACCGAAGCTTCTAACATCCTTAGAGCTTGTCACGAGGGACCCACATGTGGTCACCATGGTTCTAATCTCACGACTAAGAAAGTGTTCGATGCCGACTTCTTTTGGCCTACGATCTATCGTGATGCACACGCACTTGTGAATTCGTGTGACTCTTTCCAACGCCAAGGAAAATCGTCGCAAAAGGATGAAATGCCGCAAAATATAATTCAAGTGTGTGAGATTTTCGACATTTGGGGCATTGACTTTATGGGGCCGTTCCCATCGTCTCATGGTAACAAGTATATCTGGTCGCCATCGACTACCTATCTAAGTGGGTGGAAGCTAAGGCTTTACCTATGAATGATGCTCGTGTGGTACTGAAGTTTTTGAAGCAACTATTCTCTCGGTTTGGAACCCCTCGTGCTATTATAAGCGATCGTGGAACCCCTTTTTGTAATGACCAATTCGAAAAGGTTATAAAGAAATATGAAGCAACTATTCTACGGCTTATCACCCGCAAACAAGTGGGCAAGTCGAGGTTTCAAACCGAGCATTGAAGAGGATTTTAGAGAGGTCGATTGGAGAAAACCGTGCTTCATGGTCCGATAAACTCGATGACGCTTTATGGGCCTTTCGCATCGCTAATAAGACACCTATCGGTTGTACTCCTTATAAGTTAGTTTATAGAAAGAATTGCTACTTGCCTATTGAATTGGAACATAAGGCATATTGGGCCCTAAAGCATGCCAACTATGACTTAAAGACCGCGGGAGATCACCGAAAAATACAAATTAATGAATTGGATGAATTAAGAGATAATGCTTATGAAAATTCATTGATTTTTTAGGAAAAGACTAAAAAGTTTCATGATTCAAAGATTAAAAACCGGGTTTTTAACGTTGGTGATCAAGTGTTACTTTTTAACTCTCATTTGAAGATATTTTCTGGGAAATTGATATCTCGTTGGTCGGGTCCGTTCACCATAACACAAGTGTATCCATATGGGACCATCGAGCTAGCTCAAAATGATGGTCCTAATTTCAAGGTGAATGGACATAGGCTTAAGCACTACTTCGGTGGGGAAGTCCCTTCTTTGGACGACCTCGACCAAGTCACCCTCCCCAATTATAATTAGCATTGAGGGGATCGAGTCGAGCTCATGACTCGGTAATAAAAAAAGAGGTGCCTCGTGGGGGAGATCCCATGCTTATCCATGTATATATTATCGCTTTCTAATGTAGTTAATGAGAGGGGATTTGTGCCCTTCCAACTTGTTGTCTCGTGGTTGTTTGTGAATGTGTTATCTAGATCATCATCATCACCATGATTGAAGACTCTCGTGTTCGTTTACGTGAGTCTCGGTCATTTGCTTGAAGAGTTTTTCACAAATCTATGACATATCCTTTATTGTTCTAACAATTATCTTTTAGCATAATTCATAAACGGCTTTAGATATATTGTTGATCACCCTTTCCATGCTAGATCCTAAGCATTCGACTCTTCGTCTCTAGTATGGGGGTGCTCCACCTTTAGACTCGAAACATTGACGACAATGTTTAATTTTAGTATGGGGGGCGAATAGATACTTGCTTTGCTACGCCCTCACGTTTTCCAACTTTCATTGTTTTATTTTGTCTTGTTGAAAATAAGGCTAAAAATGGCCAGAATTTAAAATTTTTCTTAGTTTTCATAAGTGTTTTTAAGACACGAATGTATATTATCCGATGGGTAGAATAAGAGTTAATTTTTGACTTGATGGGCATTTGGAGCCCTTTACATTCCTTAACCCACTTGAATCAAGTTTTGCTAGACTTTTATATAGGGAACTCTAAAACACGAAAGTCTTAGCTCATACGAGTTAAGAACAAGAGCTTTGCGCAAGTTCCTATAATTGATCCTAAAAAGTCACTTATCAAGGGAACTTTAAAATGCATTCTATAAACTTGAAAAAGTCTAAGAGAGTGAAAGATCCTATAGGTGACTTGAAAACCCAAAACTTCGATTTTATATAGTCTTAATGAAGCTAATCCAAATCTGGCTTAATTTTGACTTGCATGGCTAAGTATTCACGAGTCTCTTTAATTAGAGGTATTTAAATAGTGAAGAACGAGAAGTGATTGAGTTAGACAAGTGATCATGCTAAACGTAGAACATGAAAATGTTCTTTCAAAAACTCATATGTTTTTAATTGTGGCTTTTTCTCCCATAAGATCAATGCATTAGGAATAAATATAATTGCAATAAGTAAGGTTGTACGATTTGAAAGGTTACTTAGCTTCTAGCCCAAGTTCATTTAAAAGTTGCTCGTGGTTGAATAGAGTTCATAGCCAAGGCATAAGAGTTCATAGCCAAGGCATAACTTATTGAAGCGGGACGCGAAGATTGGTGAAGTTCCAAAAAGGCCATAACAAGGCACGAGGAGCTATATTTTGTTGCTAAAAATCCAAGATGATGTGAAGAATCATTATTCCAAAATCATATGAAGGATCGAGACACACGACAAAAAGCAATTACTCCCCTAACAAGGTATGAGGATAAATATATCCAAGTCCTAAAAGGAGGCGGATCGTTGTATATCAAAATCCAAAATAAAGGTTGAAGAAAAATGATGAAGTCGTGGTCCAAGTATGAAGAATCTCTCAAAAACGTCAAGTGAAGAAATTCCAAAATATGAAGAGAATATCATAATTTCAAGAACATCTTCCTAAGATTAGAAGTATGAAGTACATGCCAAATATCGGTCCGAGAAAGGTCTCAAATCGTGAAACGAGTTATGCCAGGATATGAACTTAAGGAGATTACGAGAAGCCGTTTTAAAAGATTTTGTCCTTTAGCTAACTATCGATTAAATCGTGCTACTTTATTTTCGGAGTAATAAATACTCAAATAAGTCAATATGAATCACTTGTGATCCATGACAATTAGTTAAAAAAATGCTAGATACCTTTTCTTTTCATAATAACTAGGATTGCGGGGAGAAAAAGTATTACACAATTTGGACGTATGACTAGTGTTAGCATTGTGACTTGTACCAACAATGATCTCGTTTTTTCACTTAGCATGGAATGTATGACAATCAAAGATGACGAACTTTACTCTAGGAGACATTCACTTGTTTCTATTCATTTACCCTAAAAGTCACATTCGTGAAGAAAATCATATATTATGTCTTTAACACATCTTCGTAGTATAGCAAGTTTTACTTTTCAATAAAGGGTAATAAAATTGAATTTTGGAGATGCTTAAATACTTTATTCTAGCATTGCGTGAGGGCACGACAATGGTTTAGTATGGGGGAGTGATGAGATGGCATTTATACATGATCTCATCATTCTTTTCGGGCTTTAAATGCATAAAATGTTATTTAAATACCATATATATGCTTATGTTTGTTTACTTGTGTATTTTAGGTATGGATATCGTGAAAAATACAAAAGATCACAAGAAACAAGAAAAAACGAACACGATTAACGAAGCCGACAATGAATCGGGCACTAGTTTATGATTTCTCAAAGAAAAGTCCTTGAATATTTGAAGATGTACAAGAATGATCCCTCATCAATGAAGAAATGACACTTAATACTCTTGTATATTGGTAATTACAAGTTTGGTTCCTTAAGTTCGTCAAAAGGATAAAAAGGTCCCTCAACTTTGAAAATATGGCAAGTATAGTCCCTCGAGATTCAAAATGGTAAAAAATGGTCCTCCAATATGTAAAACATACAATGAATACATTCAAAGTTCAAGAATGTCCAAGATCAGCCCTTGAAAATATTCAAAATGGCAAAAGAAGTCATTGTTATCCTTTGTTACAAAATTTGGTGGCCAATATGTGAAAATGGAAACTTAAATAACAAAGGAAATGAGTTTGGACGGCTGAAAATACTTGTTATACCACTTTTCCCAAAGCCTAGGGACCAAAGCTGTACACTCAAACTTTCAAACCACAAACACGCGTCAAACAATTTATTCCCAAGTTTTTCGGATCAAATGGAGTTACTATTCACCTCAAGAACCCAGATTTACCTTTTACATAACAAAGGGTAAATCCCAATTAGCACTTCCCACGTGTGATTCACCCTTACACGATCACATCCCACACCTCACATCACTCACCACTCTACCATAGACCCCACCCCATTCAGCCTTCAACCAATCATCATACGACTTAGCCTCCAAGTAATTCCTTTTTATGTTTTTGAAAGTTGGTGTTGTTTAAGAGTGAAGATGAGTTCCATTTTATGTTTTGAACATATTTTGATCTTTGGATTGAACCAAGTTTGATTTTGAACAAGTTCTCAAGTTTGAAAACCTTGTTCCTGTTTGACTGTTTTACTTGTACTAACCCCTAGCTATTAGCCTAAAGCTCTTGCAAGCTTGTTGACACCAAGCTTGTGAAGGGATTTAAGCCCTTGGATAGGCTGTTTGCTGCTTTGTGTTGCAGATCCATTCATTCAAGGTCTGGTTCTGCTTTGAACCATCAGCAACCCTTCCCTTCTTTTTTCAAGGACCTTGGTCACTCTAGTAGTTGAGAGTGGTCCGAGGAGCATTGTTGATCCTCCTAGGAAGTTATGGAGGATAGGTATTGATTCTCTTTAAGTTTCCCCTAAAAATATTTAGTTTCAATCTGGTATGTGTTTTGCCACGTGATTTGGAGTTCTTGTGTTTGTGCTTTGTGTTTTATTGTTTAGATCTGCTAGTTGTCACCTAGGTGAGGTATTTGGATCATAAAATCAGTAGGTTACTTGTTAAAATCAAAAGTTTGTTTGAAAAGGGACTAAAACAAGGTTGTTTGGATTTTGGGATCAAAAGGCCTTGTAGCCTTGGTTCTTGGGGTTTTGATACACTAAACAAGGTATTTGTCACTGATTTTGGTCATAGGTTAAGTCCTATATGGTTTGGAAAAGGTTTTGCAAAGTTTGGAAAAATCTGATAAAAGTGGTTTGAAAATGGTCAAACACATCAGCAAGGATTAAATGTTTGTTATTTGGACTGAGAGTCTGATTTTTGGTTTGGGAAGAGTTTTTGTGATAAGATATCTGTGCTATATCTGTTTATGGAATTTGGTGGCTTATTGAGTGAGCTAGGGCTTATAGAAGTTGGCTGAAGTGGTCATTTACATCAGCAAAGTGACCACCTCATTTGTGCCTTGCATTTGCTTACCTAGTGCTTGCCCTGCTATTTGGTTGATTGATACTTGTTTTTTTGCTGCTTGTGAACTTATTTGGCTATTTGGATTACTTGTTTGAGTGCTAATAAGCCAACTCGCTGATTGGCCAATTTTGTACCAAAACTGTGATCATTTGGCTAACTGGACTCTTGATTTCAAAGGACTCAGCCTTGATTCCTTCACAAAAGTCGCTTAAAACAAGCTCATAAACAAACCCTGGCAATTTGGTTAAGTTTGGAACACTTTGACTTTTGGTCAAATAAGCTATATTTGGCTTATTTTTTAGTTCTGCTTATTGGTGCATGCAACAACTTACTTTTTGTGATAGGTTTCATTTTTCCTAGCTTTTTATCATATTTGAGAAGTTTCAGGTCATTTGGTTAAGCTTTTGCTAGAAAACTAGCTTATTTGGCTTTTTCAGCCAGCTTATTTGCTTCTACAGCTTATTCTACTAGACTTTTTGTGATTTTTATTTTTGATTATTCTTAGCTAAGCTATTTGTGAGCTTTTGCAAAAAGAATCAGTTTTTGAAACCCTCTAGAACTCAAACCCGACTATTTTGTCTTTTAGTGGATTTCTACTTTGCTTATTTCTGGCTTATTGGTTAAGGTTTTTCAAAATTTCTTTTTATAGATCTCTTAAGTATCCCAAAAGATGGTTGTGAGTTAAATTAGAGCTTATGGCATTGGATTATAGCTTAATGGGCTTATTGGACCATTAAGAATAAGTTGTTGGCTATTTAAGCTGTGATAAGCTCAGAATCAGCTTTTGGGCCTTTAGAATTTTGTGCTAAAAATTGGATTTTGAGTCCTTACTGAATTTGGGCTTATTTAGTTGATTTTGGATTTTATTGGGCTAAAAAGCCCATTAAGCTTGCTGTTTTTGTTTTAGGCCCATTTGGGGGCCCAATAGGGGTATTTTAGTAATTTCACTTTCATTTTCTAATTACTTAGGTTAAAATAAACTAGTTTGCAAATTTTTAGAAATTTTTATGATTTTTGAATTTTTAATATTATTTTAATATTATATTTTAGTTTTTAATCATTTTAAATAGTTTTAATTAGTTTTAAATTTTGCAAAAATACTTTTTAGTTTAATTGAGTCATTTTAGAGTTTTACAAATTGAAAAATCTTTATTTGGGCTTTTTATTAATTAATTTGATTTTTAGGGCTTTAATTAGCATTAAAATTAATATTTAATTAAATAAAAGGTTTGGTAAATTTTTGATCATTTGTAAACCCTAACTGGATTTTTAGTTATTTTTGGTAATTTTATGGGAATTTTTAGATTAAATTTTTATTACATCTATTTTTACGGTTTTACGTTTTATCGTCGTAGTTTAATTTTCTTGTATCCGTCATTCTCTTTTCTCATCTTTTCTTTCTCAATATTAATCTAAAATCATTACAAGTTATTCACACACAATAAACCTCCTTAGGAAACGAACTTTTCATTGGGTCATTAGCATTTGATTTTTCCTAAAGTCATTTGTTTAATACTTACCGGTCTTTTACGTCTTGTTTTTCCTAAAGCAAGAGTGTAAATTTACATCAATCAGGCAAACTAATCAAACCCAAAGGGTTTTAGGTCAATTCAGTGCCTAATTATCTCACTGATGGATTTGAATAACAATCAGCCTAAGTGAAATATTAACCTTGAACATAATAACGTCACTGAGTGAACAGTCACTCAGTGAGTTACCTTCGAGTTCCTAGACTAAGTCTAAAAGAAAGACTCGAGCATTCAGAGAGGCGAAGCTCAATGAATGACTTCTAAGACGAAGAAGAAGGTGATGGGTTCAGTGAGTTGTGGCAATAGACTCACTGAACCCCATACGATCTTCTTGAAGAAACAAACATCCTCAAAGACTGAAGTAAAGGCGTGATAAGTTGAATTGTGATAAGATGTAGTACATCAAACAATTAGCTTGACTTACCCTTTTAGGATAGATAGGGTACTAACAAGTGTAAAAGGACTTATGTCCTAATACTTAGAATAGGCTAAGACAAGATTGTACACTGTACCAATAAGACAAGAATTGCACATGGGCAATTCTTTGTCTTCTATCTACCTTTGCTTATATAAATAGGATGGTTGTAAAAGGAGAGAAATAAGTTTGTGCACTAAATGCTTTAGACATTCACAAACGAAGTTTCTCTCCTCCAAATATGATCAAACACTTGAGTTCTAAACTCTCGTTGATAGAATCGTCAAGCTTAGCAATCGTTAGGATTGGACTAGCTTGTTAGTGAGGAGATCACCAAAACACACATCGTCTATTCAATCCCTATTGTAGCTTCGCATACAATAGGGTATAATTCTTTAATAAAGCTAAGAGTTAAACATTGAAAACCTTTGTGTTATTTACTTTACTTTGTCTTGTGTTTATTACATTACTTTACCATGGGTTAGGTCTATACTTAGTATTCTTAAGTATAGCACTAATTACAAGGGACCAACAAGTAGTATCAGAGCGGTAGGATTATAAAACTTTTTAACTACCGTCTCAAAGTTTTTAAAACCTTGATCCATTATGGCTGAAAGTAATGTACCTCAACTTGTTAACAAGAAGGGAGCAAGTTACTCTGTTAACGCTCCTAATTTAGAAGTTGAAAGATTTAACAAACGGTAGAAAAGAATGCTATGTTATTTTATGGGAATGAAAACTTATTACATCACTTGTATTAAGAATGGTCCATTCAAACCAAAAACAGCAGCAGGTGATGACAAACCTGAAAACCAATGGTCTGACGATGAAAGGAGAGTGGTCAATCAAGACCAACGTCTCAAAAGCATCATAATATCTTGTCTTCCTGACGATATTATGGAAGCTGTCATCGAGTGTGAGATGGCCAAAGAGACTTGGACAGATCTTATTCATAGTTTCGAAGGACCATCCGACTCTAAGGAAAATCGGATTATGGTCCCGAAGTTAGAATATAACACTTTCAGGGCCAAACCATCTGAAACAATTCCTCAGACTTATATCAGATATAAGACCTTTCTCAATGAGCTATCAAATGACGGGGTGAAGTTTTCTAAGCATGAAATCAATGTTGGTTTTTTGAACAGTCTCCCTGAAAAATGGCTTGGTTTTTCTCAAGGACTGAGAAATGCCAATCACATTCAGACTCAGGAATTAGCAGACATCTATGAAAGATTTATCTATGAAGATAATCTGATAAATAGAAGATATCCCGAGTCTAAGGAACCCTTAATAACAGACACCTCAGCCAAACCTACCCCTATTGATCATGGACCAATTACAACTTCTTTTTACTCAAATGCAATTGTTCAAGACTTTCTGGAGACCTCAGATGATGAGGTTGATGAAAGATCTAGTACTGAATACATAAGGGATCTAAACAGGGAATATCATGAAAGGACCATGTTGGCAAATACCAAATGATATATGAAAAGAACTTAATTTGCTGGGTATCAATCTACTGAGGGAGTGGAGATGTGGTAAAACTGGGCATTTTGCAAAATCTTGTCTTTCAAAAACTTCATTGGCCTCATATAAAAGTCAAAATTATTCATCAGGCAATGGCAATTTTCAACCTAAGTTTACACCAAAACTGATTCAGGCCTCTCCAATTAACCAAAGCTTTCAGAATAGTAAGAAAATTGAGAAGGATTATAAGTCTGAGTATAAATAGGTAAAAGCAAAGCTCGCACTCTTAGAAGATGAACCTTCAAGTACTCAGACTCAAAAACCTCCTTAGAACAAAGCCAAAGGACTGATAGCTGAAACCTTTGATTGGGATGATGAAGACTTATCCTTAGAAGATGAGGAAGTCAGGTCTCAAGTGTTGATGGCTCTAGCTGATGATAAACTATCTGTTGGGAAGAGTCATGCTCGAAATGAAGAACGGGTTGACATCACCATGAGAAAGGTAAACATGCTACTCTCTATGGATGAAGAGTCTAATTGGAAAAGGTTCCTTAAGTATATAAACATTGACCTATCTTTTGTTGAAGAGCAGAGATTAAACCTTCTTTCAAAATATAATAAACTTGTTGTTGAATTAAAAAAATGTAGAGAAGATTTATTGATTTTGAAACTGTAACACCCCACTTTGATAAGTGGACCGTTAGGTGTATTTATGGCGTGTCATAAAAGCATAAGGTAAATGTCCTAAAACATTAACTGACCATAACGGAAATACCGGAATCAAACATCGATAATCCAACATAAGCTCACAACATAAAAAGTAAAATACTGAAAGAAAGGACTGAACAATGTCCAACGGCAATATAAAAAAAATGAAGTGCATAAAGTAAAGAAGTCTGGACGGCTTCCACCAATGCATATGCTCTCAGAATCTTAAGAGTGTCCTGATGTACCTGTCGTTAGAACATGAAAGAACTACGGCTGAGCATAACGCTCAGTGAACGGATATAATGCATGATAAGAATGTACTGGACTTGAATTAATTAAATATTTACTGAAGCTGAAAGACTGATTTGTGGAGAGTGATGAAAACTATAGAAAATCTGAGAAGTCTGATTTATAAATAATAAAACTGAACTGTTATCTGTTAAATCTGAAAACATGTATGTACTGTATTTTAATTTGCCAAGAGCTTATATAGGTCATGTGCTGAAACAACTGTTGCATGAATAACTGGAGGGGTGACCTCATCATGCTGTAGAGGGGTGACCTCTAAATAATGTGCTGGGTGGAGGGATCAGCTCCAATGTGAAGGATGTAGAGCACACACCACATTTACCTGATAAACTGTAAACTGATAGCCTAGGATGCATCCATACGCCCCACTAATAATACTGATAAAATGGCCAAACTGAGCTGAGTGGGACGATGCAGGATATCATTATCCTGCATGTGAGTCACGACACTGGTGCCTCTAGTGCCATGGTTACGGTACCTCCGTAACTAGTACATAAACTGGTCATGCATGTATATAATGCTCAGGCAATTTATTTAGTTATTAGCATGATTACTGATAAGCTTAAACATATACTGGGGAAAACATTTGGCTGTAGACTGGAAATCCTAATCATGCATAGAAGAAAGTCCTTACCGAAGGACGGGAAATCAATACAATGAATCGAATAAACGAAAGAGACAAATAATGGTAGAGATAAGAATATCCGTACCTTAACCAAACTCGATGTTTAAGCAAACTTCGAACTTCTATTCCGTCAAATGATCTACATAAATATAACTACTAGTTATTAACGACGAGCCAACTAAATAATGTCCTAGTCTTGCATTTTAAACTTATTTTTATCCTTAAATATTTCTGTTTTGATTATACTAAGAAGAGCTTAAAATGACTCTTACGTAACTAGAGTGTATGTAAAAAACATATATGTCATATCCACGGGTTCTCCAAAAGTGTTAGTGTCAAATGTATTGTTTTACAAAACTCATTAAATATGTCTTAATTTGTATTTAGAATTACATGCATGCCCTGACTTAAATATCCGAACTTTCAAACGTCTGAGGCTTAGCTTATATCATTTTATTTCACTAAGTAATGAGGATGCATGATGTTTTCATTGGTTATAAATTCAACCACGTTTTATTAAGATTAAAACTTTACATACTATATTCTTAGACATTTAAACTCGATTACTATCGCTAGTGAATATTTATAAACCTTTGACTTGTCATCAGTATATGTATATTCGATCATGGTATTCCCTTCGTTTACAACTTAAATAAGATTATGTAAACATATGTGTTAAGATTAAGTTAAGATTTGCAACATAAATGTTAATAACTTGATGAGCAGAACTTGATATTAGGAGTCATAGATCAAACGTGAATGTACCTTTGATGTTTCCACCACATGAGAACTAAGATCCAAATCTAACACCAATACGGACAACAACTCGAACATAAAAAAACTACAGTCCAATTACATGCTAGCGAACCTCCGTAAACCGTCTTTCCGAGCATGACACGACCATAATTAACTTTAACGTATTCAGCCAGAATGATCGTTCATTTCCAGTATGAGCAAGACGATAAAACCTCGAAAACCCCTAGGTAAGAACATTGCATCGACCGTGATGCGCACTCAAAATTGGAAGACAGCTATAACCCATAACAAATGAAGCTAGCGACGTGATCAGAAATCCTTAGAACATGAATACATATTTAAGAGACTAAGGCAAGGCTTGAAGGTGACTCTAGATTTGTCAATCCCTCCCCCTCGGTTAGTCCTGCTGGTGAGAATTAGGTGCTCACTTTTTAACATGGATGATTAAGTATTTAAATGATGGTTCATGGGGCCTAAAACAGCGTCTCGATCTACAAATCCGGACGTAGAGTAACTGATTTGACCAAGCTATAAACAAAACGCGTTTTATTTATTGTTTTTTAAAAGATATTCTTTCCTTTTTACATTATGTGTATTCATGGACATTTAAATTTTGAATTTATACTTTGACGATAGAAAAGACAAGGAAATCAATAACATCTAAAAATTTGGTTGACTCCTATATGACAGTTTCAAAATGACTAGGTTTAGCATCTCCAACTTGTGAATAATAAAACTAGTAATGCCATTATAGAGATATTTGTTCAGAATAAATTTATCTAGATGTAGAAGTGTGTTTTTATTTTCGCGATTTAATATATAACGTACGTATTTGTATTATTAATTTCTCGTTTTAAACTCTGACATGTATTATTTATTTTTTCTGAATAAATAATAATTACGTAATACTTGAATAGAGATATCATTATTTATTATCTGAATAAATAATTACATAACAATTTAAATAAAGCTGTGACTGTATGTCATTAATGTGCGTAGATTTTTAAGGTGGGTTTTACAATTCTTCCCCTCTAAAAAGGAAAATTCGTCCTCGAATTATAGGTAATTTAAGCTGATCGAAGTAAAAAGATGAAAGTATACGTAAGCTGAAAGACGTATAAGCTGAAAGGACACATAAGCTGAAAGGACATGACAGCTGGAAAGGTGTATGAGCTGAAAGAATAATTCGTATTCTAGTTAAAATATAATACTGCTGAAATGTATAAACATGACGTGACTGAACTGAATATATAACGTGACATGACTGAAAGAACATAACTTACTTATAGAAGGAAAAGGATGAGAATTCCGGATGGACTCCTCCGTTTCAATGGCCTCCCACTTGAACCGGTTCCTTCAATTATCTTGATACAATGCCACTCTTGGTCTTAATGACCCTGTCCTGACAATGCTAAGGAGTTTCTGGTTCCATATATAAGATATATATATATTTTTAAATCTGATAGAATGAATAAGCTGTTGCATGTAGGGTACATGAAACGTACGTACGATTATCCTGAAAAGATAATATTTATCTCTCTGCGTAAGCTGCTGAGAATATAACGGAACGAACTACGTGAACTATTGTGAACGTGCTACATGAGCAATTGAGAACGTGGTTCGCGATTATATAAGGAATGCTGGGCATGAAATAAATCATGAACGTGATACATGAACATACTATGAACGTAACATACACGTGATCGTGAACATGAATTCAGTCTGATATGATGGTCGATGGAATACCTTGAAATCGTACGATAGTATCATACTTCTTCTGAGTCTGTGGTAACTGGTAACAATCTTCATGAAATCTTGTCTCATTCTTGTTCAGAATTCCGAATGTTTGTAATAACTCATTAACATGACGGCGTTTTATCTTGAACCTGCGGTATGTCAGGCATCTAGATATGAACATAGTTGCATCAATGTGTTATACTATTTCTATCAAAATTCTGCCTGGGGTTATGGTACATTCTTGCGAAAATGGATGAATAGTCATGGAAAAATTACGAGTCTCGGTAATTTAGACCTCTCGGTAATAGTGAGAATTGTCAATAATTTTCTGTGGTAGTAACTGAATTATATAAACTTCGCACTTAGTCACAGATGTCGGTCTTGACCATCTGGTGATGGCCTTCACCTTCGCAGGATTGTCTGAAAAAATTTTCTACTGAAATATGGCGGCTCAGAAATGCCACCTTGTTCAACTGGAATTCACATCTGGGAAGCTGCTTATATAATTTTCTCCTATCGGAGGTTCTATACAACTGTGAGAAGATGATTCTCTTGTACCTCTTTAGAATTTAGCATACCAGAATGTTATCAAAGAACATACTGATGATTTTGTCTGTGAATTCATGAAAATTTATTCATAAATTTCATACTATAGCTGGAGCATTAGGGATCTCAGACGTATAAGTCAAAATTTTAGAGAGACTATAACATGTTCAACAGCAATCTAGAGAACATCATGTTCTTCTCTCACCACTGCTGGTGGCATGGTCGCGAATTGTTATGGAAAATATTAAGACATCGTAGCAGGTCAGGTAACCTCCTATTCGGGGAATGAGTATCGTTTTATGAATGGCGATCTTGTAAATTTTTGGTGATCGATACATGATCACATGTTACCGGCCTTCTTTCTGATAGACAGAAACGGTACACCTCCTAATGGTGTGTTAGGGCGAATAAAGCCTCATTCTCGTAACTCTTGCAACAATTGTTGCAGCTCTTTTAACTTAGTCGAAGCCCTGGAATAAAGAGTTTTGAATACAGGTTCTGTTCTTGAGAAAAGATCGATGTTAAATTCTTTCTCATGGTTAGGAAGGAATTTCTTGAACACCTTCTCAATTACTTCTGGAAATGCTGAAGAAAGAAAATATGCTGACCATAAATTTTAAGAACCTCTGAAGTGGATTATAACTGGTGGCTAGAAAGTCTTCGTAGCTATGGACTGATAAGTCACGCGCTTATAAAGCAGAAACAATTTAAACTGATTTTTCTGGCAAAAATATAATGAATATATTTAGGATTTAGTAAGATGGATTTCGTCGTTGAATGAAAGGAGATTTTTAATAAACATGGGTGGTAGTGTCGAGTCTTTTCTGGCTGGGAGGTCGATAAATACCTGTTTTAAAATAAAGCTGACATATGAATAAGTGGAGTGAACATGGCTACTTTCATTGAATGCGTTAGTCTGTAACCTCACAAAATGAACACTTCATGTCTAACCTGAATAATACTCCAGTGGTGGTGACTGAATTTTAAATGGTCTGATTTATGCGCGGCATAATAGAACGGTATACCCCCTTTTGGAGGTACCCTGAATTACCGAGGGACTGGTTTAGAAAACATACGGAGTTATGAGTTATGGCTTGCACTTTGAGAAGATATTCGTATGACGTGTATCATGACTGGTGTCCTGAAAATTCTCTTCTGAAATGATACTTGAGACCTGTGTCTTTACTATTGTCTAGACATGTATTTTTTAGTAGGTGAGTCTGAATAAGGTTGAGAGTTTCTGGTAACTGTTAGGATCGGCGGATCGGTTAGACTGCTGGCCTTTGTATTTTTGGTCACGTCCGTTCCAGAGTTCCGATGGCTATTGACTTGATTAATATAAGCACAGTGTTTGTCATTACCGCCTTTTATGTTAGTTTCTTGACAGTCATTATCATGACCGTGATTCATGTAACTATTTCTGTTGAGTAGCCGGCAGGGTACCGGTCCCCACTCTTTTGACTGAAAATAGTTGTGTGAAGTGTAACATCTAACTGAGGAAGTAAAAGTATGGAATGGAATGGTAGCATTGATGATTAAAATATAGTCTTGTCAAGAATTTCCAATTTATACTTTCGTCCTTGCACTGAAGAGTCTTCATAATATAAACAGCATCAGCATCTTGTGGAATCTTCAAAGTATTAGCAGCATCAGCATTCGTGAGGTCCCTGATGAGACTGCATTTATACATGGTCTCATCGTCCAAAACGGCCTTAAATTGCATAAAATATCATAAAATAGACCAAATATATGCTCGTGTTTGTTACTTGTGTATTTTTAGGTACGGATATTGAGGAATTGGCAAAAGATCACAAGAATCAATAAAAAACGAACACGGGAAACGAAGTCGCACAATGAACCGGGCCCAAGTTTGGATTTTGCAAAATGACCCTTGAAGAATTGAAGATTGGCAAAAATGGCCCCTCATCTTTGAAGAACTTGTCACAATTGACCCTCCAAATGTCAATTGTACAAGAATGTTCCTTAATATTTGAAGATATTACACTTCCAGTCCTTGAAGAATCAAGTTTGTACAAGTTAAGCCCTTGGAAAAAGATTTGGAAAGTAATTGTGCCATTTTCAGCAACTTGTCCAAAGTTGACAAGGCTAGAATGGGCGCTGTTGGACATTTATTACAAAGTGGAAAGAAGTGAGAAACTTGGGGACCAAATTAGCCAACTGCCCAAACAAACCCACCCAACCAGGATGTGACACCTCAGCCCTACCCACCCACTAAACCCTTTTGCCCGACCCTACCCAATATCCCTATACCCGGTTTATTATTAAAGTTGGTCAAATAGTCAAATAAACCCACTTAACCCCATTCCCTCCTAAACATTTATTTAAAAACGGTTTATACCCAATTTGGATTAAACACTGGCTAATCCCACATAAACCCTACTCACCCTCCAGTTCCAATTCACCTCAAAACAAAGGGATATTACCCCTAATGCTCCAGATCCCTAATTTACGTCCCTCTCAACCAAACCCACCTCACCCAACAGTATCACATGGCTTATGGGACCCTCCCCAAGCCTCCCCTGCTCCATCACTTTCACACAAAACCCCACCCCCGACCAGATAAACGATTGGATGGAATCCCTTTGTCCCCAAGACCAAACCAACGTCCAAGATTAACCAAGAAGAGCTGGCATCCAGTACAAGACTCACAAGATGCGTTTTTGACCCATTTTCAGTCAAATCTTCAAGGGCATGTTAGGAATTTCAGAAACTAGGGTTTTATAATCTAGATAGTTCTATTGTTAGTATAAATAGGGGATGAGCCTGTTCATACCCCTCTTGTTCCAGTTTTTGCATAGCACTTGTAATTCCGTTTTATATAAAATTAAAAGTTTGGTATTTGTTATATACAATTGTAATTCCTTTTTAATCTTGATAAAAGTTTGTGAATGTTGTATGCAAAAGCTGAGTTCCAATTTCAAAAAGTTTGTGTTTGATTTTTAAAAGTTTTTCAAAAAGTTTTAGAATTGATTCAAATTTTATAAATCACATTCCTTGGAAGTGAAAGTGGAAGAGGACTGTTGGTTTGTGAACTTTGAGTGTTTTTAAAACATTTGTGTTAAGTTTTCAAGGTTTGTGAAAGTTTTTAAAGAAAGAAAGAAAAACAGAAAGAAAGCATATTGGATATTTTCTTGTTTTTTTCTCTTTGATTTTTTTTGCAGGGTGTGAGTTGATGATTTGTTGAAGGTTCAGCACCAACCCCAGTTGGTATTGGAGGCGGATTTATCATCCACTAGGGCTTTGGATGTAAAGCCCTAAGGTAAATCCTTGTTACCTTTTGAAAAGTTCAGAAAAAGTGGTAGCTTATGTGATTTTTCATGCTTATGTGCTAAGTGTTGTAGAATCTGTTTGATTAGTGTTCATTTGAGTTTGTATGCATGTTAGATACCATTTGAACCAATTTGATTGCTTTTGAAGGTGGTTTACTTAGAAAAATTTTGGATTCACAAAAATAACAGGGTGTTTGGATATAAGTTTTAGCAGGGTAAAATTTGTGATTAGTGCTTTTAAAACGTGTTAGAGTTACTGAAAAAGGTTAAGTAAGGTTGTTTACTAGTTGGTAAGTAAGTTTAGAAAGAGTTGTAGCTAGTTTGTGTGTTTTAAAAGGAAACAGCATAGCAATAATCTGTTGGTCCTTTTTTCTGTCTATTTTGCTCATGAATTGTGCTAGATTTTTGATTTCTGTGAAGAGATAGAGTGATTGAGAGTTTGTATTCATTTGTGTGATAATTGGTGAGCTTGTATACAAAATTTGAGCATTTAAATCTCGTTAGTGTGCATTGTGCTTAGCAATTTATACCCACAGACCTACAAAAGATCTCAGAAACTTGATATTGGCTTGAATCTGCTTTGTGTGTGCTCAATTTATGTGCTAAGTGTTGGTTTCCTGTTTATCTTGACTCCCTTCACTCAGAAAGAGTGAAGGGGTGCCTTTGCTCCAAGAAAACACCACCAAAAGCCAAATCCAAGATCTCTTGGACCATTTCACCATCTGTGAAGTAAAAGGCAAAGACAAAAGACTTGTGTTCTCCAAAAAAGTTGAACCTGGCCATGATTTGATTCATAACTTGGGCTTAATCTAGCTAAAAAAAGGTTTTGTGTTTGTGTTTATAAGCTATAGAGGTTACTGTTTGGTCTGTAAAAGAAAAAAATAAAAAAAGAAAAACTTTTATAAAAAGTCGCCCGTACCGGACTCGAACCCCAGACCTCTCGAAGGAGGGTTAGGAGCTCTACCGGTAATCTAGACGCTTTTTCATGTTATGGATTGCAAACAAACTTTATTTAACCCCATTTTTCATTCCTAGCTTTATAATAAGCCGTAGCTATTTTTCCCCTTTTCTAGCTTATTTATTAAGCTATTTTTGTTTAGCTTATTTTTCATAGGATCCTTATTAAGTTTGTGATTTTTCCAACTTGGTTTCACATTTTTCCTTTTATTTATTTATTTTTTATCATTTATTTAATACCCGTATTTTAAAAAATCAATAAAAAATAGAAAAAAGAGTTTTAAATTTTAGGAAAAATTATTTTTAGCTTTTAAAATAATATTTTGAGGTTTATAGCTTATTAGGTTTTCAATTTGGCTTATTTTTAATTTTATAAGATTTTAGGATTTTTAAGCAACTTTAAAAATTAATATAAAATTAACTAAAAGGTTTTAGGAGCTTTAATTTACATTTTCTTTCTAGTTAGAATATTTAGGATTTTTGAGAATTTTTTAGAATTTATTGGAAAACTTTTAATTTTTTAGAATATTTTTATTTTATTATTAAAAATTCAAAGTTTTATTTTTCTTCCTTTTTCATTTTTCCTAGGTTCTTTATCATTAATTAGGACTTTTCCCATTTGTAGAATAATTTTTAGGCTTTTCATTTAATTTTTAGAATTAATTTAAGATTTAATAGATTTTAATAGTTTTTAGGAGTTTAAAAATAGTTTAATTTGGTTTTAAAATTTTTAAAAATAGTTTTTATCTTAATTAGGTCATTTTTGAGGTTTACACACTATTAAATCTTGTTTAGGGCTTTTTAATATTTAAAAGTGATTTTTAGGGCTTTAATTAGCATTAAAAAGTCATTATTAAATTAATTAAAAGGTTTTGGCAAGTTTGGATTTTTTGTAAACTCTTAGAATATTATTTTGGATTTTTAGTAATTTTTAGGAATTTTTAGATTAAAATTTTAAATTTTGCACTTTTTTACGTTCTACGTCGTAACTTTCTAGTAGTGTTTTTGCCTTATTTTTCTATTTTTTTCGTCTTCGTCATTTTCTCTTCTTTTCTTCTCATTAATAATCAAAAACATAATCAATCATTCATTACACAACACACGTGCCTCCTCGAGAGAACGATCCCCCCTCATTGGGTCATAACTTGTGGTTTTCCTAAACCGCTCGTTAACGCTTACCGCTTTTTACGCTCTTTTCCTAAAGGGTAGTAAAATCACTACATCATTTTTGGCGCCGCTGCCGGGGAGGCGTGTTGTGTTTTGATTGAACCATTGTTGTTTTTCTATATTAGCCATAATAGTAATTGTATTAATAGCACTCTATTAATACGTATTATCGTTTTTCGGTTTTTGTGTGAATATTATTACTATATTGTATACGTAGAACAATAAATACACAAGTACTCCAAATACGTGAGCAATCACAACCTTGATTCGGGATTTCATCACTCGATCATTGTATTCGAATCTCAAACCAAAGAAAAAGGCAAAAATAGATAAATACTTTCGTGAAGCTTAATCTTGATAATACAAACTATAAGGTGGGTATAAGGCGGTTGTATTTCACAACCTAAAGGAAAAAGGCTCTTAAGTGCTTCGCGCCGCCTCGTTTCCTCCGCTTGCTTGTGCGTATTTGATTTTGAGAGTGAATCGAGGGTTTTGCCGCCCAAAGTATTATTACATATCATATATATTTTCTTGGTTTCCATTTGATTAAACCCTCTTGAACGATTTGGTGTTCCACCATCGTTCTAAAGTCATCGAAGGCGTTCACTCCACGTGATTGTTTTCATTCCTTGAGGCCTTTTTAATCAAGAGATTTGATTAGTGAGGAGATTTGTGGACTCATTGTCTACTTAATATATTCACCAATTCCAAAAAAGGTTAATACAATCAAAAACCACAAAAAAAATTGAAAAAAAACACAAAATACCAAAAAGAATCTTCTTTGCTCGCCTTCTCGTTGTACGTGACGTTTATGCAAACTCGCTCTAAAGCTACACGTGCTCGTAAACGAAGAAACAAATCACTCACTCAATCTAGTGAGGAGTCTCCAAGTGAGGAACCTATTGTAGAACAAGAAGCTATCATGGCTAATCGTACTATGATGGAGTTGCTTCAAGCACCCACCGAGGGTTTTGGAGAGGCCATTGTGATTCCCGCCATCCTTGCGGAGAACTTTGAGATCAAAACGGGTTTAATGTCTATGCTTCAAGCAAACAAGTTTCGCGGTCACGAAAAAGACAACCCACATTATCACATTAGGCAATTTAATCGTCTCACCGCGACAAGCAAGTTTAAAGATGTACCACACGATGCCATTAAGATGATGTTGTTTCCTTACTCGTTAGATGGACCCGCCAAGATTTGGCTTGAGAAAGAACCGCCGAATTCGATTTTGACATGGGCCGATCTCGTGTCTAAATTTGTGAATCAATTTTTTCCACCATCTAAGACAACACATTTGAAAAACGAGATTTCACGATTTACACAAAGACCAAATGAAAGTTTTTCAATGGCTTGGGAAAGGTTTAAAGAAATGTTACATGAATGTCCACACCATGATTTTTCCGAATTGCATCAAATTGACACTTTTTATAATGGGCTTAATGAACATGAAAGAGATTATTTAAATGCCGCCGCGGGTGGTAATTTTTTGTGCAAAACGACCAATGAGGCTTTGAAAATCATAGAAAATAGGTCTAAGGTCTATAGCCCTCGTAACACACCGAGTGTTGCCAATTTGGGCTCGTCATCATCTCGTTCCATTAATGCCTTGCAAGATGAAGCAAATGAGGAGAATCGGTTTTTCGATAGGTTTTCGACTCTTATGTCTCATTGGAAAGCTCAAGAAGCTTCAAACACCGCTTCGGTTAAAGCGGTTGCTAAGAGTTGTATTTCATGTGGTGGAGCTCATGATTTTTCCGAGTGCATTACCGCGGATGGTAACACTTCGAATGCTTATGTAGCCACGGGAACTTATAACCAAATCGGTCAAGGTTCCCGCCAAAATCAAGCTCCACAAAATCAAAATGTTAATAACTATCGAAACAACAATCAAGGTGGAAATTACCAAGGAAATCAAAGGAATTATAACAAGGGTAATTACCAAAGTGGAAATGGGCAAATTTCAAACCAAAACCAAAACCGTGATTTTCAAACTCCCACTCAAGGTTTTCAAAATGCTCACACTAAAAATTTGCAAGGAGAATTTTTAGATTATGCTAAGGCTAATGATGCTAAGTTTGATAACATGCAACGTGAGATGATTAGCTTAAGGTCCGAGTTGAAAAACGAGCTTAAAACCGAACTTGCTAATGAACTTAAAACTCATGCTAATAAAATGGAAGGAAATGTCACACGACTCCAACAAAATCAACAAAAAATGGAGCAAGGACAACATGAGATTAAGCAAGAGTTGTTGAAAGCGGATGCTAGGCAATCTAAGTTTGAAGACCGTATGGCTAAAATGTTTGAAGCTATCATGTGTAAGCCCTCTTCTTCGGGTGGTCTTCCTAGTGATACCATCGTGAACCCGAAAGGAGAATTGAAGGTTATTACTACTCGTAGTGGTAAAACTTTCAAAGAACCCATTTCTCGTCCAAGTACTTCTATGGAGAAGGAAAAAGAGAAAGAACCCGAGGTTGTGGTGGAAAAGGAGCAAATTGCAAGCCCACGAAGTACCGCTCAAACCACACCTACGGTTGAACCGATACCCATCATGGAACCCGAGATTCCAAGGCCGATGCCTATGCCTAATTTGCCCCAACCCACACCACCTTTACCCTACCCTTCAAGACGAGACAAGGAAAAGGCACAAGAACGAAATAATTACCAATTTGAACTCTTTATGAAAATGTTTCGTGACTTGCATTTCAATATAAGTTTTGCCGACGCCTTAGTCATGATGCCTCGATTTGCCGCGAACTTCAAAAGTATGTTGAATAACAAAGAGAAATTGCAAAAATCGTCTAGTTGTTCATCGGTTTTTCTAAGCCGCATACCTCAAAAGGTCGGTGATCCTGGAAAGTTTTTAATCCCATGTGCTATCCAAGACATGGAAGAATGCTACGCCTTGGCCGATCTTGGTGCTAGTATTAATTTGATGCCTCTTGAGATTTTTAAATCGCTCAATCTTCCAAATCTCACTCCTTCAAGAATGTCAATCGAAATGGCCGATCATTCTACGATTCTAGCTTGTGGAGTTGCCGAGGATGTCTTTGTGAAAGTTGGGAAATTCTATTATCCCGTGGACTTCATTGTTGTTGATATTCCCATCGATCCTAAAGTTCCGTTAATTTTAGGTCGATCTTTTTTGGATACCTCGAGAGCACTTATCGATGTGCATGCAAGAAAAATCACTCTTCGTTTCAATGAGGAAGAACTCGTCATTAATGCAACCCAAAACTCCACTCTTTCTCATGTTTATTCTATCACATCTTTGTACAATGACAATCCCATCAAAAACATTTGTCAAAAGATTTCAAAAAGAGTTGTTGAAGTTGTTAAGAAAAATGAAGTTCCGTCCCCTCCGCCGTTGGAGGTTAAGAGTGTTAAGCCTATGATTCCAATCTCGAGTGATTCTTCGGATGATGAATACGTTGATCCCTATGGGGAGGTTTTCTTCGTTGACAAAAGATTTGAAAACTTGCCACCACCTAAACCAAAACGCTTTCAAAATGTGAGAATTTTTCGTGTGACTAACATTGTTTTAGATACACCAAATATTTTTGACATAATTAAATCGGGTTTTCACAAGGAGAGTGTTAAAGATGAAAAAGGAAAAGATTTTGAATTTAATTTAAAAGATTTTTCTACAATTCTAACTCCGTCATCACCGCGTTTATTGAGTACTACAAGCTCGTCTTCTCCTTTTGACGATGCTTTGTGTGGACCTAGTGTGGGGGAAGCCCCTTATGTTCCCTCCCCTTTCTCCACCGAGGACAAGATATTTGATCCTGGAATTGCTTATATAGGGAAATCTCGGTCTTCCACCGATGCAATAAATGGAAAATCTTTTCATTTGATTGGTGCGAGTCTACCTCGAGTAGCTCAATGTTTTGCCTTACCCATTGTCCCACCCTTCTATTTCTTCTATCCTATTTTCTTCTATCCCATTGGGATTTGTGTTGGAGTTGTGTTGTCTCGTCTTTCATCCGAAAACGAGGACGCTATCTTTGACCCCGGTATACGTTTATCGGATTTTTAAAGTACTTCACGTACTTTTGGGCCTTGTTTATCATGTAAGCCCCACCAAAAATTGACCATACCATGATTATCCCTAAATGATCACATTTAAGGGGATTCGAGTCGAGCTTTTGACTCGGTTATCAAAAACAAGGTGCCTCGTGGGGGAGACCCATGCTTATCCATGTACATATTATTGCTTTCTAATTAGTGTAATGTGAGGGGATTTGTGCCCTTCCAAACTTTGTTCCGTGGTTGTTTGTGAATTGTGTCTTTTAGATCATCATCTTCACGATTGGAGCCTCTCGTGTTCGTTTCATGGGAGCACTTGATCGTTTGCTTTGGAGGCCTTTCCCAATATCCATATGATATATCCTTTTATGTTCTAACCTTAGGTTTATAGCACACCTCATAAACGGCTATTACTTAATGGTTACACCCTTTCCATGCTAGATTAGGCATTCGACTACGTCTCTAGTATGGGGGTGTTTGCACCCCTAGACTCGAAACATTGAGGACAATGTTTAACTTTAGTATGGGGGGGTGAATAGATACTTGCCTTGCCAAACCTTCACGCTTTCCAAAGTTTATCGTTTTGTTTATCGTTTTCTTGCAAAATAAGGCTAAAAATGGCCAAATTTTAAGATTTTTTCTCATGTTTCATAAGTGTTTGAAGACACGAATGTAGATTTTCCGATGGCGAGAATAAGAGTAATTTTTGACTCGACCGTGCGTGTTGAGCACTTAGCTTTGATTCCTTAACTACACATTAGGCTAAGTCTCTTAAATGAGGACGAGAAATGATAGAGTTAATTATAAGTTACTATGCTAAACGTAGAGTACTCGTATTCTTTCAAAAACTCATGTGTTCTCGTTGTTTGCTTATTCTCCCTTCGCATGTAAATATTTTTTGCTTAATAAATATTGATTTAGCGGTTTAGTTTTGATTGTTGGGTTTCTAGTCTTTTCTAGTAGCTTCCGTGTAATTAAATTGGGAAGACATTAAGATATCGCCAGCGTCACGGTTTTGAAGTATTGGCACCCTAATAATCGAAAGCTTCACCCAATAATAAGATTTCAAGTGCTCACCTAAATCTAGCAAACAATTTGAAGCCCCACAAGGCCTAAAATCTATGCAAAATTGAAAGTGAATCAAGCCTTAATCTTCGAAGCTTTAAAGATCCAAAATTCGCTTTAGCGTGAGGATATACGTCTTTGGCTAATAAAACCACCGATGATGGCGGATAATAAAAGGCAAGGCAAGACCGAAGTCATAATAAAAGCTTCATGGCGAAGTTGAATAAAAGATGGAGGTAAACCAAAGATAATAAGGTCCTTCCGTTAGGGGGCGTATAAAAGTCTTGGTAATAAGTCTCATGTTCAAAACCGTTATAAAACCGTGTTTATCGATTCTTCTTGTCAACTTAATTTTTTAACATCGTTGTCTATTAGGAGGGGTTATTGATTTGATGGTCTTAGTTACACCGTTAGGACTCTATTTTTAGACCTAAATCTCTATTATCGCATAAGTCAACGATGTATCCTCGTGATCATTAAGACATAATAAAATATAAGAGATACAACTTAGGAATAATGGGAGAATAAGTACGTGATTAGGGCATATGAGTAGTGTTAGCATTACTAACTTATAATGACAATGATCTCGTTGCACGCTTAGCATGGAATTAAGGTGAAAATCGAGGACGACGAAATTATTTCTAACGAAGCATTCACGTGTTCTTATTCTATGAACCTAAACGTCCCATTTTGCGATGAAAATCATACATTATGTCCAAAACACAAGTAGTAGTAATAGTGTAGTGTAGCTAGTTTATCTTTCAATAAAGTCCATAAAATTAAATTTTGGAGATGCTTTGATACTTTATTCTAGCATTGCGTGAGGGCACGACAATGGTTTAGTATGGGGGAGTGATGAGACTGCATTTATACATGGTCTCATCGTCCAAAACGGCCTTAAATTGCATAAAATATCATAAAATAGACCAAATATATGCTCGTGTTTGTTACTTGTGTATTTTTAGGTACGGATATTGAGGAATTGGCAAAAGATCACAAGAATCAATCAAAAACGAACACGGGAAACGAAGTCGCACAATGAACCGGGCCCAAGTTTGGATTTTGCAAAATGACCCTTGAAGAATTGAAGATTGGCAAAAATGGCCCCTCATCTTTGAAGAACTTGTCACAATTGACCCTCCAAATGTCAATTGTACAAGAATGTTCCTTAATATTTGAAGATATTACACTTCCAGTCCTTGAAGAATCAAGTTTGTACAAGTTAAGCCCTTGGAAAAAGATTTGGAAAGTAATTGTGCCATTTTCAGCAACTTGTCCAAAGTTGACAAGGCTAGAATGGGCGCTGTTGGACATTTATTACAAAGTGGAAAGAAGTGAGAAACTTGGGGACCAAATTAGCCAACTGCCCAAACAAACCCACCTAACCAGGATGTGACACCTCAGCCCTCCCCACCCACTAAACCCTTTTGCCCGACCCTACCCAATATCCCTATACCCGGTTTATTATTAAACTTGGTCAAATAGTCAAATAAACCCACTTAACCCCATTCCCTCCTAAACATTTATTTAAAAACGGTTTATACCCAATTTGGATTAAACACTGGCTAATCCCACATAAACCCTACTCACCCTCCAGTTCCAATTCACCTCAAAACAAAGGGATATTACCCCTAATGCTCCAGATCCCTAATTTACGTCCCTCTCAACCAAACCCACCTCACCCAACAGTATCACATGGCTTGTGGGACCCTCCCCAAGCCTCCCCTGCTCCATCACTTTCACACAAAACCCCACCCCCGACCAGATAAACGATTGGATGGAATCCCTTTGTCCCCAAGACCAAACCAACGTCCAAGATTAACCAAGAAGAGCTGGCATCCAGTACAAGACTCACAAGATGCGTTTTTGACCCATTTTCAGTCAAATCTTCAAGGGCATGTTAGGAATTTCAGAAACTAGGGTTTTATCATCTAGATAGTTCTATTGTTAGTATAAATAGGGGATGAGCCTGTTCATACCCCTCTTGTTCCAGTTTTTGCATAGCACTTGTAATTCCGTTTTATATAAAATTAAAAGTTTGGTATTTGTTATATACAATTGTAATTCCTTTTTAATCTTGATAAAAGTTTGTGAATGTTGTATGCAAAAGCTGAGTTCCAATTTCAAAAAGTTTGTGTTTGATTTTTAAAAGTTTTTCAAAAAGTTTTAGAATTGATTCAAATTTTATAAATCACATTCCTTGGAAGTGAAAGTGGAAGAGGACTGTTGGTTTGTGAACTTTGAGTGTTTTTAAAACATTTGTGTTAAGTTTTCAAGGTTTGTGAAAGTTTTTAAAGAAAGAAAGAAAAACAGAAAGAAAGCATATTGGATATTTTCTTGTTTTTTTTCTCTTTGATTTTTTTTTGCAGGGTGTGAGTTGATGATTTGTTGAAGGTTCAGCACCAACCCCAGTTGGTATTGGAGGTGGATTTATCATCCACTAGGGCTTTGGATGTAAAGCCCTAAGGTAAATCCTTGTTACCTTTTGAAAAGTTCAGAAAAAGTGGTAGCTTATGTGATTTTTCATGCTTATGTGCTAAGTGTTGTAGAATCTGTTTGATTAGTGTTCATTTGAGTTTGTATGCATGTTAGATACCATTTGAACCAATTTGATTGCTTTTGAAGGTGGTTTACTTAGAAAAATTTTGGATTCACAAAAATAACAGGGTGTTTGGATATAAGTTTTAGCAGGGTAAAATTTGTGATTAGTGCTTTTAAAACGTGTTAGAGTTACTGAAAAAGGTTAAGTAAGGTTGTTTACTAGTTGGTAAGTAAGTTTAGAAAGAGTTGTAGCTAGTTTGTGTGTTTTAAAAGGAAACAGCATAGCAATAATCTGTTGGTCCTTTTTTCTGTCTATTTTGCTCATGAATTGTGCTAGATTTTTGATTTCTGTGAAGAGATAGAGTGATTGAGAGTTTGTATTCATTTGTGTGATAATTGGTGAGCTTGTATACAAAATTTGAGCATTTAAATCTCGTTAGTGTGCATTGTGCTTAGCAATTTATACCCACAGACCTACAAAAGATCTCAGAAACTTGATATTGGCTTGAATCTGCTTTGTGTGTGCTCAATTTATGTGCTAAGTGTTGGTTTCCTGTTTATCTTGACTCCCTTCACTCAGAAAGAGTGAAGGGGTGCCTTTGCTCCAAGAAAACACCACCAAAAGCCAAATCCAAGATCTCTTGGACCATTTCACCATCTGTGAAGTAAAAGGCAAAGACAAAAGACTTGTGTTCTCCAAAAAAGTTGAACCTGGCCATGATTTGATTCATAACTTGGGCTTAATCTAGCTAAAAAAAGGTTTTGTGTTTGTGTTTATAAGCTATAGAGGTTACTGTTTGGTCTGTAAAAGAAAAAAATAAAAAAAGAAAAACTTTTATAAAAAGTCACCCGTACCGGACTCGAACCCCAGACCTCTCGAAGGAGGGTTAGGAGCTCTACCGGTAATCTAGACGCTTTTTCATGTTATGGATTGCAAACAAACTTTATTTAACCCCATTTTTCATTCCTAGCTTTATAATAAGCCGTAGCTATTTTTCCCCTTTTCTAGCTTATTTATTAAGCTATTTTTGTTTAGCTTATTTTTCATAGGATCCTTATTAAGTTTGTGATTTTTCCAACTTGGTTTCACATTTTTCCTTTTATTTATTTATTTTTTATCATTTATTTAATACCCGTATTTTAAAAAATCAATAAAAATAGAAAAAAGAGTTTTAAATTTTAGGAAAAATTATTTTTAGCTTTTAAAATAATATTTTGAGGTTTACAGCTTATTAGGTTTTCAATTTGGCTTATTTTTAATTTTATAAGATTTTAGGATTTTAAGCAACTTTAAAAATTAATATAAAATTAACTAAAAGGTTTTAGGAGCTTTAATTTACATTTTCTTTCTAGTTAGAATATTTAGGATTTTTGAGAATTTTTTAGAATTTATTGGAAAACTTTTAATTTTTTAGAATATTTTTATTTTATTATTAAAAATTCAAAGTTTTATTTTTCTTCCTTTTTCATTTTTCCTAGGTTCTTTATCATTAATTAGGACTTTTCCCATTTGTAGAATAATTTTTAGGCTTTTCATTTAATTTTTAGAATTAATTTAAGATTTAATAGATTTTAATAGTTTTTAGGAGTTTAAAAATAGTTTAATTTGGTTTTAAAATTTTTAAAAATAGTTTTTAGCTTAATTAGGTCATTTTTGAGGTTTACAAACTATTAAATCTTGTTTAGGGCTTTTTAATATTTAAAAGTGATTTTTAGGGCTTTAATTAGCATTAAAAAGTCATTATTAAATTAATTAAAAGGTTTTGGCAAGTTTGGATTTTTTGTAAACTCTTAGAATATTATTTTGGATTTTTAGTAATTTTTAGGAATTTTTAGATTAAAATTTTAAATTTTGCACTTTTTTACGTTCTACGTCGTAACTTTCTAGTAGTGTTTTTGCCTTATTTTTCTATTTTTTTCGTCTTCGTCATTTTCTCTTCTTTTCTTCTCATTAATAATCAAAAACATAATCAATCATTCATTACACAACACACGTGCCTCCTCGAGAGAACGATCCCCCCTCATTGGGTCATAACTTGTGGTTTTCCTAAACCGCTCGTTAATACTTACCCTATTTACGTTCTTTTTCCTAAAAGACGTATTTTACAACCATCAGTCCCCAAAGTGTTAGCAGCATCAGTATCTGGTAGAATCTTCAACACTCGAGCAGCATCAGTATCTGGTAAACTATCGACACGTGGGAACGCCTGAGATGGTTTAGGGTTGATTAACAATATCCATGAAGTTGGCTACATGGAGTATACCTGGGCTACGGTACATAAGTACAAAGTGAATACTGCACATGGAGTATATCTGAGACACTGTACTTGGAGTACACTTGAAATACTGCCCATGGAACCGGTGGAAATTTTATGAGATGATCGATACTGGTGTCAACCATCTGACATGATCAAAAGAAATAAATTGATTTAAACGATAGTAAACTGAACTGAAACGAGTAACATGATAGCCTATAATTCCTGCGTAGACTTAATGCTGGTTTTACTGAGGTTCAAGGATATGATTAAACGGAATTTTAACAATGGTCAGCATGAAGACATGACTGATGAGGATCAAACATGATTTATTATGAAAAACAGGATTTTACTGTAACCTTTCTGTATCTTAGCATGAAAACATCATCACCTTGCTGAAAACGTAATCCTCGTAAGGAGACATGAAACTGAATCATCATGAAGACACATCAACGTGAGGTGTAATATCAACTGATGTGGACGGCTATGGTTCAATCCACATAATTCAAAGAAGAAGAAAAGTGACTAAGTATGGGCTATTCTGGTTCGATCCATACTTGTCAAAATTACTTGAGAACTGTCATGTATAGAAATTTATAATCTGGGACTACATATGGTTGGCTGTAGTCCAATCCATACTTGTCAAAGTTTATGAAATGTCCTGATATGAGAAAGGTGAACATCATTCGACTGAAAAGCATGAAAATTTGACCTAAAAAATGGTGAACGTTTTATTTTTGCTGGTTCACCAGTAATATTTGACTGAAAAGATGAATCTGACATGAGTAAGGGTAAACACATATGGGTCCGTTTACCAATGCAAAATCTGAACGGGCAAGGGTGAATGCCTATGGGTCGGTTCACCAAAACAAAATTCGAATGAAAAGCACATGCGACTAAATATGGCCAGTCTTGTACCAACCTTTTACTTAGTCAAAACTTTGAGAAAACTGACTTATAAATGAAAAAAAAAACTGACTGAATAATCCATGAGAAACATAAAATAACAGCGCCAAAATCTGGGAAGTTCCTGGTGACTACCCACTAGTCACAAGTCAAGTTTTAGAGCCTACATGTCGAACCTATAGCTCTGATACCATAATTGTAACACCCCACTTGGATGAGTGGACCGTTACGTGTATTTATGGCGTGTCATCAAAGCATAAGGTAAATGTCCTAAAACATTAACTGACCATAACGAAAATACCGGAATCAAACATCGGCAATCCAACATAAGCTCACAACATAAAAAGTAAAATACTGAAATAAAGGACTGAACAATGTCCAACGGCAATATAAAAAAAATGAAGTGCATAAAGTAAAGAAGTCTGGATGGCTTCCATCCAATGCATATGCTCTCAGAATCTTAAAAGTGTCCTGATGTACCTGCCATTAGAACATGAAAGAACTACGGTTGAGCATAACGCTCAGTGAACGGATATAATGCATGATAAGAATATAGTGGACTTGAAATCATTAAATATTTACTGAATCTAAAAGACTGATATGTGGAGAGTGATAAAAACTGTAGAAATCTGATAAGTCTGATTTATAAATAATAAAACTAAACTGTTATCTGTTAAATCTGAAAACATGTATTTACTGTATTTTAATTTTCCAAGAGCTTATATAGGTCATGTGCTAAAACAATTGTTGCATGAATAACTAGAGGGGTGACCTCATCATGCTGTAGAGGGGTGACCTCTAAATAATGTACTGGGTGGAGGGATCAGCTCGAATGTGAAAGATGTAGAGCATACACCACATTTACTTGATAAACTATAAACTGATAGCCTAGGATACATCCATACGCCCTACTAATAATACTGATAAAATGGCCAAACTGAGCTGAGTGGGACGATGCAGGATACCACTCTCCTGCATGTGAGTCACGACACCGGTGCCTCTAGTGCTATGGTTACGGTACCTCCGTAAATAGTACATAAACTGGTCATGCTTGTATATAATGCTTAGGCAATTTATTTAGTTATTAGCATGATTACTGATAAGCTTAAACATATACTGGGGAAAACATTTGGCTATAGACGGGAAATCCTAATCATGCATAGAAGAAAGTCCTTACTGAAGGACGGGATATCCGTACAATGAATCGAATAAACGAAAGAGACAAATAATGGTAGAGATAAGAATATCCGTACCTTAACCAAACTCGATGTTTAAGCAAACTTCAAACTTATATTCCGTCAAATGATCTACATAAATTATAACTACTAGTTATTAACGACGAGCCAACTAAATAATGTCCTAGTCTTGCATTTTAAACTTATTTTTATCCTTAAGTATTTCTATTTTGATTATACTAAGAAGAGCTTAAAATGACTCTTACGTAACTAGAGTGTGTAAAATAAATATATGTCATGTCCACGGGTTCTCCAAAAGTGTTAGTATCAAATGTATTTTTCTACAAAACTCATTAAATATGTCTTAATTTGTATTTAGAATTCCATGCATACCCCGACTTAAATATCCGAACTTTCAAACGTCCGAGGCTTAGCTTATATCATTTTATTTCACTAAGTAATGAGGATGCATGATGTTTTCATTGGTTATAAATTCAGCCATGTTTTATTAAGATTAAAACTTTACATACTATATTCTTAGACATTTAAACTCGATTACTATCGCTAGTGAATATTTATAAACCTTCGACTTGTCATCAGTATATGTATATTCGATCATGGTATTCCCTTCGTTTACAACTTAAATAAGATTATGTAAACACATGTGTTAAGATTAAGTTAAGATTTGCAACATAAATGTTAATAATGTGATGAGCAGAACTTGATATTAGGAGTCATAGATCAAACGTGAATGTACCTTTGATGTTTCCACCAGATGAGAACTAAGATCAAAATCGAACACCAATACGGACAACAAGTCGAACATAAAAAAACTACAGTCCAACTACATGCTAGCGAACCTCCGTAAACCGTCTTTCCGAGCATGACACGACCATCATTAACTTTAACGTATTCGGCCAGAATGATCGTTCATTGACAGTATGAGCAAGACGATAAAACCTCGAAACCCCTAGGTAAGAACATTGCATCGACCATGATGCGCACTCAAAATTGGGAGGCAGCTATAACCCATAACAAATGAAGCCAGCGACGTGATCAGAAATCCTTTGAACATGAATACATATTTAAGAGACTAAAGCAAGGCTTGAAGGTGACTCTTGGTTTGTCAATCCCTCCCCCTCGGTTAGTCCTGCTGCTGAGAATTAGGTGCTCACTTTTTAAAATGGATGATCAAGTATTTAAATGATGGTTCATGGGGCCTAAAACAATGTCTCGATCGACAAATCCGGACGTAGAGTAACTGATTTGACCAAGCTATAAACAAAACACGTTTTATTTATTGTTTTTTAAAGATATTCTTGCCTTTTTACATTATGTGTATTCATGGACATTTAATTTTTGAATTTGACGATAGAAAGGACAAGGAAATCAGTAACATCTAAAAATTTGGTTGACTCCTATATGACAGTTTCAAAATGACTAAGTTTGGCATCCCAACTTGTGAATAATAAAACTAGTAATGCCATTATAGAGATATTTGTTCAGAATAAATTATATAGATGTAGACGTGTGTTTTTATTTTCGCGATTTAATATTTAACGTACGTATTTGTATTATTAATTTCTCGTTTTAAACTCTGACATGTATTATTTTTTTTAATAAATAATAATTACGTAATACTTGAATAGAGATATCATTATTTATTATCTGAATAAATAATTACATAACGATTTAAATAAAGCCGTGATTGTATGTCATTAATGTGCGTAGATTTTTAAGGCGGGTTTTACAGAAACAAGCCAAACTTGAAGCAGTAAGCTGTCAACTTCAGAACACAGAACTTACTAAAACTAATCATGCTCTTCAAGAACAACTTAAGGAAGAAAAACTCATCAATGAGAAATGGACCAATAGCTCTACCTTAGCTTCTCAGTGTATAAACAGTCAAATTCCTGCCCAAAAGAAGAAAATTCTTGGGGCACGTTAACTCATTGAAAAGCCACTTACTAAGGAAATGAGTGAAAAAGCATTTCTCCCAGCCTCAGTAGGGTTTGATCATGAAATGATTCCAAAGTCAAAAGACTGGGTTGAAAGATTAAATCCCGAGAGTGTGTTGCCTAACTTTGATACTGGAAAAATATTAATCCCTGAATCTCAGGCTATTAATGAAAAACTTGGTCTTAATGAAGTGACTGATGTCCCTAATAAACCCAATAACATTGAAACACTTAGTGTTGCTGAGGACATTCAGACTCCTCTGCCTCCTTTGAAAAATCTTCAAGGGGCAAGTCCATGTTCTGAACTAATTCCACTATCTTATCAAGAACACTCGCCTAGATGAAGAAATGGATTAGGTTATCCTGAATAAACAAAGACTGATTCAAACATGACATCAAATCACACTGAGTTAGGAACTATCACTGAAAAACAACCAAACCTATCTCTCCCTCAAGGACACCTACAAACTCAGTCAACTCTACTCCTGTTGTAAATCAAGAGGAGTTAAGTAGATTGTTCCAACTGTTCATGGAAGAGAAGCTGAACTCAGCCTCTAAAACTCAGGGTGAAACATCTGTGTCTTCACAGCCTGAATCATCAACAAGTAACAAAACTGAACCTGAGACTTCCAAGAAAGTTAAAACAAAGAAACCTTTCTGTGAATTATGTCACTACACAAATCATACCACTGATAACTGCTTTAGAGTTCTCTATTGCATGAAGTGTAAAAGTGAAGATCACAGGACAACAGATCATGAAGTACACATGGCTTCTATTAGAAATGCTAATAGATATAATGCTCAGCCTTACAACTATGGGCCCGCCTCTAAAAAAATTAGGAAATCCAAGGCTAAGCCTTTCCCACCATGTACACATTGTGGCATCTCTGATCATAGGCCTGATGATTGTGTATACTACCATGAGTGTGATATTTGTGGAAGCAATCATCATACTACCTCAAGACACAATAGGATAATTATGGTCAAAAGAGGCATGCTAGCTGAGTCATCTCAAAATACTGAATCCTCAGTAGGACTAAGCTGCAACACATGTGGAAGCAATGTTCATTCTACCTCAGATCATGCTGAGTTTGAGTACTTCAAACGAGGAGAAAGACGTTAGGATCCTAGAGCTAAAGAGCCTACTAAAAAGTGGGCTCACAAGAGAAACTAATCCACCTCGTTATTTGTGAAGAAACACTTCAAGGAGCCTGTCTGGTACTTAGACAGTGGGTTTTCAAGAAGTATGACAGGGGTCAAAAGTTATCTGCACAAATACGTGGAGCAACCAGGTCCTAAGGTAGTATTTGGTGATAACTCATCTTGTGTTACCGAGGGATATGGTTCAATAAATGTGGTGGAATAGTTTTCTCAAAAGTGGCGTTTGTAAATGGTTTGAAGTACAACCTCATAAGTATCAGCCAACTATGTGATGCTAAGTACATCGTTTAGTTTGATGATAAGCAAGGAACAATCTTTAATGCTAACAAAGAAATTGTACTGACTGCTCCAAGAAGGAATGATGTATATGTCTTGGACATGTCATCAGTAACTCTCTCAGGAGCATGTTTCTTCGCTAAAGCCTCAGACTCTGTCAATTGGATTTGGCACAAGAGACTGTCACATCTAAATTTCAAAGATATGAACAAACTTGCAAAACAAAACAAAGTTCTTGGCTTACCATCTATTGTGTACTCAAAAGACAAACCTTGTTCAACTTGTGAAAAAGGTAAACACAAGAGAGCTTCTTTCAAGCCAAAACAAAACTTTTCTATCAGGAAGTATCTTTATCTCCTTCATATGGACTTATTTTGACCTGTCAGTCCCATGTCTATAAATCATGAGAAATATACCCTTGTGATTGTTGATGAATACTCTAGATACACATGGGTATACTTCCTTTAAAAGAAAAGTCAAGCTCCTGAATTAATCATGTCTTTTATCAGACAAGTAGAAAATCAAAATGATACCGAAGTCAAACAAATAAGAACTGATAATGGAACAGAATTCAGGAACCATGAGCTTGAGAGTTTTTGTGATGAGAAAGGAATTTCTCAGAACTTCTCTTCTCCCTACACACCTAAACAAAATGGTGTGACTGAAAGGAAGAATAGAACTCTCATTGAAGCAACAATAACCATGCTTAATGGATCCAATCTTTCAAAACACTTGTGGACTGAGGCTGTAAAAATAGCTTGCTATACTCAAAAGAGATGCATCGTTGTCAAACAACATGATAAGATTCCTTATGAAATATTCAGGGAAAGGATTCCAGATATCAACTATTTCCATGTGTTTGGATGTCCTGTGTTCATTCACAATCAAAAGGATCATCTTGGTAAATTTTATGCTAAGGCTGATGATGGATACTTTCTTGGATACTCTTTTGTCTCCAAAGCCTCTAGGGTCTTTAACACAAGGAGACAACAAATTGAGGAATCATTTCATATCAAATTTGATGAAAGTATGGATGCCATTAACTTCACAAATCAATCAATGAAGAAATTGGGATTGATGACTCATCAAGATATCCTCCTGATGAGTATGAACATTGTCCCTCAAGGAAGTATCAAAATGATGCTGACATATCCTTCCATATATCACCTCACAATAGGTCAATCAATAACTTGATCACAAATCAACATGTTCCTGAAGTTATCTCTACTCAGTCTGAAGAATTAACTGATTCTCTCATCCATGAAAACACTGAGGGGACAATTGATGAGAATGTTGACCTACCTATCACTGAAAATCTTTCAGCAAGAAGTGATGATCCAATACTTGGTACTGAACTACCAGTCCCTGATAATCATAAACTATCCACAAGCTCTAATCCAAGTCCGCAGGACAAATGGTCTTGACAACAACACATAAAGCTTGTAAATATAATTGGTGATGTATCTGAGGGGATGCTCAGACACAGTCAAGCTGCTAAACTATATGTTGCCTCAGCCTATGAATGTCTTTTTGCAGATTTTCTCTCTGAAATTGAACCCAAAAAGGTTTCAAAGGCTCTAACACATCTAGGGTGGGTTGAGGCTATGCAAGAAGAGCTCAATCAATTCCTCAGGAACAAGTTTTGGAAACTTGTTCCTCTCCCTAAAGCGAAATCAGCTCTTTGCACAAAATGGGTGTTAAAAAACAAGACTGATGAAGATGGAATTGTTATAAAAAAACAAAGCTAGGCTTGTTGTTCAGGGGTGTGGTCAGCTTGAAGGCATTGACTATGAAGAGACCTTTGTCCCTGTTGCAAGAATGGAAGCCATCAGGATCTTCCTTGCCTATGCTACTTACATGAACTTCAAAGTTTTCCAAATGGATGTAAAAATTGCCTTCTTGAATGGAAAGATCACTAAAGAAGTTTATGTTGCTCAGCCCCTGGTTTTGAGAGTTCAGAGTTCCCAAATCATGTCTGTAAACTTGACAAAGCCCTATATGGACTTAAACAAGCACCAAGGCATGGTATGAAACTCTCTCTACCTTTCTGATAATGAACAAATTTTTCAGGGGGAAGATAGACAATACCTTGTTTATCTTTATAACAAAGGAGGATGTTCTGCTAGTTTAGATATATGTTGATGACATCATATTCAGATCTACTAACTATGACCTTTGTAGAAAGTTTGAAGAACTGATGACAAAGAAATTTGAAATGAGTATGATGGGTATAACATATTTTATTGGACTATAAATCAAACAAGGGGACAATGGGATCTCAGTCTGTCAAGAAAAATACACCAGAGAAGTACTTAAAAAATATGACATCTTTGAGTGTGCTTTAGTAAAGACTCCCATGGTTCCCCCTAACAACTTAGGTCCTGATCTCACTGGTAAACCAGTCAATCAAACCTTATTCAGGGGAATGATTGGATCATTAATGTACCTAACAATAACCAGGCCTGATATTCAGTTCTCAACAATTCTATGTGCAAGATATCAATTCGATCCCAAAGAAACACATCTTACTGGTGTTAAACGAACCTTCTAGTATCTGAAGGGTACTCCTTCACTAGGTCTATGGTATCCTCGCTGCTCAGGCTTTGATCTTAAAGGATACTCAGACTCAGACTATGCTGGCTGCAATATGGATAGAAAAAGTACCTCAGGTTCATGTAAATTCTTAGGTGGCAAGCTAGTATGTTGGAGTGCAAAGAAACAGTAGTCAGTGGTAATGTCCTTTGCTGAGGCAGAGTATGTAGCAGCTGCTGGTTGTTGTGCAAACATCCTTTGGATGAAGAGTCAACTTAGGGACTACAATATGGAATACAAAGTAGTCCCCATCTTTTGTGACAACACCAGTGCGATTTCCATTTCAAATAATCCAGTCCTACACTCAAAGCCTAAACACATATACATAAGATATCATTTCCACAGGGACCACATCTCAAAAGGAGATATTTAATTACATTTCATCCCCACTGAGTATCAGCTAGCTGATATCTTCACTAAACCCTTGGATGAACCAACGTTCACTCGACTGAAAGCTGAACTTGGTATGCTGAATATTGATTAATCAGGCTCCCTGATGACAACACATTCAGTACAATGTATATTCTTGATCCTCTCCCTGAGTAAATATATCTTATTGTCTCTCCCTTGACACTGAGGTACATTAAATGATGTAACTAAATGCTCTAAGGACTTAGTTACTTAATGTCCTAGGTTGGTGAGTCACAATATTAAATAAGGAACATATATTCCTTTAATAAATTGTCATAAACCAGTCAAGGGGTCACCAAATATCAAGTATCCCACTAAGGCTTAAATGCTTTCCCTTTTTCTAGCAAAATCTGTTGCAAAACACGTCCTTTCAACTGCACGTGACCCTACGTCATCTCCACAAAAGCGTTATCTCTGCGGACACGGAACAGTTGCCACGAAAATAGGGGGACCACTTGTACATTTTTATTAAATGCGGATGTGAAAAGAAATTATAACATATAAACTCTCTTTCACATCCGAGCCTATAAATACCCTACAACCAAAACAAGCACAAATACAAAGACTGTAACACCCCATTTTGGTAAATGGAATGTCACGCGTGATTATGGCGTGTCATCAAAGCATACAAGGAAAAATGTCTTAAAACATTACATGACCATGAAAAGGAATACCGGAAACAAACATCGGTACCCTAATTATAAGCTCATCACACACAAACATAAGTACTGTAAAGGAAAAGGACTAAACAATGTCCATAGAAATAAGTAGCAAAGTGTATGATGAAATGCATAAAGTAGAGAAGGCTAGATAGCTTCCAATCCATATGCACGTACGCTTAAAGTCTACGAGCGCCCTAGAGTACCTGCCGTTTGGGAACATGAAAGGAAAACGGCTGAGCATAACGCTCAGTGCACGGATATACAAGTATAGCATGGAATAGCACAAGCATAAACACTAAATAGCAGCGGAATATTCTAAGTTCTAAGTAATCTGGATTCATGTTAATAAAACTGGTTTTATAGTTTGAAAAGACTTAAGTTTCTATGAAAATCTGTTTAATTAGACAAATAGCCCATATAGGTCATGAGGTTCCACCATGCATGAATACTTGGAGGGGAGACCTCGTCATGCAATTAGAGGGGTTGCCTCTAATTAAATAGTCTGGGTAGGAGGGACCAACTCCTAGTGAAGGATGCAAGGCACACATTGCATTCACTCTGATAATACTGGTAAACATGTAACTAGGATGCACCCATACGCCCCACATGATAATATAATATTATGACCAAAGCTGAAAAGGGATGCCACGAGCAATCACTTCGCCGTAGGGAAGTCATAACACTGGTGCCTCCAGTGTTATGGTTATGGTACCTCCATAACTAGGTGACACTGGTCATGCATGTATATGGTTTAGGCTCTTAACTAACAAAAGTATCAAACATATAAAACAAATACTAGGAAAACAGTTGGCTGCAAACGGCGAATCCTAATAAGGAAAGAATGTCCATACTGAAAGGGCTGGAAATCCGTACCTTATGTCCAGTGAACGAAGAAGACGAACGAAAGGAAGTCCTACTTCGATCTCACTAATGCTACATAAATAGTATACATGTATAATTATTCTGATTACTGCGTATGTAACTGATTTTATATCGTGTTTTAGCTTGTTTTATATGTTCATGTCCCGTTTTACTGATTTTAACGTTATACTGAGTTTATCATGTATTCTGTATATTCTGATTAAGTATTACTGGTATTTCTTGTATTATTATACTTGTTGTGTAATAATAAGTAACTTTCTAAAAATAGCAGGTTTCCTAAAATAGAAAGTTTCCAAAAATAGAGAGTTTCCAAAAATAGATTAACCTCGTAAAATAGATCAGTTTCTAAAAATAGAAAGTTTCCAAAAATAATAAGTTTCTTGAATTAGAAAGTTTCCATATTTAGAATTAAGCTGAATTAAATATCATAAAAAGTCATGTGATTGTAGTATAGTTTATTAATAATAACATGTTAATTAAATAAACAATAGGTTATATGATTTAATTAAATATAAGCATGATTTAATTAAATTAAAGTGCATAAAATACTTAGGTTAAAACGTGTATTAATTATAACCGAAGACATGATCATTAATTATTTATATTCCATGTTTTTAATAATTAATTAATACTATAATCTAAATTAAATAATTAAATACTTAGGTTACAACATGTATTATTTACTAAATAATAATTAACCTAAGTCCATGATTTAATAAATTAATTACATGTCATGTTTTAATTAATTTAATAACTTGTTAAAATAAATACTTGTACATATTTTAGTCATGAACCGGACCAATGTATTTAATTTAGACATGTCGTGAACCGGACCCGTAACCCCTTGAACCGGTCCGAACCAAACACCCCTTAACAGTGGCAAACCGGCTTGGCCGGTTGCCAGTGCCTTGTTTAGGCTGCAACCGGCTTAAGTTGGTGGTTCCTTGTCTCTCGGCTAGCCGCTGCCAGCATTGGTGTTCCCACCGGCTGTGTGCCGGTGGTTACCCACGCGGCCGGCTGCGTTCCCCCTGCTTGACCCACGACTGCCACCGGCTGTGTGCCGGTGGTGGTGGCTGCTGGCTTCCGTGACCCAACCGAACCACAAGGACACACCCGACTCGCGTCGGGGTGACTTGTCTTGCTGTCGACCAAACCAAACACCACTGAGATCGTAGATCTCAGTTGGTGGCGTGATAAAGAACACGCCGAGAGCCTTGGGGCTCTCGGTTTATGTTTCGGCCGAACAAACCAAATCCGAACCAACCCTTAATTTTTACCACCTTGGTCCCATGACATGTTTTTAATGCTTGTTTTTATGTAATTCGAGTTCATGTGATAATAATTAAATAAAAAGAATGAACATAAAAGGGTTTACGGATTACCGAATGCGTGAAAAGATTGAAGAACAATAACACGAACACGATCTTGGATTCAATTAGCTAAAAGTCAAATTAACACCCCTTTGGTGGTGATGTATGCCGCCGGCCACAAGAGAGAGCAAATAGAGAGTAAGGTTTTTAATTTCTTGAAAATTTTCTGTAAAGTGAAAAATTATTTTCCTTTATTTGTTTATTACTAAAAATCAATTGGGCTTGGCCCGTTCTCTCTTTGGTGCCGCAGCTAATAGGGCCCACAAGAGAAACCCAAAGTTTTCCCGTGTTCTAATTTATATGTTCGTATTCTCGTGTTTTCTTGTTATAATTAAATGTTCGTGTTATATTCAATACTTGTACATAACGATATTAATCGTATATAATAATTAAGTACGTAGTTACGTGTTCGTGATTTTGTTTACGTTCATGATTTCATGTTCGTGATTATAATTATTATTGTTAATAATTACCGTGTACTAACACGTACTTAATACTTATCGTGTAATTATACTTACATAACTTCTGAAATTACTAATCGTGACACGTGTTCATGCTATAAAAGGAATGTTTTAATATATACGTACGCTTACTAAGTGTACTGTTCATGGTAAAAGCATGCGGGTTTTACAACTCTTCCCCCTAAAAAGAATAATTTGTCCCTGAATTATAGATAAAATAAACTGAAAGAGGAACATACCCGAATTCAAAATATGAAATGAGGGTAAGAAGCCCGGATAGACTCCTCTGTTTCCCAAGTGGCTTCCCGCTCGGTATGGTCCCTCCAAAGGATTTTGATGAATGGAATCGTCTTCTTCCTCATGACTCGTTCTTGCGTGTCAACACTCGTTCGGGCTCCTCTATGAAGGTAAGATCCTCACGAATCTGTTCCAATAGATACTTAACCATGTGAAGGGGATGATAATTATACCCTCTGAGTAAGGATGTAGAAATGTAAATCTTGCTTATGTTTTTAGAGAGAGAAAGATAGAGAGATGGTGGATTACACACACTTCTAGAGAGAGAAAACCAATGTTTACTATGTGAAAAATGAATAACCACACACCCTCTCCATCTAAGGAGATGGTTTATATACCCAAGCCTTGTAATGGGCTTGGGCTTACATGTTTGGGCCGGCCTACACATGTTGTAGGCTAGACTTGTACTTGTTAGTTAAATAACGATGTCTAGACTACGAGCTACTACTTAGTATATTTTCGGAGAGACCGAATCTTCCTAAATACGTAAAAACGTATTTCCAACAATCTTCCCCTAAGGGAGGTCACTCCAAACAAGGGCGTTACCCGAGTTACAATAATGAAATAAACCTAGCATACTATGCTTGTCTTGAGCTCGTAGTCTTCGTCTTTATTTTCCTTTTTCTTTTCTGGTGAACATGCTGATGTGATCTTTGATATCAATCTTGATAATTAATCTCTTGCCTTGATCTCGTGCATCCATCACTTGTGATCTTCGCCTCTTCGTGACGCCATGTCCCACATACTTATATCTTCGTAATTCTTGAAAGCTTCAGAGTTTGATACAGCGGAAGACTTAACTTTTAGGCTTTCTTGAATTAAATGAGATATTAAGTGCATAAAGTATAAGCATGCGGGGACGACTTCTTCTTGGTTTCCGCAACGCCACCGTCTTCAAATGCCACAACATAAGTAGACACGAACGAAATGGCTTTGAACATTTCATTCTAAATCGGTAGCATTTTACCTCCGGTCGGTGAAGACCGTTGGACGATATTAGATATCGTACCCGTGACGGATAGTTTCAATTAAGTAACTTCCTGACAGGATTTCGCGGGTAAACCCGTTCTATTTATTCGACCGTCCAAAGCTGACTGCGAACATAAAGAGTGAATCATTTGGATAATAATATCCGCATGATTTGAAGCCGTCAATTCATGTTCCTGGAACAAGTGAAATTCAATTAAGAACCGCACCATCGTTGCTTTCCAGTTGTCACGAGCTTGATTCGTATAGAATCTTGCAAGTTACCTACCAAGTGCTGTTTGAGGTTAACACTAGAAGGATTTCCACTCATCACTGTGAACACTAAGGTATCACTCTGAGTGTTCTGGCAAGATCACTAAGATATTGCATAGAGGCCTGGAACGTGTTTAAATTCAGTTAAGAATTAAACAGCTGTTGCTTTCCAGTTATCACAAGTTTGATTCACAAAGAATCGCACAAGTCACCTACCATGATCTTTTTGATATTCGCTCAAGAAGGATTTCCATCTTCATTGTAAATACTTTCGTATTACTCGGATGTTCAGGCAAGATCATGAAGATTTTGCATAGGACTCTTAAAATCTTTCTTACTTTTCACAGTGTGTGAAGAAGCAAGGAAATATGAAAGTGTGTCCTAATGAGATATTTGATGATCTCAAATGGCTCTAGACGCGATCGTGCACTTTGGATTTCATTGATCGGAGGCTGGAGAAGAGTGCCACCTTTTCAATACCAATTTATTCGGAGTGAATAAATCGATAGATAACGTGTTGTCTCCGTGTGATTAAAACAAATATCTTTTAAGAGATATCTGAGTTAGCTGGGATAGGTTGTGCATTGCATCACTGGGTCCATGATATCTATCTTCAATATCGAGCATCATTAAAATGATCTCAATAGCATATGTGTTGACCCGGTTTCTGCCTAAAGTTGTAAGGAGGGCTTCTTTCTTTACACCCTTTATCTTTACAATTCTTTTTCATTCTTCAACCCCTTCAATGCTTACCAATACGTCATAACTAGCACCTTGTTGTGATTGTTCCAGTGCTAACTTAAGTACCTGGTCGGCATTCAGCTACGTTCACAATCTTTCTCCATCTTTCCTAAGGACTACTATTTCTAGCTATGGAATGTCCTTGGGAAGATTCCTCCGGTTCTGGAAGAATCATAGGACTTAACCTATCCTACCATCCTTATGTCACCACAATCTTCATCGTCGTGAAATAAATAGGTTTTGGGTAAGTATAAATCACCATGAAATCCATTTTTGATATGCAAATCCATTTTGCTCCCCCTTAACATATGCCACGATATTCGAAAACATTTCACACATGTCGGGATGAGCCAGCACATTAAGTCAAACTATTTGTGATAATATCCCATATTAAATCACATTTTCTCCCCCATATTAAAAAATATTAACTCAATCGATGTTTTTAATATCAATTGATTTAATGAAGTTTTAACAAAGGTTTTGGGAAGAAAAATGCAAGTCCGTTTTAATCTTCATGATATCAAATTGTATGAGATATGATACCGATTTGTAACATGATCACATATTCACCATACTAGAAGATAATTGACAAGGTTGGACCTAATTGATGAGAACATCATATGAAAAGATCAAATGGTTCTTGTCAGCATATGTTGGTCGCCTCGTCACGTCTGAAGTCATCTCTTGACACCACATGTACGATTGGTATTGTAGTCTTGACACCAACTTGTGAACTTGGCACGTCCGGCATCGAAGATTCTGAATGCTTGACAAGTGCTCCCCCTCAATTGTTGACCCGTGTTCTACTGAAAGAGCTGTAGTCGTCGGTTGAGTAGTCGCATCGTCGAGGATGTAGATACCAATTGTAGATTGTTATGGTTGTAGAGATGATAATTTCATAAAAACAAGACTTCTCTTGTTTTAACAAATAAATGCACTGAAACGTACATCGATTTGTGTTAGACCAAGTTATAAAGTAAACTTGATCTCTTACAAGGTTTAAAGTAACCTTGCCCGAGAAAATTAATTCCCGTTGTGAGCCAAAGCTTTCATAAGAAATACTTGACTTTAATGTGAACACCGGGTTGTAGTCTGAAATAACTACAAGCCATTTAGGCATGTTTTATGAAATATTTACAACTTTTGTACGAACTCTATTTATGGCGCCGTGTCAATATTAATCAACATTTCTAAGGCCGTAAATATTATCGTACCAAAAGACATGCCTTTGAAAAAAAATAAAGTAAAAATATTTTTGGAATTTTCTGAATTTTTCAATTTTTATGGTTTTTATATGATTTTATATTTTTCTATTTTGCTTTTGTGTATAAAAATATAAACAATATATACAAATGATCACCAAGGATATGGAGAATAGTTTACCATCACTATTCTTTCGCTTCATCTGCCAATTCCTTAAGAGTCTCAGGCGAGAAGGTTCTCATTCCTAGCTTGTCGGTCAAAAATTCAATTCGAGCGCGATCTAAAACCTTCGTGAAAATATCCGCCAATTTACTCAAATCGGACAAAGTAAAGCTCTATTACTCCATTTTCCACTTGCTCTTTGATAAAATGGTAGCGAATGTCAATATGCTTCGACCGGGAGAATTGAACGTTGTTGCAACATAAAGCAATTGCACTCTTGTTGTCACAGTACATCGGAATCTTGTTGAACCCTAGACCATAGTCGGTTAATTGCAATCTCATCCAAAGAATTTGAGCACAGCAACCGGACATAGCTATGTATTCTTCTTCCGTACTTGAAATTGCAGCGCTTTTCTGCCTTTTCGATGCCCAACTGATTAGTCGATCCCCTAGTAGTTGCAAAGTTCCACTCATGCTACGCCTTGTATCTTGAAAACCCGCGTGATCCGCATCTGCATATGCCATAAGTGCAATCGAAGAGTCCTTCGAATACCAAAGTCCCGATTAATGGTTCCTTTAAGATATCGAAAGATCCGTTTCACAGTGGCCAAGTGTAACTTAGTAGGCCGAGTTTGATACTAAGCACACATACATATAGCAAACTGAAGATCAGGTCGACTAGCTGTGATATACAAAAGAATGTCGATCATTCCACGATAAAGTGTTGGATCAACGGCAACTCCATGTGGATCTGCATTAAGCTTAGATTTTTCCACCATTGGAGTATCCACAGGGTCACAAGATTCCATCTTATATTTCTTTAGCGATTCAAGGGCATACTTGGATTGATTGATAAAGATGCCTCTTGGACTCTGAGATATCTGAAGACCTAAGAAGAATGATACCTTGCCCATCATTGACATCTTAAACTTGGAAGACATGAGTGTCCCAAACTCATCGGATAAGATTTGGGTCGAGGCTGCAAATATAATATCATCAACATATATTTGTACCATAATCATATCTTTACCTCGTTTCTGAATGAACAGCGTGGGATCCACCTTGCCTTTAGCGAAGCCTTGTGTAATGAGAAATTGTGATAATAGATTATACCATGCGCGTGGAGCTTGCTTCAACCCATAGAGAGCCTTCTTAAGCTTGTACACATGATTAGGATAATTAGGATTCACAAAACCATCCAGCTGTTGAACATAGACCTCTTCCTTGATTTCACCATTCAGAAATGCCGTCTTCACATCCATCTGATAGACGATCATATTCATATGGGCTGCATAAGCGAGGAATAGTCTAATAGCTTCCAAACGGGCAACAGGTGCAAAGGATTCCATAAAGTCAATGCCCAATAATTGCTTGTATCCACGAGCTACTAGTCGAGCTTTGTTCTTCAATATTCCGCCTAACTCGTCGAGTTTCACCTTGTAAACCCATTTCAAAGTGAGTAATTGCACTTGATCCGGTCATGGGACAAGTTCCCAAACTTCAAGACGTATGAATTCGTTAAGTTCTTCTTGCATAGCTTCTATCCAACAAGATTGAGTAAAAGCTTGTTGCCATGTCTTAGGTTCAACTTCAGTGAGAAAAGCATCAAAATGACAAAACATTGCATTTTCTTGTAGCTGACTTCGTGTGGATACCGGACGATTAGGGTCACCAATAATAGAATCTATAGGATGATCATTTGTCCACTTGCTGTCATGTTCACGAATCCGTGGATTGGAGTAAACTGTAGTTGGAGCTTCCTCTGAGGTGGACGACCCGGCTTGATTAGGGTCGGGTATTAGTACACCAAAGAATGGAAGTTCACGCATTTGAGCGAATTCCAAATCATGATCATCATCATCCTCTTCATCATCAATAGGAATGACATGGGTAGTTGATTCAGGTGTTGGTTGAGAATTACTAGTTGATGATATCTCTTGACCAATTGTAGGTGCAGATGTATCAGATTGTGCTTCGGTTGCTGGAGCGACAACTTCGGTTACCGGAGCTATTACCTCAGGTTCTGGAGCAACAATACTGGGAGGAGTAAAGAATTCATCAAAGAACGGTTGAAACAACGTATCCCATTCAGTCCTAGAAGGTGGTGTAAATGATGATGAAGCAGGGTTGTTTGGGACAAGACCATAACTAATATTACTGGGTCCCATTTCATGAAGTACGGGTTCAGAGCTGCTTTGCTCAGAAGCCATTGTTGTCAGCTCATCAAAATCAACATTCATAGTTTCAAGGATCTTGCGAGAGTTACGGTTGTAGATTCGGTATGCCTTCTTTGCGGGTGCGTAACCAATGAAAATACCAATATCAGCCTTTGGTTGAAGTTTTCCCAAATTGTCACCATCATTATTTGGATAGCAAAGAGAACCAAATACATGAAGATATGATAAATCTGGTACTTTTCCATGGAGAAGCTCATAAGGTGTTTTACCATGGCGTTTACGAATTAGAGACCGGTTTTGGGTGTACACTGCTGTAGATACTGCTTCTGCCCATAAAAACAATGGAGCCTTTGCGTAAATTAACATTGTTCGAGCAACTTCCATAAGTGTGCGATTTCGCCTTTCAACGACACCCTTTTGTTGTGAAGTGTGAGCAACGGATGTTTCATGAGAAATGCCAACTTCTTCATAATAATCACGCAAAATTTGATTCACAAATTCGGTTCCATTATCTGTACGTATGCGTCGGACAGTAGTGTTGAGATGCACTTGAAACATCTTGAGAAATCCGATGATGAATTTAGGTGCCTCATTTTTTGCTTTAAGAAATTTCACCCATGTAAACCGAGAGTAATCATCGACAATGATGAGGATGTACTTTTTACCACTAAGACTTTCAACACTGTTGGAAATACGTTTTACGTATTTATGAAGGATCGGTCGCTCCAACGATAATTATGTAATGGGCTCGTGATCCATTTAGTTAATGTATAGTCCATATAGCCCACATGTAGGGTGGGCTATATATATATCCCCTCCTAGCATGTTAGGAGGGGTTGGTTGTTCATTTTACACATTAATCATTCCATCTTTATTTTCTCTCTCTACTATTCTCCCTTCTCTCCTTTCTCTCTCTACTCCATCATCTCCTTCCTTCATCTTTCTTTATATTTATCAATCAATCAACCATCTTTATCCATCTAATCAATCATATAGAATAGGCCAATAATTACCTAGACCTTCAATTGGTATCAGAGCCAAGATTTGATTGGTTTATTCTTGCTTTTATTTTTTATTGATTTTGGTGGGTTTCATTTAATCAAGCTTTTATCTTAAAAAGTTTGTATTTTTATGTTCTAAATCATGTCAAATCTTTAGATTTACTTACTTTTTAGATAAAAATCAAAATTTTTTATACAAAAATCAAAATTTTTATTATCAAGTCTTAAAAAGTTTGTGTTTTTATAAAAAGTTTGTATTTTTTATTGTTTTTAATCACAAATTTCTATAAAAAGTTTGTATTTCTTTCTTTTTCTTGTTTTTTAATCTATCAATTTTATCAATTTCTAAATTTTTATCAATTTTATCAATTTATTTTATTTTAAATTTCTCTTGATCTGGGTTTCTGTCAAGTTTTTGTCCAACTGTCTTTCTTTATATTTTTTTATTATTTTATTTTTATTTTTAGTATCATTTTTATCAGTTTTCTATCTGGGTTTCTGTCAATTCTTGGTCAACTGTCAATTTTGTCCAAATCTAATTGTCCAACTCAGTCCCAACAAACTGTCCAAAGTTCCATCATAACTTTCTAAAATCTGTCCCATCAATTTTTCAACTCATCAAAGTTCCGGACGAAAAAGTTCCGGACGAACAAAAAAGTTTCGGGTGAACGAAACTTCCGAGTGAAGAAAAGTTCCGGGTGAACGAAAAGTTCCGGGTGAAAGAAAAGTTCCGGGTGAACGAAAAGTTCCGGATGAACAAATAGTTCCGGATGAACAAATAGTTCCAGATGAACGAAACTTCCGAATGAATGACACTTCCGAATGAAATCTTCCGAATGAAGAAATCTTCCGAATGAACCATTTCAAACATAACGGGACCAGACTCGACTAATCTTCTTTTTCGAACAAACAAACACTAGACTCGATTTGACACCAACCCTACACACGACAATCACAATTCTCTCTACAAACTGATTTTTAAAAAATCACCAAACTCAAACATTTCGACACTTGATTCGACCCAGCCTCAAACACACACCCTCTTGACTCCAACTCCGTGTCATCACTGTGAAAAAACCCAAAAAGCACTCAACCCATCCTCACAACACTCGGACTCCCTCATACAACATAATTTCTTTCGAAAAACACCTCTCAGACCCCACAGACTCTCACACCAACTCTCGTCTCTCACCAACACACCATCGACACAACCAAACTCACTCAAACCCTCTCGACCCTCGACTCATTTTTTTTATACCCTCACCCAAGACTCGAAAAACCAACACCCTCGTTTACAAACTCACGACTCATTTACATTCTCAGGACTCTTTAAACTGACACCACAAACCAAACACAAACTTTTCGACAACATAGACCCACGCACACCCTCGACGACTCTCTCGACAACCACCTTTCGACTTAAAAACCTTTTAAGCAGTCTCGACTCATCCTCTCTCGACAGACCCTCCCCCTCGAACTCCCTCTATCACCCAATCAAACTCACACACCCACAACCCAAACTCACGTTGTTTTTAATCCTGACTCAATCCCTAAACTCAAGACTCAAGACTAGACTCACAAACAAACACTCTTGTCTAACACACTTACACCCTCTCGAACAACAACCCACAAAAATCTCGAACAACTCTCCAACAACACAACCCAAAACTTCTGGTTAAGACTCAGACTCTAACAACTCTCGAACTCAAATAATTACACAACAGAAGGACTCTACAGATGAGAGAGGGACTCAACAAATCAACATAAAAATACCTACCCGAGACCCCTAAAAGGATCTTGAAGCTCGTATCTCTTTCATAATTATATGCTAAAAAATCATGAGATTCGGTATAGAACAAGGTTTATATCCAATGATGATGTAAATTTTTGGGGTTTTGATTATTATTGATTTGTGTTTGTTTTGGCTGCGTTTTAAGAGATTTGGGGGGAGGAGTAATTGATATTTTGATCTAGGAGGCGGCGGTTTGAGAGCTTAGATTGAGAGAGAAAGATTAGGTTGTGAAGTTATTGACTGAGGAGAGAAGCGTGTTTTTGGTTTGTGTGATTTTAGTTTAACTGAGATAGGAGAGATATTGTGGGGCGGATTCAACGAGGCATAAGAAAAGTTGGGACGGAGTTTACAAAGTTGCCAAGCCCACGTGCCATTACTACAGCTCTTTTATCAGATTTTTTATTTATCTTATTTTTTTTTGTATTTTAGTTAAGTAACGCTTATTTTTTTTTTATTTTTTTGGATATATCCATTTTTTTTTAATTTTCGTTTAGTAACAGTTTTAGTTAACCTTTTATTTTTAGAATTTAAAAAAAAGTTAAATTTTTTTAGTTCATGTTATAGTTAAATTAATTTGGTATATTTTGTCACTTGATATCCTTGCCTTCGGCAAATCGTGTTGAGGCGGGTATTTTGAAAGTATTAACGTGGAAAAATATTTGTCGGGATAAACGTTATTGTGGCCGGATTTCAAGCAAAACGTGATGAGTCAAAGTGACGAGCTTCCTTTATATCATCCATCGAGGAATTTTAAGTGTTATTTACGGGTCTTTCGTTTTTTCACGAATTCTAAAATCCCGAAAACAACAACATCCACGTCATCTTTAATCGATATTTAATGGATTCGTTCGATTCGACATGTCAAAAGGGAGAATCGCATTTAATGCAAAACCAAGTTAGGAAAAGCGGCATCACTTCCTTTCAAATGCTCCAGTCTCATCTTGTCACTATTTCGGGGATTCAAGGAGGGAGCGAATTTGTGACAATCTTTGGACAAGATCGTCATATATTCATCGACTCAATTTTCACCACTTTGACCCAACTCGCCGAGCAACTCAACCATAATAACTTTAATCACTCTGCATCGACACTTGCATATAAGGCTCTTGTGACACACCTCACGCCTTTCCTCCAATTCAATATCATCAAGCCTGAAAGTTCAGTGATTTGCCAATCATTTCTTCGAGATACACATACCGAGCTTCGAGTTTTCCGTGATACGATTTTGAAACTCATGTCATCGGTCTCGTCTTCGATTTATGAAAGATCTCGACTTCAGCAAGGGTATGATAATGGAGTGCAAGACTCTTCGATGCAAGAGGAAACTGGTCACACGGTTGAAAACATTAAGCCTAACGATGGCGAGAGCACGGAATCAGGAGGACAACATGATACCAGTGGCACGTCGGGGAATGTTCACGAGATCTCTCTTGATGACACCTTACCCGTTTATGACGAAGAGCCTGCAAATATGGTACAATGTAATGTTGTTTATGATATATATGCTGATGACATGCCGCATATTGAGCATTCTGAACCTAATTATGACAAACATGGGATGGAAAAGAGTGATAGAAATACCACTTCTGATTCATCCGATGTGAGTCATAATGGGGGAGAAAGTGTTCAAAATGCTATAGTACATCATGATAAATGCTTTATAACTGCCTCGTTAACTGATTCTGATTCCAAGATTAAAGAGCTCGAAACGATCGTAGCTCGGCAATCAAAAGATCTTGAGGATGCCAAACTTGAATTTTCTAAGAAAACGGACAAATTTGAAACATACTTTGAAAAACTTGAAAAGTCAAACGTTGTTCTTGAAAGAAAATTGGATCAAACTGTTCTAGATTCTAAAGCTGAAAAGGATAATCTTTTGAAACAAATTCAACTGCTTGAATCTAAGTTGGCATCCCAAGATAACTTGCTCAAAGAGAATGAGACTTTAAAGGCCCAAGTATAGGAAAAGGTTTTTGCTATAGCTGCGTTGAAAAACGAGTTAAGGAAAAATAGAGGACCTAGTGTGGACACTAAGCTTGAAAAACCATCAATCTTGGGGAAACCGCCTACAAATCAGTTCGTCAGACAACCGATTGTCAGACAACCTACTGCATTTAGATCCGAGCGACCACAATCCTCGAGACCGCGGTTTGCCTCCCAAGTTGATTTGGGACATATTTCTAGAACAGTCACTCCACCAACTAGGCCTAATATGACTAAATCAGTTTTAGCAAGACCTCATCACATGATTGCCCCTAGTTTCTCTAAGAATAGTTCAATGAACGTGTCTAGAACTAGTTCAACTGATGTACGCCATGATTTTGGTCAAAGGGAAGCTATTCAAAAGACACAAGTAAGAGATAGGAATTTCAAACCTAGTCAGATGCCTTCTAGTTTATCCAACACTGCTAACCGTAGCATGTCACATCCTAGGAGCATCAATCAATCATCTAGGAATTCTAGATCTTACTCGGACATTAAATATGCTACTTGTAAAACATGTAGAAAATGTGTCTTTACGGCAAATCATGATTCCTGTATTAAGAAATTGCTTAATGAGGTGAACTCCCGTGCTAGACTTAAATCCCAGTGGTTTGCTAAAATCAAACCCGTTGGTAAAATGTGGCGCCCCACTGGTAGAACTTTCACTCTTGTAGGAAACGAGTGCCCTTTAACTAGGATAGTCTCTGATTCTACGAAGACCACTAGGGAGGAAATTGCAAAGGATGATACATCACTTAAGCCTGAACTTAAGGTTTTCTATAAAAGGAAACGTTTGCCAACTAAGACAAGTGAATCATCTCTTCAGGCCACCTCTGACACAAGAACAGAAAACCGTGAACCCCTACGTGCTTCTAAAATAGATATCGCTAATCCATGCAAAAGTATACAAACTCCTAATGAGAATGCAGGTACAAAAGTTGATGTTCCAAAAGAACGAAGCGGTCCAATCGTTGTATACCGTTCAACTAAGGACACTCTCAGAGTTTGGTTGCTGAAGAAGCAGATATCAGAGAAACTAGTATCTCAGGGGATTCATGGTTAAAGCTTACAAAGGACTTATAGTCACATCACAGACTATAACTCGATCTTCAAAGAAAGGAAAGTTTATCGCCGATGATAAACTTATCCTTATAACGAGAAATTAATTTTTCTCGGGCATGAGCTTATATCAAAAACATTCCAAGTTTTTAAGCTCATGCACTATGGCTCCTCGTTAAATGACAGACGACGACCCGGACTTCAGAGACAGGGAAGTTTATCTACGCAACGATAACTTACCCTCTTAACAAGAAATTAAGTTTTCTTGGACACGAGCTTATCCTAAAACCATTCAAAGGTTTTAAGCTCGTGTATATGGTTTATCATTAAATATCAGATGGTAACCCGTGCTTCAAAGAAAGGAGAGTTTATCGCCGATGATAAACTTATCCTAACAACGAGAAATTAAGTTTTCTCGGGCATGAGCTAATATTAAAAACATTCGAAGTTTTTAAGCTCATGCACAATGACTTACAGTTAAATGTCAGACTGTAACTCGAACTTAAAATAAAGGAAAGATTATCTTTTATGATAACTTATCCTCTTAACGAGAAATTCACCTTTCTCGGTCATGAGCTTGTATTAAAAAATTCGAAGTTTTAAGCTCAGAAAGGAAAGTGTATCTTTTAAATAAGAGAACTTTTCCTCGTAACGAGAAATTAACCTTTCTCGGTCATGATCTTTTCGTTAAAACAGTCAAAGTTTTCAAGCTCATGAACACGACTTCTAAGTAAATGTCAGCTTAGGACTCGTCCTTCAGATAAAAGGAAAGTTTATCGCCGATGGTAACTTATCCTTAACAACGGGAAGTTCACAACTTCTCGGACTTGAGCTCGCTTTTAAGATATTCAACATCTTAAGCTCAAGTAATTGTTTTTTCAAAACTTTGAACACAATTTTTCGAGAATTTCTCAAAAGGTTTTTTCTAAATCTTTCAAAATTGTGTGTTCAAAAATGTTTTGATAAAAAGAGCATGTCTTCTGGAATCGATAATATTTACGATACTAGAAATGTCATTCAATAATGACAGGGGGTTGTAAATAAAGTTCGAGCAGAAGTTCAAACTTTTAAAACATGCTCAAAATGGTTTGCTATTATTTCAGATAGCAACCCGCTTTTCATAATCAAGTCAAGCATTTCACCGGAAAGCTTTGACTCAACAACGGGAATTAATTTTCTCGGGGACGTGACGAGGTGACCAACATTCGTGAACTAGAACCATGTGAATCTTTCATATGATGTTCTCCATCATTCAGGTCCTACCTCGTAAATTGTTAATCTTGTGAATTCATTATCATATATGATCTTTGCACGTGATAAATACCTTACACTTATGTTTAAAAGGTATTTAATTTACGTTTCAGCACACCCTCATTAATTTGAGGGGGAGCTTGTGTAATTTATGAAGATAATTGGATTTGCATTTTTCTTCCCAAATTTTCTTAAAATGCTATTAAATCAATTGATATTAAAAACATCGATTGGGTTAATATTTTTAATATGGGGGAGAAAATGTGATTTAATATGGGATATGATCAATCATAAATGGTTTGACTTAACGTGATAGCTCATCCCGACATGTGTAAAATGTTTTCGGATATCGTAGCATATGTTAAGGGGGAGCAAAATGGATTTGCACTTCAAAATGGATTTCATGGTGACATACACTTACCCAAAACATCTCTATTCACGACGGTGAAGATTGTGGTGACATAAGGATGGTAGGATAGGTTAAAGTCCAATGATTTCTCTAGAACCGGAGGAATCTTCCCAAGGACATTCCATAGCTAGAAATAGTAGTCCTTAGGAAAGATGGAGAAAGATTGTGAACGTAGCTGAATGCCGACCAAGTACTTAAGTTAGCACTGGAACAATCACAACAAGGTGCTAGTCATGACGTATTGGTAAGCATTGAAGGGTGATATTCTTGTTTTGATTGGGTTCTAAATTCTCTCTCGGAATCCTCTCGAATTGATCTCGGTCTTAAGTGGAATGATTGTTCTTGGTTACTAAATAAAAGGGTTTGGTTTTTCTAATCTAATAAAAAGTTTAAATAAGCTAAAATGAAACCTTAAATCAAAGACAATTAATTTACTGACGATTAATAAAAACTTGAATTAAAATTAAAATTAAGATTAAAATAAAATTGAAATAAAGAAACAGTAAAGAAGCAGTAAAGAAACAGTAAACCTTAAAATGCTCACAAGATAACTGGCCCGGAACTTTTAAACTTTGCCTTTGGTTCGGAAGTTTCTGAAGCCCCTTGATTCGGAAGTTTCCGGATAAAGACCCTTGGTTCGGAAGTTTGGAACTTCCGAATGAAACTCCTTGATTCGGAATTTTGGACTTCCGAATGAAGCCCCTTGGTTCGGAAGTTTGGCTTCGTTCGGAACTTTCTGCTTGGTTCGGAAGTTATGCTTGGTTCGGAACTTTCAGCTTGGTTCGGAACTTTTTGTTTGGTTCGGAAGTTATGCTTGGTTCGGAACTTACGCTTGGTTCGGAACTTTTTGGATTCGTTCGGAACTTTTGTTTGGTTCGGAAGTCTGAAAATTGGTTCGGAACTTTTCAAAGTTCCGATTCGGAAGAAATCGGTTCGGAACTTTTTGGCTTGGCTCGGAACTTTAGCTTCGTTCGGAAGTTCTTCTTGGTTCGGAAGTTTTAGCTTGGTTCGGAACTTTTTATAGGTAAACTCATTCGGAACTTTTAACTGACTCGGAACTTTTGAAAACAAAACTCATGCGGAAGTTACTGTTCACTCGTTCGGAACTTCTGGGAAACCCAGATACAGAAACAATACCGAAGAACAAGGAAACACGATTTTGATCCAAAAATCACCAAGTTTTTCACCAAAAACTTAAATAAATCAATCACAAAGCATCTACTAACCATAAAATACTAATCCCATCAACAAAAACACAAATCCCAACAACTTTTGAAGATCAAATCAAGAAAATAAAAACTTAAAAACTTGAAGATAAAGATGATGATGAACAAGATAAAATGGAAAGATTAAACAAGAACTTTGTATTGAATGATTAATGTTTTGACAAGATAAATCAAAGATTAAAATTACAAGATGAGAAAATTAAAGATTAAAATCACCAATCACCCTAATGGTGATGGTGATGAAACGGAACAGAGAGAAAAAGTGGGGAAGAAGAAAAACTAAAAACTTGTCTAAATGTGTGAGGGGAGGGCTATTTATAGCCTTGTCTTTTGGTTGGTGAGTGGGCTTTCTCCCGTTCTTCTTGTCTTTTCGTCTTTTCAGAAAAGTTTCCGTTTTCGATTCTGGTTCGGGATTTGTCGTCGATTAAATTCAACTCGTCTTTTAATTTTTTCGTTTAATAGACTTGAGTTTCTTCGACTTATATAAATCTTCCATCTTTGGTCCTTTTCTTCGATAGATCTTCGAATAGGCCCAGTGACTTCAAATCTTTTGCATCTCTTGGACAATAGACTTTATCTCGAGTCTTTTTCTTCAGTAAAACCCGTGCAATCCCATGTTTTCTTCAATATTCCTCCGGTTGGCTCTGAAAACACAATAAACACAAAAACCACGCATAATTCCAAACAAATGATATTAAATACGTGTTTTGGTCTCGTTTTAGCCCGAATTAAGTGGTAAAAGGATGGGTGTTTACACACCTATCAAATCCCCTACACTTAACCATTGCCATGCCCTCATGCAATGCTTAGTGATAAAGCAAGCTTACACTTTTCTCATAATTAATCAACCTTGGCCTTATTTAAATTCTACTAAACAAAAATTAAAGAAATTAAACTTCAAAGGTAACAAAGGGATAGAAAACCATTTTCACTTGAAAATAGCTATATGGAAATAACTTGCAAAGAAATCAATGACTTACATTAGGGCTTTGGTGCTGCGAAGATTTATCACCCTCAAGTTTCACGTTCCCCAAACTAAGCTTAAAAACGATATCATTGTTATTATAAGTTAGCAATTCAAACACTTACACACATGGCTTAATTAAATGCTTAAACTCCCTTATTCCTATGTGTATCTCTTATATTTTATTTTTGTCATAGAATGATCATGAAGATGCATTTTTGGACTTATTTCGATAGTTTATTTAGGCTGAAAGCAAAGTAGGACGATTTGATCAATAGTTAGCTAAAGGACAAAATCTTTTAAAACTGCTTCTCGGGATATCAAAAAGTTCATATCTTGGCATAACTTGGTTCACGATTTGAGACCTTTCTCGGGCCGATATTTGGCATGTACTTCATACTTCATATCTTCAAGAGACGTTCTTGAGATAATGGTCTTCTCATCATAATAGAGTTTCTTCACTTGGAGACTTTTGAGGGGTACTCCAACTTTGTTGACCACGACTTCATGATTATTTCTTCAATCTCTAATTGGGATTTTGAGATACAACGATCCGCCTCCTTTTCGGACTTGGATCTATTTATCCTCATACCTTGTTAGGGTCTTTTCGGATAGACTTCTCCATGATCTTTATGGGAGTTGATTGCTTTTCGTCGTGAGTCTTGATCCTTCATATTGATTTTAGGAATAATGCTTTTCACATCACTTTGGATCTTCAGCAATAAAATTGAATCCTCATGCCTTGTTAGGGCCTTTTCGGACTCGCCAATCTTCGCGCCCCGCTTCATAAGTTATGCCTTGGCTATGAACTCTTATCATTAACGAGCAACTTTTAAACGATCTTGGGCTAGAAGCTAAGTAACTTTTCAAATCGTACGACCTTATTTATTGCAGATAAATTGTTAGCAAGTGATGGGAGAATAGGCAAATAATTACACCAAGTGAGCTTGCGCAAGAATACCGACTTATAATTGACTCTATCATTTCTCGGCCTCCACAATTTAAAATCTCAAGGAATGAGACTCGTGGATACTTAGCCTAATAACCAATTAAGGTCTACATGGTTAAGGATACTAGCTAGAATAAACTTATATAAGTCTATTCGGGTTGAGTCAAAATAAACGCAACGGGCCTAATATGTCAAAGACTTCTAAACTAGCTACACCACTTTATTAATATTTTTGACTTTATTGCGGGATACATACATATGAAAGCAACGATAAAAATTTAAAAATTACAACTAAATGGCCAAAGTTAATAAAAAATTTGAAAAATGTTGAAAAATATGATTTTCCGGTTAATTGAAGGCATTTTCATGGAAAAGTCCACTTAAAACTTCGATAGAAGTCCCCCCTACACTTAAGATAAACATTGTCCTCAATGTTTAAGCATGTGGGAAAAGTTTCCCCTACACTTATGACATTGTGCACGTTGGTTAACTCAAGTTAAGGAAGAGACGACTAAAGTGATCAATTTCAAATGTGAGTATGAAGAAAATTGAATCACGATAGTTGAGAGATAGAACCGGATTTCGGATAACACGGGAGCATGGTTCTTCAAAGTTTCCAAGAGTGCACTTATCCCTATAATCACACCACACAAAGACAAACACGTATAGAAGTCCCCCTACACTTAGGGGATTAAAACATAAAAGGATAGATACTCGGGCTGCCTCCCGAGGAGCGCTTGTTTTTAATAACCGAGTCACGAGCCTAACTCGACCCAAAATTAGTTCATGGGGAACGTGGTGAGGGATGGAATCACCTCTTGAGAGGTGTCCTCACCAAAGTACAACTTCACTCGTTGGCCATTCACCTTAAAATTAGGTCCATCAGGTTGAGCGAGCTCGAGAGTACCATATGGAAAAATTTGGGCAATGGTGAATGGGCCGGACCAACGAGATTTGAGCTTTCCCGAGACGATTTTCAACCAAGAGTTAAAAAGTAAGACTTTGTCTCCAACATGGAACTCTCGGTTTTTGATCTTGGAGTCGTGAATGAGCTTAGTTCTTTCCTTATAGATTAAAGAATTTTCATAAGCCTCATTCCGAAGTTCATTCAGCTCATTGAGTTGGATCTTGCGTAGGTCACCGGCTTTGTTTATATCAAAATTAGCCCACTTCAAGGCCCAATAAGCCTTGTGCTCCAACTCAATGGGGAGGTGGCACGCTTTCCCGTACACAAGACGATAAGGCGTACAGCCGATCGGGGTCTTGTAAGCAGTACGCAAAGCCCACAAAGCATCATCAAGTCTATCAGCCCATGAGGCACGATGCTCTCCCACGGTTCTTTCCAGAATTCGCTTAAGTCCTCGGTTGGATATTTCAGCCTGGCCATTAGTTTGTGGGTGGTAGGCTGTGGAAAGACGATGATTTACAGCGTACTTAGCCATGACTCGAGCAAATTGGTCATTGCAGAAATGAGTCCCACGATCACTAATAATGGCACGAGGCACACCGAATCTAGCAAAAAGAGCTTTCAAAAAGTTACAAACCACCCTTGCGTCATTAGTAGGCAAAGCTTTGGCTTCAACCCACTTTGAAACGTAGTCAACGGCTACAGGGATGTATTTGTTTCCTTTAGACGAAGGGAATGGCCCCATAAAGTCGATACCCCAAACATCAAAGATTTCACATTCTTGTATGAAATTCTGAGGCATCTCGTCTTTATGTGTGATTTTGCCTTGCTTTTGGGAAACATCACATTTTTTAACCATATCGTGAGCGTCACGATATATGGAGGGCCAATAAAATCCCGAATCAAACACTTTTTTGGCGGTGTAGTTGGGACCAAAGTGACCACCGGTGGGTCCTTTGTGGCAAGCATCAAGGATTTCCGACGCTGCCGGTCCATCAACACATCGGCGGATAATCAGGTCGGCACATTGTTTGAATAGGTAAGGGTCGTCCCAAAAATAAGTCTTGATGTCGGTGAAGAACTTTTTCTTTTGCTGGGACGTCAACCCTTCCTTGAGAATTCCACCCGCCAAATAGTTTGCAACGTCCGCAAACCACGGGGTTTCATTCGGCTTCGAGTTTATAGACATTAAGGTCTCCAAGGGAAAAGAATCATTGATTTCTTTGGTCGGATGATCCCCTTTGGTAAGGATCCTCAAGTCTGCTGAGATGGTCCGCGGCTAGGTTTTCTGCTCCTTTTTTATCGCGAATTTCGATTTTAAATTCCTGGAGCAGCAAAACCCAGGGAAGAAGTCTTGGTTTGGAATCTTGCTTTGTCAACAAGTACTTCAGCGCGGAATGATCGGTGTACACAATGGTGGTGGAAAGGACAAGATAGGGGCGGAATTTTTCAAAAGCATAGACAACAGCTAAAAGCTCTTTTTCGGTTGTCGTGTAATGCAATTGTGCCCCAGTCATTGTCTTGCTAGCGTAATGGATCGGTTGGAAGTGTTTGTTCACTCTTTGTCCCAGAACCGCTCCAATAGCAAAATCACTAGCATCGCACATCAACTCAAAAGGCAGCTCCCAATTAGGGGTAACCAAGACGGGTGCCTTAGTTAGCTTATCCTTAAGCGAGTTGAAGGCTTCAAGACACTCTTTGGAGAAGATAAAAGGAGTATCTTTTTCCAAGAGGTGGGTCATCGGGCGAGCGATTTGAAAAAAATCTTTGATGAATCGACGGTAGAAGCCTGCATGACCCATAAAACTTCTCACACCCTTCACGGTTGAAGGTGGAGGCAACTTTGCGATAACATCGAATTTAGCACGGTCAACTTCAAGACCGGCTTTCGAGATCTTATGTCCAAGCACGACGCCTTCTTTTACCATAAAATGGCATTTTTCCCAATTCAGAACTAGGCGAGTGTCTTCGCACCGCTTGCGCATACGTTCCAAATTGTCAAGGCAAGAAGAGAAAGAATCCCCGAAGACCGAGAAATCATCCATGAAGACTTCCATGGTTTGTTCAACCATGTCATGGAAGATAGCTAACATGCACCTTTGGAAAGTCCCGGGCGCATTACATAAGCCAAAAGGCATTCTTTTGTAAGCAAATGTGCCATAGGGACAAGTGAATGTAGTCTTCTCTTGATCTTGGGGATCGATGGGTATTTGGAAATAACCCGAGAAACCATCAAGAAAGCAGTAATATTCATTACCCGCTAAACGTTCAAGCATTTGGTCCATAAAAGGTAGAGGGAAATGATCCTTTCTCGTGGCATCATTGAGTTTGCGGTAGTCTATACAAACTCTCCACCCAGTAACGAGACGAGTGGGAATCAACTCGTTGTGTTCATTGGGAACAACGGTTATTCCGCCCTTCTTGGGCACACAATGGATTGGACTAACCCATGGTGAATCCGAAATAGGGTAAATCATACCCGCATCAAGAAGTTTGATAACCTCTGTTTTGATGACTTCATGGATTTTTGGATTCACCCTTCGTTGGCTTTGAATTGTGGGCTTAAAGTCGTCCTCCATGAGAATTTTGTGGGTGCAAAAATGAGGATCAATTCCACGAATATCCGAGATTTTCCAAGCAATAGCCTTCTTATGATCTTTCAATACAGCGACAAGTCGGGCTTTCTCTTCATCCTTCAAATCCTTAGCAATGATGACTGGCGACTTCTTCTCTTCATCAATCAATACATACTCGAGATGGGGCGGCAACTCCTTAAGTTCTAAATCCGGAGGATTTTCGACGGGATGCGTATTCGAAGTCAGAGTATCGATAGCAATGACCGTGGGAGATGGAGGCGAAGGATTGTCTTCTGTGAGAAGATTGTCAAAGAAATTCATGTCTTCATCCCCATCGATAGGAGAATCATTAGTAGCTAAATTCGCATCTCCCATGGTATCTTCAAGATTGTTCCAAAATAAATCACTATCTCCAAATAGAGACAACGATGAATCAATGGAGGACACGGTCTCAACATTGGGAAGAGAGGTAGGAATACTTTTGCAAGCATCATTAAAGTGTTCTTCACAAGCCTCATCAAGAACGTCAATACAATTAACGCTCTCATATGAATAAGGCTGTTTAGACAACTTTCCCATGTTGAAGACTACTTTATCGTCACCCACTCTCATGATAAGCTCACCGGCTTCAACATCAATAAGAGTGCGACCGGTCCTAAGGAATGGACGACCAACAATTAGTGGCACACGGGGGTCCATCTCGTAGTCGACGACAACAAAATCAGCGGGGAAGGTGAATTTGTCGACTCCTACAATGACGTCTTCGGCTATCCCCACTGGATAAGCAACCGTACGGTTGGCTATTTCCAAAGTCATTTTGGTGGGGACTAGCTCTGGGAGAGATAATTGCTTCCAAACACTTAGAGGCATGAGATTAATACTGGCACCTAGATCGGCTAGGGCCATGCAATTCTCTACTCCTGGGAAATTGCAAGGGATAAGAAAACGACCCGGATCACCAAGCTTGGTTGGCAATTTCCTTAAGAGTACTGCAGAGCAATTCTCATTAAGTTGGGTGTTGGCAATATCGAGGAGCTTTTCCTTGTCGCTCAGAAGATCTTTAAACATTTTGCCGTATTTAGGCATGTGAGCGAGAGCCTCGGCGAAGGAGATATTGAAATTCAGTTGTTTGAACATTTTTAGGAAGTTTGAAACCTGAATATCATCCTTGCTCTTTTGCTTCTCTTTCCTTAACCTTGAAAGATAAGGTATATTGGAAGAAGAGGAAGGCTTTAGGGGAATAGGATCACTCACAACCACGGGTGGAGGAGGGGTAGAAAGAAGAGGTGGAGAAATTGGGGAAGGAGAAGGGTGAGGAATAGGAGCAGGTGACTTGTTCTCCTTAGTCACAACCACCGGTGGAGGTATAGAAAGCTCGGGTTCCTTGGTACCTTTTCCACTTCGAGTAGTGATTGCTTTCATCTCCCCTCTTGGGTTTGCAACGGTGTTACTCGGAAGAGTACCCGAAGAAGAGGGTTGATTACCTTGGAAGAAACTAGCCATCATGTTCCTCAGGTCATTAGTTTGGCTATCCAACGTGTTTCTCATGTCGGCTCTCAAATCATTTCCTTGCTTGACCAAGTCTGCTTTCAAATTGCGCACTTCCTCTTGGAGATTTCCCACTATCACATCATTGGTTCTCATGTAGGTTGCAACCTCTTGGTGTAATGCAGTGGTGGTTTGGTTGGGAGAAGCATTGTATGCAGGTGGTTGGTAAGCAGGTTGTTGGTAGACTTGATTGTTACGTTGAGGTGGTTGTTGTTGTTTGTGAGGTGGGATGTATGGTTGTCGAGGTTGTTGTTGTTGAGGAGGGCGATTAAGGTTTTGTTGTTGGTTTGGGTTGGTAGGAGGGAAACCAGGTGGTGAAAGATAGTTGTTGGATCGATAGCTAAGCAAATTACGGTCACCTTGAGGTCTGGCTTGATAAGTAGGTTGAGGATAGGTGCCATATGCCGCATTCACATTTTCAGCAGGGTAATCTTGGGTGGCGGTACAAGTTGTGTAAGAGTGAGGACCACCGCATATCTCACAAGGTTGGCTGACAGCGTTCACTTGAGCGTTTTTGGCGTTGTTGCTGTTGTTGTTGCTGACGGTGTGGGTGACAAGCGATTCAAGAAGCGTAGTGATTTTGTCCAATCGCTTGTCGCTGTCATTAGTGCTAGCACTAGCGACATTGGTCCGAACACTCTTGGTTTGCACACGAGATTTGTTCTCGATGATATCCCAAGCAGCATTGGAAGTCTTAGCCAATAGATTACCCCTGAGGCACTGCTCAGTGAATCTTGGTCACTCATGCTTAAACCATTGTAAAAAGTATTGATTTGATGTACTTTGGTAAAACCATGTTGTGGGCATTTTCTTAAAAGATCTTTAAAGCGATCCCAAGATTCACTGAATGACTCATCGTACTTTTGTTCAAAATTTATGATCTCATTCCGCAAAGCGGTAGTACGAGAGGGTGGAAAAAAGTAGTTGATAAACTTTGTTTCCAAATCCGTCCACGAGAGAATACTCTGTGGCGGTTCCTTAGCAAGCCAATGCCGGGCTTGTCCCTCTAAAGAAAAGGGAAAAAGTTGTAACCTTATAACCTCTTGTGAAACGCCATTGAATTTGACCGTGTTGGTGAGTTGTAAGAATCTCTTGATGTGGTCGCGTGGATCATCAATGGAACGTCCCAAGAATGGTTGAGCGGAGACCATCTGGATAAAGCCTGATTTTAGCTCGAAATTGTTGGCGGCAATTGGTGGTATAACAATTGGATCCGTGTTGCCATCGACATGAGCTTGCAGCAATTCAATCATCGGGCGATTATCTGGAAGGTGCTCATTGTTGTTGTTATTGTTCATGTTGTTGTTGTTATTATTGTTTGGAGGTGGTACACCAGCCATGTCTAAGTGATCTAGAGGCTCGGGCTCTTGATAAGACGTGGATCAGGTGCGCATACACCTGCAAAAGAACGAACAAAGAAAAGCAAAGCACAAATATTTTTGGTTTTTATGTTTTTTATTTATTTTTTTTTTTTTTTGAAAATTTTTATATTTTTTAGTTGTTTTTGAAAATTTTTGATGAAAAAGTAACGTTCACAGGGAACGGATCCCAAAATCCAAGTTCTCACAGAAAACTTTTGATCTTAACGAGAAGAGCCGGCAGCGGCGCCATTTGATATTCTTGTTTTGATTGGGTTCTAAATTCTCTCTCGGAATCCTCTCGAATTGATCTCGGTCTTAAGTGGAATGATTGTTCTTGGTTACTAAATAAAAGGGTTTGGTTTTTCTAATCTAATAAAAAGTTTAAATAAGCTAAAATGAAACCTTAAATCAAAGACAATTAATTTACTGACGATTAATAAAAACTTGAATTAAAATTAAAATTAAGATTAAAATAAAATTGAAATAAAGAAACAGTAAAGAAGCAGTAAAGAAACAGTAAACCTTAAAATGCTCACAAGATAACTGGCCCGGAACTTTTAAACTTTGCCTTTGGTTCGGAAGTTTCTGAAGCCCCTTGATTCGGAAGTTTCCGGATAAAGACCCTTGGTTCGGAAGTTTGGAACTTCCGAATGAAACTCCTTGATTCGGAATTTTGGACTTCCGAATGAAGCCCCTTGGTTCGGAAGTTTGGCTTCGTTCGGAACTTTTTGCTTGGTTCGGAAGTTATGCTTGGTTCGGAACTTTCAGCTTGGTTCGGAACTTTTTGTTTGGTTCGGAAGTTATGCTTGGTTTGGAACTTACGCTTGGTTCGGAACTTTTTGGATTCGTTCGGAACTTTTGTTTGGTTCGGAAGTCTGAAAATTGGTTCGGAACTTTTCAAAGTTCCGATTCGGAAGAAATCGGTTCGGAACTTTTTGGCTTGGCTCGGAACTTTAGCTTCGTTCGGAAGTTCTTCTTGGTTCGGAAGTTTTAGCTTGGTTCGGAACTTTTTATAGGTAAACTCATTCGGAACTTTTAACTGACTCGGAACTTTTGAAAACAAAACTCATGCGGAAGTTACTGTTCACTCGTTCGGAACTTCTGGGAAACCCAGATACAGAAACAATACCGAAGAACAAGGAAACACGATTTTGATCCAAAAATCACAAAGTTTTTCACCAAAAACTTAAATAAATCAATCACAAAGCATCTACTAACCATAAACTACTAATCCCATCAACAAAAACACAAATCCCAACAACTTTTGAAGATCAAATCAAGAAAATAAAAACTTAAAAACTTGAAGATAAAGATGATGATGAACAAGATAAAATGGAAAGATTAAACAAGAACTTTGTATTGAATGATTCATGTTTTGACAAGATAAATCAAAGATTAAAATTACAAGATGAGAAAATTAAAGATTAAAATCACCAATCACCCTAATGGTGATGGTGATGAAACGGAACAGAGAGAAAAAGTGGGGAAGAAGAAAAACTAAAAACTTGTCTAAATGTGTGAGGGGAGGGCTATTTATAGCCTTGTCTTTTGGTTGGTGAGTGGGCTTTCTCCCGTTCTTCTTGTCTTTTCGTCTTTTCCGAAAAGTTTCCGTTTTCGATTCTGATTCGGGATTTGTCGTCGATTAAATTCAACTCGTCTTTTAATTTCTTCGTTTAATAGACTTGAGTTTCTTCGACTTATATAAATCTTCCATCTTTGGTCCTTTTCTTCGATAGATCTTCGAATAGGCCCAGTGACTTCAAATCTTTTGCATCTCTTGGACAATAGACTTTATCTCGAGTCTTTTTCTTCAGTAAAACCCGTGCAATCCCATGTTTTCTTCAATATTCCTCCGGTTGGCTCTGAAAACACAATAAACACAAAAACCACGCATAATCCCAAACAAATGATATTAAATACGTGTTTTGGTCTCGTTTTAGCCCGAATTAAGTGGTAAAAGGATGGGTGTTTACACACCTATCAAAGGGGTTGAAGAATGAAAAAGAATTGTAAAGATAAAGGGTGTAAAGAAAGAAGCCCTCCTTACAACTTTAGGCAGAAACCGGGTCAATACATATGCTATTGAGATCATTTTTGTTAATGATTCTCGATATTGAAGAAAGACATCATGGACCCAGTGATGCAATGCACAACCCTTCCCAGCTAACTCAAATATCTCTCAAAAGGTATTTGTTTTAATCACACGGAGATCAACACATTATCTATTGGTTTATTCACTCCGAATAAATTGGTATTGAAAAGGTGGCACTCCTCTCCAGCCTCCGATCACTAAAATCCAAAATGCACGATCGAGTCTAGAGCCATTTGAGATCATCAAATATCTCATTAGGACACACTTTCATATTTCCTTGCTTCTTCACACACTGTGAAAAGTAAGTAAGATCTTAAGAGTCCTACGCAAAATCTTCATGATCTTGCCTGAACATCCGAGTAATACGAATGTATCTACAATGAAGATGGAAATCCTTCTTGAGCGAATATCAAAAAGCTCATGGTAGGTGACTTGTGCGATTCTTTATGAATCAAACTTGTGATAACTGGAAAGCAACAGTGGTTTAATTCTTAAATGAATTTAAACACGTTCCAGGCCTCTACGCAATATCTTAGTGATCTTGCCAGAACATTCAGAGTAATACTTACAGTGACGAATGGAAATCCTTCTAGTGTTAACATCAAACATCACTTGGTAGGTAACTTGCAAGATTCTATATGAATCAAGCTAGTGACAACTGGAAAGCAACGATGGTGCAGTTCTTAATTGAACTTCACTTGTTCCAGGAACATGAATTGACGGCTTCAAATCATGCGGATAATATTATCCAAATGATTCACTCTTTACGTTCGCAGTCAGCTTTGGACGGTCGAGTAAAGAGAACGGGTTTACCCGCGAAATCTTGTCAAGGAGGTTCTTTATTGAAACTACCTGCCACAAGTACGATATTTAATATCGTCCAACGGTCTTCACCGACCGGAGGTAAAATGCTACCGAATTAGAATGAAATGTTCAAGGCCATTTCATCCGTGTATATTGTTTGTTGCTAACTGTCTTATGCAGCGTAACAAGAAGGTGGCATTGCGGTGTACAATCCAGAAGAAGTCGTCACCACATGTTTATACTACATACAATTAGTACTTCAACAAATTCAAGAAAGCCCGAAGGTCAAGTCTTCCGTTGTATCAAACTCTGAAGCTCTCAAGAATTTAAAAGTATAAGTATGTGGAACATGAAGTCACGAAGAGGCAAATATCACAAGTGAAGAATGCACAAGGTCAAGGCAAGGAAACATGCTCAAGACTAAAGTCAAAGATCACATCAAGCATATTCACAAGAACAAGATCGAAGACTCAAGTATAGATGCTAGGTTTAAGATTTTGTAAAAAGATGTGACCTCCCTTAGGGGGAGATTGTTGGAAATACGTTTTTCCCAATAAAGTCTCGGTCACATCTTAGTTAGCATAGATCACGAGATATAGACTATTTAGAACTTTGTCTCTTGGAGCGACCTCCCTTAGGGGGGAGATTGTTGGAAATACGTTTTACGTATTTATGAAGGATCGGTCGCTCCAACGATAATTATGTAATGGGCTCGTGATCCATTTAGTTAATGTATAGTCCATATAGCCCACATGTAGGGTGGGCTATATATATATCCCCTCCTAGCATGTTAGGAGGGGTTGGTTGTTCATTTTACACATTAATCATTCCATCTTTATTTTCTCTCTCTACTATTCTCCCTTCTCTCCTTTCTCTCTCTACTCCATCATCTCCTTCCTTCATCTTTCTTTATATTTATCAATCAATCAACCATCTTTATCCATCTAATCAATCATATAGAATAGGCCAATAATTACGTAGACCTTCAAACACGCATTGGCCCACAAAGATCCATATGCAACAAATAAAGTTTCTATTGGTTGGTGTCTTCCGTCTTTGATTTGTATGACTTCTTAGTTCTTTTTCCCATTGTACACGCAGAACACAAATGATCCTTGTGAAATGATAGTTTAGGAAGACCACGAACAAGTTCGTTTTTCGCCAAGTGATTAATAGCGTCAAAGTTAAGATGAGATAACCGTCGATGCCATAACCATGACTTAGTCTTCGATGCTTTGGAGAGAAGACATACGGGAGAAGCGGCCATCATGTATTGTAGAGACAAAGTATACAAATTATTCCCTCGAGTACCTTTCAATAAATCAACCCCTTCCAAATTACGAATGAAGTAGGTATGCTCTCGAAAAGCAACTTCTAGGTTTGCATCACAAAATTGTCCCACATAAAATAAGTTGTGACCGAGACCTTCCACATAATACACTCTTGAAATAATAACATTCCCATTATGATATTCACCATAACCCATTATCTTTGCAATATGATCATTTCCAAATCGAACCGTACCAAGAAACTTGTTGACAAAATTTCTGAGCTGAGAGCGATCTCCGGTCATATGCTTGGAGCAACCAGAGTCCAAATACCAGAGAACAATTTAGACCACCTGTTTTCAATAACAACAATAGACAATGCATTAGAAACTATTGGTTCCAGAGTGTTAGCAGATAGAGATATAAGATTATCAGAATTGCTAGCATTTATGAGACCCTTAGATTTCCTGCGTTTTCTAATGTGAGTTTTATCACTAACAGGTTTTACTGTTCCAACTTTCTTAGGTTTTGGATTATTCGCGGGCACTACAGTGCGAGTAGACCTAGTTAAAGGGCACTTTGTTCCTACAGTAGTGTTGGTGTTCCTAGTTAAAGGACACGCTTGTGTTTTGGTAGCCTTGGTACTCCTAGTTAAAGGGCACGCTTTCTTCACTTTAGTGGGAGTGATCCTAGTCAAAGGGAACGTATTTCCTACTATAGTGAAAGTTCTACCAGTGGGGCGCCACATCCAACCAACTTGGGTTAACACTTTCCCAGTCGATTTCCATTCGAGTCCATTTTTCCTGGCATGCATCTCATTCACATGGTCAATAAGGCAAGAATCATGACGACTAGAAAACATACATTCATTGCAATTCCAACATTTTAAATTATAATTCACAGTAGGTTTAGAACGCTGCACAACCGCATAGCCTTTAGGTTTAGCTACATGATTTTTTAATTCAAAACAGAAATAACATTCCTAGGATAGGCTTCTACTTTCTTCTTCACCTGACTACTAGATGAGGGCAAGATCCTATCATTCTTCTTGTTTCGCTTAAGCTTAGATCTTTGAGCCTTAGTAGTGGTGCTTACTCCTGTAGAAGGCAACACGGGAATATTAGAAGCTGGTTTTGATTCCGCCTTATCTTTAGTGATCAAAGTTTGATATGGTTTAGTCCTAGGGCCATTGTTAAGTGGTGTGACGGCTATTAGGTTCCTTTTGATTGCACTAGAGGACGATGCTGAGACAGTGGCTGCGTTATCCACAACATTCTTACCTTTTAGAGTACGAAGTGTTTCCTTTAACTCAGCCAAGACAAAATTCTTATCACAAATTTGTTCCCTCAAATCAGATATTTCCACAGACTTTCGATTCAATTGTTCAATCAATGATTGATTCTGTGCAGTGATATTAGCACATGCGGGCTTTACTGAATCGAAGAGTCGTGTATTTTTCTGTTTTAAGTTATCAACTTTGGACAAAATCTTGGAAACTCGATTATCTAGATCAAGTTTAAGATTCTCAGTGGCCTCAAGTACGTTCACACAGTTAAGCTCCTTAGATTTCTCTATTTCTATCGGCAAAGATGTAGCAACTTTGTCACTTGGCCGACGCTGTTTTGATTGTAAATTCAATTGAAAATTCTTTTCAAAGTTTGCATCATCGATATTAACACCTTCGAATAACGTTTCAAAGATTTCTTGAATAAATTGTTGCTTGCATTCAAGCGAAATACAATGTAACTAAATGCTCTAAGGATTTAGTTACTTAATGTCCTAGGTTGGTGAGTCACAATATTAAATAAGGAACATATATTCCTTCAATAAATTGTCATAAACCAGTCAAAGGGTCACTCATGACAAGTATCCCACTAAGCATTAAATGCTTACCCTTTTCTAGCAAAATCCGTTTTAAAAACGTCCTTTCAAATGCACGTGACCCTACGTCATCTCTGGAAAAAGCGTTATCTTTGCAGTAATGGAACAGTTGCCAAGAAAATAGGGGGACCACTTGTACGCTTTCATTAAATGCGGATGTGAAAAGAAATTATAGCAAATATAAATCTCCTTCACATCCGAGCCTATAAATACCCCACAACCACAAACAAACACACACACAAAGAACTTGCAATTTTACTCTGCCAAATATTTTCTCTCAAAGAAAAAGTGTATGTGTTCAAACTAATTTACAGAAAAGAATTCTTGTACACAAGGCGATCACATTGACTACTCGTTTTATTGTTATATAGCACAAGCAATCAAAGTTACCTATTGTTTCTAACTCTTGATCCTTTTACAAGGCAAAAGTTCTCATTAGGTCACTTGGTGAATCTTGTTGTATTATAACAAGAAACAAGTCTTGATTTGATTTCCACAAATTGCCATTGTCCTTTTTCAATTTTAAAACAACTATCTTTAATGGCAATGTCCAAGGCTATCAAATATGCCCCGCAGGCTGAACATCTCACCATTGAGGGTGTCCATTTTGCTGGAAACAACTATGAGGGAAATTTCAATTACCCTAGTAGTGTATCAGCCTACAAACCAATTTGCAAATTTTTTAAAAACTGTGATTGGGCTGATGCTTTTACAAAAACCCCCTCAGTCTTCTACCATGAATATCTCAGGGAGTTCTGGTATACGGCTGTGGTTGTAACCCCTACCCAAGGGCCTGAAGGATCTCAGGGGTCTGAGATCAAGTCATATAAGAACTGTGTCATCATGTTCACTGTAAACAATGGGAAGACACCATTGATTTTAGACTACAAAACATTTTGTCAAAGTAGTGGACTTGATTATAACAATGGGAAGTATGTTGCACACCCTGACATGGAGTCAGTTAAAAAAGGCCTAAAATAAATCAGGGTCCCTGAGTTACTTGTGACTAAAACCCCATTGATAAAAACTGTTTTCCCCATGGCTTGGAGGATCCTGGTCACTTTTGTGATTCAGGTGATCGGTGGGAACTACTCATCTACTGAGCAAGTTAATTCTACTCAGCAGATGCCAATCTACAGTCTTATTAATGGAGTGAAGATTGACATAGGAGAGATTGTTTATAATGATCTCGTAACCAGACTCCTGAAGAAGTCAAGGCAAAAATATGTTTCTTACCCAAGATTCTTATCATGCGCCTTAGAACCGTTACTGGGTTCTCTTTACACTCAGGAAAAATTCAATGTTTTTTCTACTCCAATCCTGATTTCCACAAATTCTTCAAAGAACCCATCTGAAGTCAACCCCATTGTATTGACGGCTCACATGACTGAGGTGATCAATCGTGAATCATCCGTGTCTCCCATTCCCTTCTTACCAAAGAAGGGGAACAAGAAGACTCAGACTGTGCCAAAGACCAAACCAACAAAAGCACAGGGCCCTGAGGCTTCCGAGGCACGACCCAAAAAGGCCAAGGCTAAAAAGACTACCCTTGTTCAGACCAAGCTTCAAATACCCAAAGGGAAAGATCTTACGGGAGGCCCTGATACATCACAATCAGGGTCGACGGGCCAACCTACTGGTCCTCTTGATGGAGAAGGAAACATACAACCTTCTTCTACGGGACTGCCTTCCACTCAGACTGATGAGGGCATTAGTAAATCACAACCTTTGCCTGAGGTCAAAACTAAGGCCAAAGAATCAGGGAGACGCCTACGGGTAACACACCTCGCTCATAGGCCTCTACCTTCTACCAAGTCCAATGACAGCACACTAGCTCCAAAGTCTTTGCCTGAGGACCCAAAACTTGATTCCTTAGACTCAGAGGGACGCCCACGGGTAAAACACCCCGCTGATAGGAATCTCACTTCCACAACTCCTAATGAAGGCACACTAAACCAAAAGTCTTTGCCTGAGGGAACCACTCTTGATCCCAAAGACTCAGAGGGACGCCCACGGGTAAAACACCCCGCTGATAGGGATCCTACCTCCACACCTGATCAATCACAAACTGTCCCTGAGTATCAGTTGGCTAAATCCCAAGCCTCAGGATTTGGGGCAGGGAGTGACGACAACAAAGGCAAACCTTCTTCTGAAGGGGAGCTGGATAAACCTAAGAGGTCACTGAACTTTGGAGATTTTATAAGTTTACTTGAGAAGTCTGATGAGTTACTCCAAGGGTTCAGTGACGATGAAGAAATGATTGAGGCTGGGGAAGAACCTGACACTCAGGCTCCTCCTCAATCAGACCAGAAGCCACAGTCCCCTCCCTTGTTCGAAGACATTCAGCCCTCCCCTGAGGCTCAACAAAAGCCCTCCCCTCAGGCATCCGAACAAAAGGAGCCCTCCCCTGAGGCACCGAACAAGCCCTCCCATGAGGCAAAACTTGACACCTCTACATTGGGGACTCAGACTATGTTTCTGGATCAGGTCGCTTTGCAAGCCTTACAGACTGAGGTAACTCAGGCTCATGAATATTTGGCTTCAAAGGCGGATGAACTCCTTGATGAGTTCAGGACATATGGTGATAGGTTTGATGTGGCTGAGGAGAAGATGAGAATCCAGGTAGATAATCAAATGGAATTCATCAGCTCTGTTAACAACAGTCATGAGAATCAGAAAAAGAAGCTCATCAACTTCCTTAACCATGCTCTTCCAACGGCTGAGGCAAATGTTTCCTTAAAGACAACTCTGGATGGACTAATCACTAGCACCACTGAGTCCAATTCCAGAGTTCGTCAATTACCTGAGTTCCTGAAGGTGGACAGGCTCACTGAGGTTTTCACTAGGTTAGACTCTCTCAAGTCTGACTTGGATGTGGTGAAAGGGAAATGCGATGCCATCTATGAGGATGTTCATATGGATGCAGAAGCAGAGTTCAGATTGTCAAAGGCTGCACAAGGATACATGGCTAATGCCACCAATCTCTCTGACATCTCCAAATCCCTGAAAGAAGCTGATATTCCTAGGCTCAGGACAAGGATCACCACCATTGAAAACACTCAATCCCTTATTCAGTTAGATGTTCGCACTATCAAAGCAGACACTCAGTCCATGAAGGAAATGGTGACTGAGATGTTTCAGGCGTTTAAGGGATCATCCCCCACCTCAGGATCCTCACAACGGGCAAAAGTTGGGATTAGTCAGGCTGATCCTTCAACTTTTGAGGGGGAGAATGTGCCACCAATGATGCTAACATGGAATGAACCTCCCTCTCACACTGAGGGGGAGCAGGAAAGACTAGCACAACCCAACCCTTAAACTCAATTCCTCCCAACCCTGAGCCATCAGTATCTAAGACAGATAGGGGCAAAGGTATAGCTGATGAAACCCTTACACCTCCAAAAAAACTTGTAAAGGCTTCAAGGGAAGTAAGGCCCGATCCTGATGCTTTGGTCTTGGTACCATATGAGATAAATGGAATAATGTACCAAATGACTCCTAATCAAATCCAAGTTTATCTAGATAGAATGGAGTTGGCTAAGGCTAATGAAGCAACAAAGGCTGAGATCTTGAAGGTGTCCACTGAGTTTGTAAAAGAAGTACGTGGTAATCCTGAGGTCTTGCTGAGCAAGAAAGGGGGAGAGGAGTTCATTCAGAAGCAGGAGGAGGAACTCAAGGCCATTCAGGAAGAAATGGTCTTGAAGCAAAAACAAAGAACCACACAACTCAAGAAGTTTTATGACCAATAAACCAAAGTCGTCACTCAAAGAAGAAAGCCTGAACCAATCACTAATCTTTAGATCATTCCTCATACCACACCAGTCTCAGTATCTGTTTACAGAAATAATGATGAGAGGAACTTTGAAGTCATGAAGAAATTTTCATTTGGTGATTTCGGTCTCAGTGAGTGGGACGAAATGGGAAGGATTTTCAGGAGTAAAACAAACAAGTGTGTCCCTGAAATACTCAACTCTCTCAGTAAGAGATATGAGAGGTTGAAGCAAATGAAGGAACAATTGGGAATCACTGAAGATCTTCCTTTATCTGAACAGGATCCTACCAAAGCCCAGGGAAGAAAGAGAAAAAGAGTTGAGTTTGAAGCTGAGACTAAGATCTTTGGGTTAGAATGCAATCGTACTCTCCCTGACAATGTCCCCTTTGTGAACAACATGGTTATAGAGGAACCTGAGTGGGGTATCTTCTTCATTGATGTATTTGGGGATCAAGCATTTCAAAGAATGAGTGACATAGAGAAATGCACCACTGAGAGTGTTCTCATCTTTCTTGTGATGGCTGGACAAATTCAGACTGATGAGAATAGAAGGTTTGGTGAGAAGCTCAGGGAGATAATTGCTAGGAGGCCTGACAAAGAAAAGGTGTTAAAGTCATCAAGGGTGAAGAGGGAAGCAATGGATTCCTGAACAACTGTAATCTTTTGTTTTTTTTGTTGTTTCTTGTATCAGACTATTCAGTCTTATGTAATGATAAATGAAAATGAAGTACTTTGTTATATTAAGTTTTTTTTATCAGGAAGAATAGTTTGTAATAAGAAGAAGCCTCTTTGCTCACTTATAACAATTTCACTTAGGCAAATTTTATATCCAAATAGGGGGAGATTGTTAGGTCGATTCAGTACCTAATGACCTCCCTGAAGGATTTGAATAACAATCAGCCTAAGTGAATAATTAACCTTGAATATAAAGAAGTCACTGAGTGAACAGTCACTCAGTGAGTTGCCTTCAAGTTCCTAGACTGAGTCTAAAAGGAAGACTCAAGCATTCAGAGAGGCGAAGCTCAACGAATGTCTCCTATGACAAAGAAGAAGGTGATGGGTTCAGTGTGTTGTGGCAATAGACTCACTGAACCCCATACGATCTCCCTGAAGAAAACAAGCATTCTCCAAGACTGAAGAAAAGGCGGGATAAGTTGAATTGTGACAAGATGAAGTACATCACACAATTAGCGTGACTTACCCTTTTGGGATAGATGGGGTACTGACAAGTGTAAAGGACTTACGTCTTACTACTTAGAATAGGTTAAGACAAGATACTACTGTACGAATAAGACAAGAATTGCACATGGGCAATTATTGTCTTCTACCCACTTTCCTCCTATAAATAGGATGCTTGTAAAGGAGAGAAAAATAAGTTTGTGCAGTAAATGCTTTAGACATTCACAAACAAGTTCTTCTCTCCTCCAAACACGATCATACACTTGAGTTATAAACTCCTGTTGATAGAATCGTCAAGCTTAGCAATCGTTAGGATTGGACTAGCTTGTTAGTGAGGAGATCACAAAACCACACATTGTCTATTCAATCCCTATTGTAGCTTCGTATACAATAGGGTATAATTCTTTAATAAAGCTAAGAGTTAAACGTTGAAAACATTGTGTTAATTTACTTACTTGTATTAAGTTTATTGCATTACTTTACCATGGGTTAGTAGTATACTTAGTTTACTTGAGTATAGTACTAATTACAAGGGACCAACAACAACACGAGTAACCTACTGCATTAAATGCATTAGAATTTAGACCTTAATGTAGTAGAAATAAAGTTTTAATGCATTAAATCATGCATATGAAGAATGTATGTAACCTACTTCATTACAATGCATTAAAATTAAACTGTAATGTATTAGAAATAAAGCTGCAATGTAGTAAATCATGCATATGAACAACACGAGTAACCAACTGCATTAAATGCATTAGAATTTAAACCTTAATGTAGTAGAAATAAAGTTTTAATGTAGTAAATCATACATATGAAGAATGTACGTAACTGATGAGACTGCTTTTATACATAGTCTCATCGTCCAAAAAGGGCTTAAAATGCATTAAATACCATCAATATACCCATATATATGCTTGTGTTTGTTGCTTGTGTATTTTAGGTACGGATATTGAGAAAATGACAAAAGATCACAAGAATCATGCAAAAACGAACATGGGAAACGAAGCCGCACATTGAGCCAAGCCCTAATGAAGAATTTTCCCAAGAAAACCTTGAATATTTGAATACTTATGAAAAAGGGTCCTTTAATATGGAAGAATTGACACTTTATACCCTTGTATCTTCATAATTACAAGTTTGGTCCCTAAAGTTTGTCAAAATTACAAAAAGGGCCCTCCACTTTGAAGAATTGACAAGTTTAGCCCCACAACAAAGCTAAATTGTCAACCATTATCCTCCACATAGTCAAATATATCATGAAGTCCTTCAAAGTACAAGAAATTACAAGTTTGGTCCTTTGAAAATCCCAAAATTACAAAAAGGACCCATGACTTTCAACATTTGGCAAGAATGGTCCCTCATAAATGAAGACTTGGCAATTTAAGTCCTCTAAAATGCCAATCATACAAGTTAAGACCATTATCCATCAAGAAAATGCCAAATCAGTCCCTCAAGAACCACAAAATGGCAAGAATTACCCCTGAATTCACTTTGCAAATTGTTTTGGGGCAAAAGCGTGAAAAATGAAAAGTTGTTAAAGAAGGAAATGGGCGTTGATAGAGTTTATAACTGGAATGACAAAAGGGAAGTAAGTGAAGGACTAATACTAGCCAGACAAGATTGTTACCTTAACCAGTGAGGGGGTGACACGTGCCCCACTCACCAAAATCCACCAATCCCCTTTCACCATTCATCCACCTCAGCTATCCACTGACAACAACTTTAACTAATCTGGGATTAGTTTATTTAAAACGCGCTAAACACAAAGTTTAAAAACTTAAACAGATCAAAACTTGCACTATTCACGTTCTTCACAAATTTGGGTTTTCTTAATCCGTTTGCAATTAGCACCCAATAACCTCCAGATTGGTGATTAATGACCCCTTAATCACATCCCAACTTCAATAATACTTGCCACCTCACTCCTCAGTCCCACATAAGATTCCCCTGCTACACCCTTGGACAAGGAGACAAAACAGTGACAGGAGATCAACGTCCTACAATCCAGCTTTGTTTCTAAGCTTATTGGAGACCCTTGATCACTTTTCTACAGCTGCCAGCTCCACAAACAGCCAAGAATCCGTCACATGATTCAAAGATATTCAAACTCCACAAGGGCATTTTTAGGACTTCAAGCATTAGGTTTTAGTGTTTTTATCTGTTTCTAGTTCACATGTAAGGCTCTATATAAAGCCATAGGGTCTCATTTGCACAACTGTTTTTGGTTTTTCCTTGTTCAAATACTTGTAAATCCTCTTTTCTGTTAATGAAAGTGTGTTAAGTGTGTTGAATAAAGACCAAGTGCCACCTTATTTTAAGCTTGTTTATGATATTTGTTAACTGTAATTGGACCTTAAAACGTTTTTTAAACCTTGTGTAAGAAATTACACATTGGATCAAAATTTGATATTTTGCTAAGTTCTTGTTCAAACCTTGGAATTCTTGGGTTATAGGGCTGATCATAGCATCCTAATTGTGATATTAAGGTGTGGTGAGGCTTATAACTTGGGGATAATCAAGTGTGGGGTAACAAGGTTGCATCAATCAAGTTTATTTTCCAAAAATTCACCTTTCTGCTTTGATTTTGTGCTTCTAACCTTGTTGAATCTTAGCAGGGTTGTTATTGGAAGCTTGTGATTGTTCTTGCTAGCACATAAGCTCATAAATTCGTGGGTGTGGATGTACATCCATGAGGTTTGTCTTGAAACCTTGAAAATCTGATAAAAATTGGATTTTTTGTGGATTTGTGCTCTACTGTTGTTCTTGTTGTTTTCTTGGCTTAAATCTGCTTAGTCTTGCATGATAATGTTGTTTATATGCTAGATTGATCATTGGGTAAACTGAATCACACTTTTTCTTGTTTAAAAGTTGAATTGAAAAGCTAAAAGGGTGTTTGGGACTACCTGTTTAAGTTCAAATCTTGTTATTGTGTTGTGGTAAGTTTGTGTTTGTGCTCTATATCTGATATATGCTTGGTTAAGAGTGTTTTGCTGCAAGTTTTTGGGTTTGAAACTTCAAATCATACAATCTGCTATAACTTGTTGAGCTTAACTGTTTTTGACCTAAGATTTTGGTGAAATCTAGTATTTGTGCATGCTTAGGGTTGAAAGTTGTTAAAACATCATTATTATAAATTATTTGATAGATCTTGAGGTTTGAATCTGGCTTATTGGTCAAATATATCAGCAAAGTGTAAAACTGCATGTTCTTGTGTTCATCAGTAACTTAAGGTGCTTGAATCTTGCTTAATACTTTGAATCATTGCATGAAACCTGTTTAGACTTGTTCATTTGAGTTTATAATAGCTTGTGTATGCATTTGGTTGAGTTTGGCTGGCTGAATATTGCTCTAAGTGCTTATTGAACCTATTCTGCTTATTTGTTCATGTTTGTGCTAGATCTGGTGCTTTATTGATTAAACTGTATCAATTAGGTGATTGTGTTTGTGATTTATTGATTGTTATTGACTTCTTTTGATCCAAAGATCATTTGGGTGCCTTTGTGAAATCTGAATCTCCAAAAAAGTTCACTAAAGACAAAAAAGTCTACAAGTCAAGCAGTGGGAAAAGTTCCTACTGCTCAACACCCAAAACTAGCCCCTACTAGTGTTAATTTAAACTCAGCTTATCAATAAGCTATTTTAGCTTATCCAGACCTGCAACAACTTATTTTTTGTGATAGGTCTTCATTATTTGACCCATTTGATTAGACTGGAGCTTATTGGACTTTGACTTTGACTTTTTGCTAGAAAACCAACTTATTTGACTTTTTCATAAGTGCTTATTTGCTTTTTCCAGCTTATTGAGTCTGCTATTTGAAAACTTTTTGTTGATTTAGCTTATTGAAGTCATTTAAAAGCTTTAGAAACTTGAATCAGCTCTCGGGGTGGCCTAGAACTCAAAAACGACTATTTTGTCGTTTTCTGTAGATTGCTTATTGCATTTTCAGGCTTATTCCTTGGGCTTATTTAAAATTTCTTTTTACAGAAGTCTTATTTAGGACAAAAGAAGCTTGTGTGTCTAATTTGAGCTTATGGCATTGGCTTATAGCTTAATGGGCCAAAAAGCCCATTAAGAATAAGCTGTTTGGTATAAGCTAGCTTATTTCACACTTTCAACTTTTTGGCCTTTGGAAAAAGTTGTTTAAAATCAAATTTTGAGTCAAGTAGTGCTTTTTGGGCTTATTTTGGACACTTTTTCATTTTGGGCCCAATTTAGCCCATTAAGTGATCTGTTTTGGGTTTAGCCCACTTTTTAGGCCCATTAAGGGTATTTAGGTAATTTCAAGTTCATTTCTGAGTTATTTAGTATAAATTAAGCTAGTTTACAACTTTTTAGAATTTTTTATGATTTTTGGATTTTTAATAGTATTTTAATATTATTTTATTGTTAAAAATTAAAAGTCTGATTTTCTAAGTTTTTATATTTTACTAGATTGTAGACACTTAATTAGGAATTTTGCAACTTTCCAAATATTTTTAGAGTCTTTTAATTATTTTCTAGAATTATTTTAAGTTTCAATTGATTTTAATAGTTTTTAATTGTTTAGAAATAGTTTTTAGTGGATTTAAAATTTTGAAAAATACTTTTTAGCTTAATTAGGTTATTTTAAAGGTTTACAATCTTTAAGATCTTGATTGGGACTTTTTATTAGTTAATATTGATTTTTAGGGCTTTAATTAGCATTAAAAAATTAATATTTAAATAATTTAAAGGTTTTGGCAAGTTTGGATTTTTTGTAAACTCTTAGAATATTTTTGTGGATTTTTAGTAATTTTTAGGAATTTTTAGGGTAAAATTTTAATTTTGGTGCTTTTTACGTTTTTACGTGTACTCCTTTTTCGTCTTAGTTTAATACGACATCGTAACCGTCATTCTCTTCTTATCCCTTTTCTATTTTTCTTTCTCACAAATATAATCACAAAGATAATCATTTCATTACACACACACTAAGCCTCCTTGAGAACGATCCCCATTTTGGGTCATTAGTGCTTGGTTTTCCTAAACCGACACTTAATGCTTACCACTATTTTGCCTTCCTTTTCCTAAAGGGGTAAAAACTACCAACATCATTTTGGCGCCGCTGCCGGGGAGGCGTGTTGTGTTTTGATTTGGAATTGTTGTTTTTATATACTAACCAAAATAGTATTTGTATTAGTAGCACTCTACTAATACGTATTATCGGTTTTTGATTTTTGTGTGAATACTATTACTATATTGTATACGTAGAACAATAAATTCACAAGTACTCCAAATACGTGAGAAATCACAACCTTGACTTGGGAGGTCATTACCCAATCATTGTATTCGAATCTCAAACCAAAGAAAAAGGCAAAAATAGATAAATACTTTCGTGAGGCTCAATTTTGAAAAATACAAACTATAAGGTGGGTATAAGGCGGATATTATAAAATATATCATAAGGAAAAAGGCTCTTAAGTGCTTCGCGCCGCCTCGTTTCCCCGCTTGCTTGTGAGTATTTGATTTTGAGAGCTAATCGAGGGTTTTGCCGCCCAAAGTATTACTAAGTATCATATATATTTTCTTGGTTTCATTGATTAAACCCTCTTGAACGTTTTGGTGTTCCACCAACCTTCTAAAGTCATCGAAGGCGTTCACTTCACGTGATCGTTTTCATTCCTTGAGGCTTCTTTAATCAAGAGATTTGATTAAGGAGGATATTTGTAGATTTTTGTCTACTTAATACATTCACCAAAATCGAAAAAGGTTAATAGAATCGAAAACCACAAAAAAAAATTGAAAAATACAAAACACCAAAAAGAATCTTCTTTGCTCGTCCCCACGTTGTACGTGACGTTTATTCTAACTCGTAATCAAGCAAAACGTGCACGTAAACGAAAGAACAAAACTCCCACTCCTAATCTTTCTAGTGAGGAGTCTCCTATTGAAGAACCCATTGTAAGAGAAGCACCAACCATGGCGAATCGAACTATGATGGAGTTACTTCAAGCACCCACCGAGGGTTATGGAGAGGCTATTGTGATTCCCGCTATCCTTGCGGAGAATTTTGAGGTGAAAACGGGTTTGTTGTCGATGATCCAAAACAAAAAATTCCGTGGTGATGAGAAGGACAATCCACACAACCATATCCGCCAATTAAATCGTCTTACCGCCACTTGCAAGTTTAAGGATGTCTCGAATGACTCGATTAAGATGATGCTTTTTCCGTATTCCTTAGCGGGGCCCGCTAAAATTTGGTTAGAGAAAGAGCCACCCAATTCTATATTGACGTGAAGGATCTCGTGTCTAAGTTTGTGAACCAATATTTTCCACCCTCTAAGACTACGCACTTGAAAAACGAGATTTCAAAATTTTCACAAGAGTTTAATGAAAGTTTTTCAACGGCTTGGAATAGGTTTAAGGAAATGTTACATGAATGTCCTCATCATGGTTTTTCCGACTTGCATCAAATTGACACGTTTTACAATGGGCTTAATGATCATGAAAGGGATTATTTAAATGCCGCCGTGGGTGGTAATTTTTTGTGTAAAACGGTTGAGGAAGCTTTGGTGATAATTGAGAATAGATCTAAGGTGTATAGTCCTCGTAGCACATTTAGTGTTCGTAAGGCTTCGTCTTCGGCTTCACCTTCTTTGTCTACTACCATCGATGCTTGCCAAATTGAGGCGAACTTGGAAAAAAAGATTTTTGATAAACTTAAAGGACTTTTGATTGAGTTTAAATTTGGTGAACCAAGTGCTCCCGCTACGGCTAAAGCGGTTGAGGTTTCATGCATGTATTGTGGTGGAGGTCATGATTTCTCCGAGTGAATTACCAACGGTGGTAACACTTCGAGTGCCTATGCGGCCACGGGAACTTACAACCAAAACGGTCAAGTTACCCGCTCTAATCAATTGACTCCACCGGGTTTTGGTTCAAATCAAAATGCTAACAACAACTATCACAACAATCAAGTTGGTTTCAAAAACAATTTCAACAAAGGAAACTATGGTAATCAAGGGGCTAATAATCAAGTTTCAAACAAAAATCAAAATGATTTTCAAAACAACAACAAAGGTTTGCAAACATTGAAAGATCTTCCAAATGAATTTGTTGAATACGCTAATGGGAATGATGTTAGGTTTGCCAATATTCAAAGAGAAATCATTAGCCTAAGATCCGAGTTTAAGAACGACTTGAAGAAAGAGTTGAAAAATGAGTTAGCTAATGAACTTAAGATCCATACCAACAAGATGGAAGGAACCGTAACTAGGTTACAACAAAACCAACAAAAAATGGAACAAGGGAAACATGAGATAAAACAAGAAATGGTTAAAGCCGAGGAGAGGCAATCCAAGTTTGAAGATAAAATCTCATCTATGTTTGAGGCAATTATGTGTAAACCGTCTTCGAGTAGTCTTCCTAGCAACACCGTATCAAACCCTAAGGGTGAGATGAAAGTGATTACCACACGTAGTGGTAAGACACTTAAGGAATCGACTCCTCAACCAATTTCTCCTACGGAGGAAGCAATTGAGGAAGAACCCGAGGTGGTGGTCCAAAAGGAGCATGTCCCTATCCCACGAAGTACCGCTCATGCCACACCTACGGTTTACCCTTTACCAACATTGGAACCCGAGATTCCAAAGGCTATGCCTATGCCTCAACCCACACCACCTTTGCCCTATCCATCGAGACTTAGAAAGGAGAAACGTCAAGAGCGCGACAATTACCAATTTGAGCTTTTTATAAAAATGTTTCGTGATTTGCACTTTAATGTGAGTTTCGCCGATGCTTTGGTCATGATGCCTCGATTTGCCGCTAACTTTAAGAGTATGTTAAACAACAAGGAGAAATTGCACCAATTGTCTAGTTGTTCGTCGGTTTATCTTAATCGCATGCCTCAAAAAGTCGGTGATCCTGGTAAATTTTTGATCCCTTGTGCAATCCAAGACATGGAGGAATGCTTCGCCTTGGCCGATCTTGGTGCTAGCATTAATTTGATGCCACTCGCAATCTTCAAGACGCTCAATCTTCCTAATCTTACTCTTTCACTAATGTCTATCGAGTTGGCCGACCATTCCACGATTCCCGCATGTGGATTGGCGGAAGACGTTTTTGTTAAAGTGGGGAAGTTCTACTATCCCGTAGACTTTATCGTTGTTGATATCCCCACGGATCCTCAAGTTCCTCTCATTTTAGGTCGTTCGTTTTTAGATACGTCTATGGCTTTAATCGATGTTCATATTAGAAAGATCACCTTACGTTTCAACGACGAGGAACTTGTTATAAACGCAACTCAAAACTCTCAAATTTCTCATGTTTATTCTGTTGCAACCATAAACTTCGTTGATATGATTGACGTGGTTTGCGAGGAATTTTCACAAGAAGTTCTAAGTTTTGGTGATGAAGAAACTAGTGGCAATCCCACTATGTTAGATCCAACTCTTGATAATTCAACACCAACCTTCACTCCATTTGAAGGTGGTAGTTTTACGTTGGAAGAATTCGATGTTCCACGTACTTGTAACGAAGACCTCGACAACGATGAGGACTTCTCAATTATCAAGGAATTTCTCAACGATTTCCCATTTCCTCCACCCGAGGAGGTTATGAGTATCGAGCCCAAATCTTCACTTGAGGAACCACCTATCCTCGAGTTGAAAGATTTACCTCCTCATCTCGAATATGTCTATTTGGAGGAGGGCGACAAGTTGCCGGTTATTATTGCGAAGGAACTTTCGAATGATGAAAAAACCGCACTTGTCGATGTTCTAAAGGATCACAAAGGGGCAATTGCGTGGAAGTTATCCGACATTAAGGGGATCGATCCTAAATTTTGTACCCACAATATCTTAACGAAGGAGGATTACAAGCCCGCAATCCAATGTCAAAGGAGGGTGAACCCTAAAATTCACGACGTCATAAAAAAGGAAGTCCTTAAACTCTTTGACGCGGGAATGATTTACCCTATTTCCGATAGCCCTTGGGTGAGTCCTATTCATTGTGTCCCTAAAAAGGGAGGAATGACCGTTGTGCCAAACGATGCCAACGAGTTAATTCCCACTAGACTCGTGACCGGATGGAGAGTGTGCATTGACTATCGAAAGTTGAATGAAGCCACTCGAAAAGACCATTTTCCCTTGCCCTTCATGGACCAAATGTTGGAGCGTCTTGCGGGAAACGATTTCTATTGCTTTTTAGATGGTTTTTCCGGTTACTTCCAAATACCCATCGATCCTCGTGATCAAGAAAAAAACTACGTTTACGTGTCCATGTGGAACGTTTGCCTATCGTAGAATGCCATTCGGACTTTGTAATGCACCGGGAACCTTTCAAAGGTACATGATGGCTATTTTTCATGATATGATCGAGAAGACGATGAAAGTCTTCATGGATGACTTTTCCGTGTTTGGTAGTTCATTCACTTTGTGTTTGTCGAATCTCGAGAGAATGTTGAAACGTTGTGAGGAAACCAACCTTGTTCTCAATTGGGAAAAGTGTCATTTTATGGTTAAGAGTGGAATCGTCTTAGGGCACAAGGTCTCGAAAGCGGGGATTGAGGTAGATCAAGATAAGGTAGACGTCATCGCCAAATTACCTCATCTCAAAACCGTTAAGGGAGTTAGGAGTTTCCTAGGCCACGCGGGCTTTTATCGTTGATTCATCAAGGATTTTTCAAAGATCTCTCGACCCATTACACATCTTCTTGAAAAAGAGGCATGTTTTGTCTTTGACGAAGATTGTGTACGAGCCTTTGAAATCCTTAAGAGGAAACTTACCGAAACTCCCATTCTTGTTGCTCCCAATTGGAACCTTCCCTTTGAACTCATGTGTGATGCTAGTGATTACGCTATTGGGGCCGTATTGGGGCAACGTCATGAAAAGCACTTCTTGCCTATTCACTATGCTAGCAAGACGATGACCGAGGCTCAACTTAAATACACTACAACAGAGAAGGAGTTCCTTGCCGTGGTGTATGCATTTGAGAAATTCCGACCTTATCTCGTCTTGACGAAATGCATAGTGTATACGGATCATTCGGCTATCAAGTATCTTATGGCTAAACAAGATGAAAAGCCGAGATTACTTCGTTGGATTCTCCTCCTTCAAGAATTTGACCACAAAATTGTTGACAAAAAAGGAGCCGAGAATCTAGCGACCGATCATATTTCTAGTTTGGAAGATCCTCACCAAAGTGTTCACGAGCCCAAGGAAATCACCGAAACATTTCCGCTCGAGACACTTGGTGTAGTGAATTTTAAGCTTGATTCTTCCACCCCATGGTTTACGGAATTAGCAAATTACCATGCAGGTAACTTCATCATCAAGGGTATGACGACTCAAGAAAAACGAAAATTCTTTCGTGACGTCAAGTTCTACTTTTGGAACGACCCTTACTTGTTTCGAATGCGGATCAAATCATCCGACGTTGTGTATTTGGCACCGAAGCTTCTAACATCCTTAGAGCTTGCCATGAGGGACCCACGGGTGGTCACCACGGTGCTAATCTCACGGCTAAGAAGGTGTTTGATGCCGGCTTCTTTTGGCCTACTATTTACCGAGATGCACAAGATCTTATGAAGTCGTGTGACTCATGCCAACGATAAGGAAAAGCCTCACAAAAAGATGAAATGCCACAAAATATCATCCAAGTGTGTGAGATCTTTGACGTTTGGGGTATAGACTTTATGGGGTCGTTCCCATCATCTCGTGGTAATAAGTACATCCTCATTGCGGTTGACTACCTATCTAAGTGGGTGGAAGCTAAGGCTTTGCCCACCAATGATGCTCGTGTGGTAGTCAAGTTTTTGAAAAGCTTGTTTTCTCGGTTTGGAACCCCTCGTGTGATCATAAGCGATCATGGAACCCATTTTTGTAACGACCAAATCAAAAGGGTCCTAAGGAAATATGGGGTTACACATCGGCTTTCTACGGCTTATCACCCACAAACGAGTGGGCAAGTCGAGGTTTCAAACCGAGCGTTGAAGAGGATATTGGAGAGATCCGTTGGGGAAAACCGACAATCTTGGTCGGATAAGTTAGACGATACTTTATGGGCCTTTAGGACCGCTCATAAGACGCCCATTGGGTGCACTCCCTATAAGCTTGTGTATGGAAAAAATTGTCATTTGCCAATCGAATTGGAACACAAGGCTTATTGGGCCCTAAAGCATTGTAATGATGATATGGAGACCGCGGGAAAACACCGGAAAGTGAAATTAAATGAATTGGATGAATTGAGGGACATTGCTTATGAAAATTCATTGATTTATAAAGAAAAAACTAAAAAGTTGCATGATTATAAAATTAAAAACCGGGTTTTTAACATTGGGGATCAAGTTTTGCTTTTTAATTCTCGCTTGAAAATCTTTTCCGGTAAGTTGAAATCCCGTTGGTCCGGTCCATTCACCGTGACTCAAGTATTTCCATATGGGACCATCGAGCTAGCTCAAAATGATGGCCCCAATTTCAAGGTGAATGGACATAGGTTGAAGCACTACTTTGGCGGGAAAGTTCCATCCTTGAACTACCTCGACCAAATCACTTTCCCCAATGATAATTAGTATTGAGGGGATCGAGTCGAGCTCATGACTCGGTAATCAAAAACGAGGTGCCTCGTGGGGGAGTCCCATGCTTATCCTATGTACATATTATCGCTTTCTAATGTAGTAACGTGTGGGGATTTGTGCCCTTCCAACCTTTGTTCCATGGTTGTTTGTGAATTGTGGACTTTAGATGATCATGATCTTCACGATTGGATCCTCTCGTGTTCGTTTTATGGGAGCACTCGATCGTTTGCTTTGAAGACTTTCTCAATATCCATGATATATCCTTTGATGTTCTAACCTTAGGTTTTTAGCACACTTCATAAACGGCTTTAAATTTAACGGTTACACACTTTCCATGCTAGATTAGGCATTCGACTACGTCTCTAGTGTGGGGGTGTTTGCACCCCTAGACTCGAAACATTGAGGACAATGTTTAACTTTAGTATGGGGGGTGAATAGATACTTGCCTTGCCAAACCTTCACGTTTTCCAAAGTTTATCTTTTTGTTTATCGTTTTGTTGCAAAATAAGGCTAAAAATGGCCAAATTTTAAAAATTTTCTCATGTTTTATAAGTGTTTGAAGACACGAATGTAGGTTTTCCGATGGCGAGAATAAGAGTAATTTTTCACTCGACCGTGCGCGTTGAGCACTTAGCTTTGATTCCTTAACTTCACATTAGGCTAAGTCTCTTAAATGAGGACGAGAGATTATAGGGTTAATTATAAGTTACTATGCTAAACGTAGAGTACTCGTATTCTTTCAAAAACTCATGTGTTCTCGTTGTTTGCTTATTCTCCCTTCGCATGTAAATATTTTTTTCTTAATAAATATTGACTTAGCGGTTTAGTTGGGATTGTTGGGTGTCTAGTCTTTTCTAGTAGCTTCCGTGTAATTAAATTGGGAAGACATTAAGGTATCGTCAGCGTCACGGTTTTGAAGTATAGGCACCCGAATAATCAAAAGCTTCACCCAATAATAAGATTTCAAGTGCTCACCTAAATTAAGCAAACAATTTGAAGCTCCACAAGGCCGAAAAATCTATGCAAAAATTGAAAGTGAATCAAGCCTTAATCTTCGAATCTTTAAAGATTTAAAATTCGCCTTAGCGTGAGGATATACGTCTTTGGCTAATAAAACCACCGACGAGGCGGATAATAAAAGGCAAGGCAAGACCGAAGGCATAATAAAAGCTTCATGACGAAGTTGAATAAAAGATGGAGGTAAACCAAAGATAATAAGGCCCTTCTGTTAGGAGGCGTATAAAAGTCTTGGTAATAAGTCTCATGTTTAAAACCGTTATAAAACCGTGTTTATCGATCCTTCTTGTTGACTTAATTTTTTAACATCGTTGTCTATTGGGAGGGGTTATTGATTTGATGGTCTTGGTTACACCGTTAGGACTCTATTTTTAGACCTAAATCTCTATTATCGCATAAGTCAAACAATGTATCCTCGTGAAACATTCAAGACATAATAAAATATAAGAGATACAACTTAGGAAAATGGGAGGATAAGTACGTGATTAGGGCATATGAGTAGTGTTAGCATTACTAACTTATAATGACAATGATCTCGTTGCACGCTTGGCATGGAATTGGGGTGAAAATCAAGGACGATGAAATTATTTCTAACGAAGCATTCACATGTTCTTATTCTATGAACCTAAACATCCCATTTTTCGATGAAAATCATACATTATGTCTAAAACGCAAGTAGTGTTAGCAATAGTAGTAGTGTAGCTAGTTTGTCATTCAATAAAGTAAATAAAAATGAATTTTGGAGCTGCTACGATACTTTATTCTAGCATTGCGTGAGGGCACGGCAATGGTTTAGTATGGGGGAGTGATGAGACTGCTTTTATACATAGTCTCATCGTCCAAAAAGGGCTTAAAATGCATTAAATATCATCAATATACCCATATATATGCTTGTGTTTGTTGCTTGTGTATTTTAGGTACGGATATTGAGAAAATGACAAAAGATCACAAGAATCATGCAAAAACGAACATGGGAAACGAAGCCGCACAATGAACCAAGCCCTAATGAAGAATTTTCCCAAGAAAACCTTGAAGATTTGAATACTTATGAAAAGGGTCCTCCAATATGGAAGAATTGACACTTTATAACCTTGTATCTTCATAATTACAAGTTTGGTCCCTAAAGTTTGTCAAAATTACAAAAAGGGCTCTCCACTTTGAAGAATTGACAAGTTTAGCCCCTCAATAAAGCTATATTGTCAACCATTATCCTCCACATAGTCAAATATATCATGAAGTCCTTCAAAGTACAAAAAATTACAAGTTTGGTCCTTTGAAAATCCCAAAATTACAAAAAGGACCCTTGACTTTCAACATTTGGCAAGAATGGTCCCTCATAAATGAAGACTTGGCAATTTCAGTCCTCCAAAATGCCAATCATAAAAGTTAAGACCATTATCCATCAATAAAATGCCAAATCAGTCCCTCAAGAATCACAAAATGGCAAGAATTACCCCTGAATTCACTTTGCAAAATGTTTTGGGGCAAAAGTGTGAAAAATGAAAAGTTGTTAAAGAAGGAAATGGGCTTTGATAGAGTTTTTAACTGAAATGACAAAAGGGAAGGAAGTGAAGGACTAATACTGGCCAGACAAGATTGTTACCTTAACCTGTGAGGGGGTGACACGTGCCCCACTCACCAAAATCCACCAATCCCCTTTCACCATTCATCCACCTCAGCTATCCACTCATCACAACTTTAACTAACCTGGGATTAGTTTATTTAAAACGCGCTAAACACAAAGTTTAAAAACTTAAACAGATCAAAACTTTCACTATTCATGTTCTTCACAAATTTGGGTTTTCTTAATCCGTTTACAATTAGCACCTAATAACCTTCAGATTGGTGATTAATGACCCCTTAATCACATCCCAACTTCAATAATACTTGCCACCTCACTCCTCAGTCCCACATAAGATTCCCCTGCTACACCTTTGGGCAAGGAGACAAAACAGTGACAGGAAATCAACGTCCCACAATCCAGCTTTGTCTCTAAGCTTATTGGAGACCCTTGATCACTTTTCTACAGCTGCCAGCTCCACAAACAGCCAAGAATCTGTCACATGATTCCAAGATATTCAAACTTCACAAGGGCATTTTTGGGACTTCAAGCATTAGGGTTTAGTGTTTTTATCTGTTCTTAGTTCACATGTAAGGCTCTATATAAAGCCATAGGGTCTCATTTGCACAATTGCTTTTGGTTTTTCCTTGTTCAACTACTTGTAAATCCTCTTTTCTATTAATGAAAGTGTGTTAAGTGTGTTGAAGAAAGACCAAGTGCCACCTTATTTTAAGCTTGTTTATGATATTTGTTAACTGTAATTGGACCTTAAAACGTTTTTTAAACCTTGTGTAAGAAATTACACATTGGATCAAAATTTGATATTTTGTTATGTTATTGTTCAAACCTTGGAATTCTTGGGTTATAGGGTTGATCATAGCATCCTAATTGTGATATTAAGGTGTGGTGAGGCTTATAACTTCGGGATAATCAAGTGTGGGGTAACAAGGTTGCATCAATCAAGTTTATTTTCCAAAAAGTCACCTTTCTGCTTTGATTTTGTGCTTCTAACCTTGTTGAATCTTAGCAGGGTTGTTATTGGAAGCTTGTGCTTGTTCTTGCTAGCACATAAGCTCATAAATTCGTGGGTGTGGATGTACATCCATGAGGTTTGTCTTGAAACCTTGAATTTAACACCCCCCAAATTTACACGCAGCGGAATACATCTTTGGGTGCTAAACAATGATACAACAACACATAATTTATAAAGAACGACTCGAAAAGAGACGTTTTAGATTTATCGTTCCCAAAACATTCATCAGAGTAGCGTAGTCCCAAGTAATCGTTACCAAAAGATAAGTTAAAACAACATATTAGTTTGTTTTAAAAATGGAACGATAAATAAATCAAAGAGTTTGAACAACATAGCAGTGCACAACTTCATTCTCGTGACCTCCAAGCTTCCACTTCTTGATTACCTGAAATACATGTGAGTAAAAAAAATCAGCAAAAATGCCGAGTGAATCTATAGGTTTATGTAATCAATTTGAACACAAGCAAAGATTATAAGTTTGTGGCATGCTTATAAGCATCAAATAATAATTTGCATCAACAATGATAATTGTATATAGCATAAATTGCAATAAGCTCATGGAACTGAGCCCTTAGACACTCCCTTTAGAGGTCTGATAAGACAGGAGATTTATTAATTGTCGGTTACCTCTAGATTAATGGTACATTGCCGTATACCTGACTTCTCAATACAATATGTTCAAACAGTGTGGAGGTCGGGCCTAAGCTTCTATGACAAGTCCACAAAAACTGAACCGGGGCGGCTTCCCCCATAGATCTATTAATTGTACTAGTGGTTAACCCATCATAGGTTAATTAACGGTCCATAATTGAGGTTTTAACAAAGGCAATCACTTAATGCAATTTAAAGGCAACCACGGGTCCATTCATAGAGGGACAAAGCATACCATAAAAATATTGTGTTCTAAGTTTATAAAACATGTATTCCCCCTCGCGGGTTTAAAATCATTTAATAACTAGTATAAAGCGAGGCTATAGACTCACCTTAGCCAATAGTGATAATGAGACGATCGCCGACGATAGATGATGCCTTTCAAACACGAGAACCGCAACCTATCAAATGATGTGCGTTCATTAATAATAGACTCGAGAAATAACCCATACATAAGAATATAAAACTCGACTCATAAAATCACGACAAAATCGAGAGAAAACGATACAAGTGATACTATTACACTCTCCTATATATTCATTTTATTATTCTACGCCTTTAATAAAAATCTGCCGGAACATACCGAATGTCCAAGCCGTTTTCCCATACTTAGACATATCAACTTTTTATGATACTACTCAGAGAACTCACTTACTATATTTAGAAAGTCCTCCCAAGAGCCCATTAAAAGATTTTACTTCTAAAGTTCCCTGCCCGACTCATCTTTGAATCACAAAATCCGGACAGTTTAGCGACCTTGACTTACGAAACCATTTTGACCATTCTAAACAACTCCGTTTGTAAAACCGCCACTTGATTCTAAAAATAGACTCAAAATGCTAAACTTGTATCCTGAGAACAGCCCTTGAATCATTTTGAAACTTATTTTATAGTCCCCGAGATTCGATCCAAATATCGACAACAATTTTCGGATTGTGTCGACACTCGTCTCCCGGTACACGAAAATCAAACTAGTGTATCTTCCACCTCGTTTGGAGTTGGAATGCCTACTTTATATCAAATCAAAGCTAACGAAATTCTCTACGACATAATCCTATAATATCATCCTATATCCAGACTTAAGACCCTCGAAAATGGCCTCAAACCTACTGCCTATAAATGACTATTAAAATCTCTTTCAAAATCAAGTTTTTGATCAATTCCAACAACTTTTGTCATCAACCTAAGCCCCTAATATCATCATAAACCAATCCTAACACTTGTATCATCACCAAAATCAAAATCCAAAATTTAAAAGTTCATCTTTTTAACAAAAACATTGCAATAACGTCATTTGATCATTACTATTAACACACGCATGATCAAAATCTCCACCTAACAATCCAAAAAAAAAACTTGATGCATGTAGCTAAAATTAGTACCAAAATGTGCTCCTTTGAATTATAAGGATGGGACTTTGATTGGTTTTTGAAGATTCAAACAAGAAATCAAGAAAATTGAAGATTAAGGTGGTGGTGTTCTTGGTGTTACATGGTAACAAGAGAGAGAGAGGTGTAGTGGTTTTGTTTTAATTTTAAAAATGATTATATGTGTAAAAGTGTAAGTGGAAAAACCTTATATAATCCAAGGTTAGGGTAGTTTTTGCCAATTTGTGATAGTTTTGGTCCAAAATGTAAATATTAGTTAAAAAGCGGGAAATGACTAAAAGTCAATTTTACAAATATTTACGGGACTCGGGTTTCGTAAAAATACTTTTTTTCTAAAGTTTAAACGCACACGAAAAATAATAATATAACGACTCGACACGTAATTAAAACGATATTGTCGAAAGTATTAAATATCAAAACGATCGATAATAAAATATAAAATTTTAGGCATCCGTCGGTATCGCGATCACTAGTAGTCATCGTTGCTCGTCAAAATATTAAAATATAATATTCAATATCGGTTTCAACTTAAACCGTTAAGCATAATAGTATTTAACGTTATAAAATACTACAAAATAATTGAAAATAGAATTAAATTATGACCTTATTTTTACGGGTTTTACATTGAAAATCTGATCAAAATTGGATTTTTTGTGGATTTGTGCTCTATTGTTGTTCTTGTTGTTTTCTTGGCTTAAATCTGCTTAGTCTTGCATGATAATGTTGTTTATATGCTAGATTGATCATTGGGTAAACTGAATCACACTTTTTCTTGTTTAAAAGTTGAATTGAAAAGTTAAAAGGGTGTTTAGGACTACCTGTTTAAGTTCAAATCTTATTATTGTGTTGTGGAAAGTTTGTGTTTGTGCTCTATATCTGATATATGCTTGGTTGAGAGTGTTTTGCTGCAAGTTTTTGGGTTTGAAACTTCAAATCATACAATCTGCTATAACTTGTTGAGTTTAACTGTTTTTGACATAAGATTTTGGTGAAATCTAGTATTTGTGCATGCTTAGGGTTGAAAGTTGTTAAAACATCATTATTATAACTTATTTGATAGATCTTGAGGTTTGAATCTGGCTTATTGGTCAAATATATCAGCAAAGTGTAAAACTGCATGTTCTTGTGTTCATCAGTAACTTAAGGTGCTTGAATCTTGCTTAATACTTTGAATCATTGCATGAAACCTGTTTAGACTTGTTCATTTGAGTTTATAATAGCTTGTGTATGCATTTGGTTGAGTTTGGCTGGCTGAATATTGCTCTAAGTGCTTATTGAACATGTTCTGCTTATTTGTTCATGTATGTGCTAGATCTGGTGCTTTATTGATTAAACTGTATCAATTGGGTGATTGTGTTTGTGATTTATTGATTCTTATTGACTCCTTTTGATCCAAAGATCATTTGGGTGCCTTTGTGAAATCTGAATCTCCAAAAAAAGTTCACTAAAGACAAAAAAGTCTACAAGTCAAGCAGTAGGAAAAGTTCCCACTGCTCAACACCCAAAAGTAGCCCCTACTAGTGTTAATTTAAAATCAGCTTATCAATAAGCTATTTTAGCTTATCCAGACCTGCAACAACTTATTTTTTGTGATAGATCTTCATTATTTGACCCATTTGATTAGACTGGAGCTTATTGGACTTTGACTTTGACTTTTTGCTAGAAAACCAACTTATTTGACTTTTTCATAAGTGCTTATTTGCTTTTTCCAGCTTATTGAGTCTGCTTATTTGAAAACTTTTAGTTGAATTAGCTTATTGAAGTCATTTAAAAGCTTTAGAAACTTGAATCAGCTCTTGGGGTGGCCTAGAACTCAAAACGACTATTTTGTCGTTTTCTATAGATTGCTTATTGCATTTTCAGGCTTATTCCTTGGGCTTAGTTCAAATTTCTTTTTACAGAAGTCTTATTTAGGACAAAAGAAGCTTGTGTGTCGAATTTGAGCTTATGGCATTGGCTTATAGCTTAATGGGCCAAAAAGCCCATTAAGAATAAGCTGTTTGGTATAAGCTAGCTTATTTCACACTTTCAGCTTTTGGGCCTTTGGAAAAAGTTGTTTAAAATCAAATTTTGAGTCAAGTAGTGCTTTTTGGGCTTATTTTGGACACTTTTTCATTTTGGGCCCAATTTAACCCATTAAGTGATCTGTTTTGGGTTTAACCCACTTTTTAGGCCCATTAAGGGTATTTAGGTAATTTCAAGTTCATTTCAGAGTTATTTAGGTTAAATTAAGCTAGTTTGCAACTTTTTAGAATTTTTTATGATTTTTGGATTTTTAATAATATTTTAATATTATTTTATTGTTAAAAATTAAAAGTCTGATTTTCTAAGTTTTTATATTTTTCCTAGATTTTAGACACTTAATTAGGAATTTTGCAACTTTCCAAATATTTTTAGAGTCTTTTAATTATTTTCTAGTATTATTTTAAGTTTTAATTGATTTTAATAGTTTTTTATTGTTTAAAAATAGTTTTTAGTGGATTTAAAATTATGAAAAATACTTTTTAGCTTAATTAGGTTATTTTAAAGGTTTACAAACTTTAAGATCTTGATTGGGACTTTTTATTAGTTAATATTGATTTTTAGGGCTTTAATTAGCATTAAAAAATTAATATTTAATTAATTTAAAGGTTTTGGCAAGATTGGATTTTTTGTAAACTCTTAGAATATTTTTGTGGATTTTTAGTGATTTTTAGGAATTTTTAGGGTAAAATTTTAATTTTGGTGCTTTTTACGGTTTTACGTGTACATCTTTTTCGTCTTAGTTTAATACGACATCGTAACCGTCATTCTCTTTTTATCCCTTTTCTATTTTTATTTCTCACAAATATAATCACAAAGATAATCATTTCATTACACATACACTAAGCCTCCTTGAGAACGATCCCCATTTTGGGTCATTAGTGCTTGGTTTTCCTAAACAGACACTTAACGCTTACCACTATTTTGCCTTCCTTTTCCTAAAGGGGTAAAAACTCTACATCAGTAACCTACTTCATTACAATGCATTAAAATTAAACTGTAATGTGGTAGAAATAAAGCTGCGATGTAGTAAATCATGCATATAAACAACACGAGTAACCTACTGCATTAAATGTATTAAAATTTAAACCTTAATGTAGTAGAAATAAAGTTTTAATGCATTAAATCATGCATATGAAGAATGTACGTAACCTACTTCATTACAATGCATTAAAATTAAACTGTAATGTAGTAAAAATAAAGCTGCAATATAGTAAATCATGCATATAAACAACATGAGTAACCTACTACATTAAATGCATTAGAACTTAAACCTTAATTTAGTAGAAATAAAGTTTTAATGCATTAAATCATGCATATGAAGAATGTACGTAACCTACTTCATTACAATGCATTAAAATTAAACTGTAATGTAGTAGAAATAAAGCTGCAATGTAGTAAATCATGCATATGAACAACACGAGTAACCTACTGCATTGAATACATTAGAATTTAAACCTTAATGTAGTAGAAATAAAGTTTTAATATAGTAAATCATGCATATGAAGAATGTACGTAACCTACTTCATTACAATGCATTAAAATTAAACTATAATGTAGTAGAAATAAAGCTGCAATGTAGTAAATCATGCATATGAACAACACGCGTAACCTACTGCATTAAATGCATTAGAATTTAAACCTTAATGTAGTAGAAATAAAGTTTTAATGCATTAAATCATGCATATGAAGAATGTACGTAACCTACTTCATTACAATGCATTAAAATTAAACTGTAATGTAGGAGAAATAAAGCTGCAATGTAGTGAATCATGCATATGAACAACACGAGTAACCTACTGCATTAAATGCATTAGAATTTAAACCTTAATGTAGTAGAAATAAAGTTTTAATTCATTAAATCATGCATATGAAGAATGTATGTAACCTACTTCATTACCATGCATTAAAATTAAACTGTAATGTATTAGAAATAAAGCTGCAATGTAGTAAATCATGCATATGAAAAACACGAGTAACCAACTGCATTAAATGCATTAGAATTTAAACTTTAATGTAGTAGAAATAAAGTTTTAATGCAGTAAATCATGCATATGAAGAACGTACGTAACCTACTTCATTACAATGCATTAAAATTAAACTGTAATGTAGTAGAAATAAAGCTGCAATGTAGTAAATCATGCATATAAACAACACAAGTAACTTACTGCATTAAATGCATTAGAATTCAAACCTTAATGTAGTAGAAATAAAGTTTTAATGCATTAAATCATGCATATGAAGAATGTATGTAACCTACTTCATTACAATGCATTAAAATTAAACTGTAATGTAGTAGAAATAAAGCTGCAATGTAGTAAATCATGCATATGAAAAACACGAGTAACCTACAGCATTAAATGCATTAGAATTTAAATCTTAATGTAGCAGAAATAAAGTTTTAATGCAGTAAATCATGCATATGAAGAATGTAAAACCTACTGCATTACAGTGCATTAAAATTTAATCTGTAATGCGGTAGAAAGAAAAATTCAAGTATCGTAATACATTACAACGCATTAAAATTAAACAGTAATGTAGTCGAAAGAATGATGCAAGTGACCTACTGCATTACAGTGCATTAAAATTTAACTGTAATGCAGTAGAATAAAATTTGCTTATTATTATTAAATTTTTACCAAATCACATGCATAGTATTAGTTTTACTCGATCATAATATTAATTCTACTCAATCATAGTGTTAATCCTACTCCATCACAGTTATGATTTACCAAATAACTTCTATATCAAAGAGAACTTTATAATTCTCATCGAGACATTATATCAAACACATTTTATACATCAATCATAAACACACACTTGCACAAAACCTTATATATGTTTGATATCCTATCGCATTCTAGAGCATTATAATACATTTTTAACACATTTTCTACCTATGAACAACGAAAGTAACCAACTTCATTACACTATATTTTCTACCACATCAAACCCGTAAGTAACTTACTACATTACGGTCTCATACCTAATACATTAGAATGTTAAAGTAGTGCATCACAATTATGATGTCTTATTGAGACATTATATCAAACACATTGTATGCATAAATCATAACCACACACTTACCCATAATCTTCTACATCTTTGATGTCATACCGCAACATCGACCATGGTTACTATCATTGGTTATCATCAGAAGATCAGAATGACCGATTCCGATTATCGTCACCGATCTTCGTCACCATATTTGACCACCTTCATCGTTGTAGATCACCATATATGTTCGAGCCATGGATTTAAAGTTTTGATTCGATTGATATTAAAAGATTTGATAGATTTGATTGGGTTTTGATATGGAAATGATCGACTTTACTGTGTGTGGTTTTTTAAGAAACATATATGATCCTTTTTATTAGTTTTTAGAATTTTATATAATTGGTGTTTTAAATTTTATTATTTTCGAGAATTGCCCCTAAAGTTTGAGAGTTTACAAAAAGACAGCATTTTTTCTTATCAAATTTAGTGATTTTGATCCAAGGGCTAAGAATTCACCTCATTTATTTTATTATAGGATTTGTTTTATGATAACCCCTCTCTCTCTCTCTCTCTCTCTCTCTCTCTCTCTCTCTCTCTCTCTCTCTCTATATATATATATATATATATATATATATATATATATATATATATATATATATATATATATATATATATATATATATATATATATATATATATATATATATATATATATATATATATATATATATATATATATATATATATATATATATATATAAGAACTTAGAATATGTTCGTGACCTTTTGACTAAATATTGAACTTATATCTTAACGATATTTTGAGATCTGAATTATGAAGGTTCAACCTGAATTTTCCTTATGGAAATAGGCAAGAACAAGTAATAAAACTCATTTCAGAATTTCTTAAGATAAGACATGACACCATCTGGATCATTGTCAGTTGTATTTCATTGATGATATAGAAACTCTGACAAGGTTATATCTATAATACCCCGAACTTAACGTCATTATTTTACCCTAACTATGTACTTGATTTTGAAATTCTATGTGATGATAAATATTGTAATGTTTGACGGTTTACGTTGAAACCGGTAATGTGTGAATATAATTAATCGTTTTGACGAATGAAGAGTACTAATAGTGATCGCGATGCCAATGGATGCCCAAATATTATATTTTAGTATCGATTATTTTGATATTTGATATTTATGAAATTTTTAGTTCATAACGTATTAAGTCGAGTCGGGACTTTATTAGTTCGTTTGTGTGCGTTTAATTATTAAAACGATCGACTTAACAAACGAGATTTATATTTTTATGAACCCGGGACAAAACCCGACTCTCACAAATATTTTTAAATTTGACTAGAAGTCATTTCCCGCTTTTTAACTAGTATTTTATAACTTGGTCCACAAGAATGCCAATATTGCAATTTCTATCCCACCCACCATATAAAAGATTCATTTTTTTCACATACATATAATATCACCCACCAAAATCTTTCTCTCTTTCTTTTCTTCTCTCTATGCCGTCACCCTCCCACCATAAAAACACCATGGATCATAGATTTTTACTATGATCCATTGAAAACTAACTGAAGACCCATGTTTAGAATTCAATGCAGATTCTAATAGTATGATTTTTATCAACATACAACTACTTTTATGTTTCAAAGATTTTCATAATGATCAAGTAATGTTTGATCCATTTTTATTGCTGTAGAATGTGTTATTATTATTATATAATTGATTTTAATGGTTGCATGTTTGGTTTTTGATGTGGGTTTTGAAAGTATGAATCATACAAGTGATTTAGGGATGTTATTAGATGTTAGGGATGGTGGGTATAGCTTAGTTGAAGGGTGGATGATGTTAAATATGGGTCAAAATGGGTGTTGATGTGATTTTTAAAGTGTCAATTTACATCAGTGAGTTTAAGGCAGAATTTCGTGGGTATAACTTTGTGAAAGTATTGGTATTATAGAATATTGTTGTAGTAGTCGTCGAGACGCTCGTTTCGATATAAGATAGAGCTTCTAACTCATAACGAGGAGGAAGTTATGCTAGTTTGATTATTCGTGTACCAGGAGACGAGCATGACACAATACGAAATTGTTGTTGATATTTGGATCGAATCTCGGGGACTATAAGTTGAGTTTTAAAACTGATCAAAGGCTGTTGTTAGATTCTAAACTTAGCATTTGGATTCTATTTCAAATTCAAGTGGCGATGTTGTAAACGGGAATGTTTAACAAGGTCAAAATGGTTTTACGAGTCAAGTGTGTAAAACAGTCCGGTTTTTAAGGTCTAAAGATGTGACGAGCAGGTGGGTCTAAAATGTGAATAATTGAGTGAAATTTAAACTGAGTCTTCTACAGATATTAAGTGAGTTTGTCACAAAGTTTCGTCAAAAACGGAGTTGTATAGGTAGGGGAAAACAGCGTGTACTTTTGGTAAGTACCGGCTGAGTATTATTTGGGAGGTACTTAACTTCGCGTCATAGTTTGAGGCGAGAGGCTAAACTATTAGCTTCTCAAAGTTGTAAAAGGATATAAGTCTTATGTGTGGGTGTATATTCTGAGATTGGAGACCCGTGTTGGGTACTTGAACCGTGTTGATTTGACATCTTGAGATGGATCAACATCGAAGGTACTAGTTTTAGAAAGCTAGTATGTGTTGTGGGGTTTAGAAGGGAATCACTTGCATTGGTTGGTCATGTCTATGTACATACTATATTGAGTCTATGATTTTATTATATTAATTATGTTTGAGATACTAAAGTATGTTGCTAAGTACACACCTTATTTGTTAGGTGGCGGCTTTTGATGTGTATATTTGGGAGGCATCTTCACTTCGGCGATCACTACTACTACTAGCTTCGTGTATTATCTAAGGTGAGTCTATAGCCTCGCTTTTAATTATGTTGTAAATGATTTTAACCCGCGAGAGGGATACATGCTATTTGAAATGAAAAGGAACACAAGTCGTGATTGATTGTTTGGACCCGAATGTTGTTGAATGATTGTCGTGATTGTATAAGTACCTAAATTCATGAGCCGTTAACTATGTTCTGACTTGATGTTGTGAGTTGGGAATAGCCGCTTATTCAAATGATAGTACTATTGGGCTGACGACCCTATCTGAGACGAGGGCTTTACGCTGAGTAACCTCTGGGAAGGATAATTTACGAGAATAAGAATCTAGTATACTTGCAATTGATACCCTAGTAGGGGCACTGGAATTCATATAGTCATGCCGGCTTTAGGCGTGGGTGATTAAGTTAAGGGGTCGGTGTCATGAGCTTAATACAATCACATAGCGTTTGCTATTTATACGAGATGCCCTAATTGTTGATTGAAAATCATGATTAGTTTTCTACTTGTGTTCAACTGATGATTTACAAAACCTATAGACTTGCTCAGCCATTGTGTTGATGATTTTAAGCATGTATTTCAGGTAATTAAGATGGATAACAGCGGAACATGCGAGGAGGCAGTTGGTACTTACTTGTCTAAAGTTTATTTTATTTTTCCATCCATTGAGCTGAATAAATGACTTTTAAGTCTTTGATGAATGTGATGTATCGGTAACGGTTTTTGGGACCAACGCTACTCTGATTATATATATATATATATATATATATATATATATATATATATATATATATATATATATATATATATATATATATATATATATATATATATATATATATATATATATATATATATATATATATATATATATATATATATATATATATATATATATATATATATATATATATATATATATATATATATATATATATATATATATGTATATATATATATATATATATATATATATATATATATATATATATATATATATATATATATATATATATATATATATATATATATATATATATATATATATATATATATATATATATATATATATATATATATATATATATATATATATATATATATATATATATATATATATATATATATATATATATATATATATATATATATATATATATATATATATATATATATATATATATATATATATATATATATATATATATATATATTGGGATGGGTAACTTTTTAGACAAGATTGTATATTATTTTAACGTCTCTTTTGAGGTCGTTGTCTATGATTGTGTGCGATGTGCTATTAGTAGCGCCCCAATGTGGTATCCCGCTGCGTGATAATTTAGGGGTGTTACAATATCTGATAATCTGTCAACACAGAGTATCTATATCTATTACTTTGAATACATTAAGAAGAATATTACCCTTAATACTAATGTATTATGTGAACGAACTGTCCAAATTTTAAACTACATACTCCACGTATGCATTAAGTTATTTGAAAAGGACACTTATCATTGGTAAAATATCCCGTATAACAAATAGTTGTCATGCTAGAATTAAAGAAATACTATTTGAAGCACTTAATGGAAAGAAGTGCCATTTACGTATCTGTTGGGCTAAAGTTGAAGATTTTCAACTTACGAGGCCCAAATTAGTTCATTAAACTATTGGAAAGTTTATATTAGAATAAAGCTTCATAGTACGTTGAATTATGACCGTTAGGTATGTGCTGGATTAAAATGGTGATTTAAGATAATCCTAGATATTATTTTGATAAAAATTTCCCACTATAAATGAGAAACTACACCATATTAAACAATATCTAGTTGAAAAGGATCTTTTCTCAATCAATTACCCAAAACTGATTTTGAAAAATACGATAATCAATTTAAGATTTTGAATTGAGCTGTGACTTATTGACTTGAGTTTCTCAAAAAACTCAGTGATAATCACAATCCTTTTCGTATTTTGAAATCTAAGGTAGATTTATCTGATTATATGATATGATTTGTATCTTCCGTTTGCTAATGAATTAAATCCTTATGAGGTAATATTACGATTTTGATCGCTAAAATTTGAATGATACTTCATGTATACCCATTTTAATGAAAATACTGATGGAAGAGATTGATTTGAAACAAAATAACGACAGTAAAAATTGTATTCTTGATATGTGAATAGAATTCTAAGAAATAATTTGAGAACACAAGAGCTATGTTTGCCCTTGATATGCTATGTTACCATTATAATCTCGGGACGAGATTTATTTAAGGAGGAGAGACTGTGACAACCCATAAATTTCACATCTATTTTATAGGCTATGATTAAATGGAAGTGGAAAATCCATTAGAAATTTGTTGCTTTTTATGTCTTACTTGGTAAGATGAATTGTTTCTCACAACCTGAACTGCCACTTCAACATATTCCTATATGTTGTAAACACACAATGTATATACCAAGTCTAAAGTACTAAAAGTGATCGAATAAGTTCAGTATTAATAAGAACATCTCAAATATAACTATAATGCCCTAAATTCCCTTAGAAACCCTAGAATCCCTTTAAATGAGTTATAAACTCAAGAATGGTAAACTATGAATGGAAAGTACATATGAATAAGTAATTATGAATTATAAAAAAGTTTTAAAGTATACTTTGAAGACATAATAATACCTAAGTATGGTAAGAACAAACTATACAAAGCTAAGTACAAATAAATGAACATAATAGTCTAGATCACTATCTAGAAACCCTTGGTAAACAACATTTCAAGCCATATTACTACATAATATCTATGTACAAGTATCAAATACAATATACTAATTATAATCTATCATATAAAGGCAAGGTAATTGATCACAAAATACTAATATTCACTAATCCAAAGCTAATTACAAGTTAATACCTAGTAACCAAGATTAGCATATAAAATCCATTTTACATTGAATTAGAGTATAATATTTTTCAAATAATTATAAAACTAAACTAAGTATCATATTAAGATTATACATTTATCTAAAGATAAGTTACAAGTTAATAAAGCATAAAGTACAAGTTATCAAAGCATAGGATCTTAAGCCCACTTAATTATCCCTAGAATATGATTAACCTATATAAACCCTTAAACTAAAAATGTAGAAACCCTAGAAGTCATAGACGTACTATATAATACCTAGAATAAATCTACATTATGATATAAACCCTAATCACCCAAAATAGAAAGTCATTAAGATTAGTAACCTAAAAACCCTTATATTAAGAAATCTACATAGAATTACTACCTAGTATTTTAGGACAAGTCTATAAACACTTATAGTATTTCATTAAGGTTATAAGATTATATTAAGACAATGTAAAAGTACCTTAAAGCAGAAGGTACAAGATTTCAATGCATGGCTTATAAATTAGGTCAAAAGAGGTATTTTCACCATTTAGATATGTTTACTTAGAATAACCTATCAAACCAAGTGTGGAACCACTTTAGATACTTAAAACCAATTATAGGACATAAATTAAGTTTACATCATTAGCTAAATCAAGGATAATGGATTTACCAAGGATTTAGCCCTAGATCATAAGAAACCCTAACCCGCCTAGGTTTTCTTCCCAGTTTCACCTTAAACCTTTGTTAAACTTCAAACCAAGGACCCAGACCTTATAAATACAATGTATGTACCCTAATGAAACCCTGATCATTTACTAATTACATTCCTAAGTCCCTAATCACCAAAATTACAAAGTATAAAGTTACAAGCCCTAGTTTAGACCCGGTTTTCATTCAAACCTCTAAAAATGATTTAAAAACCTTTCCTTCATAAACTTAAACTTAGGATCAGATATTTAGGATGTTTTGAGATATTTTCCAAGTAGGTGAATAAGCTACTTGTAGATGACACATCCTCATTCCTATCTTAAAAATTCATGGCCTTATATGAAACTTAAGCTTAGATATTTTTGATTCCAGACCTAATGACTCATTCCTAGACTTGAATAGATCTTTCTTAGCCTTACATAGTCACTACTCTCTGGTTCTTACACGTTTAGGGGCAAAACTTGGAGCTTAAGGGTTAGAAATAGTATAAATAGGAGTCTTTAGCTTCATTTTAGAATCATCCTTCACTTTCACTTCTAAACACCTATACATTCTGTTCCTATACCACCATTGAAGCCCTAAGGAGTCCCTAAGATCAGTAGCAAGCTTTGTGTTAATGCAAAGCAATGCCTAAAAACATTATTAGTGTTAACTAATCTTTCTTATTTTTGATCACGACAAATTAAAAAGACATTTATCGTCAAATACAACCATACGACGAATTATTTAACAAACACTATCATCAAGGTAATAATCATTTAAGTATTGCACTAACATATCTTAATCATGATTAGTGATTATAAAAGTGATTAATCCTAAACATACATTTTGTCAAATGTGACAAAATATTTTTTAATATACTTTCTTTTTAATAAAATGTTTTATTAAAATGGAAATTTGAATATGGCATATTCCTAATGCCATAGGAATATCCTTTGAAGGTAAAAACTTACCTAAGATATTACTCCCCCACTAAAAGACAAAAAGGAGCGGAGTCTATGAGCACGGATCCTTAAAGGCATGTGCGGATCCTTAGTGATAAGGAACCGCATGCACAATTAAGGAACCGCGCTCAGAGAGCCGTTGGCCTTTGTCTGTAATAAATAGTGGATCAAATCTGCATTTTCCACAACCTTTATGGACACTCTTTCTGCTATCCTTTTCCTTTCTAATTCCTAATCATTTGTAAATGATCACTTAATGTGTTAAGTATGATTATCTCCTTGATCTCCTTCTTTACCTTGTCTAAAGAGAATATCACTCACACACTTATGATGTGATTAAAGATGAAGCTTTGATGAAGATCATCCTCTCATAAAGATCTAGTCATGTTCATCATTTGTTTTATTTGAGTCTTATGTAGATCCAATTTAATTGTGAATACATGGATCTAATCTTGTGTAAATCCATTGTATATGTGTATACTTGGATTTGTGTTGTGTAGATCCAAGTTACATGTGTATACTTGGATATGTGTTTTATTGAGTTGTAATAGTTGTGAGTTGTGAGTTCTCACTAAACTATAAAGTGATGTGGTTGTGTCTTGTGAGTTCTCACTAAACTATAAAGTGATGTGGTTGTGTCTTGTGAGTTCTCACTAAACTATAAAGTGATGTATTTGTGTCTTGTGAAGTTCTCACTTAGCTTCAAAGTGAAGAGTTGTGAAGATTGGTTCTACCTTTCGATTAGAACTCGACATCTAGCCTTGTATCGTTAAATGGTGAAGTAGGCAACGTTGTGAAGATTGGTTCCACCTTTCGATTAGAACTCGACATCTATCCTTGTGTCGTTAAATGTTGAAGTAGGAAACGTTGTGAAGATTGGTTCTATCTTTCGATTAGAACTCGACATCTAGCCTTGTGTCATAAAATGGTGAAGTGGGCGACGTTGTGTAGATTAGTACTAGCTAAGATTAGGTCTCGACATTTAGCTTAGTGTCGAAAAACAATGTAAGCGACGTTGTAAGGTTTTCTCCGCCAAGAAGGGAGCTTGTGGATATAGTGGAAATCTCGAGTAAGGTGTACTCAAGGAGTGGAGTAGGAACGAAGATAGAGCTTCGTTGTCGAACCACTATAAATCTTGGTGTCTTCCTATTAGGTCGTTTCTTTCCTTACTCTTTACTTATTCTTACTATCATATCATTCACATCTATTACTTGTCATTGTTAATGCATTAGAATTGAACCTAATCATTATGCAACTAGATTTCAAGTAAAAGGTAGTTTTGAGACAAACCTAATTGAAAGGAATTTTAATTAGGACATAAACCGAAGAGAAACTATTCAACCCCCCCCCCCCCCTTCTAGTTTCTAAAATTTATATCAGAGCGATGGTCACGCAAGGTCTTTGAAGTATATTGTACTTTAAAACTTAGATCGGTCCATTGTCTACTCAAATTAGAAGGTTTCGTTGTACTAAAGTTTCTCTTTGGTCAAAACTATTTTTCATTAAAAATAGGCCTTTTAATTGGTAATATTGCATCTCGTCTAGATTAGTAGTATTTATACATTTTATAATTACCCTTTAAATGTATCTACTAGTTTGTATCTTGCTTTGTGTAGGTACTCATGAAGATTAATCACTTAAGTGATTGTGGATTGAGTTACTTACACTTGTAGTAGACTCATATTCTTTGATTCCCAACATAATTGAATGATGATACCAAGATGGATGAAAGTGATACTAGTCCTTGAAGACTTAGTAGTCACTTTAGTCAAGTTTGGGCTTCGCATTAGCTCCTTGAAGTCTTGGATTGTTCTTTGCGGCTAAGGTACGTTTTTATCCTCCCACACGCCCTATTGATCATTCTTTTGATCATTACTTGACTATATGATTTCTCTTGGCATCCTTGCCATGATATTTGTTTGTGATATGTGATTCTATTCTCATATCCTCTCAAACCATCATTACTTGGATACTTGACTCACTTCGGAGATGTAGAGTGAGTTAGTAGTAGCTTAAAGTATCAAGCATGATTTCCATGGTTTTCACCCATACGGTTAGTAGGCCCTATATCATGTATAATATGTGCAATTGAGCTCATCTCTAGGATGATTGATTAATTCATTGAGATACCAAACTACTCTATAAGTTGTAGTTAGGATATTACACATTTGGAATTGAAATATTCCAAGGATGTTGTTATTAGAATCCCTAGCAATAATAATTGTCCGATCATGTGGGAGAGAAAGTGATTCTTCATTTTGCTCATTGTTTTAAATAGAAATAAGACTACTATTGAAAATGATCTTAATCTATTTTGTACAAAATTGCTTGATATAGTTCATTACCAAAGGCGTTTAAGCTTTCGCCAGAAAGGTACGTCTTAAACCTCTACAAATGACACAAGCTCTTCATTTCCGCTACATTAAGTTTGTCACTTGGTTCTTAAGCATTGACCTTGGTCTTGATTCACTTCCCTTGGTTCATCTCTCTTTTGCTTCTTTGCTACGAGTAGTCGTTTCTCCGTTTCGGTCTCTTTTAGTCTCGAATCCACTCGTAATCCTTCACTTAGGCATTATAACCTAGTATTGAAGTGGTTCAATGATTTCCAAATGGCTTGAGATATATTTTAAGTATTTTAGAAAAACTTGGTTTTGAAAATTTCTTTGTTTTTCTTTGTTAAAATTATGCCACTGTTGGCGGATCCTTAATTGTCACGGTGCTAACCACGGTTCCTTATCAATAAGGCACCGCGGCCTTAACAGGTGACGAAATGTTGGGTGAGTATTTACTAACCCTGAAGCAACTCTAGGATTTGAATATAAAATCCCCTAAGTGTTTTCATGATCAGTAGAAAGGTGACTCTGCTGAAGCATGACCAGAGGAACAAAGATTCCTACTAAAGAATGATTTGTTGAAGGTTGTTCAGCTTTCCTCTTCCAAAGAACTTAGAAGACAAATGAGTCTTTCCTTCAAAGACTAGGCGGTCTAGTTGCTGAAGAACAAGTCCTGAAGAAGAGCTTTCAGTTTAGTTTGGCTTGACAATACCAAACTGAATGATGTCGATCTCCTCTAGAATGTTGAAGACACTTCAGTATTCTGATGGTTTGCATTAGGCGGGAAAAGATTACTTTAAGTCAAAGTAGGTTGCTTGTATAGTTCGCTATAAGTACAACCTTTATCTTTTTCTAGAATAGTTTATTAGTACTTTGTACTGTTTATCCAATATGGGCATCAACCACCCACTAGATAAGCTTGTGCATGGAAACATACGAAATGCAAACCCTAGTTTTTGCACTGGCGATTTAAGGAGTGCATATTGGGATAGAAAAGGTTAACCATTACAAGAGTAGAAACTCTAGAAAAACCTTCTCTCTCAATACCAGCTAAACCATATAGCCAAAGAGCATATGAACGTTTAGATTGGAGCTTAGACTCTTAACTTTGGTTAGAAGTTTAAGTAAAGGAGATCACCCCATATTATCATTCAACCACTTTGTTATTCTGCAAATAAAGTGGGTTATAGATTCTTTATTGAGTTTTAATAAAAGTCTATACGTTGAAAATTTATATTGGATTGTTGTTTTAATTGTTCTTAGTTCTTATCAATTGTTAAAACCACTCACTTGAGTCTTAGTAACAAGTTATTACTTAAGGTTGATAAGTTATAGCGAGTTACAAGGGACCAAAAAGTGGTATTAGAGCAATTTGATTAGCTAAACTCTTATTAAACTGCTCATTTTCAGGTTTTTAAATCACGATCCAACATTGCTCAAGTAATACCACAAGCCCTAGAGTATAGGGGTGGCCAACTCAATGCTGATCCTGTTCTAGAGGTAGCAAATTTCACTAATTGGAAGAAAAGGTTCCTTGTCCACATGGTTGGAATCGAACCCCAATTCCTTGGAATCATTGAAAATGGTTCATTTGTTCTCATGGTTGGGGACAATAGAAAACCTAAAGTTCAATGGACTGCTGATGAGAGAAAAGCTACTAACCTAGATCAGCGTCTCAAAAGTCTCATCATGTCTATACTCCCAAATGACCAAATGAATTCTGTTATGAATTGTAAAACAACCAAAACTACAAGGGAGGACCTTATATTGTATCATGAGCGACCCTCTGATGTGAAGGAAACAAGGGTAATGGACTTAAAGCTTCAGTATAACACCTTAAAAAACAAAGAAGGGGAAACTCTTACTCAAACATTCACCAGATATAAATCTCTGATGAATGAATTTGTAAATGATGGTGTTGAGCTTTCAAAACTTGAAATCAACACAGTTTTTTTAATGCTTTTCCAAAGAAGTTGCTCAGTTTTTGCCAAAGCTTGAGAAATGCTAATCACATTAAAGATTGTTATCTAGCTTCTCTTTTTTGGAAACATAAATATGAAGAAAACTTAGTTGATAGAATCTATGAAGGCTCCAGCAAGAGTAACCCACTTACAATTGCTACACCCTTTATAACATCCCCAATTTACCACGCATCGAAATTTGGGCGTTATTTCATAGCACATCACACACAATCATAGATAACGACCTCAAAAGAGAAGTTTAAAAATAAACATAAAAGATTATTTATTACCATTGTCTAAAATATTTCCAACCCAAAAAGTAATGTTTAAATCAGAGTAGTGTTACTCGTCCCCAAGGATCTCAACCCAAAAAGTACAACTTTTACAACAATACTTTGACCAAAACATGACAATAAATAATTGATAAAAAGGGAAGGAAATCCAATATTTTAGACCAATAAGCACCAAATCCCTCCATGCATGCTCCGCTGCTATCAATCTTGATTACCTGAAACACATGCTTAAAATCGTCAACACAAAGGTTGAGCGAATCTATAGGTTTATCAAATCATAGTTGAACATAAGTATTAAAACCAATCATGACCATTCAATAGCATTGTCGTACTCACAATCTATTATTCAAGGATATTATCTTTAGCAATAGCTAATAATTGTGTTTAAGCTCGTGACACTAATCCGTTAACTTAATCACCCGCGTACTTAGACCGGCATGATTTAAGTGAAACTAGGGCCCCTTCTAAAGGCAATAGTTGTAATTATACCTTATTTCTTATCACAAGTTATACGTCCGCAGAGGGTACTCAACGTACTAACTCTCGTCTCGGATAGGGTCGTCAACCCCATAGTACTATCAATTGTATAAGCGGCTATCTCCAACCCACACAAGGGCAAGATAATAGTTAATAGTTCATGAATTTAGGGACTTTTACAACTAGGTACTCAACACAATTCAAGACAACATTCGGGTCCAACAATCATTCATGACTTATGTTCATTTTCATTTAAATAGCATGTATCCCCCTCGCGGGTAAAAAAATTTGAAATACGTAAAAAGCGAGGCTATATACTCACCTTAGGTAGTAGTGGTAGTATTAGTAACTACGGCGTAAACGAAGTCGATCACCGACGATGTGGATGCCCCGGGAAATCAAACACGTGACCTAACAATTAAAATACGATAACCGAATCAATACCCCGTGTACATTGTTGTACTAAACACGCGCATATAAAAACACTTAATGTTTATAAAACTCACGCCAAAACTCATACATGTGATTATTACTAGACTCATACTATCTATCTATGTAATTAAAAACGTTTCCCATTTTATAACTTTGCCGGTACTTACCAATAGTACGGGCTGTTTTCTAACACTTAGGCATCATTATAAATTACAAGAAAATTTGTAAAAATCCTTTACAACCTGTAGAAAACCCATTCTAAATACCATAGAAAGTTTTTACTTTTAAAACACATTACTCATTACTTTACTAAACGTAAACTTTTCGGACTGATTTTGCACTTTTACCATGTAGGACTTGTTTGACTCATTTAAAAGACACCATTTTCTAATTTGACTCTTAAGTCTAAAAATAGACTCAAATATGCAGGTTTAGAACCAAAGAACAACTTTCAATCATTTATCAAACTCTATCTATGGTCCCCGAGATTTGACCTAAAACCAAACATAACTTCGGATCATGTTAATTCTCATCTCTCGGTGCACGATATTTCAAAATAGCATAACTTTTGACTCGTTAGGAGTCGTAAGCTCTTTCTTATACCAAATCGAAGCTAAGATAATGCTCTACAACTATATCCTATCTTTATGACCTGGAATTAGACTTAAGATTTTCAAAAATAACCTCAAACAATCTGTTTGAAAAAGACATGTTTAATCTTGCATCAAATCATCTTTCTAATCATTTCTAACCATTCTTAGTCCTATTATAACACTACATGATCAACCACTAACACCCTAATCATCCTATCCAATCTTGAAAATCAAACACTCATAAAACCCAAATCATAAATCACACATGCAATGTGTTTAAACAATTTAAAAACACTAATAACATCATTATAAACATAACCCCACAACACAAAACATCAAACACCATGATTAACCAAACACCCCCTTTTTAGCCGTGAGGTGTTGGTGACCAAAACACCCAAACCATTTTGATTTTGGTTGATTTTATGGATGATTGACCATTTCTAACACATAAATTAAACACACAATTGGTTTAATTAAATCAAAACATGTTTTTGAAAACTTTAATTTAAAAAAAATGTATGAATGCATGTTGGATTTGATTGTTTAAGAACACTTACAAAGGGTTTTTAAGGATTGGTCTTTGATTTGTTTCTTCCAAAATACAAAAAAAATTGATGTGATGGTGGTGATGGTGGTATATGGCCGGCGGCCTAATAGAGAAAAGGAGAAAGAAGAAAAAAAATTTTGAAATGAAAAATGAAGGTTGTTTCTCTCTCTCTTTCTTTTTGTAAAAATCATAAGGACATTTCTTGCAATTTTGTTATTCATTTGGCCCTAATAGTAAATCATTATTTAAAGAGTGGGTTTTGACTAGTAGTCGACTTTTAGAAATTTACGGGAGTCGGGTTTCGTCCCGGCTACCTCAAAATACTTTTAAATGGTTCAAATGCACACAAAACGAATATTCATATGGTTCCGACTCGACTTAAAACGTAATAAAAATAAAAACTTCGAAAAACTCAAATATCGATCAATCGATAATAAAAGATAAATTTTGGGCATCCGTCGGTATCGTAGTAGTTATCGGTACTTCTTAAATCGTCAAACGTAAAAATTAAGGCCCTCAATCTACACCATCTCTTCTCATAGCTTCTCGTGGTTAACAAGTGACCCTCAATCTACACCATCTCTTCCGTAGTCTCTCGTATCATTTCAAGTCAATTCAACCGACTTTTCCTTACTTCACTCCATCCAACTGGTGATCTACACTTTCCTCAAGTGAGTCACAACTTAAGAGAGATGCCCATACTGAACAGCTCTTGAGACAATAACTTAGCACCATACGGCACATTCACCTTGGTCACATCAATCTCATAAAGATAATTATTCGTAAAAGAAAATCACACGGGTCGCACATAACCCCATCGAAAACGTTCAGAATATATGATACGAAGTAATTAATGCTAGTCATACGAAATAACCTTATTGCAATATGTTAGCCTCAAAATACTGAGTCAAACAAGAATGATCGATCATAGGTTTGTTATGTATCGTATTTTAGAACGTTGTAATAGGTAGTAGGTTAGTCGTGTTTTACGGGCTCAACTTTAAGCTAAAGTTCATTCATAAGTAACTAAAGCCTAAATGAAAGCCCGGCCCATGTAGTATAGTCCATACAAGCCCATATGTAGAGGGACTATAAATACCCTTCCTAGCATGTTAGGAAGGGTTTTGGTTCATTTTATTCTCTCCCACTTAATCTAATATTCACCTAGTTCCAAACAATTCTCTCTCTTTTCTCTCTCTAATTTCTCTCTCTATAATTCATCTTCTTCATCTATTTTCTTACTTTAATTCGTGTTATATCATCACAAATATGGGACTATAATTGGTATCAATCACCATGGGGTAGTTTTGTGATTGGTTGTTGTGTTTTCATTTGATTCGTTTGATTTAATCCTTATTTCATCTACGAATTCAAGATTTTTTTGTGTTTTTCGTGTTCCAAATCTTGCGACAAATCTTATCTATAGTTGTAGTACTGATTTGGGTATTTTGGTTTGGTTAACAACACGAATTTCTTGCTCAAAGTTGCGAAATTTATTCTTCCATTGCCAAAGAGTTTCCATCGGAAAGTACAAGAAAGGACTGTTTGATCGCAATAACCCTAGGGTTTTACTTTGCGATCAGTTATTGCGATACCCCTGATTCCGACGTGGATTGCGATCGTACATTGCGATCATGGATTGCGACGGAATTAAGGCAAAGTGAAACGTTACTCTGTCAAAATTTCATTTGCCACATTGCGATAGACTTCATATTCCGACAGTGAACATTCCGGCAGAAGTTGCATTGCGATAGAGGGATTATTGCGACAGGTTATTGCGACAGGGGTCATTGCGAAAGGATATTGCGACAGGTCATTGCGATAGGTCATTGTGACACACATTGCGATAGAGGGTACATTGCGATGGGTATTCCGATGGGTGACATTGCGATGGGTATTCCGATGGGTGACATTGCGATGGGTATTCCGATGAGTGACATTGCGATGCTAAAATTTTTAGGTCGAACTTTTTCCCTACTAGTTTTTGGCTATTTCTAATTTAATTTCAAAATTTGGCGATACAAATTTTTTTCAGCCTACCGTTTTGTCGGACTGAGGAATTTATTGTCGGACTGAGAAAAAATCAGAATTTTTGGAATTTCTTCCATAACTCAATCACAACACATCTACTTAAGATCCATATTCACTTCATCATTTCAGAGAATATTGATATGGATTCTACTGCCGAATATCGTGTGATGAACAACAACATAATGGTGGCGGGTAACAAAGAGAGACCACCAATGCTTGTGTCGGGTCGATATGATCAATGGAAATCCCGTTTTCTACGTTATCTTGACACAAAACCTAACGGTGATGCTTTAAAGCAATGTATTTTGGAAGGACCCTATAAACTCTCAAGGATTCAAGTTCCTAGAGTACCAGCCACAGATACTACTGAAGAACAACCAGCTTATGAACGTGATGAAAAGAGGAACGACCTCACACCAGAGAACCGTGCTTGGTTTGATGCAGAGAAAGAAGCAATCTACTTAATTCTTAGTAGAATTGGAGATGATATTTATTCCACGGTTGATGCATGCCCTACTGCTCAAGAAATGTGGACGGTTATTGAAAGATTGCAACAAGGTGAATCACTAAACAAACAAGATGTAAAAACTAAGATGTTTTGGAACTTTGGAATGTTTACATCAAAGGATGGGGAATCAATTGATTCTTATTACTCCCGATTCTACAAGATGATGAATGATATGACCCGAAACAACTTACAAGTTTCCACCATGCAAGTCAATGTCCAATTTCTACAACTTCAACCAGAGTGGACACGGTTTGCCACCTTGGTGAAACAACAACAAAAGTTAGACGAAGTTTCATATCACAAGCTCTTTCACATATTGAAACAATTTCAAAATGAGGCAAATGAACTTCGAGCTGAACGAGTTGCAAAGGTTTCCAATCTACTTGCTTTGGTTTCTACCACTCAACATTACCCAGATTATCACTCGTACTTCAAAGACATACTCTACTTAATCATCATCACCATGATCATCCACTATCTCCAAGTCACATGCTCCAACACGATCCCGAGGCAAATAAGTTGCTAGAGCACCATCACCCACACCTGAGCAATCATCCGAAAAAGACAGTGATGAAAAAATAGCTCAAAAGGATAGGGAATTCAAGCAACAAATGGCTTTCATTATGAAGCAATACAAGAAAATTTACAAACCCACCAACAACAACCTTCGAACATCTTCAAACCCGAGGAACACTTATGCACAGAGTCCTCCAAGGTATGACACACGAAGGCAAGCTGAGAGTCCTCCAAAGTATGATCGACAACCTAAGTATGATAATCAAAGGGTGGCTACTGTTGTTAGAAATAGGGAAACTGTTGGTACTCAAGTTGTGCAACAAAGTGGGATTCAGTGTTTTAACTGTAGAGGTTTTGGGCATTTGGCTAGGGAATACAGGCAACCAAAGAGGGTTAAAGATTATGGTTATCATAAGGAAAGGATGATGATGTGCAAGAAACTGGAAGCTGGAATCAAGTTATCAGCTGAGGAAGGAGAAATGCTTGACGACACAGATGATGAACTCTCCGACCAAGAACTCGAGGCACATTATTCATACATGGCAAAGATTCATGAGGTCCTTAACGTCACTGAAGATGACAATGGTCCTATCTTTGATACCGAGCCAATTGATAAGGTACAACATGATGATGAATATAATATGTTTGGTGATTAATAAGTGTGTAAACACTTATCCTTTTGCCACTAAAATCAAAGAAAAACAAGACCTAATCATGTGTTTAGTATCATAAATGACGGAATTACGCGTGGATTTGTGTTTTTGTGTTAAATAAGTACAAAAGATCAAAAGGAAAGAAAACACGGGATTTCACGGTCAAATATTGAAGAAAAGTCAAAGAAAGAGACAAAGTCAAAGTCAAGGAACCAAAAGTGAACCGAAGATCACGAAAACTGGCAAAATCGACACAACTTTGAAGAAAAGATCATCAAAGCCAAATTTAAGCTCGATTTTAGCGGATTTAATTTTTATGAAGATTATTGGGCTTTTTGGGTCCCACTTTTTGTTAATGGGCGCAAAAGCCCATTTAAGGAACAAGGTTACTCACTTGTGGATATTTGGCCCAACAACAGCCTAATATCCTTACAACCAAAAGATGGCACGGATTATTTGGGCCAAGCCCATTTACTAAATAAAAGTGACAGAGAAAGTGAATTATTCACTTGTTATTTCACTTGGTCAAACTTACATTCGTCCATTTAACTCACCCCTAGTCAAACTCACACACACCAACCGTTTATTTTACCCACCCCACATTATTATTTCGACACAAACAAGAAAACTCACCCACAACTTTTCCTCTCTCTCCCAACAAACAACCAGACATCTTTTTAACCCTAACCCTAATCAGTAAGATAAATTGGTGCTTTTTACTTGAAGCGTGTGATTCACGCTTGTGGGTAATTAATTCCCCATCAACACCGCAGGAGCATGATGGAAGAATATGCTGTGACGTGGCTCCTTTCTTTATTTTGATTGGCTCTCACACCTCACCACCACCAATCCTCCAATAATCATCCTCCACATCAGCTTAAAACAAACACAACAAATACAAAATCGCCATGATGGCAATCCGTGTGATGAAGGGGTTTATTATCCACCGTTGATCAAGAAAAAGAGAGAGGAATGAAGAATGGACGGCCAAGATTGAAGTTTACTCCTCAAAAAACTTCTTGAAGAAGCCATGGGGTTGGCTATAAAGATGTGGAAAATCGGTGTTTCACTCCATATCTTTTCATAACATTTTCCATGAGTTTGTTACAGAAATTATTTCCTCTATCGCTTATTAGTGCTTTTGGCATTCAAAACGACAAAATAATTTCTGTAAGAATGTGATAACAACTTTGGCATCGTTTGTTTGTAAAGCTTGAGCTTCGGCCCATTTCGATAGATAGTCGACGGCGACTAAAATGTATTCACATTTGTAAGATTTAGGAAATGGTCCCATGAAGTTGATACCCCACACGTCAAAGATTTCGTAGACTTGGATGTTATTTAGAGGAATTTCATCTCTTTTAGAAATATTTCCAGTCCTTTGACATGCTTCGCATAGTCGTACTAAGGTATGAGCTTCACGCATAATAGTTGGCCAATAAAAGCCAGCGTCGAACACTTTTTTAGCGGTGGTGTTCGCGGCATAATGTCCTCCGGTCGGTCCGTAGTGACATTCATCGAGAATTTTTCGAGATTCAAATTCCGGATATACAACGTCAGATTATTCCATCAGGACAAATTCTAAATAAGTAAGGATCATCCCAAAAGTATTTTTTTAGTTCATAGAAAAATCTTTTCTTTTGTTGGTGCATCATTCCCTTTCGTAAAATACCTACAGCCAAATAGTTTGCAAAGTCTGCGAACCATGGTGTTTTGTTAGTACTTACTTGCATTATATGCTCATCGGGAAATCGTCGATGTCATCATCGCTAGAATCATCATTTACTATGCGAGATAAATGATCGGCAGCAACATTTTCAGCACCTTTTTTATCTTTAATTTCCAAATCAAATTCTTGTAAAAGCAATATCCATCGTATTAGACGAGGTTTGGCGTCTTGCTTTTTGAACAAGTATTTCAAAGCTGAATGATCGGTGTAAACTATCGTTTTTGACAACACGAGGTAGGAATGAAATTTGTCAAACGCGTAAACTACAACCATGAGTTCTTTTTCCGTAATTGTATATTTTTGTTGGGTTGTATTAAGAGTTCGACTTGCAAAATAGATGGGATGAAATTGTTTACCATCTTTTTGTCCAAGGACGGATCCAAGGGCATGTTCACTAGCATCGCACATAAGCACAAATGGAAGGTTCCAATTAGGGCTTGTAATAATGGGTGTGCATGTAAGTTTTTCTTTAAGTATTTTAAATGCTGAATAACATTCGTCAGTAAAATCGAACTTTCTTTCTTTTTCTAGAAGTTGAGTTAAAGGTCTTGCGATTCTCGCAAAGTCTTTGATAAATCGTCGGTAAAAACCGGCATGACCTAAGAAACTTATAATGCCTCTAACATTAGTAGGTGGTGGGAGTTTTGCGATTACGTCTATTTTTACTTTGTCAACTTCAATTCCAGCTCCAGACACTTTGTGTCCAAGCACAATTCCTTCTTTAACCATAAAGTGACATTTTTCCCAGTTTAGCACAAGATTTGCTTCTTCGCATCGTGCTAACATTTTATCTAGATTGTTTAGACATGTGTTGAAAGAATTTCCAAAGACGGAGAAATCGTCCATGAAGACTTTGATTGATTCTTCAATCATATCGTGAAAGATTGCAATCATACACCTCTGAAAAGTAGCAGGTGCATTGCATAGGCCAAAAGGCATGCGCCTATAAGCGCAAGTTCCAAATAGACAAGTAAACGTAGTTTTCTCTTGATACATAGGGTCGATTGGGATTTGAAAGTATCCAGAAAAACCATCGAGGAAACAAAAGTATTCATTTCCTGCGAGTCTTTCTAACATTTGATCCATAAAGGGTAAAGGGAAATGATCTTTCGCGGTTGCATCATTTAGTTTTCGATAATCAATACAAACTCGCCATCCGGTGATGGTTCGTGTTGGTACTAATTCGTTGTTTTCGTTAGTTACTACAGTGATACCTCCCTTTTTAGGTACACAATGAATAGGACTAACCCATGGGCTATCAAAGATTGGGTAGATTATTCCAGAGTCTAAGAGTTTAAGGATTTCTTTTTTAACAACATCCTTCATGTTAGGATTTAATCTTCGTTGTTTTTCAACAATTGGTTTCTTGTTATCCAAAAGCTGGATTTTGTGTTTACAGAACGACGGACATATGCCATGAATGTCAGAAGTTTTCCAAGCAAAGGCTTGTTTGTGCTTCTTGAGAATGTCAATTAGATCGTCTTTGTGTTCTTCCGAAAGTTGGGATGACATAATTACATGAGTAATTTTTCTTCGTGAAGAAACGCATATTCCAGATGTTCAGGAAGAGGTTTAAGTTCTAAATCTGTAGGAGGTTCTTCAACAGATTTCTTAACTTTGAAATCGGTTTTGAAAGTTATGGTTTCAAATCGGGTTTCAATTTCTTCTTCGATTTTTATGATTGGTTCATCATCGGTATGGTCGGCTATGAAGGCATCAAATTTAGCAAAAAGATATTCTTCGATTATAGTTCCTTCGAGACAATGCAAAATTTCGCATCCTTCGTCAAGAAGATCGTCAAAATCGGCTTCAACGATTTCTTCAACGACATCGATACTAAAACAAGTATCGTCATTAGAGTACGAGTGTTTAATAGCTTCGTCGATAGAGAAAGAAATTCTATCTTCTCCAACTCCAAGGTTGAGTTGTTTTTGCTTTACTTTAATTATAGCATCAGCTGTGTGTAGGAAAGGTCTACCAAGGATAAGGGGTACCTTGCTATCTTCTTCCATTTCTAAGATTATAAAGTCAACAGGAAAAACAAATTTTCCGACTTCTATTAGCATGTTCTCAGCTATCCCCATTGGGTATTGGAAAGAACGGTCCGCGAGTCGAACGCTCATTTTAATGGGTTTTAAAACGTTTTTAAAGAGTTTAGCATACAAAGAGTATGGCATGAGGTTGATACTTGCGCCAAGATCGGCCAAGGCGTTGCAAGAGTATGAGTGAGGAAAATTACATGGGATTAGGAAACTTCCAGGATCTCCCAGTTTTGGTGGTACTTCGTTTTGGATAATGGCAGAACATTCATCGTTTAGAAAAGTTGAAGAGACTTATTCAAACTTATGCTTGCTTTTGATAAGCTCTTTGATAAATTTGCCATAATTTGGCATTCCAGCAAGAACATCGACTAAAGGCATGTTAATTCTAACTTCTTGTATTATGTCGAGGAATTTACCATACTTAGCTTGCATCTTTTGCTTGCGTAAGCGTTGTGGATATGGTACTTTTGGTTTATATGGTTTGGGTGTTGGGTTTTCAGTTGGTTTGGTATGGGTTGGTTGGGCTTCATCCTCATTATCACTATCGAATAGAATTTCGATGGGTGTATCTTGAGTAGGTTTGGTAGGTGATTCGTAAGATAAACCGCTCCGCGTGAATACGGCATTCACTTGCTCGTTACGAGCTTGTGGGGGTTGATATTTGTTGTTGTTCTTGGGATTTGGGTTGGTATTGCTTAGTAAAGAACCAGAAGCGTGATTCGATTGTTTATCGGCCAAACGATCAAATTTAGCTTCAAAGTTTTGAATGGAAGCTTGGTGGTTTTTGGTTGTGGTTTCGAACTTGGTTTTGAAGTCAGTGAATGTTTCTCGAACACAAATGTTGGTTTTTCTTTGAGATTCTATAAAGTTGTCGATTTTGCTTTCGAAGTTGTTTTTGTCTTCGGTTTAGTGGGTTTCTTGTCGTCTCGGTCATAACTTGATTTATCATTTGATCTCCAATTATCGCGGTCGCGATTACAATAATATTTATAAAATCGAGTTCGACGAAAGGTATTCATAAAGTTGGCTTCTCCTTCCTTCGTCATGGGTGTGTCATCGTTATCACATTCACTAGAAGGATGGTTTCCTCCACAGTGTTTGCAGGTTTTATGTTTAATCTCTTCAATATTAAGAGACATGGCATCAATTCGAGCCATAATTTTCTCGGTGTCGGTTGGGTTGTTGCTTCCTTCGGCAAAAGCTACGGTTTTTTGCGAGTTTTTGTTTTTGTGATTTTTGGACCAATCAAGCTTAAGTAGGACTTTGTCATCCAATAATTGGTAAGCTTGGTTAGGGGCTTTGTAAAGGAAAATTCTGCCCGCTACGGCATTCAATGCTTCTTGGGTAACATCGTCAAGACCATGATAGAAAATTTTGATTATTCCTTCTTTCTTAAGTCCATGACCATGGCAATTTCTGAGTAGTTCTTTCATTCTTAACCATGCGTCAGTGAGAGTTTCTCGTTCTTGTTGAGAAAAGCTTCGAATTTCTCCAAGGAGTTTTTCAAATAGGGCAGGAGGAAAGAATCGGCTAATGAAAGCATTCCTAAGACCTTCCCATGTTCGAATGGTTCCTTCGTTAAGTTCATCGAGCCATGACTTGGCTTCTCCAGGCAGGGATGATGGAAACATCATGAGTTGGATGGCTTCGGCTTGTCCTTCTACATAGTTGAACATCTTACAAATTCCGCTGAATTCGTGGATGTGTTTGTGAGGATCGGTTTTGATTCGTCCATAAAATTGGTTATTTTTTACAAGGGTTAAGTGGTTCCCTTTGATTGCAAAATCGTTTGCAATTTCAGGTAAAACGATTGCAGAGCCAGGAGTTGGTGTGACAACTCTATCGGCTGACCACTTAGGTTCATCATCAGTGTCTGAAATTGGATCGTAACGGTTGATGGGTTTGGTGAGAAATAGGATTTGTGAAAGATTGTCAAAAGGTTGGTTAATTATGCGAGGCTGAGTTTGTTCGTGTCTCCTAGATAAAGGTACACGACGATAACGTAGCCTTCAGTTAAGGGTACGTTCAGGTTCAGGTAACGGTGATGTTGGTGGTGTTCCGGATGAACGGGTGTGAATCCAATAAGGTTTTTGGTGTTTTTAGTAGAAATGTGCGGCGCACTTTTGGTTTTGTGCGGCGCACTTGGGTTCGCTACACGAAGTGCGGCGCACTTTTTGGTTTGTGCGGCGTACTTTCAATACTGCAGAGAAATTTTTTGGATTAAAATGAGTAGCAATGGTTCAATTCCTTCAAGGATTATACTAATTTGGTTACAAAACAGGATTATAAGTCCCCGGCAGCGGCGCCAAAAACTTGATGTTCATTTGTAAGTCTTAAATTTATATTACAAGGTTTAGACAAAACAAGGGACTAGAAGACAAACACGGGCATGTATACCCTTTCGTTCGTAATATAGCTTTGTAGTGGTAAGCCAAGATCGTTCGCTGAGACTTAGTTTCGTTTTGGTAATCAAGATAACAATTGAAGAAATAAATGGTTGAAGTAATATCAATAATAACAAATATGACTAGTATGGGATAGTTCGTATAAGTTCGTGATGATGATAACAATGATTGAGATATGTTTATGTAGGTAAAGTGTGATAATCCTTTTTCGTCAAAATGACGTTTACACAATTTACTTGGGTTGATACAAGACTTATGTTTATTTAAGCGATTAAGCTCAAAACAAGTTGCCAACGAGTTCAATATTTTATCAAGTTTCTAAGCGAATTTCTCCAACCAAAGATTCATGAACATAGACAAGTTCTAGAAAACTTATAATAACAATTTTTGTTTCTCAACGCCAAACGATCGTAACAAATCAACTTAGATAAAATATGGTTTGTAGAACTAGGAGGTAAAATGGTTCTACAACATTAGCTTGAAATCATTTATAAAGGATCATATCATAGCATCATCACTAATTATAGTCACATACCCATATAGTCACAAATAGCTTAGCCTAACATAGTAATCAAAGTAAAAATTGGAAAAGAGTAAGAGAACATCATACTTATATTGGATTGAATAAACGAGTACACAAGTGTCACGATTGTATCGTTCCTCCAAGAATCAAAGAGTGGAATACTCTCGTTACAAGTATCTCCCAAAAGAGGATAATACTGAAAATTTACTAGAAGGACTAAAATACTCCAGCTATGGAGTATTGAGAGAGAGAGAGAGAGGTGTGTGTAAAATGGATGGAAATGGCCTTTATTTATAGTGTTGTCTGGGGTCAAATGTGCGCCGCACTTCTCCTCAAGTGCGCCGTACTTTGGAGATGCGAATGTGCGCCGCACTTATAACTTTGTGCGCCGCACTTCTGGGCGATTCAGAATCTTCTTTTAATAACTTTGACTTTATTGCATATTGAGGCCCCTTCTTTGTATATCTTCACTTTGCTCCTTCATACTTTACATCTGCATATAAAACACAACATATTAAGTATCGGAAGCTCTTATTTATACTACAAAGTGGCATTATAATGATAGGTTGAATATGTATAATTAGGTCGTTATCAGTCCAAAAGACGTAAAGTATGATAAAGAAGGAATAAATGCATAAGGTAAAAGAGCTGGATAACTTCCAATCCGAATTCACATACTCTGGAGTTCCTACTTGCGTCCTTGGGTACCTGCCGTTTGGGAACATGGGAAAGTAGACGGCTGAGCATAACGCTCAGTGCACGGATATACAATAAAGCATGGAAGACATAGAATATGGAAACATATAAAGAGCATAAAGCATGAATGGCAGCGGAAATGAATAAGTCCTAGAAAACCTAGTAGTCTGTCATGTTAACTGGTTTTAGTTCTGAAAACATAGCTTATGTTACTTATATAAATCTGTATTAGTTAATGTACCATAATAGCCAATATAGGTCATGAGGTCAACAACGTGTATGAATACTTGGAGGGGAGACCTCATCATGCAATTAGAGGGGTTGCCTCTAATTAACTGGTAAGTGGGTAGGAGGGATCAGCTCCTTGTGAAGGATGCAAGGCACACACCACATTCACCATGAAATCCTGACTGAAACATGTAACTAGGATGCACCCATACGCACCACATGATAATATAATAATAAAATGGCCAAATAACTGAAAAGGGACGCCACGAGCTATCACTCCGCCGTGGTGAAGTCATAACACTAGTGCCTCTAGTGTTATGGTTATGGTACCTCCATAACTAGGTGAAACTGGTCATGCATGTATATGTCTAAGGTAACTAATAAAACATAAGCATTTAATCTGTAACTACTGGGAAAAACAGTTGGCTGCATACGGGAAATCCTAATGAATGAAGAGATTGCCCTTACTGAAGGACGAGAATCCGCACCTTTTGTCCAATAGAAGCTAAGGAAAACGATGAAGACTAATCCGCCTCGACGGATAACACTACATAAGAAATATGGACGCGTATGAGTTGTTTGAATTACATGTGTTTTACTCATTTCATGTGTTATTAACTTGTTATACGTATTTTGTGATGTTTTACTGTTTACTGTGTTAACTGTGCTTATTCTGATGTTCTGTTGAGTATTATTCATGTATTAGTGTATTATAGTACTTGTATTGTAATACTAAGTAACTTTCTAAAAATAGCAGGTTTCCATAAATAGTAAGTGTCCAAAAATAGAAAGTTTCCAAAAATAGTAAGTTTCTATAATTAGAAATAAGCTGGATTATAATTAATAGTTAAAGTTTAAATAGCACAATACAAGTCATGGTTATAGTTCAATAATTAAATAACTGGTTAATTAATTAAACTATACGTTATATGATTTTAATTAAAATACATGTTTTAATTAAATAACTAAGTAAAAGTACCTTAGGTTATACATGAATTAATTTAATAAATTAATTAACCTAAAGTTTAGTATAACTTGACTTATAAAAATAGTTTTCATGAAAAACCCGAATCCCGAGCCCGTGTTTAATATAAGCCGAACCAAATAAGCTATAAACAAGTCCCACCGAGACCTTGGAGGGGTCTCGGTTGACACTACTTAAATCAACTAAACATGTATACATACCCCGACCTAATGTCGGGGTCCCTTTGGTCTCGGGTCCGAACAAAAAAACCAACCGAGCCCCTTAGGGGGTCTCGGTGGTGCTTTAGTGCACACAGCCGAACAAACAAACACACCCCGACCTTTGGTCGGGGGTTTCTTGCCTGCGTCCGAGCCCAACCAAGCCAAGCCGAGACCTTTATGGTCTCGGTGGTGGTGATAAAAACAAGCCGAGCACCCCTTTGGGGTCTCGGTTGTCTCAGCCGAACAAAAACCAACACCAAACCAACCCTTAACCAATTAATTAATTATTCCCACATGGTTTTTTATTACTAGTTCTTGAATAATAAATTAAAACATGAAAATCATAAGAAAATAAATATAATGAAAAGGGTTTTGATTATACCAACGCGTGTAGAATGAAAAGATGATCACAAACAATTAAACAAGTAACCAAAAATCGTCTGGCTCTCCCTTTTCTTTGATGTGGCCGGTGGCTAGAAGGAAAAAGGAGGCAGAGACAAACTTTTTCTGTGAAACCTAAATTATGATTATGTTTCTTGTGTTTTAATTATTTAACTTGGGTTATGGGCCAAAGCCCACCTTTCCTTCTTTCTTTGTTGTAGCCGCGACATAAGGGAGCCCAACAAGGGAACCCGAAGTTTTTCATGTGCTAAATAATTAGTCGTGTATGCTCGTGATTTAATATTCGTGATTTTGGTATTCGTGATCGTGTTACATTTATAATATTCATGATTGTTCGTTATTTATTGTCGTGACACGTGTATTAATATTATAAATGGAAAGTTTAAATTTTATCGTGTTTTCGTAAGTTACTGTTCACGTGTACTGTTCATAGGTTTTTAATGCGGGTTTTACATATTTAATTTAATTAATTTGGACTTAGGATATAATTATTTTGTATAATTATCAGGACATTAAACATGGTTGATATGAGCTTAAACTCATATCCTTTTATCAACAAATAACCCTAAAACATGAAGCAAAATACCAATTTATCTTGCAAAAACAGTGTTATGTGGTATGTTTGTGTTTGTGTACACTTGTGTAGGTAAAAGGATACATTTTCAAGCAAACAAAGAAAAATCAAGCTCAAATGGATGAAAAAGACAAAGAAGGATCAAAAGTATCAAGACTTTGAAGTACAAGGACCTATCTTGACAAATTGTCAAAGTTGAAGGACTAAAGTGCAAATATTGTAAAAAGTCAAGATCAAAGTCAAAATTGGTCAACTATCAAGTCAACAAAGTCAAAGGGTAATTTCTGCTCAAAGATGAAGTTTGGAGGACTTAAATTGCCAAAGGAATGAAGCTGCTAGCTCAAAAATGTAATATGTCAAAGTATAGGGACTAATTCTACCAAGTTTGGAAGATTATTACTAGCTCAATCCATGTGACTAAGTGTTGGCCAATGAGAAGAGAGCAAATAAAGGACACGGATTACCAGCTCATGCATTAATTTCCCACCCACAGCCGCCACTCATTTAATAACAAATCATAACAGTGTGATCCGTGTGATCACTTTTCAGCCATTCACATGACGACACGTGGCATCTTCAAGAAGGCAAAAATTCCCCAGGACCGTTTTTGAGCTAGAGACGATTTCATGGAGAAGTATAAACATCAAAGTTGCTCAATTTTGAGAGACTAATTTAATGGTTATCATCAATTAACATGTCATCCACTCAATCAAGAAAGCCCAAATTATTGTTCATACCTGGAAATCACTTAAACAGAATTAGTCCACGTGGAGAGCTGGGATTGGTCCCAACACGTCACCAACCCCAACAATCATCTTTCTCAAGTCTATAAATAGATTGTTAGGACCTCATTTGTGAGAGAGAGAAAAAGTGTAAAAAAACACACAATTACTTTTCCTTTCATTCCTTTTCCCTTTTTAGCTAAACTACTCAAGAGTTTGACACACTCTTGAGTTAGTTAGTTAGTTAGCATACTTTTAACAGCTTTGTAACCAACTTCCATTAATAAAAATTCAAATTCTCATTTCCCGCCAATTCTGTTCTTCATTCTACTATTCATTTCCTGCTACTACTTGATACTTGTGTTGCTGCATTGTGTTTGTTATGATCATTTAATGATCATAACTGACCTTGAAGAAGTTTGGAAGCTGTTGTTGTGATTCCAGTTCAGAAACTAGTTCTATTGAAGTTTTCAAGCCATTTTGATGATTTCTGTTGATTAGTAGCTGATTGTGATGATTGATTAGATAAACTAGTGATAAGGTGGTGGTTATCACTAGGGTAAGAGAGTTCAGCACTCCTCTTCTTCCTAATGGTTTACTACAAAAGGTTTCAAAATTCTGATTTTTGGTTCCACTGAATTTGTCAAATGCATGCTACCTTTCATAGTGTAATTTTGATGTTTGCCTGATAAAAGTTGTTTAGAATTGCTCATTGTTTGATCTTTGATTACTTGTAGATTGTTCTTGTTTACTTGTTCATAGATTTGGATTAAGTTCTAGTAATAGCTTATTTTCAGTCAAAGATAGTACTTGTGTCTTGATAGAGTAACTGTTGGTTTTAGTGCTTGCTTATAGTCTTAAAACATCTCAATTGTAGTCTCAAGTTTGGTAGATAAAAGCTTTTCATTCACTCTTAATCAGCTGATAAAAGTCTTTGGAAATTTTCCTAAATTTTCAGTAAAGGAGTGTTTGGAACTAGTTGGTAAATGAATTTCAAGTATTGGTTTTTGCAAGTTTAGTGTTCAAATTCAGTCATAAGGACCTTACAAAGTGTTTTGAGAAGATTTCAAGTCAAATTGTTGGTCAAACAGGCAATTGGCAATAAAAATGTGTGGGTCACTTTGATTCAGTTTTGCTCTTTGGAAGTTATCATTTTCTTTTGGCTAGCATTTGATCATTACTTGATGAAATTGCACCAAACTTGTTCTCAGTTGTAGCTAACATCATAAAGTTTCAGATTATAAGAGCTTATTATACAGTTTTCATTCAGCAATTAGGAATAAGCAAAATTCAGATAAGCTGAGATGGAGCATGTTTCTGTAAATGAAAACTGAGATTTTGTATCTCTTGATTCTTTTCATTAACCTGGCCATTTTTCTTCACAAATCCACTTAGAATATAGAGTTACTTGATTTTTGAAAGTTTCAACTTTTTGACAAAAAGTTTGGTCAACGCTTGGTCAACGATAAGCACTTTTGAGCTTAATTCAGATTTCTAGCTTAATACTGGATGAAATTTGTTCTAGTTTGATTTCCCGTTCATTTTTTGAGTTGCTTAATCAGTCTTGGCAAGAAAATCAAGTTGTGCTTGTCTGGATTGTTCAATAGCTTATTTTGGGCTTATCAAGAAGTGCTTATTTGCTTATTTTGAACTTTCATTAAAAATCCTTTTACAGACATAGCTTAATTTGGATTTTAAGTGTTTTGCAATTTGTCTCATTGAATTTGGTCCAGTAATAAGCTCAAACGAGCTTATTTTCTTTCTATACCCGTTTTTGCTAAATAAGTTTTTGGAATTGCAATTTGGTCCTTGATGTTCTAAACAGTTTCTGAATTTGGCTAATCTTCATTGTTTTTAGGGATTGCAACATTTTAGTCCTTGTAATTTTGAGTTTGTTTAAATTCAGTTAGCAAGTTGTTGGATTTGTTACATTTTGGTTAGTTTGTTACAAGTTTCACATATTTTGTCCTTGTAGTTTACTGATTTACACTTTTAGTCCCTAGACTTGTTAGAATTTACATTTCAAGCATTTATCTTTCCTAGAATTTACATTTTCAGTCCTTTAAGTTTCATATTTTACATTTTGAATATTACTTGAATAAAAACTTGGTATTTGCAAAATGTTTTACATATAAGTAGGTAATATTTTTCCATTTTGCAAGGCTTTGTTGAATTAGCAAATACAATATCCAAACAAGATTAACAACCAAAAACAGTTAAAAACCCGATATTGGTTGGACTTTCAATTAGCAAGAACTAAGAAAAAACGAACTGCATTATACACAATTTCAAATGGCGCCGCTGCCGGTTCTTTGACTTTACGAGAGACTATCGATTGATGTTTTTCATTGGCTTTTGGGATCCGTTCACTTTGTGAACTTTATTTTTACGTATCATAAATCAAAAACAAATAAAAAATCAAAAATATAAAAATATATAAAAACTAAAAAATTAACAAAACAATTCTTTTCCTAAAGAATTGACCAAAAAAATAAAAAATCCAAAAAGCAATCTTTTTCCTAAGAGATTGCAACCAAAAATATATATTGTTGGATTCTCTCGGTTTTTATGTACATATAGTATTTTCTCTTAAAAAACTCATAAATACAAAAATATTTTCCATATATTATTATAAGTAAATACGTATACGTATAAGAACAACCAATCTACATATCTTCCATAAGTATTGTCGAGGCAATACACCGTGTTGAGGGGCGTTCCGGTCCTTGACACGTGTATCGATCAAACAAAATAAAGCAAGAATAGATAAATACTCTCAATAAGCAACAATTCGAAGAATACGAACATTTAAGTGAATAGAAAGGCGATGTGCTATAAAATGCCATCTAAGGGTCAATAGGTACTTAAGTGCTTCGCGCCACCTAACCCCCCGTTCACTTGTAAGTATTCTAAGAAGGAAGGCTTCATTGAGGGTCTTGCACCCAAGTAGTACATACGTATATTGTTATTTTCTTGTGGATATTTAATATTGAAACTCGAAGAGGATAATCCATTTCTCTTCAAAGTCACACGAGAGCTTCTCTCTCATTCCTCGTATTGAGTTGCATGCTCACTCGCGGGCGTGCACAAATACCTATTGGTGTACAACCTCTTCCTCCGAAAAGGAAGAAAAAGAGAAAGAGTAAGACCACCACCGTCCACCAAGCCGATCACGAGAATCGTGCTTTGACTCCACTACAAGAAGCCATGGCTATTGATAATCGCTCTTTGTATGAACGTATGCAAACCAACATTCGTGGATATGCTAGTGCTATTAAGATTCCCGACTTTCCCGCAAACACATTTGAGCTACATACATCTATGATCACTATGGTTTCACAATCACCTTTCTTTGGTAACAAGAATGAGGATCCTCATGCTCACCTTAAGAGATTCCTTTCTCTTTGCAATACCATTAAGCATAATGGAGTTCCACATGAGGTGATTAGGTTGATGTTAGTGTCATTTTCCTTAGAGGGAATCGCTAAGCATTGGTTAGACACCCAACCACCCGATAGTATCACCACATGGGATGGTTTCACCACTAAGTTTTTGAACAAGTTCTTTCCTCCACATAAGACTATGGCTTTGAGGACTTTAATTATAGGCTTTCAACAAAAACCTAGTCAATCCTTTAGTGATGCTTGGAAAGAGTATAGTGAGTTATTGAGGCGATGCCCTAATCATGGATTGGATCATGTTCACCAAATCAATCTCTTCTATAATGGCCTTAAATCTCACCACCAAGATTCACTCAATGCTTCCGCGGGAGGGAATATTCTTCTTAAAACCTACCAAGAGGCTTTGGACATCATTGAGACTAAAGAAATGGTTCAAACAAACAATCAATTTGAAGAAAGGGTTCATGTTATCCAAAACAATTCTCAAACTCCTTGTGACAACCAACTCCTCAAGTTTCAAGAAGAGATTTTTCAAAGGATGGATAGAGATAGTGAGAGGAATTTGAAAGTACAACAAGAAATGCTTCAAGCTTTTAAGACCATGTCATTGAACAATTCTTCAAATAATGTGAATGCCATTACTCTTTCTTGTGTTACTTGTGGAGGTCCCCATTCTTATGAACAATGTGATAAGGTGCAAGTGTATCAAGGGGAATGCTATGCTTACCAAGAGGAACATCGTGAACACTTCAAGCCTAATATCAATCCAAATAACCTTTCTTACAAGTCCCAAAACTACCTTACTCCACCCGGATTCCCACCCCAACCACCCACCCAAATTCAACAAAATCCACCTCAAATTTTACCAAGGAATCAAGGGCAAAGACCACCTTACCAAGGAAATAACTACAAGGCACCCAATCAATTTCAACCTCAAGCAAATACCTTTTATCCACCAAATCAAGGATTTAATTCCCAACCTTTACCTTTCCAACCTCAAGGTTTTCAAGGTCATGTGCCACAAGAGTATAACACAATGGATCTCTTGCAAAAAATGAATCAAGAGAATGAAAGGAAGTTCCAAGCTATTGATAAGAAAATGAATGACCAAATCAATAGGGTTTTGGTGGCATTAAATCAAAGGCCACAAGGGGCTCTACCTTCCAACACACAAACAAACCCTAGGGCCAATGTTAATGCCATTACAACAAGGAGTGGAACAACAACAAAGGATCCTTCACCTCCTAAACCTACTATTGTTCAACCCACTTGTGCTCCTACTTGTGACAAGCCTTCTACTTCTCTTTCACCTCCTCAAAATGCTCCTATTCACTCAAACATACCTTCTCAACCTCCTCATACTTCTCCTTTACCTTCCACACTTCCCAATGAAGAAGCTAACAAAGACAAATCTTCCACTACCACACCTATTCCACCTACACCAAAACCTACTCTTCCATATCCTTCAAGGTTGAAAAAGGACAAGTTAAAGAACAAGGATGACATCCAAGTCTCCAATTTCTTAAGGATGTTCAAGCAACTCAATATTAATATATCCTTTGCGGAAGCTCTTGCTTATATGCCAAAGTTTGCTAAGATGTTCAAGGATTTGCTCTCAAACAAAGAAAAATTGGTTGATTTGCCCAACACATCCCTTAATGAAAATTGTTCCGCGGTGTTACTTAAAACCTTACCAACAAAACTTGGAGATCCGGGGCGCTTCTTGATACCTTGTAATTTTCCCGGTGTTGAAAATTGCATGGCTTTGGCGGATCTAGGGGCGAGCATAAACCTCATGCCTTTATCGGTTTGGAAACAACTATCTCTTCCCGAGCTCACTCCCACTAGGATGACTCTTGAACTATCCAACCGAACCATAGCTCATCCCGTAGGTATAGCGGAAGATGTATTTGTAGGTGTGGATAAGTTTACCTTTCCGGCCGACTTTGTAGTGGTTGATTATGACATGGATCCTAGAGTGCCTTTGATTGTTGGGAGACCGTTTTTAAGAACGGGTCGTACCTTGATAGATGTGGCGGAAGGAGAATTAATTATGAGAGTAGAAGATGAGAGAGTGGTGTTTAAGTTAGGGAAAGTTTGTGATAGGAAAGAGGTTAAGGAGTCTAGACCTTGTGAGACTATTAACATTGTGGATGTGCTACATGAAGTGTGTAGTGAACACTTTCATGATGCTTGTAAGAGTGCTAGTGATGAGATGCCCCATGTTGAAACCGTGGCCTCAATTGCTCCCTCTTTAACACCTTTTGGAGAGAGTGATTTCCTCTTGGAGGAATTTGAGTCAAACGTTCTTGGTGATGATGATTCTCCCATCAATTGGGAAGAAGATATTCTTACAATCCAAAAGTTGCTCAATGAGGACCCTATTCCTTCTCCTATTCCACAAGAGATTACTATTGAGGAATCTTCTATAGTTAAACCTTCCATAGAGAGTCCACCTCCCATTGAACTTAAGGACCTTCCATCCCACTTAGAATATGCTTTCTTAGAGGGCAAAGACCAATTACCGGTGATCATTGCTAAAGAGTTGAAAGAGGATGAGAAAGAGCAACTTATTGAAGTTCTTAAGAAACATAAGAAAGCTTTAGCATGGAAAATATCCGACATAAGGGGAATTGATCCACATTTTTGTACACACAAAATCCTTATGGAGGATGACTATAAACCCGCCATTCAAAACCAAAGGAGAGTTAACCCAAAAATCCATGAGGTTATTAAGAAGGAAGTGATTAAACTCTTAGATGCGGGTATGATTTATCCCATTTCCGACTCTCCATGGGTTAGCCCGGTTCATTGTGTTCCAAAAAAGGGTGGAATCACCGTGGTGCCCAATGAGAACAATGAGCTTATTCCCACGAGACTTGTGACTGGTTGGAGAGTTTGCATTGATTATAGAAAACTCAATGAGGCAACTAGGAAAGACCATTTCCCGCTTCCCTTTATGGATCAAATGCTTGAACGTTTAGCGGGAAATGAGTACTATTGTTTTCTTGATGGCTTTTCGGGTTATTTCCAAATACCCATTGACCCTAAGGATCAAGAAAAGACCACATTCACTTGTCCCTACGGTACATTTGCTTACAAGAGGATGCCTTTTGGCTTATGTAATGCACCGGGGACGTTTCAAAGGTGCATGATGGCGATTTTCCATGACATGATAGAGCAAACCATGGAGGTTTTTATGGATGATTTTTCCGTTTTTGGAAATTCATTTAGCTCATGTCTCACCAATCTTGAAAGGATGCTTAAGCGTTGTGAGGAAACACGTTTGGTGCTTAATTGGGAGAAATGTCACTTTATGGTGAAAGAGGGAATTGTTTTAGGACACAAGATATCCAACAAGGGATTAGAAGTTGATCGAGCAAAAATTGATGTGATTGCTAAACTTCCCCCACCCACCTCGGTTAAAGGTGTGAGGAGTTTCTTAGGTCATGCGGGATTTTATAGGCGCTTTATACAAGATTTTTCTAAGATAGCTAGACCGATGACTCACCTCTTGGAGAAAGAGGCTCCTTTCATTTTTAACCAAGATTGTTTAGACTCTTTTGAGACCCTTAAGGAAAAATTGATTAAGGCTCCCGTTTTGGTTTCTCCAAATTGGGAATTACCTTTTGAGCTTATGTGTCACGCTAGTGATTATGCGGTGGTGGCCGTCTTAGGAAAAAGAGTTAATAAGCATTTTCAACCTATACACTCTGCGAGTAAAACCATGACCGGTGCACAACTTCATTACACTACCACGGAAAAAGAGTTGCTTGCTATAGTATATGCTTTTGAGAAGTTTAGACCATATCTTGTGCTTTCCAAAACCATAGTGTATACGGATCATTCCGCTCTCAAGTATCTTATGACAAAACAAGATGCTAAGCCTAGGCTTTTGAGATGGGTTTTGTTGCTTCAAGAGTTTAAGATAGAGATTCGTGATAAAAAAAGGGGCCGAGAATTTAGCGGCGGATCACTTGAGTAGACTTGAGCATCCTTTTCAAGGAGATTTCCCACACCAAGAAATCAATGAATCCTTTCCATTAGAGGAGCTCATGTCTATCTCTTCCCAAGAGGATGCCACTCCTTGGTTTACGGATATCGCAAACTATCTTGTGGGAAATGTGCTTATTGAGGGTCTTACTTATCAACAAAAGAAGAAGTTTCTTAAGGAAGTTAAGTATTACTTTTGGGATGATCCATATCTTTTTAGGCAATGTGCGGACCAAATCATTAAACGGTGTGTAGATGGGCCCGAGGCATTTAAGATCTTAGAGGCGTGTCATAAAGGACCTACGGGTGGACACTTTGGGCCTAACTACACAGCCAAGAAAGTCTTTGATTCGGGTTACTATTGGCCTTCCATTTACAAAGATGCCCATGAAATGGTGAAATTTTGTGATGTGTGTCAAAGACAAGGAAAAATTACACAACGTGATGAGATGTCACAAAATTTTATCCAAGAGTGTGAGATATTTGATGTATGGGGTATTGATTTCATGGGACCTTTTCCATCCTCTAAGGGAAACAAGTATATACTTGTGGCGGTGGATTATGTGTCCAAATGGGTGGAGGCTAAAGCCTTACCTACCAATGATGCTAGAGTGGTTGTGAAGTTTTTGAAACAATTGTTTGCTAGATTTGGTGTACCTCGGGCCATCATAAGTGATCGTGGTACGCACTTTTGTAATGATCAATTCACGAGAGTTATGAAGAAATATGGAGTGAATCATAGACTTTCTACCGCATATCACCCTCAAACAAATGGTCAAACCGAGGTCACAAATCGTGGTTTAAAGAGAATTTTAGAGAGAACGGTGGGAGAGCATCGAGCTTCTTGGTCGGATAAGCTTGATGATGCTTTGTGGGCGTTTAGGACGGCTTTTAAAACACCAATTGGTTGTACTCCTTATAGGCTTGTCTATGGAAAAGCGTGCCACCTCCCATTCGAGTTAGAACATAAGGCATCTTGGGCTCTCAAGTGGGCTAACTTTGATTTAAACCAAGCCGGTTCACATAGGAAAGATCAACTCAATGAGATGGATGAATTGAGAGCCAATGCTTATGAAAATTCTTTGCTTTACAAGGAAAAGACTAAGAAATTGCATGATGCTAAGATCAAGAATCGTGAGTTCAAAGTTGGAGAGCCGGTTCTCCTCTTTAACTCAAGATTGAAACTTTTTGCGGGCAAGAGTAAGTCGAGATGGTCCGGTCCATTCACTATTGCTCAAGTTTTTCCATATGGAACTCTTGAGTTGTCACAACCCGATGGTCCAAATTTTAAAGTGAATGGTCACCGTGTTAAACATTACTTTGGGGAGGACATTTCCGTTGAAATGGTCCAAGAGATCCCCATTTTCCCCATGAATTAATTCATTGAGGGACAAGTCGAGCTAGAGACTCATTAACTCAAGCATCGTATAACTAGGTTTAGAGTGTTGTAGGTTAGAAATAAAGGTATAGACTTGGAGATAAGTGTAGGGAGACCTTCTTTTGTCTTCATGATTGTTTGTAGGGTTGCTCACTCGTCTCATGCTTTGGAGCTTATGGAGGAGGCCCTTGTATCCGGTTCACTTTGTTACTATAGTGATTTTTCATTGACACCTTGTGCTTAAACATGATATCACTAATAGCTGTCCTTTCCTTAACTTTGGTTAAGCAAAGTTTATTCATTGTCATAAGTGTAGGGGAAGTTTTTATACTTCCATGCTCTTAAACATTGAGGACAATGTTTAGCTTAAGTGTAGGGGGGTCTTCTATCGAAGTGACCTTACCTAGAACTTGTCATTGTCTTGCATGATAACATGGAAAATTGATTTTTCAACATTTTTCAAATTTTTGATCTACTTTGGCCAACAAAAATATGCATTCATAATTTTTGCATCAATCATTTTGCATAACACATTTGCATTGTATATATCTTTTCTTTTATTTTTCATCAAAAATATATAAAGGAGAAAAAATATAATAAAAACATGGTTTTAACAAGTTTAGACTTCTTTGACATATTAGGCCCGCCATGGATATTTTGACTCAACCCGAGTTTGCTTATCTTAGCATTCTCTAGCTAGTATCCTTAACCATGTAGTCCTTCACTGGTCTATTAGGCTAAGCATCCACCAATCTCATTCTTTGAGATTTTAAATTTGTGGAGAATGGGAAATGATAGAGTTGAAGCAAGTATAAAAGGGCTAGATAAACTTCATGATAATTACTTGTGGCTAAACCCTTCTCTTCTTTACCTCTATTTTCTTCGCATGTATATAATTGTTAATAAATAATCAAGTACGGTTTTAATTGGTTTGTAATCTCTTATGCATTTTTGACTAATCATTCATGGTTGATATGAGTACGTCTTAAGATTCTAAGTTAGCACGATTTATGTGTACTAGACTTATGTCATGCTCCATATTTAGCGGGTGTTTTTCCTTTTCTTCTTTTCAAATTTCTTTGAGAGGAATAAAGAAAAATAAGAGCGGCTTATGAAAAAAAATGAGTGGCTAGAAAAAGAAAAAATAAATAAATAAATAATAAAATAAAAAAAATAATTATACAAGACTCCCAAGAGGGGCAGTGTGGAGTTAATTATAGTGACTATTGAGTTCCAATATTACCTTGACGGGTTACGGGGATTCAATAGATTGCTCCAATCCAATATTGCCTTGACGGGTTGCGGGGTTGAAGATCCAAAGTCTCAAAAAGATGGCGGATGTAAATTATTGCGTGAGTTTTATTTTCTTTTCCTTAGCGAGTGTGTAGTTACTTATGAAAGCATGACATGAGGATTTTACACATAAGGCGAATGACTTATTACTCTTAAAACGGACTTATATTAATTGTGAGCGGTTTTTCAAGTAATGGATGAGAGGATTACTTAGGATTAAAACCGTGCTTCCTTATTTTTGGATTTTACACTTCTTATACTTCCCACTTGAATAATGACAAATTTGCCCACAAGCAATTTGCTCGAATAATAACCGGTTCTACATTTAATTGTCATGAATAAGTTGATGCACTTTTTACTTGTGAATGCAATGATCCCATTTTTAAGCTTGGTATGGGGAAAGTGAAACTTGAGGGTGATAAATGTCCATGGTACCCAAGCCCTAATCTAAGCCATTGAATTCTTTATGAGTTATTTCCATCAAAACCATTTTAAGAAAAATCAAAAAGATATAGATAGAATTGTATTTTGTTCATTGCATTATTAAAAGTCAAAATCATGCATCATTTAGTTTAGAGTAGTGTAGATGCATCTCATATGGCGAATGTGGATTAATTATGAGGGAAATGTAAATTTGAGCTTTAATATATAATATTGCATGAGGACATGACAATGTTCAAGTGTAGGGGATTTGATATGAGCTTAAACTCATATCCTTTTATCAACAAATAACCCTAAAACATGAAGCAAAATACCAATTTATCTTGCAAAAACAGTGTTATGTGGTATGTTTGTGTTTGTGTACACTTGTGTAGGTAAAAGGATACATTTTCAAGCAAACAAAGAAAAATCAAGCTCAAATGGATGAAAAAGACAAAGAAGGATCAAAAGTATCAAGACTTTGAAGTACAAGGACCTATCTTGACAAATTGTCAAAGTTGAAGGACTAAAGTGCAAATATTGTAAAAAGTCAAGATCAAAGTCAAAATTGGTCAACTATCAAGTCAACAAAGTCAAAGGGTAATTTCTGCTCAAAGATGAAGTTTGGAGGACTTAAATTGCCAAAGGAATGAAGCTGCTAGCTCAAAAATGTAATCTGTCAAAGTATAGGGACTAATTCTGCCAAGTTTGGAAGATTATTACTAGCTCAATCCATGTGAAAAGTGTTGGCCAATGAGAAGAGAGCAAATAAAGCACACGGATTACCAGCTCATGCATTAATTTCCCACTCACAGCCGCCACTCATTTAATAACAAATCATAACAGTGTGATCCGTGTGATCACTTTTCAGCCATTCACATGACGACACGTGGCATCTTCAAGAAGGCAAAAATTTCCCAGGACCGTTTTTGAGCTAGAGACGATTTCATGGAGAAGTATAAACATCAAAGTTGCTCAATTTTGAGAGACTAATTCAATGGTTATCATCAATTAACATGTCATCCACTCAATCAAGAAAGCCCAAATTATTGTTCATACCTGGAAATCACTTAAACAGAATTAGTCCACGTGGAGAGCTGGGATTGGTCCCAACACGTCACCAACCCCAACAATCATCTTTCTCAAGTCTATAAATAGATTGTTAGGACCTCATTTGTGTGAGAGAGAAAAAGTGTAAAAAAAACACACAATTACTTTTCCTTTCATTCCTTTTCCCTTTTTAGCTAAACTACTCAAGAGTTTGACACACTCTTGAGTTAGTTAGTTAGTTAGCATACTTTTAACAGCTTTGTAACCAACTTCCATTAATAAAAATTCAAATTCTCATTTCCCGCCAATTCTGTTCTTCATTCTACTATTCATTTCCTGCTACTACTTGATACTTGTGTTGCTGCATTCTGTTTGTTATGATCATTTAATGATCATAACTGACCTTGAAGAAGTTTGGAAGCTGTTGTTGTGATTCCAGTTCAGAAACTAGTTCTATTGAAGTTTTCAAGCCATTTTGATGATTTCTGTTGATTAGTAGCTGATTGTGATGATTGATTAGATGAACTAGTGATAAGGTGGTGGTTATCACTAGGGTAAGAGAGTTCAGCACTCCTCTTCTTCCCAATGGTTTACTACAAAAGGTTTCAAAATTCTGATTTTTGGTTCCACTGAATTTGTCAAATGCATGCTACCTTTCATAGTGTAATTTTGATGTTTGCCTGATAAAAGTTGTTTAGAATTGCTCATTGTTTGATCTTTGATTACTTGTAGATTGTTCTTGTTTACTTGTTCATAGATTTGGATTAAGTTCTAGTAATAGCTTATTTTCAGTCAAAGATAGTACTTGTGTCTTGATAGAGTAACTGTTGGTTTTAGTGCTTGCTTATAGTCTTAAAACATCTCAATTGTAGTCTCAAGTTTGGTAGATAAAAGCTTTTCATTCACTCTTAATCAGCTGATAAAAGTCTTTGGAAATTTTCCTAAATTTTCAGTAAAGGAGTGTTTGGAACTAGTTGGTAAATGAATTTCAAGTATTGGTTTTTGCAAGTTTAGTGTTCAAATTCAGTCATAAGGACCTTACAAAGTGTTTTGAGAAGATTTCAAGTCAAATTGTTGGTCAAACAGGCAATTGGCAATAAAAATGTGTGGGTCACTTTGATTCAGTTTTGCTCTTTGGAAGTTATCATTTTCTTTTGGCTAGCATTTGATCATTACTTGATGAAATTGCACCAAACTTGTTCTCAGTTGTAGCTAACATCATAAAGTTTCAGATTATAAGAGCTTATTATACAGTTTTCATTCAGCAATTAGGAATAAGCAAAATTCAGATAAGCTGAGATGGAGCATGTTTCTGTAAATGAAAACTGAGATTTTGTATCTCTTGATTCTTTTCATTAACCTGGCCATTTTTCTTCACAAATCCACTTAGAATATAGAGTTACTTGATTTTTGAAAGTTTCAACTTTTTGACAAAAAGTTTGGTCAACGCTTGGTCAACGATAAGCACTTTTGAGCTTAATTCAGATTTCTAGCTTAATACTGGATGAAATTTGTTCTAGTTTGATTTCCCGTTCATTTTTTGAGTTGCTTAATCAGTCTTGGCAAGAAAATCAAGTTGTGCTTGTCTGGATTGTTCAATAGCTTATTTTGGGCTTATCAAGAAGTGCTTATTTGCTTATTTTGAACTTTCATTAAAAATCCTTTTACAGACATAGCTTAATTTGGATTTTAAGTGTTTTGCAATTTGTCTCATTGAATTTGGTCCAGTAATAAGCTCAAACGAGCTTATTTTCTTTCTATACCCGTTTTTGCTAAATAAGTTTTTGGAATTGCAATTTGGTCCTTGATGTTCTAAACAGTTTCTGAATTTGGCTAATCTTCATTGTTTTTAGGGATTGCAACATTTTAGTCCTTGTAATTTTGAGTTTGTTTAAATTCAGTTAGCAAGTTGTTGGATTTGTTACATTTTGGTTAGTTTGTTACAAGTTTCACATATTTTGTCCTTGTAGTTTACTGATTTACACTTTTAGTCCCTAGACTTGTTAAAATTTACATTTCAAGCATTTATCTTTCCTAGAATTTACATTTTCAGTCCTTTAAGTTTCATATTTTACATTTTGAATATTACTTGAATAAAAACTTGGTATTTGCAAAATGTTTTACATATAAGTAGGTAATATTTTTCCGTTTTGCAAGGCTTTGTTGAATTAGCAAATAGAATATCCAAACAAGATTAACATCCAAAAACAGTTAAAAACCCGATATTGGTTGGACTTTCAATTAGCAAGAACTGAGAAAAAATGAACTGCATTATACACAATTTCAATGGTCCTATTAATTAAATTTAACTTAGATTATAATAATTATTAATATAATTATTCATGGTATAAGTTACATGTTACATTTAATTAATTTAATTAAGAACTTAGCTTAATTATTTAATTACATTTTAATCATGGTTTAATTAAATTAATACTATACTTTAATTTAATTATATAATTATTAGTTAAGGTAAAGTTTTATTAATATAATCATGTTATATTCTTAATTAATAATTACTTATAAACCATGTATTACATTATTAATTAATAATCTTTATGTTAAGACTAAATTATTTAATTATTAATTAAGTTTACTATATATGACATTTATATAATCATGACTTATAAAATATGCTTATTAAACATTAGCTTATATCATATGCTTATTAAATAAGCTTATTACAATTTACGCAAACATACTATTTATAGAAACATACTATTTATACAAACTTTCTATTTTTGGAAACATACTAATTATGGAAACTTTCTATTTTTGGAAACTTACTATTTATGAAAACTTACTATTTTTGGAAAGTTGCTATATATATATATATATATATATATATATATATATATATATATATATATATATATATATATATATATATATATATATATATATATATATATATATATATATATATATATATATATATATATATATATATATATATATATATATATATATATATATATATATATATATATATATAGAGAGAGAGAGAGAGAGAGTTAGGATCAAATAAGAAGATTACGTAAAATGAGAAGAATGAGAAGAAACCACAGCCACACATTTCAGATGCATCTCCCCTTAAAATTCTCCTTCCTTTGTGGAATTTGTGGTCAATATTTCTTCTTATTCTTCTCATTTTAATTTTTCTTTTTACTGGATCCTTACTCTATATATATATATATATATATATATATATATATATATATATATATATATATATATATATATATATATATATATATATATATATATATATATATATATATATATATATATATATATATATATATATATATATATATATATATATATATATATATATATATATATATATATATATATATATATATATATATATATATATATATGGAAACCTTCTATTTTTGGAAAGTTACTATATATTGAAACCTGCTATTTTTAGAAAGTTACTCGTTAAGAAACAACAAGTATAATAACACATAAAACATGAAATACGTTAATCAAGAACACATGAAACACTAATAAACACATGATAAAACATGAAACAGTAAAACAAGTCAAGAACATGTAAAACAAGTCAAGAACAAGTAAAGTAAACTATGAATCAGTAAGTATACATTAAACAGACAACTCATTCACGTCCTTTATTATGTAGCACTCGTGAAGTCGGAGTAGTTCTTCCGCTTTCATCTTCATTTCATTACTTGACATAAGGTACGGATATTCCGTCCTTCAGTAAGGACATTGCTTTCCTATGTATGTTAGGATTCCCCGTTTGCATCCATCTGTTTTCCCCAGTAGTTTACATAAAACTTTTCAGTAATTACTATGTTACCATTTTAAACTGCCTGAGCTATATATACGCATGACAATGTCCACCTAGTTATAGAGTTACTACAATCGTAACACTTGAGGCACCGGTTTTATGACTCTTCCGCGACGAGAGTGATTTTTCTCGGCGTCCCTTTCAGTTATTGGTCATTTTATCATTATCATGTGGGGCTTATGGGTGCATCCTAGTACATGTTTTGCAGATTACACGGTGACTGTGGTGTGTGCTCTACATCCGTCACATGGAGCTAATCCCTCCACCCAAACTATTATAATTAGAGGCAATCCCTCTAATTGCATGACGAGGTCACCCCTCTATGTATTCATGCACGTTGATACCTTCATGACCTATATGGGCTCTTAGACATTTAATATACAGTTTTATGACATAAACATAAGTCTTTTCAGATATAAACCAGTTTATAAAACATACTCCAGGTTTTCCAGGACTTACACATATTCCGCGACATTTTCATATTTTACTTATGTTTCAGTTATTCTTTTATGTCATATATCCGTTCACTGAGCGTATTGCTCAGCCGTATTTTCTTTCCATGTTCCCGTACGGCAGGTACTAAAGGACAGACTTAAGCAACCAAGAGTACGTGCATTAGGATGGAGTAGAGGTGGCAAATCTTGCCCATTTTGATAAATATGGGCACTTTTTGCCTATTTTCAAAAAAGGATGGGGCACTTTTTGCCCATTCTTTATTATGAATGGGCTAAACGGGCACACATGTACGAAACTTATGGGCATAATGGGCGCACATGTAAAATACTAATTAGACTACTTGGCGGATATTTTATATTTAATTTTTATCCTCGGCTTTTAAACAAGTATTTTTATTTTTTTAATACTACGTTTTTATTTGTTTTTTTCTCATTTTAGCTTGTTCCCGTTTTGCCCGTGCCCGTTTAGCCTGCGCCCGTTTGGCCTGCCACCCGCTTAGCCCGTCACCCGTTTAGCCCGCTGCTCATGCCCGCTCGCCCGCCCGTTTTGCCACCTCTAGGATGGAGGCTCAATTTGACTTCATTTCTTTTATGCATTTATATACTTCTGCTTTGCTCGACATTGTTTAGTCCTTTTTCCTATATTCTATACTTATGCATTGTGTGAGCTTATGTTTGGGACCGATGTTTGATTCCGGTTTTCCTTTATGGTCATTTATGTTTTAAGACATTTACCTTGCATGCTTGATGACACGTCCTAATTATCATGTAACGGCCCACTTGTCAAAGTGGGGTGTTACATAATGAATGAAGTATTTGTAATGTAGTATTTGAATTTAAAGAATAAAAAAATTGTTTAGGGGGGTTTCTGAAAATAAAAGGATCGATGGAAGAAAGTAGTATTATTTGATGTTATGCTAAGAGAGTTGTTTTGAAGTTGGTGTTATGTTGATGCGGCGTTGATGTGACGTGTGATGACGTATAGTCCCCAGCCGGGTCAGGAACCCGGCCCATGGGTACTACCCGTATCTGGCCCATCACGGATGGGTGGGAATAATGTCATTTAAGCTTATGGGCTTGGATGAACAGTAACCGCACACATGTGTGCGGCCCACGGCCCGGTGCGGGTGGCATAGGGTTAGACAGAATCATATTCTGTCTAGGAATAGGTTTACCCCAAAAGAGGAGGATATTCACTACCATAATTAGAAGATAACAATCATTCTAATTCTGGTAGCTATCCTTTCCTTAGGGCCGAAGTATCAGTGGCAGCCCACTAGGGTTCCACTGCCTATAAAAGGAACCTCCAAGGGTTCCAAAAAGGTATTACGTTCTATACTCTCAACTCACATAAAGCCCTAACCGATTACTTACTCTCACGCCGGAGTCTAATCGTGGGAAACACTCCCACGGTAAGCCTGACGTGTATTGTTTAGTGTGCACGATCCCAACCAAATAGTTCACTTGGTGCAGGAGCCGGAGCCCAGCCAACCCGAATTGAGCCTAATTCAGGTCTAGCAAGGATCACCCAACTTTTGCATCAACAAGTTGGCGCCATCCGTGGGATCCATTACACTAAGCTAGAGCAAAACCTCATCTTGAATTTCCAATGACGAAGGGGCATCCGCAAGTTAATCCCAGGAACACGAATCCTGGAAATCGGAAGTCCCAAGGGGAAGGGATACTCATCCCTAATCAATCCCCTAGCCGCCCTGCAGGCGGACCTGGTAACCGTGGTGGTTTTCAGCCCTTGGAGGTGACGAGTACGATCTCTATAACACCCCCACCTACTTCAACCCTGGATAACCCTGATCCAGGAAGTGCGCCCAATCCTCCTAACAAGGAGCCGCGTAGACCATCAGTGGAGGAGGAAGTAGAAGTCCAACCCCTCAGCGAGGAGGATGTCACTCGAATTCTTACACAGAACTTTGAGAGGATCGTCCCAGGGATTGCATCAAGGTTGAATCTAGGGAGGAACCTCCAATCTAGACTCAACTTTGGCGACACCGGACCAATCACCTCTTCCCAAAATCAGAGGAAAAGGAAAGCCCGGCCTCAGGAGCGGGGCATCTTCGAGGAATGTGTTCGAGCGCATAGGAGATCGCCTCATGCAGGAACTAATGCAGCCTCGAGAAAGGGGAGATAGGTCTGACGGTTCGCCCGAGCGACCAGATCGAGAGCTGGCCAAAGCCACCCGCCGCACAAGCGTGTGGGATAGGATGGACGCTGGGAAAAAGGCTCCCGACTCGTCTTAAAAAAGTGGTCCTCACCCGAGGGATGGGGAACCACCCCCGTCTCCAGACCCATCAGGGGAGGACTCAGATGACAATTCGCCTAAGCGTCGCCGACCTAGGCGTACCCCTCCACCGATGAGTATTATGGTGGCCTTTATTATCGAGATGTAGAAGCGGAGGATCTTTCCCACCCGTGGTGTGAACCATGGGATGACCCTAGGCTCACCCGGCCATGGGCGGATCCCAGGGAAGACCCATTCACCCTTCGCATACGAAACTACTCCGAGGACACCAAACGTCGCATGCCGGCGTGTGTCAAGACCTATGATGAAACTGGTGATCCGGATGATCACCTCAAAATATTCGATACGCAGGCTAAAATTGAGCGATGGCCCATGCCTATATGGTGCCAAATGTTCAATTCAACCCTGATCGGCAATGCCCGTGACTGGTTTGAGGGACTCCCTCCGCGAAGCATTGATAGTTTCACGGAACTACGCACTGCGTTCAAGAATAATTATAATCAGAGGAAGAAGTATAATAGGGATCCAGTCTCATTGGCAACTGTCAAACAACGGCCGGGGGAGTCCACAGAAGCCTTCACTGAACGCTTCAATGATGAGTGCACACGCACAAAAAAATGCCGGAACTCCTGAAAATCTCTGACTACATGCACGCCATAACAGACATGGAATTGATCAGGCGTCTCAATGACAAGCGTCCAGAGAGATATGATGACCTCATGGAAAGGGTCAGAAATTTCATAAAGGGAGAAATAGCTGTGGCCGCGGCTTACCCATCCAGAGGAAATGGGTACCGGTCAAACGACCAGTCTCGAAGACAGTCGGCCGGTCAAGGCAATCAGAACAATAGCAAGGGCTCAGACTATAAGAGCCAGAACAAAGGAGGACGGTCGGACGATAAGTTTACCCCCCTAAAGATGTCCTACCAGGAGATCTTGCTGACGGAAGGGGCAAATTTTCCAAGGCCTCCCCCAATGACAACTCCGCCGGACCGTCGGCAGGGAAATCGCTTTTGCGAGTTCCATAATGACAAGGGCCATGGTATAGAGGAGTGTATCCAGCTCAAGAAGCACATTGAGTCACTGATCAAATCAGGTAAACTCAAGCACTTAGTTAAGGATTGGAAGGATGGAAAAGACAACAAGAAGTATGATAAGAAGGATCCCCAAAAGGACAAACCTTCGACCATATACTTGATCCAATCTAGACAACGCCACACGAGGCAGAAAGTTGGCCAAAAATTTTCACGCGGCAGGGAAATCTCATTCCCTCCCATCACAGCTAGCGATGTGATTGATGCGCCTCTCACTATTGAGATAAGCATTGGAACACACAATGTTCGTCGCATGTATGTGGATGGAGGGTCGTCAGCAGAGGTACTGTCTGAACACTGTTTCGTGCAGTTACGCCCAGAAATAAGAAGCCAATTAGTACCGGCCACGGTGCCGCTCACTTGCTTTAGTGGAGACACTATCTGGCCGATAGGGCAACTGCGTCTGCTTGTAACCATTGGGAATGAGGAACACTCCACTACGGCGTGGATGAACTTCATGGTGATACGCTCACATTCTCCGTACAATGGGATCATAGGCAGACCAGGTATTCTGGCTATACGGGCGGTACCCTCCACGGCACACGGAATGATCAAATTCCCTGTTGAGGGAGGAATCGTCACCATTTACAACACAATCGTACCAGCATCCGAGTGTCACACCGTGACAACACCGGCTCCACCTGTTCCCCCTAAGGATGGATCACCACCTCCCAATTGGAAGGTGGCAATTCATCCTGACTACCCGGAACAAGACATATCCATAGGGGGGCGCTCTCGGATAGCGGCAAAAGGGCCATGTGCTCTCTCTTAAGCGCAAACCTATATATATTCGCATGGGAGCCAAAGCATATGACAGGCGTGCCACGCGCGATAGCAGAACATAAGCTCCAGATCCGCCAGGGGTACCAACCCATCAAGCAAAAGAAGCGCGGTCAGGCGCCTGAGTGCAGCCAAGTGATATTAGAGGAAGTACGGAAACTAGTGGACGCAGGTATCATGCGCGAGGTATACTACCACGAGTGGTTATCCAATCCGGTCATGGTCAAAAAACATGACGGAAGTTGGCGCATGTGTGTGGATTTCACGGATCTGAACAAAGCCTGTCCACAGGATTGTTACCCGTTACCGGAGATTGACTGGAAGGTGGAATCCCTGTGTGGATATCCCTTTAAGTGCTTCTTAGACGCATATAAAGTATATCACCAGATCCAGATGGCGGAGGAGGACGCAGAAAAAACGGCGTTCCATACAAGTCAGGGCGTATATTGCTATACGAAAATGCCGTTTGGACTAAAGAACGCCGGTGCTACATACCAGCGGCTTGTGGACAAAGCTTTTGAATCACAGATAGGCCGCAACTTGGAAGTCTATGTGGATGACTTAGTCATAAAAAGTCATACGGAGGATGCACTTCTCCGGGATGTCCAAGAGACATTCGATACACTAAGGAGGATTAACATGAAGCTAAATCCAAAGAAATGCACTTTTGGGGCAACAGAGGGAATGTTCCTTGGGTACATGATTGATCCAAATGGTATCAAACCTTGCCCAGAGAAAACGGACGCAGTGATACAGCTGCCATCCCCTCAGACACGGAAGGAGGTGCAATCCTTAAATGGGAAACTGGCCGGGCTAAATAGGTTCCTATCCAAATCCGTAGAGAAGTCATTACCCCTATTTAAGACACTCAAGAAGTGCATTAGGAAGGGAGACTTCCGGTGGACAAAAGAAGCCGAGGAAGCTTTTGGCCAACTCAAGCAGCACCTTGCATCTCTCCCTATGCTAGTAGCTCCCCGGCCAAAGGAGGAACTCATTATGTATCTCTCAGCCACTCATGGCGCAATAAGCGCGGTACTCATGACAGATAGAGATACAGTGCAAACTCCGGTCTACTTCATAAGTAGAGCATTACAAGGGCCGGAGCTGAATTACTCCTCTATGGAAAAATTGGTGTTGGCACTAGTGTTTGCTACAAAGCGGTTGCGCCGGTACTTTCAGGCGCACCCAATTGTAGTCATTACGGACCAACCAATTAAGCAGGTCATTTCAAGACCGGATGTGGCAGGGAGGCTACAAAAATGGAGCATCTTTTTGGGGGAGCACAATATATCCTATAGGCCAAGGACGGCTGTGAAAGGCCAGATCTTGGCAGATTTCCTGATTGAGAAGCCGGATGAGGAAGGGCCAATCGTTAAACAAGACGAGACTCCAACAGAACCATGGGTGTTATTTACGGACGAATCTTCGTGTACGGACTGGTCTGGGGCTGGTCTCATCCTCACAAATCCGGAAGGAATGGAGTTCACGTACGCCCTCCGTTTTGAGTTCACGGCCACCAACAACGAAGCGGAATATGAAGCATTAAATGCGGGTTTAAAAATCGCCGCTAGAATGGGAGTCTGCAACCTTGCGGTCTACGTGGACTCACGGCTGGTTGCGAACCATATTCTAGGTGGATATGTGGCTAAGGAGGACAACATGGTCAGATACTTGGAAAAAGTCAAGTCACTAATCACGGCTTTCAGCAAGTTTTCCATGAAGCAGGTGCCAAGAGGCGAGAACAAGAAGGCGGACGCTCTTAGCAAGATCGCATCCACAAGCTTCGCTCACTTGTCCAAACAAGTCTTGGTGGAAATACTCAAGGAGAGATCTATAACAGAAGGGGAGGTCGCTACTATAGTTGAGGAGGATGGACCTACATGGATGACCCCGATTATCAACTATTTGAATAGTGAGACCCTTCCGGACGAGGAAAAAGCAGCGCGGCGCATTAGAAGGAAGTCGCAACACTTCAAACTCCGAGAAGGTATTCTTTATAAGAGCTCTTTCTTGCAGCCATGGTTGCGGTGTGTTGGACCACGGCAGGCTACCTATGTAATCAGTGAAATACATGAAGGGTTGTGCGGCATGCACGCAGGTCCGCGATCCGTGGTAGCTAGAGCCTTACGGACAGGATATTACTGGACTACCATGCACAGGGACGCGCGCGACATGATTCGCAAGTGTAGTGATTGCCAAGTGCATAGACCAGTGCCACGACACCCGCAGCAGGAGCTTACACCTATCACGTCCCCATGGCCATTCTATAAATGGGGAATCGACATCGCAGGACCATTTCTTGTAGCTGCGGGGGGAGTTAAGTTCTTGATTGTCGTGATGGACTACTTCACACGATGGATAGAGGCCAAGGCAGTCAAATCCATCACAGGCAAACAAGTTAAAAAGTTTGTTTGGGAGCATATTGTGTGCCGCTTTGGCCTACCAGGGGAAATCATCTCGGACAACGGTAAACAGTCCGCGGATAATCCATTCAAGGACTGGTGTGCATCATTGAATATCAAGCGACGCTTCGCATCTGTTAAGCATCCGCAGACAAATGGCCTCGTGGAACGAGCAAATAGAAGCTTGGGAAATGGCATCAAGGCGCGTCTGGATGAACGAAGTGCCAAATGGGTCGATGAGTTACCACATGTGCTATGGGCGCATATAACTATGATCAAAACAGCCAACGGAGATACTCCATTTGCATTGGCCTACGGCATTGAAGCTGTTATACCAGCAGAAATAGGAATGCCTACCATTCGCACGGCGGAGGTTAATGTCGTTGCGAACGACGAGCAGCTGCGAATCAACCTGGATCTGTTGGAAGAAAAAAGGGAGATAGCAGCCATCAATGAGGCTAAGTCCAAGGCTAAAATGAAGGCTTATTATGACGCCAAGGTCAAAGGTGTTTCTTTTCGACCGGGAGATTATGTCTATCGTGCTCAAAAAAGTCGAGCGGAGAATACAGGAAAGCTGGGCCCTAAGTGGGAAGGACCGTATGAAGTCACGGAAGCCTTGGGACGAGGCCCGTACAAGTTACGTGACATGGATGGCCGCGACCTAGAACGCACATGGAACATCTCCAATCTCAAAAGGTGCTATCTTTGAAAGCTACGGCTTCCGCATGGGTGCTTCGCTATATGTGGCTTTAATGAAGAACCATGCGGTCTATCTGTTTTTCTTCTTATGTTTTGTTTAGATTCCTTTTTTGTTTTTTAGGACTTATCATTCTTGTTCAAACAAAAAATGTAAACGTTCTAATAAAATGCCGTGGCGCCTAGCTAGCTCCACGGCTTGTTTCGTGCAAATCATTTTTTAGATTTTTGTCAGTCATATGAATTTTAGTTGTTGTTATAGTATGTCATATTTCATTCGTATGCATTCATTCAAATTACTGTACATGTACTATACGCCTCCAGGCGGGGTAAGAGGATTAAGTGAACCTACTAATTCAACTTGCCGCGTAAGAGGGATGCAACCCCAGCCGCACGGATCATGTATCCTTACTAGACACCTTGCTCACAAGACGTTGTGGTAAGTTTCGTATGCCGTACTCATGCAGTGCTCCGCATAGTAAAGACGCACGTCGCACGTCGCATGTCTAGTAAATTATAGGCTTGTAAGTATTTTCCTTTTTTGTGTAAGACGTGACATGTCATGCAGTATTGGCATACAATGTTCAAACAAAATGAAAATACACAAGTTTCAAAATAAATAACAAAATGGCCGTGGTCATCACGGACTTCCATATAAAAGGCAGTCATTTCACATATGTCTTAGCCGTGTACATGCACGGACAAATAAAATTACAAATGTTTACACCTGATAAATTACAAGGGGTAGGAATTCCCCTATGTCCTTCTTCCCTTCTTCAATCAGAGCACGGAGGACCTCCCTACGAGCATCCTTCCCATCCTGGGCCTTGACCGCAATCGCATCCGATGCTTCTACAAGCAGTTTCTCACCTTTCATCGTTTTGGAGGCGGAATCATAAGTGGCCAAGGTCAAAGGGATGGGATCCGCAGTAAGCCGGGACATTATTGCCTCGTTTGGAGCGTCTCTAAGTGTCTCAAGCTCATCCAGGAGAGGGTGTTGGATTTCCGCCAAGGCATTCATGGACGCGGTCATATTATCCGCGGCTGAGGGATTATGGTAGGGATGCTGCATGATGTCTTCATTTTTGCCTATCAGTTCTGCAGCTTTGACCAAACCCTCATGTCTACCACGGTCGATTCCATCGGATACGACCCCGGCGAATGCCTGCAGTAGGTGTGGAGCTTCCAGGGCCCTGCTCACAGCAAGTCGCAGTCCTTGCCCAATTATCCACCTGCGTCCAGCTATGGCGGATAGCAAGGGAGGACATAGTCTTTCAGCACAACTTATGGGCATCTTGTTCAGCTTCTCATCCGTTGTGGCAGCCTGCTCTTCCAGGTTGGCCCGCGCCTGTGTCAGCTCATCCTTCAGCGCATCACGCTCTTGGGCGATGTTGAAGGATTGTACGGTCACGACCTTGGTAGAAGCTTCGGCCGCAGACATCTGCATATAGAACTTTGAGTTATTACAAGGATATATACTTTTTTGGGTCTAATAAATACTCAAGGTTTAAGTATATGTACAAAAGTTTCGAAAGTGTACCTTCTCATTTGATGCGGCTACAAGGGCTTCGAGCTCGGCAATACGTTTTTCTCGGGTGTCAGCGTGATGAGCTTGCTCTTTTACCGTCGCCTCGGCTGTCACCAGCGCTGCCTGCAAGGACGCGATGGTCTTCTCGTTCTTCACGACCATTGCCTCACGGCGAGCTATCTTTTTATCGGCCCGATTCACATTTGCAAGGGCCTTGATCAAGCGGTGCCTTAAAGAGGCTCCCACCGTCACTTGGTGTGCGGATGACACGTCGAACTGCTCCAGAAGGGATTCATGATCCAACTCGTCTAAATCTTGTGCAAGGGCTGGCGGGGTGATGTGCTCAATGAATTCTGAACACTCGGATTCCGCCTCCAACCTTGTCAGGCTTGAGAGGTTCCATGCTAAGCGCAAGCTATCTTCTGGCCCTTCGGGGTGGGGTTCCTTGGCGTGTGTCGCAGCAGGGGGTGGGGGTTTGTTAGTTGGTGCGGGGGATGGATTCCTCTCCACTTCTTCCTCCTGTGCTACGACCAACGGATTAGCCCTGTTATTGACATGGTAAAATTAGTCTAAGCATTATATATTTCACAAAGTATAGTGACGCGACTAAATATTTGAAGGATACTTACGTGGTATCAATGGCAGGGTCTGGGCCGGGAGGAGCTACGGCGCTCACGGGCGTAACTCGCAAGACTGGCTCTCCCATGTTCGGGGTGGAGTCGGCCTGAGCAGTCGCAGTACCACTCCCCTCTTGGTACTGCGGATGATCCTTCCTCAGTTTCTTTAGGGGAGCATTCGCGGCCCCGGCCTCATCCCCTATTTTCTTTGCCACCCTCCTGGTGGTCTTTCTCTTCCTAGATGTGAGTGGGGCGGACCCGGACGCTTGAGTGGTGTCTTCATTGGGATCATTTTCCTCTTCCTGGTTGGTCGCGCCCCCCTCCAACAATAGTTCTCCACCATCTTCATTATGGAAGTCCAATGGGGACTTCTCAATGATGGGCTCCCCTTCATCTGATCTGGGCTCGGACGTCTCTTCGAGCGGCATGGTGCAGTCAACGGTCGCTTCCAACAGGGGGAGCTCATTCTCCTTCAGAGGCCGGAATCCTTCGGCCACCTTCATTGGGTCGCCCTGGCGGATTAGTCAGTGTAGGTTCATTTCTGCGGACATTTATAAGTATATGGGTTAGTAAAGTTCTACAAATATGCATGACAATTCAAATCTACGAAGTATAAATAGACCTACCCTCTCCCTGTTCCGTCAGGAAGCACGAATATAAGTCATCCCTCCCAAAGTAGCGGCGGCTTATTCCTACTAAGCACAGAAAGTGTTCCGGCAACCCTCTATGGAATTCTGTGCGGTGGGTATCTAGTGTTTTTAAGTCTTTGCTGCTATAGTCTTTGGCTTTGGGCGGATAGTCTTTGGGTGCTTTGGTTTTGAGTACGAAAGGAGTAGGGAACACCTTCTCATCTACAAAAAAGTAATGGTCGTACCAGTTCTTAAGGGAGTCTAGAGGCTTCCTATACGTCATAGGGCATTCCCGGGTCGTTTTTTAAACGACAGCCACCCATTCACTAGCTGGGGGAAGTAAAAAGCCCTAAAAAGGTTCACGGTTGGGGTTACTCCGCAGGTATGGCATGTAATTTCAAACTGGTTGATTTTACACGCCCCTATGCAGTGAAGCTGGGTTATGTGGAAGTCATAATACAATAGTAGGTCTACCAAGAATTTCGACAGGGGGATACGGTAGTTGGCCGAATCAAATAGGCGCGTGTACACGCCTATTTTCCCCGTCGGTGCATCCGTAATCGCCTCACCTTCACCTGGATAGATGGGGTGTACGCTTTCGGGTATGTAATACTTCGACAGAAAGTCGATGTATTTTTCCGCCGACATCACGTTAATGACATCCGTGATAAGTGGGTCGTCCTTTACCATGTTTTATAAAAAGGTTTTAAAGGGCGTGATGATCTAACCTGCGGCGGAGGAAATCCGTGGAAAAGAAGGCAAAGTTTTAGAAGTAGAAGCTTGAAAATAACAATGGCGGAAGGAAGGGGAATTGTGTGTGTAACAAACACACATACCAACTCTTATATAGGGTTGCCTCGGTTTCCGAGGTAACGTGGATGTTCGACACGTGTAGGCCACCACTCCTATCCAACGGATAGGATTTCTGACACTTCTGCAAAATCAGAGGGGGCCCATGGGTCACTTCTTGGCAGTTTTACGTGGCTCAATGGTGGGCATTAATGGTGCACTTTTGCAGACGTGCGGCTGGAAAGTTGACTACCATTAATGTTTTTATTCTTGTGTCGGGATATGCGGCTCTTACGTAAGACCGTATTTAAGGCTGCATTTAATTTGTCTCGGCCGTTACGTGCGGCTGAGGTGCTATTAGAATAATATTCCTAGTACGGGCAGCCACGTGCGGCCATAGCAAAGTTTTCTGTATTTTTCATTCCCTAGGTCTTCTTTTGGTATGTCCGGAGAGCATCTTGGTAGTCTAGAGGTTACGCCTACGGCTGTAACAACTAGACTGGAGGGACATGATGACGTATAGTCCCCAGCCGGGTCAGGAACCCGGCCCATGGGTACTACCCGTATCCGGCCCATCACGGATGGGTGGGAATAATGTCATTTAAGCTTATGGGCTTGGATGAACAGTAACCGCACACATGTGTGCGGCCCACGGCCCGGTGCGGGCGACATAGGGTTAGACAGAATCATATTCTATCTAGGAATAGGTTTACCCCAAAAGAGGAGGATATTCACTACCATAATTAGAAGATAACAATCATTCTAATTCCGGTAGTTATCCTTTCCTTGGGGCCGAAGTATCAGTGGCAGCCCACTAGGGTTCCACTGCCTATAAAAGGAACCCCCAAGGGTTCCACAAAGGTATTACGTTCTATACTCTCAACTCACATAAAACCCTAACCGATTACTTACTCTCACGCCAGAGTCTAATCGTGGGAAACACTCCCACGGTAAGCCTGACGTGTATTGTTTAGTGTGCAGGATCCCAACCAAATAGTTCACTTGGTGCAGGAGCCGGAGCCCAGCCAACCCGAATTGAGCCTAATTCGGGTCTAGCAAGGATCACCCAACTTTTGCATCAAAAACGTGTATTTTTTGGTGTTATGGTGCTGTGTCACCTTATCTCTTAGTATATAAAGAAATATTTAAAATGGTTCTTGGCGGGAATAGTTAATGTCCATTGGTTCTATTACTAGCTCGATAAAATGAAATTTTAGTTTATTTTTTTTTCGATTATGAATGTTTTTTTAAATTGTCTCCCACTCGAAACTCAAAATGCTTCCCACTCAAGTCTAATATTTAACATCCTAACGTAACGAGAGTTGATTTGCATACTTTAATTAGTTATTTGCACACTCAAATTATGTGTGTTGTGACAATTATATCCTTAACAATTATACAATTTATTAAATTATGTAAGGATATAAATGGCAAAACACCTAACATTTAGAGTATGAAAATAACTTTTGACAGTGTGCAAATCATTAGTTTAACTTTATAAATCCTTCATTTATAAGTAAGAATACTCGTTTTTTTGTTTTAATATTTATCTTTTTCACTTTGATATTGTCAGAAATTCCACAACCTAATATTCTGTTTCCGCCACTGGTGAACAGTCATAAATTTTGCAAAGGCATCAGCCACGGTTATATGACAGACCTGTCGCAAATTACACTCTTTAACGCACATGATTGTTCATTTGCTACCCCTTAGATCTGCCACACGTGCGAGGGTCATATCCCTCGAAGGTGACACTCCAAAAGGGCCTAGTCAGATTAGCTTAGACGAGTGTGCACGTGGCACCTACTTGTAAACCCAATATAGCTTAACCTAACATCTCTTTGGCGATATTGACTAGACTGTGTCCAACTTATATTAACATCTAATTTTTAATTAATGAATCATATGCGTGCTAATGTCTCAAATTTTTTTCACAGTTTTAACCTACGACGAGTAGGAACTTCAGCCTTTAATGAAATGTCATGAGATATATAACCCTTTCTACACATTAAGTACATGAGAGCTAATTCAATTGCCAAAGATTATCAAAGCATCAATTAACGTTGATAAGCATCAAGTTGTAATAAGAATGATCATCTACTATAAAGTTCACATATTCTGGAATCGGTCGAACTGTAGAGTTCATAAATATGTATTATTGTATCGTATTTAACAGGTTTCCATTTATTTAAATGAGCAAAAGAGAAACCAATTTCATCAAAAGGATACCTATACAGCATATATAGCACTATTATTGTGGTGATTTAAGCTATAGTTTAATTATATATATATCTAACGAGTCAAAATCTTTTTACGACAACCGTTGAGAGACTTTAATATTGAGGATTAAATTATCGATGGGATGGTGGAGATTCTCCGAGAAGAAATGAAGTGAAGAATGCAAGTGATTCACTTGGTTTGAATATAGGCACTGCGTGACCGGCTCCTCTAAATGTTGCGAAAGTTAGTCCTTCATATTCTTGAACCCAACCGCCAACCTAAACAATATATTCCAATCATAACAAAAAACGGAAAGAGACACGATTTAAAAAAAGTTATAAGAAGTTGGAGCGAGAATTACCTGCTTTTGATTGTACCATGGCCTCCATGCCTTAGTTATAGGCAAGCCCAAGGAGCTTAAGCTGTATCTAGTGGACAACACAGGTACTCTTCCATCAGTATCTCCGCTGTCAACACCAGATGAACAACAAAACAAATATTGATCATAATTCATAGATACACACAAGCTCTTCAAATATTAGGTAAGAATCAGGATTAATCACTTACCTGTATACCCAAATCCTAAGTTTTGCATCAATAAGTTTCTTGTATATGGGAAGAACTGAACCTTTGGTTTGTTTCCAGCCATCGAATACGTCCATACTGCAGGATAAAGATCATGACAAGTTATGTGATCCTTACTGACTATTTCAACTCATTTATATGAAAACATATCTACTGCGTAAAATATAAACAGGGACCTAACTATAGAGCTGGTTAAATCTGTCAAACATAAGTTAATTAATTACGAGTCTCTCATGTTTTCTTATTAGACAAGGCCTTATTTTTTTAAAAAGTGCAAAATAATTTTGTATCATACTTGTACATTTATTGTTAAAATTCTAAAATATGGACAAAAAAGCGTCGGTGCGGGTATTCGCCAGCACACCCACACGACACACGTGTTACAACCTATGCGACCTTGGTGCACCAAGGCTCGTCGTTTATGAAATGATTGAGGAGGGGCATCAGCCATTACATGTATCAAAAGATGTCAGATTTTCCTCATGACTATGAGCATGTGACCTTTTCGTCACTAAGGGCCACACCATGTCGTACCATGCCCTGGCCGTTACATGGCTCACCCTTAGCTTAAGTTCCTATAATAGACAAGGTTTCAAACATAGTTAAAGAAACATGTATATATTACTTGCAAATGCTCCAGTTCTTGAGTTGAAGGCCATTGCTAACATGAAGAGCCTTTTGAACCTCCGGTTTATTGTAGTAACCCTTTGCATAATCATCAAGGCAAGGATCATAACCACCAAGTATTCGAGGCATCTAAACAAAAGAAAAAGTAAATTCATTACCATGAATTACAGTGATAGTATTTACATTTTTTATTGAAAGCTAATAAATTAGTGGGATATTCAATAAACCAATTCTTACCATATTTGATTTGGTCTTTTTGAACATGACTGCTAGTGCTTTGTTTTCTGAGTATGCTGAGTTGGCAATACAAACGGATGTGTAGAGGCTGTAGATGTCGATCTCTTTATATTGTCGCAGAACTTCATCCACAGCCTGGGTGCAATCATGGTTGCCCCAAGTATCATTACTGTCGAAATCACACGAAGCTCTGATGGTTTTGTGAGTTTCATCTGATACAACTGCATGGCTCCAAGCATAATCAACCAGACCTCTCCAATCCTCAGCATCACTTGTTTCAGGATTTCCCAACTGCGTTTACCAAAATAAATGATAGTAATGTGCAAAACATTTCATAAGAAATAAAATAGTAGCAAAAGATAAAGTATAAGAAAAAACTTAAAAGATGCATGCAACTTAAGTGATTAAGATACCAGTATTCCTTTGAGATTGATTAACATGGAAGGATCCTTATTTCTTTCATATATAAGACCGGCAAGTTCTGGCACATACTTTCCTGCATAAAATAATGTAGATTTGTCATGCCTGAAAACATTTAGATGAAAGATTGGTGGAATTTGATCCAAATTTGTTTATACCTGCATAGCTCTCTCCGGCAATATAAAACGTTCTTGTTCGATAAGACGGAAACTTTATGAACCAGTTATGCAGGAAGGTATAAGTGTCGTTTGCTGATATAATATTAGGAGTAAAAAAATCAGTTTCAACCACCTAGACCATCAACTCACATATTATATAAGCATATGTGTGTGTATAGCTAAAAGTATAGGTTTGATGATAAGTGGATTCACTCCTAATGTTTCTAATCATGGTACTTGACCTTTGGTGAACCATCATTATCAAAAACATAAAAGATTCACAACATTATTTAAGAATGAGTAGTTTTGGACAGAAAGTTCAATGTAATGATCATATAAACATGTATGTTCACATAAGTTATTCGAGCTATCAGTCTAAACTTATGTTGGTCTTTTTTTCGTATTTTGGCAGCACCATAAAACAGATCAAAGAGTATATCACTGTGTAGCAGATACATACATAAATGTACACAAAAACACACACAAATGTATATATGTACACACGCATACACACATATATTATACTCGTATATGCTAAAAGTGTCCATAACATTTACCAGTGAAATCGTCTCCTAGGTTTTCATAATCACTAGTTGTGTTGGAGTAAGAAAATCCAACTCCAACAGGAGATTCCAGGAACAACATATTGGCTTCTGCACCATGAATTAACAAATTTCAAAAGATGCCCAAGGAGGAACATATATGCTTCATTAAATAATTGAAAACAAATTCAAAACTAAGCAAGTCAAATAACAATGCATACCTCTATTCCACGAGTAAGGATTTAACTGAAGGTCGTTTCCATCTGTACCAACAATAAACGGCCCTATCTCTTGTGTAGCTCCATATCCCACTGAAGAGCATCCGGGACCTGAAACACGTAATCTTTTGTCACCAAAATGGACAGCAAGAGAATCAAACTCCAAACTAATAACTTTCCAGGACGAAGTGGGTGAATTAGATACAGCAATAATTAACAGTGCCCTCCCACTCAACACTTCTCATTAGTTTAGTTAATTATGTGAAGAATATCTACCTTTACAATAATAACTTTGATCTTAAAAAGCTTATTTCTTTTATTCCTGCATGGGACTTAATTTATTAAAAAAAAGAGCATCTTCAGAAAGAACCTTACCATATCTCTTAATTCTTTATAAAGATATGTTCCGATAAAAAAATGCATAGGTTTTGTGTAAAGACTGTAGTGAAAATCTGAAACCAGGTATCAAGAAGAAGATAATCACATTTTTTGCATGGAGCTTGGTTATTATAAGAAAAAATAAAAACTGGATCGAGCAGTAAAATACAATAATATTTATCAGCATGACAGAGATTTTAGTGACTTATTTGCTTTTCGTTTTACCTCCGTTAAGCCACATCACCAATGGCTTCTCATCTGGGAGGGTCCAGGCTTCATAAAACCAATAAAACAGTGCTCTTCCATTTTGTTCATTCACCGGCACATATCCAGCATAGTGTTTGAAATCTACGTTAGACTGACCAGGCAGGTTGGTAACAAGGTCATCATTTTTCTGAATATTTGATTTCTTTTCATTGGACCATTGTCCATGCCTAGCAAGTACAAAAGTTATCTCACATAACAATAAAGCAAGACTTGTATACAAAAGTGCTGTCGTCACTTTTAGAATGAGAGCCATAAGGATCATAAAACAAGCTAGCCAAATACAACTTTTTTCTTGCTAAAGGATAAAGGAAACAAAGACTCGCCATCTATTTATAAAGATTAAGGGGGTAAAGGTAACAATCAGATATTAGTGAAAAGGTGCCATGTGGGAATTTGTCTTGTGTAGAGCTTTTTAATTGTATAAACCCATTGTGCAGGCTCCATAAAACTAATTAGTGCAGATTGTAGGACCACATCACGTGACACAATGTTGATAAAAACATGACAGCATATGGTCTTTAAAACCTTTGATTAACATACTTATAAGAGAATATATGCTGCCTAAGTCTGCATCAAAACACAATAATGCCTTTTCAGGAAGATCTACTTCTAACACACGGCTTTCTAGTTTACAGTAAAAGATGAGTAGGATATTGTTAATTATTCACCGCTGACTCTGAAAGTGCAAACATGGCATGTCATCCATTCTCTGGTGGGTGGGTGGGGTGAAAGAGTGGTAGTGGTTTTATTGGGTGAACCAAGAGACATGTTACATTTGATCACTTTTACTTGAATGTGTAGATGGAACAACTAAGGAGTACAATTTTTTATTAGGAAAACGATTCTATATTCTGTCCTTCATACTGCCATATGTTGGCCAAACAACCAACTGGTGAATATGGCCCCGTAGCGAATTAGGCTTTATGCTTAGTGTAAGGCCAAAACTCCAACTTTTCCCATGCCCCATCAGGGTCTTTCACTATCAAATAAATATAAATATAGAAACATAGCAATAGAGCCTTTTACTACACTAACTAATAGCATCAATATACACAAGAAAGGTAGAAATTTAGTTTCAGAAATGACCTAAATAAACAGTAAGTTTTGAAACACTAACAAGAGAACTTGATGGAATATAAATGGGGACACTATTACCTTTATCATATACTCTCAGTAATCAGTTACAGACACGTTATAATTTAACTGTCAACTGGTATTGGTTAAAGGTGATAATTAGAGTCATTTTCTTATAAACGGATCCCTCTGAGTCATCTTTTATCTCTAACGGGTCAAGTGGATTAAAAAAAAGTTAGCTGCAACGAAACATGCACAATGGGTCGGTAGTCGCTAAGTTGTACGTATTTAAAATGCCGGAAAGTAACATTCTATACTTTGTATTCCCAATAACTAATACAATGTTCGTAAACATGTTTGACACACTCACAAATTGTTTTTTAAATATCAAAAGTTTGGAGTAAAGAAAGTGTTTTTAATCAACCAACCCCAGCCGACCCGACCGGCCCACCCATTTCGACCCAAACCAAAAATACATTTTTGATCTATTAAACAACCGCCCAATATTGCCAGCTTTAGCATCCGCACATGGAAAGGAGATTATAGCCTGCAACCTCCAAGGTATTACCACCTACGTGACATGCCATATACCATTCAAACTATAAATGGTGCTCTCAGTCATTACACGTTCAGGTTTCCATCTTATTCTTCTTAGTGCACTTTTCACGCATACTATTGGTTTATGCATATGGATAGACCCACCTTGTCTCACCACTTGATCAGTCAAGGTTTTACAGGGGGGAATAAAAGCCTGTTTGCTGATAAGGATTGATGGCCTTTCCCATAATCTTTTTTAACAGTCCGAATATTATAGCGACTGCAATACACAAAATCATATTATTCTCTCATAGTACCGACGAGAGTTCTATGAGAAGGAGAAAACTGAGAGAAAAAGAGCACGTAAGATGAAAAGACTTGATGTTTATAGATTGTGGCGATTCGAATGGGTTTACTGAGTGGCGCAGGCAAAAAAAAGTTTGTATAGTCAAAGTGATGTTTACCCAAAAAAGAACTTGTTGAATGGTATCTAATCATCAAAGAGAAGACATTGAGCAATTTTGTGGTAGGAACTGTGGGTTTTACTATTTACTCTTAATTTTTGGCCATTAGAAGAGATGACAAAATAGAACGAAGTTAATTGAATTATGACATGGAGTCCAACTTATCTTAGTTGAACAGTGAGATGGAAATCATCTACAATATTCTTCACTTATTTTCTTTTGCTTATTTAACTTAGAATAGATGTATATCTACTCGTTTTTTCATCATACACAGAGTCAGGTATTGATCACGACATTCATATTTTTAGATATTAGCATTGTGTAGAAGTTTATCTTTTTAGGTCATTTGCATTCTTGATTAAGCACACCTAAGTGTGATAGGAAACGTGAGGTCTAAATCTATGCAAGGATAATGATGTTTAGGTACATAATCGATTATATCGCTATCATAGTTTCCTGGAATCATGTAAACTCCATCTTAAATAACTATGATGTTGATTGTTGACACAATGCATTTCCTATAGCTTTTTAGACAAATATTCGTGCACTAGAGTGAAAAAAATTAGTTTGTGGAAATTTAGTTGAACTGTTAAATCATCTAACATACATATTGTCATGGTGGTCTTTCTCAAGAAACTCAAAAATGTCTAGTCGAAAAGACTCGTCTTCAGCACGTAATTATGTAATGCTCAATAACTAAAAACACAGGTAAAACGTATAGTTTATGGCCATAAGCAGTTCCTTCTGTGAAGATTATTTTCGGATGTTCCCTGTTAGAAGACATTAGTACAACACTAAATAATCCTCTCTATGATTCCATGGCACGCAAAGTTCTTAATGTACAAACTAAAATTGAAGCACTGCACTTATCAAATAAGTTCAGTGTTATTTAAAAATTATCTCCCAAACATATACCAAATAATGGACAATGCATTTCTTTCAAGCCATTATGAATCCGTGACAAGAAACTTTTGTATTCAAATATGATTTTGTGGTCAGTATAATTCTTCAATCTAAATCAGTCAGCTACACAATCTAGTCACTAGCTGGGCATGTTTTTAAATCAATGGTTGACATCGGAACAGAGTGGCCAACAACGAGTGGCAGGCTGAAACCGAACATGCAAGGTAGTTAATTTCAGCCATTGATGTAATATCAGAATAATGACACAGAAAATTCACAAGAATGCATTTCAAAGCAATATAAAAAATTTAAAGTTTTAATAAACTATTATAAGGCATTGAGAATTGTATCTATTTTTTTCATGATTTATATGGATTTTTCCCAAATAAAGGGAAATTGAATATGTAATTAGAATGAGCATGTGAAAAAGCAGAATAGAACCCATGATCAACCCCCCACCCCCACCCCCCCCCCCCCCCCCCCCCCCCCCCCCCCCCCCCTTCCCTTTAGTACCTTAGTGTGATAAGCCAAATGCCACTAATGTTAAGTCAAATGTTGGATTTATGTTGAGTCCCATCCAGGCCTTTTCATGTTACAGTTTGAACATGACCTTTTACTATACCTAAAGGAACGTTCAAGTTACTACCAGACTGTAAGATCCTTAGCGCGTTTGGTACGAATGAATCGCAAAGAATGGAAAAACCACAAAGAATGGGAATAGAGAGAAAGAGAATCACCCGAGAAATAAATAGAGTATTCCATTGTTTGACATATGTAAGGAATAGAATAGTGGAATGGATCATAAATGGATTCTTGTGTTTGATATACTGAGATGAATAGAATAGTGGAATGGATCATAAGATGCAACTAACTATGTGTATTCATGTTGTTAATGAGGAACATCTTTATGATCAACGAAATATATCTTGCATTAGTACTTTTCTATTGCATAACCATAATTATAAAATATATATATATAATATTCATTGATGTATAATTGGATCTTAAATTGAGTTTATAGCAGATTTGGTTTTTTAGCCATTATATGGCAGAATATAGCATTAAGAACAAACAAAAATTAATTTTAATATCACTATATGATGATATGATATGTGAGCGTGGATATCAATTAATGAGAAAGAATTAGTTTGATTTGGATGTATCAACGAAGATGAATGGTTGTTAGATCAAAAGTCAGGCGCTAGAACGATGATGTTTATAGAAATATAGTTTGATTTGTATACAAAGTGCCAAGCACGTGTTAACTGGCTATATACTCCACTTTTGTTTTGCGAAGCTCCGTGTCCTACATGAGAATCAAAAAGAGAAACACCCTTTACCAAGGTTGTTAAAAGCGAGAAAAGCGCTCGCATAAGCGACAAAGCGAAGCGAAGCGACCCAAAACGCCTTGATCCTATAGAAGCGAGGCGTTTTACTAGAGCGAGTAAGGCGACCAGAAAGCGATCAAAAAGCGACCTAAAAGCGTTCGCTTCTGTGAAAAAACGGTTGATTTCTAGATCTAAAAATGGAGATCTGAAAATGGAGATGGTTTTTTTGGGAAGAAGATAAACACGGGGAGAGAGAAAGATATATTTAATGTGTTTTAAAGTACCCACTGATATGGGAGAGAGAAAATGTTTTTTTCTTGTTTTTCACAATTAATACCCTTTAAGTATTATCAATTTACATTATTAGTCCCCATTTAAGCATTACAGTAGATATCATTCTGCAAAGATGATTTCCTTAAAAAAATATATATTAAATGTAATCATTTATGATATAAAATGATTTTAATTTCTAAGATTTTTATACTTTTATCACTGTTAAAATGATTTTTTATATTGAAAATGGGGATTTTCAAGATAATTATGCTTTTAATCAATAATTGATTCATACTACACCACTATATGCATAAAGGATATTAAGTTAACTGAAGCGCTCGCTTTTCTCGCTTCTCGCTTTTCGCTTTAAAAAAAGACATGTCGCTTTAAGGTCGCTTTCGCTTTTAATTACCTTGCCCTTTACTAAAATTTGCATTCTTCCCTTTCTTTACTTTTTTTAAAGAATCAAAACAAGAGAATGAGAATGAAAAATCAGTCCCTAATTCCATTCTTTGAGCGCAACAAACACAGGAATTAGTGTCCTTTTTCATTCTTAGCTTTCCTTTCCATCCTACCAAACACCCCCTAAGAACTAATGTGAAAAGGGCACCCGCTCAATAACAAAAATTTATATACGTCAACTTAAACAGGGGTAGTCATGATCACGAGTGTCGGCCAATGGCCGCACATAACCAGATCCAACTTATAGAACTTCCATTTTTTTGAAGGTTGAGAAATCTATTCAACATTAGTATCTATGGGCAGAGTAATGGTCCATTGATATATTAGTTAGAAAGGGAGTTAAGTCAAATTACAGGCCTGCTAATGAATAAAATAATCCTACAATCCCTTCCAAAGTAACGAGGCATAAATTCGGTAAGTGATAGACCACTCAAATTATCCTAGTATGCATACCATTCGCTTTATGTTGGTTGTTTTAAATCTCATAAATTTTTGTTCCAATGATAAAGCTTAAAACCCTCTTTTTTTTAGTGGCCATCATTTCTTCAAACTACCTGATAGTTCATATTAGCTAGGCGGTTGCAGCTTATCAAATGGCAATGCTGTTTATAGCACATTGGCAGCGCAGATTAGGTATTACATAGTACCACCATTTGTATGAACCAACTTTTAATTATGGAGGCGTAGCATGTGCCTTACCAACCCCTCTCTAACATATTTTCTTTTCCTAACTTAACATTCTAGGTAATCAAACTAACAAAGATGGTTCATGATCAGAAGATTGTTAAATTTCTGAAGCTGTAATTAAACTGCATGGTTTATCTATCTGCATACCAAAAAGATGGATTTGCTAATGACTTGGTAACGTTACCACAATCATATCCGTTACATCCCTTAAGTCCAATTACGGGGCAAGTCCTACATGAATATCATTTATATACATCTATCCTACGAGTCCAATTAAGGTGCAGTTTCACAAAGCCATAGTGGACGGTCTGTGTTTTATTTCACATTGATAGACCTTCATTCCATTTATTAACTACTAGTAACTTAGGAGAAGATGGATTATAACACAGGATAACACACTTAATTAGTAGTTTGATAATGACTAAACTCCGGTCCAACTAGAATCATTTGTCTAGGTGATAGGGCATGGGTCAATGTAGGAAATTTGATTCTCCATGTGAATCAAGAACTACTAAAAAGCTTCTATACTATAGTATGTTGCATGCACAATATGGATGGTGACGTTAGTGCTTTCGTGTACTTCAACAGCCGTTTGTATCAGTCGTAGTTGGTAATGCAAAAAGCAACCACTAGCTATATGCCATTTCTATCTTAAATTTCCTACCATAAAGATTAATACTAATCAGATATAGATAATAATAGGTCTTCAAGTATATCTGGAGTAAGCAGTTGAATTTTAATATTTGGGCCTAACAAATTGATTTGGTGATATTTGGTCTTCATGTAATCATGTATATCTGGCAGTGTGCACAAATGATGTCTTAATCTGATACAATAAAGATAAAAGATACTTTTTACCAACTAGAAGAGTAAGGGAAATGTTATATCAAATAGGTGAAATCACAAGAAAAGGGTTAGACTGCTAAATCTAGAATTGATAGCACACGATCAGTGCACCCAAACATGACGAATCAACCATGCAAATTCAGATATGTCCCATTAGTAACATCATGTGTTCTAATCCACAATTTGATATACTGATGTAGAATACGAATATCAAAATTTAAATAGTTTATATCGGGTGGTCAAATTTGTACAGAGTTTTCTTCAACCATGACCACTTCCTGTCAAAAGTTACCGCAACTTTACTGAGATTCCAGAGAGATGAGATCATACAATTCCAAAGTTTTTAAAAGGTATCAGATAGCCTAATTTGACTCATCCAATATAATGCTTTCACTTTTTATACACGCGGGTGGTTTTTCGCTTCTCAAACTTTGTTGAATCATCACGATGTTCTTACATGTAGAGGAATGGGAATTATATGCTTTTTATCTTTATCTTTTGCTAACTTTATCCTTCATGACTTTGCTTGTTTAAACTTTGACACAAACACCAATGAACATTATCTGTTTACATCCATTTTCTAGAAGAGATTCCTTCACTTTATTCCTGATATTGTATTGTCTGACCAAATTAGCATAAAAGCACTAGTGATTATTTATACAATTAAATCTTGTTTAATCTGATATTCTTATAATTATCTTTCTGATATGCAAAATCTCCGTCCTAGATGAATACTGTAAATAGGACTTACATAATCAATTATATGCAATTTTTCAGTGAAAATACTTTATATGCAATTCTGACTCCATATGTTATTAGTGTATTATACTATTGTAATCAAGGTTTAAGCTAAAATGAAGCTGAGAGTTTGTCTAAAACTCCACAGCATCATGCATAAGACTTTAGTTATGTTATATCTCGCTGCTTTCTACAAGTCAACCTCTAAGGGATTTGCCTAACTTATCCAAATTTGGTTTAGAGTGAGCATAGTAGATGTTATAAGTCTTAAATTCTAGATTAGCCTTAAATTTGGCTTCTCTTAAGCAAGTCAAAACCGCTTTCCGTCCAAGCTAGGTAGGGCCTTGGAGTTTTGTAGAGTTTGTAGCTTTACTACAATAAACTTGTTATGCTCATATGCGTGGGTGGCATTGGGCTTCAAACATTGGACTTTTTCATCCTTCTATCATTCTTTGCTCAAAATATGCAAATATGACCTTAGGGTTACATTTATGGTTTTGATCTTTTGCCTAAACATCATCTACTTACAAACAAAAGCTTGCACATTAAAGAGCACAGTAACATTACTGTATGTAAAGAAAGATTAACCGGTAACATAAGTCTCGAACAGCTCACTCCGGGGATTTTGTTTGGCTCCATTGAGTCTCACCAAACGCCCGCGACAGGCTTAATCATGGGGCTTACACACAATCCAGAGATATAGCAAATTCATTATAGCTCAAGGATTTGGACCTGGACTCTGAAACGATAATTATCAATGTTACAATTAAAGCACAAAATATTTATAAATAGTTCAATTTCTCAAAAAAAAAAAAAAAATTTAACATACAAGAGAAACAAACAAGAATATTGGCATATAGTTTTATGATGTAATGTGTGGCGGGTAAGCAAAGTAAACATGTTAACTATGTGCATATATATATTGACAAGTCTTCAAATGTTTCGCAAAAAATGAAAAAAAAAATTTGATTTCACTTTTAGAATAGAACACCCCAATGAAAGTGAAGTTAAACATCGGATATGTTATACAAACTTAGAAGCCCCAACTATACAACTCTAATGATACTTAACAAACTGTAAATTTGTTTATAAACCCCCTATCAAGTGACAAAAAATCAATTACTAGGCATATGTGAATCCTAAAACGCAAAAAGTTTTGTCAAAAACACACATAACCTCTACAACAACTCAATTTTTGAAACTAATAAATTTAAAGCAGATAATTAGAAATTCATTACAAACTTAGGAAATACCAAACATTCAGTAAGTTAGTTACTCTTCAGTCTAATGATGGTAAAAGGTACGAAAAATATGAGAGTATGAGTATCGAAAACCAAAATGCGTAGTACAGTTTGGAAGCGGTATCGTTCCAGTTTTGACCATGTATGTTTATTCCAAATTGTAGCGTGAACAAGCTTTAACGTACGTACTATTTTTCAAACTTCATTATTATCACAACTTTCTCATGTAACAAAACAAAATTATTACGTGAAATTTCAACAAACGGGTTACATGCATGGAATATAAGAAGTTGAGATGTTGAAAAGATTTGTTCCGAATGTAACAATTCATTGTAGATTGACATGAAAGGTTATGTTATGCGATAGCTTAGCAAAAAAAAAATTCGTAAAACAAACAAATTTTAATTTAACATATTACCGGAAAGTGTACGTGCGTTCAATCGTAAGTAAACCATCATTGATGCAATTGAGTTTGTTTTAATCTGAACAAATTTTGCATTATGGTGGGCAAGATCTGCAGAAATTGATATCAAATACCTTGCTGTGAAATTGGATGAGGTAATTCTTCACATACACCATTATTGTGTAACGTATTACGAGTATATAGATGATGGTGCTATGTGGAATCAACGTCCAACAATTGGTTTTGAGAAGTAAAACACCAAATACAGATCCTATCAATACCTATGTTGCACGGGACGGAAACGGGTACTTAAAAACGTAAATGTCCGGGTACCGCTAGAAACGTTTGTATATTTTATTAATTATTTTTTTTTTTTTATAATTTGAAAATATACTTTATATAGTTCATACAAATTTGCAAATTTTGTCAAATTCATTTTATTACATGATGAATACGAAAATGTTTAAGTAATTTCACTACGCTTGAAAATATGTATTTTCACTACTATAATTTTCAGAACCAAATAAACGTACAGAACTGCGAGAACCACCTTTTTACTTTTAAAATGCACATGCATATTCATCGGGTTAGTTCATTAGGTAGAAATATACATGAATTTTTATTATCGTAGGTCACTAGGAACATGTATCCTAGGAATATGCACATGTATTTGTTTTGTATGTATTATAACTATCTTTTCGTTAGAAAATATGAAAACACATGTGCACTCTTCATATCGCTCATCATACTCGGATCTATAACCAATAAAACAATTATTAAATGTTAATTTAAACATAATAATAAAAATACATATGCATTCTTAATATTATAAAGGTGGTTCTCGCAGTTCTGTACATTTATTTGGTTCTGAAAATAACCTTATTTTTTATAATTTTATCATTATTCATGACAAGTGATGTTGACTTTTTCCTATCTAAATCTATATACGAATCAAAATTATAAAAACATTTTAACCAAATGGCATTGCAACAAAAAAAAAATGAACTATCTACAATATTAAAGATGTCCCAGCTTAAACAACTCAACTGGGTTTGCACTACCAAACAAACCAAAACTACGTTAATACTAGTTTGATTTAAATCTATATATTAGCAATATACTTTCTATATTTTAATCATCTAGGTAACCACTTTAATATATTACTAATATGGTTATTAAAACTTTCAAATTTATCCATATATAGGTAATATGACTAGCTGTAATAAGTTGCAACTCAAAAATAACCGACACATCATGTTTTTTTTCGCCACCTCAGATATTGACTTATATTGACTCATAATATGGACATAGTGACATACCATATAAATAAATGAAAAGTTTATCATGTACTCGTATTGACTATATCCACCACAAAATAATCCCTAATTTAAAAAATCCTCATCCTCTTCTTAAACACATTTACTACTTCGCATCTAAGTCCTCATCTTTTCTTAAACATAAGAATCCTTGGTTAATCTTCATACCTATGAAAATTAAACAATAAGATCGTGAAGTATTACGACTTTTTGTTAGTGGTCAAGAACTGAAACGAATGAAACCGATGTTTGATTTGGACAATGATATTCGTTTGTGAAGTATTTTGGGAATACTGGAGTTAGATTCGTTGGGTTTATTAAGATGTGAACTTGAGAGATTAAAGATTGGTGATGGAAGATGCGTTTTGTGTGGGAGATTGGTATGGATGTCAAATGAAGGAGATGAATCATTTTTCTAAGATGAGGAGGAAAGAAAAAAAAATAGAGGCGGATGAAACTATGTGATGAGATTAGGTTAATATGTGAGAATAATGAGGGTTAAGTGGAGTCTTATACTCCCAACTATAGGGGTTGGACTTACATGAATTTGGCCATATAATAGAACTAGAGATTGGAATAACTTATTACATTTCGGGCGTCATAATATCAATTCAAAATTTGTTGGAATTGGTTATACTATTTGCTGCTACTCTATCTGAAATATTATAGGCCGGATGTATAAGAAAGGTTATGTTAGTCGGAGTATGATTTTGGCAGATTATAGGGATACGGTGATTACGGGTTTATTCCGAATATAGAAAACCCTCTTTTTGAAACGCTATAGTATAATTTTCACACCTATGAAAATTAAACAATAATTTTCGTCGAAATCTGCTGGTGCAAAATATCGTCGGAATCTGCTGGTGAATAATATCGCCGGAATCTGCACATGAAACAGTTGTACATGAAATTAAAGAAAAACTTTATTAAATAGAAACATAGGTGGAATGTTAATAAGAAATAAAAAATCCACATGGAATATACAAAATAATTATTTATCTAGGTGGAAAATCAACAGGTCATAATACCTATATTTAAAAATATTAGCCGGTTGTACTGACTATACTAGTAATATACTAAAGTGATTACCTAGATGTGTAAAATACAGAAAGTATATTTCTAATATATGGACTTAACCCATACTAGTTTACAGTGTTCTTCTTCATCTACTAGTTTACAGTGTTTTTCCTGGCTTTTTCTTCATCTCAATAAATAAAACCAGATCTACGTTTTAAAAAGCCAGAAACGCGTTTAAACGGCTCAGAAACGTTTCCTCCTGCAAACTCAATACGTTTCTACTGGACGTGAAACGTTTTCTCTTTTTTGGAAACGTTTCCTCTTTTCTAAAAATGTTTTCTCTGTTTCTGGCGCGTTTCCATCCGTTTTCGGACGTTTCCATTTCTGAAACGTTTCTGGTACGAGAACGGAACCTGCAACATACATCAATACCATCAATATTACTCTTCTTATCATAACACCAATAACTTCTTAATTTTCATAAAAGCTTCTTAACAAATATTTATTAATTAAACAATTACTGATTACATTTAGGGGTGTAAAAGAACCGAGCTTTTAACGAGCTACTCAAGCTCGATTAACTCGATCTCGAGCCTACATATTTTCAAGCTCGAGTCGAGCTCGAACGAAAAAAGATGCTCGTTTAGTTAAACGAGCCGAGCTTTTAAAAGGCGATATTCAGTTTGGCTCGTTCGAAAGCTCGTCTAGTTACTCGAGCCGTAATAACTGATTTTTGGTTAGTTAATAAAAGGTTTGCTTTTGCAAGATCTTTCTTTGCATTGCTCGTACCCAATTGTATTTAACGTTGATTCGTTCTCGGTATCTTCTCGAATCGATCACGGTAAAAAGTGGAATTGTTGTACTTGGTGACTAAAAAGGGGGAGCTTTGGTCTATAACTACTAAAACGATAAGTGCAGGAAATAATAAAATTAAACTAAAAGCAATTACTGGAAATAAACTTGAATAAAAATCAAACAGTAAAATATCTAAACTTGGAGAAAATAGCTTATCCGGAATAAATGCTTGATCCGAAATATCAGGGAAATTTAGCTCATTCGGAATAATTCAACTCATGCGGAATAACTTGAAAGATTGCTTCATTCGGAATGTTCACTTGATGCGGAATGTTTGCTTCATGTGGAATAAATGGTTGATGCGGAATGTTTGCTTCATGCGGAATAAATGCTTGACCCGGAATAAATGGTTGATGCGGAATGTTTGTCCTTCATGCGGAATGTTTGCTTCATGCGGAATATTGCCTTCGTTCGGAATAACTTTTGATCCGGAATAATGTGCTTGATGTGGAATAATGACTGACCCAGAATAAATGACTGATTCGGAATGTTTTAGAAAAAACCTTTATTCGGAATAACTACTCATCCGGAATATTTATTATTCCGGATGAACAAGTTGATTCGGAATGTTTGAAAAAAATCACTGATCCGGAATATTAAATATTCCGAACCAATTAGCTTGATCCGAAATAAAATTAGAAAACCCTTGATCCGGAATAATGGATATTCCGAACCAACAATAAAATCACAAAACCTTGATCAGGAATCTGGGTAAGTGAAGGTGCGAAGAACAGGGGATGTCTGAAACACGAATTTAACACAAAATTCACCAAGTTTTTAATCAAAACTTAAACCAATTTATCCACTAATCATTTACCAATGATAAACATCAATCCAAAACAACAAAAACATAAAACCCACTTACTTTTTATGACCAAACCAATAAAATGAAACTTAAGAACTTTGAATCACAAAGAGATGAAGAATAAGATGATAGAAAGATTAAATGTAAACTTGTATTAATGATTTAAGATTCAACAAACAAAATGGAAAGATTAAACTTACAAGATTGGAAGAATCAAAGAAGATGAAAAACCACAAATCTCCTTAAGGGAGATGGTGCCTACGAACTAGGAAAAGAAAATAACAGAATGAAAAACTTGTCCAAAATTGTGAATGGGAGGAGTATTTATAGGCTTCCTCCTTGGTTGGTGAGTGGGCTTTCTCCCTTTCTTTTTGTCTTTTCGTCTTTTTAGAAAACTTGACGTTTTCGATTTCGATTCGGGATTTGTCGACGAATAAATTCAACTTGTCTTTTAATTTCTTCATTTAATAGACTTGAGTTTCTTCGACATATGTAAATCTTCCATCTTTGGTCCTTTTCTTCGATAAATCTTTAATTATGCCCATTGACTTCAAATCTTTTGCATCTCTTGGATTATAGACTTTGTCTTTTAGTCTTTTTCCTCGATAAAACCCGCGCAATCCCATGTTTTCTCCAATATTTATCCGGTTGGCTCTGAAAACACAACAAACACACAAACCACGCATAATTCCAAACAAATGACATTAAATACGCGTTTTGGTCTTGTTTTAGCAAGAAATTAGTGGTAAAAGGATGGGTGTTTTCACACCTATCAAATCCCCTACACTTAACCATTGCCATGCCCTCATGCAATGCTTAGTGATAAAGCAAATTTACACTTTTCTCATAATCAATCAACCTTGGCCTTATTAACATACTGCTAAAACAAAAATTAGAGTACTAAGAGAAATTTAAACTTTAAAGGAAACAAAGGGATAGAAAACCATTTCCACTTGAAAATAGCTATATGGAAATAACTTGCAAGGAGATCAAGGACTTACATTAGGGCTTTGGTGCTGCGAAGATTAATCACCCTCACGTTTCACGTTCCCCAAACTAAGCTTAAAAACGATATCATTGTTATTATAAGTTAGCAATTCAAACACTTACACGCATGGCTTAATTATATGCTTAAACTCCCTTATTCCTAGGTGTATCTCTTATATTTTATTTTTGTCTTAGAATGATCATGAAGATGCATTTTTGGACTTATTTCGATAGTTTATTAGGCTGAAAGCAAAGTAGGACGATTTGATCAATAGTTAGCTAAAGGACAAAATCTCTTAAAACTGCTTCTCGGGATATCAAAAAGTTCATATATTGGCATAACTCGCTTCGCGATTTGAGACCTTTCTCAGGCCGATATTTGTCATGTACTTCATTCTTCATATCTTGAGAGACGTTCTTGAGATAATGGTCTTCTCTTCGTTAATAGAGTTCTTCACTTGGAGTATTTTTGAGGGGTACTCTAACTTTGTTGACCACGACTTCATCATTATTTCTTCAATCGCTAATTGGGATTTTGAGATACAACGATCCGCCTCCTTTTCGGACTTGGATCTATTTATCCTCATACCTTGTTAGGGTCTTTTCGGATAGACTTCTCCATGATCTTTATGGGAGTTTATTGCTTTTCGTCGTGAGTCTTGATCCTTCATATTGATTTTGGGGAATAATGCTTTTCACACCACCTTGGATCTTTAGCAATAAAATTGAATCCTCATGCCTTGTTAGGGCCTTTTCAGACTCGCCAATCTTCGCGCCCCGCTTCATAAGTTATGCCTTGGCTATGAACTCTTATCATTACCGAGCAACTTTTAAACGATCTTGGGCTAGAAGCTAAGTAACCTTTCAAATCGTACGACCTTACTTATTGCAGATAAATTATTAGCAAGTGATGGGAGAATAGGCAAATAATCACACCAAGTGTGCTTGTGCAAGAATACCGACTTATAATTGACTCTATCATTTCTTGTTCTCCACAATTTAAAATCTCAAGTAATGAGACTCGTGGATGCTTAGCCTAATAAACCAATTAAGGTCTACGTGGTTAAGGATACTAGCTAGAATAAACTTGGATAAGTCTATTCGGGTTGAGTCAAAATAATCGCAACGGGCCTAATATGTCAAAGATTTCAAAACTAGCTACACCACTTTATTAATATTTTTGACTTTATTGCGGGATATATACATATGAAAGCAACGATAAAAATTTAAAAATTACGACTAAATGGCCAAAGTTAATTAAAAATTTGAAATATGCTGAAAAAGATGATTTTCCGGTTAAATGAAGGCACTTTAATGGAAAAGTCCACTTAAAACTTCGATTACACTTAAGATAAACATTGTCCTCAATGTTTAAGCATGTGGGAAAAGTCTCCCCTACACTTATGACATTGTGCACGTTGGTTAAATCAAGCTAAGGAAGGACGACTAAAGTGATCAATTTCAAATGTGACTATGAAGAAGATTGAATCATGATAGTTGAGAGATAGAACCGGATTTGCGGATAACATGGGAGCACGGTTCTTCAAAGATTCCAAGAGTGCACTTATCCCTATAATCACATCACCATTCAAACACAAGCAACCTATATAGCTCCCCCTACACTTAGGATGAAAAACGGGAAAGGGGGATAGATACTCGGGTTGCCTCCCGAGGAGCGCTTATTTTTGTTAACCGAGTCACGAGCCTGACTCGGTCCCGAACTAATTCATGGGAAACGTGGTGAGGGAGGGAATCATCTCATGAGAGATGTCCTCACCAAAGTACAACTTTAGACGCTAGCCATTCACCTTAAAATTGGGCCCATTTGGCTGAGAAAGCTCAATGGTGCCATAGGGAAAAACATTGGCGATGGTGAATGGACCAGACCAGCGACTCTTCAACTTTTCTGAGAAGATCTTCAACCGAGAGTTAAAAAGTAAGACTTGATCACCAACGTGGAACTCTCGGTTCTTAATTTTAGCACCGTGGATAATCTTGGTCTTCTCCTTGTAGATCAATGAGTTCTCGTAAGCTTCATTCCTCAATTCATGTAGCTCGTTGAGTTGAATCTTTTGAAGATCACCGACTTTGTTGATGTTGAAGTTAGCCCACTTCAAGGCCCAGTATGCCTTATGTTCCAGCTCGATGGGGAGGTGGCAGGCTTTCCTGTACACAAGACGATAAGGTGTACAACCAATCGGTGTCTTATAGGTGGTACAGAAAGCCCACATAGCATCATCAAGTTTATCTGCCCACGAGGCACGATGCTCTCCCACAGTATGTTCCAAAATTCTCTTCAATCCACGGTTGGATATCTCGGCTTGACCGTTGGTTTGAGGATGGTAAGCGGTGGAAAGACGGTGATTGACACCATACTTAGCCATGACTCTTGCTAATTGATCATTGCAAAAATGAGTCCCGCGGTCACTGATTATAGCACGAGGAACACCGAATCGAGCAAACAGTTGTTTCAATAAATTACAAACCACCCTCGCGTCGTTAGTGGGTAAAGCTTTTGCTTCAACCCATTTAGAAACGTAGTCAACAGCGACAAGGATGTATTTGTTCCCTTTAGAAGAAGGGAATGTCCCCATAAAGTCGATGCCCCATACATCAAAGATTTCACATTCTTGTATGAAATTTTGAGGCATTTCATCTTTATGTGTGATCTTGCCTTGTTTTTGGCAAGCATCACAATGTTTAACCATCTCGTGAGCATCACGATAAATGGTGGGCCAATAAAATCCCAAGTCAAACACTTTTTTGGCGGTGTAGTTGTGACCAAAGTGACCACCGGTGGGTCCTTTATGGCAAGCCTTGAGAATGTCCAAAGCGGCTGGTCCGTCAACACATCGGCGAATAATCAAGTCAGCGCATTGTTTGAATAGAAAAGGGTCATCCCAAAAGTAAGTCTTAACATCATTTAAGAACTTCTTCTTTTGTTGGGATGTTAACCCTTTGATGAGAACACCACCTGCTAAGTAGTTTGCAATGTCGGCAAACCACGGGGTGTCATCCAGATTGAGATTAATAGTCATTAAGGTCTCAAGGGGAAAAGAGTCATTGATCTCTTTGTTCGGATGATCCCCTTGATATGGATCCTCAAGTATACTAAGATGATCCGCGGCTAGGTTTTCAGCTCCCTTCTTGTCACGAATATCAATGTTGAATTCTTGAAGGAGTAAAACCCAGCGAAGAAGTCTTGGCTTAGAGTCGTGCTTAGTCATCAAGTACTTCAACGCGGAATGGTCCGTGTATACGATGGTGGTGGATAAAACAAGATAAGGGCGAAATTTTTCAAAAGCATAGACAACAGCTAAAAGCTCTTTTTCGGTTGTCGTATAATGCAATTGAGCCCCCGTCATTGTTTTGCTAGCATAGTGGATTGGTTGGAAGTGTTTATTCACTCTTTGGCCCAAAACCGCACCAATAGCAAAGTCGCTAGCATCGCACATCAACTCAAAGGGTAGCTCCCAATTAGGGGTAACCAAGACCGGTGCCTTAGTTAGCTTATCCTTAAGAAGATTGAAGGCTTCGATACACTCTTTAGAAAAGATAAACGGAGTATCTTTTTCCAAGAGGTGAGTCATCGGGCGAGCGATTTTAGAGAAATCCTGAATGAATCGACGATAGAAGCCCGCATGACCCAGAAAACGTCTCACACCCTTCACGGTTGAAGGTGGAGGTAATTTGGCTATGACATCTACTTTAGCATGGTCGACTTCAAGACCGGCTTTAGAGATTTTGTGTCCTAGCACAATGCCTTCTTTTACCATAAAATGGCATTTTTCCCAATTGAGAACAAGGCGAGTGTCTTCGCACCGCTTAAGCATACGTTCTAAATTGGCAAGGCAAGAAGAGAAGGAATCCCCAAAGACCGAGAAATCATCCATGAAGACTTCCATGGTTTGCTCAACCATGTCATGGAAGATAGCCAACATGCACCTTTGGAAAGTCCCGGGGGCATTGCATAAGCCAAAAGGCATCCTTTTGTAGGCAAATGTGCCATAGGGACAAGTGAATGTTGTCTTCTCTTGATCTTGGGGATCGATGGGTATTTTGAAATAACCCGAGAAACTATCAAGAAAGCAGTAATATTCATTGCCCGCTAAACGTTCAAGCATTTGGTTCATAAAAGGAAGAGGAAAATGATCCTTTCTCGTGGCATCATTGAGTTTGCGGTAGTCTATACAAACTCTCCACCCAGTAACGAGACGTGTAGGAATCAACTCGTTGTTTTGATTAGGCACAACGGTAATTCCACCTTTCTTAGGCACACAATGGATTGGACTAACCCATGGTGAATCCGAAATAGGGTAAATCATACCCACATCAAGAAGTTTGATAACCTCTTTTTTGATGACGTCATGGATTTTAGGATTCACCCTTCTTTGGCTTTGAATTGTGGGCTTAAAGTCGTCCTCCATGAGAATTTTATGTGTGCAAAAGTGAGGATCAATTCCGCGAATATCGGAGATTTTCCAAGCGATAACTCTTTTATGTTTCTTGAGAACTTCAATGAGACGAGTTTTCTCATCGGATTTTAAGTCCTTAGCAATGATAACAGGAAGTTGATCACTGCCTTCTAAGAAAACATACTCGAGATGAGGAGGTAGGTCCTTAAGCTCAAGAGTAGGAGGATCCTCAATAGATGGTGTAACTAACGATGGATCATCATTAGTCACCTCTGTAGGAGAAGGAGGAGAAAACGGGTCTTCATTGAGAAGTCTCTCAATAGTACGAATGTCTTCATCCCAATCGGTGGAAGAATCATCATACTTAAGATCGAGAGGACCCAAGCTAGCTTCGAAATCATCCAAGTCACTTTCTCCAAAAGGAGTCAATGACGGAGCAATTGAGGAAACGGTCTCAACATTCGGTAGAGAAGAGAGAGTACTTTTGCAAGCATCATAAAAGTGTTCTTCACAAGCCTCATCGAGAACATCAATAGCATTAACACTCTCATATGAATAAGGTTGCTTAGAAATCTTACCCATGTTGAAGACAATTTTATCGTCACCAACTCTCATGATTATCTCGCCCGCGGCTACATCAATGAGAGTGCGACCGGTCCTCAAGAAGGGACGTCCAACGATTAATGGAACACGAGGATCCATCTCGTAGTCGACGACAACAAAATCCACCGGGAAGGTGAATTTGTCAACGCCAACGAAGACGTCTTCGGCTATCCCCACTAGATAAGCAACCGTACGGTTGGTTAATTCCAAAGTCATTTTGGTGGGGACTAGCTCGGGGAGAGATAATTGCTTCCAAACACTTAAAGGCATTAAGTATATACTGGCACCTAGATCGGCTAGGGCCATGCAATTCTCTACTCCCAGGAAGTTGCAAGGAATCAAGAAGTAATGTTTTGATTTTGCTAGGTTCAATTGTTCGTTTCTCGGTATCTTAACAAATTGATTTTCGGTTCAAAATGCGACTCAATTGTTTTTCGTGAGACAAATATTTTTTGGTTGTTTTTAAAATTAAATCGCAAGACGTTAAAATAAATGACGTTAAAGTAAAGCTAAAACTAACTAAAACATAAATGGTGTAAAATTAAAGACGTTAAAAGTAAATTAATTAAATGACGAGAAATTAAAATTTGACGAAAAGTAAAATTACGAAAAGTTAAATAAGACAAAACAAGTAAAAATAAATTGACGTAAAAATAAGACGAAACAATTAAAATAAAGTTAATTAAAAATGGCGGGAAAATAAGTTTAAAAATAAAATTTGACTAAAAACTAATTAAATTCGCAATTGTAAAAACTGAATTAAATTCACAATTAAAAGAACTAAATTCGCAATTGTAAAAAAACAAAAGATTTCGCAATTGAAATGAACAATTCCGCAATTGTGAAATCAAAGATTTCGCAATTGCTAGAAAAAGTTCCTAAATCGAATCAGGAAGAAGATTTCGCAATAGCAGAAAAAGGCAAGATTTCGCAATAGCAGAAAAAGTTCCTAAATCGAATCAGGAACAAGATTTCGCAATAGCAGAAAAAGTTCCTAAATCGAATCAGGAACAAGATTTCGCAATAGCAGAAAAAGTTCCTAAATCGAATCAGGAACAAGATTTCGCAATAGCAGAAAAAGTTCCTAAATCGAATCAGAAATAAGATTTCGCAATGGGGAGAAAGTACAAGATTTCGCAATTAATGAAAAAGTTCCTAAATCGAATCAGATTTCCTAAAAACTAGGAAAACACAAAAAGTACGAAAATAAGCTCAAAAATCTTAACTTTTGGAAGACAGTAAGCAAAGTAAAACACCAATAAGCTAAATAAAAACAGTAGATCAAAGATAAAACGATGAAATCAATAAAAACAAGACATGAAAATTAAAAAGACTTAAACTTTATATAAAAATAAGATGAAAAAGGTTTAGATTGAAAACTTGAAATCAAAACAAACATAGATTAAGAAAAAGATTGATAATAAGCAAGAAGAGAAGATGAACAAGATGATTAAAAACTTAAAGATAAAAGATTAAAGAACACAAAATTAAAACTTACTTGAAAAATAAAGGTGCAAGACAAGGTAATTAAAGGTGCAATAAAATAAATGACATGAATTTAAATGTGCAAAAATTAAAGTGGAAGAGCATAGTTTGTCAAACTAGCCAACAAAAACAAATGGAATGAATATGAAGGCTATATATAGGGGATTAGGGAGATGGTTAGAGGAAGCTTCCTCCCCTCCTTCCTTTCTTCTTAATTGCACCATTAAGTCCTTCCTTCTTAATCTTTTTGTTAATCTTGGACTTTAAGGACTATTGGCTCGGGATTTCTTTAAACTCGTCTTTTAATTCTTCAATAAATAAGACTCGAGTTCTTCGGCTTTCGGTAAACTTCCTTCTTTTGACTTTTTCTTCGATAAATCTTCAGAATTGGTCTTGGACTTCCGTTCTTTTTGCACTCTTGACTTCTCGACTTCATCTTTCATCTTTTTCTTCAATAAAAGCCCGTGAATGCCGTGTTTTCTCCACTTTTCACAAATTCGTCCTAAATCACAACAAAAACACAAACCACGCATAATTTCGACATAAAAGACATAAAATACACGTTTTGGCTCGGTTATTATTGTAATTAAGTGGTAAAAAGGATGGGTGTTTACACACCTATCAAGAAGCGACCCGGATCACCAAGTTTGGTGCGCAATTTCCTTAAGAGAACGGCGGAGTAATTCTCATTAAGTTGGGTATGAGCAATGTCAAGAAGCTTCTCCTTGTCACTAAGAAGATCTTTAAACATCTTCGCGTATTTAGGCATGTGAGTGAGAGCCTCAGCAAAGGAGATGTTAAAATTCAATTGTTTAAACATTTTAAGAAAGTTTGAAACTTGAATATCATCCTTGCTCTTTTGCTTCTCTTTCCTCAACCTTGAAGGATAAGGTATATTGGATGAAGAAGAAGGCTTTAGGGGAGTAGGATCACTCACAACCACGGGTGGTGGGGAAATGGGGGTAGAAGGCAAAGGAGGTGAGGAAAGTTTCTCTTTTTCCTTGTTCACAATCACGGGTGGAGGTGTAGGAAGCTCGCGTTCCGTATAACCTTTTCCACTACGAGTGGTGATTGCTTTCATCTCCCCTCTTGGATTCGCAACGGTGTTACTCGGAAGAGTACCCGAAGAAGAGGGTTGATTACCTTGGAAGAGCGAACCGATCATATCACGAATGTTAACCGCTTGAGTGCTGAAAGAGTCTCGCATGTCTGCACGAATTTCATTGCTTTGTTTTGCCATGTCATTCCTTAGCTCGGCTCGAATATCGTTCCCTTGTTTCGCCATTTCTCCCTTCAAGTTGACGACTTGACTCTAAAGATTCATCACCAACTCTCTATTAGTCCTCATGAACATCTCGACGTCTGGATTCAATGCCATCGGTGGATTGAGAGGTGGAGCTTGGTAAGCTTGAGAATTTCCTTGAGGTGGGTATGGGTTTCTTTGGGATTGATATTGATTGTTAGCACGAAGTTGGGTTTGGTTGTTTCGGTTATAGCTTTGTTGTTGGTTTTGGTTTGGAGGAGGAAAACCGGGTGGAACAAGATAGTTGTTTGAACGATAACTTAGCAAACTACGGTCTCCTTGAGGACGAGCTTGATAGCCTCTCGTGAGATAAGTACCGTATGCCGCGTTAACGTCTTCAGAAAAATTGCCTTGAGTAGAAGGACAATCATTGTAGGAATGAGGACCACCACATGTGTGACAAGAAATAGAAACGACTTTAGCTTGTTGAAAGTGGTTTATGGCCATGGTCATGAAATCCTTGCGCATATCCGCGATTTGTCAGGTAAGTTCGGTTATCTCGGGATTGGAAGTAGTAGAAGAAACATTGACTCTCTGATTAGATCTTGAGGATGCGGATGAATCCCAATTCTTGTGGTGAGTAGTCCTGTTTTCAATCAACTCTCTACACTCCTCCGGTCTCCTTTTCATAAAAGTACCACCGGCGGCGGCGTTGATCGTGTCACGATCACGAAAAGTGAGACCATTGTAGAAAGTATCAATGAGAGTGTCGGGGAGCATGTTGTGATTTGGACAACGGTCGATCAAATCATTGTATCGTTCCCAAGCATCAAAGAGCGATTCATCATTATCTTTCATGAATCCACTAATTTGGTTACGAAGGCTCGTGACCATGGATGGTGGGAAGTAGCGCGACAAAAAGCGTTGAGTCATGTCGTCCAAGTATGAATAGAATTCTTTGGGAGACGGTCAAACCATTTTTCGGCATGGTGAGAAAGCGAGTGGGGAAATAGTTGAAGGCGAAGTTCTTCCATAGAAACACCGGGGGACTTCATGCTTTGGGTGATGGTAATGAATTTGTCGAGGTGTTTGTTGGCATCATCATCCGGTATTCCACGAAATGGGTTAGTTTGCACTTGTTGGATCATGTGATGCTTCAACGAAAACTCCTGAGCCGTGATATGCATCGGCGCAATCGGGCCTCCACGTTCGTTCATCGTAGGTTGCCATAGCTCCTCCATGGTTCGTAGGTCGGGTAAAGGTGGATTATTCATGTTTGGGTGGGGTGGATTATTATTGTTGGGGAGGGGTGGATTATTATTGTTGTTGTTGTGTACACCGGCCATGTCTAAATCTTCGAGAGTCTCGGGCTCTGAATAAGACGTTGATCGAGTACGCATACACTAAAAAGAAAATGCAAGAGAAAATATTTTTGGTTTTTATAGGTTTTTTAATGTTTTTGTATTTTTGAAAATTTTATATTTTTATGGGTTTTTTTGAAAATTTTTGTGCTTGAAAATAACGTTCCCGAAAGAACGGATCCCAAAATCCAATTTTTCTCACAAGAAACCGTTGATCCTTACGAAAAGAGCCGGCAGCGGCGCCATTTTAATAACTGATTTTTGGTTAGTTAATAAAAGGTTTGCTTTTGCAAGATCTTTCTTTGCATTGCTCGTACCCAATTGTATTTGTCGTTGATTCGTTCTCGGTATCTTCTCGAATCGATCACGGTAAAAAGTGGAATTGTTGTACTTGGTGACTAAAAAGAGGGAGCTTTGGTCTATAACTACTAAAACGATAAGTGCATGAAATAATAAAATTAAACTAAAAGTAATTACTGGAAATAAACTTGAATAAAAATCAAACAGTAAAATACCTAAACTTGGAGAAAACAACTTATTCGGAATAAATGCTTGATCCGGAATATCAGGGAAATTTAGCTCATTCGGAATAATTCAACTCATGCGGAATAACTTGAAAGATTGCTTCATTCGGAATGTTCACTTGATGCGGGATGTTTGCTTCATGCGGAATAAATGGTTGATGCGGAATGTTTGCTTCATGCGTAATAAATGCTTGACCCGGAATAAATGGTTGATGCGGAATGTTTGTCATTCATGCGGAATGTTTGCTTCATGCGGAATATTGCCTTCGTTCGGAATAACTTTTGATCCGGAATAATGTGCTTGATGCGGAATAATGACTGACCCGTAATAAATGACTGATTCAGAATGTTTTAGAAAAAACCTTTATTCGGAATAACTACTCATCCGGAATATTTATTATTCCGGATGAACAAGTTGATTCGGAATGTTTGAAAGAAATCACTGATCCGGAATATTAAATATTCCGAACCAATTAGCTTGATCCGGAATAAAATTAGAAAACCCTTGATCCGGAATAATGGATATTCCGAACCAACAATAAAAGCACAAAACCTTGATCCGGAATCTGGGTAAGTGAAGGTGCGAAGAACAGGGGATGTCTGAAACACGAATTTAACACAAAATTCACCAAGTTTTCAATCAAAACTTAAACCAATTTATCCACTAATCATTTACCAATGATAAACATCAATCCCAAACAACAAAAACATAAAACCCACTTACTTTTTATGATCAAACCAATAAAATGAAACTTAAGAACTTTGAATCACAAAGAGATGAAGAACAAGATGATAGAAAGATTAAATGTAAACTTGTATTAATGATTTAAGATTCAACAAACAAAATGGAAAGATTAAACTTACAAGATTGGCAGAATCAAAGAAGATGAAAAACCACCAATCTCCTTAAGGGAGATGGTGCCTACGAACTAGGAAAATAAAATAACAGAATGAAAAACTTGTCCAAAATTGTGAATGGGAGGAGTATTTATAGGCTTCCTCCTTGGTTGGTGAGTGGGCTTTCTCCCTTTCTTTTTGTCTTCTCGTCTTTTCAGAAAAGTTGACGTTTTCGATTTCGATTCGGGATTTGTCGACGAATAAATTCAACTCGTCTTTTAATTTCTTCATTTAATAGACTTGAGTTTCTTCGACATATGTAAATCTTCCATCTTTGGTCCTTTTCTTCGATAAATCTTCAATTAGTCCCATTGACTTCAAATCTTTTGCATCTCTTGGATTATAGACTTTGTCTTTTAGTCTTTTTCCTCGATAAAACCCGTGCAATCCCATGTTTTCTCCAGTATTTATCTGGTTGGCTCTGAAAACACAACAAACACACAAACCACGCATAATTCCAAACAAATGACATTAAATACGCGTTTTGGTCTTGTTTTAGCAAGAAATAAGTGGTAAAAGGATGGGTGTTTTCACACCTATCAAGCCGATCAAGCTTGTCGAGCTTAAAGAGCTAATCGAGCCAAATAATTAAATTTTTATAAAAATTTATATTACATTTTAATAAGTATTAAGAATTTAATTTTAATTAAAAAATAACAATGAAGATATTAAACTTTATTAAGCAACACTACGAAATCACCCAAAACATGGACCAAGATGCTAAAACACATCTTAAACTTTTTCATGCTTTCGCTTTACGATTTGTAAAACACTTCAACTCCGTAATTCCATACAACTATCGATGTGACATGAGATATTCAACAAAACATCTTCAAAGACATGTATTATAAAATAAATTTGGATACAGTCATACATAAAATCAAAACGAGTTATTCATTAATCAAAGGGTCAAATGCAATGAGCAAAAGATGGTCGAATAAGTTATAAATAACATGTGATAACATTACACTTTTACTATGATTACATGTTATTTGAATGTAGATTCAACTTTAAAGAGAATGTATAAATTGGTCGAATATGATCTTTTAACTAGTATAAGAAATACATGACTAGTAAAATATCTCACATTACTTGAAGTAGAAAATTTTCATGGGAACAAACTATATATAAGTAAAGCTCTCATTCGAGTTTTTAACTTAGTTAAGATTTAGATGTAATTAAATATTAATTTTATATTCATAAACAAGCGTCTTTGAGTTTATAAGTTACATAAGTATTAGTTTGAACATTATAAAAAAATTTTAATTGTAAATGAGCTTTCGAGTTCGAGCTTGAGTTAACATACGAGCCTATCAAGTTCGACCATGAAAATTAGTTTACTGTAGGAGTAAAAAAAAATTAAAATTCTTAAACGAGCTTCGAGCTCGAGCTCGAACAACAACAAAAATGTTCGACTCGAGCTCGAGCCGAACATGTAAAAGTTTGTTCGAGCTCGAGCCAAGTAGTTAATAAACAAGCCTGGCTCGTTTAAGTCAAAACTCGACTCTGCTCAGATCATTTACACCCCTAAATTTTCATTCATTAAATTCAATTACACATTAAAATATTTAACAAATAAAAAATCACGGTACATTTAGAAAAACCATACGAAAATACATAAAAAAATACTCCCCGCCAACTAGTCTTCTTCCTATGCTTCTTTCAGCTTCTCGCCAAATATAGTCCATAAGATCCCATAAGCTCTTGAAGAAGTAGAAGTCAATTCGTTGCCTAAAAACCTTAGTTTTGATTTTCAAGTTTTATAAGTTATGTCTTTGTTCTATAAGCTATTTTTTGTTTTATATGTTCAATAAGCTCCATGAATAAGCTCTAAAGTTTGATAAGCTCTTATAATTCTTTTATAAACAATATGTACCCTGGAAAACCTTAAAATTGTGTTTTACATAAAATAATAAGCTATAAGCTGTCTTAATATACCATAAGCTCATAAAACTATTATTATGAAAAGTTAAAAGTTATATTTTATAATTAGATTCCAAAAATATATATTTCATAAAATTTAGACTTAAAATGACTTATTTTGAACTAGAGGGGGCATTTCTTTCCAAATTCAAAAAGATATAATAATAAGGACGACTGAAACTGTCATGTTCCTAAATAATAAACTATTAGGAGTGACTTTGCAAAGTTTGATACTTAAGGGTATATTATTTTATATACTTATAAGGGATTAAATGTATAATATTTAAAATTATAAATTTTTTGGGTTAAAAGTATAAATAACCTAAACTTATAATCTTTTACTCTTCTAAGGTTAACAATGTAATTACCTTAACCTTATAAACTCCTTAGATTATTTTTTCCATTTTCTAAACTTAAAAGTTTAACATTTATAAGAAAATATATTAAAAAGGTATAAATTATCATTTTTTTAAATACTTAAAGGTATAAATGTAACATTTTCATATTTATTATAAAAATACATTAAACAAAATAATATTTAATTATATAAAAATATTTATATAACTTATTATCCACTAATTTTGAAGAAATATAAACTATTAACGTATCACGTTACTAGGGAGCTTCATTTGAGAAGTGTCATCTTGGTATTACGTCTCGACTAAGATAGTTGGGTATACGATTTAAAGTATGTGATAACCCGAACCCGTGGTCATTATTTAATATTATTTTACGAATAATTTAGAAGTTTTGATGAGCTTGAATGCTATGACGGTTAATGGTTTAATTTAAAACCGACGTTGGAAGTCTTATTTTTACCTTTTTACTAATAGCGAAGATTATTAGTGATCAGGATATCGACGGATACCCGAGATTTTATGTTTTATTATTTGTTGTTTCGATGTTTATATTTTTGACGTTTTTGTTTTTAAATTGCGTATTAAGTCGTACCGGGACTATATTACTATCATATATTGAGTGCGTTTTAACTTTTGAAAAATATTTTTACGAAACCCGAGCCTCGTAAATATTTTCAAAATTGAAAATTTACATTTTCTACCCTTTTAAACTATTTTATTGTGTTTTGGACCAAAAGTATCACAAATTGGCAAGAAAGGTGCCTCCACCACCATATAAAAGCCTAAAACCTACCTAACTTTCTCATAGTTACATTTGTTGATCCCAAACTTAGATCGATTTAGCTTTATGTATACGAGATTAGATCAAGTAATACACTTAGAGAAACCTTTGTATATGCTTATGATAATCTAAGTGTTATGCGGAATTAGCACTTAAACAAGAACACACAAGATATAAACAAACTTTCACTTTGATTAATGATATCAAACTTGCTTACAATGAAAGTAGTTTACGAATGAAAACTTATATCAAACATTAACCTAAAGGTCTTCTTTTATAGACATAAGAAGCCTTGTACAATAATTTACGTATCAGCTATTCTAGGTAAAGATAAATATAGAAAATACATTGTTGTTCCAATCTTTACTAGAAGTAATCTAGAATATAATAAACGCGTAGAGTATATCTTCCCATCAGTGCTTGTCTTCAATGTATCAACGCTTGACTTTGTCTTGTCAACGCTTGAGCTGTCAGCGCTTGTTTAACTCTTGTCAGCGCTTAAGTGATCTGGCCTTAATTTATTCCCAACAATCCTTCCCTAAACTTGATATCCACTCTTATGATCAAGTTTCTGAATAAGCATTAAGGACTAGGAGGAATCTTACAAACCTTCTCATATTGGTAATAAATAAATCTGATCAAGTCTTTTGCCACGTCACTTGAATAATCAATTTCCAGCTGAGTGTTCTTCATCTTCTCCAAGATAGCCTTGGATATGAAATACTGACCATCTACAAGTAGATACTCAGCAAACTTTGTAGAACTCAAATGGTAAACACCAGCAGCTGAATATAACCTCCATTGAAGACCATTGAGGTCATCTTCAAGATCCTTCCAAATAGCAGGATCCTCATCTTTTGGTCCACACATTCTCTTGAATGTGGACCACAATTTTATTCCATTAGCTGAAGTTGGTGCTTCAGCCTCATACTTGGTCTCTAGCAACCTCCATAGGTCTACCAAGTCTTCTCTATCACAACTTGCAAACAAAGATATGAGAGTGGTGAAAGTGTGTACCTCTTTTCCATATCTGCCAATCTTCCAAAATCCACATTCATCTTCTTCATAGCTCACAATTGGATTCCTGGAATCTAGAGGTAACACTTGTACCATGTCTGAAGCTTCTAATGGTGAGAGCTTGAGGCTCTTTCTTATGACAGCTTCACTTGGATACAATGGATCCATATCTTTGGGAAACTCAAGAGAAACTCCCTTTTTCACTGGTCTGGGAACAAACATTGCTTTCTTGAGTTCCATTTCTTCTACAAGTTCTTCTTTCCTTTCACCGGAAAGGAGTCTTAGAGTGTTTGCTTCCTGCACTCTAACACAGATGGGATAAGCTTTGCATTCCAACTCATCAAATGTCAATGTTCTCAATTTCTGATATGTCCATCCTACTCCATGACATCTGAGCAACATGCAGTATAGCTCCCTTCTATCCCTTTTCAACTCTGAGAGAATATTGCTTGCCTTGTGTTTCAAAATTACCTGGCAATCCTTTTGAACTCTGAGGAGAATCTCCAAACCCCATATTTGATCTGAAATGGTCAAGTGTGGATTCTCCATACATCTTTCTTCCCAAGCATTATACATTTGAACCACCTCTGGCATATCAAAGTCAACCTGCAATTTCAACTCTCTCAATTTCTCCTTGGCCAACTCATCTCCATACTCAAGTCTTTCTGGTTCTATAATCATAACACTTGAGTCTGAGCTAGCTCCATCACTTCCTTCTTCTGAAGTAACAACAAATGGTGACTCTTTCACCTCCTTTCTATCTTGTTCCATGATTTGTGTAGCCAACCTTCTATCAAATTCAACTTGAGCTGCATCCTTTGGAACAACCTCTTCTACCATAATACCCTTACCCTTATCTAATGGAGCAATTGTTGGTAAGGTAGATAATGATACCTGTGAAGAAACCTCCTTGATTATGGATGATGACTGGGATACATCACCCTTATGTGCAGGTCTGTCAACGCCCAATTTTGCTGTGTCAGTGCCCAAAATACTCATGTCAGCGTTCAACTTCTCCTTATCAACGCCCAAAGTTCCTGCCTCAGCGTCTTTTGCAATTTCCTCCAACATGGCTGTAAATGATAAATTCAAGTTGGTAGGAGAGACTAAGGACGTATCAAAACCTGTCTGTTTCTTCAAACTTGTAAGGGCCTCAGCAACATCCAAAGATTGACCATCATGGCTGCCCTTATCACTCACATTTATTGGATCTTCCTCCCCTTTGGAAGATTCCTCCATACCTCTCCGTGCACTTGCAGTCTCCAAAACAACAATCCTCTCCCTCAATTGCTTGATTTCAAGGCCTTGTGAGCTGACAACTTGTACTAAGTCTGCATTTTGCTTTTGCAAGCTCATGCAGACTGCCGTCAATCAATTAGGGTTATTGGTTCCAGTCTGCCCTCTTCTAAAATGGGGATTTGACCTCCCAAGTCAGATTCATTGGGCATGGATGAGGACTTAATGATGGTGGGACTGCCTTGGCCAGCATCTAAGCCAGAACCAATAGTCCCAGCCTCATCCATATCACCAACCACACTTGTGGTGGTGGTTCTCTCTGCTACATGGCTAGGACCACCAGAGGAGAACACTCCAGTAGTCCTTTGGCGTTTCATCAACCTATATTCAGGGGGTGTGGAAGATGATGTGGATTGGGTGGATGTGGGTTGGTTAAGGGGTGTTTGGGTTTGTGAAGGTTGTGTGTCAACGTTGGAAATAGGCACATCAACGCCAACATTTAATGTGTCAGCGTTGAAGGGTTCTTGGTCAATTTGCATATGTTCAGGGGAAGGTAATGGGTTAGGTATTGGGTCAATTTGTGGTTGGGGGTCTAGTTGAGGTTGAGCTACTGCAATGACAGCAAGCATAGCTTGGGTTAAGGGTAGGTCACGATGGGGGGGTGTGAGTTCATCTTCATAAAAATAGCTTTCTTCTGCACAGGGATCTCATAAAAATCATTATGATCCCTTGTGCAGTATCCTTGAACATCAAAAACCATTTGTAAAAATCGGGGATAAGCTAAAGTCATTTTGTTCCCCTTATTTTTACACATGCCCTCAAAAATCATTTTAGAATAATTAAGTTTTTGCCCAGTTGCAATGCACACAATAGCACTTGCAATAGATCTATTGATCTCATTGTGTGCAGTGCATTTGTGACTCAAACATTGAAGGAGGACATGTATGAGGTACTTCCAGGCTGGGGGAAACTCCTGTTTATGGTTCTTGTTTAAAGTTCCTTCATCAGGAAAAGGATAACCCACAGCCCTTAGCCCTTGTTCTATTTCACTAATGGGAAGGGTGGCTATACCATCAGCATCATCAAGATGCAAGGCTTGGCGTACCAAAGCCTCAGTAACCACCCAAGGTCTCCCATGAACAATAGAAGTCAATGTAGTCACTCTATTAGCTGTTGAGGAACTAACAGTGTTCCAAAACTGTTTAATATGTGTGACTGGAATGAGTGGTGCATGAGAAAGAGCATACCTAATAGGAGATGCGTTAAAATACGCCACCATTTGTGTGTATTGGGGAAACAGAGCATCATCAGCTTCAAGATACGCGATCATGTTGTGTTGGCTTCTGAACCCCAATTCCAATTCTGATGGTTTTAACTTTGGTGCCATTGTTGAAAGCTGTTGAAAGTGATTGATGAAGATGAAGTTGATAAGAGAAAATCGTGTTAGACAAGAATTATAGGTATCCTGTTTAAAAATAGGAGCCAAATTTATAGGAGAAGAAAATGCATGTGATTGTCCCAAAAAGAGGCAAGTATTTTCAAAATACAATCATGAAAATATTGAAAAAGAAGAATTTTATCTCATGCATTAAATGAAGGTTATCAAATCCCAAAATTACGGCCTAAAAATATGTTAAAAAGTAACAACTGGGTAGGACCCATTGAGTGTCAACGGTAAAAAATAACCTATCAACGCCCAACGGCTATAATCTTGTCAACGTTTTCCTATAGCCATGTCAGCGTCTAAATTGGTCACAACAACGCTTGAAAATGTACTTGTCAGCGTCCAAAAATAAAAATGTTTAAAAATGAAAAATGACCTTAACAAAGTAATTTATCCTAGAGAAGATAACCAAAAAGCTAATAATTATTATAGGGCGGCAAGCACTGTCCACTTACGCACACTTGCTTAAACAAGATAGACATAACAGTCCTCTAGTGTCCCTTGCTAACCAAAACTCTTAACAACCAAGTTACCTTATAAAATTCCTTGTTACTCCCAGGTAAATTCCATAACAAAATTATTCCCAAGACTCCCAACAGACCACAACCAATTCTAGGCCAAAAATGTCTTGGCAGCATGCATAGTATATCAACTTTGCATGCTACAGTGCCTCATGATTTAGTAAAACTAACTCATACTCACCCGTGGACACAATCTAGAATTGTGATAAGAGTATCAGATGGATACCCAAACATCTTAAAGGTTACTAAAACCTCCCCTTAAACTATGATACAGAAGTTGCCAAAAATATGCATGAACATAAAAATTTATGTCAAGATAGGAATTGAAAATTCCAACCATCATCCATAAACAAAAACATGTCCAAATTGATTCATTCCTAGTAGCTTCAAAGATCCATAAGCAACTCTGTATCCAATGGTATACTGCTAATACCACCTGCACATTTAGATTGAAAACCACAAAACTAACATTGTTGCTGACAACGCCCCGATAGCACATGACAGCGTTGAGGGAGGCTTTGTCAGCGTTAGACAATTATATTGCTGACAACGTTACAAAAACACTTATCAGCGTTCTAGCAACCTTTGTCAGTGTTAGAAAAATATAGTGGAAAATCTAAATCATCAATAAGACCAATAACAATGCATCATCCTGTACATACTTTTACAAAAAGACTCCAAAACACATATTATGTGAGATTGATCATTCCAATACTTGTTACCAAGTATTGAAACCTCCCAGCATCAAAAGGTTTAGTTAGTAAATCTGACACATTTTCCTCAGTGTCAACCCTATCTGGGTGTATTAAACCTTTTTCAAAACAATCTCTTATAAAATGGTGTCTAATTTCTATGTGTTTAGTTTTAGAATGATGTACAGGATTCTTAATGATGCATAAAGTGCTGTTATTGTCAACAAATATCTTGGTATGCATGAAATTATACCCATAGTCCAACAGCTGGTTTTGAATCCACAAAACTTGTCCACAACAAGCAGCTGCAGCCACATACTCAGCTTCAGTTGTAGAATTGGCCACCACTGTTTGTTTCTTGCATTGCCAAGATATCAACCTGCTCCCAAGAAACTGACATCCACCAGTTGTGGATTTCCTATCAAATTTATCACCTCCATAGTCACTATCTGAATATACAATCAGCTCCAATGGTGAATCCTTTGGGTACCACAAACCAAGACTAGGATAGCATCTTAGGTACCTAAAGATCCTCTTCACAGCATAAAGGTGACATTCTTTGGGAGTCACTTGATGGCGTGCACAAGCACACACAACAAACATGATGTCAGGTCTGGAGGCTGTAAGATACATCAAGGATCCAATCATGGATCTATAGTGCCTGACATCAACATCTTTCCCATCTCCAATCTTTCCCCAAGGGTGTTCTCTATCCATAGGAGTAGTAGCCCTCTTTTCATGTGGAGAAAAGCCAAACTTCTTCAAGATCTCAGCCACATATTTATCCTGGGAGATGAAGATACCATCTTCTTTCTGCTGAACTTGTAAACCAAGAAAGAAGTTCATCTCCCCCATAGCACTCATCTTGAATTTGTCTGTCATAAGCTTGGAGAAATCCTCACTCATCTTTGGATCAGTAGACCCAAAAATGATATCATCAACATAGACCTGGACAAGCAACACATCCTTACCTTTCTTTTTTGTAAATAGTGTCTGATCTATGGTGCCCCTCTTGAATCCATTTCCCACCAAATAGGTAGACAAAGTACCATACCATGCTCTAGGGGCTTGATGATGTCCATACATAGCCTTTTTGACTCTATACACCTTGTCTGGATTCTTTGGATCCTCAAAACCAGGAGGTTGCATCACATAAACCTCCTCAACAATAGTTCCATAGAGGAAGGCACTCTTGACATCCATTTGATAGACAGTGAATCCCATGCAGGATGCATAGACTAAAAAGATCCTTATAGCTTCAATACTTGCAACTGGTGCAAAGACTTCCTCATAGTCTATCCCCTCCTCTTGTGTATAACCTTGAGCCACTAACCTTGCCTTGTTTCTGACCACAATTCCTCTTTCATCTCTCTTGTTTCTTAGAACCCATCTTGTCCCTATAGGTCTGACATATCTGGGACAATCAACCAGCTCCCAAACATCCTGAATTGCAAATTGGTGAAGCTCATCCTGCATTGCTTCCACCCAACTTGGTTCTTTGAGAGCATCAAATATCTTCTTGGGTTCCTGTTGTGACAGAAAACAGGCAAACAAACATGCTTGCACAAGAGGAGTATCAACCTTCTTGTGTATATTGGCAATAAACCCACCAAGACCTTGATGAGATCTTCTTGTCTGAACTGGAGTCATAATATCACCAATGATTTGAGAAGTGGGGTGATTCTTCATAGTGGAAGTGAGAACTCCTCCTTCAAAAAGTCTGGTGTCCTCAACCTCATTCTCCATGTTGCCAATATCTTCTTCATCAGACTCTCTTTCATCAACATGAGGATGAACCTCTTCATATATATTGGAAGGTTCACCTTGTTCAAAAATGGAAGAGAAAAGATGTGCAGAAGAGTTGTCAACGCCTGAACCTTGTTTGTCAGCGCTTGGGCTAACAATGCTTGAACTGTTGTTGTCAACGTCTGAACCATCAACGTCTGAATTGGTCTTGTCAGCGCTGGATTTGCCTTTGTCAGCGCCTGAAGGACCATGCATGTTTGTATCTGGTGGTACTTGGAGACCACCATTATCTTTACCAGCAGTAGCAGCAGCAAAAGCATCTGTCCAAATGGGAATTGTAACATATTCTTGTATAGGAGATGGCTTTTCTGCTTGTGATCCAACCTCTTCATGAACCTGTGTACCTGAAACATCAACAACTTGTTCTTCCACAACATTTGAAGTTACCTTCACAATGTCTGGATTAGAGACATGCATATAATTTAAAGTTCTAGATAAGGGTTCCAAGTCAAACAACCAATTAGGACAACTTTCAGGATCACTAGGTTTATTCTCTAAAAACCTAACATGTACTCTTTCAAGTATACGTTTTTCTTCTTTAAGATAAACCCTATATCCCTTGCTCTGCACTGAATACCCCATGAAGTAGCCTTCATCACCTTTTGCACTAAATGTCCCTAAGGCATCACTAGTATCTAAAACTACTACATGATAACCAAAAGGTCTGAGAAAACCAATATTGGGTTTTCTTCCCCAAAGTAACTCATAAGGTGTTTTGTTCTGAATTTTGTTAACTAATGCTCTATTTTGAACATAACAAGCTGTATCAACAGCCTCAGCCCAAAAGGCTATAGGAAAATGAGCATCAGCCAACATTGTTCTGGCTGCTTCAATTAGGGTTCTATTTTTCCTCTCAGCAACCCTATTTTGCTGTGGGGTTCTAGTAATACTGAATTTCCTAGTAATTCCTTTCCTGGCACAGAAATCATCTAGTTTCTTATTCCTAAATTCACCACCATTATCACTCCTAAGCATTTTAACTTCATTGCTAGACCTCTTCTCAATCTGAGTGATAAAATCAATTAGAATGTCAGCTTTGTCACTCTTTATAGCTAGAGAGAATGTCCAAGTAAACCTAGAAAAGTCATCTGTGATGACAAAGCAATATGACTTACCATTCAAACTTTCTATATTGGTTGGACCAAAGAGGTCCATGTGTAGCAAATGAAGAGATCTAGAACTAGTATGCACCTGTTTGGACTTGAATGAGACCTTGTGCTGCTTGCCTTTAAGACATGCAACACAAGAGTGGTCATTGTGGAAGGCCTTTTCAGACAAACCATCAACTAAGCCAAGTCTCACAAGCCTATTTATATTTTTAAAGTTTATGTGCCCTAGTCTCCTGTGCCACAAATTACTCTCATCTACTGAAGCTTTAGCATAAAAACAAGACATATTATTATTCATTCTAATCCCATTCAGATTCACATTGTATATGTATTTATGCCTAGGTGTTCTATACTCAATATATTTCTCATCAGGGATCTTATAATCCTTGCTTAACACCAAACACTCAGTATCAGTAAACATAACTTTATTTTTGTTATCACAAACTTGTGATACACTAAAAAGATTATAATCAAGTTCCTTTACCAAAAATACGTTTTCAAAACGCAAATTCTTGGTGAGAAGGGTTCCTTTGCCTGTGATAGTACCATATCCGCCCCCAAAGTAAACCTTATCACCATCCTTTATGGGAGTGAAGTTCGTTAGATAGTCTTCCTTCCCTGTCATGTGCCTTGAGCATCCACTGTCCCAATATCCATAATCATTGACCTGTTTTTGAATGCCCTGCACATAAAGAAAACAAATTAGTTTTCTTTGGGAACCCAAGCCTTAGAAGACTTGGATTCATCTGGTTGTTCAATAAGAACAGACTTAGTTCTCATAACAACCCCATTTTCATCCTTCTTTGGATGAAATACCCAGTTAACCCCAATAGGTTTTGTAATGACCTTTGAAATGTAATTAAACCTGTTTCAGGTCATTGAAATCCCATTATCATTAGGGTTTTGATCTTTCTTGGGTCTCCATGTTAAGCTTGAAGAAGCTTTAGACCCCTTACCTTGTGGTTGCAAATATTTAGGTCTGGTCACATTTCTGTCAGCGTTAGAATTGGTCTTGTCAACGCTGAGATTACCCTTGTCAGCGTTGAACCTAGGGTTTGCTATAGAAACCCATTGCCTATTAGACCAAGTGTTTGTCTTTTCAAATGGTCTTTGTCCATGAGTGTTAGACCCTCTAGTAAAGAATGGGGCAGGTCTAATCACTTGTGGACTTTGCTGCACACAAGGTTTGGGTCTGACAACGTTTGACTTCCTAACAACGTTGACTTTGTTCCTGTCAGCGCTGAAATTGTTCCTATCAGCGCTGGCTTTGTGAGCATTGACACACTTATATGCCAAGTGTGAAAAGCTACCACAAGTGTAACAGGCTTTTCTAGACACAACCTTAGGTCTAGAAGAGAAGAAGCCTGTTCCATTATTGCTAACTTGGCTCTTGGGTGACCTAGTATTCCTATACATCTCTGCATATTTAATGCTAGGTTTTCTATCAGTGTTTGAGCCAAGATCAACAGCTTTACCAGTGATTGGGTTAGTAACCTTAATGGGTGTTGACTCATTGGGACTTTCACATAGCAAGCCACCCTTAACAAACAAAGTAGGGTTAGCTTTCTTCCATTCATTCAGGTCAGTCAACTTTTGTTGGTACTCTTCAACTGGAGTGACAACTCTTGGTGGAGGAATGAATTCCTCCTCTTGGAATTCTGGCAAACCAGTCCAAGATAGGTCCTTTTGTTGGACACCATAGAAGTCACCAGCTGGTGGTGGAACCACAGAGTAATCATTCATCCCAATCCCAGTCATGTCCTTAGGATCTCTTTGTTTACTCACACAGTCTCCTAGGGTTTGTGTAGCTCTATCAAATCTTTGAATTTTAAGGCCAACATTATCTTTATTCTTAATGGCCTCATCTAGCTTAGCCTGTAACTCACCATTAACCCTTTCCATGATGTTTCTAATATCCATACTAGCATTTAACTCATGTTTTAAGATATTTATTTTATCTTTTAAGTCAAATTCCATTTTCTTGTATTCAGAAACAGTTTTCTCAGTTTGAGTGAGAGCTAGTTGGTAATTAGACAATTTGCACTTTTCAGTACTCACATCACTTAATAATCTTAGCACCTCTTTGTTAAGTTTCTCAGTGTTTAACCTACAACCTTTACTACAAAAAGCATCATTGTATACCTCATTATCAGATGAAGAGGAGGAGTGTGCCATGAGAGCATATTCAACATGCTCTTCTTTTCAATCTCAGCAACCAAAGCTTTATCCTCTTCCACATTCTTAGCCAGATAGCTCCAATCCCATCCCATACCATCAATTCCTTGAACTGCAACCATGGCTTTAGGATCCTGAGCTTTAACAACTTGACTTGAGGGTTTACCAGCATCAGATCTTCTAGGAGATCTGCATTCCCTCATGAAGTGCCCATACGATGACAGTTGTAGCATTCAACTTTGGATTTATCAAATCCAGCTGTGTCTTTTGCATTGAAGGTCATCTTTTTCTTAAACCTTCTGTTCCACCTGTTTTCTCTTATACTAGCAAGAGCCATGTTCCACTTAATGTCCATCTCTTCCAAGTGCTCATCACTTATCTGCTCAAGGTCCTCATATGTAATCACTGAACCATTGGGCAAAGAAGCAATATAAGCACATACAATATCCAAATCCAAACTAGCAGGTTTAACTCTTGGGGAGTCACTTTTGAATGTGTTAGCGTCTGAAAAGGAGACGTTGACAGGACTTGTTCCAGCGCTGACACATGATGATCCAGTAACTGGATGCATGTAAGAGTCCTTATGATTGAATTGACCTTCACTATGAGAGAAGAAAGCCATGTTACTGTTGGTGGACTTGCTTCCATGCTCTAAAAGAGTTTCATCTTCCAACAACCTCAGTTTGTTGTAGATGTCATCAAACGTGGAACTTTTGTAGGTATTATTGGCAAGAATGGATCTTGCCTCAATCTTCCACGCCTCACCAAGACTTTTAAGAAAGGTAGCATTAATGTCAACATCACCAAGTTGTGTCCCCATGAAGGACAATTTGCTTGTGATGTAATAAGTGTGAAAACACTTATCCTTTTACCACTTATATCCAATAATAACAAGACCACAACGTGTGATTTATGTCGTAAAAGTCAGAATTATGCGTGGTTTGTGTTTTTATTGTGTTTTAGGACCAAAATATGAAAAAGGAAGAAAACACGGGTTTTCACGGGCTTTTATCGAAGAAAACGGGAAAAGATGAAGTCAAAAGATCAAGAGTGCAAAAAGAACGGAAGTCCAAGGCCTATTCTAAAGATTTATCGAAGAAAAAGTCTAAAGACGGAAGTTTAACGAAGTCGAAGAACTTAAGTCTAATAGAAGAAGAAAATTAAAGGGTTAAAGTCATAAATTACCTACGAACTTTACATTTTTTCTCGATGTTACAAATATAGAACATAAACTACTTATATAGCCATTGAACTTGTTCGTACCGGCTATTATTAGTAACGTGAAAATATTATATTCCATGTCATTTTTTTTGCCCACGTGTCGCTGACTTTTATTGACTTTTACAAATCACATGCCAAGTAGTTGAATTTTTTTATTGCAGCACATAAATCCACTCCTCTATTTGATAAATCCACTCTAATCAAATGTAAGACTACATTTATATCCTTTTACTTAATATATTCATGATCCTATATCTCAACGTATTTCGGTGCCCACTCTTTCTAACATCACCTTGCAATAATTTTATTATATCCCATCATCCCCACTGCTTATTGATAATCGAAGTGGATAAAACATGTTTGTGACAATTGATGTTGTTGAAAATGGATATTGATGTTACGACCGAGGTCATATACGACCATGTAGATACAACTGCAAACTTGATCTTCGGTCCAATCATTTATCCATCAATAAGAGGTCAAGTTAGTTTACTCATCCCTCAAGTTAGCATAACTATTCAAACGACGAAAAGAAAATGACGGGCAAACTCATCTGGTTCAAATGACAAGAAGAAAATGTGATTTAATTGAATCAATTAATTAAAATTCATGATGTGTTGAAATTAGGGTTTTTAAACAATTTGGGGGAAATGAAATATGTGGCTAGGTGAAAAGATTGATTTTTATAAGATTTGATTTTGAAAGTTATGTAAGGTTTTTAAATTGTAAGTGGAAGGTCCAGTTGGTAGTTATAATCCCATGTGGAAGTCTACTTGGAAAATAATTAAATTTAAACTCAAAATGACCTGCAAAAGAGTGTGACATGTCGGTAATATGGCCCTTATAACCTATTAAAAAAGGTCACTGACGAGGTTGTTGGCAATATTAGAAAAAAAACATAAACTTTAATGGCTATATAAGTAGTTTATGTTCAATATTTGTAATATCGAGAAAAAATATAAAGTTCGTTGGTAATTTATAGCTTTAACCCAAAATTAAAAGACAAGTTCAAATCCCGAGACGACAAGGACAAAGAATTAAAGTCGAGTCGAGAAAACGTGAAGAAAGCAAGAAAGAAGATGCAACACATGCGCTCCTTCCACCTTTCCTATAAATACCCTCCTAATAGTCATTAGGAGAGTAGTTAGTTAATTAGCTAGTTTTTATTTTCTTACTGTTCTCTAGTTTTAGAGAGAGAAAGTCTTAAACTTTCTCTCACTAAATTTCATCTTTTCTTTTAATCTTTCAAGATTAAACACTTTTGTATTGCTTATTTCATTAATCAATTTTCATTTTAAGCTTTTATTCCTTAATCTCATTCTACTCTTCTTTGATTTTAGATTGATTTTGGTGCGATTATCATATGATCCGTGTTGTTCTAATTGATTTCGTGCTTAAAAAGTTAATCTTTTGATCATTTCATAGTTTTCATTTGATTAAGCTTTAAGACTCTTGTGCTTATTGGCTTATTTTTATGATTAGCATATTTTCTTATAAAAAGTTTTCTTTAAAAGTTCATGTTTTTATTGTTTGATCCAAAAAGTTTGCTTATTTTGAGGTTAGATAAGTTGAGATTAGTGCTTATTTGACCCGTTTAGTTTGATTCGTTATAGTTTTGGGAATAAGCTCATCCTAATAGCTTATTTTCTTGCTTTTTACCCGAATCCCACTATTTTCGGAAAGGGATTAAACCCCTTTCCGATCGAGACATTCCGAGCAGCCCTCCCTTTTTCCGATTGAGTAATCGGAAAAGGGTTTCCCCTTATTCCGATTTGCACCCCTGATATTCCGATCATAGTGATCGGATTAGGGCTTTCACATTCCGACGGTTACCCTGTTGCTTATTCCGATTGGGGGTTTTTGTCTAGTATTCCGATTATAGTAGTTTTCCCAATATTCCGATTGGTGGTCTTGCACATTATTCCGATTTGGTCAAGTTTTATATTCCGATTGTGGCCATTATCCTACATTCCGATCACAGGTCACTTCCAACTTTCCGATCAACCGATCGGAATACATTCCGATCGGGACATCTTTTTGGGCTCATTCCGATTGAGTTATTATTTGTGATATTCCGAGAAGGCTTATTTAGTGTATTGTTTTCATTAAATTTTCTAAGTGTAAGTTTTTATTAAGTGTTAAAGCATTTTTCTAATCTAGTCTTTAAGTTTCCAAGCATTTTCTTTTTACTCATTTTAGTATTAATCTTTATTCTTCCATTTTACTCAACGACACCTTAATTTCTTGCTAGTAGTTTTAAATAGACAATCAACCAAACCATTCTCTTGATTTACCAAAAGACGATTGAGTCGCACTTAAGACCGGTTTTCAATTCGAAAAGACTTGGGACTACGAATTTTGATACTAGGGGTAAAAACCTAGTATTAAATGGCGCCGCTGCCGGCTCTTTTCGTTACGATAAACGGTTTCTAGTGAGAGACGCATTGAATTTTGGGATCCGTTCTATGAACGTTATTTTCCTTGCTTTAAAAATTTTCAAAAATCCATAAAAAATATAAAACTCTTCAAAAATACAAAAACATTAAAAAAAATCATTAAAAGCAATTCTTTTCCAAAGGTTTTGCACCAAAAAGATTATATAGATATTCTTTGTGTATATTTTTCTTCTGCAGGTGTATGCGTACTAGATCTTCCAACTATTCTGAGCCCGAGACTCGTGAAGATTTAGATATGGATGGTGTTAATAACAACAATAATCATCCACCTCAACCCAATTTGAATAACAACAACAACAACAACAATGTCCATCTACCTGATTTACGAACAATGGAGGAATTGTGTCAACCCACCATGAACGGACGCGGAGGCCCGATTGCGCCAATGCATGTCACGGCCCAGGAGTTTTCGTTGAAGCATCACATGATCCAGCAAGTGAAAACTAACCCATTTCATGGAATTCCGGATGATGATGCCAACAAACACCTCGACAAATTCATTACCATAACCCAAAGAATGAAGTGCTCCGGTGTTTCTATGGATGACCTTCGCCTTCAACTCTTTCCCCACTCGCTTTCTCACCATGCCGAAAAATGGTTTGACCGTCTTCCTAAGAATTCTATTCATACGTGGAATGACATGACTCAACGCTTTTTATCGCGCTACTTTCCCCCATCCATGGTCACTAGCCTTCGTAACCAAATCAGTGGATTCATGCAAGAGAATGATGAATCGCTTTTCGATGCTTGGGAACGATACAATGATTTGATCGACCGCTGTCCAAATCACAATATGCTCCCCGTCAATCTCATTGACACCTTCTACAATGGTCTCACTTTTCGTGATCGTGACACGATCAATGCCGCCGCCGGTGGTACCTTTATGAAAAGGAGACCGGAGGAGTGCCGAGAGTTGATCGAAAACATGACTACTCATCACAAGAATTGGGATTCATCCGCATCCTCAAGATCTAATTCGAGAGTCAATGTTTCTTCTACTACCTCCAATCCTAAAATGACTGAAATTTCTGGACAACTTGCTGAGATGAACAAGAATTTCATGGCCATGGCCACAAACCACTTTCAACAAGCTAAAGCCGTTGCTATTTCTTGTGACACATGTGGTGGTCCTCATTCTTATAAGGATTGTCCTTCTACCCAAACCAATTTTTCCGAAAACGTTAACGCAACTTACGGCACTTATCCCATGGGAGGCTATCAAGCCCGCCCTCAAGGAGACCGTGGCTTGCTAAGTTATCGTTCCAACAATTATCTTGCTCCTCCCGGTTTCCCTCCTGCAAACCAAAACCAACAACAAAGCTACAACCAATCCCAACCTCATGCTAACAATCAATATCAATCCCAACGAAGCCCATACCCAACTCAAGGAAATTCTCAAGCTTACCAAGCTCCACCTCTCAATCAACCGATGCCAGTAAGTCCAGACGTCGAGACATTCATGAAGACTAATCGGGAGATGGTGACGAATCTTCAGAGTCAAGTCCGCAACTTGAAGGGTGAAATGGCAAAACAAGGGAACGATATTCGAGCCGAGCTAAGGAATGATATGGCAAAACACAGCAATGAAATTAATGCAACATGCAAAACTCTTTTAATAATCAAGCGGTTCACCTTCGTGATATGATTGGTTCGCTCATCCAAGGTAATCAACCCTCTTCTTCGGGTACTCTTCCGAGTAATACCGTTGCGAATCCAAGAGGGGAGATGATAGCAATCACCACTCGTAGTGGAAAAGGTTACATGGAACCCGAGCTTCCTACACCTCCACCCGTGATTGTGAACAAGGAAAAGGAGCAACTTTCCTCACCTCTTTTACCTTCTATCCCCATTTCCCCACCACCCGTGGTTGTGAGTGATCCTATTCCCTTAAAGCCTTCTTCTTCATCCAATATACCTTATCCTTCAAGGTTGAGGAAAGAGAAGCAAAAGAGCAAGGATGATATTCAGGTTTCAAACTTTCTAAAAATGTTTAAACAATTGAATTTTAACATCTCCTTTGCTGAGGCTCTCGCTCATATGCCCAAATACGCTAAGATGTTTAAAGATCTTCTAAGTGATAAGGAAAAGCTTCTTGACATCGCTCAGACCCAGCTTAATGAGAACTGCTCCGCAGTGCTCTTAAGGAAATTGCCCACCAAACTTGGTGATCCGGGTCGCTTCTTGATTCCTTGCAACTTCCCGGGAGTAGAGAATTGCATGGCCCTAGCCGATCTAGGTGCCAGTATAAACTTAATGCCTTTAAGTGTTTGGAAGCAATTATCTCTTCCCAAGCTAGTCCCCACCAAAATGACTTTGGAATTAGCCAACCGTACGGTTGCTTATCCAGTGGGGATAGCCGAAGATGTCTTTGTTAGCGTCGACAAATTCACCTTCCCGGCGGATTTTGTTGTCGTTGACTACGAGATGGATCCCCGTGTTCCATTAATCGTTGGACGTCCCTTCCTGAGGACCGGTCGCACTCTCATTGATGTAGCCGCGGGCGAAATAATCATGAGAGTTGGTGACGATAAAATTGTCTTCAACATGGGTAAGATATCTAAGCAACCTTATTCATATGAGAGTGTTAATGCTATTGATGTTCTCGATGAGGCTTGTGAAGAACATTTTCATGATGCTTGCAAAAGTACTCTTTCTTCTCTACCCAATGTTGAGACCGTTGCCTCAATTGCTCCAGCATTGACTCCTTTTGGAGAAAGTGACTTGGATGATTTCGAAGCTAGCTTGGGTCCTCTCGATATTAAGTATGATAATTTGTCCACCAATTGGGATGAAGACATTCGTACTATTGAGAGACTTCTCAATGAGGACCCGTTTTCTCCTCCTTCTCCTAAAGAGGTGACTAATGATGCTCCATCGTTAGTTACACCATCTATTGAGGATCCTTCCACTCTTGAGCTTAAGGACCTACCTCCTCATCTTGAGTACGTTTTCCTGGAAGACAACGAGAAGTTACCGGTCATCATCGCAAAGGATCTGAAAGAAGACGAAAAAGACCGACTTGTCGCCGTGTTGAAGAAGCATAAACGAGCTATCGCTTGGAAAATCTCCGACATCCGTGGAATTGATCCTCACTTCTGCACACATAAAATTCTCATGGAGGACGACTTTAAGCCCACAATTCAAAGCCAACGAAGGGTGAATCCTAAAATCCATGAAGTCATCAATAAAGAGGTTATCAAACTTCTTGATGCGGGTATGATTTACCCTATTTCGGATTCACCATGGGTTAGTCCAGTCCATTGTGTGCCTAAGAAAGGCGGAATCACCGTTGTGCCCAATGCAAACAACGAGTTAATTCCTACCCGTCTCGTTACTGGGTGGAGAGTTTGTATAGACTACCGCAAACTCAATGATGCCACGAGAAAGGATCATTTCCCTCTACCTTTTATGGACCAAATGCTTGAACGTTTAGCGGGTAATGAATATTACTGCTTTCTTGATGGTTTCTCGGGTTATTTCCAAATACCCATCGATCCCCAAGATCAAGAGAAGACAACATTCACTTGTCCCTATGGCACATTTTCTTATAAAAGAATGCCTTTTGGCTTATGCAATGCCCCCGGGACTTTCCAAAGGTGCATGTTGGCTATCTTCCATGACATGGTTGAGCAAACCATGGAAGTCTTCACGGATGATTTCTCGGTCTTCGGGGATTCCTTCTCTTCTTGCCTTGCCAATTTGGAACGTATGCTTAAGCGGTGCGAAGACACTCGCCTTGTTCTGAATTGGGAAAAATGCCATTTTATGGTAAAAGAAGGCATTGTGCTAGGACACAAAATCTCTAAAGCCGGTATTGAAGTCGACCGTGCTAATGTAGATGTCATAGCCAAATTACCTCCACCTTCAACCGTGAAGGGTGTGAGAAGTTTTCTGGGTCATGCGGGCTTCTATCGTCGATTCATTCAGGATTTCTCTAAAATCGCTCGCCCGATGACCCACCTCTTGGAAAAAGATACTCCTTTTATCTTTTCTAAAGAGTGTCTCGAAGCCTTCAATCTTCTAAAGGATAAGCTAACTAAGGCACCGGTCTTGGTTACCCCTAATTGGGAGCTGCCTTTTGAATTAATGTGCGATGCTAGCGACTTTGCTATTGGTGCGGTTTTGGGCCAACGAGTGAATAAACACTTCCAACCAATCCACTATGCTAGCAAAACAATGACGGGGGCTCAATTGCATTATACGAAAACCGAAAAAGAGGTTTTAGCTGTTGTCTATGCTTTTGAGAAATTTCGCCCCTATCTTGTTTTATCCCCCACCATCGTATACACGGACCATTCCGCGTTGAAGTACTTGATGACAAAGCATGATTCTAAGCCAAGACTTCTTCGCTGGGTTTTACTCCTTCAAGAATTCAACATTGAAATTCGCGACAAGAAGGGAGCCGAAAACCTGGTCGCGGATCATCTGAGCAGACTTGAGGATCCATATCAAGGGGATCATCCGAACAAAGAGATCAATGACTCTTTCCCCCTTGAGACCTTAATGTTTATAAATCTCAATCTCGATGGCACCCCGTGGTTTGCGGACATTGCAAAATATTTAGCGGGTGGTATTCTCATCTAAGGGTTAACATCCCAACAAAAGAAGAAGTTCTTGAATGATGTTAAGACTTACTTTTGGGATGACCCTTTTCTATTCAAACAATGTGCTGATCTGATCATTCGTCGATGTGTTGATGGACCGGCAGCTTTTGACATCCTCCAAGCTTGCCACAAAGGACCCACCGGTGGTCACTTTGGTCCCAACTACACCGCGAAAAAAGTGTTTGATTCTGGATTCTACTGGCCCACCATTTATCGTGACGCTCACGAAATTGTTAAGCATTATGATGCTTGTCAACGCCAAGGCAATTTCATACAGGAATGTGAAATCTTTGATGTATGGGGCATCGACTTTATGGGGCCATTTCCATCATCCAAAGGGAACAAGTACATCCTCGTCGCCGTCGACTACGTTTCTAAATGGGTTGAAGCTAAGGCTCTTCCTACGAATGATGCGAGGGTGGTTGTGAACTTTTTGAAGCAGCTTTTCGCTCGATTTAGCGTTCCTCGTGCTATTATCAGTGACCGCGGGACTCATTTTTGCAACGATCAATTTGCAAGAGTCATGGCTAAGTATGGTGTCACTCACCGTCTTTCCACCGCCTATCATCCCCAAACCAATGGGCAAGCCGAGATATCCAACCGTGGATTGAAGCGAATTTTGGAGCGTATTGTGGGAGAGCATCGCGCCGCGTGGGCCGATAAGTTAGATGATGCTCTGTGGGATTTCCGTACTGCTTACAAGACCCCGATCGGTTGTACACCTTATCGTCTTGTGTACGGGAAAGCATGCCACCTCCCCATCGATCTGGAACATAAGGCGCACTGGGCCTTGAAGTGGGCTAACTTCGACATCAACAAAGCCGGTGATCATCGCAAGGTTCAACTCAACGAGCTAAATGAACTGAGGAATGAAACTTATGAGAACTCGCTGATCTACAAGGAGAAGACAAAGATCATTCATGACGCAAAAATCAAGAACCAAGTGTTCCACGTTGGTGATCAAGTCTTACTCTTTAACTCTCGGTTGAAGATCTTCTCTGGAAAGTTGAAGAGCCGCTGGTCTGGTCCATTCACCGTCGCCAACGTCTTTCCATATGGGACCATTGAGCTTTCTCAGCCAAATGGGCCCAATTTCAAGGTGAATGGCCAGCGTCTGAAGCTGTACTTTGGTGAGGACATCTCTCATGAGATGATTCCATCCCTCACCACGTTCCCCATGAACTAAATTTGGGACGAGTCAGGCTCGTGACTCAGTGAAAAAAACAAGCGCTTCTCGTGAGGCAACCCGTGTTCTATCCTTTACTGCTTTCATAATAAGTGTAGGGGGAGCCCCACATATGTTTGTTGTCTTGTTTCTTGTGCTGTACAGGGATTAAAGCATCAGAGAGCATCTTGATGACTTTTGACGAACCGTGATACCATGTTCCCATCTTCCTGGTTTTATCCTAATCTCTTGTGATTCAATATTTCATATTTTATATATGTTCACATCGAATTCACTTTAGTTATCCTTTCCTTAGCATGATTTAAACAAAGTGCACAATGTCCTAAGTGTAGGGGAGTTTACTCCCACATGCTTAAACATTGAGGACAATGTTTATCTCAAGTGTAGGGGGGACTTCTATCGAAGTAAGCGGTCTTTTCCATGAATTTGCCCTCATTTTAACCGGAAAATTTGATTTTTCCACATTTTTCAAAATTTTTAATCTATTATGGCCTAGTTGTATAGTTGTATTTTCCTTTTTCATGTTTATTTTCTTTCCATTGTTAGAATAGTTCTTCAATAAAGTGGTTTTAGATTTTTCTTAGTCGTGAACATTTTGACTCAACCTGAGTTTACTTACCTAAGTTTACTCTAGCTAGTATCCTTAACATGTTTGAGTCAAGTTTTGCTAGGCTTTTATATAGGGAGCTATAAAACGCGAAAGTCTTAACTCTCACGGGTTAAGAACAAGAACTTTTCGCAAGTTCCAATAATTGATCCTAGAGAGTCGTTTATCAAGGGAACTTTAAAATGCGATTTCTAAACATGAAAAAGTCTAAGAATTTGCAAGATCCTATAGGCGACTCAAAAACCCAAAACTTTGATTTAATAGGCTAAGCATCCACGAGTCTCATTCCTTGAGATTTTAAACTGTGGAGAACGAGAGATGATAGAGTCAATTATAAGTTTGTTATTCTTTCGTGAATTTATGTGAATTAATTATAAGCCTATTCTCCCTCCGCTTGTTAATAAATTTATCTGCAATAAATAAGGTTGTACGATTTAAAAGGTTACTTAGCTTCTAGCCCCAGATCGTTTAAAAGTTGCTCGGTACGGATTAGAGTTCATAGCCAAGGCATAACTTATTGAAGCGGGATGCGAAGATTGGCGAGTCTAAAAAGGCCCTAACAAGGCATGAGGGCTACATTTTGTTGCTAAAGATCCAAAAGTGATGTGAAGAATCATTTATCGAAAATCAATATGAAGGATCGAGACACACGACGAAAAGCAAGAACTCCCCAAAAGTCATGGAGAAGTCTATCCGAAAAGACCCTAACAAGGTATGAGGATAAATAGATCCAAGTCCTAAAAAGAGGCGGATCGTTGTATATCAAAGTCCAAAATAAAGATTGGAGAAAAATGAAGAAGTCGTGGTCTAAAGATGAAGAATCTCTCAAAACTTCAAGTGAAGAAATTCCTATTATGAAGAGAAGACCATTATTTCAATAACGTCTCTCAAAGATTTGAAGTATGAAGTTGCTGCCAAATATCGGTCCGAGAAAGGTCTCAAATCGTGAAGCGAGTTATGCCAAGATATGAACTTTATGAGGTCCCGAGAAGCAGTTTTAAAAGATTTGGTCCTTTGGCTAACTATTGATTAAATCGTTCACTTTATTTTCGGCCTAAATAACAATCGAAATAAGTCAAACAATGCATCCTCGTGATCATTCAAGACAAAAATAAAATATAAGAGATAGACCTAGGAATAAGGGAGTCTAAGTGAGTAATTGGCCCACATGAGTTCGTGATAGTTTGCTAACTTATAATAACAATGATCTCGTTTTTAAGCTTGGTATAGGGAATGTGAAACTTGAGGATGATAAACGTTCATGGCTGCCAAAACCAATGTAAGTTTTTAATTTCTTTACTTGTTTCTATCTTTTTATGTTTAGTATTTAATAAAGGCCAAGGTGGGTTATTTATGATGGAGAATGTAAACCGTGCTTTAAAATTAATGCATTGCATGAGGGCATTGCAATGGTCAAGTGTAGGGGATTTAATAAGTGTGAAAACACTTATCCTTTTACCACTTATTTCCAATAATAACAAGACCAAAACGTGTGATTTATGTCGTAAAAGTCGGAATTATGCGTGGTTTGTGTTTTTATTGTGTTTTAGGACCAAAATATGAAAAAGGAAGAAAACACGGGTTTTCACGGGCTTTTATCGAAGAAAACGGGAAAAGACGAAGTCAAAAGATCAAGAGTGCAAAAAGAACGGAAGTCCAAGGCCTATTCTGAAGATTTATCGAAGAAAAAGTCTAAAGACGGAAGTTTAACGAAGTCGAAGAACTTAAGTCTAATAGAAGAAGAAAATTAAAAGACAAGTTCAAATCCCGAGACGACAAGGACAAAGAATTAAAGTCGAGTCGAGAAAACGTGAAGAAAGCAAGAAAGAAGATGCAACACATGCACTCCTTCCACCTTTCCTATAAATACCCTCCTAATAGTCATTAGGAGAGTAGTTAGTTAATTAGCTAGTTTTTATTTTCTTACTTTTCTCTAGTTTTAGAGAGAGAAAGTCTTAAACTTTCTCTCACTAAATTTCATCTTTTCTTTTAATCTTTCAAGATTAAACACTTTTGTATTGCTTAATTCATTAATCAAGTTTCATTTTAAGCTTTTATTCCTTAATCTCATTCTACTCTTCTTTGATTTTAGATTGATTTTGGTGCGATTATCATATGATCCGTGTTGTTCTAATTGATTTCGTGCTTAAAAAGTTAATCTTTTGATCATTTCATAGTTTTCATTTGATTAAGCTTTAAGACTCTTGTGCTTATTGGCTTATTTTTATGATTAGCTTATTTTCTTATAAAAAGTTTTCTTTAAAAGTTCATGTTTTTATTGTTTGATCCAAAAAGTTTGCTTATTTTGAGGTTAGATAAGTTGAGATTAGTGCTTATTTGACCCGTTTAGTTTGATTCGTTATAATTTTGGGAATAAGCTCATCCTAATAGCTTATTTTCTTGCTTTTTACCCGAATCCCACTATTTTCGGAAAGGGATTAAACCCCTTTCCGATCGAGACATTCCGAGCAGCCCTCCCTTTTTCCGATTGAGTAATCGGAAAAGGGTTTCCCCTTATTCCGATTTGCACCCCTGATATTCCGATCATAGTGATCGGATTAGGGCTTTCACATTCCGACGGTTACCCTGTTGCTTATTCCGATTGGGGGTTTTTGTCTAGTATTCCGATTATAGTAGTTTTCCCAATATTCCGATTGGTGGTCTTGCACATTATTCCGATTTGGTCAAGTTTTATATTCCGATTGTGGCCATTATCCTACATTCCGATCATAGGTCACTTCCAACTTTCCGATCAACCGATCGGAATACATTCCGATCGGGACATCTTTTTGGGCTCATTCCGATTGAGTTATTATTTGTGATATTCCGAGTAGGCTTATTTAGTGTATTGTTTTCATTAAATTTTCTAAGTGTAAGTTTTTATTAAGTGTTAAAGCATTTTTCTAATCTAGTCTTTAAGTTTCCAAGCATTTTCATTTTACTCATTTTAGTATTAATCTTTATTCTTCCATTTTACTCAACGACACCTTAATTTCTTACTAGTAGTTTTAAATAGACAATAAACCAAACCATTCTCTTGATTTACCAAAAGACGATTGAGTCGCACTTAAGACCGGTTTTCAATTCGAAAAGACTTGGGACTACGAATTTTGATACTAGGGGTAAAAACCTAGTATTATGATGTCAAGCAATCTGCTTCTCACACTACTCAGCTTCTCATTGGGTTGTGCTTTGAAAACAGCATAATCATGCATGAGTTGTTTCTTCTTTTCTTCCCTGGTATCTGCATTGCCACCATATGCAACTTCAAGAGCTGCCCAAAGGTCTTTAGCAGAATCATAACCTCTGTATTTATGCTGGTTCTCTTGACCAAAAGAAACTTTCAGAATATTTAGGGTTTTCATGTCAACCCTTTTCTTTGCTATGTCATCAGCAGACACAGCTCTACCATCTTTAGGTTTTTCTTTCTTATCTTCTTCAGAACATCCAGCAACAGCTGATCTTTGAGTAATAGCATCAGCAATCTTTTGGGCTTTATCGAATGTGTTTCCATATTCAATGATCTCCCAGAGTGTGTAGTCATAGATCCATAGATATTGTTCAAAGTTGAATTTCCACAATTCAAAGTTGGTTGCATCAAGCATGGGAATCTTGATGTTTGGTAAAGGTGAGGAGGAGGAGGTTATTGTTTCTGACATGATGTTGTGAGAATTTTTGAGAAAATTAGGGTTTTGGTGATTTTTAGGGCTCTTGTGTTCTTTAAGATCAAAAGTTCCTCAACAAGCTCTGATACCACTTGTTGATCCCAAACTTAGATCGATTTAGCTTTATGTATACGAGATTAGATCAAGTAATACAGTTAGAGAAACCTTTGTATATGCTTATGATAATCTAAGTGTTATGCGGAATTAACACTTAAACAAGAACACACAAGATATAAACAAACTTTCACTTTGATTAATGATATCAAACTTGCTTACAATGAAAGTAGTTTACGAATGAAAAATTATATCAAACATTAACCTAAAGGTCTTCTTTTATAGACATAAGAAGCCTTGTACAATAATCTACGTATCAGCTATTCTAGGTTGTAACACCCCCACAATTGTTATGCGCAGCGGAACTACAACAATGGGTGCTACACAGTATTCATTGCACACAAGAGATATCAAACGACGCTAAAAAGACGTCATCTTAAAAATTGAAATTTAAAATTGTTAAATAATACATGTCCACAGTTTTTCCAACCCCAAATAGTGCACAGAGTTTAGCGTTTTCGGTCCCCATGAATCTCAACCCCAAAAACTTCAGTTTTACAACCACATGACATTAAACATAAAAATGGTTTAAGTAGAAAAGGAGGGAAAAACAAGCGGACACCAAGCCGATCACACAACATCCATCCCATGCATGCTCCATCCTACTGCTCAGCGGTTACCTGAAATACATGCCAAAATTTTGGTCAACGAAAACGTTGAGTGGAATTCATAGGTTTTTCAATCCATTTGAACGTATATATAATAAAAACCATTCGTGATCATTTATAGTCTTGTCGATCAAACAAACTATAATCAGGATACTGACAATTGTGTTTAAGCTCATGACACTAATCCGTTAACTCAATCACCCGCGTAAATATACCGGCATGATTCAGATGAAACCAGTGCCCCTCTAAAGGCATCAGTTGCAATTATACCTTATTTCTCATACAAAATAATCTACCGCAGAACTTACTATAAGTACAGCTTCTCGGCTAGCATTGGGTCGTTAACCCCGTAGTACTACAAATTGCATAAGCGGCTATTTCCCCCTTCGCAAGGGCAAGACAATAGTTAATAGTTCATGAATTTAGGGACTTTTGCAACTTTGGTACTCAACACAATTTCTAAGGCAACTTTCGGGTCTAACAATCATTCATGATATACGTTCCTTTTAAAAACTAGCATGCATTTCCCTCGCGGGTAAAACAATTTGAAATAATATAAGCGAGGCTATAAATTCACACCTTAGATATTAAGTAGTCGGTAGTTCGAGGAGTGTTCACTGACGATGTTACGGATGCCCGGGTAATTCAACACCTATCACAAATAACGCGTAATGAGTAATCTCATTTAAATACTTACGGTACTGTATAAAATACATATATATAAGTCACTTAAGACCAATATAACTCACGCCAAAAACAAAAACAACAAGTATCATTCATTTTATACCATTCATTCTTATAACCTACGTTGTCCATTTTTACACGTTCTCGCCGGTACTTGACTAAAGTACGGGCTGTTTTACCTTATTAAACCATGCTTATAAAATTTGATAAAATTTCCAAAAATCCTATATGACCTGTAGATAACATGTTTTTAAGTCCAACAAAAGTTTTCACTTTTACGACCCGTTACGCAACTCATTTCCACGACTACATTTTACGGGCTGAAATTGCGCTTCGACCAATTTTGACCACTTTGACCTATATGAAAAATACCTTTGACTTTCTTGACTCATAAGTCAACATATAGACTCATTTGTACAGGTTAGGGACCAACTTTTGACCCTTGATCATTCACCAAATTATACTTGTGACCCTCGGGATTTGACTAAAACTTTACACAAATCCGGATTGTGAAAGTCCTCGTCTCCCGGTACCCGATCTTTAAAATGTCATAACTTTTAGCTCGTTTTGAGTCACGGGCTCTACCTTATACCAAATTAAAGCTAGAAAAACCCTCTATCACTATATTTAGTTTTCAAGACTTGAAACAAAAATCATTTTTCCAAAATAGACCAAATGTTTCTGCCTAAAAATGACTATACCAAAAACATGCTTAGACTCGATTCCAAGACTTCTAACCAACACTAAACATCATCCTAAGACTTCCCAAACATATCCTAACATCAAACTTCCATCCTACCCCTATTGATCAACCAATCTCAATATCAAAATCAAAGAAAAATACACATGCAAGTAGTAACACCTATGTAAATCATCATAAAACAAATAACCAAACACAATAATAACATGCATGATCAACAACCACCATGGCTCCCCAAACACCCCCCCTTTGCCGTGGGGTTTGGGTGACCCATTCACCACAACCAAATTAATTTTGGTGGGTTTTCATGGTGTTTATACTTCCATAACACTCAAAATTAACATGCATTAGCTCAAATAGCCACAAAAACGAATTTTGGATCATATGAAAAATCTTGAAAAATTTTTATCAATGCATGTTGGATTTGATTACATGAATAGGTGGGTAATGACCAAACTAAGCGTGGTCTAACCTTAGATTTTTGAAAAATCAAGTAGAAAAGATTTTTGGTGGATTTTTGTGTGTTGTGGGTGTGCCGTGAGTTTAGAGAGAGACAAGGGAGGGAGTGTTTGATTTTTCTTGTGAAATGTTGTATGTGTTTGTGTGTTTGTCCACTTTGCCCCTTTTTGTTAGTTAGGAGGGACCTAAGTGCAATATTGGGCTTCTTTTGTCCTTAAATAGAAAACAACCTCAAAACTTTGCGGGTTTGACTCATTTGTCAATTTTGAAAATTTTACGGGAGTCGGAAATCTTCCCGAATGCTCCAAAATATTTTTGGGATACTTTAAATGTACTTGGAAGGCTATAAAACTCACACGACTCAACTTAACACGAACCGTAAATAAAATTCTCGAAAAATTACATTATCGATAAATCGTCAAAAATTATATAAAATTGGGCATCCCTCGGGATCGTAATCGTCATCGTCCTTCTCAAAACGTCAACCGTAAAAATTATAACCTCGAACATCGGTTTTAACCAAAATACTTATAATTATAGAAATTAAAATTTATCAAAAATTTCAAAAATTAGCGTAATTTAGGGTATCGTTAATGACCTCGATTCTAGGGTGTCACATCCACCCCTCCTTAAAGAGAGCGACGTCCCGGCGCTCGCCTCTTCTTGGGCTCACATTTCGTCTTACTGGAACAAATGAGGATACCTTTCCTTGAAAAAGTCCTCACGTTCCCAGGTGTATTCCGGTCCACGCTTAGAATTCCATCGGACCTTCACAATAGGAATCCTACTATGCTTCAACCGCTTGACCTCCCGGTCCATGATTTCCACAGGTTCTTCCACAAAGTGCATTTTGTCGTCTAGTCGAATCTCGTCCAAAGGAATCACCGATTCCTTGTCCGCCAAACTCTTCTTCAGGTTCGATACGTGGAACGTGTCATGAATAGCACTAAGCTCGGTCGGCAATTCTAACTTGTACGCTACTGGTCCAATTCGTTCAACAATCTTAAACGGTCCAATATACCTCGGACTCAACTTTCCTTTCTTTCCAAAACGAATTACACCCTTCCATGGCGATACCTTGAGCATAACCATATCTCCAACTTCAAACTCCAACGGTTTCCTTCGGTTATCAGCATAACTTTTCTGTCGGCTTCTCGCAGCAAGTAGTCGGTTCTTGATCTGCACGATCTTCTCTGTCGTTTCTAAAACCATTTCGGGTCCAGTCAATTGACTTTCCCCTACTTCACTCCAACACACGGGCGATCTACACTTCCTTCCATACAATGCTTCGAACGGTGCTGCTTTGATACTCGCATGATAACTATTATTGTACGAAAATTCCACTAGAGGCAAGTGGCGTTCCCAACTTCCTCCAAAATCAATCACGCATGCTCGGAGCATGTCCTCCATCGTTTGAATCGTTCGTTCACTCTGGCCGTCAGTTTCCGGGTGATAAGCCGTGCTTAAACTCAGTTCAGTGCCCATCGCACGTTGAAGCGATCTTCAAAATTCCGACGTAAATCTACTGTCGCGATCCGAAATGATCGATAACGGCACTCCATGTCTACAGACGATCTCCTTCACGTACACGCTGGCGAGTCTTTCCATGTTGTCCGTCTTCTTCACAGGTAAGAAATGAGCAGATTTCGTCAACCTGTCCACAATTACCCATATCATATCGCTTCCACTAGGAGTCCTAGGTAAACCCGTCACAAAATCCATTGCGATTTTCTCCCATTTCCATTCTGGGATTTCCGGTTGTACCAACAATCCAGATGGTTTCTTATGTTCTGCCTGAACCTTCGCGCAAGTCAAACACTTACTGACGTAACGAGCAATATCTGCCTTCATATTCGGCCACCAATAGACTTTCTTCAGGTCGTGGTACATCTTATCCGATCCAGGATGTATCGAATACTTCGACTTATGCGACTCATTCATAACCAATTCTCGAACTCCAGGCTTTCCTTCCTCAGATGGACACAATGGTAACCAAATCCGATTCTCAAAATATCTTAGTCCGTCAGACCTAATCACGAAAATAGGTTTCAACATTCGTCCCAAATTCTCGGCTTCAACATTCCCTTTCATCAATCCTCTCTCCTGAGCCTTCAGTATGGTTTCGGTTAAGTCAACGCTCTCACTCATCACTAAAGCTCTAACCCTCAAAGGTTTCTCCCGCTCCTTCCTACTCAATGCATCCGCTACAACATTCGCCTTCCCAGGGTGGTAGCGAATTTCGCAGTCATAATCACTCAATAGTTCAACCCATCGTCTTTGTCGCATATTCAACTCCTTTTGATCTAAAATGTGCTGCAAACTCTTGTGATCAGTGAATACAACACACTTTGTCCCATACAGATAGTGTCTCCACAGCTTCAACGCAAACACTACCGCTCCTAATTCCAAATCGTGCGTCGTGTAGTTCTCCTCGTTCTTCCTTAATTGCCTCGACGCGTAAGCTATCACCTTCTCACGTTGCATTAACACTGCTCCGTAACCCTTACGAGACGCATCACAATACACTACGAAATCTTCGGTTCCTTCAGGCAATGATAAAATCGGCGCGGAACATAACTTATCCTTGAGCGTTTCGAAAGCAAGCTCTTCCTCAATTCCCCATTCATACACCCTATTCTTCTCGGTAAGCCGCGTCAATGGTTTCGCAATCAACGAAAATCCTTCAATAAACCTTCTATAATACCCAGCTAAACCCAAAAATTGTCGAACTTCAGTCGGCGTCGTCGGTGCTGACCATTCCCTGATCGCTACGATCTTAGCAGGATCTACACGAACTCCTTCCTTATCAATCACATGACCTAGAAACTGCACTGATTCCAACCAAAACTCACACTTAGAGAATTTTGCATACAGCTTCTCCTTCCTTAACAACTCCAAAATCTTTCTCAGGTGCTTCTCGTGCTCCTCCTTACTCTTAGAGTAAATAAGTATGTCGTCGATGAAAACAATAACAAACTTATCTAGATACGGCTTGCACACGCGATTCATAAGATCCATGAATACAGCAGGCGCGTTAGTCAACCCAAACGGCATCACTCGAAATTCAAAGTGTCCATACCGCGTACGAAAGGCAGTTACAGGAATATCCTCCTCTCTTACACGCAGTTGATGATACCCTGATCTTAAATCGATCTTTGAGTATACACTGGACCCTTGCAATTGATCGAACAAATCATCAATCCTCGGTAATGGGTACCGATTCTTAACCGTCAGCTTATTGAGTTCTCTATAGTCAATACACATTCTAAACGAACCATCCTTCTTCTTTACGAACAACACTGGCGCTCCCCAAGGTGATGAGCTCGGCCTAATAAATCCTTTGTCCATCAACTCCTTCAATTGATCCGATAACTCCTTTAACTCAGATGGTGCTAAGCGATAAGGTGCACGTGCAACCGGCGCAGCTCCTGGCACTAAATCAATTCGAAACTCGACCTCACGATTAGGCGGTAAACCTGGCAACTCGTCTGGAAAAACGTCCGGATACTCGCGAATAATTGGTACCTCTTCAATTCTCGCCTCTACATCACCATCGCTCGAAACCTGTGCCAAAAACACATCGCATCCGCTCTCTACGTACTTCATCATCTTCAAACACGAAATCACCTTCAAACGAGAAGTGCATTCGTCTCCCTTTACCGTCAAAACCCTATTCCTCAGCGGAATCTGCACCAATCTCTCACCACAGACGATTGTAGCACTATGCGCCATTAGCCAATCCATTCCCACAATCACGTCAAACGATCCTAGCTCTATAGGCATCAAGTCGATTTTAAAAGCGTAGTTTCCTAACTTCAAGGTACACCCTTTCAGTATAGAATTCGTACTAACAATTTTTCCATCGGCTAATTCAACATTATAACTAGTCGTTAACAATACCGGTTCTCTATCGATATGACGACTAAATCTAACGTCTACAAAACTCTTGTCGGAGCCAGAATCAAATAAAATACTAGCATAACAAGCGTCTAGCAAAAACGTACCGGTAACCACATTGGGACCTTGTGGTTTATCAGCAGTTCCCACTTGATACACAGCTGCCGCATTATTTCCTCCCCGTCTGTTCCCTGCTTTCGGGCAATTTGCTTGCACATGCCCTCTTTCTCCACAGCTATAACATCCTCTCATCCTGATAGCATTAGCCCCAGTGGCTACTCCTCCCATTCGACAACTAGCAGTCCTATGACCTGCCTTTCCACATTTGCCGCATGCCTGCGGGCAGTTTCCAACATGATACAAGTTGCACTTTCCACAATGGGGGTTCACTTTCACACCTCTAGGGTTTGTCACGGCCCTCATTCCTTCGTTCCTTCTCTGATTAAACTGCTGATTACGGTTCGGCCCTTGGTTGTTTCGGTTTCCTCCTCGGTTCTGGCCTTGGGATTGATTACCTTGTGCTGCCTCCCATTTCCTTTTGTTACCCTCAGCAATGTAGTTCTGCTTATCCTGAAGCTTAACGTCCATCAAAGCGTGAGCCATTTGAACCGCCTCGTCAAACGTTCCAGGTTTCGACGAAGTTGTTTCACCCTTGATGTTGCTAGATAAACCCTTAATATACTGCTTCATTTTCTTGGCGTCATTGGCAAATATGTCCGGACACAAAAGACTTAACTCATTGAATCTCCTGGTGTAAGCAGCTATATCGTTGTTCCTTAAGGTCAAATGTCTCAATTCGTCCTCCAATTGCCCCAATTCCTCCTCTGGGCAGAACTTCTTTGTCAATAAAGCTTTGGTCGCATTCCACGTTCTCGCATTTGCCACAGCCAATCCCACCGTAGCTACCTGGGTATTCCACCAGCTTAACGCATCATCCAGAAATGTAGCTGCTGCAAACTTTACTTTATCCGCCTCTGCACAACCACTGATTTCAAACGTACTCTCAACTTTTTCCAACCATCGCCTAAGTTCTAGTGCTCCACCCGATCCACGGAACTGCGTAGGACCGCACTTCATAAAGCTTGAATAGGTACACACTCTCGGGGCTGGCTGTCTCCCCGCGTTCCTTCCTGGATCCTGATTTCTCCCAGCTCGGTCTGCTTCCAACGCATTAGCTATCGCTTCCTGAATCATGTTGTTAACACGATCGGCAGTCAACTTTGGAGGCATTGTTTTATCGAATATCTCTTTCTGCAAGACAAGAAAAATAGAAAAACAATGTAAGTATTCATATCAAGTTTCCCAGACATAAAATACATACAACGACACATCACTACGGAGTTACTAATATTCATCAATTCACACCACAAAAGATCAAATTTAAGACATATCACAGATTATGAAAGGTAACATAGATTGTATTGATAGTTAACCAAAATCGTGACAAGTAATGCCACTACAATCATTCACCACAAAACATCAAGTACTTGAGTTTCTCGTCATAATACCATCATACAAAGGTCTAAAATAGTTCTATTACAATGATCAAAGAAAAATACAAAACAAGTAACTAGGCATGTGGTGATCCACACGGCCTCTTGGATGGCGGCTCGTCGTCGTCCTCGGTTTCCTCATCACTCACGTCCTCGTCCACATCATCCACTTTTCCCTTTCCTTTCTCATCTGGCCCACATTCTGTTTCCTTTTTCGTCCCTGATGTGGATCCATGCTCAATCGCTACTTGATTTCCCACCGAAATACAAGCACCTCCAGTAGGCGGCTGAACCATGAAGTCATTCGCCTCCATCTCCACATCGTCCACGAATCTCCAATCCGGGGGCAATGAATCCCTCACACGATGCTCCCAACTCTGCATCCTCGACAACCCCATCTGATCTTCCCTCACACGATCAAGACTAGCACTTAAATTCGCAACCATTGATTTCAAACTGTTGATGGCACTTGTGTTCATCATCCCATCATACGCAATTCTTGAAGTCCTTTCCAACAATCTTTCGTCCGCCTTGTCATTCTCGTCGAATCTACTGACCACCCTTGATTCCACTACATACCTCATGCACATCGATCCTTCCAAACCTCTCACAGTCCGTCGCACGTCATGATAATTCCTCGGTCCGGGACAGCAAATTCTTGGGATGCCTTGATGAAGAGAATTTGCGCTCATTGCACCTTCGGCTCTTCTGGGAATATCTGGTACACCAACCAGATGGGAAGTACGCATAGGCGTGGGACAAGTAGTTCTCCTTGAGTCGGGGTCCTGGGCTCGTACATCGTTACCGTTATCGTTGGGCGGTACCTCGGCCATTCCTGCAATAACAGCGAATTTCGGAGGGTACATAAGTAATTATACAATAATTATAAATATATGCATGCAAATGCAATGCAAAGGTGGTACATATGCCCGAAATGTAATAATATGATGCTCATGCATGATAAATATGAAAATTACGATGTCGGATATTTCTCGTAAAATTTAACGTCTACATATAGTAATTCCATACTTATATAATAATTACCCACATATATATATACTTTACTCAAAAGTATACGTCAAATGCCATAAATACAACAATAAATCTTACCGGAGCCATGCAGGATAGTTGTGTGTGCTTGGACCCTTTTTCTTACGACACCAAAAGTTATAGTTTAGGATTTTCAAAAACGACCTAGTTCTCTATAACTCGTGGCTCTGATTACCAATCTGTAACACCCCCACAATTGTTATGCGCAGCGGAACTACAACAATGGGTGCTACACAGTATTCATTGCACACAAGAGATATCAAACGACGCTAAAAAGACGTCATCTTAAAAATTGAAATTTAAAATTGTTAAATAATACATGTCCACAGTTTTTCCAACCCCAAATAGTGCACAGAGTTTAGCGTTTTCGGTCCCCATGAATCTCAACCCCAAAAACTTCAGTTTTACAACCACATGACATTAAACATAAAAATGGTTTAAGTAGAAAAGGAGGGAAAAACAAGCGGACACCAAGCCGATCACACAACATCCATCCCATGCATGCTCCATCCTACTGCTCAGCGGTTACCTGAAATACATGCCAAAATTTTGGTCAACGAAAACGTTGAGTGGAATTCATAGGTTTTTCAATCCATTTGAACGTATATATAATAAAAACCATTCGTGATCATTTATAGTCTTGTCGATCAAACAAACTATAATCAGGATACTGACAATTGTGTTTAAGCTCATGACACTAATCCGTTAACTCAATCACCCGCGTAAATATACCGGCATGATTCAGATGAAACCAGTGCCCCTCTAAAGGCATCAGTTGCAATTATACCTTATTTCTCATACAAAATAATCTACCGCAGAACTTACTATAAGTACAGCTTCTCGGCTAGCATTGGGTCGTTAACCCCGTAGTACTACAAATTGCATAAGCGGCTATTTCCCCCTTCGCAAGGGCAAGACAATAGTTAATAGTTCATGAATTTAGGGACTTTTGCAACTTTGGTACTCAACACAATTTCTAAGGCAACTTTCGGGTCTAACAATCATTCATGATATACGTTCCTTTTAAAAACTAGCATGCATTTCCCTCGCGGGTAAAACAATTTGAAATAATATAAGTGAGGCTATAAATTCACACCTTAGATATTAAGTAGTCGGTAGTTCGAGGAGTGTTCACTGACGATGTTACGGATGCCCGGGTAATTCAACACCTATCACAAATAACGCGTAATGAGTAATCTCATTTAAATACTTACGGTACTGTATAAAATACATATATATAAGTCACTTAAGACCAATATAACTCACGCCAAAAACAAAAACAACAAGTATCATTCATTTTATACCATTCATTCTTATAACCTACGTTGTCCATTTTTACACGTTCTCGCCGGTACTTGACTAAAGTACGGGCTGTTTTACCTTATTAAACCATGCTTATAAAATTTGATAAAATTTCCAAAAATCCTATATGACCTGTAGATAACATGTTTTTAAGTCCAACAAAAGTTTTCACTTTTACGACCCGTTACGCAACTCATTTCCACGACTACATTTTACGGGCTGAAATTGCGCTTCGACCAATTTTGACCACTTTGACCTATATGAAAAATACCTTTGACTTTCTTGACTCATAAGTCAACATATAGACTCATTTGTACAGGTTAGGGACCAAGTTTTGACCCTTGATCATTCACCAAATTATACTTGTGACCCTCGGGATTTGACTAAAACTTTACACAAATCCGGATTGTGAAAGTCCTCGTCTCCCGGTACCCGATCTTTAAAATGTCATAACTTTTAGCTCGTTTTGAGTCACGGGCTCTACCTTATACCAAATTAAAGCTAGAAAAACCCTCTATCACTATATTTAGTTTTCAAGACTTGAAACAAAAATCATTTTTCCAAAATAGACCAAATGTTTCTGCCTAAAAATGACTATACCAAAAACATGCTTAGACTCGATTCCAAGACTTCTAACCAACACTAAACATCATCCTAAGACTTCCCAAACATATCCTAACATCAAACTTCCATCCTACCCCTATTGATCAACCAATCTCAATATCAAAATCAAAGAAAAATACACATGCAAGTAGTAACACCTATGTAAATCATCATAAAACAAATAACCAAACACAATAATAACATGCATGATCAACAACCACCATGGCTCCCCAAACACCCCCCCTTTGCCGTGGGGTTTGGGTGACCCATTCACCACAACCAAATTAATTTTGGTGGGTTTTCATGGTGTTTATACTTCCATAACACTCAAAATTAACATGCATTAGCTCAAATAGCCACAAAAACGAATTTTGGATCATATGAAAAATCTTGAAAAATTTTTATCAATGCATGTTGGATTTGATTACATGAATAGGTGGGTAATGACCAAACTAAGCGTGGTCTAACCTTAGATTTTTGAAAAATCAAGTAGAAAAGATTTTTGGTGGATTTTTGTGTGTTGTGGGTGTGCCGTGAGTTTAGAGAGAGACAAGGGAGGGAGTGTTTGATTTTTCTTGTGAAATGTTGTATGTGTTTGTGTGTTTGTCCACTTTGCCCCTTTTTGTTAGTTAGGAGGGACCTAAGTGCAATATTGGGCTTCTTTTGTCCTTAAATAGAAAACAACCTCAAAACTTTGCGGGTTTGACTCATTTGTCAATTTTGAAAATTTTACGGGAGTCGGAAATCTTCCCGAATGCTCCAAAATATTTTTGGGATACTTTAAATGTACTTGGAAGGCTATAAAACTCACACGACTCAACTTAACACGAACCGTAAATAAAATTCTCGAAAAATTACATTATCGATAAATCGTCAAAAATTATATAAAATTGGGCATCCCTCGGGATCGTAATCGTCATCGTCCTTCTCAAAACGTCAACCGTAAAAATTATAACCTCGAACATCGGTTTTAACCAAAATACTTATAATTATAGAAATTAAAATTTATCAAAAATTTCAAAAATTAGCGTAATTTAGGGTATCGTTAATGACCTCGATTCTAGGGTGTCACATAGGTAAAGATAAATATAGAAAATACATTGTTGTTCCTATCTTTACTAGAAGTAATCTAGAATACAATAAACGCGTAGAGTATATCTTCCCATCAGTGCTTGTCTTCAATGTATCAACGCTTGACTTTGTCTTGTCAACGCTTGAGCTGTCAGCGCTTGTTTTGCTCGTGTCAACGCTTGTTTTACTCTTGTCAGCGCTTAAGTGATCTGGCCTTAATTTATTCCCAACAACATTAAACTAAAAAAATATACTCCAACCCTCTCTTTTCTTTTTCATGCCGGCACCCCCTAGCCCCCCTTCAATCAAACTTCATTTAATTTCAAGTATGATCTAATCAAAAATAATTAAAGACACATTCTTAGATTTTCAAGAGGCTTGTTTTGGTACTAAAATCTTCAACATGCATGAAGTTTCATTTTTCTAGGACTGGTAGGTAAAGTTTATGATCATGCATGTGTTGTTGGTGATGATCAAGAGATGATCATGCTAATTTTTGTTAAAAACTTAATTTTGATTCTTGGGTTTTTATTTTTATGATTGATACAAGTGATAGGGTTAAGATATGTTGATATTAGGGATGTAGGATGATGAGAAAAATGGTTGGAACTAATCAAATGTTTGATTTTGTGTGACTTTTAGAGAGGTGTTTTAGATCAGTAGGTAAAAGGCTGTTTTTAGATACCTTATGTTTTGAAAATGGTTAAACTAATTGGATAGGGTTGTAGAGAATTCGATTATCTTCGATTTGATATAAAGTAGAGCTTCTAGCTCCAAACGAGCGAGAAGTTATGATGGTTTGATTATTCGTGTACCAGGAAACGAGTATCGACACAATCCGAAGTTGTTGTCGATATTTGGATCGAATCTCGGGGACTATAGAATGAGTTGTAAAAATGGTCAAGGTCTGATGTTAGGTTCTAAACCTAGTATTGTGAGTCTATTTTCAAACTCAAGTGTCGGTTTTGTAAATGAAATTGTTTAAAATGGTCAAAATGGTTGTATGAGTGGGTGACGTAAAACTGTCCGGTTTTTGTAGTTCAAAGATGTGTCGGGCAGGGAACTTTAAAAGTAAAATCTTTTGATGAGCTTTTAAGAGGACTTTCTATAGATAGTAAGTGAGATCACTGAGTAGTATAATAAGTATTTGACGTGTTTAAGTGGGGTAAATGAGCTCGTACATTTGGTATGTACCGACAAATTTTTATCAAAAGAATAGACTAATAGAGTAAACATATAGAAGGAAGTAATAGTATAACTTGTATTGTTTTCTTTCAGGTTTGTCGTAATATTATGATTTTGAGTTTGATGTTATTATGTATGGGTTATATTCGAGTCTATTATTAATGAACGCACCTTATTTGATAGGTTGTGGTTTTTGTGTTTATCAGACATCAACAATCGTCGAAGGTCGTCTTGCTACTGCTATTACTCAAGGTGAGTCTATAGCCTCGCTTTGCAATTGTTTTGAATGATTTTAAAACCCGCGAGGGGATACATGCTATTTGAAAATAAATGAAACACAAGTCATGAATAATTGTTTGGACCCGTATGTTGCCTTTGGACCCGAATGTTGTCTGAATTGTGTTGAGTACCTAGTGGTAAAATGCCCTAAATTCATGAACCGTTAACTATTGTCTTGCCCTTCTGTGGGTTGGAAATAGCCTCTTAAACAATTGATAGTACTATCGGGGTTGACACCCCTATCCGAGACGAGAGTTAGTACGCTGAAAGTGCTGCACGGATGGATAACTTGAATAAGAGACAAGTTAAAATTTACAACGATTACCTTAAGAGGGGCAATGGTTTCACTTTTATCATGCCGGCCTTTTGGCGGATGATTGGTCATAACGGGTCGGTGTCATGAGCTTCAACATAATTCTATACCTTTTTCTATAAGCCAGAATGTCTGAATAATAGATTGTATGATCAACAATTCTATTAAATGATTATGATTGACTTTTCTCGTGTGTTCAAATGATGATTTGGAAAACCTATAGACTTGCTCAACCGTTGTGTTGATAATTTTAAGCAAGTATTTCAGGTAATTAAAGTTGATGAATGGCGGAGCTTGCTGGAGAAGCATTGCGGCTTGCTTTAGTGGTGATTGGGTCTAAAACTGATTTCTTTCCCTTTTGGCATAAAATTAATAATGAATGGTCATGTATTTTGGTAAAATATTTGTTGATTGGTTGAGATCTTTGGGTGACTCAAATGTTACTCTGATAAATCTAAAATTGTTTTACTTGGGATCGAAGGTGGTAGACAATGATTAATTTATATCCTTTTATATTTCAAATGTACGACTTTGAGATCGTTTAAAGTGTTTTGTGTAATGAAGTTGGAGTTTAGCACCCAAATATGTATTTCCGTTGTGCAGTGTATTTTGGGGGTGTTAAAAATTGGTAATCAGAGCTTTTAGTTATAGCGAATTAGGTCGATTTTGAAAAATGTCCTAAACTATTACTTTGGCGTCGAAAATATTTGACAAAAGCACGCAACTTCTCAGCAAGGCACCAGTAAGATTAAATGTTTTGTATTGTTTTATAGATAGATGTATCCCTTAAAACTGAAATGATTTTTTTAGAGTATTTATTAAGTAAATACTATAATAATGTATTGATGACGTATTGATGTTGTGAAAGTACGTTGAGTACTTGTTATCGTAATTTTATTTATGTAATGCATATGTATATAATTTTAAATAATGACCTTATATATTACCGAGGGTATAGGACAGTAGACCAGATGATGAACGATTTTACAACTAATTTCTTGCGACTTGTATTTGGAATGATAAAGTTTGGTCGGTTGGTGTATGTGAGATACATGGTTGAAACTCGTGTATTTAGGAGGTTGATGTGAATGAAAATTTGTTTTTATAGGTTGTATTTGGTATGTAGAGATTGAAGTTTGTTAGGACTCGGTAGATGGACGAGATTGCAATTCTTAGGTCGATGGTGATAAATCTGAGTGCTTGAATTGAAAGGATTAAATATGAGTAGGTAAGGTTTGAAAGGATGAGTGAGTTGGTGTCTCATGTGAGATCAATTCTGGGTCAAGCTTGGAAGTTTAGGAATGTTGAAAGTCGTACTGATATTTGCCTTGTGATTAATCTGCCATAGGAGTGAGTATTGAATTTTGAGAGTGAGCTGCCATCATGTTAGGGATTCGACTTTGAAGTGCAAAAGGGGAAATAGACGAGTGTGATGAAGCTGACAACAATGATAAGGAGGATGAGGAGCTGGTGTCTAAGGAACTAACCGCGTAATGGATTTCTTTGTATCTTATTTTCTTTGTGTGATCGAACTTATTTAAACCTTGTGTCGTGATGTGCTCGTTACACTAGGTATATTTAAAAATAACTGCAAATACAAATCCTAGACAAGAAGCCAAAAACTTGATATGCGATCTTTCCACACATTGTGTAACACCCCACTTGGATAAATGGACCGTTAAGTGTATTTATGGCGTGTCATCAAAGCATGCAAGGCAATGTATTTACACATTAACTGACCATACGGAAATACCGGAATCAAACATCAGTAGTCCAAACATAAGCTCAAAATATAAAGATTTAAGTACTGAAAGAAAAGGACGAAACAGTGTCCAAACAACCAAAGTAATGTAATGTGTGCATAAAAATAAAGGAGTCTAGATAGCTCCCATCCAAATGAACGTACTCTCTTAGAAGTCCTAAGATCGTCCCTGTGTACCTGCCGTTTGGAAACATAAAAGGAAACTACGGCTGAGCATAACGCTCAGTGAACGGATAAAAAGCATGATAAGAATGTACTGAAAGTAATGGAATAGATGACAACAAATGAAGCTATGAGACTGATATGTAACATGTGGTAGAAATCTGTATAAAATCTGAGAAACCTGGTTCATACATACTGAAACTGAATTATAACTATTAAATCTGAAAACATGCATTTACTGTATTTTAATTGCCAGAGCTTATATAGGTCACGTGCTGTAACAACCGTGCATGAATAACTGGAAGGGTGACCTCGTCATGCTGTAGAGGGGTGACCTCTAAATAACTGTAGAGGGGTAACCTCTAAATACTGTGCTGGGTGGAGGGATCAGCTCCAATGTGAAGGATGTAGAGCACACACCACATTCACCCTGATAACTTGTAAACTGATAAGCCTAGGATGCATCCATACGCCCAACTAAACATACATATAAAAATGGCCAAACTGAACATGAGTGGGACGATGCAGGATATCACTCTCCTGCATGTGAGTCACGACACCAGTGCCTCTAGTGCCGTGGTTACGGTACCTCCGTAACTAGTACATAAACTGGTCGTGCTTGTATATAATGCTCAGGCAGCTTGTTTCGTTTTTAACATGATTTCTGATAAGCTTAAACACATATGGGGAAAAACATTTGGCTGCAGTCGGGGAATCCTAATCATGCATAGAAAGGAACTCGTTACTGAAAGGACGGAAATCCGTACCTCTTGTCCAGTAACTGACTATAAGGAAAACTGAACGAACTCTTACTCAGACTTCACCGAAGCTACAAGAATAATGAGCGCGAATAAGTTGTCTGATATTTATTTATTTTCACTACTCTTATTGTTATTACAGTAACCAAAAGGCTCGTTTATAATGACGTTTAACCATAGAGTTCTACAAATAAATGTATCCATAAAATGTCACATTTCTAATTTGACGTTAGTACATTTAGTTAAAAATTGAAGTCTGCATCTTTTATAGCGTTAATACATGAAAATCAACCAATGTTATATAGGACATTGCTTGGAAAAGTATAATAAAAGTGGTATATAAAATACAAGCTTATTTACTTTGTAATTAGCCCACAAAATACAAGGACTGAATATGTAAAATTAAAATGAACATGACGTGAATCCATAAGTCTTAAAAACGCAAGTTTTCTTCTTCCTTTGGTTTTATCATTCATTGCTATACAGTAGTATTAAACTAGGTAGCAAGTTTCTTCCTCTTGTTCGTGTGTGCACAACACCAGTAGTCACGGTTTACTCGGTTTATTATATAAATAGGTTCTGAACGACATAATATAAGACTAGGGATTAAGCTACAACTGATAACTTAAACAACATATAGAACGTGAACGCGATTTTAGAATTTACCTCCGAGCCGAACTGAAACATTAATACGAGTAACAACAGCGAATCACGATTTCAAACTCGATTACGAATGGTGACTCGATTTTAATGATGAACCAAAACCTTTTACCCGAGATGAAACATAAACCGAACCATGCTCAACAAATGACACGAACAAAGATAGCCAAACGTCAGTCAGGCACCGAGATCAAATACAACAGCGAACCGAAACGCGAACAGAACTTGAACCTTCAGCGGACATGAACCGATCGAACAAGACCGAGCCGTAACAAAACCTATAAACTTAACCCATAGCTCCGAATCGATGTTGTCCGAACTCAGATTTTGTACTTCAGTGACCAAACTTATGTACAACGGATGCTTTGATTTGGTTTAGAACTGTTATCATTATTTTTCTCTAATACATAGATTTCTCCTATATATATTATGTACATGTGTTAAACCAAATTTCCGAACCAAAACGCGTGAAACGGAAGAGCATATTGAAAGTTTTAATTGTAGTCTAACTGTTTTATGGTAGAATACTATGTTTCCATACTTAACTTATTTAGGTGTTGATGATAAGTATTCAAAAAGAGTAACCAAGTTATTTGCTTTGTATATTTTGTGAATAATTAAAATAATATTATTCTGGTATATATATAATTTACTAAAAATTATAACATAAACTTTTGATGTCAAATGCTTATTAATTATACTTTAGGTTATATTCAAAAAGATGAAACATTATAAACCAAAAATTTGGGTTTACAACTCGTCCCATGTAACAGAATAGTTCGTCCTCGAATTAGGAACTTGATATTACTGCGGGTTTTACAATTCTTCCCCTCTAAAAAAAATAATTCGTCCCCGAATTATAGGTTTGATAAGCTGAGAGAATAAATGAAGCTGAAGTACGCAACAGCTGAAAGACTTGTAACTGAAAGGATAATTTGTCCTCAAATTAGAACATAATGCTGCGGAAGGGTATAAACGTGACATGACTGAAGTGAACATAGAACGTGACATGACTAAAAGAACTTTACTGACTTATTGAAGGAAAGGATGAGAGGTCCGGATGGACTCCTCCGTTCCAAGTGGTTTCCTGCTCGAATCGGTTCCTTCAAAGATCTAGACATAATGAACATCCTGGTCCAGATGACCCTGTCCTGACGATGCTGAATAGTTTCTGGTCCCATACTCAAGATGGATTTTCTAAATCTGATAGAATGAATAAGCTATAGTATGTAGTATACATGAAACGGTACGTACAATTTATCCTGAAAAGATAACATTTATATTTCTGAGCAAGCTGATGAAAACATATAGGAACGAACTATGTGAACAATTGTGAACGTGCTACGTGAGCAATTGTGAATGTGGTTCGTGATTCTATGAGAAACGCTGAGCATGAAGTATATCGTGAGTGTGATACGTGAAACATATTGTGAATGTGATACTAGAACATATCATGAACGTATGCTAACTGAGGAAGGAATGCCAAACGATACGGCTTGAGATGTGAAACGTCTGCGTGGTTATGGAATAGCTGTGCTAAACTTGAGTCTGGTTTCTTAAGCTTTTTGTAACCGTATTCAGTAATAGACTGTGAAATGTGTATTACGAAATGGCACACGAACTTGAACGTGAACAATGTTACGAACGCTAACGTGTGCTTAAATCATGAGATAGCACAAAGCATGAACTGAAACAACATCATACTGCGAATGAGACTTAAATGTGAAAGTGAAAATAAACATGAACGTAAATGTGAACGTACACGTGATAGTGAACATGAACGTGAGCGCGATTCGCGAACGCTAATTTCGATCTGACAAGATTGTTGGTGGAATACTTTGGAATCATACGACCTATTGCTGAATTTCGTGCAGCATGTTGGTGTCCTATCTTGAACCTGAGGTATGTCAGGCATCCAGATATGAACATAGTTGCATCAATTATGTTATACCGCTTCTATCAAAATTCTGCCTGGGATCACGGTACCTTCTGGTGGAATCCGAGTGATTAATCATGAAAGAATTTTGAGTCTGGTAAAATATATCTCTCGTAGCGTAGGATCTTATGGAATACAAAATTTTAGTGTAGGTCCTCTCCTTTATGCGAAAGCTTAGCCATAGAAAGCTAATCATGAGAACTTTCAGCAATTTCTACGGTAGTAGCCAACTGAATTCTAGAAATTTTGTACTTCGTTCATCGGCGTCGGTCGTGACCATCTGGTGATGGCCTTCACCTTCGCAGGATTGTCTGAAATTCCTTTCTGCTGAAATAGTGTGGTCCAGAAATGCCTCCTTGTTCTACTGGGATTCATATCTAGAAAGCTGCGTATATAATTTCCTCCTATGGGAGAATATGTGGGGTAATGAAAAAATGATTCTCATGTTCTTCTCTAGAATTTAGGAGATCAAAATGTTATCAATGAATGTACTGACGGTTTTGTCTGAGAATTTAGGGAAAAAAATTTATTCATGAATTTCATACTATAGCTGGAGTATTAGGGAGCTCGGAAGTATAATCAAAATTTGGAAAGACCATAACGTGTGCAAAAGCAGTGTTGGAAACATCATGTTCTTTCTCTCACCTCTGATGGTAACATGATCGGAAATTATTCTGAAAATGTTTAAGACATCGCAGCAGATCAGATAAGATTTTTATACATGGAAAGCAACACTGATTAAGAATGGCGATCTGGTAAATTTTTTGGTGGTCGATTCGTGATCTCATGTTACCGGCCTTCTTTCTGATAGACAGGAACGGTGCACTTCCTGGTGGTGCGCCAGGGCGACCTCATTCCGGTAATTCTTGCAGTAAATACTGCAACTCTTTTAACTTAGCTGTAGCCCAGCAACAAGGGGGTTTGAAAACAAATTCTCTTATTGAGACAAGCTCGATGAAGAATTATGTTTCGTGGTTAGAAAAGAATTTCTGAAAAACTTTCTGAGATTATGTCTGGAAACTCTGGAGTAATCTGCTGGTCATGAGTTTAAGGAATTTCATAAGTGAATTTATAACTGGTGACTAGACAGTCTTTGTAGCTATGGACTGCTATACGCGCTTGTAAGGCATAAACAATTTGTACTGATTTTTCTGGCAGAAATATATAATGAATATATTTGGGACTTAGTAAGACAGATCTTGTCGTTAACTAAAAGGAGAACCTTAATGAACATGGGTGGTACTGTGGAGTCTTTTCTGGCTGAGATGTAGGGGGCTACCTGATTTAAGATAAAGCTGACATAGGAATACATGTAGTAACGTGGAGGATTTCACTGAATGTGTTCGTCTGTAACCTCACAGAATGAATACTGCGTGTCTAACCTGAATAAAACCCAGTGGCGGTAACTGAATTGTAAGGGTCTGATTTTATGCGTGGCATAACAAAACGGCATACCCTTTTGGAGGGTACCCTGAATTATTGAGGACCTGGTTTAGAAGACAATACTGATATTATGAGTCTTGACACGTGTCCTGAGAAGATATTCGTATGATGTGTACCCTGACTCGTGTCATGACAAGTGTCTTCCGAAATAATACTTGAGACATGTGTCTTGACTGTTGTCTGGACATGTATATTTAGTGGATGAATCTTGACAAGGCTGACAGTTTTTGGTACTTGCTAGGATTGGCAGACCGGTTAGACTACTGACCTTTGTATTTCTGGTCACGTCCGTACCGGAGTACCGATGGTTACTGGCTGATTAATTATAAGCACGGTGGTTGTCACTAATGCTTTGTCTGTCACCTTTTGACGGTCATTATCATGACCGTGATTCATGTAAATATTCTGCCGAGTGGCCGGCTGGGTTCCGGTTCCCACTCTTCTGAATGAAAGGTTAGCTGAGTGAAGTGTGACATCAAACTGAGAAGGTAAAAGCATGGAATGGAATGGTAGTGTCTGATGGTTGAAATTTATTCTTGTCAGAAATTTCAAATTTATAGTTTTCGTCCTTGTTCTGCAGAATCTTCATAGTATAAACATCATCTACATCTTGAGAAATCTCCAAAGTATCAGCAGCATCAGTATTTGTGAGGTCTTCAAAGTGTTAGCAGCATCAGTATCTGATAAAATCTTCAACTTACGAACAACATCAGTGTAACACCCCCAAATTTATACAACTCAATACATCGGAAGTCTCGTTGGTGTTACGGGATAGCACATTACTCATATCATAGACAACGCTTAAAAATCGCGTCGTTTAATAATAAAGCATTTCCATTCATAAATATCAAAGTTACATCGGTCCCAAGTCATTATATTTCATACAAAATTTTACAAAGTATTTTGAATGGAAAATATTGTTTAAGTGCGGGCCATGAATTCTTGTCGTCTTCCCGAGAGTTACCTTCAAGTACCTGAGATAAAACATGTTAAAAGAAAAGGTCAGCGATAACGCCGAGTGAATTCATAGAGTTTAATGAAATCCATCAATATAATATCAGTATAAAATTATTACTGAAAATCATTTTGTACAAATCAATTTAATAGGCCATAAAATAGCCAAAGTCATTTTATACAAATCTTCATCAAAATCACAATATAGGCATTTTCCTTAAAAATCATTATACGAGCCAATGTCGTAAAAACATTATACAATACGTCTTATGACGTTGTATAAAGTTAAATAAAAACCGTATATGAATGTGGTTACGAAAACCAAAACACAAACATAATATCAATAGTATGACCCCGTATTGCTAGTCAGGCAATACATCGTAATTCGGAGCGTTCATCAGTATTTCGTTAATTTGGATTATTATAAGCCGCATGACATTGTTACCTTACTAAAACAAACAACGGGTAGCTAACCCGATACTCAATTTGCCCATCTAAAGTAGCGTGTCGTCACAAAGGTCACGCTATGGAAATCTTCTCATACATAAATTCGCTTACCAATCAGTGTGGCACGACGGGGATCCACCGTCAAGGCACGAACTGGGGTGATCGTCCCCAAATAGTACTATTATATGCATAAGCGTCTACCAAATCCCGGTAGTTCACAATTCATGATAATGTGACTTTTAGTGACATAACCTAACTTTAATAATCCATTTAATTTCATCTATCGGGTCCTTTAATCATTTATCGGGTCATACAATCGGGTCATACAATCATTCGGGTCCAAATAAATAAACAAACAATCGGGACAAATGGTGTCCTATTTTATAAAAACTAACATGTTATCTCCCTCGCGGGTTTATAAAACATTTATAAAAACATTTAAAAGAGTGCGAGGCTATGAACTCACGTTGATGTGGGAAGACGGGTTATCGGCAATTCGGACGTACGGTACGTGCTTCAATCACGGAAACCTAGACAAATAATACTCGTCTTAGACTCATGTCCAATGACTTTATAAAAATAATGATTATGTATACATATGATGATTTTATATATATGATGATCAAGTGGGTTTACATATTCTCTTTTACTCATTTTTGTGTTTATGTGTCGATAACTTTTATACTAGTTTACTAGTTTTATCTATTTACATATTTTAAGTCCAATAAACTTATTATAAGTTCTTTAACTTGTTTTAATCCATGTTATACTTATATTATCAGTATCTACAATTTACAAGTTGGGCCTAAATGGGTTAAGCCCAATAAGTTCTTTTTATAAGTGTTTAACTTATTTAGTCCAATTATTAGTCCAATATGTTTACTTAGCCCGTTAATGTACGTATGTCCTATAGTTCGGGTTTTATCGGTTTTTACTTGTATTAGATACTTATATATCAATATATGACTTTTAAAAACTTTACATTAGACGGGTTTGATCGTCTAAGTTTTAGTTGGTGAAAAACGTTAATTTTACGGTAATAGCCGAAAAAGTTGTAAAAATCAAGTTTATAGTTTTTATTACTTATAAGTATTATTCCACTACCATTTTTATAATTTATACACTTATTTAACCTTTTACATATTTATATAAATAAAATTTATGAGTTAGTGGGTTTTAACTTTACATTTTATACAATATAATTTTGAATGCTTATATAATAGTAATAAACATTAATTCTCAAAATCTAATTTTTATTTTCATCTTCACCAAAACTGCCATATCTAGAGTTCTATATGGAGATAGAAGCTCAAATGTTTATCACATAAACTACATGATATGTGATCCATTTAACTCTCCTATATCTACTGTTGAATCATCCTCTAAGTATTTTCTAAAAATCGTCCAAAACAGTGAACTCAGATTTGTACTTTAATCTTGTTTTGATCATATCTCACTCATTACATTGATTCTATTGCATGGCCAACTCTCACATGTGTACAAGACCCATAGATTACTGTTTATTCATTAATCTATGCCATTTTTATCAGTTCACTATTTGATTCTTTACTGTTTTATACAGCCAACAAATTTAAACAAGATTTTAGCCTTGTTTCTTATAGTCTTTCATCTTTTTAAGCATGTTTATCAACACCAAATCCCCACACAATATTTTTAATCATCATTCATCATCATATACATATACATAAGTAAAATAAATACAAGATTACATAATAAAAAATAACAAGAGGATGAGGAGGACAATCTTTATACCACCAAGTTGATGTAGGTTGTGATCAAAACATGGATTTTGATGGAGAAACTTGTGATGCACCAAGACCATCTTCAAGACCATCAATCTTCATAAACTCCTTGTGGAAAATCAGCCCTAATACTCCATGGTAACTCCTCCTTGGATGTTATAAGCACCACAAATCAATAGGGTTTCAAAAGGGCTTCAACATGTGCAAGAATAACATAGGATTTCATGGTTGATTTTGATCAAAAGTGGTGTTTGATGGTGGAGTATGGACGGCATAAACAAGAGAGGAATGAGAGGATTTGTGTTGTTTGCATGAGTGGAAATGTGAGGAAGTCGTTTGGCTTGAGTGGTTTTGTCAAGTTTGGCTTAACTTGTAAGCTAATGGACAGGTGTTAAACTTAGCTTAGAACTTGACACATCAAGTGTGTTGGTAGCTTAGTTCTTTCCGTCCATATTGAGTGGGGTGGGGCAAGATTTATCTTGTCTCATCCCACTAATTTACGGGTATCCCTTGATTCTAGTTTCCTTGATTTGCGTGCCCTCGGGTCGTTTTACGAAAAACGTTTTTATAAATTATGAATCAACGTCACAAAACGAATTTAATAAAAATTGTCTCATCAAAAACGGAGCTCGAAAACGTAAATACGTAATCCTAGGGTTTCCGGTTTAGTCGTAAAGGACGTTAAAATAAAATCGTAAGTCCTAATCTCTTCTCGTAAATTTGTGAGTTTATGAACCAACACAAATTTAAAACAACAATATAATATTCACGAATAAATTTATTTTCTGAAATGTCGGATTGTCACCAAAGACGGTGTATGTAAACGTAAGCACGTAACGTAGAATCCTCCGGTTTAGACGTAGTCGATGCTACTTCAAGACGTAAATCCAAATTTCTTCCCAAAAATAAGTGAGTTCATATTGTAACATTAAAATAATGTTTTTAAATAATATTCGAGAATAAAATATCAACCATAAATTGATGGATTGTCACAGCATTTACCCCTAAACAGGATCTTTGTCCTCAAAGATCATCTTACTACTCGCTTCTTATAGAGTTAAAGCCATGTGGGTATTTCCTCCACATTCGGTCCTTTCTCACAAGTGTAATTCATTACAATACGCGAGTTTCATCAAACATAACTACGGGAATAAGATCAGGCTAAATGTTGACTTACTTTCTCTATCCATGATGTTCACGGGTTTCTGATGAATGCAACTTTTCGCCGATCTAAGCTTTATTAAGAAGAATTCAGATTTTCACTTGATAGATATTCCATCAAGTTCGATATACGAAACATAATTCATGCATCTCTTGAAATCCTTGGGTAGATCCAGCTTATATGACTTTCAAACCAAATCTTTTACATCACCTCAATGGTCCCATACAACGGGGACTTATATCCCATGATTTGTCAGATCATTAATTCTTTTCTCCAAGGTTAAAATTTTTGGCATAACTTCGCTACCCATCTGGCACTTCAAGATCTACATTTTATATTCACATAACCTCTTGCCCACTACCGGCAGTCAATAATCAGATCCTAATTTCAACAATCATTTCAGATCTCGCGGGTCGGGTATTTTGTAAGGTTAGGCTCGCCATCATAGGAAACCTTAAACCTAAAATACATGTCCAACTCACAATGGGTGTATGTCGGGTGTCTTCATCTCAACTCCTGCTTACAGGTGCTCTAATATTTAGATCCTAACAAGATTCGATCTCAATCCTAACACGATGATTATCAATGATAATCTCTCCAAAGGAAAACGATTATACGGTCTATTACCAAAGGTCAATCATTCAAACATAAAACAAGACTTCTAGTGTTTTGTATTGTTACTTGACCTCGTCCCTTTGATTTGGGGTGGTAAACAGTACTCTCATCAAGGTTCGTTCTCAATGATTTCTGAGCAAATCTCTAGAAATTCGATGCGAAGCGAGGATCTTGATAAAGATGTTCGATACAGGCACACTATGTTTACATAACTCTTTTGCATTTATCATTAACGGGAATGATATTAGCAGATTTGGTCAGTCTGTCGACGATGATCCAAATCGAATCAAATTCAGATGATTACCTTTGTAATAGCTAGACGTTTACTAATGTATGAGGCGATGTCTGCCTTCATAATTTGTCATTAGTACAACTTCTTCAGACAAAGATACTTTTAGTCATAAATGACATAAATAGAATACTTATACTTACAAATTCCAACATAACTATATCTCACAATCTCCATATTTAGACAATCACAAGTGGCCTTTAAAACATTTAACGTTATCGGCTTCTTAGTTCTAATGGTTCACATTAGCCGTGAAACCTTTTTATTATCTATATTATCCTTCTTACAAACATTAGTTATTTTTAAATTGTTCGGCAATTTATTTTGCACCTTCATTATTAAGGAACACATCCTAATTGGTTCTTTATCTTTTATACATAATGTGTCAGTAATTACGTTCACTTTCCTGATGAAATAAATATCATAACCGTATTTATTCAAAATTCTTTCTTCATATCTTCTATGTTTTAGTTTCGTCTTTACTATTATCTTTATCTGTTTTACTCAATCCGACGTCTAAAGCGTCGATAATTATTACATGTAAATTAACAATAGTTATTTAATTTTTATGAAACGTAATCGTTAAAAGTTTAAATTTCTTTGTTCGACCAATTATATAAAATGTTCAAAATAAATTTGAATTTAATTAACACGATTTTTGTTGATTTATCGAAAATAATTAATAAGACTCGTAAAGGTTCGAAAAATCTTTGGTTATACTTTGGTCAAAATTTTCTTATTTGAAAAGCAAAAATTGTCGTTTCAAATTTTAGGTCATGGTTTAAATGGTTTCACTCAATCCTTCTTAAGTTGTCTTAATGTATGCAAAAACATTTACCCCTAAACAGAAGTTTAGTTAAATGTTTTGGTTATAAGGGAATGATCCCTTATAATCCTTTGTTAAAACATTTGTCAAAACATATTTGCATTTCTTTTTGTTAAAACCCAAAATCTTAAAAGGGTTCTTAATTTAAAGAGTCAATACGTTCCATTATCTATTAATCACACGGTCAATTAATATGTGGGATTTAGTCTTTAGTCACATGTTAAATATTCGAGGTACAGGTTTTAATTGTTCCGCCAATTCAAGGCAATCTATAAATAATTATTAACTCATTCTTATTCTTAAAAACAAATAAATGGTCCTTAATGATCACGAGCATGAATTTATCAAATTACAACCTACACACGTGATTCACAAAATTTATGAATGCTACATGTGCATCGATCAATCCAAACGACATCACGTGAAACTCATAATGTTCATTACAAGTACCGGATGTAGTGATTGGAATAGATAATCTTTTTCGCAGATGCGATGTTGATGATAACCATGCCATGGATCAAAAACCTTGTAAATGATCGAACAAATCTTCCATTTCGAGTTATGGATATCGTTTTCGATTGTCAATTTACTCAGTTCACGGTAATCTATAAATATAAGAAATGATAACGCCATAGCTCTTCATGATGACGAGCTCGGTAGAATAAAATCTTTCTCCGACAACTCTCTCGGTTGTACGGTAATTTCTTTAATTTAGATGGTGCTGACGTACAGTGCACAAGCCACAGGTGCATCACCGGGAATATAATCAATACCAATTTCAACTTGCCTTAATGGCGAAAGTCTAGGTAATTCATTAACAAATACTTCCTAAAGTTTCAGTTAACAGAACATCTTTTAATAAATTCATATTAGGTTCTTCTAGATTACAATATCTATAACTAGTTCACAACCATTCACGGTATAATTTCAAGTCTAAATGCAGGATATGGCCACCTATCGGGAATTATTTAAATCACTTTTGATAATCAGCATCTTATCTTTTAGGGGAATTCTACTCGAGTTCCCATCAGTTAAGACAATGTCGTCATGTCATAATCAATCAATCCTTTCTACTGGCACTACCAACTTTCCAGTTTTATTATCGTCGATAAGATGTGAACTTCTCAAAAGTCTAATAATAACTCATAATCCTTCACAAATTCAAGGATATATGGAGACATAACTATCCTTAAAAAGAGTAATGTTAACGCATAATCTACGCGAGAGAATTTCAAATCAGATACAGATGAAAACATTTAACGAATATGAATATATCCCATGTTTTCATAATTTGAGTACGCATTCGAAAGCTCCTCGGATCATTACCCAGGTCATTCATATATGAAATCGAATCAAAAGAAATGATAAGAACGTCGATACATCCAATCGGGTATCAACGCTCGGTAATCAGATACTTTTCTTAAGAATCTCACTACGGGATAATTGGACAAGAAAGAATTGTCAATTGTCAAATAAGACAATTTCCACAGATGAGTAAATTCGACTCAGAAGAATAAATGCTACAGGCACATATGTAGGTGTCCCTAACATTATGTCCCTATTTTTCACTTCTTGCAGATCTCATAAAATTTAATCTTTCATAATCTTCAAGGAAAATGTAGTGTTTATTCATTAGTTTTATGGTGACTACTAATCAGCCTTGCATGGTCCATTCCAAATTGTATGTAGGCGCGCAACTATATACGATTTCAAGATTAACGATGCAATACTCAGTTCGCCAAAATTTTATCATCATGTTTATAATAAAAACATTCTCAGGCTTAATTCTTAAATAAGAATCAAGAATAACTTTACAAAGATTTTATTTGTTATGAAAACAATTAAGTTTTCCAAGGCGTTTTATAAACAACTTTATTTCAATAATGATTACTTATAAATCTCATTTTGAATAATACTTTTTGTGATGAGAATTCAATTTTTCTCGAGAAATACTATTTTAACTTATAAAAACAATGAGTGATCTGCAAAAGAGTGATGAAAAGTTGTACACCAAGAACTAATCTACAATATAATAGGAAATGAGCTTAGCCAAATAATCATGAGGTTCATGACCTCGATGGCACTCATGAAGAATGATTCACAACGTAACTCAAATCAAGATGAGTACTGGTTCAATGGTTGCATCACTAATACGATCATAGGAAGAAGCAAGAAAAGATAGATAACATCGATACATGTAGGATTTAGCAATCAAAGGTAGTCTTTTTCATTAATCACAAACAAGTCAAAATTGTACCGTAACACATTACATGTCACTATGTCATACAATTCTCAGAACTCATCCTACCAACTGATGTCTCAGTTAAGTTAGGGATCTTTAAAAGATACCACAATGAATACTAATCTACAAGAGTCATTAGGTGTCCCACCTGTCCCGCAAGATCCATCGGTCCCAATTTAGAAGAAGATTTCTTGAATTTAATTCTTGGACACTGGGCATCTTCATTAGTGGACAATGGCCTAGGAACAACCCTTAACACGAACTACCAATCAATCAAAACCTTATAATTCAATCACAGAACTTAACGACTTCCTCTTAACCATCTCATATTCCATACAAGTTAAATTTTATTTTATTTAAGTTTCAACCAATTTTATACTCAATTCGATATCCTACTTCATTTTCAAATACTTTCAGTCTTATTCTTAGACCTTAATAGGGCAATAAAAGCTCGATATGATCAACACTTAATTTCCGATTCTGTAACTCTTACAACAACAATTATCAAATGAGTCACTAGTATGAGATGACTCATACATTCAATCAGCTTTCTCGGAAAGGTATTAGTGGCATGAGGCTTTTGGGTAATGGTTCCAATGACAGCCTCAAGTGCAACATTCACCCTTTCGATTTCAAATTTAAGAATTGGGTGACAACGAATCAGATGACATCTTTCTAGGTGGTAACGTTTTGTCAAACTCCACTCTATAAGGAAAGATCATCATGTCCTCGATATTAGATTTAATCTCGCCAATTCTTCTTCAAGATCATAATCAACTAATATCTACATTTCTACGAATATCAACCATTTGTTGGGATCATAAATATCCACAACTTGGTTTAGATCTAGGATAGCTAGAATTCCTACGAGAATAGCTTCGATTAATTTACTAGGGGATTTAGGGTTTCTTGTGACAATCTACGTCGTATAAATACCTTGTATAAATATCAAAATAATCATCAAACAATCATGTAATAAAATTACATCATATATATATATATATAATCCAAGTTAAATATATATATTAAAATAACACTTCTCAGTCTGGCCTTGTCGGTAACTCGGGAATTCTTCGGCACCGTTATAGTCAAAAGATTTTTAGACATTTTTAGAAAAATGTTTATAGTTAAAAGATTTTGAAATGTTTTATTCAAAATCCTTGGTTTTAAAAATCTTTCGTTCTCTATAACGAGAGCTCTGATACCAAACAGTAACACCCCCAAATTTATACAACTCAATACATCGGAAGTCTCGTTGGTGTTACGGGATAGCACATTACTCGTATCATAGACAACGCTTAAAAATCGCGTCGTTTAATAATAAAGCATTTCCATTCATAAATATCAAAGTTACATCGGTCCCAAGTCATTATATTTCATACAAAGTTTTACAAAGTATTTTGAATGGAAAATATTGTTTAAGTGCGGGCCATGAATTCTTGTCGTCTTCCCGAGAATTACCTTCGAGTACCTGAGATAAAACATGTTAAAAGAAAAGGTCAGTGATAACGCCGAGTGAATTCATAGAGTTTAATGAAATCCATCAATATAATATCAGTATAAAATTATTACTGAAAATCATTTTGTACAAATCATTTTAATAGGCCATAAAATAGCCAAAGTCATTTTATACAAATGTTCATCAAAATCATAATATAGGCATTTGCCTTAAAAATCATTATACGAGCCAATGTCGTAAAAACGTTATACAATACGTCTTATGACGTTGTATAAAGTTAAATAAAAACCGTATATGAATATGGTTATGAAAACCAAAACACAAACATAATATCAATAGTATGACCCCGTATTGCTAGTCAGGCAATACATCGTAATTCGGAGCGTACAGCAGTATTTCGTTAATTTGGATTATTATAAGCCGCATGACATTGTTACCTTACTAAAACAAACAACGGGTAGCTAACCCGATACTCAATTTGCCCATCTAAAGTAGCGTATCGTCACAAAGGTCACGCTATGTAAATCTTCTCATACATAAATTCGCTTACCAATCAGTGTGGCACGACGGGGATCAACCGTCAAGGCGCGAACTGGGGTGATCGTCCCCAAATAGTACTATTATATGCCTAAGCGTCTACCAAATCCCGGTAGTTCACAATTCATGCTAATGGGACTTTTAGAGACATAACCGAACTTTAATAATCCATTTAATTTCATCTATCGGGTCCTTTAATCATTTATCGGGTCATACAATCGGGTCATACAATCATTCGGGTCCAAATCAATAAACAAACAATCGGGACAAATGGTGTCCTATTTTATAAAAACTAACATGTTATCTCCCTCGCGGGTTTATAAACCATTTATAAAAACATTTAAAAGAGTGCGAGGCTATGAACTCACGTTGATGTGGGAAGACGGGTTATCGGCAATTCGGACGTACGGTACGTGCTTCAATCACGGAAACCTAGACAAATAATACTCGTCTTAGACTCATGTACAATGACTTTATAAAAATAACGATTATGTATACATATGATGATTTTATATATATGATGATCAAGTGGGTTTACATATTCTCTTTTACTCATTTTTGTGTTTATGTGTCGATAACTTTTATACTAGTTTACTAGTTTTATCTATTTACATATTTTAAGTCCAATAAACTTATTATAAGTTCTTTAACTTGTTTTAATCCATGTTATACTTATATTATCAGTATCTACAATTTACAAGTTGGGCCTAAATGGGTTAAGCCCAATAAGTTCTTTTTATAAGTGTTTAACTTATTTAGTCCAATTATTAGTCCAATATGTTTACTTAGCTCGTTAATGTCCGTATGTCCTATAGTTCGGGTTTTATCGGTTTTTACTTGTATTAGATACTTATATATCAGTATATGACTTTTAAAAACTTTACATTAGACGGTTTGATCGTCTAAGTTTTAGTTGGCGAAAAACGTTAATTTCACGGTAATAGCCGAAAAAGTTGTAAAAATCAAGTTTATAGTTTTTATTACTTATAAGTATTATTCCACTACCATTTTTATAATTTATACACTTATTTAACCTTTTACATATTTATATAAATAAAATTTATGAGTTAGTGGGTTTTAACTTTATATTTTATACAATATAATTTTGAGTGCTTATATAATAGTAATAAACATTAATTCTCAAAATCTGATTTTTATTTTCATCTTCACCAAAACTGCCATATTTAGAGTTCTGTATGGAGATAGAAGCTCAAATGTTTATCACATAAACTACATGATATGTGCTCCATTTAACTCTTTTATAGCTACTGTTGAATCATCCTCTAAGTATTTTCTAAAAATCATCCAAAACAGTGAACTCAGATTTGTACTTTAAACTTGTTTTGATCATATCTCACTCATTACAATGATTCCATTGCATGGCCAACTCTCACATGTGTACAAGACCCATAGCTTACTGTTTATTCATTAATCTATGCCATTTTTATCAGTTCACTATTTGATTCATTACTGTTTTATACAGCCAACAAATTTAAACAAGATTTTAGCCTTGTTTCTTATAGTCTTTCATCTTTTTAAGCATGTTTATCAACACCAAATCCCCACACAATATTTTTAATCATCATTCATCATCATATACATATACATAAATAAAAGAAATACAAGATTACATAATCAAAAATAACAAGAGGATGAGGAGGACAATCTTTATACCACCAAGTTGATGTAGGTTGTGATCAAAACATAGATTTTGATGGAGTAACTTGTGATGCACCAAGACCATCTTCAAGACCATCAATCTTCATAAACTCCTTGTGGAAAATCAGCCCTAATACTCCATGGAAACTCCTCCTTGGATGTTATAAGCACCACCAATCAATAGGGTTTCAAAAGGGCTTCAACATGTGCAAGAATAACATAGGATTTCATGGTTAATTTTGATCAAAAGTAGTGTTTGATGGTGGAGTATGGACGGCATAAACAAGAGAGGAATGAGAGGATTTGTGTTGTTTGCATGAGTGGAAATGTGAGGAAGTGGTTTGGCTTGAGTGGTTTTGTCAAGTTTGGCTTAACTTGTAAGCTAATGGACAAGTGTTAAACTTAGCTTAGAACTTGACACATCAAGTGTGTTGGTAGCTTAGTTCTTGCCGTCCATATTGAGTGGGGTGGGAAAAGATTTATCTTGTCTCATCCCACTAATTTACGGGTATCCCTCGATTCTAGTTTCCTCGATTTGCGTGCCCTCGGGTCATTTTATGAAAAACGTTTTTATAAATTATGAATCAACGTCACAAAACGAATTTAATAAAAATTGTCTCATCAAAAACGGAGTTCGAAAACGTAAATACGTAATCCTAGGGTTTCCGGTTTAGTCGTAAAGGACGTTAAAATAAAATCGTAAGTCCTAATTTCTTCTCGTAAATTTGTGAGTTTATGAACCAACACAAATTTAAAACTCCAATATAATATTCACGAAGAAATTTATTTTCTGAAATGTCGGACTGTCACCAAAGACGGTGTATGTAAACGTAAGCACGTAACATAGAATCCTCTGGTTTAGATGTAGTCGATGCTACTTCAAGACGTAAATCCAAATTTCTTCCCAAAAATAAGTGAGTTCATATTGTAACATTAAAATAATGTTTTTAAATAATATTCGAGAATAAAATATCAACCATAAATTGACAGATTGTCACAATCAGCATCTGGTAGAATATCGACAAGTGGAAACGCATGAGACACTGTACATGGGGTACATATGGAATACTGTACATGGCACTGGTGGAATTTTTTTTTATGGGATGATCGATACTGGTGTCGCTTGTCTGACATGATCAAAGAATTAAATTGATTTAAACGGTAGTAAACTGAACTGAAATGAGTAACATGATAGCCTGGTAATTTCTGTGTTGACTTAAAGCTTGTTGTATAGGGTTTCAAGAATATGATTAAACAAAATTTCAACAATGGTCAGCATGAAGACATGATTGATGAAGATCAAACCTGATTATTATGAAAACAGGATTTAACTGTAACCCCTTCTGTATCTTAGCATGAAAACATCATCACCTTGGTGAAAACATAATCCTCATAAGGCGGCATGAACTTAGTCAGCATGAAAACGACATTCATGTGAAACTATAAACTTGACTGATACAAATAACAGAGAAGAATAATCAACTGAGGTTTAACATCAACTGATGTGGATAGGTATGGTTTAATCCACAGTATTCATAGTAGGAAGCATGTGACTAAGTATGGGCGATTCTGTTTCGATCCATACCTGTCAAAATTTTCTGAGAACTGTCATGTACAGAAATGTACAATCTGGGACTAAATGTGGTTGGTTGTAGTCCAATTCATATTTTTCAAGATTTTATGAAACATCATGATATGATAAAGGTGAACAACTATGGATCGGTTCACAAAACAACATTCAACTGAAAAACATGAAATTTGATCTGAACATTGGTGAACGTATATGGGCTGGTTCACCAAGTAATATTCGACTGAAAGCATGAATCTATCAAGAGTAAGGATGAACGCCATTGGGTCGGTTCACCAATACAAAAATCTGAACGGGCAAGGGTGAACGCCTATGGGTCGGTTTACCAAAACAAAATTCGCAGAAACGCACATGCGACTAAATATGGCCAGTCCTGTACCAACCTTTTACTTAGTCAAAAACTTTAAGAAAACTGACTGATATTTGAAGAAAAATGACTGAAAAATGCATGAGAAACATGAAAGATAACAACGCCAAAATCTGGGAAGTTCCTGGTGATTACCCACTAGTCACAGGTCAAGTTTTAGAGCCTACAGGTCGAACCTATAGCTCTGATACCATAACTGTAACACCCCACTTGGATAAATGGACCGTTACGTGTATTTATAGCGTGTCATCGAAGCATGCAAGGCAATGTATTTAAACATTAACTGACCATACAGAAATACCGGAATCAAACATCGGTAGTCCAAACATAAGCTCAAAATATAAAGATTTATGTACTGAAAGAAAAGGACGAAACAGTGTCCAAACAACCAAAGTAATGTAATGTGTGCATAAAAATAAAGGAGTCTAGATAGCTCCCATCCAAATGCACGTACTCTCTTAGAAGTCCTAAGATCGTCCTTGTGTACCTGCCGTTTGGAAACATGAAAGGAAACTATGGCTGAGCATAACGCTCAGTGAACGGATAAAAAGCATGATAAGAATGTACTGAAAGTAATGGAATAGATGACAACAAATGAAGCTATGAGACTGATATGTAACATGTGGTAGAAATCTGTATAAAATCTAAGAAACCTGGTTCATACATACTGAAACTGAATTATAACTATTAAATCTGAAAACATGCATTTACTGTATTTTAATTACCAAAGCTTATATAGGTCACGTGCTGTAACAACCGTGCATGAATAACTGGAGGGGTGACCTCGTCATGATGTAGAGGGGTGACCTCTAAATAACTGTAGAGGGGTGACCTCTAAATACTGTGCTGGGTGGAGGGATCAGCTCCAATGTGAAGGATGTAGAGCACACACCACATTCACCCTGATAAATTGTAAACTGATAAGCCTAGGATGCATCCATACGCCCCACTAAACATACATATAAAAATAGCTAAACTGAACATGAGTGGGACGATGCAGGATATCACTCTCCTGCATGTGAGTCACGACACCGGTGCCTCTAGTGCCGTGGTTACGGTACCTCCGTAACTAGTACATAAACTGGCCGTGCTTGTATATAATGCTCAGGCAACTTGTTTTGTTTTTAACATGATTTCTGATAAGCTTAAACACATATGGGGAAAAACATTTGGCTGTAGTCGGGGAATCCTAATCATGTATAGAAAGGAAGTCCTTACTGAAAGGACGGAAATCCGTACCTCTTGTCCAGTAACTGACTATAAGGAAAACTGAACGAACTCTTACTCAGACTTCACCGAAGCTACAAGAATAATGAGCGCGAATAAGTTGTCTGATATTTATTTATTTTCACTACTCTTATTGTTATTACAGTAACCATAAGGCTCGTTTATAATGACGTTTAAGCATAGAGTTCTACAAATAAATGTATCCTTAAAATGTCATTTCTGATTTGACGTTAGTACATTTAGTTAAAAATTGAAGTCTGCATCTTTTATAGCGTTAATACATGAAAATCAACCAATTTTATATAGGACATTGCTTGGAAAACTATAATAAAAGTGGTATATAAAATACAAGCTTATTTACTTTGTAATTAGCCCACAAAATACAAGGACTGAATATGTAAAATTAAAATGAACATGACGTGAATCCATAAGTCTTAAAAACGTAAGTTTTCTTCTTCCTTTGGTTTTATCATTCATTGCTATACAATAGTATTAAACTAGGTAGCAAGTTTCTTCCTCTTGTTCGTGTGTCCACAACAGCAGTAGTCACGGTTACTCGGTTTATTATATAAATAGGTTCTGAACGACATAATTTAAGACTAGGGATTAAGCTACAACTGATAACTTAAACAACATATAGAACGTGAACGCGATTTAAGAGTTTACCTCCGAGCCGAACTGAAACATTAATACGAGTAACAACAGCGAATCACGATTTCAAACTCGATTATGAATGGCGACTCGATTTTAATGATGAACCAAAACCTTTTACCCGAGATCAAACATAAACCGAACCATGCTCAACAAATGACACGAACAAAGATAGCCAAACGTCAGTCAGGCACCGAGATCAAATACAACAGCGAACCAAAACGCGAACAGAACTTGAACCTTCAGCGGACATGAACTGATCGAACAAGACCGAGCCGTAACAGAACCTATAAACGTAACCCGTAGCTCCGAATCGATGTCGTCCGAACTCAAATTTTGCACTTGAGTGACCAAACTTATGTATAAAGGATGCTTTGATTTGGTTTAGAACTGTTATCATTATTTTTCTCTAATACATAGATTTCTCCTATATATATTTTGTACATTTGTTAAACGAAATTTCCGAACCAAAACGCGTGAAACGGAAGAGCATATTGAAAGTTTTAATTGTAGTCTAACTTTTTTATGATAGAATACTATGTTTCCATACTTAACTGATTTAGGTGTTGATGATAAGTATTCAAAAAGAGTAACCAAGTTATTTGCTTTGTATATTTTGTGAATAATTAAAATAATATTATTCTGGTATATATAATTTACTAAAAATTATAACATAAACTTTTGATGTCAAATGCTTATTAATTATACTTTAGGTTATATTCAAAAAGATGAAACATTATAAACCAAAATTTTGGGTTTACAACTCGTCCCATGTAACACTTAAGTTCGTCCTTCAATTAGGAACGTGATATTACTGCGGGTTTTACACATTGGGTTTTAAATTTATAAACAAGGATTACCGATATTAACTAGGAACATAAATTCGAGCAAGTATACTCTAGTCATGTTGCAATTAGGTTGGTAAGTCAAGTTCGTCCCATGGGACTTGGTTATACTCAAGTGTAGTTGTTTGTAACAATGGTAAGTATGATTGCCACGATCACACCACCATGAGAATCGTTAAAGGCACTAGCACACAAAGAACATACAAGTATAGTCAAATGATCACATGCACATTAGAATGATTAGTTTGGAACACATATTAAAGGTAATCCCGTCGACCTATAGAACCAATAATAAGACACTAGTGCTTTATAAATCAAGTATACATAAGTCTCAATCAAGTGGTAACTCATGAGCCTTATGCCTAAAGCAATAACAACAAGAATTCTTTCGGCCCATAGACTTGGTGTTATCAATTTGATAAGTTCCATTTAATTGAAACATGATTAAAACAATATATTCAAAAGACTCCTTTCGACCTATAATCTAGATTAAACCATTACTTGTTATATTTATTAAATATCTTGCACAATCTTCACAAGCACAAGACCAAATCATTAGTCGGTTAACGAATTGAAATCAACCATATTGAGAATAAATTCCGACATTATAGACTCAACAATGAATAACCAAATTGACAAACAAGAACAAGTTCCAATTCAACCAAATATAATGTTATCACCATAATCTAATGACAAGCACTAAGAATATCCAAACATCCATATATCACAAGTTACATATGAACAATACAAGCATCAACACATTCACAATATCACTAAACACAAGAATCACCATGAATCATGAACATAAACTACATTGAATAATAAAGAAGAAGTTACCAAACATTAGAATCTATAGCTACAAAGTATCCAAATGATTCTAACCAATAGAACAACCAATATATAATTCGTCCTACCCATAACCTTCTTGGACATCAACCTCTTGGTGCGAGAATAGAGCCTTTTGGGGGCGTTTGGGAATGTGGATTGGTGGAGATTGAATTGTTTATGGTGTGTGGTATTCTTCTCTACATCACCAATGGCTTATTACATGTACATGGCTACCAATTCCACCACCCCTCACCACTTGGGTGAGGGGTGATACCAAAATGACCGAAATATACGAATATAGGATGTATTATGAGATGATGATTGAGAGTGTGTATAAACACTACCCCATGAGTTTTATTTATACTTGAATTTATGCTTGGTCACCAAGTAGTTTTCTTGGAGCCAAATGTGAATAATGATGAGTGTAATGAAGCTTTGAAGGAGTTACAACGAAGTTATGGCAAAACTTGGTGAGCAAGGTGAGGTATAGAAAGGGTCTTAGTTTTATTGGAAAAGTGGCTGTAGGAGAAATGTTGGTGGCAAGTTTGATGTTTGCTGATGGCTGATTTGCCGGCGGCAAGGGTAATGTTGTCGGTGGCAACTGGGCATTGATTTGCCGGTGGTGGCAACTGAGAGATGGTTTGCCGGCGGCAGCAGTAGTGTTGCCGGTGGCAACTGGGCCAACTTTCCCACTTCTCCCTTCTAGTCCTTCTTCTTTTTTCTTCCAGCTTTCTTTCTTCTAAACTTTCCAATACTCTTTATCATTGTATTATTTATCATACGAGAGCTACACTTTCATGTCTCGTTCATCTTTTCACCTCCAATTCACGTCTTTTCTTCATTTCTCGTGATGTAACAATTGATGAACCTACAATAGCAAATAAGCTTCATTAAGTATCATATGTTCATAATAATCATACAAATATATGCATAAACACCACGAATACGCTCATATAAATATCTTAGATTTGAGTGTTATCAAATCCCCTCACACTTAAGTTCTGCTCGTCCTCGAGCAAGGAAAAGAAAAACTTTGCTTGCCCTCAAGCAAATAAAATAAAACTAAGGTTATAAACAAAATGACTAAGTTCTAAAAGATAAGAAATTTTTAAAATTCTATGAAAAAGTGAAAATCTTTTTGATTTTTTTTTTATAGAAATGGCTAAAGGTGCAAACCCCCTCGTACTTAAGAGGTTGCTTGTCCTCAAGCAAATAAAAGAAAATTATTTTTGGGGTTTTTTTTATATGGAATCACTAAAGGTGCAAACCCCCTCACACTTAAGAGGTTGCTTGTCCTCAAGCAAGTAAAATAAAAATACTTTCCACCATGGTGTATGAAAATGGTTTAGAAAAATAAGATGAAAATCTACCAAGTACAAAAAAGACTAAATCAAATGGCATGAGCACCAAGTGTACACATCTAAAGAGGACTTTTATTGGGTTAAGGCTAAGGATTTGGGTTAATGGGTATGGATAAGACATGGGACATTTATAAGAGGTGTCACGAATATACAAGTTAAAAGTATAAGTCCCATGTTGCTAGTTACCGGACATATCACAAGCCCAAAAATGATCATAGCTACGAGCTTTATTCAACACATATCGATCAACACATACACATATCACGTCTTAGCACATTGGCTAATCGATATCTAAACATACTTCGTCTTCCTTCATCTTCATAATATATCTCATTGGCTATTTTTGTCATCACTTATTTTTTTACTTTTTTTTCGATGACTTATTCTTTTTATTTCTTTTTCACTTTTCTCATCCTCCTCTTTTTTTTTTTTTTTTTCAACAAATATCACATGCTCCCCTCACACTTCGCTTAAGCACACACCACAAAAAATACAAATAAGAAGCGGCCTACTTCATCTTTGTTGAAATGACACACACACATAGCAAAGTGTGGCAACTAATAATAATAAAAAACGATCCACCATACCAAGCAACTAGCAACCCACCATTTAGACTTCGACAAGGGTTAGGCTAAGGTTTAAGGTTAGATATATTTTTTTCTTTTTTATGGATTTAACAAAAATGAAAAGAATGGCTCAACGAGTGTTCTAAGGGTATCTAGCACTAAATGAGAGTGCTAACAAGAGGATATGGGAGGTTAGCTAATCGATGAAACTAGCTAAAGAGAAAATTGGAAAAAGCTATTTGGGTTTTATTCCTAAGGTTGCCTCTTTATCTCGCATATACACTTATATCACACAAGTGTGATCTCACTAAAACTTATTTTATTTTTTATTTTATTTTTATTATTTTTTTTCTAAATTTTACCATGTGGATGATTATTGAAATATATCTACATACAAATATGTGAAAACATTTAGATCCTAAGGGCAAACAAGTATACAACTTTCCCTCTTTTTATAACTTTTTTCTTTATTTTATTATACTTTTTTTAGCCCCAAAAAAAATTAGATACTAAAATTGGTTTCGTTTCCCATTTATTTCCCCTCACACTTAAGTTTTGGATTGGATTCAATGCTAAAAATAAACTTTAAAGCGTGAAAAGTGAGGAAAATAAATAAATAGTCCAAGAGAAACTAAACTTCCCGGGCTATGAAATTGCAATTGATCTCTATATGATAAGATGACAAATAAGGAAGATCAAACGATTTCATCTCCAATGAGCGTATACACATACAATCCATCAACACGATCAATCCATCCTCCATAAGCTTTATTGAACCTGCAAATTAAACTAAACTACAAAAACGTGAATTTATTAAGCACACTTTCGTAGGAACACGATTACATTTAGCATATGCAACAAGCCTTTAAACCCCTCGGTATCCCGAGTGGACGAGTTGTAGTCTCGTGAGGGTTTCCAGCGAACACACCCACAAAGTTCATACATGAACCACATGAACTTAAACAAACACAAACAAGCACACATGCAAACAAAATGAAAAACACACAAGGCAACTAACACAAACAAGAACAAACATTATCCATCTATAAACATCACACATATGACAATTAAAAACAATCTACACACTTACAAACATAACACGACTCAACAAAAATAAAATATGAAAAACTAAAATGTTTTTTTTAAATGGACTTGCCGACCGACAACATGGGTTTGCCGGCGGCAAGTTGGAACAGAAGCCAAAATTCCGGCCGGCACCTTGGGGTTGCCGGCCGCAAGTGAATATTTTTTTTGGTTTTGTTTTTTTTATAATAAGAAAATGACTAATAATTTTAAGACGAGAAAAACTTACTTTATTTGGGTGCTATGGAAATACTAAGAATGATTAAAAACCAAAATTTAACAACTAAAAGAAATGAGATTTGAGAGCTAATTGATCCTTATGAGTTTGTATATATATATTTTTTTCACAAAAACTTACTCTAAAACTTATCCAACTCGCAAAAACATTTAGAGAACGAGTAGGGTACGTCTTAAGAAATAAGAATATGATTAGTTGACGTTTTTTTGTTTTTTTATCATGACTCAAAAATTTTACTACTCGCAAAAATTTCCAGGAAACAAATAGTATAAGTTTCGAGCAATGGTTTTCATATTTTTTTTTCTTTTTTTTATATTAAACACAACCAATAAAATGTATACAAACTCTCAACACCAACATATTTCTCAAATCTAAACATAAAACCTATTTAATTATTTTTTTTAACTAAATGAAACAAAAACATCTAATAGAGGTTTTGTACCAAATCTATTAAACCGGATGGTTTTCTAGACTTCGGGTTCTATCCACGGTGTTTGGGAATTTACCGGAGTGAATAAAAATACAAACAAGGCACAAAGTTATTAAAACGGGGCGGTTGGGCGGGATATAAGCTTTATTAATAATTGGTTCAAAACTCGATTAACGGATGTTAAACAAGTGTAAAACACAATTACGATTGGTTTCGGTGAAGGCCTAGTTCAAATAAAAGAAGATAAAAAGAATTTATTTTTTCCATAAAATTCCAGTTGCCGCCGGCAACATAAATGTTGCCACCGGCAAGGGGGTAACAGAATGTGATTTGCTTCCCGACAATGGGCATTTGCCGCCGACAACAAATTTATTTTTTTATTTATTTGTTTTACAAACTTTCTTATAACATAAAAATTAACAATTTTTGTAAAAACACTTTTATTAGAATGATTAAAACATATGAGATAAAGCTTAATCCAAACACACCCTTAAGAAAGAATAAGACACCTTATGCAAAATAAGGAAAATAAGCACAAAAATCAAAACGAAAGGCTAATAAGCTACAAAGACAAGTAAAACCATTTAGCACACAACATTCTAATAACAAAATAAGAAACAACACAATACACATCTAACACATAACATGAAACAAATGACAAAAACAAGATTTTTAACTTTTCTTTTTTATTATTCATGTATTTTCCATTTATTTTCAAAACAATTTTTTTGATTTTTTTATTTTAACACATATGACTAAAGGTATCAAATAACATTTATTTTGACTAAAGGAGAATTTTTGTAATGACCAAAATCGTTAGAAAATGATGAATCCAAACGCCCCCTTAAACTAGGAAAAACACAAAAATGCATACAATGAGAAATGCAACAAGCAAGCACACAAGCATACAAGCACACAAGAACACAAACACATATAAACATGACACATAACAAGACACAAACTCACAAAACACAAACATACAAAAAAATTCATGTGGTCAAGTAGTTCTAGTCATAAACTAGAGTGATTCGGGACAAGGTTTTTGGGTTTTTGAAACAAGCACTTTGGGATACATTTAGCAATCAATCATTGAAACAAGCAATTTGAGAACACAAGAGAGGAAATCCCAACACCAAAAGCATGAATTTGGTGCCAAGATCATTTAAGCAATTTATGAGAATTAAGAGGTTTTGAGAAAAGGGTGCTCTAACCTTTGTCAAGGGCTAGAGAAAGAGCAGTCATTCATTGAAATTTAGAGCAATTCAAAGCCTCCCATTGAGTAATTAACCACCAACCGAATTCCTCCTATGTGAAATTCGTCCCCCCTATGCGGTTAAATGGAGTATAACAACTCTTTCGGGTTATGTATTAATTGGTAACACCAACGATTCAAGAAACAAGGACACAAGCAAGCAAGCAATGAACAAGATAACGATTCCAACTAACAAAGATACAAACAAACAAACACAAGAGTAGAAACTTTCAAGTCCCCGGCAGCGGCGCCAAAAACTTGATGTGCTCGTTACACTAGGTATATTTAAAAAGAATTCCAAATACAAATCCTAGACAAGAATCCAAATACTTGATATGCGATCTTTCCACACATTGGGTTTTAAATTTATAAACAAGAATTACCGATATTAATTACGAACACAAATTTGAGCAAGTATACTCTAGTCATGTTGCAATTAGGTTGGTAAGTCAAGGTCGTCCCATGGGACTTGGTTATACTCAAGTGTAGTTGTTTGTAACAATGGTAAGTATGATTGTCACGATCACACCACCATGAGAATCGTTAAAGGCACTATCACACAAAGAACATACAAGTATAGTCAAATGATCACATGGACATTAGGATGATTAGTTTGGAACACATATTAAAGGTAATCCTTTCGACCTATAGAACCAATAATAAGACACTAGTGATTTATAAATCAAGTATACATAAGTCTCAATCAAGTGGTCACTCATGAGCCTTATGCCTAAACCAATAACCAAGAGTTCTTTCGGCCCATAGACTTGGTGTTATCAATTTGATAAGTTCCATTTACTTGAAACATGATTAAAATAATATATTCAAAAGACTTCTTTCGACCTATAATCTAGATTAAACCATTACTTGTTATGTTTATTAAATCTCTTTCACAATCTTCACAAGCACAAGACCAAATCATTAGTCGGTTAACGACTTCAAATCAACCATATTGAGAATAAATTCTGACATTATAGACTCAACAATGATTAACAAAATTGACAAATAAGAACAAGTTCCAATTTAACCAAATATAATGTTATCACCATAATCTAATTACAAGCACTAATAATATCCAAACATCCATATATCACAAGTTACATATGAACAATACAAGCATCAACACATTCACAATATCACTAAACACAAGAATCACCATGAATCATGAACATAAACTACATTAAATAATTAAGAAGAAGTTACCAAACATGAGAATCCACAGCTACAAAGTATCCAAATGATTATAACCAATAGAACAACCAATATACAATTCATCCTACCCATAACCTTCTTGGACATCAACCTCTTGGTGCGAGAATAGAGCCTTTTGGGGGTGTTTGGGAATGAGGATTGTTGGAGATTGAATTGTTTATGGTGTGTGGTTTTCTTCTCTACATCACCAATGGCTTATTACCTGTACATGGCTACCAATTCCACCACCCCTCACCACTTAGGTGAGGGGTGATACCAAAATCAAAGAAAATATAGGAATATAGGATGTATTATGAGATGATGACTGAGAGTGTGTAGAAACACTATCCTATGGGTTTTATTTATACTTGAATTATGCTTGGTCACCAAGTAGTTTTCTTGGAGCCAAAGGTGAATAATGATGAGTGTAATGAAGCTTTGAAGGAGTTACAATGGAGTTATGGCTGAACTTGGTGAGCAAGGTGAGGTATAGGAAGGGTCTAAGTTTTCTTGGAAAAGTGGCTGCAGGAGAAATGTTGGTGGCAAGTTTGATGTTTGCTGATGGCTGATTTGTCGGCGGCAAGGGTAATGTTGCCGGTGGCAACTGGGCATTGATTTTCTGGTGGTGGCAACTGAGAGATGGTTTGCCGGCGGCAGCAGTAGTGTTGACGGTGGCAACTGGGCCAACTTTCCCACTTTTCCCTTCTAGTCCTTCTTCTTTGTTTCTTCCACCTTTCTTTTTTCTAAACTTTCCAAGACTCTTTATCATTGTATTATTTATCATACGAGAGCTACACTTTCATGTGTTGTTCATCTTTTTACCTCCAATTCACGTCGTTTCTTCATTTCTCGTGATGTAACCATTGATGAACCTACAATAGCAAATAAGCTTAATTAAGTATCATATGTTCATAATAATCATACAAATATATGCATAAACACCACGAATACGCTCATATAAATATGTTAGATTTGAGCGTTATCATGTCGTAGCATTGTGAGGAAACTTATTATCTTTTAAGTTTGTTCGGTAGATGATGGTAGTGACAGACACTGCCACTATCCTGTTGAATCCTCAACTCAACCTGAATTACCCTCATGATCTATGACGTGTCTTTATTAACTCTTTTGAGTTTGGATTGATGAATCATTGTAAGTTTTGTTGTTCGTACATGTAATATCCATGAGATGTCTTGATAAAGAAATCCTTCTTTTATCTTGATGTGTATACTTATCATGTGTCTTTCTTCTGTGGTGATAGAAGAAGGAGTAGGGGAATCATATTTCTGTCATTAGTGGATCACCACGTGACTAAGTGTCTTGAAATATGTCGCTAAAGCTAACAACTGCTACTGTGAACACTATGATCGAACAAGCTATTGCTAGAGCACATGAAGCTGATCGTGCTGCAAGGAATCAAGATGCTGGAGTTAGTTGTGCTGGAGATAATGATGATGCTGCTGAGAATAATGATGATGCTGCTGAGAATAATGATGATGCTGCTGATCCAGATGGTAGTGTTGTTGCTGTTCTGCAAGTTCAAGAGAATGTACTTATGTTAGTTTTTTTAGAAGTGTGGTTCTACGCAGTTTTGTGGTATTAGTGGTGCATTAGAATTGCATAGGTGGATTGATAAGAAAGAGAGTACTTTGGAGATTAGTGGGTGTTCAGAAACTAATAAGGTGAAATTTGCTGCTGCTACATTTCAGGATGGTATACTAAGATGGTGGGATAATCAAGTGACTACTTTAGGATTTGTTGTGGCTAATGGTAGGACATGGGCCGTGACTAAAGGACTATTGACTGCTATGTTTTGCCCTAAGGAGGAACTACGACATTTGGAATACGAATTGAGGCACTTAGTGTTAAGAAAAGATGATATTACTGCTTATACTGGGAAGTTTTCTGAGCTATGTTTGCTATGTCCTAATAATTTTGTGAATGACAGTAAGACAATGAAGCAGTACGTTAAAGGATTTCTTAGTACTATCAAGGATGAGACTACTTCTTCAAGACCTAAATCTTTTTATGAGGCAATTCAGATGGCGCATGCTTTAATGGACATGAAAGTGCAAGATAAGAAAGATAGCATCACTAGAAACAATAAGAGGAAGTGGGAATCTGCTCAGTCCAACCAGAATCAAGGTCAGAATCATGGGGATTACCATAATAACTATAACCAAAGACGGAACCAAAACCAGTACTTAAACCATGGAAGGAATGAGGGAATTCGTGCTGCCACTATGTCTGGAAATAACAAGATAAATCCCCAGTGTGTTTGTTGTACTTTATATTATGTAGGTAATTGTCCTCCTGCTTGCCGTAAGTGGGGAAAACCTGGTCATAAAGCTGCTAAGTGTAGGATAAGAGGATTAGTTACTGGAATTAGTACCCCTGGAGTAGTGATATGTTTTCAATGTGGTGAGAAAGGTCACAAGCAAGGAAATTGTCTAAGGAGAGTAAATCGACATGATGGGAATGCTGCCGCTCCAGCTTACGTTTTGGGTGATGCTGACGAACCTTAAGGTCTGAACATTGTAAATGGTATATTCTTATTTGATGTTCTTTATGTTAATATGTTGTTTGATTTCAGATCAGATAGAAACTGTAGAAATGTAAAGATTCAGTTGTTTTATCAATGGAGAATTAGTAAGATTGATAATTAACTATGATGTGGAGTTAATCGATGGAAAGGTTGTTAGTGTTAGTTCTATACTAAGAGTGTGTTCCTTGAATTTAGGAAAGTAGGTGTTTAGTATCGACTTGATGCTCAAAGACTTGGGATCTTTAGATGTAGATTATTGGTTAGTTGTGCGTGGTGCTGATGTTTGAGATTGAACCAATCCCCACTATAAATAGATAACTTCTGGTTTAGATTATGCTGAGAAGCTGAGTGTTGACTGTGAGAGGTGATGAGTGAACTTTCTGTTTGAGAAGTATCTTGTTTGGAGATGAGGAAGTATGTGGAAGAGGGATATGATGTATTCCTAGCTCAGGTAACTAGTGATAGTGTAGTTGGGAAGAAATTAGGAAATGTGTTAATGATTCGAGAGTATTCTGAAGTTTTCCTGAAGTATTTCCGAGTTTACTGTCGTCTCATGAAGTGGTGTTCGTGTTGATTGAGTGTTGTAAGCGATAGGTGTAGTGCTCATGCGTTTCATTGTGTAGTGCTTATGCGTTTCGTTGAGTAGTATTTGTATGCCTTATCATTTGGCACCGTCAGAGTAGAATGAGTTATCCGATCAAATGCGAGAATTGATGGATAAGGGATGCATTAGATTAAGTTTTGTTGCCATGATGATCGCCTGTGTTATTTGTCAAATAGGATGGATTGTTTCGGATGTGTGTCGATTATTGTGAGCTTAGCAAATTAACTGCCAAGAATTGGTATCTACTACCAAGGATTAACGTTATTTGACCAATTGTAAGGATTCAGTGTATACTCAAAGATCGCTTTGAGTTCTGTTTATCACAAACTGAGAGTTAGGGAGGAAGATATTCTTATAGTTGTTTTTCGTACTTGATGTAGGTACTTTAAGTTTCAAGTGATGTTTTTTGGAATTGACGAACGCGTCTGCCGTATTCATGAACTTGGTGGATATGTGTGTAAGATGTACTAGGATGAGTTATTCATTGTATTTATTGAAGATATTCTATTTTATTGCAAGAAGGAAAGAAAGAGCATAAGTAGCATATGAGGATAATTTTGGAATGGTTGAAGAAAGAAAGCTGTATACAAAGTTCTTTATTTGTGATTGTTGGTTGAAATTAGTATATTTTTCTGGGGCATGTGATTGATAACAAAGGTATTCGTGAAAATCTTACCTAGATTGAAGTGTGACAATCCGTCAATTTATGGTTTATATTTTATTCTCAATATTTAATTGAACACATTATTTTAATGTTATAATATGAACTCACTTATTTTTGGGAAGAAATTTGGATTTACGTCTTGAAGTAGCATCTACTACGTCTAAACCGGAGGATTCAACGTTACGTGCTTACGTTTACATACAACATCTTTGGTGACAGTCCGACATTTCAGGAAATAAATTTGTCCGTGAATATTATTTTGAGATTTTAAATTTGTGTTGGTTCATAAACTCACAAATTTACGAGAAGAGATTAGGACTTACGATTTTAATTTAACGTCCTTTACGACTAAACCGGAAACCTTAGGATTACGTATTTACGTTTTCGAACTCCGTTTTCATGAGACAATTTTTATTATATTCGTTTTGTGCCGTTGATTCATAATTTATAAAAATGTTTTTCGTAAAACGACCCGAGGGCACGCAAATCGAGGAAACTAGAATCGAGGAATACCCGTAAATTAGCGGGATGGGACAAAACAAGTTTATCCCACCCCACTAACACATGGGGTGGCCAAAAGAGGACACCACATCCATGATGTGGCACCCTTGTAGCTATAAGCTTACACATGTAAGTTTAGCTTCACATGAAAGCTAACTTATCCCACCAAACTAGCAAAAACCACTAAACTTTACCACTTACTTCCATTTCACATGCAAAACTCACACACTCCTCTCCTCTCTCTCTAAAATTCGTCCAACCATCATCAAAAACAACCCTCATTTGATCTATGTTAGCCATAAAATCATGTGTTACTCATACACATGATGATGCTACTTTGAAGCTTTGAAGATTGGAGGTGATTCTAACATCCAAGGAGAAGATTTGTTGGTGTCATAGGGCTGATTTTCCATGAGAAGTTTATAAAGGTTGGTGCACTTGAAGATAATATTGGTTTATCACAAGTTTTGCCATCAAAATCCAAGCCTTGTTCATCAAAGACTCATCTTTTCATCACTAATGGTGGTATAGAGATTGTTCTTCCTATCCTCTTATTATTTTGATTATGTAATCTTGTATTTTCTTTATTTATGTATATGTATATGATGATGAATGATGATTAAAAATATTATATGGGGATTTGGTGTTGATAGATTTGATAAACATAGGTAAAAAGATGGAAAAACCACATGTAAAAATGGTTAAATCTTGCTTAATAAGATGGCTGTATAAAAACAGTAAGTAACCAAGTTATAAACTGATAAAATTGCAAGGTGGAATCCATTTACAGTAAGTGCTAGATGTCATACACATGTGAGAGTTGTCCATGCAATGGAATCATCAAAATGAGTGAGATATGATCAAAACAAGATGAGTGTACCAATCTGAATAGTCTGATAGTCTGTTTTGTAGGGACAATTAAGGATAGTTAGACATGGAATGAGAAGTAGCTATAACTAACTTATTTGTAGCACATAATATGAAGTTTATGCCATCCAAAAATGAGCTTATATCTCCTTATAGAACTCAAGATATGATAAAAATGGTGAAGATGAAACTAAAAATCAGATTTTGAAGAATTAATGTTTAATAGTATTATATAAGCACTCAAACTAATATAGTATAAATTGTGAATTAAAACCTACTAACTTATAAATTTCATTAATATAAATATGTATAAGGTTAAATAAATGGACACTTTATAAAAATGATAGTTGAATAAGATTTATAAGTTATAAAAACTATAAACATGATTTTTACGTCTTTTCGGCTAAAACCGAAAGATTAATGTTTTTGTTAAATAAAACTTAGACGGTTGGACCCGTCTAATGTAAACTTTTATAAACTCACATACTGATGTATAAACATATATAACAAGTAAAAACCGATAAAACCCGAGCTTTACAACATATAGACATTAACGGGCCAAAGTAGCCTTAATGGACAATAAACCCGACTAATTAGGTAAAACACTTATAAACTTACTTATTGGGATTAACCCACTTGGGCCCAACATGAAAAGTATAATACTGATAATAAAAGTGTAAAATGGACTAATATAAAGTATTGGGCTTGTAATAGGGTTATTGGGCCTAAAACATGTAAATAAGTAAAACTAGTAAAACTAGTGTAAAAATGTTACCAACACATAAACACTATAATGAATGAGTAAAAATGTATAAACCCACTTGATCATCATCATATATATAAAATCATCATATGTATACATAATTGTTATTTTATAAAGTCATTGGACAAGAGTCTAAGACAAGTATTATTTGTCTAGGTTTCCGTGATTGAAGCACGTACCGTACATCCGAATTGCCGATAACCCGCTTTCCCACATCAACGTGAGTTCATAGCCTCGCACTCTTTTAAATGTTTTTATGAAATGTTTTATAAACCCGCGAGGGAGATAACATGTTAGTTTTTATAAAATAGGACACTAGTTGTCCCGATTGTCTGTTTATTGATTTGGACCCGAATGATTGTATGACCCGATGAATGATTAAATGACCCGATAGATGAAATGAAATGGATTATTAAAGTTAGGTTATGTCACTAAAGTCCCATTAGCATGAATTGTAAACTACCGGGATTTGGTAGAAGCTTATGCATATAATAATACTATTTGGGGACGATCACCCCAGTTCGCGCCTTGACGGTTGATCTCCGTCGTGCCACATTGATTGGTAAGCAAATTTATGTATGAGAAGATTTACACAAGCGTGATTATTGTGACGACACGCTAATTTAGATGGGCAAATGAGTTTCGGTTAGCTACCCGTTGTTTGATGTAGTATGGTAACAATGTCATGCGGCTTATAATAATCCATAAATAACGAAATAGTGCTATACACACTAAATTATGATATATTGCCTGACTAGCAATACGGGGTCTTACTATTGATATTATGTTTGTGTTTTGGTTTTACATAACCATATTCATATAACGGTTTTTATTTAACTCTATACAATGTTATAAAACGTATTGTATGATGTTTTTAACGACAATGGTTCGTATAATGATTTTGAAGGCGAAAGCCTATATTATGATTTTTGATAAAGATTTGTATAAAATGACTTTGGCTATTTTATGGCCTACTACAAAGATTTGTATAAAATGATTTTCGGTAATAATTTTATACCAATGTTATATTGATGATTTCATTTAACTCTATGAATTCACTCGGCGTTTTCGCTGACCTTTTCTTTTAACATGTTTTATCTCAGGTACTTGAAGGTAATTCTCGGGAAGACGACAAGAATTCATGGCCCGCACTTAAATAACAATTTCCATTCAAATGCTTTGTAAAATTTGTATGAAATAATATGACTTAGGACCTATGTAAACTTGATATTTATGAATGGAAATGCTTTACTATTAAACGACGCGATTATTAAGCGTTGTCTATGATGTGAGTAATGTGCTATCCCGTAACACCAACAAGTCTTCTGCTGTATTAAATTGTGTAAATTTGGGGGTGTTACAGTTTGTTACCAGAGCTCTTGTTATAGAGAACGAAAGATTTTTAAAACTAAGGTTTTGAATAAAACATTTCAAAATCTTTTAACTATAAACATTTTTCTAAAAATATCTAAAAATCTTTTTGATGACGTATAGTCCCCAGCCGGGTCATGAACCCGACCCATGGGTACTACCCGTATCCGGACCATCACAGATGGGTGGAATAATGTCATTCAGGCTTATGGGATTGGATGAACAGTAACCGCACACATGTGTGCGGCCCACGGCCCGGTGCGGCCGACATAGGGTTAGATAGAATCATATTCTGTCTAGGAATATCTTGATCCCAATGGAGGAGGATATTCACTACCAAAATTAGAAGATAACAATCATTCTAATTCTGATAGTTATCCTTTCCTTGGGGCCGAAGTATCAAGTGGTAGCCCACTAGGGTTCCACTGCCTATAAAAGGAACCCCCAAGGGTTCCACAAAGGTATGACACTTTATACTCTCAATTCACATAAACCCTAACCGATTACTTACTCTCACGCCGGAATCTAATCGTGGGAAACATTCCCACGGTAAGCCTAACTCGTGCTGTTTAGTGTGCAGGATCCCAACCAAACGATTCACTTGGTGCAGGAGCCGGAGCCCAGCCAACCTGAATTAAGCCTAATTCGGGTCTAGCAAGGATCACCCAACTTTTGCATCAACAAGTTGGCGCCATCCGTGGGACACTTACACTAAGCTAGAACAAAAACCTCATTCCGAATCTTTCAATGACAAAGGGGCACCAGCAAGGCAATCCCAGGAATACGAATCCTGGAAATCGGAAGTCCCAAGGGGAAGGGATACTCATCCCCAATCAATCCCCCAGCCGCCTTGCGGGCGGACCTGGTAACCGGGGCAGCTTTCAGCCCCTAGGGGTAACGAGCACGATCTCCATGACACCCCCACCTACTTCAACCCTGGACAACCCTGACCCAGGGAGTGCGCCCAACCCTCCTAACAAGGAGCCGCGCAGACCATCGGCGGAGGAAGAAGTAGAGGTCCTACCACTCAACGAGGAGGATCTTACTCGAGTTCTCACCCAGAACTTCGATAGGATCGTCCCGGGGATCGCGTCAAGGTTGAATCTGGGGAGGGACCTCCAATCCAGACTCAACTTTTGTGACACCGGACCAATCACCTCTTCCCAAAATCAGAGGAAAAGGAGAGCTCGGCCTCAGGAGCAGAGCATCTTTGAGGAAACCCCTCAACCCAGGAATGTGTTTGAGCGCATAGGAGATCGCCTCATACAGGAATTAATGCAGTCTCGAGAAGGAGGAGATAAGTCTGATGGTTCACCTGAGCGGCCAGATCGAGAGTTGGTCAGAACCGCTCGTCGCACGAGTGTGTGGGGCAGGATGAACACTGGGAAGAAGGCTTCCGGTTCATCCCAAAAAAGTGGCCCCTACCCAAAGGATGGGGCACCACCACCGTCTCCAGACCCGTCAGGAGAAGACTCAGATGACCATCCGCCTAAACGTCGCCGACCTAGGCGCACCCCTCCACCACCACCAAACAATGATGGGTATTACGGTGGCCCTTATTATCGTGATGCAGACGCGGAGGATCCTTCGCATCCATGGTGTGAACCATGGGATGACCCTAGGCTCACCCGACCATGGGCGGATCCCAGGGAAGACCCGTTCACCCTCCGCATATGGAACTATTATGAGGACACCAAACGTCGCATGCCGGCGTGTGTCAAGACCTATGATGGGACTGGTGATCCGGTTGATCACCTTAAAATATTCGATACACAGGCTAAAATTGAGCGATGGCCCGTGCCTATATGGTGCCAAATGTTCAATTCAACTTTGATCGGAAATACCCGTGACTGGTTTGAGGCACTCCCTCCACGGAGCATTGATAGTTTCACGGATCTACGTACTGCGTTTGAGAACAATTATACTCAGAGGAAGAAGTATAATAGGGATCCGGTCTCATTGGAAACTGTCAAACAACGGCCGGGGGAGTCCACAGAAGCCTTCACTGAACGCTTCAATGATGAGTGCACGCGCACAAAAACAATACCGGAGCTCCTGGAAATCTCTGACTACATGCACGCCATAACAGATAGGGAGTTAATCAGGCGCCTCAATGACAAGCTTCCAGAGAAATATGATGACCTCATGGAAAGGGTAAGAAATTTCATAGAAGGAGAAACAGCTGTGGTCGCGGCCTACCCATCTCGAGGAAATGGGTATCGGTCAAATGACCAGTCCCGGAGACAGTCGGGCGGTCAAGGCAATCAGAACAATAGCAAGGGCTCAGACTATAAGAGCCAGAGCAAAGGAGGACGGCCGGACGATAAGTTCACCCCCCTAAAGATGTCCTACCGGGAGATCTTGCTGACAGAGGGGGCGAACTTCCCAAGGCCTCCCCCAATGACCACTCCGCCGGAACGTCGGTAAGGAAATCGCTTCTGCCAATTCCATAATGACAAAGGCCACGGTACGGAGGAGTGTATCCAGCTCAAGAAGCATATTGAGTCGCTGATCAAATCAGGTAAACTCAAGCACCTAGTTAAGGATTGGAAGGATGGAAAAGACAACAACAAGAAGTACGATAAGAAGGATCCCCAAAAGGACAAACCTTCGACCATATACATGATCCAATCCAGACAACGCCGCACGAGGCAGAAAGTTGGCCAAAAATTTTCACGCGGCAGGGAAATCTCGTTCCCTCCCATCACAGCAAGCGATGCGACCGATGCGCCTCTCACTATTGAGATAAGCATTGGAACACACAATGTTCGCCGCATGTATGTGGATGGAGGGTCGTCAGCAGAGGTATTGTATGAACACTGTTTTGTGCAATTATTGTCCAGAAATAAGAAGCCAATTAGTACCGGCCACGGCGCCGCTCACCGGCTTTAGTGGAGACACTATCTGGCCGATAGGGCAACTACGGCTGCTTGTAACCATTGGGAATGAGGAACACTCCACTACGGCGTGGATGAAATTCATGGTGATACGCTCATATTCTCTGTACAATGGGATCATAGGCAGACCAGGTATTTTGGCTATACGGGCGGTACCCTCCACGGCGCACGGAATGATCAAATTCCCCGTTGAAGGGGGAATTGTTACCATTAACAACACAATCGTACCGACATCCGAGTGTCACACCGTGACAACACCGGATCCACCTGTTCCACCCAAGGATGGATCACCACCTCCCAATTGGAAGGTAGCAATTCACCCTGACTATCCGGAACAGGAGGTATCCATAGGAGGGGCGCTCTCAGATAGCGGCAAAAGGGCCATGTGCTCTCTTTTAAGTGCAAACTTAGATATATTCGCATGGGAGACAAAGCATATGACAAGCGTGCCACGTGCGATAGCAGAGCATAAGCTCCAGATCCGCCAAGGGTACCAACCCGTCAAGCAAAAGAAGCGCGGCCAGGCGCCTGAGCGCAGCCAAGTAATATTGGAGGAAGTACGGAAACTAGTGGACGCAGGTATCATGCGCGAGGTATACTACCATGAGTGGTTATCCAATCCGGTCATGGTCAAAAAACATGACGGAAGCTGGCGCATGTGTGTGGATTTTACGGATCTGAACAAGGCCTGCCCATAGGATTGTTACCCGTTACCAGAAATAGATTGGAAGGTGGAATCCCTATGCGGGTATCCTTTTAAATGCTTCCTGGACGCATATAAAGGATATCACCAAATCCAGATGGCGGAGGAGGATGCAGAAAAAACGGCGTTCCACACGAGCCAGGGCGTATATTGCTATACGAAAATGCCGTTTGGGCTGAAGAACGCCGGTGCTACATATCAACGGCTTGTGGACAAAGCTTTTGAATCACAGATAGGCCGCAACTTGGAAGTCTATGTGGATGACTTGGTTATAAAAAGTCACACGGAGGAGGCACTTCTCCGGGATGTCCAAGAGACATTCGACACACTAAGAAGGATTAACATGAAGTTAAATCCAAAGAAATGTACGTTTGGGGCAACGGAGGGAATGTTCCTTGGATATTTAATTGATCCAAACGGCATCAAACCCTGCCCAGATAAGACGGACGCAGTGATACAACTGCCATCCCCCCAGACACGAAAGGAGGTGCAATCCTTAAATGGGAAACTAGCCGGGCTGAATAGGTTCTTATCTAAATCCGCAGAGAAGTCATTACCCCTATTTAAGACACTCAAGAAGTGCATTAGGAAGGGAGACTTCCGGTGGACGAAGGAAGCCGAGGAAGCTTTCGGCCAACTCAAGCAGCATCTTGCATCCCTCCCTATGCTAGTAGCTCCCCGGCCAAAGGAGGAACTCATTATGTATCTCTTAGCCACTCATGGCGCAATAAGCGCGGTACTTATGACGGATAGAGATACAGTGCAAACTCCGGTCTACTTTATAAGTAGAACACTACAAGGGCCGGAGCTGAATTACTCCTCTATGGAAAAATTGGTGTTAGCACTAGTGTTTGCTACAAAGCGGCTGCGCCGGTACTTTCAGGCGCACCCAATTGTAGTCATTACGGATTAGCCAATCAAGCAGGTTATTTCTAGACCAGACGTGGCAGGGAGACTACAGAAATGGAGCATCTTATTGGGGGAGCACAATATATCTTATAGGCCAAGGACGGCTGTGAAAGGACAGATCTTGGCAGATTTCCTAATCGAAAAGCCGGATGAGGAAGGGCCAATCGTTAAGCAAGACGAGACTCCAACAGAACCATGTGTGTTGTTCACGGATGGATCTTCGTGTACGGACGGGTCCGGAGCTAGTCTCATTCTCACAAATCCGGAAGGAATGGAATTCACGTATGCCCTCCGTTTTGAGTTCACGGCCACCAACAACGAAGCAGAATATGAAGCATTAATTGCGGGTTTGAAAATCGCCGCTAGAATGGGAGTCCGCAACCTTGAGGCCTACGTGGACTCACGGCTTGTCGCGAACCATATTCTAGGTGGATATGTGGCTAAGGAGGACAACATGGTCAGGTACTTGGAAAAAGTCAAGTCGCTAATCGCGGTTTTCAGTAAGTTTTCCATCAAGCAGGTGCCAAGGGGCGAGAACAAGAAGGCGGACGCTCTTAGTAAGATCGCATCCACAAGCTTCGCTCACTTGTCTAAACAAGTCTTGGTGGAAATACTCAAGGAGAAATCTATAACGGAAGGGGAGGTCGCTGCTATAGTTGAGGAGGATGGACCTACATGGATGACCCCGATTATCAACTATTTGACTAGTGAGACCCTTCCAGACGAGGAAAAAGCAGCACGGCGCATCAGGAGGAAGTCGTAGCATTTCGAACTTCGAGAAGGCATCCTTTACAAGCGCTCTTTCTTACAGCCGTGGCTGCGGTGTGTTGGACCACGTCAGGCCGCATACGTAATCAGTGACATACATGAAGGATTGTGCGGCATGCATGCAGGTCCACGATCCGTGGTAGCTAGAGCCTTACGGATAGGATATTATTGGCCTACCATGCACAGAGACGCGCGCGACATGATCCGCAAGTGTAGTGATTGCCAAGTGCATAGGCCAGTGCCGCGGCACCCGCAGCAGGAGCTTACACCTATCACGTCCCCATGGCCATTCTATAAGTGGGGAATCGACATTGCAGGACCATTTCCTGTAGCTGCGGGGGGAGTTAAATTCTTGATTGTTGCGATGGACTACTTCACACGATGGATAGAGGCCAAGGCAGTCAAGTCTATCACAGGCAAACAAGTTAAGAAGTTTGTTTGGGAACATATTGTGTGCCGTTTTGGTCTACCAGGAGAAATCATCTCGGAAAACGTCAAGCAGTTCACGGACAACCCATTCAAAGATTGGTGTGCATCATTGAACATCAAGCGGCGCTTCGCATCTGTTAAGCATCCGCAGACAAATGGCCTTGTTGAACGGGAAAATAGAAGCTTGGGGAATGGCATCAAGGCGCGTTTGGACGAACGAAGTGGCAAATGGGTTGATGAGTTATCACATGTGCTGTGGGCACATAGGACTATGATCAAAACAGCCAACGGAGGTACTCCATTTGCATTGGTTACGGCACTGAAGCTGTTATACCAGCAGAAATAGGAATGCCTACCATCCGCACGGCGGAAGTTAATGTCGTCACGAACGACGAGCAGCTGCGAATCAACCTGGATCTGTTGGAGGAAAAAAGGGAAATAGCAGCCATCAATGAGGCTAAGTCCAAGGCTAAAATGAAAGCTTATTATGACGCCAAGGTCAAGGGTGTTTCTTTTCGACCGGGAGACTATGTCTATCGTGCTAATGAAGCGAGTCGAGCGGAGAATACAGGAAAACTGGGCCCTAAGTGGGAAGGACCGTATGAAGTCACGGAAGCCTTGGGACGAGGCGCGTACAAGTTACGTGACATGGATGGCCGCGACCTAGAGCGCACATGGAACATTTCCAATCTCAAAAGGTGCTATCTTTGAAAGCTACGGCTTCCGCATGGGTGCTTCGCTATATGTGGCTTTAATGAAGAACCATGCGGTCTATCTGTTTTGTTTTTCTTATGTTTGTTTAGTTTCCTTTCTTGTTTCTTAGGACTTGTCATTATTGTTCAAACAAAAGTGTAAATGTTCTAATAAAATGTCGTGGTGCCTAGCTATCCCCACGGCTTGTTTTGTGCAAATCATTTTTTAAATTTTTTGTTAGTCGTATGAATTCTACTTATATTATAATATGCCATGTTCCATTCATATGCATTTCTTTCAAATTACTGTACATGTACTATACGCCTCCAGGCGGGGTAAGAGGATTAAGTGAACCTACTAATTCAACTTGCCGCGTAAGAGGGATGCAACCCCAGCCGCACGGATCATGTATCCTTACTAGACACCTTACTCACAAGACGTTGGGGTAAGTTTCATATGCCGTAGTCACACAGTGCTCCGCATAGTAAAGACGCACGTCACACGTCTAGTAAATTATAGACTTGTATGTATTTTCTTTGTTTGTGTGTAAGACGTGACATATCATGCAGTATTGATGTACAATATTTAACACAGTCAAAATACACAAGTTTCCAAATAGATAACCAAATTGCCGTGGTCAATCACGGACTTACATACAAAATACGAAAGTTGTTAGCCGTGTACATGCACGGACGAATAGAAACAACAAATATTCAGCGGTTACAAACCAGAGTGTCTGAAATGGATCATAAAGTAGGAGCATCCTACATAGGGGGGAAAAACTTACCTATTTCCACTTGTTCCTCGACCAGACACGACAACCACTCACTACTTTCTTTCCACTTCTGGGCTTGAGCTGCATTCCTCTCCAGCACCACACTTAAGGGTTCTTCATCAAGCACGATCCTGGTTACGTCCTCATATATGGGGAGTGTCAGGTGGCTGGGTGATGGAGTGAAGGAAGCACGGGAGTGACTCTCACCTTGGGAGAACGCACTAAGACTTAGCCTTTCCATGATCTCCATATTTGATGCATCTTTGGTAGCCTCCAGCTCATCCAGGAATGGATAATGCAGATCCCGCATCGCGGCCATGGAAGCAGTCATCTTGTTAGCAGCTTCAGGATTGAAAAAGGCATGTTTGGCGAAGTTTTCCCCTTTCTTGATCAGCTCAACGGCCTCAACTATTCCCTCATGACGTCCGTGGTCAATGCCATCGGACACAAGGCCTGCAAACTGTTGCACAAATTCGGGGGCCTCTAGTATCTTCGTGACGGACAAGCGTGCTCCATGCCCTACCATCCACCTACGGCCGGCAATAGCCGCTAGCAGTTGGGGGCATAGCATGTCGTCATGCTCGGCGATGAGGGCATCAATCATCAAATCTTTTTGGGCAAACGCCTCTTTCAGCTCTTGGGTGACAACCCTCTCATCAACAAGCTCCCCTTGTACCTTCTCCATGCTTTGGACGGCCAGGTGCGCTTCTTCTAGTTTTTTGTTAAGCACGTATACCTGACTGGAGTACGACTGGGCAGACGCTTCCGCTGTGGCTACCTATAAGAGATAAAATGTTAGAATATATTTCTTTTAGAAAATGGGTGGTGCGGCACGGATATGTACCTTGGTGGTCGCGACATCTAGTTTTGACTCAAGGTTGGCCACTTGTTGGTCGTATTCATTCGCGCGGGCCGATTGCTTTTTTATGGTCGCCTCGGCGCTAGCCAGTTGGGATTGGAGGTCTGCAATTTGAGCTTCATTATCCACGATCATCTTCTCCCTCCGTCCAACCTTCCTCTTAAGAGATTCAACATGCCCAAGTGCGGCTTCAAACCTTACCCTCATCGAGGTGCCCATCGCCATTTGGTGTACCAAGGCACCATTATACTCATCCGCCAAGTCCGCATGGCTGAGCGCGTTCACCTATCGCACCAAGCCTGGTAGTATGCAGTTGTTGAGGTACTCCCGGCATTCATCGGCGTCCCTCATTCGTGATGCAGTCGTGATATTCCATATAGGGTTGAACGATTGAGGGGGCCGGACGTTGGGAGGTCTTGGGAAGCCGTGGGTGAACCTTCTTCAAAAATAGGGCCGGACTTCTGGGCGGCTGTGTGAAGCATGAGGTTCTTCCCACTTCTTTTCCTTTTCCCTTATCTATTTGAGTATCAGGAGGAGGCGCGGCACCAGTTTGTTCATCCCTGTGAAAACAAGCATGTGGATACATATTCAGTGTTACTTCAAAAAGGAGTTTTTTCATTCTTACGTGTTAGGATGGAGCCTTACATGTCATTTCTCGCTAATTCTGATACGGTGGGGGCAATCTGAGTGACGGGATCGACATGTGCGGCCCAGAAAGTCTCGGAACCCTGGGTAGTACTTCCAATAGATTGTTACAAGTGGTGGTCTTCTCGAAGTTTCTTGGCAGGGGCGTTGTGTTCGCCAATCTCGACTGAAGCAGCTCTCCTTGCTCGTTTGTTTCTTTTACGGGTACGCCTGGCGACGGGCTGAGCTGTTGCTTCGTCAGTCTCCTCCTCGACTTCTTCTTCCACTTCTTCTTCATCTTCTTCCAGATTGACTTGTTGTACTTCTTCATCATCATCGCCCATCATCCGGCGAAGGCTGGAGGTGGTTAAGTCAATATTATCTCCCTGCTGTTCCCTATGTGGTGAGGAGGGCCCGGCTCCTCCTTCATGCATCATGTTATCACCACCAGCATTGTCTCTATGCTCTTCCTCGTTCGAGTGGGGGTCTGGCACGGCTTCGAGAGCAACTGTCACGTTTCGGGTATGCTCAAGAAGGGGTAGTTCATTCTCATGGAGAGGACAGGAACCCTCCAGTACGAGCTTCGGGTCGCCCTGGCGCAAGAGTCCAAAGAGGTTCATTTCTGCCCAACACAAAACAATATATGTTAGCCATTTATCAAATGATTGAATACATTTTTGCGTACGGATGTTAGCCTACCTTCACCCTGCCTTCTCCAAAACACAGGATACCTATTGGACGGGCCAAAGTAATTGCGGCTAATCCCTAGCAAACATAGGAATGACTCGGGAAGACTTCTATGGAACCCGGTCCTATTCAGATCTAATTCTTGGGAATGTCGGGGGTTGTATGTACTTGTGTGCGGCTTGGGGTCGTGGGGTATCCTATTTCTAAAGGTGTAATCAGCCGGCCATACTACTGCGTCAATGAAAAAGTAGTGGTCATACCAGTTTTTCAATGAATCCATTGGCTTATTGTGCGATTGGGGACTGTTAGGGGATCGTTTCTTAAAAGATACCCAACCATTTACTATGTTGGGAACATAAAAGAGCCGGAATAATTCTACGGTTGGGGGGATTCTCCTAGCACGACAGAGGATCTCGAATTGACTAATCTTACAGGCACCTATACAGTGGAGCTGACTAATATGTACATCATAGTATCCTAACAGATCTACAAGGAAATGGGTGAAGGGAATGCGGTAATTAGCCGCATCAAAGAGGCGAGTGTACATGCCAATCTTACCCGCTGGAGCCTCAGTTATGAGGTCTCCGGCGCCAGGAAGTGAGGGGTGTAGGTTGGTGGGGATGAAATAGTTTGTACAAAAGTGGTTTAAATGGTCTTGGGTCATTACATTCATCACGGATCCAATGGTAGGGTTGTTTCTGTGAGCCATTACTAAATAAAAGTGTAAGGACGTGGTGTTCTAACCTGCGTGTGAAGGGATCCGTGCGTAATTGGTTCGAGCTAAGAGGAAAGCTTTAATGGCAGAAATGGAGGTTATAACTGTGTGTTTCACACAGCCGTAGGGGTGGCTTATTTATAGGGTTGCCTCGTGGGTCACGACCTGTTGGATGTGTGACACGTGTCTGCCACTATTCTTGATCGTGTGGTTAGGGGGCAAGTGGCAAGTGAAACGTCAGGCGGGACCCACGGGTCACTTCTGACTCAAACGTTTGCACTGCTCAAGGTTCTGACTGTCTGCACTTTTGTCAGTCAACATGTCTGGTGAACAGTTATTAATGTCGGGATATGCGGCTCTTACGTAAGACGACATTTAATGCTATATTTAATTTGTTTCGGTCGCCATATGCGGCTGGGATACTGATGGAATAACTTCCTAAGTCAGGTTGCCACGTGCGGCCAATACAAATTCTTGGACAACTTATCATTCCCTATTTTTTCCTTGGTACGTCCAGGGAGCATCTTGGTAGTCTAGAGGTTACGCCTATGGTTGTAACAACTAGACTGGGGGGACATGATGACGTATAGTCCCCAGCCGGGTCATGAACCCGGCCTATGGGTACTACCCGTATCCGGCCCATCACAGATGGGTGGAATAATGTCATTCAGGCTTATGGGCTTGGATGAACAGTAACCGCACACATGTGTGCGGCCCACGGCCCGGTGCGGCCGACATAGGGTTAGACAGAATCATATTCTGTCTAGGAATATCTTTATCCCAATGGAGGAGGATATTCACTACCAAAATTAGAAGATAACAATCATTCTAATTCTGATAGTTATCCTTTCCTTGGGGCCGAAGTATCAAGTGGTAGCCCACTAGGGTTCCACTGCCTATAAAAGGAACCCCCAAGGGTTCCACAAAGGTATGGCGCTTTATACTCTCAATTCACATAAACCCTAACCGATTACTTACTCTCACGCCGGAGTCTAATCGTGGGAAACATTCCCACGGTAAGCCTAACGCGTGCTGTTTAGTGTGCAGGATCCCAACCAAACGATTAACTTGGTGCGGGAGCCGGATCCCAGCCAACCTGAATTAAGCCTAATTCGGGTCTAGCAAGGATCACCCAACTTTTGCATCAACACTTTTGACTATAACGGTGCCGAAGAATTCCCGAGTTACCGACAAGGCCAGACTGAGAAGTGTTATTTTAATATATATATAAATTGGATTTTATATATATATATATATATATATATATATATATATATATATATATATATATATATATATATATATATATATATATATATATATATATATATATATATATATATATATATATATATATATATATATATATATATATATATATATATAGATATATATATAGATATATATATATATATATATATATATATATATATATATATATATATATATATATATATATATATATATATATATATTTATAAATATATGATGTAATTTGATTACATGATTGTTTGATGATTATTTCTATATTTATACGAGATATTTATACGACGTAGATTGTCACAAGAAACCCTAACTTCCCTAGAAAATTAATCGAAGCTATTCCCGTAGGAATTCTAGCTATCCTAGATCTAAACCAAGTTGTGGATAATTATGATCCCAACAAAATGGTTGATATTCGTAGAAATGTAGATAGTAGTTGATTGTGATAATGAAGAAGAATTGGCGAGATTAAAACTGATATCGATGTCATGACGATCTTTCCTTATAGAGTGGAGTTTGACAAAACGTTACCACCTGTAAAGGTGTCATCTGATTCGTTGTCACCCTATTCTTAAATTTGAAATCAAAAGGGTGAATGTTGCACTTGAGGCTGTCATCGGAACCATTACCCAAAAGCCTCATGCCACTAGTACCTTTCTGAGAAGTCTAATTGAATATGTGAGTCATTTAATACTAGTGACTCATTTGATAATTATTGTTGGAAAGAACTATAGGATTGGAAATTAAGTGTTGTTCATATCGAGCTTTTATTGCCCTATTAAGGTCTAAGAATAAGGTTGAAAGTATTGGAGAATGAGGTAGGATGTTGCATTGAGTATAAGTTAATTGAAACTTGAATGAAATAAAACATAACCTGTATGGAATATAAGATTGTTAAGAGGAAGTCATTAAGTCTTGTGATTGAATTATAAGGTTTTAATTGATTGTTGGTTTGTGTTAAGGGTTGTTCCTAGGCCATTGTCCAATAATGAGGATGCCTAGTGTCCAATAAATAAATTGAAGAAATCTACTTCAGAATTGGGACCGATGGATTTTCCGGGACAGGTGGAACCCCCATGACTCTTGTAGATTAGCATTCATTGTGGTATCTTTTAAAAATCCCTAACTTAACTGAGATATCAGTTGGTAGGATGTGTTTTTGGAATTGTATGACATAGTGACACGTAATGTGTTACGGTACAATTCTGACTTGTTTGTGATTAATGAAAAGACTACCTTTGATTGCTAAATTCTACATGCATCGATGTTATCTATCTTTTATTGCTTCATCCTAATGTTCACATTAGTGATGCAACCATTGAATAAGTACTCATCTCGATTTGAGTTACGTTGTAGATTATTCTTTTTGAGTGCCATTGAGGTCATGAACCTCATGATTATTTGGCTAAGCTCATTTCCTATTATATTGTAGTTAGTTCTTGGTGAACAACTTTTCATCACTCCTTTGCAGATCACTAATTGTTTTTATAAGTTAAAAAAGTATCCCGTGAGAAAAATTGGGTTTTCATCAACATATGGATTATTTAAAGTGAGACTTATAAATAATCGTTATCGAAATGAAGTTGTTTATAGAACACCTTGCAAAACTTAATTGTTTTCATAACAAAGGAAATCTTTGTAAATTTATTTTTGATTCTTATTTAAGAATTAAGCATGAAAATGTTTTTATTATAAACATGATGATAAAATTTTGACGAACTGAGTATTGCATCGTTAATCTTGAAATTGTATATAGTTGCGCGCCTACATACAATTTGGAAGGGACCATGCAAGGCTGATTAGTAGTCACCATGAAATTATTAATAAACACTAAATTTTCTTTGAAGATTGTGAAAGATTAAATTTTATGAGATCTTCAAAAAGTACAAAATAGGGACATATTATTAGGGACACCTACATATGTGCCCGTACTATTTATTCTTCTGAGTCGAATTTACTCATCTGTGGAATTTGTCTTATTTGACAATTGATATTTCCTTCTTGTCCAATTCTCCCGTGGTGAGATTCTTAGGAAAAGTATTTGATTGCCGAATGTTGATACCCGACTGGATGTATCGATATTCCTATCATTTCTTTTGATTTGATTTCATTTGAATAACCTGGGTAACGATCCGAGGAGCTTTCGAATGCGTACTCAATGTAAAACCCGCATGCTTTTACCATGAATAGTACCCTTAAGATCGTACGTACTAGATTAAAACTTTCCTTTTATAGTACGATTACGTTTACGTGTTAGGTTTTTACGTATTACGTACGTGTTAGAACACGATAAGTATTTATTACGCACGAACACGCAATAATTATTTAAACAATAATTAATCACGAACATGCGATCATGAAATCATGAATGTAATTAAATAACGGGCTAATATTAATTACGTATATATATATTTATTACGAACACGAATAAATATATTAAGTCACGATCGATAACTAATTAAAACACGTAAAACACGAACACGAGAACACACCAATATTTTAGACACGGAAAAACATTCGGGTTACCCCTTGTGGGCCCCATTACCACGAAATTAGAAGGGAGGATGGGCTTAGCCCATCAATTTTTACTAAAAGGGGGTTAAGGAAAATTACACTACTCATTTTTCTTTACAGAGAATTTTTACAGAAACCTAAAAACTCCTCCTCCTCCTTATTTTCTTTGTGCCGCTACCCTACATCCACCACAAGGAGGTGGTTTGTGATCTTGGATCTTGGGAATTAAGTTGGTGATCGTGTTTGTTCTTCATCCTCTTGATCCACGAATTCGGTAAAACCTTTTTAAACATTTTCTTTTGATTTAATCTTTTTATAAATTATGAACATGTGATGTTTTTACAAAAACATAATAATTAATCATGGATCTAACATGTTTTGGTGTTAAATAAAATCAAAAGAGTGTTTTTAAGGGGTGTTTGTTTTGGCCGCAGGCTGCAACCGAACCCGAATGGGTTTTGGTTTGCCAAGCCGACCACCACCAAGACCATATGGTCTTGGTTGGTGCGTGTGGGTCCCACGGCAGCAAGGAAACACGGGGGACCCCGAGTTGGTTCGGGGTACGGTGTCGATTTCATGTCCGGTTCATTGTTTTTAGCTTAGATCCGGTTCATGGTGTATGTTAGTTTTTTTATGTTTATGATCTTAGGTTAAAAAATTAAATTAATAACATGATGTGATTAATTTAATAACATGACTTAGGTTATTTAATTATTAATGATCATGAAATTATTTTAACCTAAGTATTTATATATTTAAGACTTATAATTAATTAATTATTTTAAAACCAAGAATATAATTAATTAATTAACATGACTTAAGTTATATTATTAATATATAATAATACATATTTTAACCTAAGTATTTAACTTATTTAATGAAAAACATGTTATACTTTAATTAAATATTATAACCTATAGTTTAATTAAATTACATGAAATAATTATTAAACTATACATTATATCATATGACTTAGAAAATAATCATGAAAAACACTTAGGCTTATATACTTAGCTTATTTAACCAGCTTATTTCTAATTATGGAAACTTTCTATTTTTAGAAACTTTCTATTTTTGGTAACTTTCTATTTTTGGAAACTTTCTATTTTAGGAAACCTGCTATTTTTGGAAAGTTACTTATTATTACACAGTAAGTATAATAATACATGGAATACCAGAAATACTTAATCAGATTAAACAGAATATAAGATAAAACACAGTTTAAGGCTTTTAAATAGTAAAACATGGTAAGAACACATAAAATAAGCTAAGACATGACATAAAACCAGCTACGTATTTAGTAAGCAGATACTTATTCATGTATGTATTTATGTAGCACTAGTGATTTGGAAGTAGGATTCCTCTCAGTTCATCTTCTTCGTTCACTGGATATAAGGTACGGATTCCCGTCCTTTCAGTATGGACATTCTTTCCTTATTAGGATTTCCCCGTATGTAGCCAACTGTTTTCCCGTAGTATAAGTTATGTGTTTGATTGCTTATGTTTAATTAAGATTACCTATAGCCATATACATGCATGACCAGTTTCACCTAGATATGGAGGTACCATAACCATAACATTAGAGGCACTGATGTTATGACTTCACCACGGCGGAGTGATTGCTCGTGGCGTCCCTTCAGCTTTTGGCCATTTATTTATATTTATCATGTGGGGCGTATGGGTGCATCCTAGTTACATGTTTTATTCAGGATTACATGGTGAATGTGGTGTGTGCCTTGCATCCTTCACAAGGAGTTGATCCCTCCTACCCAAAAACCAGTATATTAAATTAGAGGCAACCCCTCTAATTTGCATGATGAGGTCACCCCTCCAAGTATTCATGCACGGTGGATTTTCATGACCTATATTGGCTAATGGTAAAATATGTTAAACAGTTTTCATAAGATAAACATAAGGCTTTTCAAACTATAAAACCAGTTTTATGAACATGTTCCAGGTTTTCCAGGACTTATACATTTCCGCTGCTATTAAGTCTTTATTATGTTTTAGTCATTTATGCTATGTCTATATCCGTGCACTGAGCGTTTTGCTCAGCCGTTACTTTCCTTTCCATGTCCCAAAACGGCAGGTACTCAAGGACTGACTGGAGCATTTGGAGGACACACATAGGATGGGAGCTACCTTAGATTCCTTCTCCTCTTTCCTTCATATTTATGCTTGTCTAGTCTTCCTTTTTGTTCATTTACTTTATTTATGTTTTGGGCTTATGTTTGGGAACCGATGTTGGATTCCGGTTTTCCCTATGGTCATGTAATGTTTAGGCATTTATCCTTGTATGCTTTGATGACACGCCATAATTACGCGTGACATTCCATTTATCAAAATGGGGTGTTACAATTATGTTATCAGAGACAAGGCTTCGGCCTGTAGGCTCTAAAACTCGACCTGTGACTAGTGGGTAGTCACCAGGAGCTTCCTAAGCCAACGTTTGTTATTCTACGTATTGATGTTTTCAGCACATTGTTGTTTTTACCATGATGTTTTCAGCACCTTGAGGTTTTAACCTTGATGTTTTCATCGATATTGTTTTGCTAATATGGATGGACAACCGTCATTCATATTTAGTTATGTGTCATTGTTTCATGCATAATGTTCCTCGTGAACTGTGGCTATGTGGACTGAACCCCAGTAGTTCATAATTAGTCACATAAAATTTTTTTTGATAAGTTTTGACATATGAGTTTCATTTATTTATGTTTCATGTATCATTGTTGCAGGGATTATGACTAAGTAATGGTTGGTACAAGACTGGCCCTATTTAGTCGCGTGTGCTTTTATCGAAACTTTTAACTTTGGGACCGACCCATAGGCGTCCCCTCGCCATGTCTTTTGTTTTGGGACCGACCCATAGGCGTCCCCTCGCACATATAAAAGGTTTTTATAAACTAACATTACGCATTCATGCACCGTTTTCATGCATAAAATTTTTCTCATGATTTATTGGCATAAATTTTTTTTCATGTCACCTCATATGTTATTATGTTTTTATGTTAAGTATGTTTTCATACTGTCATGGTTAACTTCAGTTTCATGCTGATTATGTTATACACTTCTTCCTGATAGATGGTTTCATGTTTCTTCATGATAATTCCGTCTTCATGTTGATTATGTTTTACGCCTCTTTTGCTATTTACGTTGTCCTGCAAGACATTGTTAGATTTCATTGAATCATGCTTTCATGATAGTCATGGTTGGTTTTCATTGATCATGTTGTCAGGCAAATCATCGTTGAATTTTGTGTAACCACACTTTAACGTTTCCGTTATAACCAGAATGATGTCTATGCTAATACTGCCAGGTTATCATGATGGTTTTCCTAACCGTTTAACCAGTATACTTTTCTTAAACCATGATAAATGATCGACCCTATACCGATCATTTCATGTGCATTCCACGTGTACTCCACGTACCGTATTTCATGTGTATTACACGTACCTTAATCCACGTGTATTTCACTTGCGATACTTTACGAGTATTCGCTAGTCGATTCTAAATCATCTCACGCGTATGTTCACTTGCTGATATTCTACAAGATTGCCGATGCCGCTCATAGCTTGGAGATGTTACTGATGGTCGATGCTGCTGATGTTGGGAGACGCTTGGAGATGCTGATGCTGTTCACAACCTAGAGATCCTACAAGACGAAGACAAAGGCGTCGGAGCAAAGCAATTGGACGAGAAGATGCTTCACCATCAGACGATTCCCATCAGTCATTGTCCCTAATTCTTAGTTACATGTCACACGTCATTCGGCTGTCATTTCAGCCATGTGAGTGCAAACTGGTACCAGCCGGCCACTCAGATGAATAGTTACATGAATCACGGTCATGAGAATGACCATCATGGAACTGACAGACAGGACGATAGTAACCACTACTATGACAGCAACTATCCTAGAAATCGCAACCGAAACTCTGGCCACGGATGTGATCAGAAATACAAGGATTAATAGTCCAAACGATCCGCCAATTCTGGCATAATAACCTTATATTGTGGTTATATTTGTTTCACATCTCGAGACACATGTCAAGACATCAGTCAAGACACATGTCTCACGTATACTTTCTGAAGACACATGTCAAGACATCAGTCAAGACACATGTCTCACGTATACCTCCTGAAGACACATATCAAGACACCAGTCAAGACATATGTCATGCTTATAGTTCCAAGAAACGAGTCAAGACACATGACTCACGTCCAACTATGGAACATTTCTAAGAAATTCAGGGTACCCTCCAAGGGTATATCTATTTTGTTGTGCCATGTATTAATCAGGCCACAAAAATTTCTATACCATTATCAGCGCATCAGTGAGAACTGTCACGTTGCGGATGTCACTTTCATTTCTTTCACCATGGTTCATATATTCATAACCATGAAGGACGCCTTTCGTATTCCCACGTATACGAAGGTTTTCCTTTAGCTTAATGATGAGATCCAAGCTGCTAACGCATTTCCTCGGACAGACACGAGATGAATTTTATCCTAATTAGGTACTATGAACAGCACACCATGCTACGATTCATAATTATGTATAGTAATGTTTCAGGCTCCTGAATACATTCAGCTTGATTTTCCATCAGGAAAATCTGTACAAATTATCTATGCTTTACAAGCATGTGCGTTGTTAGCCATGGTCGCTAAAATTTTCTAGCTGTCAGTAAGACACGACCACTTAATTCTTTTACGCATAGCCAGTTGATTATTCCAAAATCTTCCCATACATTCCAGAAGAACTTACAAGGAGAAGGACGGTACCATGAGATTATGTGTCGACTACCATCGGCGTAAACAAATCACCATTCATGACCGTTATTCTCCTCCACATATTGACAACATGTCCAATCAACCGTATGGTGTTAATCACTTTTCCAAGATCGAACTCATGATCATGCTGCCAACAGTGACGAATGAAACAGCAGGACATGTCCATGACTGCTATTCGTACACGACTCGGTCATGCTAGATTTATAATTTTGAATTAGTCTCATCAATGCTCCAACGGTATTATAAGAATGAATTTCCATGAACTCATAGCAAATTCATCAGTGTTTTCATTGAGGATAACCTGATTTCCTTTAAGCCCAGAGAAGAACAGGAAGACCATATTTGCACTATGTTGCAAATTCTATGACAAGAGAAATTTTACCCTAAAAAATTTATTTTTCCAATATCAATTCTGTTTGATTACAGTGACACGCTACATCACATGGATTTCTACGGTTAATCTTACCATGACTCAGCTTATGCGTAAAGGAGAGAACCCTACACTACATTAGGTGTTCTAGAAAATCCAACGCTAAAAGAAGTTTGGATTCATAGACTCAGAGTTTCGTAAACTCCTATGTAGCAAGTTCGATGAAGCAAGATACAGTTACGTTCGTATCTAAGTACCTGACATACCAACAGGTTAAGATAGGACACCAACAAACTGGGATGTTTTCATCATCTGAAATTGTGAATTGAAATGGGACAAGATCTCCACGGATTTTGGTTACCAGTTTAACGCAAACTCAGATGAAGCATGATGCTATCTGGGTTATTGCAAACAGTTTGATCAAGTCTGCAGAATCCTTACATCCGTAAGGATTTCAAAACAAACAAATTTATCGGACATGTTCCAGCCAAGGCTCATCCGATCACTTGGTAATCCCTCAGTTATTGGGTCAGACAAAGATTCGCAATTGTGCTCCTTGTTTACGTCCACGTCTTCATTCTAATTCCACGACTTGCTTTCGCACTTGCATTCATGACACTATCAGCGTTCATGATGGCATCTCGGCTTACGATATTATGTTATTTTTCTCATTCTGGGAAGTTTTGCAAGAACTTGAGAGACCAGACCCAAGTTTAGTATAACTCCTTATCCTCAGATAGACGTTTCTCGTCATATTCTACGTCTCACCTTGTAGCGTTTGGCGTTACCGCCATTATATTCTATGTTTACGATATGTTTCACATGTCATGTTCATTCCACGTTCCTCATATCATGATCAAGATATGTTACACGTATCATGGATCACGATATGTTTACTCATACTACACTCGCCATATCTCCACGTAGCACGTTCAAAAGTTTTCACGTATCACGTTCAAAATTTTTCACGTGCTACGTTTCTTTATGTCTTGCGCATCGTTTCTAGTTAACAGTTAAGTCAGATTGTCTTTCATCGTAATGTTTCAGTTACTCTTACACGATTAATTCTTATTCCCTCGATCGAATTTAGGGGATCTACCTTACGTTGATAACCAAGAACTTCTTCGTATTCCAAGTCAAGGTCAGGAGGACCAAGACTTATCATTCGTGTCAAAGATCTTATGAAGGAACCGTTCCAAGAGGGAGGCCACTTGGAAACGGACAAGTTCATCCGGACTGTTAGAAATACGTTTTTACGTATTTAGGAAGATTCGGTCACTCCGACAATATACTTAGTAGTAGCTCGTAGTCTAGACATCTTTATTAAACATACAAAGCCAAGCCTAGCCTACAACATGTGTAGGCCGGCCCAACAATGTAAGCCCAAGCCCATCACAAGGCTTGGGTATATAAACCCTCTCCTTTGATGGAGAGGGGTGTGGTTTTCATTATTTTTCACATAGTAAACATTACTTTCTCTCTCTAGCTTTGTGTGAAATCCACCATCTCTCTATCTCTTTCTCTCTCTAAAACATAAGCATAGATTTACAATCCTACAAATGGTATCAAGAGCCATGGGATGATTGTATTGTTCATGTGTTTGTGTTCTTGATTCATACGCCATTTTTTATCCATTTTCACACGTCCAAATTTTTTTGTGTGTTTTTGATGGTTTTTTCTTGATACAAATCTTCTACATAGTTGTGGTAGGGATTTGGTATAGTTACTTTGGCTAAAAACACAAAATTTTTGGGTGTTTTGATCATTTTTTGGCTTAAAATCACGAATTGGTTGAGTCTTGTCCGAGAAAAGTGGAAAATATTCCGATCTGGTCAAATCGGAAAAGGGTTTACTTATTCAGATCGGCATTCCGATTGGTTGACATTCCGATTGGCATTCTGATTGGCATTCAGATTTTGTATTCCGATCACAACACTCCGATTGGTATTCAGATTGGCATTCCGATTGGCGTTCAGATCAAGTATTCCGATTAGGTTTTCCGATAACTCATTCCGATCATCATTCCGATCACTCATTCCGATCATCATTCGTGTGTAATTTTGACTTGGAATTTTTGGTTTATTGAGAACATATTTTAAGGGATTTTAACATTGTTTCTCGACTTCAACTCACAACAACAAACACATTTACTTTCTTTCATTGATCGATCAAAGTTTGTAAATCTTAACTTATTGAAATGGAGTACACATCTCTTACGGATAAGTCCATCCTCTCGGGTACGGATAATCGTCCACCAATGTTGGTGAAGACTATGTATGAGGAATGGGCTTCCCGAATGGAACTTTATATGTTGAACAAGGAGAATGGACATCTCATTTGGGCATCGGTGCTCAATGGACCATTAGATTATGGTACAGTGACGGAAGGTACGACTACTCGTCCTCGCACAACGGGTGAGTTGACTGGAGATATGAAGATTCAAGATAAATGTGATAAGTATGCTACAAACATCATTCTCCAAGCCCTTCCTCCAGATGTCTACAAACTCGTCAGCAAACACAAAGTTGCCAAAGAGTTATGGGATAGAATTCGGGTTCTAATGCAAGGCACCTTGTTAACTAAACAAGAACGAGAGTGTAAGCTTTATGATACTTTTGATAAGTTTGCCTATGTGCCAGGGGAGACTCTCAATGATTACTATCTGAGATTTACCCTATTGTTGAATGAACTCAATATCTATGGCATGACAATTCCTACCTTTCAATTGAACACCAAGTATTTGAACACTCTTCCTTCAGAATGGAAAAAATACGTGACGGATGTTAAATTGGCTAAGGACTTGCATAACACCAATGTGGATCAACTTCAAGCCTTTCTTCAACAACACGAATGCCATGTGATCGAGGCTCGGTTGTCTACACCTCAAGTTCATGATCCACTTGCAATGTATGCTTCTCAACAAAACATGGCTTATACTTATCAGCAACCATCATACTTGCAGCAGACACCACCACACAACTATCAGCAACCACAGCAACCATCTTATCCACCACTAGTGATGCCACAACAAGCATTTCAACAAGGTGTTCATCAACAATCTTTTCCACAGCAACCACCATATCAGACATCACCATCACAAGCCAACACCTCTCCATTGGGCTATACTCCTCAGCAAGGATATTTTCCAATTGAAGAACAACCAGCACAAGCTTTCTACTCTAATGAACTTCCACTAATCGAAGCACCGGTCTTTACACCAAATGATACGCCAGCTGATGTTCTAAACCATCTCACAGCCTACTTGTCAAAACTTGTTGCAACTAGAGGATTTCCACCAACAAACAATCAGCTCTGCACCTCATCAAATCCTCGACAACAAGCCACTGTTCAAGATGGTCAAGTGATGGTGCAACCTATTCATGGAAGGCAAAATTCATATGGACCTCCTACAAGGACTGGGAACAATCAAGCTGTGAATTCTCAAGCTAATGGAAATGGAAGTCCTAGTGGTCCTAAAAAGGTTGTGACTTGCTACAATTGCCGAGGACAAGGTCATATGGCTAGGGAATGCACTCAGCCGAAAAGGAGGAGGGATGATGCATGGTTTCGTGAGAAGATGTATTTGGTTGATGCTCAGTCTAAGGGGAAGATTTTGGATTCAGAGGAGTTAGCATTTCTTGCAGACCAAGGGGCAGCAGATACTGAAGGCATTGCAGTCGTCTCCACTTCTAATGCAGCTTATCAAGCGGACGATCTTGATGCATACGATTCGGATTGTGATGACATTCACTCTGCCCAAGCTGCTCTCGTTGCTAATCTCTCTCACTACGGTTCTGATGTCATCAGTGAGGTACCAACCACATCTAATAATATTGATGATAACCAACATCAAGTTGGGCATGAAAATGACAACCTCGAACAGCATTCGGGGACTAGTAACTCAAATGATGTGGTACCCAATCCAACACATTTGAGTGAACCTCAACCAAATGCTACGACGGGTATGGAATCTTATGCTCAACATGATTTGGTCATGGTGCCTAAACATATTATTGATCAAATGCATATGGCCCTCAGACAATCCGTAGATACGAATTCCACCCTAACTGCTGAGCTTGCGTTGCATAAAGAAAAGGTCAAAACTTTTGAAATGGTCCCTCAAGAAGAGAAAATAACATGTTCTGAATTTGACCAATTTCGTTTTGAAAAGATTGAACACTTGAAAGAAATAGAATCATTAAAAGCTAATCTTTCCAATGAATTAAAAGAAAAAGAGTCGGTTGTCAATAATTTTCAGAAACTTAAAATGGATTTCGAAACTCTCGAGTCTAAAAAGGTTGAATCGGAAATTAATGCTACCAAACTTCTTAAATTCAAAGAACAACAGCTTTTAAAACAATACGCTTCCACAGAAAAGGTTCATCTTTTAACTAAATCATTTAAAGAATTCGAACTTAAGCGTCTTCAAGATTTACCACCTAATCCTGGTTATGCAAAACAAGCTCAGGAATATATTCCCGGTCTTTATGATATGACCATAATTGGCAAATCGAAAGAAGCACCTTTTGTCCGTAGTACTGAGGAGACACAATCACTTGGGGATGAAACTCATTCTAAAATGCTTTCAAAATTCCATACAATTGATTATGATCAACATAACAAAGATCAATTTTCGAAAAAGACACGCATTCGTTTACAAAAGGAATTAGCAGAATTAACAGTTCTTGTGCCCCAAAGTTTGTCAAATGAAAACCTTCCTAGTACGTCTCCTACACTCGTCAAAAAGGATTTAACGAAGTTAATTCCACCGGTAAGTAAGGCGTCCGTTAACTTAAATACGGTTCACCAACACTTAGCCGATTTTGACAAGGTCATTTTGGAACGTACGACGGCCACAGCCATAACGGAAGGTGAATGGAACTTTGAGCACACTAGAGCTGCATTTCGAGATGAAATTGTTCCGTTTGTAAAGAATGTTAAAGCTTGTCTTCGTAATATTGATCAAGATTTGTTTTTGGAAATAGAAGAAGTTAGACGTGTTTTCAATGAAATGGAAGATGCTTATGAAAACAGTTTACTTGAAATAGAACGGGTTTCACGCCATAATGATCTGCTTCTGAATCAAGTGATGTCTCATGATATAGTTTCTGTCTGTGTGAATACAAGTGTTGATAATGATTCTATTGTGCATAATGTTGAATCTGTGGATAATGTGGTAGATAGTACTTGTCACGAATCTGACGCTGAATTTTTAAAGCTTCAAGATTCATATTCTTCGCTTTCAAAACGTTTTGATGAGATTCAAACACATTGTATTTCGCTTGAATGCAAGCAACAATTTATTCAAGAAATCTTTGAAACGTCATTCGAAGGTGTTAATATCGATGATGCAAATTTTGAAAAGAATTTTCGATTGAATTTACAATCAAAACAGCGTCAGCCAAGTGACAAGGTTGCTAAGTCTTTGCCGATAGCCATAGAGAAATCTAAGGAGAATAACTGTGTGAACGTACTTGAGGCCGCTGAGAATTTTAAACTTGATCTAGATAATCGAGTTTCCAAGATTTTGTCCAAAGTTGATAACTTAAAACAGAAAAATACACGATTCTTCGATTCAGTAAAGCCCGCATGTGTTGATACCACTGCACAGAATCAATCATTGATTGAACAATTGAATCGAAAGTCGGTGGAAATATCTGATTTGAGGGAACAAATTTGTGATAAGAATCTGGTCTTGGCTGAGTTAAAGGAAACACTTCGAACTCTAAAAGGTAAGAATGTTGTGGATAACGCAGCCACTATCTCAGCATAGTCCTCTAGTGCAATCAAAAGGAACCTAATAGCCGTCACACCACTTAACAAGGGCCCTAAGACTAAACCATCTCAAACTTTGGTCACTAAAGATAAGGCGGAATCAAAACCAGCTTCTAATATTCCCGTGTTGCCTTCTACAGGAGTAAGCACCACTACTAAGGCTCAAAGATCTAAGCTTAAGCGAAACAAGAAGAATGATAGGATCTTGCCCCCATCTAGTAGTCAAGTGAAGAAGAAAGTAGAAGCCCATCCTAGGAATGTTATTTCTGTTTTGAATAAAAAGAATCATGTAGCTAAACCTAAAGGCTCTGCGGTTGTGCAGCGTTCTAAGCCTAGTGTGAATTCTAATTTGAAATGTTGGAATTGCAATGAATGTATGTTTTCTAGTCGTCATGATTCTTGCCTTATTGACCATGTGAATGAGATGCATGCCCGGAAAAATGGATTAGAATGGAAACCGACTGGGAAAGTGTTAACCCAAGTTGGCTGGATGTGGCGCCCCACTGGTAGAACTTTCACTATAGTAGGAAATACGTGCCCTTTGACTAGGATCACTCCCACTAAAGCGAAGAAAGCGTGCCCTTTAACTAGGAGTACCAAGGCTACCAAAACACAAGCGTGTCCTTTAACTAGGAACACCAACACTACTGTAGGAACAAAGTGCCCTTTAAATAGGTCTACTCCCACTGTAGTGCCCGCTAATACTCCAAAACCTCAGCAAATTGGAACAGTAAAACCTGTAAATGCTAAAACTCACATTAGAAAATGCAGGAAATCTAAGGATAACAAAAATGTTAGCAATTCTGATAACAACATATCTGTATCTGCTAACACTCCGGAACCAATAGTTTCCAATGCATTGTCTACTGTTGTGATTGAAAACAGGTGGTCCAAATTGTTCTCTGGTATTTGGACTCTGGTTGCTCCAAGCATATGACCGGTGATCGCTCTCAGCTCAGAAATTTCGTCAGCAAGTTTCTTGGTACGGTTCGATTTGGAAATGATCATATTGCAAAGATAATGGGTTATGGTGAATATCATATTGGGAATGTTATAATTTCAAGAGTGTATTATGTGGAAGGTCTCGGTCACAACGTATTTTCTGTGGGACAATTTTGTGATGCAAACCTAGAAGTTGCTTTTCGAGAGCATACCTGCTTCATTCGTAATTTGGAAGGGGTTGATTTATTGAAAGGTACTCGAGGGAATAATTTGTATACTTTGTCTCTACAAGACATGATGGCCGCTTCTCCCGTATATCTTCTCTCCAAAGCATCGAAGACTAAGTCTTGGTTACGGCATCGACGGTTATCTCATCTTAACTTTGACGCTATTAGTCACTTGGCCAAAAACGAACTTGTTCGTGGTCTTCCTAAACTATCATTTCACAAGGATCATTTGTGTTCCGCGTGTACAATGGGGAAAAGCACTAAGAAATCTTACAAACCCAAGACGGAAGACACCAACCAAGAGAAACTTTATCTTTTGCATATGGATCTTTGTGGGCCAATGCGTGTTGAAAGTCTTAGTGGCAAAAAGTACATCCTCGTCATTGTCGATGATTACTCTCGGTTTACATTGGTGAAATTTCTTAAAGCAAAGAATGAGGCACCTAAATTCATCATCGGATTTCTCAAGATGATTCAAGTGCGTCTCAACACTACAGTCCGACGCATTCGTACAGATAATGGAACCGAATTTGTGAATCAAATTTTGCGTGATTATTATGAAGAAGTTGGCATTTCTCATGAAACATCCGTTGCACGCACTCCACAACAAAACGGTGTCGTTGAAAGGCGAAATCGCACACTTATGGAAGCTGCTCGAACAATGTTAATTTACGCAAAGGCTCCATTGTTTTTATGGGCAGAAGCAGTATCTACAGCAGTGTACACCCAAAACCGGTCACTAATTCATAAACGCCATGGTAAAACACCTTATGAGCTTCTCCATGGAAAAGTACCAGATTTATCATATCTTCATGTATTTGGTTCTCTTTGCTATCCAAATAATGATGGTGACAATTTGGGAAAACTTCAACCAAAGGCTGATATTGGTATTTTCATTGGTTACGCACCCTCAAAGAAGGCATACCGAATCTACAACCGTAACTCTCGCAAGATCCTCGAAACTATGAATGTTGATTTTGATGAGCTGACAGCAATGGCTTCTGAGCAAAGCAGCTCTGAACCCGCACTTCATGAAATGGGACCCAGTAATATTAGTTCTGGTCTTGTCCCAAACAACCCTACTTCATCATCATTTACACCACCTTCTAGAAAGGAATGGGATACGTTGTTTCAACCGTTCTTTGATGAATTCTTTACTCCTCCAAGTATTGTTGCTCCAGAACCTGAAGTAATAGCTCCGGTAACCGAAGTTGTCGCTCCAGCAACCGTTGCACAATCAGATACATCTGCACCAACAATTGGTCAAGATATACCTTCAACAAGTAATTCTCAACTAACACGTGTCTCAACTACCCATGTCATGCCTATTGATGATGAAGAGGATGATGATGATCACGATTTGGAATTCGCTCAAATGCGTGAACTTCCATTCTTTGGTGTATCTATTCCCGACCCTAATCAAGCCGGGTCGTCCACCTCAGAGGAAGCTCCTTCTACAGTTTACTCCAATCCACGGATTCGTGAACATGACAGCAAGTGGACAAAGGATCATCCTATAGATTCTATTATTGGTGACCCTAATCGTCCAGTATCCACACGAAGTCAGTTACAAGAAAGTGCACTGTTTTGTCACTTTGATGCTTTTCTCACTGAAGTTGAACCTAAGACATGGCAACAAGCTTTTACTCAATCCTGTTGGATAGAAGCTATGCAAGAAGAACTTAACGAATTCATACGTCTTGATGTTTGGGAACTTGTCCCATGCCCGGATCAAGTGCAGTTACTCACTTTGAAATGGGTTTACAAGGTGAAACTCGATGAGTTAGGCGGAATATTGAAGAACAAAGCTCGTCTAGTAGCTCGTGGATACAAGCAATTATTAGGCATCGACTTTATGGAATCCTTTGCACCTGTTGCCCGTTTGGAAGCTATTAGACTATTCCTCGCTTATGCAGCCCATATGAATATGGTCGTCTATCAGATGGATGTGAAGACGGCATTTCTTAATGGTGAACTCAAGGAAGAGGTCTATGTTCAACAACCGGATGGTTTTGTGAATCCTAATTATCCTAATCATGTGTACAAGCTTAAGAAGGCTCTCTATGGGTTGAAGCAAGCTCCTCGCGCATGGTATGATCTTTTGTCACAATTCCTCATTACGCAAGGCTTCGCTAAAGGCAAGGTGGATCCCACGCCGTTCATTCAGAAACGAGGTAAAGATATGATTATGGTACAAATATATGTTGATGATATTATATTTGCAGCCTCGACCCAAACCTTATCGGATGAGTTTGGGACACTCATGTCTTCCAAGTTTAAGATGTCAATGATGGGCAAGGTATCATTCTTCTTAGGTCTTCAGATATCTCAGAGTCCCAGAGGCATCTTTATCAATCAATCCAAGTATGCCCTTGAATCGCTTAAGAAGTATAAGATGGAATCTTGCGACCCCGTGGATACTCCAATGGTGGAACGAACTAAGCTGGATGCAGATCCACATGGAGTTGCCGTTGATCCGACACTTTATCGTTGAATGATAGGTACTCTTCTGTATATCACAGCCAGTCGACCTGATCTTCAGTTTGCTATATGTATGTGTGCCAGGTATCAAACTAGGCCTACTGAGTTACACTTAGCTACTGTTAAAAGGATCTTTCGATATCTTAAAGGAACCATTAATCGGGGACTTTGGTATTCAAAGGACTCTTCTATTGCACTAATGGCATATGCAGATGCGGATCACGCGGGTTGTCAAGATACAAGGCGTAGCACGAGTGGAACTTTGCAACTACTAGGAGACCGATTAATCAGTTGGGCATCAAAAAGGCAGAAAAGCGCTGCAATTTCAAGTACGGAAGCAGAATACATAGCTATGTCCGGTTGCTGTGCTCAAATTCTTTGGATGAGATCGCAATTAACCGACTATGGTCTAGGTTTCAACAAGATTCCGATGTACTGTGACAACAAGAGTGCAATTGCCTTATGCTGCAACAACGTTCAATTCTCCCGGTCGAAGCATATTGACATTCGCTACCACTTCATCAAGGAGCAAGTGGAAAATGGAGTAATCGAGCTTTACTTTGTCCGATCTGAGTATCAATTGGCGGATATTTTCACGAAGGCTTTAGATCGGGCTCGAATTGAATTTTTGGCCGACAAGCTAGGAATGAGAACCTTCTCGCCTGAGACTCTTAAGGAACTAGCAGATGAAGCGAAAGAATAGTGGTGGTAAAACTATTCTCCGTATCCTTGGTGATCATTTGTATATATTGTTTATATTTTTATCCACAAAAGCAAAATACAAAAATATAAAACCATATAAAAACCATAAAAATTGAAAAATCTAGAAAAATCCAAAAATATTTTTACTTTATTTTTCTAAGGCATGTCTTTTGGTACGATAATATTTACGGCCTTAGAAATGTTGATTAATATCGACACGGCGCCATAAATAGAGTTTGTACAAAAGTTGTAAACATTTCATAAAACATGCCTAAATGGCTTGTAGTTATTTCTGACTGCAACCCGGTTTTCACATTAAAGCCAAGTATTTCTCATGAAAGCTTTGGCTCACAACGAGAATTAATTTTCTCGGGCAAGGTTTACTTTAAAACCTTGTAAGGGATCAAGTTTACTTTATAACTTGGTCTAACACAAATCAATGTACGTTTCAGTGTATTTATTTGTTAAAACAAGAGAAGTCTTGTTTTTATGAAGCTATCATCTCTACAACCATAGCAATCTACAATTGGTATCTACATACTCGACGATGCGACTACTCAACCGACGACTACAGCTCTTTCAATAGAACACGGGTCAACAATTGAGGGGGAGCAATTGTCAAGCATTCAGAATCTTCGATGCTGAACGTGTCAAGTTCACAAGTTGGTGTCAAGACAACAATACCAATCGTACATGTGGTGTCAAGAGATGACTTCAGACGTGACGAGGAGACCAACATATGCTGCCAAGAACCATTTGATTTTATCATATGATGTTCTCATCTATCAGGTCCAACCTTGTCAATTCTTTTCTAATATGGTGAATATGTGATCATGTTACAAATAGATGTCATGAAGATAAAAGGGACTCGCATTTTACTTCCCAAAACATTTGTTAAAACTTCATTAAATCAATTGATATTAAAAACATCGATTGGGTTAATATTTTTAATATGGGGGAGAAAATGTGATTTAATATGGGATATTATCACAAATGGTTTGACTTAATGTGTTGGCTCATCTCTATATATGCGAAATGTTTTCGAATATCGTAGCATATGTTAAGGGGGAGCAAAATGGATTTGCATATCAAAATGGATTTTCATGGTGACATATACTTACCCAAACCTCATTTAATTCACGACGATGAAGATTGTGGTGACATAAGGATGGTAGGATAGGTTAAGTCCTATGATTCTTCCAGAACCGGAGGAATCTTCCCAAGGACATTCCATAGCTAGAAATAGTAGTCCTTAGGAAAGATGGAGAAAGATTGTGAACGTAGCTGAATGCCGACCAAGTACTTAAGTTAGCACTGGAACAATCACAACAAGGTGCTAGTTATGACGTATTGGTAAGCATTGAAGGGGTTGAAGAATGAAAAAGAATTGTAAAGATAAAGGGTGTAAAGAAAGAAGCCCTCCTTACAACTTTAGGCAGAAACCGGGTCAATACATATGCTATTGAGATCATTGTTAATGATTCTTGATATTGAAGACAGACATCATGGACCCAGTGATGCAATGCACAACCCATCCCAGCTAACTCAGATATCTCTCAAAAGGTATTTGTTTTAATCACACGGAGACAACACGTTATCTATCGATTTATTCACTCCGAATAAATTGGTATTGAAATGGTGGCACTCCTCTCCAGCCTCCGATCACTAAAATCCAAAGTGCACGATCGAGTCTAGAGCCATTTGAGATCATCAAATATCTCACTAGGACACACTTTCATATTTCCTTGCTTCTTCACACACTGTGAAAAGTAAGAAAGATTTTATGAGTCCTACGCAAAATCTTCATGATCTTGCCTAAACATCCGAGTAATACGAAAGTATTTACAATGAAGATGGAAATCCTTCTTGAGCGAACATCAAAAAGCTCATGGTAGGTGACTTGTGCGATTCTTTATGAATCAAACTTGTGATAACTGGAAAGCAACAGCTGTTTAATTCTTAACTGAATTTAAACACGTTCTAGGCCTCTACGCAATATCTTAGTGATCTTGCCAGAACACTCAGAGTGATACCTTAGTGTTCACAGTGATGAGTGGAAATCCTTCTAGTGTTAACCTCAAACAGCACTTGGTAGGTAACTTGCAAGATTCTATACGAATCAAGCTCGTGACAACTGGAAAGCAACGATGGTGCGGTTCTTAATTGAATTTCACTTGTTCCAGGAACATGAATTGACGGCTTCAAATCATGCGGATATCTTTATCCAAATGATTCACTCTTTATGTTCGCAGTCAGCTTTGGACGGTCGAATAAAGAGAACGGGTTTACCCGCGAAATCCTGTCAGGAAGTTACTTAATTGAAACTATCCGTCACGGGTACGATATCTAATATCGTCCAACGGTCTTCACCGACCGGAGGTAAAATGCTACCGATTTAGAATGAAATGTTCAAAGCCATTTCGTTCGTGTCTACTTATGTTGCGGCATTTGAAGACGGTGGCGTTGCGGAATCCGAGAAGAAGTCGTCCCCGCATGCTTATACTTTATGCACTTAATACCTCATCTAATTCAAGAAAGCCTAAAAGTTAAGTCTTCCGCTGTATCGAACTCTGAAGCTTTCAAGAATTACTAAGGCATAAGTATGTGGGACGTGAGGTCACGAAGAGGCGAAGATCACAAGTGATGGATGCACAAGATCAAGGCAAGAGATTAATGCTCAAGACTGATATCAAAGATCACATCAGCATGTTCACCAGAAAAGAAAAAGAAAAGAAAGACGAAGACTACGAGCTCAAGGCAAGCATAGTATGCTAGGTTTATTTTATTATTGTAACTCGGGTAACACCCTTGTTTGGAGTGACCTCCCTTAGGGGGAGATTGTTAGAAATACGTTTTTACGTATTTAGGAAGATTCGGTCACTCCGACAATATACTTAGTAGTAGCTCGTAGTCTAGACATCTTTATTAAACATACAAAGCCAAGCCTAGCCTACAACATGTGTAGGCCGGCCCAACAATGTAAGCCCAAGCCCATCACAAGGCTTGGGTATATAAACCCTCTCCTTTGATGGAGAGGGGTGTGGTTTTCATTATTTTTCACATAGTAAACATTACTTTCTCTCTCTAGCTTTGTGTGAAATCCACCATCTCTCTATCTCTTTCTCTCTCTAAAACATAAGCATAGATTTACAATCCTACACGGACTTTTATCCGTTTTTCTCTTATCAATTAGATATGTCCTTTCAGTCACGTCACGTTCCATGTCCTTTCAAGACATGTCACGTTCCGCGTTCTTTCTGCCAGGTCACCTGCACGTTCATTTATCTTACATACCCTCTCGGTTTGATTCGGGTATGTTTCTCTTTCAGTTATGTTATCTATAATTCGGGGACGAATTATTCTTTTTAGGGGGGGAAGAGTTGTAAAACCCGCATGCTTTTACCATGAATAGTACCCTTAAGATCGTACGTACTAGATTAAAACTTTCCTTTTATAGTACGATTACGTTTACGTGTTAGGTTTTTACGTATTACGTACGTGTTAGAACACGATAAGTATTTATTACGCACGAACACACAATAATTATTTAAACAATAATTAATCACGAACATGCAATCATGAAATAATGAACATAATTAAATCACAGGCTAATATTAATTACGTATATATATATATTTATTACGAACACGAATAAATATATTAAGTCACGATCGATAACTAATTAAAACACGTAAAACACGAACACGTGAACACACGAGAACACACCAATATTTTAGACATGGAAAAACATTTGGGTTACCCCTTGTGGGCCCCATTACCACGAAATTAGGAGGGAGGATGGGCTTAGCCCATCAATTTTTACTAAAAGGGGGTTAAGGAAAATTACACTACTCATTTTTCTTTACAGAGAATTTTTACAGAAACCTAAAAACTCCTCCTCCTCCTTCTTTTCTTTGTGCCGCAACCCTACATCCACCACAAGGAGGTGTTTTGTGATCTTGGATCTTGGGAATTAAGTTGGTGATCGTGTTTGTTCTTCATCCTCTTGATCCACGAATTCAGTAAAACCTTTTTAAACCTTTTCTTTTGATTTAATCTTTTTATAAATTATGAACATGTGATGTTTTTACAAAAACATAATGATTAATCATGGATCTAACATGTTTTGGTGTTAAATAAAATCAAAAGAGTGTTTTTAAGGGGTGTTTGTTTTGGCCGCAGGTTCCAACCGAACCCGAATGGGTTTCGGTTTGCCAAGCCGACCACCACCAAGACCATATGGTCTTGGTTGGTACGTGTGGGTCCCACGGCAGCAAGGAAACACGGGGGACCCCGAGTTGGTTCGGGGTACGGTGTCGATTTCATGTCCGGTTCATTATTTTTAGCTTAGATCCGGTTCATGGTGTATGTTAGTTTTTTTTATGTTTATGATCTTAGGTTAAAAATTTAAATTAATAAAATGATGTGATTAATTTAATAACATGACTTAGGTTATTTAATTATTAATGATCATGAAATTATTTTAACCTAAGTATTTATATATTTAAGACTTATAATTAATTAATTATTTTAAAACCATGAATATAATTAATTAATTAACATGACTTAGGTTATATTACTAATATATAATAATACATATTTTAACCTAAGTATTTAACTTATTTAATGAAAAACATGTTATACTTTAATTAAATATTATAACCTATAGTTTAATTAAATTACATGAAATAATTATTAAATTATACATTATATCATATGACTTAGAAAATAATCATGAAAAACACTTAGGCTTATATACTTAGCTTATTTAACCAGCTTATTTCTAATTATGGAAACTTTCTATTTTGGGAAACTTTCTATTTTTAGAAACTTTCTATTTTTGGTAACTTTCTATTTTTGGAAACTTTCTATTTTAGGAAACCTGCTATTTTTGGAAAGTTACTTATTATTACACAGTAAGTATAATAATACATGGAATACCAAAAATACTTAATCAGATTAAACAAAATATAAGATAAAACACAGTTTAAGGCTTTTAAATAGTAAAACATGGTAAGAACACATAAAATAAGCTAAGACATGACATAAAACCAGCTACGTATTTAGTAAGCAGATACTTATTCATGTATGTATTTATTTAGCACTAGTGATTCGGAAGTAGGATTCCTCTCAGTTCATCTTCTTCGTTCACTAGACATAAGGTACGGATTCCCGTCCTTTCAGTATAAACATTCTTTCCTTATTAGGATTTCCCCGTATGTAGCCAACTATTTTCCCGTAGTATAAGTTATGTGTTTGATTGCTTATGTTTAATTAAGATTACCTATAGCCATATACATGCATGACTAGTTTCACCTAGTTATGGAGGTACCGTAACCATAACATTAGAGGCACTGATGTTATGACTTCACCACGGCGGAGTGATTGCTCGTGGTGTCCCTTCAGCTTTTGGCCATTTATTTATATTTATCATGTGGGGCGTATGGGTGCATCCTAGTTACATGTTTTATTCAGGATTACATGGTGAATGTGGTGTGTGCCTTGCATCCTTCACAAGGAGCTGATCCCTCCTACCCAAAAACCAGTATATTAAATTAGAGGCAGCCCCTCTAATTTGCATGATGAGGTCACCCCTCCATGTATTCATGCACGGTGGATTTTCATGACCTATATTGGCTAATGGTAAAATATGTTAAACAATTTTCATAAGATAAACATAAGGCTTTTAAAACTATAAAACTAGTTTTATGAACATGTTCCAGGTTTTCCAGGACTTATACATTTCCGCTGCTATTAAGTCTTTATTATGTTTTAGTCATTTATACTATGTCTATATCCGTGCACTGAGCGTTTTGCTCAGCCGTTACTTTCCTTTCCATGTCCCAAAACGGCAGGTACTCAAGGACTGACTGGAGCATTTGGAGGACACGCATAGGATGGGAGCTACCTTAGATTCCTTCTCCTCTTGCCTTCATATTTATGCTTGTCTAGTCTTCCTTTTTGTTCATTTACTTTATTTATGTTTTGGGCTTATGTTTGGGAACCGATGTTAGATTCTGGTTTTCCCTATGGTCATGTAATGTTTAGGCATTTATCCTTGTATGCTTTGATGACACGCCATAATTACGCGTGACATTCCATTTATCAAAATGGGGTGTTACACTCAAATTATGAAAACATGGGATATATTCATATTCGTTAAAGGTTTTCGTCTGTATCTAATTTGAAATTCTCTCCCGTAGATTATGCGTTGACCTTACTCTTTTAAGGTAAGTTATGTCTCCAGATATCATTGAACTTGTGAAGGATTATGAGTTATTATTAGTCTTTTGAGAAATTCACATCGTATCGACGGTAATGAAACTAGAAAGTTGATAGTACCATTAGAATGGAATGGTTGATTATGACATGACGACATTGTCTTAATTGATGGGAACTCGAGTAGAATTCCCCTAAAAGATAAGATGTTGATTATCAAAAGTGATCTAAATAATTCTTGATGAATGACCATATCCCGCATTTAGACTTGAAATTATACCGTGAATGGTTGTGAATTAGTCTTAGATATTATAATCTAGAAAGAACCTAATATGAATTTAATAAAAACATGTTTCCGTTATCTGAAACTTTAGGAAGTATTTTTGGTGAATTACCTAGACTTTCGCCATTAAGGTAATTTAAATTTGGTATTGATTATATTCTTGGTGCTACACCTGTGGCGTGTGCACTGTACGTCAGCACCATCTGCATTAAAAGAATTACCCTACAACTGAGAGAGTTGTATGAGAAGACTTTTATTCTACCAAGCTCGTCATCATGAAGAGCTATGGTGTTATCATTCCTTATATTTGTTGAATTACCGTGAACTAGGTAAATTGATGATCAAAATCAATATCCACTACCCAAGATGATAGATTTGTTCGATCATTTACAAGGTTCTAGCGTATATTCAAAGATTTGTTCCACGGCATAGTTATCATCAACTTCACGTCCGCGAAAAAGATTATCTATTCCAATCACTACATCTAGAATTTGTAATAAACATTTTAAGTTTCACGTGATGACGTTTGGATTGACTAATACACATGTAGCATTCATAAATTGGGTGAATCACGTGTGTAGGCTGTAAATTGATAAATTCATGCTTGTGATCATTAAGGACCATCTGTTTGTTTATAAGAATAAGAATGAGTTAATAATTAGTTATAGACTGCCTAAATTGGCCGAACAATGAAAACTTGTACCTTTAGTATTTAACATGTGATTAAAGACTTAATCCTTTACATTATTTGACCGTGTGACTAATAAGATCATGGAATCTATATTGACTCTTCAAAAATTTAGAGCCCTTTTAAGACTTTTCGTTTTACCAAAAAGAAAGTGCAAATGTGTTTTGACAAATGTTTTATCGAAAAGAACTTTTGAGGGATTATTCCCTTATACCCAGAACATTTAACTAAACTCCTGTTTAGGGGTAAATGTTCGTGTATACCTCAAGACAACATAAGAGGGATTGAGGAAACCATTTAAACCATGACTTGAAATTTGAAACGACACTTTTTGCTTTTCAACCAAGAGAATTTTGACAAAAGTATAACCAAAGATTTTTCAAACATTTACAGATCTTATTAAGTATTTTTGATAAATCAGCAAAAATCAGCAAAAATCGTGTTAATTAAATTCAAATTTGTTTTGAACATTTTATTATAATTGGTCGAACTAAGAAATTTAAACTTTTAACGTTTACGTTTCATAAAAACTTAATATTTATTGTTAATTTACGTGTAATAACTATCGACGCTTTAAAACGTCAGATTGAGCAAAATTGATAAAAATGATTGATGAGACGAAAATAAAACTTTAAAAATATGAAGAAAGAATTTTTGAATAAATAAGGTCATGATATTTATTTCATCGAGGAAGGTGAATATAATTACTGACGCATTATGTAGAAAGGATAAAGAATTAATTAGGATGTGTTCCTTAATAATGAAGGTGCAAAATAAATTTCCGAACAATATAAAAATAAACGATGTTTGTAAAAAGGATAATATAGATAATAAAAAGGGGTTCACGGCTAATGTGAACCATTAGAATTGAGAAACTAATGGTGTTAAATGTTTTAAAGACCACTCGTGGTTGTCTAAATATGGAGGTTTGTGAGATTTAGTTATGTTGGAATCTCATAAGATTAACTATTCTATTCATGTCATTTCTGACTAAATGTATCTTTATCTGAAGAAGTTGTACTAATGGCAAATTATGAAGGCAGACATCGCCTCATACATTAGTAAACGTTTAACTATTGCAAAGGTCCTCATCTGAATTTGATTCGATTTGGGTCATCGTCGACAGACTGACCAAATCTGCTAATATCATTCCTGTTAATGATAGATTCTTGATGAAGAAATTGACTCTTTGTATTTAAAGGAGTTGTGTAAACATAGTGTGCATGTATCGATCATCCCTATCAAGATCCTCGCTTCGCATCGAATTTCTAGAGATTTGCTCAGAAGTCATTGAGAACGAATCTTGATGAGAGTACTGTGTACCACCCCAATCGAAGGGACGAGGTAAAGTAACGATACAAAATACTATAAGTGCTGTTTTATGTTTGAATGATTGACCTTTGGTAATAAACTGTAAAATCGTTTTCCTTTGGAGAGATTATCATTTATAATTATCGTGTTAGGATCGAGATCGAATCTTGTTAGGATCTAAATATAAGAGCATCTGTAAGCAGGAGTTGGGATGAAGACACCCGACATACACCCATTGTAAGTTGGACATGTCTTTTAGGTTTAAGGTTTCCTATGATGGCGAACCTAACCTTACAAAATACTCGACCCGCGAGACCTGAAATGATTGTAGAAATTAGGATCTGATTATTGACTGCCGGTAGTGGGCAGGAGGTTATGTGAATATGAAATGTAGATCTAACATGTTTTGGTGTTAAATAAAATCAAAAGAGTGTTTTTAAGGGGTGTTTGTTTTGGCCGCAGGCTGCAACCGAACCCGAATGGGTTTCGGTTTGCCAAGCCGACCACCATCAAGACCATATGGTCTTGGTTGGTGCGTGTGGGTCCCACGGCAGCAAGGAAACACGGGGGACCCCGAGTTGGTTCAGGGTACGGTGTCGATTTCATGTCCGGTTCATTGTTTTTAGCTTAGATCCGGTTCATGGTGTATGTTAGTTTTTTTATGTTTATGATCTTAGGTTAAAAAATTAAATTAATAAAATGATGTGATTAATTTAATAACATGACTTAGGTTATTTAATTATTAATGATCATGAAATTATTTTAACCTAAGTATTTATATATTTAAGACTTATAATTAATTAATTATTTTAAAACCATGAATATAATTAATTAATTAACATGACTTAGGTTATATTATTAATATATAATAATACATATTTTAACCTAAGTATTTAACTTATTTAATGAAAAACATGTTATACTTTAATTAAATATTATAACCTATAGTTTAATTAAATTACATGAAATAATTATTAAACTATACATTATATCATATGACTTAGAAAATAATCATGAAAAACACTTAGGCTTATATACTTAGCTTATTTAACCAGCTTATTTCTAATTATGGAAACTTTCTATTTTTGGAAACTTTCTATTTTTGGTAACTTTCTATTTTTGGAAACTTTCTATTTTAGGAAACCTGCTATTTTTGGAAAGTTACTTATTATTACACAGTAAGTATAATAATACATGGAATACCAGAAATACTTAATCAGATTAAACAGAATATAAGATAAAACACAGTTTAAGGCTTTTAAATAGTAAAACATGGTAAGAACACATAAAATAAGCTAAGACATGACATAAAACCAGCTACGTATTTAGTAAGCAGATACTTATTCATGTATGTATTTATTTAGCACTAGTGATTCGGAAGTAGGATTCCTCTCAGTTCATCTTCTTCGTTCACTAGACATAAGGTACGGATTCCCGTCCTTTCAGTATGGACATTCTTTCCTTATTAGGATTTCCCCGTATGTAGCCAACTATTTTCTCGTAGTATAAGTTATGTGTTTGATTGCTTATGTTTAATTAAGATTACCTATAGCCATATACATGCATGACTAGTTTCACCTAGTTATGGAGGTACCATAACCATAACATTAGAGGCACTGATGTTATGACTTCACCACGGCGGAGTGATTGCTCGTGGCGTCCCTTCAGCTTTTGGCCATTTATTTATATTTATCATGTGGGGCGTATGGGTGCATCCTAGTTACATGTTTTATTCAGGATTACATGGTGAATGTGGTGTGTGCCTTGCATCCTTCACAAGGAGCTGATCCCTCCTACCCAAAAACCAGTATATTAAATTAGAGGCAGCCCCTCTAATTTGCATGATGAGGTCACCCCTCCATGTATTCATGCACGGTGGATTTTCATGACCTATATTGGCTAATGGTAAAATATGTTAAACAATTTTCATAAGATAAACATAAGGCTTTTAAAACTATAAAACTAGTTTTATGAACATGTTCCAGGTTTTCCAGGACTTATACATTTCCGCTGCTATTAAGTCTTTATTATGTTTTAGTCATTTATACTATGTCTATATCCGTGCACTGAGCGTTTTGCTCAGCCGTTACTTTCCTTTCCATGTCCCAAAACGGCAGGTACTCAAGGACTGACTGGAGCATTTGGAGGACACGCATAGGATGGGAGCTACCTTAGATTCCTTCTCCTCTTGCCTTCATATTTATGCTTGTCTAGTCTTCCTTTTTGTTCATTTACTTTATTTATGTTTTGGGCTTATGTTTGGGAACCGCTGTTAGATTCTGGTTTTCCCTATGGTCATGTAATGTTTAGGCATTTATCCTTGTATGCTTTGATGACACGCCATAATTACGCGTGACATTCCATTTATCAAAATGGGGTGTTACACTCAAATTATGAAAACATGGGATATATTCATATTCGTTAAAGGTTTTCGTCTGTATCTAATTTGAAATTCTCTCCCGTAGATTATGCGTTGACCTTACTCTTTTAAGGTAAGTTATGTCTCCAGATATCATTGAACTTGTGAAGGATTATGAGTTATTATTAGTCTTTTGAGAAATTCACATCGTATCGACGGTAATGAAACTGGAAAGTTGATAGTACCATTAGAATGGAATGGTTGATTATGACATGACGACATTGTCTTAATTGATGGGAACTCGAGTAGAATTACCCTAAAAGATAAGATGTTGATTATCAAAAGTGATCTAAATAATTCTTGATGAATGACCATATCCCGCATTTAGACTTGAAATTATACCGTGAATGGTTGTGAATTAGTCTTAGATATTATAATCTAGAAAGAACCTAATATGAATTTAATAAAAACATGTTTCCGTTATCTGAAACTTTAGGAAGTATTTTTGGTGAATTACCTAGACTTTCGCCATTAAGGTAATTTAAATTTGGTATTGATTATATTCTTGGTGCTACACCTGTGGCGTGTGCACTGTACGTCAGCACCATCTGCATTAAAAGAATTACCCTACAACTGAGAGAGTTGTATGAGAAGACTTTTATTCTACCAAGCTCGTCATCATGAAGAGCTATGGTGTTATCATTCCTTATATTTGTTGAATTACCGTGAACTAGGTAAATTGATGATCAAAATCAATATCCACTACCCAAGATGATAGATTTGTTCGATCATTTACAAGGTTCTAGCGTATATTCAAAGATTTGTTCCTCAGCATAGTTATCATCAACTTCACGTCCGCGAAAAAGATTATCTATTCCAATCACTACATCTAGAATTTGTAATAAACATTTTAAGTTTCACGTGATGACGTTTGGATTGACTAATACACATGTAGCATTCATAAATTGGGTGAATCACGTGTGTAGGCTGTAAATTGATAAATTCATGCTTGTGATCATTAAGGACCATCTGTTTGTTTATAAGAATAAGAATGAGTTAATAATTAGTTATAGACTGCCTAAATTGGCCGAACAATGAAAACTTGTACCTTTAGTATTTAACATGTGATTAAAGACTTAATCCTTTACATTATTTGACCTTGTGACTAATAAGATCATGGAATCTATATTGACTCTTCAAAAATTTAGAGCCCTTTTAAGACTTTTCGTTTTACCAAAAAGAAAGTGCAAATGTGTTTTGACAAATGTTTTATCGAAAAGAACTTTTGAGGGATTATTCCCTTATACCCAGAACATTTAACTAAACTCCTGTTTAGGGGTAAATGTTCGTGTATACCTCAAGACAACATAAGAGGGATTGAGAAAACCATTTAAACCATGACTTGAAATTTGAAACGACACTTTTTGCTTTTCAACCAAGAGAATTTTGACAAAAGTATAACCAAAGATTTTTCAAACATTTACAGATCTTATTAAGTATTTTTGATAAATCAGCAAAAATCAGCAAAAATCGTGTTAATTAAATTCAAATTTGTTTTGAACATTTTATTATAATTGGTCGAACTAAGAAATTTAAACTTTTAACGTTTACGTTTCATAAAAACTTAATATTTATTGTTAATTTACGTGTAATAACTATCGACGCTTTAAAACGTCAGATTGAGCAAAATTGATAAAAATGATTGATGAGACGAAAATAAAACTTTAAAAATATGAAGAAAGAATTTTTGAATAAATACGGTCATGATATTTATTTCATCGAGGAAGGTGAATATAATTACCGACGCATTATGTAGAAAGGATAAAGAATTAATTAGGATGTGTTCCTTAATAATGAAGGTGCAAAATAAATTTCCGAACAATATAAAAATAAACGATGTTTGTAAAAAGGATAATATAGATAATAAAAAGGGGTTCACGGCTAATGTGAACCATTAGAATTGAGAAACTAATGGTGTTAAATGTTTTAAAGACCACTCGTGGTTGTCTAAATATGGAGGTTTGTGAGATTTAGTTATGTTGGAATCTCATAAGATTAACTATTCTATTCATGTCATTTCTGACTAAATGTATCTTTATCTGAAGAAGTTGTACTAATGGCAAATTATGAAGGCAGACATCGCCTCATACATTAGTAAACGTTTAACTATTGCAAAGGTCCTCATCTGAATTTGATTCGATTTGGGTCATCATCGACAGACTGACCAAATCTGCTAATATCATTCCTGTTAATGATAGATTCTTGATGAAGAAATTGACTCTTTGTATTTAAAGGAGTTGTGTAAACATAGTGTGCATGTATCGATCATCCCTATCAAGATCCTCGCTTCGCATCGAATTTCTAGAGATTTGCTCAGAAGTCATTGAGAACGAATCTTGATGAGAGTACTGTGTACCACCCCAATCGAAGGGACGAGGTAAAGTAACGATACAAAATACTATAAGTGTTGTTTTATGTTTGAATGATTGACCTTTGGTAATAAACTGTAAAATCGTTTTCCTTTGGAGAGATTATCATTTATAATTATCGTGTTAGGATCGAGATCGAATCTTGTTAGGATCTAAATATAAGAGCATCTGTAAGCAGGAGTTGGGATGAAGACACCCGACATACACCCATTGTAAGTTGGACATGTCTTTTAGGTTTAAGGTTTCCTATGATGGCGAACCTAACCTTACAAAATACTCGACCCGCGAGACCTGAAATGATTGTAGAAATTAGGATCTGATTATTGACTGCCGGTAGTGGGTAGGAGGTTATGTGAATATGAAATATAGATCTTGAAGTGCCAGATGGGTAGCGAAGTTATGTCAAAAAATTTAACCATGGAAAAATGAATTGATGATCGGAAAGATCATGGGATATAAGTCCCAGTTGTATGGGACCATTGAGATGATGTAAAAGATTGGTTTGAAAGGCATATAAGCTGGATCTACCCTAGGACTTCAAGAGCTGCGTGAATTATGTTTCTTATATTGAACTTGATAAAATGCCTATCAAGTGAAAATCTGACTATTCCTTAATGAAGTTTAGATCGGCGAGAAGTTGCATTCATCAAAAACCCGTGAACATCATGGATAGAGAAAGTAAGTCAACAATAAGCCTGATCTTATTCCCGTAGTTATGTTTGATGAAACTCGCGTATTATAATGGATTACACTTGTGAGAAAAGACCGAATGTGGAAAAAAATACCCACATGGCTTTAACTCTATAAAGAAGTGAGTAGTAAGATAAGATGATCTTTGAGGACAAAGATCCTGTTTAGGGGTAAATGCTGTGAGAATCCGTCAATTTATGGTTTATATTTTATTCTCAATATTTAATTGAAAACATTATTTTAATGTTATAATATGAACTCGCTTATTTTTGGGAAAAAATTTGGATTTACGTCTTGAAGTAGCATCGACTACGTCTAAACCGGAGGATTCAACGTTACGTGCTTACGTTTACATACACCATCTTTGGTGACAGTCTGACATTTCAGGAAATAAATTTGTCCGTGAATATTATTTTGAGATTTTAAATTTGTGTTGGTTCATAAACTCACAAATATACGAGAAGAGATTAGGACTTACGGTTTTAATTTAACGTCCTTTACGACTAAACCGAAAACCTTAGGATTACGTATTTACGTTTTCGAACTCCGTTTTGATGAGACAATTTTTATTAGATTCGTTTTGTGCCGTTGATTCATAATTTATAAAAACGTTTTTCGTAAAATGACCCGAGGGCACACAAATCGAGGAAACTAGAATCGAGGAATACCCGTAAATTAACGGGATGGGAAAAAACAAGTTTATCCCACCCCACTAACACATGGGGTGGCCAAAAGAGGACACCACATCCATGATGTGGCACCCTTGTAGCTATAAGCTTACACATGTAAACTTAGCTTCACATGAAAGCTAACTTATCCAACCAAACTAGCAAAAACCACTAAACTTTACCACTTACTTCCATTTCACATGCAAAACTCACACACTCCTCTCCTCTCTCTCTAAAATTCGTCCAACCATCATAAAAAACAACCCTCATTTGATCTATGTTAGCCATAAAATCATGTGTTACTCATACACATGATGATGCTACTTTGAAGCTTTGAAGATTGGAGGTGATTCTAACATCCAAGGAGAAGATTTGTTGGTGTCATAGGGCTGATTTTCCATGAGAAGTTTATAAAGGTTGGTGGACTTGAAGATGATATTGGTTTATCACAAGTTTTGCCATCAAAATCCAAGCCTTGTTCATCAAAGACTCATCTTTTCATCACTAATGGTGGTATAGAGATTGTTCTTCCTATCCTCTTGTTATTTTGATTATGTAATCTTATATTTTCTTTATTTATGTATATGTATATGATGATGAATGATGATTAAAAATATTATGTGGGGATTTGGTGTTGATAGATTTGATAAACATGGGTAAAAAGATGGAAAAACCACATGTAAAAATGGTTAAATCTTGCTTAATAAGATGGCTGTATAAAAACAGTAAGTAACCAAGTTATAAACTGATAAAATTGCATGGTGGAATCCATTTACAGTAAGTTCTAGATGTCATACACATGTGAGAGTTTGCCATGCAATGGAATCATCAAAATGAGTGAGATATGATCAAAACAAGATGAGTGTACCAATCTGAATAGTTTATTTTGTAGGGACTGTTAAGGATAGTTAGACATGGAATGAGCAGTAGCTATAACTAACTTATTTGTAGCACATAATATGAAGTTTATGCCATCCAAACATGAGCTTCTATCTCCTTATAGAACTCAAGATATGATAAAAATGGTGAAGATGAAACTAAAAATCAGATTTTGAAGAATTAATGTTTAATAGTATTATATAAGCACTCAAACTAATATAGTATAAAATGTGAATTAAAACTCACTAACTTATAAATTTCATTAATATAAATATGTATAAGGTTAAATAAATGGACACTTTATAAAAATGATAGTTGAATAAGATTTATAAGTTATAAAAACTATAAACATGATTTTTACGTCTTTTCGGCTAAAACCGAAAGATTAACGTTTTTGTTAAATAAAACATAGACGGTTGGACCCGTCTAATGTAAACTTTTATAAACTCACATACTGATGTATAAACATATATAACAAGTAAAAACCGATAAAACTCGAGCTTTACAACATATAGACATTTACGGGCCAAAGTAGCCTTAATGGACAATAAACCCGACTAATTTGGTAAAACACTTATAAACTTACTTATTGGGCTTAACCCACTTGGGCCCAACATAAAAAGTATAATACTGATAATAAAAGTGTAAAATGGACTAATATAAAGTATTGGGCTTGTAATAGGGTTATTGGGCCTAAAACATGTAAATAAGTAAAACTAGTAAAACTAGTATAAAAATGTTACCAACACATAAACACTATAATGAATGAGTAAAAATGTATAAACCCACTTGATCATCATCATATATATAAAATCATCATATGTATGCATAATTGTTATTTTATAAAGTCATTGGACAAGAGTCTAAGACACGTATTATTTGTCTAGGTTTCCGTGATTGAAGCACGTACCGTACATCCGAATTGCCGATAACCCGCTTTCCCACATCAACGTGAGTTCATAGCTTCGCACTCTTTTAAATGTTTTTATGAAATGTTTTATAAACCCGCGAGGGAGATAACATGTTAGTTTTTATAAAATAGGACACTAGTTGTCCCGATTGTCTGTTTATTGATTTGGACCCGAATGATTGTATGACCCGATGAATGATTAAATGACCCGATGAATGATTAAATGACCCGATAGATGAAATGAAATGGATTATTAAAGTTAAGTTATGTCACTAAAAGTCCCATTAGCATGAATTGTGAACTACCGGGATTTGGTAGACGCTTATGCATATAATAGTACTATTTGGGGACGATCACCCCAGTTCGCGCCTTGACGGTTGATCCCTGTCGTGCCACATTGATTGCGAAGCAAATTTATGTATGAGAAGATTTACACAAGCGTGATTATTGTGACGACACGCTAATTTAGATGGTAAAATGAGTTTCGGGTTAGCTACCCGTTGTTTGATGTAGTAAGGTAACAATGTCATGCGGCTTATAATAATCCATAAATAACGAAATACTGCTATACGCACTAAATTATGATATATTGCCTTACTAGCAATACGGGGTCTTACTATTGATATTATGTTTGTGTTTTGGTTTTACATAACCATATTCATATAACGGTTTTTATTTAACTCTATACAACGTTATAAAACGTATTGTATGATGTTTTTAACGACAATGGTTCGTATAATGATTTTGAAGGCGAAAGCCTATATTATGATTTTTGATAAAGATTTGTATAAAATGACTTTGGCTATTTTATGGCCTACTACAAAGATTTGTATAAAATGATTTTCGGTAATAATTTTATACTGATGTTATATTGATGATTTCATTTAACTCTATGAATTCACTCGGCGTTTTCGCTGACCTTTTCTTTTAACATGTTTTATCTCAGGTACTTGAAGGTAATTCTCGGGAAGACGACAAGAATTTATGGCCCGCAATTAAATAACAATTTCCATTAAAATGCTTTGTAAAATATGTATGAAATAATATGACTTGGGACCTATGTAAACTTGATATTTATGAATGAAAATGCTTTATTATTAAACGACGCGATTTTTAAGCGTTGTCTATGATGTGAGTAATGTGCTATCCCGTAACACTAACAAGTATTCCGCTGTATTAAATTGTGTAAATTTAGGGGTGTTACATGAAGCGATTAAGGATTGGTCGGTACCAACGACGCCGATGGAAATATGTTAATTCCTTGGTTTAAGCTAGGAATAATCAGAGGTTTATCGAAAGGTTTTCACTGATTGTTGAACCACTGATTAAGCTGACTAAGAAGAATTGGATGTGCGAGTCCCACTTATACATCTAAATTGTAAGTTTCGAGATCTAATCCTTATCAGATGAGGAAGATATATTCTGAACACTGAAGGGTAAGTTGTGTTCTGCACTGATGTTGTCATTGTTGGAAGGACCCGAAGTATTTGTAGTTTGTAGTTTGCTGTGATGCGTCTCATAAGGGTTATGTAGTTGTGGTGTTTGCTTTGTGATTGTAGGAATATTACCTATATGGAATCAAGTGTGTAGTAATCAAGGATCATAAGAGTTGTCTCATATTCAACTTCTTAGGAAGGCAAAGGAGATGAGTAGAGGATCACCAGTTATAAATTTCGAGTACTTGAGTATGTTGGTGAATGTGACTGTGAGTGATTATGACTACGAGATTCGCTACCATCCAGGAAAGGCGAATGTGGTAGCTAATGCACTTATCTGGAAGAAAAAGGGAAAAAGCTTCTAAGGTTTGAGTTTTGGTTATGATAAGAAGTGCGGACTTGATAGAAAGGATATTGAAATTTTAAGCTAATGGTCTGATAGAGAAGGATGTCAAGGTAAGTGGTTTTAACATTTTATCAAAATTATTGAAGGATTTTGTTGTAAAGTCAAGTGAGATATGATATATTGAGCACTCCTAACATACCTGAGTTGAGAGTGTGAGGCTTAGTGATGAAGGAATCTCACAAGTCAAGTAATCGATACATTCTGGTTTAGGTAAAGGTGAAAGTTGAGTTGAGTACTGCGTGTTATACAGGGAATGATGGACAAAGTGAAAGGACGATTCGAACATTGGACGATATACTTGTACGTGTGTTATTGACTTATGAATTGTTGGAATTCTCATACGAAAATAGTGATCATACTAGTAATGAGGTTGTACTGTTGAAGGTCCATAAAGAACTTCAAATTGTGAAGGTTAAAGATCGTGAGTTATGGACGTAAGTTAGGTTTTCGGTGTATTGAAGAAATGTAGGTGGAACTAAATGATTGAACTAGAACTGATGTTGGAAACTATTGATAAGATTGTATGGGTTAAGGATCGTTTATTAGTAACAAGGAGTCATCAGAAGAGTTATGTTGTCAATCGAAGGAAATCGATGGAGTTTGAAAATTGGGAAACGTGGTTATGCTCAAGCTGTCGTTATAAAGGGTGAAATTTGTTTTGGGAACAACAAGGAAGGAATTCAACTTGAAGATATGTTGATTTTCATAGAGAGAACTATGAAGAGTTCTTAAGAGATTGAAGCATAGTAAGAATTATATTATGAAGATACAAGAATTCTAGTTGTGGATCTGAATTCGAAAAGGAAGCATGAGGATTTCTTTAATGAAAAGAGTTCTCTTTTGTTCTAGAAGTATGGAATGTGAATATAAGAGGGGCCGAGTGTCGGGGACGTCGCTCTCTTTTAGGAGGGTAGGATGTGATAACCCGAACCCGCGATCATTATTTATTATTATTTTACGAATAATTTTGAAGTTTTGATGAGCTTGAATGCTATGACGGTTGATGGTTTAGTTTAAAACCGACGTTGGAAGTCTTATTTTTACCTTTTTACTAATAGCGAGGATTATTAGTGATCACGATATCGACAAATGCCCGAGATTTTATGTTTTATTATTTGTTGTTTCGATGTTTATATTTTTAATGTTTTTGTTTTTAAATTGCGTATTAAGTCGTACCGGGACTATATTATTATCATATATTGAGTGCGTTTTAACTTTTGACAATTTACTTTTTCTACCCTTTTAAACTATTTTATTGCATTTTGGACCAAAACTATCATAAATTGGCAAGAAAGGTCCCTCCACCACCATATAAAAGCCTAAAACCTACCTAACTTAATCATAGTTACATTAAACTAGAAAAATATACTCCACCCCTCTCTTTTCTTTTTCATGCCGTCACCCCTAGCTCCCCTTCAATCAAATTTCATTCAATTTCAAGTATGATCTAATCAAAAACATTTAAAGACCCATTCTTAGATTTTCAAGAGGCTTCTTTTGGTACTAAAATCTTCAACATGCATGAAGTTTGATTTTTCTAGGATTGGTAGATCAAGTTTATGATCATGCATGTGTTGTTGGTGATGATTGATAGTTGTAAAATACGTCTTTTAGGAAAAAGAGCGTAATTAGGGCAAGTATTAACAAGTGATTTAGGAAAACCACAAGTTATGACCCAAAGTGGGGATCGTTCTCAAGGAGGCTTGGTGTGTGTGTTAAGAGATGATTAACTTTGTGATTATATTAATGAGAAAAGAAAATAGAAATGAGATTAGAAGAGAATGACGGTTACGATTATGATTAAAACTAAGATGATAAGTCGTACATGTAAAACCGTAAAAAGTAGCAAAATTAAAAATTTACCCTAAAAATTCCTAGAAAATTACAATAAATCCTAAATAAAGTAATTAGAGTTTACAAAAAATAAAAAATCACTCAAGCCTTTTATTTAATTAAATAATAATTTTTAATGCTAATTAAAGCCCAAAAAATCAATTTAATTAACAAAAAGCCCAAAATGAGATTTTTTCAATTGTAAACCTCTAAAATGACTGAATTAAATTTAAAATTATTTTTGAAAATTTTAAAATTAATAAAAACAATTTAAAAATAATTAAAAACTATTAAAACTTATAATAATTATAAAAATTAATCTAATGACAATAAAATTATTCTAAAAACTTTAAAATTCCTAACTTAATGTATTTAACCTAAGAAAAATATAAAAACTTGAAAAATCTAAATTTTAATTTTTGAAAATAAAATAATATTAAAAATCCAAAATTTATAAAAAATTCTAAAAAGTTGCAAACTAGTTTATTTTATCCTAATTAAACAGAAAATGAACTTGAAATACCAAAAATACCCCTACTGGGCCTTCAAATGGACCAAATACCCAAACAGATCCTTAATGGGCTTAATCTTGGTCCCAATAAGAAAAAGTCCTCAGAATTGGCCCAAAAGCTCCAGTCAAGCATAAAATTTGATTTAAAACACAATTTTCCAAAGGCCCAAAAGCTGAAAATGAGCTTAAGCTAGCTTACTTCAAAACATCTTATTCTTAATGGGCTTTTTGGCCTAAGCTATAAGCTGATGCCATAAGCTAAGATTTTACCCACGTCCTTCTCTTGAGATAATTAAGCTATTTGCAAAAAGAAACTTGAAATAAGCTCAAGGAATAAGCCTGAAATAAGCCAAGGCCCTCTTCACAAAATGACAAAATAGTCGTTTTTGAGTTCTAGACTATTTCAAGAGCTGATTCAAGTTGCAATAAGTTACAAATGGCTTAACTAAGCTTAATCAACAAAATTTTTTCCAATAAGCACACAAAATAAGCTGAAATAAGCAATAAGCTGATTTTGAAAAAGACAAAATAGTCGTTTTCTAGTAAAAACTTAGAACCAAAAGCTGTAAACTTCCAGAATCACTTATAAGCTCAAAATAGTAAGACCTATTACAAAAAACAAGTTATTGCACATTGGAATAAGCCAGAATGACTTATTAATAAGTTGAACACCAATTATAACTAGTAGTGGCTAGAAGCAGGGGAAAGGAGTTCCCATTGCCTTGACTTTTTGACTTGGATTTTTAGAGAGTTTCACTTGGTATTTTTGGACAATCAAGGCACCGTTGTGATCAGTGAATCACAAGGAGTCAATAACAAGCAAATAATCACAAAATCACCCAGCCAGTCAGTGCAGTTAATTCAATCTTTGCCCAGATGTGTTCCCGATAAGTAATAAGCAGGTCTGATGACAATAAGCTACTTTTAAGCTAGTAAAAGCTAACCACAGGCAACCAAATGCATATACAAGCTCAATATGACTTAATGAAACACAGATTAACACATTTCATCCAAAAAATCCAACAAATGAACACGATTCAAGCACATTCAGTTACTGATGAACAATGATGAACACAAGAACAAAGTTTGCTGATCTACTTGACACAAAATCCAATTTCAAGGCCTCAGATCTATCACATAGGTTGTATTAACAATGATTTAACACTTGTTAGACTTGGGTTTACATGAAAACTAGGTGTGTACAATATTTCAGAGCAAAACAACAAATATTCAAGATTTTATAACCAAATGTTTGATTAAGTGTGTCAAGGCACAAATTTTGCATATATCAGACCACAATAACCTCCATAACAGATAACAACTCAAATAACACCACAATACCAACTCCAAATCACACAAACTTGAACAATCAGTCAATACCAAACACCTTTTAACTTTTTAAACTCAATTTTAACAAAGTTAAAGTCTTCTCAAGATTGATTTAAGCCCAATTTAGCATCATAACATACCACAAGTGAATCAAGAACTAATTTGCAGGCATAAAAACACACTTATACCAGCAAAATCACAAAATCACATAAATATCAAATATTAATCAGAAAGATGAAAAATTGAGAAGCAAACCTCCAAGATGTACATCCACACCTTGGAATCAAAGAGCTGAGGTGCTAGCAAGAAAAAGCACCAGCTTCCCCCTTCTAAGAACAACAGACAAGCCTAGCCAAGGGCTTGAGCTTAGATTAGCACAAATAGAGTAAAATAGGTGACAAGGGGCCAAGTCTTTGCAACACTTAGGCTCTCACAAGCCTTGTACCTTTCCTTAAGGCCTCACCACCCCTTAATCAACCAAGATTAGGAGGCTATGATCACCCTTAAGTTCAATCTACAAGCTGTTGAACCAAAAGCACTTAGCAAACCACTTGACTGATTTTTGTTATAAAGACATATAACAAACCTCCAATATTTCTCAAGCTAGTTGATTTGTGACTTATGTCACTTAAAGAAACACCTCAATGAACAATCCTCACCAAAGCTCAAGCCAAATTCTTGACACAAGCAAGAACAAAGGGACTCACAGGCTAATAGGCTATCTTGGACTTGTTCAAGGTTTTGTTTAAGTACAAAAACGTGACAATACAACTACTTAACACAATAATAATCAATGGAACTTAGTTTTAAATCACAAAACAATACCTTAATCTTATAAGTTTCAGAAAATGGCTTTACAAGGCTTGACAAAGTAAAACTGAGAACAAGAACTAAGCTATCAATAAGGGTGCCTTATATAGGGCTACAAAGATTTTAGAAACATAAAGGAAAGCTAAAAACCCTAGCTAATGAAGTTCCACAAATGCCCTTGACGATTTTGAGCTATCTTGAACATGTGACTGGTTTTTGGCCGTTTGTATGAGTTGGCAGTGTTGAAAGTTGATCTAAGGCTCAAGATGAAGCTTAGATATGAAGCTGAATTGTGGTGTGTTGATTTCCTAGCACTTTTTGGCATTATCCTCAAAAACGTGTGTAGGGCATCTTTCATGTGACCATTTGAGTGATGAGGTGGAAGGTTTGTGAGTTGGGTTATGTTAACTAAACCCTTAATCATAAATCTAGACAAGATTAGGGTTTAATTCAAAGTGTTTAAGGAATACCTAATTTATGTATGAACATGAAGAACAATGGGTTTTGATCTGTTTTTTTTTATTTAAACATGTGTTAAGGCACCAAAGATTTAACTAATCAGAGATTAGTTAAGTTGGTTAAAAGTGGAAAGCTGAGGTGGAAGCAGGGTGAAGTGTGATTAGTTGTTTTTGGTGAGTGGGGCACGTGGCAGGCTGCCATAGGTCTAGGTAGGTTAGTGTGTCTGCCATGTTTAGCCCCTCCTTTCCTTTCTCTTTGTCATTTCAGCCTAAGCTAGCTATCAACGCCTTTCCCTTTGTTATCAACTTTTATTTTTCATATTTTGCCCCAAAAAGTTTTGTAAAGTATTATCAGGGGTATTTCTTGCCAATTTATGATTCTTGAAGGGTTGTTTTGGCATTTTCTTCATGGATAATGGTCTTGACTTGTACGGTTGACTTCTTGGAGGACTGAAATTGACAAGTCATGATTGTTGAGGGACCATTCTTGCCAATTCTTCAAAGTTAAGGGTCCTTTTTGTAAATTTGACAAACTTTAAGGAACCATCATGTAATTATGAATAAACAAGGGTTTTAAAGTGTCAATTCTTCAATATTGGAGGACCCTTCTTGTATATTCTTCAAATCTTCAAGGTTTATTCTTGGAAAATCATCACCTAGGTCCGGTTCATTGTGCGGCTTCGTTTCCCGTGTTTGTTTTTGCATCTGTGATCTTTTGTCATTTCCTCAATATCCGTACCTAAAATAAACAAGCAACAAACACAAGCATATATTTGGCATTTTCGATGATATTTTATGCATTTAAAGCCCGTTTTGGACGATGAGACTATGTATAAAAGTAGTCTCATCACTCCCCCATACTAAAACATTGCCGTGCCCTCACGCAATGCTAGAATAAAGTATCGTATCACTTCCAAAATTCATTTTTTATTCACATTTATTGAATGATAAACTAGCTACACTACTACGACTTGCGTTTTAGACATGATGTATGATTTTCATCGCAAAAATGGGACGTTTAGTTTCATAGAATAAGAACACGGGAACGCTTCATTAGAAATAATTTCATCATCCTCGATTTTCACCCCAATTCCATGCCAAGCGTGCAACGAGATCATTGTCATTATAAGTTAGTAATGCTAACACTACTCATATGCCCTAATCACGTACTTATCCTCCTATTTTCCTAAGTTGTATCTCTTATATTTTATTTTGTCTTGAATGTTTCACGAGGATACATTGTTTGACTTATGTGATGATAGAGATTTAAGTGTAAAAATAGAGTCCCAACGGTGTAACCAAGACCATCGAATTAATAACCCCTACTAATAGACAACGATGTCAAAAAATTAAGTCAACAAGAAGGATCGATAAACACGGTTTTATAATGGTTTTGAACATGAGACTTATTACCAAGACTTTTATACGCCCCCTAACGGAAGGGCCTTATTATCATAGGTTTACCTCCATCTTTTATTCAACTTCGCCATGAAGATTTTATTATGACTTCGGTCTTGCCTTGCCTTTTATTATCCTCCTCATCGGTGGTTTTATTATGGCCAAAGACGTATATCCTCACGCTAAGGAGAATTTTGGATCTTTAAAGCTTCAAAGATTAAGGCTTGATTCACTTTCAATTTTGCATAGATTATTCGGCCTTGTGAGCTTCAAATTGTTTGCTTGATTTAGGTGAGCACTTGAAATCTTATTATTGGGTGAAGCTTTCGATTATTCGGGTTGCCAATACTTCAAAACCGTGACGCTGGCGATACCTTAATGTCTTCTCAATTTAATTACATGGAAGCTACTAGAAAAGACTAGAAACCAACAATAAAGACTAAACCTCTAAGTCAATATTTATTAAGCAAAAAATATTTACAAGCGAAGGGAGAATAAGCAAACAACGAGAACACATGAGTTTTTGAAAGAATACGAGTACTCTACGTTTAGCATAGTAACTTATAATTAAATCTATCATTTCCCGTCCTCATTTAAGAGACTTAGCCTAATAGAAAGTTAAGGAATCAAAGCTAAGTGCTCAACACGCACGGTCGAGTAAAAAATTACTCTTATTATCGCCATCGAAAAATATACATTCGTGTCTTCAAACACTTATAAAACATGAGAAAATTTTTAAAATTTGGGCATTTTTAGCCTTATTATGCAACAAAACGAGAGACAAAAAGATAAACTTTGGAAAGCGTGAAGGTTTGGCAAGGCAAGTATCTATTCACCCCCCATACTAAAGTTAAACATTGTCCTTAATGTTTCGAGTCTAGGGGTGCAAACACCCCCATACTAGAGACGTAGTCGAATGCCTAATCTAGCATGGAAAGGGTGTAACCATTAAATTTAAAGCCGTTTATGAAGTGTGCTATAAACCTAAGGTTAGAACATCAAAGGATATATCATGGATATTGAGAAAGTCTTCAAAGCAAACGATCGAGTGCTCCCATAAAACAAACACGAGGGGCTCCAATCGTGAAGATAATGATCATCTAAAATCCATAATTCACAAACAACCACGGAACAAAGGTTGGAAGGGCACAAATCCCCTTACATTAACTAATTAGAAAGCGATAATACGTACATGAATAAGCATGGGTCTCCCCCACGAGGCACCTTATTTTTTATAACCGAGTCAAAAGCTCGACTCGAATCCCCCATAAATGAGATCATTTAGGGATAATCATGGTATGGTCAATTTTTGGTGGGGCTTACATGATAAACAAGGCCCAAAAACAACCGGTATTAAGGACTAAGTCCTTTGATGGTGCAAAATACTGGGATCGAAGATGGCGTTCTCGTTTTCATTGGATAAACAAATTAACGCCACTTCATCATGTTTCAACACAAACCCAAAGGGTTTAAAGAAAATAGATGAGAAGAAATAGAATGGTGGGACAATGGGTAAGTCACAAAAACCATGAGCTACTCGAGGTAGACTCGCACCAATCAAATAGAAAGATTTTCCATTTATTGCATTGGTGGAAGACCGAGATTTCCCTTTATAAGCAATTCCGGGATCAAATATCTCGTCCTCGGTGGAGAAAGGGAAGGAAACATAAGGGGCTTCCCCCACACTAGGTCCACACAAAGCATCGTCAAAAGGAGAAGACGAGCTTGTAGCACTCAAAACACGAGGTGATGACGGAGTTAGCATTGTAGAAAAAAAATTCAAATCCAATTCAATTTTTTTTCCTTTTACATCTTTTGAACTCTCCTTATGAAAACTCGACTTGATTATGTTAAAAATATTTGGTGTTTCTAAAACAATGTAAGTCAAACTAAAAATTCTCACATTTGAAAACCGTTTTGTCTTTGGTGGTGGTAAGTTCTCAAAACGTTTGTCAATAAAGAAAACTTCCCCATCGGGGTCAACATATTCATCATCCGAAGAATCATTCGTGATTGGGGAGGTAGGCTTAACACTCTTAACCTCCACCGGCGGAGGGGACAGAAAATCGTTTTTATCATCAACTCCTAAAACTCTTTTTGAAATTCTTTTGCAAATGTTTTTAATAGGATTAAGATTGTTCAAAGACGTGAAAGAATACACATGAGAGAGTGTGGAGTTTCGAGTTTCATTTATGACGAGTTCTTCCTCATTGAAACATAGAGTGATTTTCCTAGCATGCACATCGATAAGTGCTCTCGAAGTATCCAAAAATGATCGACCTAAAATTAGAGGAACTTTAGGATCGATGGGAATGTCAACAACGATAAAGTCCACGGGATAGTAAAACTTTCCAACTTTCACGAAGACGTCCTCGGCTACTCCACAAGCTAGAATCGTAGAATGATCGGCCATCTCGATTGACATTCTTGAAGTAGTGAGATTAGGAAGATTGAGCGACTTAAAAATCTCAAGAGGCATCAAATTTTTACTAGCACCAAGATCGGACAAGGCGTAGCATTCCTCCATATCTTGTATTGCACATGGGATTAAAAATTTACCGGGATCACCGACTTTTTGAGGTATGCGGCTAAGAAAAGCCGAAGAACAACTAGACGACTTGTGCAATTTCTCTTTGTTATTCAACATACTTTTGAAGTTTGCGGCAAATCGAGGCATCATGACCAAGGCGTCGGCAAAACTTATATTAAAATGCAAGTCACGAAACATTTTCATAAAAAGTTCAAATTGATAATTATTTCGTTCTTGTGCCTTTTCCTTGTTTCGTCTTGAAGGGTAAGGAAAGGGTGGTGTGGGTTGGGGCATAGGCAACGACCTTGGAGTCTCGGGTTCCACTATTGGTATTGGTTCAACCGTAGGTGTGGTTTGAGCGGTACTTCGTGGGCTTGGAATTTGCTCCTTTTCAACCACCACCTCGGGTTCTTTCTCTATTTCCTTCTCCGTAGAAGTACTTGGACGAGAAATGGGTTCTTTGAAAGTTTTACCACTACGAGTAGTAATAACCTTCAATTCTCCTTTCGGGTTTACGATGGTATCACTAGGAAGACCACCCGAAAAAGAAGGTTTACACATGATAGCTTCAAACATTTTTCCCATTTGATCTTCAAACTTAGATTGCCTAGCATCCGCTTTTAACAACTCTTTCTTAATTTCATGTTGACCTTGCTCCATTTTTTATTTATTTTGTTGGAGACGTTGAACATTTCCTTCCATTTTATTAGCATGAGTCTTAAGTTCATTAGCAAGTTCGTTTTTAAGCTCGTTTTTCAACTAGGATCTTAATCTAATCATCTCACGTTGCATATTATCAAACTTAGCATCGTTTGCTTTAGCATAATTCAAAAATTCTCCTTGAAGATTTTTGGCGTGATCATTTTGAAAACCTTGTGTAGTAGTTTGAAAATCACGATTTTGGTTTTGGTTTGAAATTTGCCCATTTCCACTTTGATAATTTCCCTTGTTGAAGTTACATTGATTTCCTTGATAAGCACCATTTTGATTGTTTCGATAGTTGTTAGCATTTTGATTTTGTGGAGTTTGATTTTGGCGGGAACCTTGACCGTTTTGGTTGTATGTTCCCGTGGCTACGTAAGCATTCGAAGTGTTACCATCCGCGGTAATGCACGCGGAAAAATCATGAGCTCCACCACACGAAATACAACTCCTGGCAACCACTTTAACCGACGTGGAATTCAAAGCATCTTGTGCTTTCCAATGAGTCATAAGAGTCGAAAACCTATCGAAAAACCGATTCTCCTCATTTGCTTCATCTCGCAAGGCACTCATGTTACGAGACGACGATGACGAACCCATAGTGGCAACACTCGGTGTGTTACGAGGGCTATAAACCTTAGACCTATTCTCAATGATTTTTAAATCCTCATCGGTCGTTTTGCACAGAAAATTACCACCCGCGGCGGCATTTAAGTAATCTCGTTCATGATCATTAAGCTCATTATAAAAAGTGTCAATTTGATTCAATTCGAAAAAATCATGGTGTGGACATTCATGTAACATTTCTTTAAACCTTTCCCAAGCCATTGAAAAACTCTCATTAGACCTTTGAGTAAATCGTGAAATCTCGTTTTTCAAATGTGTTATTTTAGATGGTGGAAAAAATTGATTCACAAATTTAGAAACGAGATCACCCCACGTCAAAATCGAATTTGGGGGTTCTTTCTCGAGCCATATCTTGGCGGGTCCATCTAACGAGTATGGAAACAACATCATTTTAATGGCATCGTGGGGTACATACTTAAACTTTATAGTGGTGGTAAGACGATTGAATTGGCGGATATGGTTGTGCGGGTTGTCCTTTTCATCACCACGGAATTTGTTGTTTTGGATCATCGACAACAAACCCGTTTTCACTTCAAAATTCTCCGCAAGGATAGCGGGAATCACAATAGCCTCTCCATAACCCTCGGTGGGTGCTTGAAGTAACTCCATCATAGTTCGATTCGCCATGGTTGGTTCCTCTCTTATGATAGGTTCGTCAATAGGAGACTCCTCACTAGAAAGATTAGGAGTAGGTGTTGACTCCTTTCGGTTTCTACGTTTACGTGCACGTCTTGATTGGTTGCGGGTTTGCATAAACGTCACGTACAACGAGGGGATGAGCAAAGAAGATTCTTTTTGGTGTTTTGTATTTTTCCAATTTTTTTGTTTTTTGATTTTTTTTTACTTTTTTGGATTTTTGTGATTGTATTAAGTAGACAAAAATCTACAAATCTCCTCCTTATCAAATCTCTTGATTAAAGAAGCCTCAAGGAATGAAAACGATCACGTGAAGTGAACGCCTTCGATGACTTTAGAACGTTGGTGGAACACCAAAACATTCAAGAGGGTTTAATCAAATGAAACCAAGAAAGTATATATGATACTTAATAATACTTTGGGCGGCAAAACCCTCGATTAGCTTTCAATCTCAAAATACTCACAAGCAAGCGGGGAAACGAGGTGGCACGAAGCACTTAAGATCATTTTTCCTTAGGGTATATTTTATAATACCCGCCTTATACCCACCTTATAGTTTGTATTTTTCAAAATCGAGCTTCACGAAAGTATTTATCTATTTTTGCCTTTTCTTTCTTGTTTGAGATTTGAATACAATGATTGGGTAATGACCTCCCAAGTGAAGGTTGTGTTTTCACACTTTTGGAGTACTTGTGAATTTATTGTTCTAAGTATACAATATATTAATAATATTCACACAAAAACACGAAAAACCGATAATACGTATTAGTAGAGTGCTACTAATACAAATAGATCTTATGGATATATATAAAAAAAACAATTTCCAAATCAAAACACAACACACCTCTCCGACAGCGGCGCCAAAATGATGGTTGTAAAATACGTCTTTTAGGAAAAAGAGCGTAATTAGGGCAAGTATTAACAAGTGATTTAGGAAAACCACAAGTTATGACCCAAAGTGGGGATCGTTCTCAAGGAGGCTTGGTGTGTGTGTTAAGAGATGATTAACTTTGTGATTATATTAATGAGAAAAGAAAATAGAAATGAGATTAGAAGAGAATGACGGTTACGATTATGATTAAAACTAAGACGATAAGTCGTACACGTAAAACCGTAAAAAAGTAGCAAAATTAAAAATTTACACTAAAAATTCCTAGAAAATTGCAATAAATCCTAAATAAAGTAATTAGAGTTTACAAAAAATCAAAAATCACTCAAACCTTTTATTTAGTTAAATAATAATTTTTAATGCTAATTAAAGCCCAAAACATCAATTTAATTAACAAAAAGCCCAAAATGAGATTTTTTCAATTGTAAACTTCTAAAATGACTGAACTAAATTTAAAACCTTTTTTGAAAATTTTAAAATTAATAAAAACTATTTAAAAACAATTAAAAACTATTAAAACTTAAAATAATTTTAAAAATTAATCTAATAACAATAAAATTATTCTAAAAATTGTAAAATTCCTAACTTAATATATTTAACCTAAGAAAAATATAAAAACTTGAAAAATCTAAATTTTAATTTTTAAAAATAAAATAATAATAAAATAATTAAAAATCCAAAATTTATAAAAAATTCTAAAAAGTTGCAAACTAGTTTATTTTATCCCCTATTAGGCCTTCAAATGGGCCAAATACCCAAACAGATCCTTAATGGGCTTAATATTGGGCCCAATAAGAAAAAGTCCACAGAATTGGCCCAAAAGCTCCAGTCAAGCTTAAAATTTGATTTTAAACACAATTTTCCAACGGCCCAATTGTGGATTTGCTTTTTAATAACCCGGTGGTCTAGTAGGGTGGTAAATGGTAGTGGTAGCCATTGTTGAAGTTTAGAGAGAGAGAGTTGTTGTGTGTGTAAAGAGAAAGAAAGGAAAATGTGATTAAACAAAAAGAAACACAAGCAACACCCCTCCTTGGAAGCCTTGGAGGGGTATATATAGTCACACACGACACTTAAACTATACAGCGTTTCCTAGTCTAGTCTATGCGTGTGTGACTATGATAACTAATGGGAATTCTTAAATGTCGTCACATAAAGTGAATTTCCAACACCCAAAAGCTGAAAATGAGCTTAAGCTAGCTTAGTTCAAAACAGCTTATTCTTAATGGGCTTTTTGGCCCATTAAGCTATAAGTTGATGCCATAAGCTAAGATTTTACCCACGTCCTTATCTTGACCTAATTAAGCTATTTGCAAAAAGAAACTTGAAATAAGCTCAAGGAATAAGCCTGAAATAAGCCAAGGCCCTCTTCACAAAACGACAAAATAGTCGTTTTTGAGTACTAGACTATTTCAAGAGCTGATTCAAGTTGCAATAAGTTACAAATAGCTTAAATAAGCTTAATCAACAAAAAAGATTTCCAATAAGCACACAAAATAAGCTGAAATAAGAAATAAGCTGATTTTGAAAAAAGACAAAATAGTCGTTTTCTAGTAAAAACTTAGAACCAAAAGCTGTAAACTTCCAGAATCACTTATAAGCCAGAATGACTTATTAATAAGCTGAACACCAATTATAACTATCAGTGGCTAGAAGCAGGGGAAAGGAGTTCCCACTGCCTTGACTTTTTGACTTGGATTTTTAGAGAGTTTCACTTGGTACTTTTGGACAATCAAGGCACCCTTGTCATCAGCGAATCACAAAGAGTCAATAACAAGCAAATAATCACAAAATCACCCAGCCAATCAGTGTAGTTAATTCAATCTTTGCCCAGATGTGTTCTAGACAAGTAATAAGCAGGTCTGATGACAATAAGCTACTTTTAAGCTAGTAAAAGCTAACCACAGGCCACCAAATGCATACACAAGCTCAATATGACTTAATGAGACACAGATTAACACATTTCATCGAACAAATCCAACAAATGAACAAGATTCAAGCACATTCAGTTACTGATGAACAATGATGAACACAAGAACAAAGTTTGCTGATCTACTTGACACAAAATCCAATTTCAAAGCCTCAGATCTATCACATAGGTTGTATTAAAAATGATTTAACACTTGTTAGCCCTAGGTTTACATGAAAACTAGGTGTGCACAAGATTTCAGAGCAAAACAACAAATATTCAAGATTTTATAGCCAAATGTTTGATTAAGTGTGTCAAGGCACAAATTTTGCATATATCAGACCACAATAACCTCCATAACAGATAACAACTCAAATAACACCTCAATACCAACTCCAAATCACACAAACTTGAACAATCAGTCAATCCCAAACACCCTTTTAACTTTTTAAACTTAATATTAACAAAGTTAAAGTCTCCTCAAGATTGATTTAAGCCCAGTTTAGCATCATAAAATACCACAAGTGAATCAAGAACTAATTTGCAGGCATAAAAACACACTTATACCAACAAAATCACAAAATCACATAAATATCAAATAATAATCAGAAACATGAAAAATTGAGAATGCAAACCTCCAAGATGTACATCCACACCTTGGAATCAAAGAGCTGAGGTGCTAGCAAGAACAAGCACCAGCTTCCCCCTGCTAAGAATAACAGACAAGCCTAGCCAAGGGCTTGAGCTTAGATTAGCACAAATAGAGTAAAATAGGTGACAAAGGGCCAAGTCTTTGCAACACTTAGGCTCTCACAAGCCTTGTACCTTTCCTTAAGGCCTCACCGCCTCTTAATCAACCAAGATTAGGAGGCTATGATAACCCTTAAGTTCAATTTACAAGCTGTTGAACCAAAAGCACTTAGCAAACCACTTGACTGATTTTTGTTATAAAAACGTATAACCAACCTCCAATAATGCTCAATCTAGTTGATTTGTGACTTATGTCACTTAAAGAAACACCTCAATGAACAATCCTCACCAAAGCTCAATCCAAATTCTTGACACAAGCAAGAACAAAGGGACTCACAGGCTTATAGGCTATCTTGGACTTGTTCAAGGTTTTGTTTAAGTACAAAAACGTGACAATACAACTACTTAACACAGTCATAATCAATGTAACTCAGTTTTCAATCACATCACAATACCACAATCTTATAAATTTTAGAAAATAGCTTTACAAGGCTTGACAAAGTAAAACTAAGAACACAAACTAAGCTATGAATAAGGGTGCCTTATATAGGGCTACAAAGATTCTAGAAACATAAAGGAAAGCTGAAACCCTAGCTAATGAAGTTCCACAAATGCCCATGACGATTTTGAAGTATCTTGAACATGTGACTGATTTTTGGCCGTTTGTATGAGTTGGCAGGGTTGAAAGTTGATCTAAGACTCAAGATGAAGCTTAGATATGAAGCTGAATTGTGGTGTGTTGATTTCCTGGCACTTTTTGGCATTATCCTCAAAAATGTGTGCCATACATCTTTCATGTGACCATTTGAGTCATGAGGTGGAAGGTTTGTGAGTGGGGTTATGTTAACTAAACCCTTAATCATAAATCTGGACAAGATTAGGGTTTAATTCAAAGTGTTTAGGGAATACCCAATTTATGTATGAACATGAAGAACAATTGGTTTTGATATGTTTTTTTATTTAAACATGTGTCAAGGCGCCAAATAATTAACTAATCAGAGATTAGTTAAGTTGGTTAAAAGTGGAAAGTTGAGGTGGAAGCAGGGTGAAGTATGATTGGATGTTTTTGGTGAGTGGGGCACGTGGCAGGCTGCCATAGGTCTAGGTAAGTTAGTGTGTCTGCCATGTTTAGCCCCTCCTTTCCTTTCTCTTTGTCATTTCAGCCTAAACTAGCTATCAACGCCTTTCCCTTTGTTATCAACTTTTGTTTTTCATACTTTTGCCCCAAAAAGTTTTGTAAAGTATTTTTAGGGATATTTCTTGCCAATTTGTGATTCTTGAAGGGTTGTTTTGGCATTTTCTTCATGGATAATGGTCTTGACTTGTATGGTTGACTTCTCGGAGGACTGAAATTGACAAGTCATGATTGTTGAGGGACCATTCTTGCCAATTCTTCAAAGTTAAGGGTCCTTTTTGTAAATTTGACAAACTTTAAAGACCAATCTTGTAATTATGAATAAACAAGGGTTTTAAAGTGTCAATTCTTCAATATTGGAGGACCATTCTTGTATATTCTTCAAATCTTCAAGGTTTATTCTTGGAAAATCATCACTTGGGTCTGGTTCATTGTGCGGCTTTGTTTCCCGTGTTTGTTTTTGCATATTTTTTGTGATCTTTTGTCATTTCCTCAATATCCGTACCTAAAATACACAAGCAACAAACACAAGCATATATTTGGCATTTTTGATGATATTTTATGCATTTAAAGCCCGTTTTGGACGATGAGACTATGTATAAAAGCAGTCTCATCAATGATCAAGAGATGATCATGCTAATTTTTGTTAAAAACTTGATTTTGATTATTGGGTTTTTATTGTTATGATTGATACAAGTGATAGGGTTAAGATATGTTGATATTAGAGGTGTAGGATGAGGAGAAAAATGGTTGGAATTGATCAAAAGTTTGATTTAGTGTGACTTTTAGAGAGGTGTTTTAGATCAGTAGGTAAAAGGATGTTTTTTGATGCCTTATGTTTTGAAAATGGTTAAACTAATAGGATATGGTTGTAGAGAATTCGATTAGCTTTGATTTGATATAAAGTAGAGCTTCTAGCTCCAAACGAGCGAGAAGTTATGATGGTTTGATTATTCCTGTACCGGGAGACGAGTATCGACACAATCCGAAGTTGTTGTCGATATTTAGATCGAATCTCGGGGACTATAGAATGAGTTGTAAAAATGGTCAAGCTCTGATGTTAGGTTCTAAACTTAGGATTGTGAGTCCATTTACAAAATCAAGTGTCGGTTTTGTAAATGAAATTGTTTAAAATGGTCAAAATGGTTGTATGAGTCGGTGACGTAAAACTGTCCGGTTTTTGTAGTTCAAAGATGTGTCGGGCAGGGAACTTTAAAAGTAAATTCTTTTGAAGAGCTTTTAAGAGGACTTTCTATAGATAGTAAGTGAGATCTCTGAGTAGTATCATATGTATTTGACGTGTTTAAGTGGGGTAAATGAGCTTGTACATTTGGTATGTACCGGCAGATTTTTATCGAACGAATAGACTAATAGAGTAAACATATTGAAGGAAGTAATAGTATCACTTGTATTGTTTTCTTACAGGTTTGTCGAAATATTATGATTTTGAGTTTAATTTTATTATGTATGGGTCATATTCGAGTCTATTATTAATGAAAGAGTCTTATTTGATAGGTTGCCATTTTTGTGTTTATCGGGCATCAACAATCATCGAAGGTCGTCTTGCTACTGCTATTACTCAAGGTGAGTCTATAGCCTCGCTTTGCAATTGTTTTGAATGATTTTAAAACCCACGAGGGGGGATACATGCTATTTGAAAATAAAGGAAACACAAGTCATGAATAATTGTTTGGACCTGTATGTTGCCTTTGGACCCGAATGTTGCCTGAATTGTGTTAAGTACCTAGTTGTAGAAGGCCCTAAATTCATGAACCGTTAACTATTATCTTGCCCTTGTGGGGTTGGAAATAGCCGCTTAAACAATTGATAGTACTATCGGGGTTGACACCCCTATCCGAGATGAGAGTTAGTACGCTGAGTGCGTTGCTCGGACGGATAACTTGAATAAGAGACAAGGTAAAATTTACAACAATTACCTTAAGAGGGGTAATGGTTTCACTTTTATCATGCCGGCCTTTTGGTGGAGGATTGGTCATAACGGGTCGGTGTCATGAGCTTAAACACAATTCTATAGCTATTGCTATAAACCAGAATGCCTGAATAATAGATTGTATGATCAACAATTCTATTAAATGATTATGATTGACTTTTCTCTTGTATTCAAATGATGATTTGAAAAACCTATAGACTTGCTCAACTGTTGTGTAGATAATTTTAAGCATGTATTTCAGGTAATTGAAGTTGACGAATGGCGGAGCTTGCTGGAGAAGGATTGTGGGTTGCTTTTGTGGTGATTAGGTCTAAAACTGATTTCTTTCCTTTTTGGCATAAAATTAATAATGTATGGTCATGTATTTTCGTAAAATGTTTGTTGATTGGTTGAGATATTTGGGGGACCTAAATCTTACTCTGATAATTCTAAAATTGTTTTACTTAGGATTGAAGGTTTTAGACAATGGTTAATTTATATCATTTTATATTTCAAATGCACGATTTTGAGATCTTTTAAAGTGTTTTGTGTAATGAAGGTGGAGTTTAGCACCCAAATGTGTATTTCCGCTGCGTAATGTAATGTGGGGGTGTTAAAAAGTATCCTAACTCCTCAAACGTTTACTGAATGATCTCTGAATTATGATGGACCGAACGATGATGCAGTCACAAATTCCATAAACATAAGCATAATACCTTTAACTTTATAAAACAAAGTCATAGAGTACAATCTTCTAAAGACGTAATATATTAATTCAAGTTGTGTGTCGAAGCCGTTAAATCTTAACTAAGTCACTTTTGCCGTCAATCAGATTTCCCTAGTAAGGTGAGATTCATAGTCTTAACTTTACTGCTTTATAATGTTTTCAAAAAGCCTGTGAGAGGGGATATATGATTTAAAACCAAATACAAGTAATTTATGAAATAGATGCTAATACCGATAGATTATTGCACAAGTACCTGAAGCCAATTATTGGAAAATTATGAATCATATTGAAAGCATGTCTTGGTGAGTTATTAGGGACATGTCTTGGCTAAATATTACGGGCGTGTGTTGGTTCATTTCCAGGATAAATATTAGGGTGGCTATATATCAGGGGTGTACCCTGGCACTATAGTTGATTATATTATAGGTACATCCTGACTAGTTTCCCACCATAAGGACTTAGGTTCCTCCCCACTATCACTACGATGATTTGTTAGTTGAATTACAGTTACTTCCATAGGGTGAATAATAGCGTATCCCACTATTACTTTATTTTACTTACGATAGTGTAACCCATTAGAACGATACATGTATTCAAAAAAATTATTTAAGAAACTATTAATTTCAATCAACCTTTGTGTTGATCCATTAAGCATGTATCTCAAGTAATTGAGTGACGACTGTAACACCCCCAAATTCGGGTCATATGCGGAAGCTCATATGGGGTGCTACTTCATAATATAACAACTCAAGCAATAGAAAACGATTAAAAAAGAACCGTTTTTAAAGATTATCATTCAAGTTTAACAAAATTTAATAAGTAATTCATAAAATGGTCCCAAATATAAGTTCACAAAAGATTACAAATTTTCCCACTTTAAAGATAATTGAATGATTTTTCCACAAAATAGTGAGTCTTTTGCAACTTTATTTTTCGCAAGCATCTGAATCCCTCTTTCGCCATTACCTTCAAGGACCTGAGATAAAACATGCTAAATTTCTCTTGAGTGAATCTATAGAGTTTAATATAAACTTTATCGAACACAAGTATATTTTAAAACCATCAACCATAACCATGTGGATAAAACAAAGTTATAACGATTTATTATAAGCATCATGACATTGAAATGTTACCATTATATTTTCCCACTATACACCTCGCTAATTGTATTTTATACTCTCACACATATATCCCATAATTAGGCCTCAACATGCCTCAACGATAGCTAGTCGTCATAGAACGGGAGGAGGTCGGTCCTCCCGAATAGTACTATTCCATGTATAAGCGCCTACCATTACTCAGTAACTAACAATTCATGATATATTTATTGGGACTTTTATTCAGCGAATAAGCAACTTATAATAATCAAGGCATCTATATTGGGTCCTGGTGTTCTGTTATTAAAACAAGCATGTTATCTCCCTTGCGGGGTTTATAAAATCATCTTTATGAGTTTAGAAGCGAGGCTATAGACTCACCTTAGTGTGATATAGCGAAGGAACGAACCGGACTGTAGAGAAATGAAACAGGTATCCCTAGGATCATCCGCGACCTACAAACGTGATCATGGCCAAATTACGCGTTTTAAAATTACGTAAAATTATGATGCAAAATGTTCAATATGATGCAATACATAAGCTACATTGCCCCATTAACCAAGCAAAGGTGTAACCATATCCAATATGGTTTACAACCTGAATTTACATCCCAAGTTATAAGCCTAAGTACACATAAAACCATTTTCTTTTAGTTTATAAAACAAAACCCCACAAGTTTAAGATAACTCTAGACGTAAAAGTTATAGAAACATTTCCTGACAAGGGTGACTTGGAGAGGGCATATCTCCCAAACCATAAATCCATTTACCTTGTGGCTTTTACCACTGGAAAGGTATTGAAATATAGTTTATATAACAATTGGCTAATCAACTTGAAGGTTTACCCATTTTTCTAAAATTCCAAAATACCAACAGTGAGCTAGTTTAAAGTTAGGTGATAAACTGTTTTGGTGCACTTGGAGTGGTTCTCCTAAGCCATGAAGGATATGAACATAATATTTTCTCCCCTGAAAGCCTCATGAATATAGTTTTCAAAATTTCCAACCAATCATTTTTATTCATTACCAATCCACAGAAACTCGATTTTAATAAGAAGTGGTCAAACCATATTTTTCATCCCAAAAGTTTACTCTATCCGTTTTGGTCATAAATCACAAACCGTGATAGCAATAGACGCAAGGTCAACGGCCATGTTTAATTTATGATGTCTACTAAATCTAGAACTTTAAAAAAGTATACTTTATAGTTCAAAAATCTGACGTAAAAGTCTGTTCAAAACTATTGGTCCAGAATTTAGTCTTTATCATAATTTGGCCATATCTTGCTTAATTTTTGGATTCATTATGTGATTTTGGCGCCAAAATCACCAAAAAATAAATGTCTATAGATATAGGGTTTAAAACAAACATGGTAATTTTTATATTTAGGTGGAAAACCCCATTTTCCCCAGCCTACGAAATTTTCTTTTTCATCTAGTTTTTAACTAGTTTATCATGGATCTAATCAAGATTTATGCATGCATCAAGTTTATAATTTCTTGATTCATCTGTGTCATATGGAAATTTATATGTTTATATAAGAAATAAATAAATCAAATGAAATAGGTTTTTGCATGTACCAAAGAGATGAAGATTTATTGGCTAGATAGACCAACAATCACAATGGCTTGAAAGTCTTCAATCCACAATAACTCCTTCAAACTAAATCACCACTAACCCAACTTAAATTTGTAGATTATGAACTCTTACAGTAAGTCCTAACTTTATCCCCAAATGGTTAAGAACAACAAGCTTAAAACCCTTTTTGATCACTTCTAGATGCATATGAACACACTAGGTAGTCATATTCACTAGTGTAGTTATTAAATGATCTTCAAAATTTTTATAAAACTTGTGTTATGGAGCTGTTTTGTCCAGCCAAAGAGTGTTGTGTGTGATTTAATTTATGAAATGAGAAGTAAAAGTGGTATAGCTAATAAGTTACTAATTTCCACAACTTTGCCAAATTTTTAGCCAACCAAAAGAGGGCTTAGTGCCCTTGTAAACTCCTCCCCATATGGGGTGATGGATAAATGCACATATTTTTTTGTTTAATTTACATTTATACTAGTTATGATTATGTATGCTAAAACCTCGATTTGCATGACGGCTTAAAAATGTAAATTTTCCCGTAAATGTAAAATAGTCCCGACATATGAAAAATGCAAAATATCATGAAATTAATTTTATGGCATTCTAATGATATAATTATCGATGTCGAAAGTTGAATTTTGTCAGTTCGTCGTGAATTACGCGTTTACGCACTATGGTTCTCTTTTTCTCGCAACTTCAAGTAAATTATTTAAAAATGAAAAATATGAAATATAAAAATATTAATCAAGAATAAATAATGACCTGAAATTTCCAGATTATCAAAGCATCCCCATCTAACAAGGATCTTCATCCCTGAAGATCAATTCGACTTAGAGACCGACTTCTTGTTGAAGTTGAACAGATGCAGATATTTCTTCCAAATTTGATCTTCATGTTCCCAAGTAAATTTCGGCCCACGCCTTGAGTTCCATCAGACCTTGACAATAGGGATACGACTTTGCTTCAATTGCTTAACCTCCATGTCCATGATCTCGACGGGTTCCTCGATGAAGTGCAGCTTGTCATCGATCTTAACTTCATCCATTGGGATAATGAGGTCTTCATCGGACAAACACTTCTTTAGGTTCGACGCGTGAAAAGTATTGTGGATTCCTTGCAACTCATGAGGTAATTCAAGTTTATATGCTACTGGACCCACTCTTGATATGATCTCAAATGGTCCAATATAGCGGGGATTTAACTTCCCATGCTTCCCAAAGCGTATAACGCCTTCCCATGGTGATACTTTTAGCATAACCTTGTCACGTACCTCGAATTTCAAAGGTTTTCGTCTCACATCGGCCTAATGTTTCTGTCTAGTACGAGCGGCTAACAAACGATTTCTGATTTGTACAATCATTTCTGTAGTCTCGTGAATCAATTCTGGTCTGGTGAGTTGGGCATCCCCAACTTCACTCCAACATATAAGCGATCGACATTTCCTTCCGTAAAGAGCCTCGAAAGGTGCAACTTTAATGCTAGCGTGATAACTATTATTGTAGGAGAATTATGCTAATGGTAAGTGCTTATCCCAACTACTACCAAAGTCAATCACACAAGCGCGCAGCATGTCTTCCAACGTTTGAATTGTCCTTTCGCTTTGCCCATCGGTTTGAGGATGATAAGCAGTGCCCATATCAAGATTAGTCCCCAATTATTTTGTTAATGCAATGATGCCTAAAAACGTTACTTTCATTTTGCGGTTCCGCTTTGTTTTGATTACGACAATATGTAAAAACAAACATTTATGAAAACAACGAAAAACAAATTCTTGAGTTCAAGTATTTTTCATTTCAACCATTATCACTTAAGGTATGAACAAACAAGTACTCATCCTAATTAAGTGATCAAGGATTTAATATTTTCTTTAAACTCACTTTTTATTAAGTGTGACAAGTTTATCTATTAAACTTTCTTTTTAAGAAAATGTTTTATTAAATTAATTATTTAAAATTTTGAAATTTGAAAATGGCATATTTATCTTGGTTTGGAATTTCCTTTCAGGATATTTTAATCCCTAGATTTGAACCAATTCACTAAAAGACAAAAGGGAGCGGAGTCTATGCAGGCGGTTCCTTAGCACCTATAGTGGTTCCTTATCGATAAGGAACCGCGGGCTCCAATAAGGAACCACGGGCATATATAGCCATTGGATGTTTGTCTTATAAATAGTAGACCATTCTCAGACTTTTTTGCACATACATTTCCATATTCTTTCATACTTCTTAAATCACTCAAATCCTTGATCATTTGTTTGACTACTACTTGTTTAGAAGTGAATCTTTCTTCTCTCATCTTTTCCTCTCAAAGTGCAAAGAGAAGAACACTATCATCCTTGAAGTGTTGTGTCTACCTCAAAGATCCATTGAGGATCCAAACTTATTTATTCATTGTTGTGTCACTGTTGTGAAGATCCAAGTAGTTGTGTCTATTTGGAAGTTGTGTATGTATTAAGGTAAATACTTGGTTCTAAAAGTATATTGGTGTAGATTGTTCCTAGCTAAGATTAGGGCTCTACTTTTAGCTTAGAGTCGAAATTGGTTAAGCGACGTTGTGTACGGTTTCTACACCTTACGGAGATTGTTTATTAGTGAACTCTCGAGTAAGGAGTACTCGAAGAGTGGAGTAGGAACGAGGAGTGTGCTTCGTTGCCGAACCAATATAAATCCTTGGTGTTTGGTTTGATCTTTCCTTGCCTTATCTCTTTACATTCATTATTCTTTATACTTGTGATTATTAGTTTAGTTGCACTATACCTTATTCATATTGTGTATAAGAAGGTTTCACATAATTACTTAAGTCTAAGTTTTTGAAAAGGATTTTTAAAAACCTATCTTAAACAAGTAAATTTAAGAAACTATTCAACCCCGCCCCCCGTTCTAGTTTCTACAATTGGTATCAAAGTGTGGTTGCTCAAGCCTTTTAAAATATATTGTATTTTAAAACTTGAATCGATCAATGGATTCCAACAAGTATCTAGAAGGCAATCCATGCAAAGACCACCTCTTTTTGAAACTGATCGTTTTATTTATTGGAAAAATAGGTTTGAGACTTATGTGAAATCAAAAGATTTAGATCTTTGGCATGTTATTACCAACGGTGATTTTTTTCCTTATCAATATAATGAAGTTTCTACAAGAAAAGAGATCGTCACTTTTAACAAAGCTAATGATGATACTAAAAGGAAACTTGCTAAAAATAATGAGGCTAAAATGGTGATTTGTAATGCTTTATCAAAGAAAGAGTACAAAAGGATTTTTATGTGTGAAACCGCTAAAGATATTTGGAACACTCTTTTAGTAACCCACCAAGGTAATAGCCAAGTCAAAGAAAGTAAAATAGATCTTCTTGTTCAACAATATGAACAATTTGTCATCTTAGAAGATGAAAATATTGATAGTGCATTTGTTAGATTTAACACTATTATTACTAGTCTAAAAGCACTTGATGAAGGTTTTTATAGCAATAACAATGTTAGGAAGTTTCTTAGGGCGTTGCATCCAAAGTGTTGAGCTAAAGTTACGGTGATTGAAGAATCAAAGGACCTCGCCAAAATATCACTCGATGAACTCATTGGTAACTTGAAGGTTCATGCGATGATAATTTTGAAGGACTCAGAAATGGTGAAAACTAAGAGTGAAAGAAAGTCTCTTGCACTCAAGGCCAAGAAAGCGCAAAGTGACCATGCAATTTCTTCGGATAGTGATGATGAGGAATATGCCATGGCGGTTAGAGACTTTAAGTTCTTCAAAAGACGAGGTTAATACGTGAGGCAACCAAACAACGACAAGAAACCCTTCTCCAAAAACCGATTTGCCAAAGATGATAAAGGTGATAGGAAATGCTTTAGATGTGGTGATCTAAATCATTTCATCGGTGATTGTCCTAAACCTTCATGCGACAAGAATCACACGATGTTTGTTGGAGGTTCATGGAGTGATAGCGGTGAAGATGTTGATGGCAACCCCAAAGATGAGAAATGTCTCATGGCTCACACTTCTAAATAGATATGCTTGGGAATCGATTTAGAGCCCGACGAGTGGATTAAGGATAGTGGTTGTTCTAAACACTTGACGGGTAATCGAAGTTTATTCTCGCACTACAAAGCATATGATGGAGGTAACGTTGCATTCGCAAGTAATCGACGAGGTAATATCATTGGCAAAGGTACGGCCTCTCTTGACTCTATGACCATAGAAAACGTAGAGCATGTAGATAACTTAGGTTCTAACCTTCTAAGTATAGGTCAAATTTGTGAAAATAAGTGTAAGGTTATCTTTTCGGAATATGACAATGAAATAGTAAAAGATGGAAAAGTAATTGGAAAAGGTGTTAGAAAGCATGGGCTTTATGTCATTAAGGTCAATAGGAAGTCAAAGGACAACTTATGTCTAGCGACTTTAGATGATATTTCTACTCTTTGGCATAGGATATTAGGACACGCTAATATGCGTTTAATTCAATCTTTAGTCTCTAAGGAGTTGGTAAGACATCTCCCCAAGATGAAGTTTGATAGTCACTTTTGTGATGCTTGCACAATTGGGAAGCAAGTTCACTCAAGTCACAAAGCCAAGAATTTGGTTTCAACCTCTCGGTGCTTAGAGCTCCTACATATGGATCTCTTTGGACCTTCTGCCATACGGAGTTATGGAGGTAACCTTTATACCCTAGTTATAGTTGACCTCTCTTCTAGATTCACTTGGACTAGATTTTTGGCGTCTAAAAATGAAGCTTTCGATCACTTCGAAACCTTTAGTAAAAGAATTCATAATCAACTAGGATGTTCAATGGTCTCTATTAGGACGGATCATGGTAGGTAATTAGATAAAGAAGTGAAATTCAGTGCCTTTTGTGAAGTTCATGGTATTACCCATAACTTCTCGGCTCCTCGCACTCCACAATCAAATAGGGTAGTTGAAAGGAAGAATAGGAGCATCCAAGAGATGAGTAGGACATTGTTAAATGAGCAATCTTTGCCTCAAAATTTTTGGTGCAATGCCGTGGACACATCGACCTACATTCTCAACCGAATTGTTATTCGACCGTTTCTAGGAATGACCCCATATGAGATTCTTAAAGGTAAGAAGCCCTCATTGGAATACTTTAGGGTATTTGGAAGCAAGTGATTCATTCTCAACACCAAAGATTACCTTACTAAGTTTGACCCAAAGTCTTACGAAGGTATAATTTTAGGCTATTCTTAAACTAGCAAAGCCTACATAGTCCTCAATAGAACCTCAGGTGTAATTGAAGAATCACTTAACGTGACATTTGATGAAACCCCTCCTTCATCTAAGACACCACCTTTGGTAGATGATGACTTGGATGAAATAGACATAGTTAATGCCAAAGATGTTAAAACATAGGAGTTGAAGACCATAGTGTTGAAAAGGGAGTAAACATTAAGGAGTCAAAGGATCATGATCTCGATAACATCATAGGAGAATTAAATCAAAGGACCCTAAGATCTCAAGTCCAAAATCAAAGTAACTTCTTTTTTTTCGTCTCCTTGATTGAACCAAAGAATGTTAAAGAATCTTTGATGGATGAGAGTCGGGTCATCGCTATGCAAGAAGAATTGAATCAATTCATTGCTAATGATGTCTGGGAACTTGTTCCTCTACCTAGAAGTTTGACCATCATAGGAACCAAATGGGTATATAGGAATAAGTTAGATGAGAATGGTGATGACTTTGCCAAAATCATGCATGACGAGTTCGAAATGAGTATGATGGGAGAACTTAACTTCTTTTTAGGACTCCAAATTAAACAAATGGACGATGGTATATTCTTTAATCAATCCAAGTATGTTAAAGAAATGCTAAAGAAATTTGGATTAGAAGATTCCAGACCAATGAAGACCCCTATGGCCTCGGATACTAAACTCGCCGTAGATGATGATTGTGAGTCGGTAGACAACACCAAATATAGAGGTATGATTAGTAGTTTGTTGTACCTAACGACAAGTCGACCGGATATCATGTTTAGTGTTTCCCTTTGTGCTCGCTTCCAAGAGGCTCCCAAAACCTCTCACCTTGAAGCGGTTAAGTGTATCTTCCAATACATTAAGAGCACTATACATTTAGGATTATGGTATCCTAAAGGGACCGGCGTAGAAACCATTGTATATGCAGACTCGGATCATGCGGGAGACTATGTGGACCGGAAAATCACTAGTGGAGTTTGTACCTTCGTGGGTTGTTATTTAACTTCTTGGTTCTCTAAGAAACAAACCGCTCTTGCTATATCTACCACAGAAGCCGAGTATGTGAGTGCTGGTAAAGCTTGTCAACAAGCTTTATGGATGAAGCAAGCGCTTGTTGATTACGGGATTTCTCTTGATGATGTTCCCATCATGTGCGACAACAAGGTTGGAATAGACCTTAGCAAGAATCCCGTGCAATATTCGCGAACTAAGCACATAGATATTCGCCACCATTTTTGTAACACCCCCACATTTACAACGCAGCGGAATACAACATTGGGTGCTACTTCATAATACAAGCTCACGAGTCACAGTAAACGTATTTTAATATAAACGTTTACCAACGATGATTTCATCGAAAGATCAGAGTTACAAGGTCCCAATTAAGAAAACTTATTTTCAAATAAGTTGCAATATACAAGTTTTTGTTTTATCTTTTTAAAAGAAAGGATTTTTATCCAATGTACAAAGTTCACCAAGTCCACTTCCTTCGATATCCGCATCCAATCCTATCCAAGCATGCCAATATAAACCTGAGATAAACATGCTTAAAGTCAACAAAAATGTTGAGTGAATCCATAGAGTTTATTAATAGTAACTTTGAACACAAGCTTAATAAACATTTTATTCATAGAACAATCAAACAATGCTAGAGCCACGAACCGAACCTTAACCATGTGCCCAACTTGGAGTGAGACACTCCCAATACTAAATACAATATATCCTCGTATGCTTCTCGCAAGACAACATACTCCGGATAGGTCATTAGGCCAAAATAGATATATTATTATTGCACTAGCGTTTACCGGTTATCGGTAATTAATGGTTCATGAAGGAAAGGCCACTACATAACACTCATTGCAACGTTCACATAAAAGCTACTTGTGTTCGATTTTCTAAAACAAGCATGTATCCCCCTCACGGGTTTGAAAAACAGTAAAGGATTTAAATGCGAGGCTATGAACTCACCTTAGATGCAGACAATCAGCAGAATATAAGTATCAATACCACACGGCATATCATAACCCAATACTGCTTCACATAATTATCAACACAGCATCATAATCTATACGGCTTGATTCCAATAGTCGTAATACACCATAAATAGCTAATAATCATGTAGCGTCGACTGTATCCTTTCGCGGTTGTAGTTAATTCCACAGCTATGCTCCAATCGTTTGGTGAGGTTTAGGTTTTGGTGTTTTCCCGATGGATGGTTACATCAACTCGACACAAAATAAATTAATAAAATTCAACTCGTAAAATCTTTGGTGGTTGGCCAAGTAAAATAAAATAATAAAACAAATTATATAATATATATATGCAGTATATATTTTATAAGTGAAAATGACGCAAATGATTCATGTCATAAGTTACAATTTAGAACAAACATTCAAAAATGTATTTTTTTTTAAATTATATACATAATCCTTCAGAATTAATAGTGTATACAAAGTTATTTTTTTATAATTCGACACTCGTTCGAAAATATTATGTAACTCATTAAAATTTATTTACCATAATTATACGTTAAATGTCATCTTAACTGGAATAATACTTTTTGAAATTTATTATATAACGTCGTTATTTGTTATCAATTTCTTTTATAAAAGTATACATTTTTAGAAAATTTCGGCATGACCTTGCCGTTTTTATAACATTTCCATGTATATAAAATACATAATTTTTCACTTTTCTAAATTAATATCCAAGTTAATACTTTCCTCAATCTATATAATTATTATATTAAATATATATATATTCCCACAATTAATATTTTAATTACTTTCCATATTTCATCAATTAATTTCTTTCCATATTTCAATTAATACCATAATTAATATATTAATTATCCATCATTAATGTTTTAATTACTTTCCATATAACATTAAATAATTTTATATTTTAATATACCAATTATTAATAATAATATTAATTACAATATTCTTTAAAAATGTATTTACTTATTTATTTCTTATATGTCCTCAAATAATTATATATCTCATTTTATCAAATAATTATTATTATTATTATTATTATAATATTTTCAGAATTCTTACACTCTATTATTTTATTAAACCATTTTATTAATTATAATCCATATCTTCTCAAATAGTAATTATAAATCCAAATATAATTATGTTTATTTATTATAGTCCACTCTTTTAATCTTATTGTATCCTTTATTTATTTATTTTATCTCTTTTATAAATCACCCTTTTTACATAATAATAACAATAAAGATAAATTCATTATATAAATTTATTTATTCTTTTATTCATTGTACTTTTTATTTATCATATCATTAAATAAATAATAAAAACAAATAAAAATATACAAATATCATTATACATCTAGATCTACACCCAAAATAATAATCAACAATAGAAACAAGTCCTGAAACATCACCACCACAAGCCCGACACCACCATGGTGCGGCTGTGGTTGCTGTTGAGGGTCGGCCGCCACCACAGCGGTGGTCCTAGGCGGCGGGCAGCCCCCTTTTTGGTCAAGAATATAGCCAAAAACCACCATAAAGTAAAATAAAAATAAATTTAATAAACCATTTAAAAAATCTTGATGTAACCATCTTGCATGTGTAGATCGGGACAAGATCCAAGGGTTTTAAGGGTTTTAAAGGTATACCCATATGTTCAAATGGTGAATCCGTCACCCACACACCACCATACGGCGGCAGCGGCCGGAAAACACCACCATAGTAGGGTGGCCGCGGCTGTTTGAGGATGGCAGCGAGAAGGTGATGATTTTAGGGGTGTTGGAACAAGGAGGGGTCTCGGATTTATTCAAAATCGCTGGAAAAAATGGAGGTTTCGTCGGAAAACTCACCGGAAAAGTTTTACGGCGGCGGTGGCGGCGGCAGCCTGGTGGCCGGCGGCTGGAAGCCATGGGAGAGTGGGAGAGAGCTTTCAAGTTGCGTGTGTGTTGTTTTTAGTTGTAAATGAAAGAAATGAAATAAAAAATCTATTTATACTAGTACTTTAAATTGAAGTGTCAAGTAAGTGTTAGTCTAGGGTAAGTTTCGTAAATGTTTTATTTACTTTTGTAAAGTAAGCGTTCGAGGCTCGTTTGGACGACTTAACGGACGATTCAAGTCACGAGACTTGCACCATCATTTTTAAAATCATTTTTCCAATAAATGTGAGTCCTTACTTCGTCGAGTTTCGAAAACATTTGCTATTATTTATTTAAATGCTTGTTTAATCATTTTTAGCTATTTCAGTTAGATTTCACCGTAAAAATAAAACGTAAATTCTTTTACTCATGTTATTAGCAACGTTTTAGGATACAATGAAAAATACTATTTCTTCATATTTTCAAAGTTTTAGTTTTGAGACGTTTCAACTATTATCTTTATTAGTTTCGTTCAGTCCGACACTAAAACGTCGAAAAATACTACAAGTAATTAAATAATAATTATTTAATTTTATAAGACGTAAACGTAAAAATTAAGAAATATCAAATATCGAAATAATCGAATTAAAAATATAATATTTAGGCATCCATTGGCATCGCGATCACTAGTAGTCCTCGTTACTCGTCAGAACGAAAAACTAAAACGTTCAATATTGGTTTCAACTTAAATCGTTAAACGTCATAATAATTAACATTATCATATACTTCAAAAATATCCGAAAAATAGAATTAAATTATGATCTTATTTTTACGGAGTTTACATCCTCACCACCTTAAGGGAGCACCGTCCCGGGGCTCGTTAAAAGATATCACATCATAGAAAATCTTCTCGAGAGTACATAACTCCATCGAATGCGTTACAAAATTACTTTAAACAAGGTAATCGTTACTAATCATACGAAATCACCTAATCACATGATCGCTACGGAAACCTTCCATCAAAGGAGATTTCTTCGAAGCAGAAATCATTCGGAGTATACATTACTCCATCGAATGCACTACGACGTAAATTAAAACATTGAATGCTATAATTAAGTACATATAATCACGTTACGACATGCTTGCAAACTAACCAAGCCATGTCGAATCAATTAGTTCAATCAAGTTAACTCATGCTTGCTAAATAATCAAGCCATGATAATTATGAATATTTGACAGGATTTTTGGATATGTCTAGTCAAAAGAAAGTTTGCATATTAAAGGATGTCCACGGGCCTGATAGCCATGGTTGCACATCCAAAACGACTTTTGTCATAGGAGGGTGCTCACACACGGATCCATACCCAAAATTTATTACGGGGTGTTCACATACGGATACATACCCAAAATGATATTACGGGGTGTTCACAAACGGATGCATACCCACGGTAATATAGGTACGCGTTACCTTCTGATCGGGCAGCATTTCACAATGCCACCTCGAGCTCGCACCATGTACGATCACTCGACTAAGTCACATATCACATAAATACATAACAAGCAAGGTTTTGCACATAATTTCAACTATGGCTATCCGCCGTTTGATCATCGACGATCAAAGGGGATCGATTCAAGCACAAGGATTCCTCAACTGAATAAACGAAGAAGGCAACCCGGATTGTCTTTCATCTACCGATGCGCGGTCGGCAAACTTCAACTATCCATCGCATACCGTTTTATTCCCTACAGATGATGATGACGGACGACACCACTGGATCTAGTAGGATCCGACCATTGTGCTTGGCTCTTGCGCCGAAGGCTCTCCTTTTTGAACCATCCTTGTGTGACCCTACGTTGGTATACGAGTCAGCACTCTACGTTGGTATTCGAGTTCACAAGGCAGAATAGGAACAAATCAAACACCTCGAATTCAAAACTCGAGTCTATGTAGATTCGTCCGTGACATAAGCTGACCGAACACATACGTTTCGGGGGAAGATGTCTTCTCCTATGGCCTCGAAGTTACTCAAACTCGACTTTCCTCCGGTTTGGCAGTCTGCTGATCTTGTTAAAATTTCTTCTTAGTTTCGATACGAGGTTCCTTGGTAATTCGTCACCAACATGGTGATTTAGACGGGATTCACACGTTGTACATGACACCATAAAAATGTTTTACGAAAATATTCGGTCAAGGTGACTTTCTAAGATAACACTAGTCGAAAGAGAATATGCTAAAGGATACAAGGAAATTTGGGACATGTTCTTACGAAGTCGAATAGAACATGATTACTTGCATAAGGATCCACCATTTGGAAGTGTTCTCACCCACACATTTATTCAAAACCACGATTTTAAAGGTAACGACTGATTTGACACGACGTGGCTCTTCCTGCATTATGCATAGTTAGCTAGGCTATGTATAATTAAGGACCAAGCAACGACACATCTAATATGTCACGACTCTTCCTGAATTATGCATAGTTATCTAGGCTATGCATAACTGAGGACCGAGTAGCGACATATTCAACGCTACAAAAAGAAACTTTATAATTATTGCACAATCATACAAGATTATTAACATATTTGACTTATTCTCGAAAATAAGTAAATCACGTGACATAGAATCAGAAATTATTTTTAACCTGTTTCTAGAATTACATCAACTATTTGTATATTCATTTTTGGGAAACATATTTTTCCTTCGCCTTCTTGTAAAATAAAAAAAAATATATATCAACACAATTTGGTATTTGGTTCGATAAAATACTTTATATATTAATATATATTCTTGAAAAATTTTACATCATAAAATGACGCTAAGGTGGTTTGAAATCAAGGATCGATGCAAGTATAAATAGCAGGAATCAAGAATCAATGAGACTGAATGGGGTGAACGAGCAATATATTTGCTACTGAAATTGCTTACACTATGAGTCAAGATACACCTAAGATATGTCAAGAGTTTCTAGGTAACAACGGCCTTTCGAACAAGAATCGTGTTTTGCCGGATGGCTAAAACTTACTCTAAAATGCTCGATCGCTCTTCCAAAATTTATGTCAACTTTTAATTAATAACTTTCAAGTATTTAAATTTACACTTAAAGTGTATATTTTTATTTTTCTCTAGTTTATTTATTATAACAAAATACAAGCTTTGTCTTATGTTAAAATATTCATAAAAATAAATTTTATCTTATTTAAAATTTAACAATAAGTTTTTACAAAATCTCAAACCTCCAAATACGTGACAAGTTCCCATTCACGAGCGTATATTATGAAACATGCCAATCTTTATATTTGACCCAAAAATCATTTTATATCATGTTTAGACCCATGTATACACGCGTTTCAAATCGTGAAAATTTCTCAACCATTCTTTCAACTAATCTAAGCAAGTTTTCGACGGATCTCATCACAGACATTTATCAACAACAAGTTATGTCGTAAAACAAAGGATTACATTAGGAATAGAGATTACTTTAAATGATTTACCAAAAAGACTAGAGAGGAAATACTTTCGCCTTCTTCATGCGTTCCTTAGTCGCGGCTCAAAAGAGAAAACCAAACTAGAACACAAACAAAATCTAACCATGTTACATATATATAATACCGTAACGTATATATATATTACATATGTACGAGATTTACCATATCGGATGATAATGGAAACACTATTATTTAGTATAAATAGTACAATCGAAAGTACGTCCATAGGGATGATCGTAAGGTGTAAATAGCGATCTAATAGTTCGTCAAAGAACGGTATCGTAAGTATATAATTATAATTTATACCACGCACGCATATGGTATAAAATATACAATTAAAGAACTAGCACCAAGCACATAAAGAAGCGGAAGGGATTGCACGCGCGGATATCAGACATTGGTGAACGACTCGTGAGAAATTTTAGAAAACAGTCATAGTCCAGGTTTTGAAAAACGACCTAGTTCGCTATGACTCGAGCTCTGATACCAATCTGTAACACCCCCACATTTACAACGCAGCGGAATACAACATTGGGGTGCTACTTCATAATACAAGCTCACGAGTCACAGTAAACGTATTTTAATATAAACATTTACCAACGATGATTTCATCGAAAGATCAGAGTTACAAGGTCCCAATTAAGAAAACTTATTTTCAAATAAGTTGCAATATACAAGTTTTTGTTTTATCTTTTTAAAAGAAAAGATTTTTATCCAATGTACAAAGTTCACCAAGTCCACTTCCTTCGATATCCGCATCCAATCCTATCCAAGCATGCCAATATAAACCTGGGATAAACATGCTTAAAGTCAACAAAAATGTTGAGTGAATCCATAGAGTTTATAAATAGTAACTTTGAACACAAGCTTAATAAACATTTTTATTCATAGAACAATCAAACGATGCTAGAGCCACGAACCGAACCTTAACCTTGTGCCCAACCTGGAGTGAGACACTCCCAATACTAAATACAATATATCCTCGTATGCTTCTCGCAAGACAACATACTCCGGATAGGTCGTTAGTCCAAAATAGATCTATTATTATTGCACTAGCGTTTACCGGTTATCGATAATTAACGGTTCATGAAGGAAAGGCCACTACATAACAATCATTGCAACGTTCACATAAAAGCTACTTGTGTTCGATTTTCTAAAACAAGCATGTATCCCCCTCGCGGGTTTGAAAAACAGTAAAGGATTTAAATGCGAGGCTATGAACTCACCTTAGATGCAGACAATCAGCAGAATATAAGTATCAATACCACACGGCATATCATAACCCAATACTGCTTCACATAATTATCAACACAGCATCATAATCTATACGGCTTGATTCCAATAGTCGTAATACACCCTAAATAGCTAATAATCATGTAGCATCGACTGTATCCTTTCGCGGTTGTAGTTAATTCCACAGCTATGCTCCAATCGTTTGGTGAGGTTTAGGTTTTGGTGTTTTCCCGATGGATGGTTACATCAACTCGACACAAAATAAATTAATAAAATTCAACTCGTAAAATCTTTGGTGGTTGGCCAAGTAAAATAAAATAATAAAACAAATTATATAATATATATATCCAGTATATATTTTATAAGTGAAAATGACGCAAATGATTCATGTCATAAGTTACTATTTAGAACAAACATTCAAAAATGTATTTTTTTAAAGGGTTTTGCTAACCAATGCCCAGTGGGCAGAGGTTAAGGTGTATTAAATAAACACAAACTTTCCAAATTAGCATTAAAATGCATTAAATAGACATTAATTGTATTGAAAATCAGGTTCAAATATAGTAATTTATGAGTTTATTTAATGTGTATTTAATGCATTTTAATGCTAATTTGAAAAGTTTGTGTTCATTTAATACACCTTAACCTCTGCCCACTGGGCATTGGTTAGCAAAACCCTTTTTTAAATTATATACATAATCCTTCAGAATTAATAGTGTATACAAAGTTATTTTTTTATAATTCGACACTCGTTCTAAAATATTATGTAACTCATTAAAATTTATTTACCATAATTATACGTTAAATGTCATCTTAACTGGAATAATACTTTTTGAAATTTATTATATAACGTAGTTATTTGTTATCAATTTCTTTTATAAAAGTATATATTTTTAGAAAATTTCGGCATGACCTTGCCGTTTTTATAACATTTCCATGTATATAAAATACATAATTTTTCACTTTTCTCAATTAATATCCAAGTTAATACTTTCCTCAATCTATATAATTATTATATTAAATATATATATATTCCCACAATTAATATTTTAATTACTTTCCATATTTCATCAATTAATTTCTTTCCATATTTCAATTAATACCATAAGTAATATATTAATTATCCAACATCAATGTTTTAATTACTTTCCATATAACATTAAATAATTTTATATTTTAATATACCAATTATTAATAATAATATTAAATACAATATTCTTTAAAAATGTATTTATTTATTTATTTATTATATGTCCTCAAATAATTATATATCTCATTTTATCAAATAATAATTATTATTATTATAATATTTTCAGAATTCTTACACTCTATTATTTTATTAAATCATTTTATTTATTATAATCCATATCTCCTCAAATAGTAATTATAAATCCAAATATAATTATATTTATTTATTATAGTCCACTCTTTTAATCTTATTGTATCCTTTATTTATTTATTTTATCTCTTTTATAAATCACCCTTTTTACATAATAATTACAATAAAGATAAATTCATTATATAAATTTATTTATTCTTTTATTCATTGTACTTTTTATTTATCATATCATTAAATAAATAATAAAAACAAATAAAAATATACAAATATCATTATACATCTAGATCTACACCCAAAATAATAATCAACAATAGAAACAAGTCCTGAAACATCACCACCACAAGCCCGACACCACCATGGTGCGGCTGTGGTTGCTGTTGAGGGTCGGCCGCCACCACAGCGGTGGTCCTAGGCGGCGGGCAGCCCCCTTTTTGGTTAAGAATATAGCCAAAAACCACCATAAAGTAAAATAAAAATAAATTTAATAAACCATTTAAAAAAAATCTTGATGTAACCATCTTGCATGTGTAGATCGGGACAAGATCCAAGGGTTTTAAGGGTTTTTAAGGTATACCCATATGTTCAAATGGTGAATCCGTCACCCACACACCACCATACGGCGGCAGCGGCCGGAAAACACCACCACAGTAGGGTGGCCGCGGCTGTTTGAGGATGGCAGCGAGAAGGTGATGATTTTAGGGGTGTTGGAACATGGAGGGGTCTCGGATTTATTCAAAATCGCTGGAAAAAATGGAGGTTTCGCCGGAAAACTCACCGGAAAAGTTTTCCGGCGGCAGTGGCGGCGGCAGCCTGGTGGCCGGTGGGTGGAAGCCATGGGAGAGTGGGAGAGAGCTTTCAAGATTTGTGTGTGTTGTTTTTAGTTGTAAATGAAAGAAATGAAATAAAAAATCTATTTATACTAGTACTTTAAATTGAAGTGTCAAGTAAGTGTTAGTCTAGGATTAGTTTCGTAAATGTTTTATTTACTTTTGTAAAGTAAGCGTTCGAGGCTCGTTTGGACGACATAACGGACGATTCAAGTCACGAGACTTGCGCCATCATTTTTAAAATCATTTTTCCAATAAATGTGAGTCCTTACTTCGTCGAGTTTCGAAAACATTTGCTATTATTTATTTAAATGCTTGTTTAATCATTTTTAGCTATTTCAGTTAGATTTCACCGTAAAAATAAAACGTAAATTCTTTTACTTACGTTATTAGCAACGTTTTAGGATATAATGAAAAATACTATTTCTTCATATTTTCAAAGTTTTAGTTTTGAGACGTTTCAACTATTATCTTTATTAGTTTCGTTCAGTCCGACACTAAAACGTCGAAAAATACTACAAGTAATTAAATAATAATTATTTAATTTTATAAGACCTAAACGTAAAAATTAGGAAATATCAAATATCGAAATAATCGAATTAAAAATATAATATTTAGGCATCCATTGGCATCGCGATCACTAGTAGTCCTCGTTACTCGTCAGAACGAAAAACTAAAACGTTCAATATTGGTTTCAACTTAAATCGTTAAACATCATAATAATTAACATTATCATATACTTCAAAAATATCCGAAAAATAGAATTAAATTATGATCTTATTTTTACGGAGTTTACAATTTTCTTAGGGATAATGTTCAAAAGGGGAACATTTCGAGTGAGAAGGTACCCTCGGTAGAAAACTTAGCCGACATCTTCACTAAGCCACTTAAGAGGGAACCTTTTATCTACTTGCGCTAGGTCTAGGTTTAATGGAACATATTCCGTAATTATGCATTTTAATTAATCGAGTCTTTTTCTCTTTTGAGTATTTTCTTTCTTTGAGCCTTCGGGTATCGCAAACTCTTTTTGAAAATATTCTCTTCTCTTTTTCAAAATTCTCTAAGTTCTTTCGAAAATGGTCGAGAAATGTTTTTTCATTGTTAATTCAATCTAAAAACGTTTTTCATAGCTTCTTGATATTCATAATGAGCTTACATAATTCATATGTATGGGTCTCTGAAATGTAGCAAGAACAAAAGAGAAGTATGGAGGATCATTGTGCCATGACTTTGTGTCTAGTTCTACACACCTCCTACATCGATTTTCTTTAAAATCCATGTATTTTGGTCAAAACCTTGTTTGGTGAGTTCTTATGTGTTTTCTTTGTCTATCTTTGCTTCTAAGCAAATCTCTATGATTAGTTAGACTAGAAAAATAGGATTTGCTGAATTGGAAAATCCTCTCTCATCACCATATTTAACCCACTATGGGCGGTTCTATATTGAAACCGCGGTTCCCTAGTGATAAGGAACCGCATGTGGAGATAAAGAACCGCGCCCAGTACTTCCATTTTCAGGTATTCCTAAAACTCTAAATTTGTTCCAACACTTTTTGGAATCTTTGTTTCAACCCTTTGACCACCCCTAAAATATCTTGGGCTTTCTCTATTTGACCTTAAGCATTTTGCATCCTTTCTCAAATCAAAATGTCTTATTACCTAAATGAATGTTTTGATTCTCCTCCATTTCTCCAATTGCTTTCAATCCCAATTCACCCAAGAACACTCAAAATCACATCTCTTCTTCTTCTTCTAAGAATGTTGATTGTGGAACTTCTTATCTTCCATCACTAGCTTTTAGTGTTCTTCCACCTTCACATGATAATGTCATGCATCATGGAACATATGACTATGAGATCTCTACCAAGCCACCACCACCTCCTTCAATATCAACATCTTGCTATGGCTCATATCTATGAAGAGTTGAATTACATCAAGAGTCTCTTAGTCAAACCTCCTCTTCACTATGACTATGAGATCTCTACCAAGCCACCACCACCTCCTTCCACCACTACCTTGTCTTTTATCTAAGCATTGTTTGCTTATCTTTAAGACATCTAGTTCAAGTAAATCTTAGAGTTCTAGTTTAACTAGGATTAGATATATGCTTTTCTTTTAGCTTGTTTCATTTATGCATTGGTTACTTTTCATACATCTTTGTATGATTTATTTCCTTGTATCTTTTATCATGTTTCCTTTTAACATGACTTATCTTGGATCTTTTGTTTCTTCTATTATTTTTTTATTTGTGACCTTTGCTATATCTTGTTGGGTGTCTCTTCTCTACTACTAACCCTTCTAGCTTGTCACCATATATCGATTCCTTGGTGCCCCAAGCAACGGGGAGTAAGCACCAAGGGGAGCATTTGCAAAGTCCGGTTCTTTTCTTCTTCAAAGACTTTTGCAACCCTTTTTCTTCGACAAAGGGGGAGAAATGATATAAACTCGTCTTCAAAAATCTTGTTTTATTAGGTGATTGAGTTTATGTATTGTCAGAATAAAAAAGGGGGAGATTGTTAATGCAATGATGCCTAAAAACGTTACTTGCATTTTTTGGTATCGCTTTGTTTTGATTATGACAATATGTAATAACAAGCATTTACGAAAACAACGAAAAACGAATTCTTGATTTCAAGTATTTTTCATTTCAATCATTATCACTTAAGGTATGAACAAACAAGTACTCATCCTAATTAAGTGATCAAGGATTTAATCTTTTCTTAGAGCTCACTTTTTATTAAGTGTGACAAGTTTTTTTATTAAACTTTCTTTTTAAGAAAATGTTTTATTAAATTAATTATTTGAAAATTTGAAATTTGAAAATGGCATATTCTATCTTGGTTTAGAATATCCTTTCAGGATATTTTAATCCCCAGATTCGAACCAATCCACTAAAAGATAAAAAGGAGCGGAGTCTATGTAGGCGATTCCTTAGCACCTATAGCGTTTCCTTATCGAACCGTGGGCTCCAGTAAGGAACCGCGGGCAGATATAGCCGTTGGATGTTTGTCTTATAAATAGTGGACCATTCTTAGACTTTCAACTCACCTCTTTTGCACGTACATTTCCAGATTCTTTCATATTTCTTAAATCACTCAAATCCTTGATCATTTGTTTGATTACTACTTGTTTAGAAGTGAATCTATCTCCTCTCATCTTTTCCTCTCAAAGTACAAAGAGAAGAATACTATCATCCTTGAATTGTTGTGTCTAACTCAAAGATCCATTGAAGATCCAAACTTATTTATTCATAGTTATGTCATTGTTGTGAAGATCCAAGTAGTTGTGTATATTTCGAAGTTGTGTATGTATTAAGGTTAATATTTGGTTCTTAAAGTATATTGGTGTAGATTTGTCCTAGCTAAGATTAGAGCTCGACTTTTAGCTTAGAGTCGGAAATTGGTTAAGCGACGTTGTGTACGGTTTCTCCACCTTACGGAGCTTGTTGCTTAGTGAACTCTCGAGTAAGGAGTACTCGAGGAGTGGAGTAGGAACGAGGAGTGAGCTTTGTTGCCGAACCACTATAAATCCTTGGTGTTTGCTTTGATCTTTCCTTCCCTTATCTCTTTACATTCATTATTCTTTATACTTGTGATTATTAGTTTAGTTGCACTATACCTTGTTCATATTATGTATAAGAAGGTTTCACATAATTACTTAAGTCTAAGTTTTTGAAAAGGATTTTTAAAAACCTATCTTTAACAAGTAAATTTAAGAGACTATTCACCCCCCCTTCTAGTTTCTATCGATTTTTGAAGTGATCCCCAAAATTTTGATACGAAATGACTGTCACGGTCTAAGATAATAGATATAGGCACATCGTGTTTACAAACAATTTCCTTCAAGTAAATAAGAGTGAGTCTCTCCAACTTGAACTTTTCGTTAGTCGGGATAAAGTGGGCTGATTTGGTCAATCGATTCACAATCACCCATATAGAGTCATATCCGGATGGAGTCCTTGTAAGCTTAGTTATAAATTCCATGGTAATACGTTCCCATTTCCACATAGGAACCTTCGGTTGCTGAAGCAGTCCAAATGGCTTTTAGTATTCAGCCTTGACCTTAGCACATGTCAAGCACTTGCTACCATAAGTTGTAATGTCCGCCTTCATGTTCGCCCACCAGTACAGCTTCTTCAAATCATGATACATTTTATCCGACCCGGGATGGATGGAACACTTGGACTTGTGAGATTCTAACATGATTAGATCCCTCAATCCTCCAAACAATGGTAACCATACTTGTCCCCTTAGACATTTTGTACCATCAGACATAATTTCAAATGGTTCACCTTCACCACAATTTTTTCAGATTTAATATTTTCTGCCTTGATAGCTTCCGCTTGTGCCTTTCGAATTTGTTCCAGTAAATTATTATGTACCATTATTACTAAAGCACGCACTCAGAGAGGTTTATCCCTTTCCTTCCTGCTTAACGCGTCGGCTAACACATTTGCTTTTCCAGCGTGATAACGAAGGGTACAATCGTAATCACTTAAAAGCTTGATCCATCTACGTTGCCTCATGTTTAGCTCTTTTTGATCCATAATATACTGTAGACTCTTATGGTTGGTAATTTTTGTCTTTCTGTAGTTCGTTTTTCTCGACTCAATACAAATTGATTTATCCAAAAGATATCAAGTTTACTAATTGTTTTTGGTGTTTGATTGTAAGGATTTGGTAATCTAGGTCTAATTTCCACAAAGCATGTAAAAAATAAAAATAGTATCACTACATAACCGTACTAATCTAAAAACAAAGTGCACATACCACACATAATGCTAAAAATACAAGTAATCAATGCACAAGATGTAAATTTGCTCAAAATGTAACGTTTATAAAAGTAGAAGGACTAGAAATGTAAATTCAGAAACTTGAAGGACTGAAAATGAAATTATAACAAACTATTAACCAAAATGTAACAAAATTTCGAACTACCAAACTGAAATTGTAACTAACAAACTAATCCAGGGACTATAGTACAAAACCTAGAAAACTTATAACTATTTAACAGCTTAAACTAATCCCTAAACTGTAGGGACTAAAATGCAATATTAACAAGTGATTAAGAAAAAACGGGAAAAATGGTTTCAATAAGCCATAACAAGAGTTCTAGTCCCCCAAATAAGCTTAGGTTTGTTTCAAAAAGCTTCTAATTCAATTCCACCTAGTCAGTTCAAAGGAATTTAGCTGAAATATCCAATAAGCCAAATAAGCACTTTTTAGAATAAGCACTTTTAAGAGACCAGCTTATTGAGTTAAGCACTAAAGCTGAATTGTTCAAAATATGAACAATATGCGAAATAAGGAAGACATATCAAATAAAATCTCAAAAAGCTCCAAAGAATAAGCCAAAAAATCGAATAAGCTGAATTGGGCTTATGTTGACCAGGCGTTGACCAAGTTCGACCTTGGTCCAAACTTATTTTCTCAGCTTATGAAACTGTTTTGTGAAAGAAAATTGATACTTTTATGAATAGAATAAGCAGTTATGAGAAATCTGATAAGCCTTGTTCACAGAAACTTGACTTCGCTCAAAGGCTTATCCTAAGGCTGATTCCTAGCTTATCAGTGAGAACTGTATACTCTACCCTATATCTCTAGAAATCTGAGATGTTAAGCTTTACTCAGAACCAAAATTCACTTCCTAACTCTAAGTATTAAAGATTTGGTAGCTGATTGAAATAAGCATGTTCTTGGCAAAAAATCTGACCCAATGTTTTTAGAGGACTAATTGCCTTTTTGACTTTACAATTTGACTCCAAAACTTATACTTTCACTTGTTATCAGTTATTATGTGTGCTCAAACTCTAAACAACAACATTAAATCACTAGATCAAAGTTTATGATCACAACCAAACACTGGTTAACAGAATTAAGCAGGAATAAGCTATGAAGACTTAATGAAACTAACATATTAAACTATCTAACACTCAAAACATATCAAGTGGCCAAAGTTGAACAGTTAATAGACATCAACAAGTAACTTTACACTAAGACAAAGAATTGAGCATGTTAGAAATAAGTTTTTCGTATTTAGAAAGTCTCGGTCACTCCAACAATATAGTTATAGGCTCGTAGTATAAGTTTAATTAAAGTTTACATTAGCCCGACCCATGAGCATGTTCATGGGCCGGAGGCCCAAGTCCACTAAGGGACTTGGGTATATAAACCCCTTTCCACCATGGTGATCTACAAATGATCTACAAATCTTCTAAGTAGTTGTAGTAACGATTTAGGGATTTTTGTTTGGCTAGAAACGCGAATTACCAGGTAAAAATCTCATCTTTCTTGTTGCTTGCAAGTCTTGAACTTTATTCCTTTATTACGATCAGAATATTGCGATCACAAAAAACTGGGGTTTCTACATTATGATCGAATATTCCGATCACATTTTATGATCTGTGTTGTGATCTAACACTGCGATCTATGTTGCGATCACGACTTGCGATCTGTGTTGCGATCACGACTTGCGATCTGTGTTGCGATCACGACTTGCGATCTGTGTTGCGATCACGACTTGCGATCTGTGTTGCGATCACGACTTACGATCTGTGTTGCGATCATGACTTGCGATCCATCATTGTGATCACTACTTGCGATCTAATATTGCGATCAGGGGTTGCGATCAGGAGTTGCGATCAAGAGTTGCAATCAGGGGTTACGATAGAAAAATCATGACCAGAACAAATTTGCAAGACTTAGAGGATTTTTCAACTTTGCATTTCTTTGGAGACATTAACAAAAGCACACAACCAAAAGATAATAACATCTTCGTTTAAAAAACACTAAAACACATAATCTTATTTCATTGCTCGATCATATTTGATAATCTTTATTCAGGGGATCATAAAATGAATTCACATTCATGCATGCCAACAATGATATCGCTTACTGACCTTTCCATCATCTCGGGTACCGATACCCGTCCACCATTGCTTATCAAAGAGCTTTTTGAAGCATGGCAAGGTCACATGTTGTCTTATATTATGGGTAGACCTAGTGGGATACTCATGGTACAATCCATTGAGCAAGGACCACTTGATTATGGTGAGATAACTGTAGACAATGTGACTAGGCCAAGGCTATTTCATGAACTAACGGATGCAAATAAAATCATTGCCGATGCGGATGACAAATTCGTTCAAACCATCAAGCAAGCTCTTCCACCCGATATTTATCATATGGTAAGAAATTACAAGGTAGCAAAGGAGTGGGATCGCTTAGCAGTTTTGTTACAAGGGACTTCACTTACCAAGCAGGAACGAGAGTGTCAACTCTATGATTTGTTTGATAGGTTCTCATACACTCCCGGGGAAACAGTTCATGACTACTACTGGCGCTTCACTACTTTGATGAATGATCTGAATGTGAATAATCTTACAATTTCTTAGTTTCAAATCAACACCAAGTTCTTGAACACGTTACCCCAAGAATGGAGCCAATATGTCACTGATGTTAAATTGATTCGGGTTTGCACAAATCAGATTTAAATAAGCTTTATGCTTTCTTGCAGCAACACGAGAAGCATGTGCTCCAGAATCGCATATCTCAAGGATCTTATTCCGAACCATTGGCATTAATGGCAAATCATCCAACACTGTCATATAACAACACTCCATATGCTATGGGACAACAATCTTATGACAAGCCCATGTTTCAGACTCCAAGTTTTCCATAGTATTCGTTCTTACACAACCACCGACATCATATCAGCAACAATATCAACAACCAGCAATATCATCACAAGGAGACTCACACCTTATGATTCACAACAATACACACCTTATCAACCTCCAACAAACCCTGCCATCACATACCAGCAACATGAGGTTCCTAAACCTCATTACTGACAACATGTCAATACTCCTTGAAGTGTGTTTGTAGCTCAACCAGCACTAGTATTCTACTGTGATGATGAGATTCCAGTTCCTGAGTTCAGACAAGGGGATAATCCTACTGATATACTTGCACAAATGTCTGCTTACATCACTCAAGCGTTGAAAAAAATAGGTTACAAAGGACCATCTCCAACAAACAATAAGTTGAGGAATTCTTCTAACTCTCATCAACAAGCTACAATCCAAGATGGCAGAGTTACTGTGCAACCACTTCAGGGGAGACCAAGTTCATCCAATACTGGTGCACGTCCATTCAACACTGCTACAAGGGGAAATAACACTGGCAAAATGAAGATGATCATCTGTTATAACTACAATGGGGAAGGACACATGGCTCGGGAGTGCAAGCAACCAAAGAGGAAGAGGGATGGCACATGGTTTTAGGAAAAGATATACTTGGTTAATGCTCAAGCACAAGGTCGAGAGCTCGACGAAGAAGAGTTAGCATTTCTAGCAAATCCAGGAGTTGCGGACACTAAAGGACTCACACTAGCGTCTACCAACAATGCAGCATATCAATGCGATGATCTTGATGCATACGATTCAAACTGTGATGATCTCAATACCGCCAAGGCAGCTCTCATGGCAAATCTTTCACTATGGAGCTGACACAATCTCTGAGGTACCAAATACTACAAATGATACTAGTATTGTACCTTATCAAGTTGAGCAAGTGTCGAAGTATCCGAAACAGCCTCCGGTGGTCAGTAATTCAAATGAGGAGACAAACAATGATAGCAATATCAATGAAAGTCCTCAGA